>CM061348.1:22070256-23320256 GCA_030867105.1 Liasis olivaceus | reverse complement strand
TAAAAGTAGCTCTTTGCCAATGTAGTTGAGTATCAAGCTGCAAAATTGGTTCCCTTTCCCAAACACGGCAATGATTAGAGGTGAAAGTGCACTCAACTTCTATGAGGATTTTCTATCTCAGCTATTAATGTAGCTTTGGGCTAAAGCATGACATGTATGATCTCAGGCTGGAGGTGCATTTTCTCATTCCTGCTTTCTTCAAAATGATTCATTCTTTTCATTATTCTTTAGATGCAGGAAAATAAATATTTTGTCAGTCTTTGAAACCTTGCAATTAATTAGCCTGGGGTTCTTTTTCTGTTTAGAGAGAAGGCTCCTTTTTAATGCTTTGGCAAAAGAGAAGATTCCTTGGTTGGAGATAATTTGCAGTATTCTTTTTAGAGAAGGAGGGTCATAGCAGCTATATGGATCTGTCTTCCAAATGCCAACTTAGAAATTGTGGTTACTGTGGTAAAACAACTTCTACTTTTTTAATTATTATTTTTTCAATAATTTAATAAATGTAAATAAATTTCATTTTTGTTCCAAATGAGCAAAACATGCTGGTAAAATTCTCATAGGTGGAGTATAAGATTCCTTCCCCCTCCCCCACTTTAGTTTGAAGATGGCACAGGGCTATCAGGGCCCATTCTCTGAAGCAATGTTATCTAATGGGATCCAGAAGGTATGCCATCTCGATCACAGCACCTGCCTTATGGACCCCCCCCCCCGAGGTTCAGATGGCCCCCAATCCTATTGGTGTTCTGGAAAACTTTAAAGCTTTGTCTGTTTCCTCAGTCATTGGGCTAAGAGGTTAGGTGAGCCATGTTCTATGGTTGTCTGATGTAGCTTTCTTTGAGGATCTCAGCTGCACTACTTTAATTTTATGATTGTGGCTTTTATTTGGAGTGTTGTAAATAGAGGCAATTATATTGTATATACTCGTGGATAAGCCAAGAATTTTAGGTTCCAAAATACACCCCCAAAATTGGATTTGGGTTATCTGTGGACCAGAGCTCAGATTTTTTAAAAGCCCATTGCGGCCCTAAAATCACACGGTTTTATAAATGATGGCATAACGATTAGTTTGCAGTTTCCAGCCCGTTGCTGCAGTTAAAAATTTGAGGGTTGGCTTTTCTGCGGGTGACACATTTTTCATGGTATTTTGGTTGAAATTTTGAGGGTCAGTTTATCCCTGGATGGGTTTATCCATGATTATATATGGTAAATCTACTATAAATATGTAACAGATTTGATCATCCACCGACATAGAAAAGCAGTGAGTTTAATTCAACCGTTGAATGACAATAGTTTATTGGGATGTCAGAGTGACTACAAATTCATTATAATGCACAGAGTTGTAGCATCTGATTTCCCCTCAAAATTGATTTAGATCTCTCTACGCAGCTTCTTTTTACCATCTAAGAGGGAATGTGTCAGACTGCAGAGTGACTTGGTGTGCTGGCACTAACAGTCAGGTGCAGAAATTATAGCAGTTTTGGCTGGAGGAATTCAGTAACTTTTAATGCCATTCTTATTTTTTAAAAAAACAGTGTTAAAATCAAGTGGGAGAAATAAAATCATACTTTGCCTAGAAGCGATAATCCTTCTTCAACTCCCCAGCGTTTCTTCTACATATCATCATAGATGAAAAGGTCTGTGTTCACTTCTTACAGAGCTGATGTCTTTTTCCTGGCATTTAGATTCTTGAAAGATGTGTTGTAGGAGTAGGCTATTTTGGGGGTATACTTCATCAGTAGTAGACCAGGATTACACATTCATATGCATACCTCCATATGGTACGTCTACACTCAAATGAATACACGCCAATAGGTGCTCTTTATATGTTGGAGTCACTCATAAGGTCACTCCCCTTACTCTGATCCAGATTTACTGTTGCCGATAGTGATGGAAATCAATGATCTCAGCTACATCGGAATTATGGGGGGTGGGGATTTAAAGCCCCTCTTCCAATGATCTTGATTTTTTTTTTTAATACACTACCCAACAATAACTTTGGAGAAAAATTATCTGTTTCCTCAGGCTTTGCAGACCACCCACCACATTCTGAAAAATAGATACATGCAACTAGCAAGCAAGCAGACCTCTTCTCAGGGACACTTGTGAATTTTTGTCCAATTATTGGTGTGCTGAATTAAATGACTCTGTGGAGCAATATTGGTGTGATAGTAAACCACTGTTTGGTCTGTTTTTACTTTGTTATTGCTTTTTGCATCTTTTATTTATGCTGCCATGGACACTGTTGTATAATAATATAGCAGTTTACTGACATGCCCTCTTGTAACCTGTAAAGAAGCAAAGGAAGAAGCTGAAAACTGCAGCATCTGCCAGTTCCAAAAAGCACCTTTAGGGATTTTCTAAGCTTAACCCCAAGTCAGGCAGAATGGCATGCAAGGCAAAAAAGATGGATTGGAGAATATCCTCTCATTTCTAACCTCGAAAGTTATGTATTTGCCCATCCTGATTATTCCTTTTTGAGATAAGCAACATTATGTAGAGAGAGAAAAAGAAGTAAGAAATATTAAGCCGAAGAAATTAAAGGATATTTTACAATTTATTTTATGTTTCCCCTGAGATACCCAACTGTTTCCATATTACAAAGTGGGCAGAAGCACACTTTCCTATACAACGACTTTGACTTCTTTCAACATTCATTCATTCATTCTTTCTTGGCGACAGATGTTAACTCATTTATTCTCAGGATCCTTGTGGTAACATCAACCATACTTGTCACAGTAAATATTGAATTATATCTAGATATAATTATACCAAGAATTAATTCTTTTAATACTCTGTGATTATATTGATCATGATTACCATAAGTTCTATTGCTTCTATTGGGTCTTCTCTAAATCTGGATGCAATCCAATATCTTAGAAGACAAGAATATAAGAACAGCTCTGCTGGATCATGACTTGGTATGCCCATGTGACACCCCTGCATTTGTTGCTGGTTTGCTTCCATGTGTTATTCAAGGTGCTGGTGATGTCCTATAAAGCCCTGCATGTTAGGGCCTAGCTTTTTGAAGGACTGCCTGTCAGGTTCAGCCAAGAAACTCCATGAGACAGTACTGGAACATCTCAGTTACTTTATTAGCTTTCACCTGCTAGACAGAATCTTGCCAGACTAACTCTAACTCCCAAAGTCTGCAACTAAACACTATGAATTCCTTAGAGTGGTGCCAGTCTAATCCTCTTCGCTTTCTCATGCTCAGGCTGTGGGCTGAGGAAAAGTTTCTCCCCGTGACCCTGAACCTCTTCGTCCAAGTCCTCCATCACACTGCCTGTGTGCCTAGCCAGTCCAGACAAACAGGATGGGTAGGCCCCTTCAATTAAACAGTGTCGTCTTTTGGGAATCAGGAAGCATGCCTTCTCTGCTGCGTCGCCTGTCCTCTGGAATGAGGTTTCCTCCAAAATTTATTTATTTATTTTATTTATATGTCAGATTTATATCACTGCCCAACTCCCCCACAAGGAGGTACTCTGGGCGGTTCACAACAAAACAATTTAAAATCAATAAAAACATAAATAATACAAATATAAAATACAATTATTAAATACAATCCAGGTAGCTCTCACCCTGATGGCATTCCAGAGGGCCTTAAAGACCTGTATCTTCTCCCAGGTGCTGGACTAGGATGAGCGGAGCCACTGTTGGGTATGTGATATTTCTTTTATGCACTGATTGGATTCACCATCTGTTTACTATAGTATGTAGATTGTTATTTTTATATTGTCTTCTATGGTGAGCCACCTAGAGTCAGTCTGGAGTTGGGTGGTGCCTAAATTGAACAAATAAATAAATCTTAGATTAGCATTTTATATCTCACAATGGCCAATCAGATGCCTCTGGGGTTTTTTTTAAATTATTTTTTAGAATAGAAATTACAAAAAAAAATGACAAAATATCTAAATCCACTAGGGAAAAAAACCTATTAAACAAAACAATCATTAGGAATTGCAGCACCCAACTCTTTACATAACTATATTGATATGTTAGGACCCAAGGAAAGTAAGCAAGATTTATCTCAATTAATCTTAAAAATAGAATATTTTCCAAACTACTGTACTACTTTTATAAAACTTCTCTTGCATGGAAGCAATGTATCTCCCTTATACCATTGTTGCCTTGCAACTGATATTTGGAAGTATGCTTTTCCCTAACTTGGCAGAAATTTTGTGTCCAAAGATTAATAGCCCTTGATGGATCTCCATCAATCTAATTAATATATCCAGTTAGTTAATGCTAAGCTAGTCTCCCCAAATGTTTTTAGGTGCTATAAATTTGAGTTGATGTTCACTTGATAGCATCCCTGTAAGAATTCACTTTTTTCTTAGTTAAAAGTAATCTCATTTTCTGGGTATTTAGAGCCCTTGTAAGAAGATCAAATCATGTAGTCTGATCTCTAAGTATTTCTTTCTTTTCTTGCAAGAAGGCCAATTCTAAATGAGTGGATAGTTTGGGGAAAAAGCTTGCAAGACTCTCATATCTATGTTATCATATATTCATTTCATTTTGCTCTCTCAATATCACAATGGAACTCCTGCGTTGTATAATTTCCAAGTAGCTCCTTCTGCTTTTTTGCAATTCTAATTCCAGCCTGCCCATTGTATTACAGAAGAATTGAAGAACTAGGATATTGCATGAAGGACTTTTTAAATTCTAATCTCAGGGGTCATTAATCATTTTTGTTGTTATATCTATAAATACAATGTCTACAGAGTAGGGAAAATGCAGAAGAGAAATCCACATAGAGATTAATTTTTCATTTCCTTTTCCTTGCCATTAAACAAAAATACCTCACCAATTAAAATAAAGTCAAAATTAATTACTCTTATAATTTTTTATGCTGCTATCCACAGTATCTGTCTCAAAGTGTCATTGAAATTAACCCTTATTAAAATTTGCTTTCCTCTGCTACTTAAGGCTGAAGTTTCAACCAACTCTTTTTGTTAAAAAAAACTAAAATCACCAAGGAAAGTGCTCGAAAGCATTTGAAAATATAAAAGAAATTTGCAAACACTTGCTTAGCTAAATGTGCAAAAATTTGCAAAAGAATGCTTCGCTTGCTTGGCATAGATACCTAGGTTTCTCCCTTCCCTTTTCAAGATAGAAATGTGTTTGTTTTTTAGCTAAATCATATGTTAAGTAATTTATAGATAAAAGAGTTGTGTTAAAGTATTATTTCTAGTATCTTTTATTTTATTTATTTATTTATTTTTATTTCACATTTTTCATCGCCCATCTCCCTAGAAGCGACTCTGGGCGATTTACAGTAAAAGAATAAATATTAATTAAAATATAATAAAACAACAGTCCTACAAATAATCCATAATAAATATCTTCCAAGATTGATGGTGAAATTATTAGGCTTGGGGAGCATCCTCAAGGCGCCAGCCACCCCCGGGGTTGGCTATGTCTCTTCTCGCCTCACGCGAGTCGGCAGAGGCAGGTCTTCAGTTTTTATTAGTGATAATAATGTTTCTCCTCCTTACTATGGCATGAGTTTCTCAGTGAGAGGTATAGGTTGTATTTCAGAAAGCATTGCCTTGGAAGTGTTATGTCAAAACATAGTTCTTTTCCTTTTTTTTCCCCCTGTAGGGGAAAAACACCCTTGTCATATGGTGGTTTAATTTTTTTTAGCATGATTTGTGAACTTAGCCACTGTGACCATGATACATGGCTTTTTATGATGGGAGAACCCAGCAGTTCTGGCTTCATCAACAATAAAATAAAACATGGCTTGGGTAAGGTGCTAAGCCAGTCATTGTTTGCAAGCACTACCTCTGACTTAGTGATACGTGTTATTTTCTCTGAACTGTTAGAAGGCATATACGATGTGAAGCTTGATTAGTATTTTTCAGCTTTTGTAGAATAGAACCATCAAGTTCAACACACAAGTATACAGAACATCTGGAGAAACTTACAAAATTGTAACACTAAAGCCTTTAACCTTTGACTCAACCTATCCAATATTCAAATCTGAAATTTCATGTTGGTCAAAATTCTCAGAATTATGTGAAAATATTTGCCAACGTCCCACCTGCTGAAGTCTGATTTGAAGCTGGCATTGACTCTATAAGGAAGTAACATTTCTTACCCTAATACCAGCCAGATGTGTTGGATTTCAAATTGCACAATTCACAGTCAGCATGGCAAACCGTAAGCTGGGGGAAACTGTCATTCAGCCACACAAAAATCACAGTAGCACCGAACAGTTCAGGGACCTTAAAACTTCTAAAATACTCTGCTTGGAGCAACCCACTACATGTGTATCATGCATTTATGTCAAGCAAAGCTGATTATGAGGTCAGTCTTGTTAGTATTAATGATTGTAAGAAGAGCTTCAAAAGATTCTAAAGGGATTTAATAGGATACGCTTTTTTTTTTCCTCAAGGAGGACATGATTCAGGAAAGATCATACAAACACTATGAGAACATTTCATATTTTATTTTACTTATTTTATTTTTTCCACACTGGTTATTAGCCCTTATTGTTCTTACAATTCTCTTAACCACTCTAAAATATTTTTAATTTGTTATGCAGATCACTTACAGTGATCTGGTTCTTTTCATGAGCACCCTAACAGGAAAGGAATCACATTGCATGGCTTTAATTGCTATGCTCCAAGCGATGCAAAAACCAACTAAAATGAAGATTTTGAATTTGTTTTTTTAAAACTGTATGAAAGGGAGAGGGAAATTGCACATTATTCCCATCTTTATAGATGGAAATGATTTGAATAGCTCTTATGCAAATGGTGCTGGCAGAATAACAATGCGCGAAGCATTCCACAAAACTTAGCTAGCACATTCTTACTCTGATTGTTCTTCAGAACACATAATTTAGTGGAATACACTACTGCACTGGTTACAAAGGAAATGTCCGCAGATAACCTAATGGATTTTTAAATTGCTTCTCCAACAAAGATAAGATTTCACCAGTTGCACAGGGAATTTGGAAGAGTTTAGAAAACTGATTTTCATAGCCTTTTCTACATATCATGCCTCTGTGACTAGTCATGTATATTCCTTCGACAAAAGCAATGAGGGGTTGTAACTCATCTTGGGATGTCAGAAAAGAGTTAGTCAGAAAACCACGTTCAGAACTGAAGACATCTAGAACTACATTGGAGTATAGCAATTAAAATGATTGAATGTCACCCGAGTGACTGAAGGGAAAATCCACTTTCAGCCATGGAAGCTTACTGGGTATCTATAGGCCAGTCACTCTTTTTCAGCCTAATCTACCTGAAGTGTTGCTGTTTCGGGGACAAAGTGAAGGGGAGTGTGTGTGTGCGTGTATACATATACACATACAATATTTATACAAGCACCCATCTATCTCCAGAGCATGACTCTGGGCAGTGTACAATAAAGAACAAATAAAAAAGCCAACAATTTTTTAAAAATTCTACAGTTAAAAACACCAATCTAGCATTTGTCATTATTAGTTACAGAGTGGCAGAGAGAATTATTGTTATAAGCAGGGCAGCCATTTCACTAATTCACCTCTTCCTAGACACAACCTGTTGCCTGTTCCTGTTGACACAACCATTTTTTGAGGGACTTCTGGAAGGAAGTCAAGGATGGGGCCAGTCTCCCTTCAGGGGAATGATGTTCCACAGGACAGGTGCCACGGCACAAAAGGCCCGTCTCCTGGGTCCCGCCAGATGTAACTCCTTTGCGGATGGGACCTGCAGATCCTGATATAAGCCACCTTGAGCTGTCGGAAGAGAGGTGGGATATAAATCTAGCAAATACAAAGAATAAATAATTGGACCTGTAATGGAGTTAGATAATTGCAAGCCCCTCCCTCTATTATCTTTCTTTCTCTTGCTGAGGCCATAGAGCAATTCATAATGAGTGTTTCTTTTAATTTTTCGCAGACTGTAAATGTAACCGACTTCTCTAGGGCAACATTTTTATCCAGAGTTCAGATATCAGCACCATAAGGTGAATGCCGCTAAGTGAATATCCTGCACATAATGTGTACGCTAATAAATGCAGATGGAGCTACAGCAACTGACAATAGATGTCTGCTAGTCTGTGATACAGCCTGTTGAGTGTGCTGGATTCACAAATTGTGTGCATGCACACTACTTAGAGGAAACATTTTCCACAGTGAATCCTTTCCTAGACCCTTAACCCCAAAGTAGACAATGTAGTGTTACCAGTGGGCACAATGATACCCCCCACCCCCAGCACTGGGTTAGGATGAGGATAAGTCATTGAGTATGGAGTATGGGTTAACATGATGGGAAAGGTATGAAATGTTTTTATGTTATTCTTTTATTGATTTTGCTGTGTACTGCCTAGGATTATTGTATAAAATAGGTGGCCATATAAGTTTTACAAATAAATAAATATGTCATCCCTATTTTTCATCATTTTTTAATGCAGCAAAGCAAAGCAAAGCAAAGCAAAGCACCAGCATTATCTTTACTTCCAAAAATCCCTTCAGCCACCAGAGTCCTTGCAGACAATCTTAGAAAAGAAAAATGGTGGGTTGTCTGCCCTTGGTGATTTCTTTGTAAGTGTACTCACTTGCCCACAAAAACATAAAGGCAAGCCAGGATTGTAATGAATGTCTTGATGTCAGCCCTTCAAGGTAGACTGGACTAGGAAACCAAAGTCATGGATGCTAATACTACTTTTATTATATGGTTATAGTAAGAGAATCTTGCCCCTCGGAATGCGTTTCCCCCCTCCCTCCCTCCCTTTATCTTCGAGAGAACTAGGGAAGGTCTTGTCTGAGATGCTTTCTTAGGTTACAGTTCTGTTCTAGATGTACTGTAGGTTTCTTTTATCTGATCACTGTCTTGGTAGCAGATCTTCCTTCTGTTCCTTGAGCTTATTCATTCTTCCCATTACACCACCTCCCCGTCAGCCTCAGTCCCCCCTCCGATGCTCCCAGAGAAACCCAAGTCTGGGCCATGGGAACAAAGTGCAGATGTGCTGCTCCCCTCCTCTGGTGGCAATTCCCCAAGATCACTCAATACATCCTGTAATGATAATGCTGTATCCTGAGAGGTGACTTCCTCCTGTTCCTCAAGGTTATTCCTTCTTCCTATTACACTTGGAGGTTAAAGGGGCCATGGGAGGTGGGGGAAAACCTCACTAGTTTTATCTTCTAATAAATGGGTGTATTATGACTGGCGAGACTCACAGGGACAGCCATTCTATTAAGCGGCAGGTCATCTGTTAGGAGCAATTTTATGAGTATGCCTATGATGTGTTCTCAAAATAGCAAATGTGCCCAGGCTTGTTTTTTTTAAAATTCTATGCTTCTCTACAGGCTTTCTGAGTGGCAGTCCCCATCTTATATAATACACTTTTCCTCAGAGATGCAACATCCCCAAGCCTGCTGCCCCAGCACACTAAAGCAGTTGTGTTCCATTAGATTAGATTATATAGGATTGGATTAGATTTGATTAGTTTTCAATGTGCCTGGGTTGTTTATTACTGCTTTTTAATGATATTATTTAAATTGATCAGTTTGAGTTTTTCCTTTTTTTGCTGTGCTTCACCCAGATTCTGTTACGACTGGGGCAGGTTATGACTACTGATTTTTAAACAGACTCTGCTATACTTTAGCAGTATATCTTCTCCACTGTAGCCACTAGGTAAGGCAAAGATATAGGGAAATTGTGCCTTTTTAAGATAGGTATTTCAGTTTCTACGTAGGCTGGTCATGCCTACAGGTCCCCATCATGCAGGGTTGGAACTCTGGCTGGGTTAGCTTGGAACTTGAATTTGTTGAAATACATTGTTTTCTTATTAGCCCATTTAACAACAGGTGGATTAATTGTTCATTTAATAATCCATTTAATTGCATTGTTGGAGACTTCAGATACTCAATTCTAAGTGGTCCTCTTCTGAATTGTGGGACTAGGCCAGGGAGTAGGTGGAGAGCTTGCTACCAGTAATGGGACCTGTGGCATCTTGCTCAGTTCAGTAATATGCAGAAATATGAAAGTATAATTATAATGCCAAAGGGGGGAAAACAGCAATTAATTTCCTTCCAAAGAAGATAAGTACTAGATTAGAGATATTAATATTACTTTGTGTAGCAGAATTCCAGAGTTAATTTAGTTATAAAGCATAGGCTTTTATTTCTAATATTCTTCAGATGTGAGATGTGAGGTGATTAAATTACAGATTCCGATGTAAATTAGCTTTGGCAGATGCAGGTTATCAGCCTAAAGTCAAAGCATGCAGAAGACCTCTGGCCTTTGTATACCTTTATGAAGCTCTAATTCTTCCATTGTGGTTATTGTTTGTCATCTCCGGATGTCAAATCAAAAGAAACACAATAAGCCCACTGGAACCAGAATGGGCTTTCCACATGGCTGCTCTTGACATCAGACAATATCCAGGTCCCAGTTCACTGTCCCCTACAGGTCTTCTTGTCTCTCCCAGGATGCTTGGGCCATCAGCATCTAATTCACCTTCAAATGAATTAGCTCTCCTCTTCCCACGTTGTTTTCCTGACCTGATGCTTCATTCTGAACAAGGCACTGTGAGATGGTGTCAGGCAGTTGCTGTGGCCACCATACTGTGCCTTTCTCTGAGGATTTCCTGGTGGTAAATTATTAGGAATGAAGGGTAGGAGGAATGATGATGGCGCCATGTCTGGCAGGCATCCCGCCTGAAGCTGTGGATGTTCTTCAGCCATCTGTGATCCACACTGTCTTCTTAGGTGTTCCATAAATTTGACGTCTGCACATTGAGTAAGCATATCTTCCTGAGTTATTAATAACAATTTTGAATTATACAAGGCCAAGAACTGAGCCCTGTAGCACCCCATTCAATACATTTGTCCTATTTGAAGAGATACCACTGATGAGTATTCTTTTGTGGTCAAAGGTGGATCCATTCAAAAGTAGCATTATTTGGGTCATGCTTAATCCACTTGCTAATAAGAATATCATGGAACACTATCAAGTGCTTTGGTGGTTAACAATAATTAAAATATAACACAGAAATTTAAAAATAGAAAATAACTGAACACAACCAAGAATTAAAAGACAACAAACCCTCACCGGTAGTAGCTACTCAGCATCTGGTACTTCAGATGCATCTTCACTCTTATCCTGAAAAATAAGCCTTTTCCCCTACAAATAAATCAAATCTTTCTGACCTGGGAAACTGGGTTTCAAAAGCAGGTCATCATCTGGGAGATGCTGTCTGGTCAATCTTGCTTTTTTCTGACTTTGATTATGTAGCTGGTTTGGTCAGCCTTTAGCTTGTAGTTTGCTACCTCTCAGATTTCTATCCAAAAGAATTTGCAGACCCCTTAGTGTTAGGGAGCATTTAGGCTTTTGAATTCATTCCCTCCCCCCCCCCCCCCCCGACAACTCCTGCTCAGTGTAGGAATCTAAATAAAACTTCCCCATCCAATAACTGTCCAGACTCTGCTTGAATGCATCCAGCAAACTTTTTCCTCAGCAATTGATTCTGCTATCCAGGGAGTCTGTTAGAAACTTTTTTTCTAATATTGAACTTGATTTGTCTTTCTGTAGCTTAAATTTATTATTCCATGCAGCTGCTGAGGCCTCTTCTCTGTGGGGGCCCATTGCCAACCCCTGGAAGTTTCTTTTTTGAATCCTGGTTACTATCACCACAAAGAGGGGAGAGCAACATCCTCCATGTACTTTCTATATCCCCTGTGGCCAATTGTACATACTGGGCCCAGAGGGACATAACAATTCAACCAGTGACAATGAGGAGATAAGACCACTTATCTTGAGACCTACTGGTGACATCTTGCCTTTATTTCTCTAATATGCAGTGCCCACTAAATGCAATGGTGTGTACTTCTGAGCTAACAGATCTGGACTGTGCGGATGATATTTCGATGCCATTCTGAAAGTAGCCATTTAATGATGCTTCACAACCAGATCTGAGTCATCCTCTGAAATTTCCGTTTGCTAAGGATGCTAAATTACCCCAAAGCCACAAACCAATATGAGATATCTGATAAGACTAAGTTGCTCACTGTGTGCTTGCTGAAGCTTTAAATCCACATTTCAGTAATGAGGGCCTGCTCAGCCAGTAAGAAGACATCAGATTGGTTAGGTGGCAGGTGAGAATAAATGTGGAATCTACAAGATCAGGAAAAAACCCCCCAACAACCTCTAACCCGCTACTCTGGAAGATAGAGAATGCTAGTGATGGAGCTTGTGTTGTCGGGAAAACAACAGAAGCCAGAACACAAGGGACCTAATCAAGGATCAGAAGATGGGGAGCAGAGTGAAATCAGACACACCAGACTGTCAGACTTCAGGCAAGGCAGGAGCAGAGCACATGGGAAAGGTGAGACAAAGCACTGAGCAGGGAAACACGGCTGGAAAAATAATGAGACCAGAGGAGATGCATTAAGAATCCATAATTCCTAAAGCATTACACTTACAAAGAAGTGCGTGGTCCTCTTCCTATACCTGTGCATGTTTTGCACAAAAACTGGGTAACAAAAAATGCCATGTCTTGGACCAGGAGGCTAGGATGAAAGCACAAATATGCTTGAGATACAGTCAAAGGGTTCCAGGAAATTGTGTCTTCTTAGCTGGAGCCATGCCCACTGCCATCATAAGAGCCACCACTACACCTTTGCAGAAGCTTCATAGAAAAAGGGAGAGTGAATAATTCATTGTTGTCTTTGTTGAGAAATAATCTGCATCGAGCTCTGATCAGCTCCCAACTGTCAGCTGCCCATGAGAATTGGAACATTCAGAACTGATCTTTGCGCTTGCTTTTTCCGTCCTCCAATTCTTCACATGGGTTTTCTCCTTTTTTAAAAAAAAAAATTGGCCATTTAATAATTTATTTTATTACATTGACTTGTTTTCTACCCAATTAATTCTAGATTCTAGGCAGTTTGCAATCAACAGCATGATACGCAAATGGAAAACAGAATAGCCTAACATCATAGCCACTGAAGCAACCTGACAAGTGGCATCTTCTACACTGAAGGCTCTTTGGAAGGGCACTCTCTTAACGTTCTTCCAAAATGAGGGGCCGTTCTGACCTCAAGGAGAAGGTGATTCCAGAGCAAGAGGACTACAGCTGAGAAAATTTGCTTCCAGCCCTTTACCCCCTCCTCTTCCCAAAAGGAGGGGGTCTACAGGAGTCTCTCCTGGGTCCAAAGGACTGGACGGTAGTCGAGTAGGGCTGCATAGGTCATCACCAGCCCCTTGAACTGGATCTGGAAGCCTTCTGGCAACCAGCACAACTCCTGCAAAATGGTGCTATTCTGTTAAACTAGTTCTTTCCAGCCAGCATGGTGGCTGCTGGGTTGAAGCTGATGGCCCTTATTGAATGAGGTTTTCATCGGCGGAGCCACAGCATAGTGGGAGAGCATATTCTTTATGGCAGAATAAGCCCCTGGGTTCAATCTCAGTTTAAAAAGAATCATATTGCTGATGATAGGAAAGCCATTTGTTTGCAACCCCAAAGTCACTGAAGGTGGCCTGTGGTTAGATGGAGGGCAGCTTGCTATGGTTTATGACTCACTCTGTATTGGCATTCCTCTGTCCATAGGAAGGCAGGAGTGAGTTGTGAAATACTTGCTCCCCCTGCTTTCTGCTCTTCACAAAGCCCACTCTTCCCTTGTTTCCTTCCTTGGCTTTCACCAGGAATTGCTAATTCTTTATTTGGACTCCATGTAACAACCTATTTATCAAGGGTTTTTTACTTGGAATTGTAAGCTGTTGGGAAGCCCTGTGAATAATTGATATCCCTTTATTACTCACTCTTGGCTCTCCTTGCATAAAGAAAAGCATTTCTCTTTTATAGTTTACTCTCATGTGTGCTGAGATGGAGCTGGCTGTAGGCATGTAAAAATTAACAGCCACAGGGACTTCCATTTCTAAACAGTGTGGGCCAAACAGGTTGGTAGGGTCTGCATTTTTCATTAGCCGAACAGGAAGATAGTTGTCACCACAACATACCTAGTGGGCCAGAAGTGACACACAAGGAAGGATTAGCTATTTCATTTTTCTTTAAAACCCAAACTCTCATTTCCCCCCTGGGCACCCCTATCCACATAGATGCTATCTTTTTACATTGGGGAAGTCTCTGGTGATGCATTCTCCCTTTCCTGCTTAAAGGAAGATATTGTGAACTTACTCAACAGAGTACGATGCATATTCAAGACTCACCTGCCGTACAAGATTTGTTCAGGACTGCGTGTAAAATAGGCCATCGTAAGCCTTCCGTTTTGTCAAGTAATTTAAATGATGAGGACAAATTGCAGTTGCAGTTGGTACCAATTTAACTGCCAACGCATTAGGCAGATGTAGTCATACAGCCGCAGAGGGGCCGAGCATTCGTCGGACTCATGTGCAACTTCATAGCTCAATTCTGTACACATTTATTTGGGGATTAAAATGCTTCAGAGGCTGAAGGGTCTTAGCTTTGGCTTGAGTTTGTTACTCACACAGGATGGGTTAGAGCGGCAAAGGCCAAGTGAAAACTAGGTTGGCTTTAACTCCAAGAGGAAGAATGATGAAATGTGAGATCAGGGGAAGAGAGTTACCTCAGATACATTCCCCTGTCTAAGCACTTTCCCCAAAAGATTATTCTACATCTACATTGGCAGATCACTGTGTCCAATGCTGAACTGAGACAAGTTGATTTACTGACCTGCTTGGCCAGGGACTATTTTTCTAATCTTAAACAGCAAATCCATCATTTTATTTTGTTATACACATTTAGGGCTGAAATTGTACTTATAATGATAATATCTGGAGACCTGCGATACCTAGTTAGAATTCAGCCATTTTGTTCCATTCCCTTTCTTCTCCTTCCATTTTCTTTCTTTTTGCTTACAACCGTTAGCCAGCATTTTGTACCCATGTGTGTGAGTAAGTGGGTGTAATTCGAGGGGGAGTGGGTGGAAAGATGGACATTTAAATATTTTATCTTGGACTGATATCATGTGGCACCATTCTGTTTTGTTTCTTGTGATACTTTAAATTAGCTTCCAGCTAGGAACCACACAATGACCTATGAAACAAGATGATAATTCTTTTTGCACATTTTAATATTTGCTTGTCTTGTTTTTTGCCCCTTCCATTTCTATCCACTTCATTTCATTCCTTCTCCCATCTGGATGCCAGTCCCTGCTGTCCCCTGTTCAGTTGTTCAATCTTTCATACTATTAGGGGGCTGTTTTGGGAAGAGCCTCCTTTGCTTAGCTTCTTTCATTTGTAAATATTTTTTAGGCTTTACAACCTACAGAGTAATATTTAACACCAATTGCCATATGTTGGTGCTGACTCTTGGCAACCACACCAACAGATTTTCTCCAGGAGGATCTGTCCCCAACCTGTCCTTCGCATCCTCCAATGGTGCACCCATCACCACTGTAATTAAGTCTATCCATTTTGCTACTGGTTGTCCTCTTCTTCCCTTTCCTTCCATCTTTCCCAGCATTAGAGCCTTCTCCAGAGAGATGGGTCTTCACATAATGTGTCTGAAGTAGGATCATTTGAGAATTGATTTGCTATGCATGATATTCTCAAGAATCTTCTCCAACCCCAAAGCTCAAAAACACTGATACTCTTTTAATCCTACTTTTTCAAAGTCCAACTTTTGCTTCCATAGAGTGTCACAGGGAAAACTATTGCCTGTCTAGTTCTGATCTTTGTAGGTATATACCACAACCTCTGAGTATCTTTTCCAAGGACTTCATTGCTATTGTACTAATCTACAGCATATTTCTTGACTGTTGGTTCCTTTGTTGTTGATAGTCTATCATAAAAAGGTAGAGGTTATCCATATTTCACTATCTTTATTGTCAGTTCTAAGGCTGGTTGCTATACTTGTCATTAGTTTTATCTTCTTTATATTTATTCTTAGCCCTATTTATTCACTGTACTCTTTGACTTTCATTATTAGAGCTTACAAATCATTTGCATTTTCAGCTATCAGTGTAGTATTATCAGCATAGCACAGGTTATTGATGTTTCTTCCTCCAGTTTTAAAATCACGTGCATCTTCTTCCAATCCAGTCTCTCTTATTATATATTCAGGATACAGGTTGAATAAATAAGGGGAGAGAGTAACAGCCTTGTCTTACTTCTTTGCTGACTTGTAGCCAATCTGTTTCACCATGTTCCAACCTGTGTATAGGTTTTGCATGAGGACAATGAGACGTTTTGGGACTCCCATTTTCTTAAATACATTCCACAACCTGACATGGTTGACATAATCAAACGCCTTTCTGTAATCAGTGAAGTATGTTTTGACTTCTTCTTAGTATTCTTTGCATTTTTGAATTATCCAACATGCATCAGCAATCACATAACTTGCTCTTCAGCCTTTTCTAAAACTAGTTTGAACATCTAACATCTCCCTTTCCACTCTATTCTAATTTGTATTGAAAGATCTTAAGCATTATTTTGGTAGCATGCAAAATAAAGGATATTGTGTGATAGCTTGTGCAATCTGTTAAGTTTATTTCCTTAGGTATTGGAATACTCACCTCTTCCAGTCTGTTGGCCACTGGGTCATTCTCCAGATTTGCTAGCATGATTTGCTTGCAATATTTCTGTATATATTCTATCCAACTCTGCAGCCTTTAAATTTGGTAATGATTGTAGTGCTGATCTAACCTGATCTTGTGGTATTAGAGGTTGCAGATAGGGAATATCTTCTAAGATATCTGGGATACTGATGTTTCTACTATCCAGAATTTCAATATACTCCTTCCACTTTTATCTTTGAATTGGTTACTTTTTGTCCATTACTGTCCTCAATATTAAATTGGAACCTCCTTCTGAGTTCAGAGAACTTTTGGAAACTGTCCTTGTTTTTCTGTGTCTGTTTCTATCGTCAACATCTTTACAGAAGTTGTTGTAATACTGTTTATTGTCTCTTCCAACAGCTCTCTGAAATAAAGAATTTCCTTCCTGAGATCTTTTATCTTTATTGACTTTGGCTTCCCTTCCCTTCTTGGCAATTTTCACCGTTTGTTCCAAAATCCAGTTTACTTTCTTCTTTTTCTTGATCTTTGTCAGTCTCTTTTTACTTTCATCCTTAACAATTATGATTTCATTGAGAATTCTTCTGGTTCCCTATCAGTGATGTTCTGGACTTCAAAGTGATTCCTGATGTTCTCCTTGAAAATTTCCCTGTGTGGTTCTTATCTTTGAAGGTATATAGACATATCACAACATCTGAATATCTTTTTCCAGGCCTTCATTGCTACTGTACAAATGCTAGTCTGTATCATATTCCTCGACTGTTGGTTCTTTTACTGTTGATAGTCAATCCTAAAAGACAGAAACTATCGACCACACTGATGTCTTCATTGTCAATTCTAAGCCTGGTTGCTGTACCTGTTGTCTTCTTTATACTTAATCATTACTAGACCTTGCAGATCATTCAGTCAGCCCCTGGCCACATCTTTGCTGTTATACCTGAGTCTTCCATCTCCTTGTATCAATAATAAAGTTAATTTGATTTCTGTGTACTATGTCTGGTGATGTCCATGTATATAGGCATCATTTTGGTTGTTTGAAGACTATGTTAACAATGAAGAGATCATTGGACTGGCAGAAACTCGCTGTCCTGTTTCATTTCTGTTTCTTAGGCCATACAGTTCAACTACATTTTCCTCTTAAGAAACTTTGGCATTCCGGTCTCTATCTAACACATGCAGTGCATCTTGCTTGAAGTTCTCTCAATTTCAGGTTCACATTGACCAATAAACGTATCAACTTCCTCTTCTTCTGCATCAGTATTTGGAGCATAAACCTGGATAACTGCCATATTAAAGTGTTGTTCGTGAAGCCTAACTGATCTTATTCAGTCCTTGATTGCATTATACCTAAAGTATTGTCTTTGCTATATCCTGTTTAAGAAAGCAATACCATTACTTCTTTGTTTTTTGATCTTCTGACTGAAATTGTCCAGTCCGTTTTAATTTGCTGAGGCCTAAAATGTCAATGTATGCTTGATAAATTTCATCTTTCACTGTATTGAGCTTTTTCATGTTCGTTTTTTTCATGTCCCATATTTCCAGTATAATTCTGTCTTTGCAGCTTGGGATATTCTTTTCCTTCATAGCAACTTCAGGAACTAGACATCCCAAAGGCTTTAATTAGCCATGTCATAAACACCATGAGTACACCAAGAGAACCTGTTGAGTACCATCTAACCTGAGGAGTTCATCATCCAGCACAATATATCCATGTGCTTTTCTTGGTAAAATAAAGGTTGGCAAGGGGGAGGAGGGAAGATAGGTTGGTTAAGCATATGCAGATTACATGTGAGAAAGATTACAAGTACCTTATCAGTTAACAATTGTAATGTGTTAAAAACCCATAGGGTTTGCTGAAACCTTCTCAGATTGCCTGAAATCTTTTGATGTATGTGAGTTCAACAATGCATTGCTCGATGGTGCTGTTAAAGTCCTGCTTTTTCTAAAACAGCCATTTTGAGGTCTGCTATGATGTCCTGGGAGGTTGAAATGCTCTGATATTACTCCGTCCTTGTTTTGAGTCCTGATGTAAAATTTGGTTGCTCTTGTGGATGAGTTATGACAGGGCTTAGGTGGGGTGAGTGTGAGACTATTAGATTTTATTGCTGGCTCTTTCCTGCTGGCTCTTTCAATGGCCTTTGATACTATAAACCATGGTATCCTTCCGGACCAGCTACAAGGGTTGGGAATTGAGGCTATTATTCTTAGGTAGTTTGGTTTCTTCCTATGTGGGCAGTGGTATTTATGGGGGCGAAATGGTCGGTCAGTTTTTCAAACGGCATTTGGGGTCCAAGGTAGATAGAGATACCTGGATATGCAATGAATTGCTGCTTGATGTCATTACAACAGCATGTTTTTATTGTTATAATAACTCTTGATTCTCCTTATTTTTGATGTACTGATCTTTTAAAATAATTTTTAAAATCAATATGGTTATATATTTGTGGAGTCCTTGGGGTTCTCTGAGTTTGGTTCTTTTCTTGCAAACGTTTCATTACCCGGCTAGGTAACATCTTCAGTGCTAAAATGGGACTGAAATGCTAAATGACAGTGCTAAATGACAGTGCCAAAATGGCACTGAAGATGTTACCTAGCCGGGTAATGAAATGTTTGCAGGAAAAGAACCAAGCTCAGAGGACCCCAAGGACTCCACAGTTCAACCCTGAGCTACACATATTCGCCTCTGTTGGTTATATATTTGTACACTGTTGCCTGTAAGCCACTTAGAGATGACTGAAGTAACATAAAGCATTCATAAAAAATAAAGAAGCAAAGGGTATGAGAACTAACTATTCTAAAACAAAGATGCTCACCAAGAGACTGAATATAATTTCAGAATTAATAGATTTTGTACTGAGCAAGCAAAGATGTTGAAATATTCATACATAGCACAACATTCACTCCTGATGAGAGACCACATACTACTTTTAACCAGCATTTGCATGCCTTAAAATTTCACATTTCCCTATCTTTAGTAAATATCCAACTAAGGTACACAAATTCATCTATTTTTCTCCACACACAACTACCTTTTCTTCAGTATACTAATTTTCAGTTCCATACTCCTTGTTTCATCAGGCATTCTAACATTCACTGCAAATCATCTGGGCTGTCGGCCAAAATTTTTGCATCATCTGCATGGGAAAGTACATATATGCTCATGTTCTTAATGCATGTCAGCCATCATCACAAGCATGTCTTATTGATTTATTCATAAGTTTATTAGACAACTAAGGGGACATTGCACATTCTTGTCTTATTTCCTGCTCAGTTTGGACCATTTGCTAAACTGCTTATTTGTAGTCATACATGTTTTCATCCAGAATGTATTGATGCTATTGCATTCAGAAACCAACTTTCAAGTCTACGCTTGCACCAAACCTTCCCCTTTATCATGCGTTTTCTCTAAATCAATTAACATAAAACAACTTTTTTCTCGTATTCCTGTTTTTCAGTGACCTACAAATAAGCAAAAAATCTGCCCAGCATAAAGCCATGCTGCATTTCCCAAATTTTGTTCATTGACACCTATTGTACCTCAGAATTCTGCTGAGCACTTAATAAACTAATTTCTCTGTATTTTTTGTATTTGCTGTTGCTATCCTTCCTTTGTATAAGGAAACAATAACATCATTCTTCCAGTCCCAGACACAGATCCAGTCTTCAGATGCACTCAGTTGGACAGCCACTCCATAAGCAAACCACATCTGTATTTTAACACTGCTCAAGTTACATCTGCACCTGCAGTCTTACCATTTTTCAGCATTCTCAGAGCATTTATGACTTCCTTTTCATTATGTTTTTTTCTTGGATATTGACAGTTACAGCCTTCATTTCAGTTCCACTCTTCGACATATCACTGTCATACTCATAACAATCTTCTAAACTACTCTGTCCAGGATTCCCTTCCTTTCATTTCATTCCAAATAATTTCATCACTTTATTTATAATTCCATTTACTTTGCCGGAGACTCTCTGTTTAGCCTTCTTCATCTACTTCCAAAATAATTATTTTATTTTATTTCCATCAAAATCACTCTGCATTTTAGCTGTCCCTTTAGATTAAAAGACTATTCCTTGCTTTTTGACTACATTTTTTTGGAAATGTCTTTTTTCCCTTTATTTGCAAACAACTGGCTACTGGTCTACATGTGTAGTGCCATATATATGTTCCATTAATCCTTGGTCTTATCAATATTTTATATAGGTAGATTTTACAGTACCTTCTATTTCTATATTCTTAATTCATTGCACTACAGACTCAGCATCTATAACGCTATGTTTTTTCTTCCCATACCTTCTCAACTAGTTTAACCTTTAGTTTTAATTTTTAACCTTAGTCTTAAACAGGGTGTAATGCTGCATTATTCTGTTTATACTTAAGTATGTTATTTTGTTATTTTATTTAGTTATAAGATTTATATGGCTGCCCATCTTGTGGCACACAGCTCTGAGCAGCTAACAACAGTGATAAAAACACAAACCATAAAAACAATACATCAACAACAACAAAATCAGGAAAAACCAGGTGCTCAATCCATGAGCTACCCCCATTCATCTATACAATCGAACCTTATTATCCCAGGGCCTGTGTGAAAAGCCAGCTCTTCATGGCTCTTCTCGTCTTCTTTATGGCTGGACCTTCTTATTATTGTACTTTGTCTCAAGCTGATCATAGACTGAAATAGTTATCTATCATCTGTCTGTCTGTCTATATGTTTACATACATTATATAATATTTTTCTTACGCTCACTTTCTCTCTCTCTCTCTTTTTCAGCAATCATCTTACATACATTTTTCTCCCTCACAGACTCTTACACATAATTCTACCAATCATTGTTTTCTATATTTCCCATTAGTGTAACTTTACACACTTCTGTGGCAACCTTGCGATATAATTAGTTTTATTCTGTTCTATTCAGGTTGCATAACCTCTTTTCTTATGATCATTCCTATTCATTTTATTTGGAGGTCAATCTACCTTCCAATACTTTTGCATATATGATCCAGACTTTCAGTTCTTTTGATTGTTCTACTTGACAACTATCAAAAAATTGAGTGTAATTTGCCATTATTCCAACCTATGGATTCCTTCTTTTATACACATGCACAAAAATATAGTGGGCACCAATTCATATTTTCTGACATATATTTTAACCTTTTCATTTATATTCAAACTTGCACCTTCACTTCTTTGCATGTATTCATGAGGTCCACTCTGTGAGATCAAGGTATTTTCTATAAAATCTATTACATCCTTCCTGCTTCTCTTACTTTTACAGACACAAAATATATCTATTTTTCTTTCAAGCATTAAATCATCTTCATTACCATTTACTCTTCTTACATTCCAAATCAATCTTCCATATGTCATAGTCATCAGCAGGTGAGCCCATAGACATTGCCCCTATTTCACATCATGGCTTTGATGAGCTGAGACTTTCACATCATGTTTTTTCAGCCAGATGGAGAACGTGTAGACCAGGTTACCAGCTTTAGTTGATCTAAGCTGCATGCAGCATTCTTTGCTAACAATAAGGTCAGAACTGGTCATTTTTGGTTGCCACAAATGCAACAAAAAGCCAGTTTTAACTCTAAGCATGCTTTTGTATCCCAGCTAGAATCTCTAAAGTAGAGACTACCTTGTAAGCCAACATACTGCTTCCTGCATCCCATCAGTTAGATGTTATATGCAGTGTACTGATTCACACTCAGAATGCAGTCAACAATCTCATATGTGTAATGATTTCATTGCCTAATGTGGCTAATGTGCAGTCCAATGTTTATTGATCTTAAAAGCATTTTGCTTATTGTACACAACAAAAGATATCTGCTTTCTGTGAAAGAACAAAGGCACTGCCCCCCACCCCCATATGCAATGGCACACTGTTCTCCTTCTTCATCTGATGGACTCATAAGTAGTTTGTAATGGCTTCAGCAGCAGGGAAGTCTGTCTAATCAGGGAGAGGAAATGAAAGGAGATAAACATTATTGTGAAAGTGGGAGGTGGGGAGAGGGAGTATATAATTGCATTGGACGCTTCCCTTTCTACCAGCAAATCTGTATATGCAGAAAGGTAAGGAGAGTTTTCTCTGAGTTATAGTTTAGGAGGAACTGTGTTGTAAAAAGCGATGATGAAAAAATGGTGATGGACATTTGCTGAGTCTCTTATTCTAGCACAGCTGTCCAGTCTCAGGTGGATTGAATTGGATCAAACCAGGAAAGAAAATGGGGAAGGAAAACAACAGCACTGAACTTTGTTGCACGGGTTACCCATTGGCTTCTGGGTATAGATCAAGATGCTACGAAGGCCCTTTGTGGCCTAGGGTCTGGCTACTTGAGGATTTGCTTGTCTCTGAATGTTTCTGTCCATCTGATGAGGACTGGCAGGGTAGGCACACTTTGGATCCTGTTGATTAAACCATGTCATCTTGCAGGGCCCAGGAAGAGTGCCTCCTCTGTTGCCTGACCTCTGGAATGCCTCCCCCCCTTTTTTAAAAAAAATTGTAAGCTGCCCAGAGTTATTGAGGGGTCAGAAGGCCTTGAAATTGAGTAAATAAATAAACCAAACACCCCTAAGTAATGAATTTCTTCCATTTAGGCAGGAGTAGGAACTTATCATTACTTTCAAAACTTCAATTTCGTGCAGTCCTTGTAATTCAGCAATCGTTTGAGGTCCACCCTCATCTCTGATTGTCACTTAACGTCAGAATTAGAGTGTTGCTTTGGGGTATTTTTTATTAGAAAGGATTAAATTTGGAATGTTGGAATCTCTGGACTTAATCCTGCCTTCAAAAGGTGTTCCAAACACAGTAAAGTGAACTCACTTTTCCTCTGTAGCAAGTTTGCAATCCATGGACTGGAAGTCAGGAGGTATGCTGAGGAGTCAGCCTCCCAAGTCAGAAAACAAGGAATAGGAGAAATATACCATCATTCTTGGAAATAATATCTAAATTTCTGCTTTGCCAGTTTCATTACATTCCAAAAACTGATTTTTGATGATTTATTTTCCTGAGAGTTTGTTGCTTGGGCTTCTGCAGTGCAATTATAATCTGTATTTGAGCCAGATGATCAAATTGGACCAGGTGCGTGGGACTCCAGCCACCTCCACAGCTGTCCATTCCACCTTATGTTCATCCCTCTCTCTCTCTGTCTCTCTCTGTCTCTCTCTCTGAATGTAAGGATGGAGTATGTTGGAAAATCTCCATGCCTAGTTGTGCATTCTAACCAAATATTACACTGTACTTTTTATCAAAGCTGCCCTATGTCATTTCTGGAAAGGAGATGACTTTTTACTCTGTTATCTGTAGTAGTAATTGGCATCCAGGATTCTTCCTTCCTGCTCTATTACAGGTGATCACAAGTGAAATGTAAAATAAAATATTTGTGCCATTGATGCTGTGGATTTAGTAGAGAGGGCAATATTTGCTTGGCCAAGCACCTGTCATGCAGCTATATCATTTTTGAGCTGGAATTTAATGACCTTATGATATCCCTTTAGATACATATTTGAATAACTTGCTGTGGCATCTCCAATTCACATTTTTTTCTTCCCCTCTATTCCCCCCTATTCCTCACCGCTATTCCTTTGCTTTTACAACTGTCTCTCTACTGTGGGTGGATTAGAACAGGATGTTTTGCTGGCCCTCTGAGAATGTGCACTCACGAACTAAGTTTGGTTTAGGTGTGGAGATATTCAGTGCATTTATCTTGTGATGAACAATGTTTGCTTAGAGAAAAATAATTTGTGTTTGTAACCATGTGCATGCCCACTTAGCAGTCACTAGATTTTTTAAAGGAAAACCAGAAAACCTGTAGAGCTGTAGCATCAGTTCCACTGGGCTTCAGCAGATCCTTGCTGAAGTAAGACTCAGGAGCTCTCTGTCACTGTTTGAATCAACTGCTGTTCTCTGGGTGGCTACCTGTGGACCTAGCAAGGTAGTCCAGACAAGAAGCACACCCAGAAGAACTAACTGTACTTTATTGTAAGGTTACATTAACAGAATCTTGCAAGTCTGAAAGTGCATTTCTCCCCCTGTCCCTTTTATAGCCCAAGAAACTTCTGAGATGTTTGCCATACCCACATTCCTGCTGCAGGGTAAGCTGCCTCTTATCCAACCTTTGCCCTGGCTACGGCTCTTTCTTCATCTTCCAAGGTCATTCCCACATACCATTACACTACTTGAACCATCCCTGGTTAGCGGAGCTTTAAACTTTTGCTGCCAGAACCAGTCCTAAGTACAGTGGTACCTCGCTTCACGAACTTAATTTGTTCCGCGACTCTGGTCGCGAACCGAATTGGTCGTGAACCGAATCAAATTTTCCCATAAGGTTCAATGTAAATATGGTTAATCTGTTCTGACCCCTCCAAATTTGGTTGCCAACTGATTTTTGGTCGTGACCCGAGTCAAATTTCCCCATAAGGTTCAATGTAAATACAGTTAATCTGTTCTGAACCATATGTATTTTATTTTTAAACCACAAAAACATGAAATAAAGTACAGTACAGCACAGTATGAAGAGAGAGGACGCTGACCTTGCTCGAGGCGACTTCTGGCGTGGAGGACAGGAAGGTGGGTGGGGAGGCAGTTATTGTTTGGAGGGAGAGTCCCCCTCCAAAAGGACCTCGGGGAGATCTCCTTCAAGGGTTTCCTCTCTTCTTTGTCTCTTAGCTGCATGCTCAGTTCTGGGGAAAAATCTGTCTAAAGTCAGTTGTTTTTTCCTGCGCTGCATAACCCTCCGGAAATGAGAGACCACATTATCGTTCATCAGATTCAACACTGTTCGTTACAGTTATGTTGGGGTGGTGCTTCTCAAAGAAATCCTGGCACTCATTCCATTTTTCCATAATGGATTTAATCATGTCACTGCTAACCTCCTCCCTGTCTTCCTCTTCCTCAGTGGAATGCTCCTCACCAAGCGTTTTCTGCTGCTCACTCTGGAGTTCTGCAAGTTCTGCCGTGGTCAGCTCCTCCTTATGGTCCTTAACAAGCTCCTCTATGTCTGCACCATTGACAACCAGACCCATACTCTTGCACATGGACACAATCTCCTCCACTACCTCTGCATCAGACCCTTCAAAGTCACGTTCAGTGACACATTCTGGCCACAGTTTCCTCCAGGCTGAGTTTAAGGTCCGGTAGGTGACATCTTCCCAGGCTTTGTCAATGAGGCTGATGAAATGTTTCTTCCAGAATTCTTTCAGAGTCAAGGATGTTTCTTCAGTGACATTGAAACACCACACTAACAAAAGTTTTTCCACCTCTTCCAGCACTTGTGTCCTCTGCTTGGTTAACATCGTTACTCCTTTTGTCACATCAGCTCCTTTGATGGCATCTTTATTCTTCAAAATAGTAGAGATTGTCGACTTCACCATCTTGTACTCCGAGCCCAGATCAGTTACACGAATACCATGATCGTGCTTTTCTACAATTTCCTTCTTCAATTCAATGGTTATTTTCTTCAAACCCTTATTCTGACCAAGCTTGCTCTGCACCTTTTTTGGAGCCATGCTAACAAGCACACCAAAAAGCTTCACAGGACGTCTGTTTGCCACCGTGATCTCGCCTACAGGAAGCCGCAACCACGTGTCATGGGAGGGAAAATGGCCGTGGATCCTGTTCGTAACCCGATGCGGAGTTTGCGAACGGAGGCAAACTTTTGCGAACGGAGCTGTTCGTGAACCAAATTGTTCATGAACAGAAGCGTTCGTGAACCGAGGTACCACTGTATTCTGGCCACAAGACAATAGAGTTTCTGTAGGTAGGTTTGCACATAAGCTGTGGCCCCTGCTTCTTGCTGCTCACTAAACCCCAGTGGCGTGCCCCTCCAGTAACACATGTAAGAGATCCAAAAAGCTTGTATGTGCTGCCTATGCATCCTCTCAACACCTAGTGCAGGGTTCCTCAACCTTGGCGACTTGAAGATGTGTGGACTTCAGCTCCCAGAATTCCCCAGCCGGCTTGCTGGGGAATTCTGGGAGCTGAAGTCCACACATCTTCAAGTCGCCAAGGTTGAGGAACCCTGACCTAGTGTCCAAGTTTCCACTTTCCATAGTTTGAGTTGGAAGGTATATAGGAAGTATTCACATGGACTTGGGCTCAAGGAAAAGCCTCCCCAGACTAGGATCAATCTTTATTTTATCAAGGTTTCTAACTCTCCCTGTTCAAGATTGGAGTAAGAGATACACGCATGGCCTTCATCTTCTGCTCTGTCCCCCTAACCCTAAGGTCAGAACAAAGCTAAAATTAATCTCAGTTCTGGATGGTGATATTGATCTACAAATGCTGCCCTCACTCTTTTTTTTTTTTTTAAAAACAATGGTTGCCAGAATAAACTGCCAACAAAATAATTACTCTGTTTTTGCAATAACTTGATTTTATGGAGGGATTTGGTGAAATCCAACTGACTCAGTAAATTAAAGTCAGCTGGATGTTTAAAAAAGGAACCACAAGAAAAGGATGGAATTGGAGAGCTAGTTGAGAATATTTCCTGAAGAAAAGAGTGTGCCTGCCTCCTCAAAATGGGCTGGTCATTTGGCAGGAGCGAAGAAGCACAGAAAGAGGGCAGAGAAGAGAATGAAACATGGGCTTTTGACATTTCCCTGGCATTCCTCTGTTGTCTTTTGCTCCGTTTCCCTGTGCAAAACGAGCAAGGAAGACAGAAAAGGGACATGCAGCTGTGAAAGAGGCAGACTCCTTTCTTTGTCTGGATAGGTAATTTCCTGGTTCACATTGCAAATCCATTTTTAAATATCTCCAAGGATGAATCAACCAATAAAGATTTGAATGTTGCTGTGATTGGACACCCCTCCCCTCTCAATGGCAGGAGCAAAAAGAACTCCTGTTCATCGCCCTCCGCTGCAGGCTGAAAGAGGCTGAGTCTGGAAAAGAACGGTTGATGACAGCTGTGCACTGTAGGATCCTGGGAGAGTGGATATGGCAGGTCAGTCTTTGAGTGCTTTGCAACAACCTGCATTGTTATCCTGTCATAGTAGATTCCTTTTGTAGAAGGATTGAGAGAGCAGCTTGCAGTGGCCGTACGTTAGGTTGCAAGGTGGCCAAATTCAGTGCTAAATAGCATACTTCATTGACTTGGAGGCAAATAAGGTATGCTCAGATCAAATCAGTTTATTACAGCCATAAGGCCAGATACAGTAAAATATCCAATAGTAGAACTCTTACATACATCTATATAAATATAACAGAAAAACGATGAGTCTAATAGGATCTAAAAATAAATAAGAACATATATAAGAACATAAATAAAAACAGTATTAGAAAAAGAGATCATTAAATAAGTATCCAAACTGAACGGATGGTGCAACGTATTGTACAGATGGTAGCACAAAACTGGGCGACTTGGGAGGATATTTTTGAGTCCTTGTCTGAAAGAAGTAACAGTAAGTAGAAATCACTCCCTGCCTGGACATTTCTTCAGGATTGGATAAATGAAAGTCTGTCTAGAGTCCTTATATAGGGAGCAGCATATGACTTAGAGCTTCTGTTGAACCATCACCACATGGGCATAACTGAAGAGGCGTAGGAGTACCTTGAAAACATCCAAAAAGGACTTCTGAGCGCAACGCATCCAGCCTGGCTAAAGCTAAAGGCACCAGCCCAATAGGTTATACTTGAAAATGTTCAGAAACTTTTCTAGGCACCGCATGATTTCTTAATGTATTTGTTGCATTTACATTCCATGTTTTCATTGTTTTTAACAAGCTGCAACCAGGAACACAATTCAATTAAGAATAATTTAAAACAGAAGTGTTTGGTTTCACCAAAACAGTTAAAAATACATAATTCAGTGCAACTTCTAAAAACAGATTTAAACCTGTAGAAACCTTGGGGAAAAAAATTCAGAAGTGACACTCTGCATGTTTTTGCTATCTGGCTTTTTTTTTTTTTTTAATTTATTGGGTTCATATCCATTGCAATAGAAAAGACTGTCAATAGTTTACAATAAATCCATTAAATAATATAATAAAATCTCCACAGTATAATAAATCAAAACAAAATAAAAAAGATAAAACAGAATCACCCCCCACACCACCCCAATCAATAAACTGATGGCATCAATTCATATCTGAAAGCCTCTCCGAAATAGCTCATTTCTCAACAGCTTATTGAAAGCCAGCAAAGTGTTCGTTGATCTAATTTCCAGGGAGAAATATTCTAAAGTACAGGCATCCCAACAAAGAAAGAGCACCTGTAGATTTTCTTCCCCCTTTGTGGAAGTGGGGGACCGCTAAAATTTTCTCTTGAGATGCACAAGTTGGGCAGATCAAAACAAGTTGGAGAAGATGGTCTTACAAATACCTCAGTGCTAAGCCATGTGCGATTTTAAAAGCACTTTGGAATTCATTCAGAGGCCTATAGGAAGCCAGTGCAGGGAACAGAGCACGGGTGTCACCTATTTATGTTGGTGTGTGTATTCCAGCAACCAGGCTGCTCTGTCCTGGATCCAACTGAAGCTTCTGAGTTGCCTTCAAAAGCAGCCCCATGTAGAACACATTGCAGTAGTCCAGATAAATGGTAATGAGGGCATGACTTACAGCAACAGGGGCCTCATATCCCACATAGAGCTTCAACCAATGAATCAGCTGAAGCTGGGAGAAGAACCCTGAGTATGGCCTCCAGCAGCCCATGAAGCAGTAGCCATAAGTTCAGGAAGACTGTGAAGATGTGAACCTGCTGTTTCAGGGGCAATGCCACCCCCCTGAGTGACAATATTGGAGATGTCAGAGATCCAGATGTCAGGGATTCCACTGATTGGAAACTGTCCTTGTGTTCAGCAATTTACTGCCAAATTTTGACAGAGTGTTTGTGTGGGATTCTTTGGGCAGTAAAAAGGAAAATGAATCCTGTAGGCAGCCTGTGGATTGCCTACTGCTGTGGGAGAGAGATAATTCTGCTCCCTCTGACTTTGTCCCTGCAAATGCCTCCCCATATGTCATGCTTGTCCTTCTCAGTTCCAGACCTCCCTGTGTCGAGCAGAATTGTCAGAAATGGAGTTCTAATCACATTCACTTAAACTTGCATTGAACCTTTGATATCATGGACCTTCTTGGAGGGTCCTACTCCAGTTCAGACGAACGCAAATAGAGCTTCCTTGCAGACCAGCCCACTCAACCCAAGGATATATAGGACTCAAGGACAGTTCAGATATTGTATAGTGATACAGAATCTGGGACCAGCATACTTGCCCCTGTACCTATCTAGTTTAGCCAGCATGCATCCCCAATCAGCGATAAAAGACTTAAGAGGTAGTCTTGCAGAAAGCCACCTAAGAAATTCATTGTTGTGATAAACTTTTCAGACACAGTCGACAATAATGTATGGAAATTACAAAGGAGAACTGTGATCATGATAAAGGACAAAGATGAGAGGATGTGGCAAAGTCCATTGGACCTGGGCAGCTAATAAATTTGAATAAATAACTAAATAATAATTTAAAAAGCAGCATTGTACTGAATGCTCCCAAACCAATTTTAAAAATCAGGTCACAGATACACCCAGTTAAGGTGCTCTATCAGTCTTCTCTCAAATTACGTGTCTACTACCAACCCATAAAACGATGCTATCCAGTGTTTGTGAACTGAACATATGTGTTTCAGCACCATCAAGAGGGTACTTAGACAGACTCCTGGGCCACCCTCTGTTGTGAATGATTGGAAATCAACATCCTGAACATGAACAATAAAAGGAGCAGCAAAGCAGCATACACTGAAGACATCAACTGGCCTTGCTCCGGGATGCCCCATAAAGGGATGGCAATGTCAAATTGTTAAAAACATTTTTACCATTTTAATAAAATAGTCTTGTAGCAATTGCAGGCTAAAACATACTCTTTCCAGGATTCAGAGCTTGATCCCAAACCAAATCAAGATGTGCTGTTTTAAAAAAAAATCAGTCCCAAAAAGGATCCCTTATTGTCAGTGTTTTCATGGATGCCAGCTGTGGGTGCTCTTTCTTTGGTGAGATGAGAGTGTTAGAGTTTCTTGTCTTAGCACCGTTTAGGAATTAATCCAAATAATTGTTTTGTACAAAGGGATGGAACCGTGCTGATTTTCTGTCCATTAAACACAAGCGGCATATGACACAATGGCTTAGCATAACTCTGCTAAATCACAATATTCTCATAATCATGCCGGGAGCATCTTTTGTGCCCAGATGTTAATGGCTTACTCTTGTTGGCATTCAGATAAAAGCCATTATCAGCACAGCTTCCTGTGGTCCTCTTTTCAGACTGTCATTGCGTCCCTTATCCTGTATTTAGATTTTGGAAACTGAATCAAGCAACACTTTTTCATTATTTACCATAATAACTGAGAGGGGAGCAAATGGTCAGGTTCCCAGCCCTTGTTTACCAATTAAGGTTTTTATTACAAAATGTCAGCAATCATATATGCAAAGTAGAATACTAGGCCCGCTATGTCTTTTTCCAGAACACTCTTGTGTTTGTTTTCTGAGGGTGCTATATTGCTCCTGGCAGCCTGGAATACTGCTTGTTAACAGCAATAATCTCTGTGTTATAATGTAATATTAATGAATTTAGGGAGCAAAATTCTAGTAACAATACTTGGCATGGCAGTAAAATCTGATGTACTTAATTAGAGAGGATGTAACTTTTTTTGAAGCACCAACAGTATCTCAGGGGCCTCTTCAGAATTCTTGTGGGTAGATTTTATAGGAAGAGTCCCTCCCTAGTCCTCTCCTCTTCCTGCTTAAGAACTAACTATCATGTTATTTTTCCTTCTCCAAAGCTTATTTGATGTCAGCGTAGGAGAAAGTATGATCAGCTGATTTTTGTTTTGTTCTTCGTATTTGCTTTGTTTGATGTTGTCCTACTCAGGAACGCCCAATACTAAGAATACTGAAATCAAGCTCTTTAAGACCCATCAAAGATGGTTCTTTACAGATCTTCAGAAGAATATTTCTGTCCTGAAAGCTCAGCAGTTTGATTAGTTTGTTCTCCTTCCTACTACCCCTTCCTTTTTTTTTTTTAAGAGATTTTAAATATTTAAATATTTAATATATATTTTAAAAATATTTTCAAGCAGGTGGCAAATCAAGTGAAAGAGGTGATTATCCTACTTGGGATGCTTATGAAAGAGAAGCTAGGTGGATTACTTTCAATATAACCATATAGTTTGGACCTCAACACTTCTTCTGTACTTCCAATTTTGGTGGATAAAGAAATAAAGCTATCTTCAGACAGCCTTAAAAAACTCAAGCACCCCTCCTTCTCCCCCTCCCCCTCCTCCTCCTCCTTTTTGAGTGGCATAAATGACTATAAGGAAGAAGAAGAACATGCTTCAGTTAAACTTTTAAACCATACAAGTGGACCTTAGCATGAGTTGTAGGGTTGCTGCAACTATTACCCTTTTAAAATTCATATCCTTGTCCTCTTCTATTCTTCCTTCTGCAACAGTGTAATGATGTTACACTTCTTTGGAAGACACTAATCCACTTTGCTGAGAGACCACCTACAACTCCTTCAATTCAGATGCACCATTATGGCTTTGGAGAACTTAATACTGTGTTGCTAAACTGCTGTAGTGGAGGAGGAAGCAAATTGATGGCCCCAGTCACTCTCAGCTGGGGATGGTGGAGAGATTTGTTCCAACTGAAGTATTGTTTGTCACAACATTATTGTTACAATAATACACATTACTTGCAACATGCTTGCAAAAAAATCTGAATTTTCAGAATTTGGGCACAACAGGAGGCAAGATGTACAAATATACTTTAAGAAGGAGAAATGGTTAGATGAGATTCATAAAAATGCATATATTAAGAGGCAATATACATGCACAATATGTACAAGTTTTCATGTGGCCTTTTATAGTTATTAGAGTGTGAAAATGAGTAAAAATAAGTTTGAGAGAATTACAATTGAACTAATATTTACAGAAACATTCATCCTTAGCTTTAAAAAAACGGTGCTGGAGCAACAGTATCCCAACACTAGGCAAGCTTCTCAGGTACCCCACTGTCTAATATTATAGCATCTGCCACATTTTAATACAAATCAGCTTCATAACATGTTGAGTCCTTGCTCCATCTGTGTTCTGGGCAGAACAGGAGTTCCCCAAGGCCTCAAACTGTGGTCTGCCCTGATGTCCTTCAACTGGTGATATCAGGGATTAAATCTGGGACTTTCCAAATTCAAAGTGTATCCTCTACCATTAGCTACAGTATCTTACTAAAGGGCTCTACTAGCATGGATATGTTAACTTGAACAGGAGAGACAACCTTTGGATCAGTTCTATCAGCGTTTTCATTCCTTGCGTGAACAACCAGTCCATTGAACAAGCAGAATTGTAAAATCACAGCCCAGAAGCCATGGCTTTGATACCATGTACTGTGTTACTGAACCCAAGCCAAGCTGATGGCATTACTTCACATGCTGTATGAACACTGATGCACATAATTATTCATACACTGTTGAAATTAATGTACAGAAACAGAAACAAATTCAGGAAAATTGTTTTAGAAAATTGTACATAAGGAATTTTTATGTACTAGTATGAAATACTAGTATGAAAACACTAGTATTAGAGAAATGTAGATAACCCAGAGATATATGATACATGCATTGTATACATTATATACAATGCATGTGAACCTTACAGTGAACGACTTTCTCTTTACAAGAATGTAAACTGCCCTGAAACAAGAGACAAGTTGAACATAGAGTAAGTTTTCTTTTGCAATAAAGAGAAACTGGAAACTTGGAAATTTATTTGACATGTCCTTGCATTCCTCCTTGCCTTTGTATGCCATTCCACTCTACTTGATTTGAAAAAAAGAGTTTTTATTTATAATAATGGAAGTGAAAGTTTATATTTCCTAATGCCTTACTCAACATGCATACTGTGTGACCAAACTCCATCATTGTTTATACTGAACTTCATAATTAGAGATTGCAGCAAGCTGACAACCCCCCCCCCCATTTATTTTTGTTACTAATGTAGAGAAATCCAGAAATACATATACTTAACCTCAACCTTTTTCAGTTAATCAATAAAATATTCAGAAATACTTCAGTGTGCTTTGATGTCATGGTACTCTCATGTTGAGGAAATAAGGGTCCTATAAGTTTTCTCCTCTAGCAGAAGGCAATAAGACAAGTAATGGCTAGAAAGCATGGCACAGAACATTCAAATTTGAAATAGAGAGCACAATTATGTTTCTGGTTAAGTGCAATTGGATTATTTAAGTGTATGGTGCATGACTTGAACCTCTTAGATTAGATTCCTTTCTACAGTCTAGGCCTTGGCCAAAGATGCATTTAATGTACAACTTTAATGAGTGGAAACAGTTTATTTCCTTTCATCCTTAACTGATGTCTCTGAAGTTTATCTAATGATGTGCTGTCCACACACCCCAGCAGTATGTTGCATGATTGACTCTCTTTCTAGTCAGGCTACCAGCAGAATGAGCATTGGGATGGGGGTGGGGGGAATATGATTGGGACACAAAGAAAAGAAGGTGATATTAAAGTTACAAGAAGGAAATACTGTAATGACAGATAATACAAATATGAGAAAAATGTTTCATCAGTATTATTCTGCCTTATACAGTATAAAGGTCAAGAAATTTCCTCAGAAAAAGTGGATGGATATTTATATAAACAGAATTTACCAAAGATCACAGAGAATCAGAGACAAATTTTGAATGGACCTATAACAATAAGTGTGTGAAGCTATTAAAAAGACTAAAACAGGAAAGGTACCTGGTCCAGATGGGCTGCTGGCTTCTTTGTATGTTTTGGGGATGAGCTTTTACAACCTTTACAACAAATAAATGGTAATATGATGGCAGCTCAGGCCACACAGTTTCTTGCAAAGATAGAGGCAATTTCAACTTTCTCTTGTCTTGAATTCATATAACACCTTGGTCTGCCTAGATAATTCTCCCCTCTTCTGCAAAGGCTCAGGCCTTTTATAGGCTGGAGACTAAACTAGCTTCTAACACCCTACTCCTTACGCCAGCCTCTCCCAACTTGAGCATCCTCTGGATTGACTCACTTCCAGAATTCCTCAGCCAACATGGCCATTGCAAGAAATTCTAGGACTTGAAGGCTGCACACCTTGGGAGTGCCAAGGTGGGAAAAGTTGCCTTATGCTCTCTTCTATCCTGTCTTCTGAGTGTATCTACCATTGATGCTCTAGAATTTGCACAACTAAGCAAGAACTGCTTGACCTCTTGGATGCTGAATAGGTTCTGTGCTAACCAGGCATGGGTACAAGGTATCTTCTGCTCTTTCTGATAGGAGGAGGAACCAATGAACCAAACATAAAACATCCAAGATTATTTCCTAGCCCACAGTGAAGTGCTTCTCTTTCCTTTTGAGTAAAGGTCTCCTTAAAACAAAGTCTTCTTAAATAGAGGGGATAAATTAGGGAAAGGTGAAACTAGTGGAGAGGAAATAGTAATATAGTTTTAGCAAACAATCATATTTTTTAACCGCTTTAACTAATGTGCTTTGCTTGATCACTCAAACAAGGAAACAAATTTTTGCTACAGGCTGTAGATCTTTTGATACTTTTGATGCTGGGCTTTTGACATAATCACTAGTCAGCAAAAAACACTAATGTTTCCCTGAAGACAGAATCATTATCCTTCATTTTTTGTCACTAAAGAATCTATTATATTCTGTTATCCATGCATACATCAATCATTTCAGATTCCAGAAGTCATTTAAACAATACTTCCTCTTCAGTGTAGGCATAGCCATCCCTTGATAAATTGGAAGTGAGTTTTCTGTTAGGAAGAAAACAAGAAGGCTGGATATGCAACTTTCAAAACCAAACCAAACCAAACCATTTTTTTCTATGAAAAAATAAGAGTAATATATAGCATTTTATATATTTTATATAATATATATTATATATTATATATATATATTTATTTTATAGAGGGATGCGGTGGCGCAGTGGCTTAATGACGCTGAAAGTTGCCAGCCAGAAATGGCTGACGCTTCGGTGGTTCGAGTCCAGCCTTCGCGTTAACAGGGTGAGCTCCTGTTTCCTCCCCAGCTCCTGTCAACCCAACAGGTCGAAAACTCACGTGAGTAGATAAATGGATACTCTCACTCCAGTGGGAGGAAAAATGCTGGCAGCGCCTTGCATAGAGAGACGAGACCAGTTGCCGGTAAGCGTGAAACCGTGCTCGCCCGAAAAGGGCGTGAAGCAACGGAAATCCCGCCTCCTGCGCTTGCCAGCTGGGCTCTGCTCTAGGAAGGAGGCTCTGGCAAACCACTTCCGAAAAACAATTGCCTTGAAAACTGCAAGGATTCGTCCAGGCAGTCACTGCAGGGTCAGTAATGACTGAGCGCAGACAAAAAAAAAAAATAGCATTTTCTCTTCTTTTGAGTCCTGGTGGGAAGGATATATTATGAAAAAGAGATCAAAGCTGAAGCTAGATGCATGGCCAAAAACACCTATTATTACATATTACTTGCAGTAATTTTACTTTACTAAATGTCTGTTAGCATTTTTTAAAAATACAGTTCATAGTGTATTGCATTTGGTAAATACATTTTAGATTCACAAGCTATAAACTTGATAAAGCTTTACATCAAGGTTAATAAATTAAAAGGGATGGTATGGTGTAGGATATAATAATCTCATCATCATGTTATGAATGTGGCATTTCTTTTCTTGGAAAGTACATTGGGTGTGTAAAATTGCAATCTTATACCCAATTATGTAGGAATAAGGTAAATTCAGTGAGATTTCCTTTTAAGTAAGCATACTGGGACCATACAATATATCCTGAATTGCTGGGGAATTTTCAGATGGATTTGCAACTGAACTGCCATTACCGCAAACAAAGAATGGCAAGTAAATACATAGAAACAGGAAAGAAAAGAGTTACAAAATGGGGTGGGGGAGGGTCTGATTTTCTGCTCAAAATGCAAGCGCTTTCTCCAGAACAACTTTAGTTACAAATTCTGCGAAAAAGCTGAGAAGAAGAAAATTTTTAGTTAGGTTCACAGTTTGAGAAGGCCTCTGAAAAAAATAAGAAGTTTTAAATCACTTCTGATGTTTTTGTACAAAATCCAGATGGTTAAAAGGTTTATCTCAAAACATATACTTTAAACTATGCTTTGCCATCCTATATGAATTTTATATGCATTGTTGTGGTTTTGAACCAAGAAATACATCATATTATTTAGAAAAGCATGCATTTAGAATAGATTATATAGATTCGTTTAGGTAAAGACTGAACAAGATTGTGGAGTTGCCCTGTTGCTAAGGTTTCTAGCAATTGCATGGCCAAAAGCTTGTTTTATTCTGTTCTTAGTACTAATAAATAGTTTTTCCAAGGATATTCTATGAATCTGTCATTTTAAAATCTTTTTTCTTCTGCCCTCCATCTTCCCAAACATACCCTAGTGCTCCTCTAGAGTTCGCTACATTTGATGTCATACCAGCCACTCTCTCAAAGAACCAAAACCCTATTTTTTCAGGGAAGGACATTTAGAGAGACTCTGTTATTATATTTATCAGCTACGGCAAGTTGAAAGACATAAAAGCTATAACAGTTATAAATATACAACAATGAATGAGAGACAGTTGTGTCTGAGGCAATGTTTGTCACTGAGAAAAGTCTTCCCCAAGCCCTAACCCCCCAATATACTTTCCCAAATTATGAGAAAAAACTCAGGAGCCCAATAAGTTATTTTATTTTTGCTCCTAAGCCCAAACCTTACAGATATTACTCCAGTCCCAAACTCCTGGAAACAGTCTGCCAAGATACTCTGTCCCCTTTGCCTTAGCCCACTTAGCCCACCTTCTTTGTTCTTCTGTCTTCTGCCTTCTCATGGGCCCTCTCTCTCTTGGGGACAAAGGTGTCACACACCAGTGGCCGAGAACCACTGCTATAGTGAACAGTTGTATGTTAGGGTGGGGATATTGATAAAGGTAGTTCTCGCTTAATGACCATTTAATGATGGTTCGAAGTTACAATGGCCTTGGAAAAAGTGCTTTACAACCTGTACTCACACTTATGACAGTCACAAACTGTCACACTACAACTTACGGTCACATGATTGCGATTTGTGACCTTTTTTACAATGGACATTAAGCAAGTCACCATGGCTGTTAAGTGAATCACATGGTCGTTAAGTGAATTCCAGCAAAAATGTCGATTGGGGAAGCTGGATTCACTTAACGACCACAAGATTCGCTTAATGACCATTGTAAAAATGGTCATAAAATCTGGTCTGGTCACGTGGTGACTTGCTTAAAAACCACCCCACTTAATGACCAATTTTCTGGTCCCTACTGTGGTCGTTAAGTGAGGATTACCTGCAATCACTTGTCTCAGCCACATATGCAAACATTCTCAAGATGGATCTCAGAAGCAAGCTTATATATTAGGTAGAAATTTCCATTTCTCATAAAATAAAAAAGTCATATGCTGTTTTAAAGACTTTTTTGTCTTGAAAATGCTTTTGTGGGTATCTTGCGTGTTAGAGAAGATTCTATTTCTGTCAGAGAAGCACAAAGAGCTCTAGTGGATTTGCTGGTTCAACCTTTGCCACAAGCCTAAACTTCACACTTACAGCACTGTTCTCTAAATGAACTTTTATTGCAATCCTCCCCTGCAAAAAAATAACTAAATTAAACAAAATGAAAGCAAGGCAGCGCTTGCCTGTCACAGCTTAATGTGATCTTGGAAAAAGACATGTTTGGTCTTTTTAAGGCAAGTGATACCTTTGTGGCATCTTTTAGTCTTTGAATCCCAAGAATGAGGAGTATTGTATTTGTGGAGTCCTTGGTGCTCTCTGAGCTTGGTTGTTTGCTGGGAGACGTTTCATCACCCGACTAGGTAACACCATCAGTACATTCTCTTCTATTGGAGTGCTGCATTTACCTGAAAGGATGATGAGTTTTTGCTTCCTAAATAATTATCTGTGAAGGGTGGCAGTCTTATGTTCTCTGAGAACACAGGAGTCATAGAAGACAGTGTTGAAAATGAGTTCATGGGTGGGAGGTGCAAAGAATGAAAGTCAGTGGCTGAAATGGAGAGGGGAGAAGAGATGAAACCATTGCAGAAACCATTCAGCAAGGATGAAACTGACCTGAACACACTAGCTCTACCCTCCTTTTGTTATCCTCTACCTGTAAGCAATGAGTGACTGAATTGGGGAGCTTCCTCTATCCATGGAAGTTCTCCATGCAAATGAAGACTTTGGAGTAAGGTTTGTAAATCAGTGGAGAATCTCCATGGATAGAGGACCTCTCCACGTGGAAGAAAATAAGAAGAGGATGAGGCTAGCACACTGGCCGAACAGGACTAGAAACTATAACCAAGTTTACCTGTGAATAAGAGCCACAGTGGGACATATTAAGAGCTGTCAAGAGTCCTGTGACTGTGGTGGAGTACGACTTTGATTAATTAATAAATAAATATTACAGAGAAAGCATGCTTTTGTTATAGCTGCAGCCTCCGTTAAATGCTTCTATTAAACCATTTTCCCAGCAGTGTCACCCGCAGCACAAGAATAGTCTGTGCATACTCTTATCTAGGAACTGACTACAGAGTAAGAATGCTTACAGTGATGCTAACAGAGGCCAGATTTTGTCAATAGTTCTTTGTGTGCAACTGAGCAGTTTGTGTGTGAGTGAATGGTGTGTGTATATGGATGTGATGGGGAAGAATTAATAGTACAAAGGGGCATCTTACGTTGCTGATTTAAGACCTAACATTAATTTGAACTTACTGCCCTGGGAAGTCTTTTTGGGGGTTTTTCCTCCTCTGGCCAACAATGCATAAACACGCAGACACAGGGACACACAAATCCACATATGAGAGAGTCACATGCACACATTTGTTGGGAGAAAAAATCTGCAGGATTGTTTTCAGTGAGAACTGGAAACTCTTGTTAAGAAGGAGGCAGTGTGTACAAAGCTTTGGTGTATGTTTATAACCTTTTCTTCTATATAATCTTCCTGGTTTTCTTAAATTCAGGGTCCTCTTATTTTCAGGTAAATACATATGTAGAATCATGTTCTAAATTTCCTGAAATTTTAAATATTTTCTCTATCTTGAGATACATGGAGTTTAAATGACTTTTTTTTGGGTGGGGGGTAATTTACCTTGTAGAGATTGAAATGAATGATCTGGGTGGGGTGATTGTTAGTAGACCATTTATTTTGCATTTCTTTTGGTTTGACAACTTTCATTTAAGTTTTTATTCATTTGTTGAGTTTATATCCCCGCCTTCCCCCCCTACTTTTCTTCCAGAGCTCATGGCAGCCTAAATGAAGATCTCCTTTCATTTTCTTTCCGTATGGACAACTGCGTGCCATAGGTTGGGTTGAAAAAGAGTGGCAGTCCAGAATCACCCAGTCCTATCACATTTTAACCTCTATGCCACATTGGAAAGTAACATTTATCGGATTGCATCGACCAATGCTTGAAAGACCCTTTTATTTACTGATATCTATTCCTCTAGATTTTATTTATCATTTTCGCAAGGGTAAACTAACTACCATGAGACTTTTAGATATTCTGAGGCTTCCTAAAGCCTGTGCCAGGATATAAACTGAATAAATAAAGTTCAGGGCTGCACAGCTAGAAAAAGTTACAATTAGGTTGAAGTCTTAAGCACCCTTCCTGGGAATGAGCTCGATAGAACACAGTGGGGACCTACTTTACAATAAATATGCATAGCACTGTGCTATAGGTATATCTTTAATTTGACACTTATGCCAACAATAACAACAAAAAAGAAATAAAACAGCATAAGCAATCACAGCCTTACCGATCGACTTTAATAGCTTTTCAAATAGCATCCTGCAATGTAATGCTACTAATGAGCACTGATGAGTTCACCCAGACCTCACTTTAAAAACAACAAAAAAAAAAAACTTCGCCACAAGAACCTCAGGCATCAACAACAAAAAATGATTACAAATGGGCTCCACCATGTCTGCCTGGTCCTCCTAATGAATGGCATTATCTGTGCTTAAGGCTGGTTTATGAAAGGAAAGTGACGGCAGTGATGTTAGGAGACTGGGAATGGCAGTCAAAATGATCAAAGAGCCCCATGTGATGAGAGACCCTTCTTTTCTAAATAGATGCCTCCTTAATTGGCTATCTCACTTGACAAAGGCATTCTGAGGACCTTTCTTAACTGAAATGACCCCAGTGAGCCTTGTGCTAGGTGTATTAAAGGCGGTAGGTAGAACAGGGGTGGGCATACTTTTGGTGACCAAGAGCTGCACGTAACATTTTTCAGGAGAATGTGGGCTGTTCTGACAGAGTAATGATGCCACGCAGGTGGGCTCACATGGTCAGGTCAGGAATCTCTGAGTTTCTCCTTGCATTTTATTTTACATATAGTCGAACTATAGCTCCATAAATACATTCAGATAACCAGAGTGCTGACTCTATCAATGGGTTAGGTAAGCTGTCCTCTGCTAACATTTCCCATACCGTACCAGCTTCTGTATACAGGTATAGATGTCTGGAGGAAAAAAGCTCAGTTGGTTACATGGGAGCCAAAGGCCTGGTTGCTAACATGATGAGCATTTCTGTTATTTGAATGCTTGAAGAGGGCACTTGTTAATCCTCTTGTAACACGCTTCCATTTTCATGTGTTCATTATTTTAAAATGATGGGAAACCACACAGCTTGTTTTGGGCCATTGTGGTTGGAAGGGACTTTGAGAGCTGCAAAAGAGAGAAAGAAAAGAAAAAGAAAATGAAAATGAAAAAGAAAAAGAAATCTAAGGGCTAGTATCAGGCTGTGGCTATGGAGATTTGTGTTCAATTCTCCATTCTCTCCCACCATGGCCCGATTATAATGTCTCCAATTAACTCTGTAGAGCCATTGTGAGAATACAAGGAAGACGGAGTGCCATGAGGCTTCTTTGACCTGGTGGCAAGATGGAATACAGATAGAACCATTAATATCTAAACAAATCTTTTTTTTTAAATGTTTAAATTCTTAAGAGATGCTTACAAATTCTACAGGAGTTTTAACCTGTTTTTGAACAGTGTGAAGAACCATATTGCATCGTGAACATGGGTGGGCGTCTTGCTCTGTGGTAGCCGATTGGAGCCAGTGCTTGTTGGGACTGACGAAAAGTAGCAGTTGAAAAAAAGCCAACATTTTCAAACGAGACATTATTCCAGAGTACATTTTCTCCAACTTGGTGCCCTCTAAATGCATGGATGTGTGACTTGGGAAAAAATTCTGCTCTTTTCATTATACTTCCTGCCAGGGAGGGCCCACCTGCTACCCTGGATTGCAGGAGCATCCACAGAGGTGGTAAAAAAAGGTCAAGATGGTGATTGTGACCACACCACTGAAGCCCCACCCCCTTTTAATGTGTGACATATGTAAAAAGGGGTGTGGTTTCAAGGATATGGTCACAGCCTTTTGGACTTTTTTGCCTTCTCTCCGTGGACATCCATGTGAGTAATTCTGTTCTTTTCAGAGTCATTTGATTGTAATAATTAAAAAAAAAAAAATCAATCCCCTTTCAACTTCTACTTGAGATTGCAAATGTAACTTGCACAAAATTTGTGGAGGGATTTATGTGCATTTCTCTGAATATATATATATATATATATATATATATATATATATATATATATATTTAACTATGCATTTTCTGGTGGGGACTTTTTTGCAAGCAAACTTTTTTTTTTAATGTAATGCAGTTTCTGTATACTTTCTCATAGCACATGCACTTTTACGTGCATGGCTGTTAAGTTGTAAATTGCTATTCTAAAATATAAAAATGTGGATTTCATTATGGAAGGATACTTTCATTCACATGTAGCTTTGGGAAGAGTGAAGAAGGTAACTTTATGTAAAAAAATCAAGCAATCCAAAAGGGACAAGTATCAGTCTTCCCATCAAAGTAAAGCAGAATAAAAACAAGGAATGTGTCCCTTGCTTGCTATTTTTACTCTAGTGGATTTTGGATAAAAGGTCTACAGAGCTGAGGGTTTTGGAGCTGTATCACCAAACATTTTAGCTGTCTGGATGCTCAAACCACCATTTTACACACAGTAAAGGGTATGTGGGAGTGATCTTGGGAGACAGGGGGAAAAGCCACAGCCAGGGAAATGGTCGGATAAGAGGCAGCTTAGCCCGCAGAAGGAATGTGGGAATGGCAAACATCTCAGGAGGGACCCTCCCTAGTTTATTGGGCTGTAAAGGTGACGGGGGGAGAAATGCACTTCCATACTTGCAAGGTTCTGTTAATGTAGCCTTACAATAACATTAGAGCTAGTACTTCTGGGTGTGCTTCTTGTCTGGACTACCTTGCAGGGCAAACACAAATCACATGGAACAAATGCATACAGAACTGAAAGTTTTTTTTTTTTTTTTAACAGTTTCAATCTAGTAGATGTGGACGGGAACATTTATTTAGAAAGACAGATATTATACCTGTCATGTTCAAGTCAAAATTATGGGCAACTGAATCTGGAAGCAAGCCATGATCCTCCAAGTCTCCATGCTCTGGCAAGGGCCAGGAATGGCGCATAGAGAGCATTGTGCTTTGTTGCACAGATTCATTCCAGATGACAAATTCCCTGTCCTCATCCCAACCTAAAAGCCTGATGCTAGTTGTCCAACATCAGGGTCAATATGACATAGCCTAATATTTCAGGTTTCAAGAACCCAAGCCTAAAATATTTCTTGGGTTATTGAATATGCTAGGGCTCTGTAGCAGACACAGCAATTTCTAGCTGAAACTTCAGATAAAAGTACTCAATAACCATAAACAGGGAAGAGTTATGTGACATTATGCCAACCATAGTGGTGGGTGGCATTTGCCTAATCTCTTAATGGTTAGATGCAGAGAAAATCCTGATACTGTTTGGCCTATCATTTTTTGTGGCGGGGGTGGGGGGAGTGCCTTTAAGTCAGTGCTGACTCTTGGTGACTGCTTGGACTAGTTCCTGCAGTTTTCTTGGCAAAATTTCAGAAATGGTTTGTCATTCCCTTCTTCCTAAGGCTGAGAGGGAGGGACTGGCCCAAGGTGGGCTGGCTCTGTGCCCAAGGTGGGACTAGAACTCACAGCCTCCCAGTTTTTAGCCTGGTACCTTAACCACTACACTAAACTGACTCTCATTTGGCTTATCTATGGGTGAAGTATATTAATACCGTAAGTAATTATGCTGTGATTCTGACATGTGAAAACTGAGTACTGGATTTTGAAAGAAACTGGATGTTCAGGCTTCCTTTGAAAGTCTGTTGTGGGACAGTCCCCTGAGCGTTATCTGCAGAAGTTCAAGGACTGTAATGAAGATGTTTAATAATTCTACAGACTCAGCAACTTCTCACCCAATTCCCATTCCTGACTCAATGGAAAGGCTGAGAGAAAATGGATTCATGGTCTGACTTCCCATCTGCCCTGCAACAGTCACAGAAAATACAGATCAGTTTACAGCTCATTATTTCATATTGTTTCAGATAAGGGATGAAAAACCCTCTGCACAATGGTTTAGCTTCTGTCATTGCTACTGTGTGATTGTGATTAGATTCACTGCATCTCGACAAAAGTTGCTTGAGGTTCTTCACGTCACTAGCCTGACCCCTCACTACAAAGCATTAGTTAGCAGGTTTTATGTAGCTTTTGTATAAGTGCAATATTTTCTGATTTCCAAGGACGTTAAATGAGCTCAATTGTCTGGCAAGGACAAGAGATTTAAGGCGGCTACACATTTTTCAACGAGAAGATTTACTTCTCTTTGTGCTAGCTTTTTAATGGCAGGCTTTCCTCTCTACATTTGCTGCTATGGCAGTGATGGTCTCTCATCTCTCTTTCTCTCTTTTATAATAATTTTTATTCAGGTTTACAGTTATCAAGATAAAAAAGTAATACAAACTAAGGAAAAAAATAAATAAAAATAAATAAAATAAAAAGGCTTCCTGAATCCAATTCAGGGACTGGTAACACTTTCAATAAATTGGAAATAAATTGTTCTGTTTCAGCCATCTGTTGTTTCCCTTTTACCTTGAGAGAAGAAAAGAAAAAGAATGGCTGGATTCACACATTGCACCAAGCCAAAGTATGGTTTACTTTTGGTATAACTAAATATGTGGCCCATAACAATGTAAGAGCTCTGAGGCTGGAACAGGCCCATCTGTGCCATCCTGTGGCCAACTGGATGCGTTTGAGAAGCTCACAAGCCTACTTGACTGTCACTTCCACTGTCGCTTGCTGGAACCAGGATTGAAGGCATGGAAAATAAGTTGGAAAAGAAAGGTGAAGTGTGTGTGTGTGTGTGTGTGAGAGAGAGAGAGAATTTTGTCTCCCTTTGGTTTAAGGGAAAATATAAGAAAAAAGTGTCTTTTCCCACACAATTTAGGATTTTTTTTTCTTTGTACTTTTATGGCTATCACTTTGAAACCCATCTCCTATTTCTAGTTTTTTTATTTCCACATATCTCTTAACGTACTTCTCTGTAGTTTCTTCTACTTACTACTTACTTGTGTTTTTTATTTCTGTAGCTATATATTTCCATGCTTTATTTCTATATGCATTATTCTGGCGTCTTCCGTGCTTTACTTAAGAGTTGCTTCTATTTCTATAGATTTCTAGGTTTCCTTTCTGTAAATCTTCCAGGTTGTGTGGGTATCCTTTTACTCTGACAGTTTTTAATTATCCTCACCTCTGTTAATTATGAGGGCTTAGCCATCCTTTGATAGTTAACCCTCTGGTAAGTTACCAAGGGCTCCTGATTTTGATGGCTGTTTACTAGCTCCTGAATCATAGGCAGTGTGGATGTCTGCCCTCCTAGCTGTGAAGTGTGGGGAAACCAAGGTTCATGTCTCTCTTTTCCCAGGCTGAGCTACCCTTCAGCTTGTTTGCCCTGGTTATGCTGAGGCTGGCATTTCCAGGGCTCTTTCAGTGGCTTCATCTGGAGGCACTTATCTGTTGGTTGTGGGGGAGGACATTCCAGTGATTGCTGCTACTCCTGGTCCTGCTGCCATTCATCCTTCTTCTCTCTGTAGCTACTCCTTCTGACTTCCAGCTGGGTTCCACAATCTCACTTAACTTCAAGCTCCTTCCAGACATGCTGATTCCAGTTGCCTCTTCAACACGGAACATGACTCCTTCTTTCAGCATACCCACCTGCCCTTTTTTAAAATGGTGGTGGGAAAGGTGGAGTCTTCAGCTGGACTGAAGACTTGGAGATGAATTGCTGGGAAAGAGGGGCTTGTACTTAATTTTGCAAGGCTCTTCTTCCCTACCTGATCTCTTGCTTTACAATCTTAGTGAATGGAATTGAAGCACTTCTTTTATCAACAATTATGGTTCCACAAAAGTGATGATCCTGGAGTACTTTTATAAACATCAGGATGGCAAAACAGATTTCTGTGACAGAATATAGATTTACAAATAGATAAATTAATGGTACTCATAGACTTTGGCTAAACCCTGCCCCAAACTTTTTAGTTTGCTTAATTCTTGTTATGAAGTTGTGTGTGCATGCTTTCAAGTCAGTTTTTGACTCCTGGCTACTGCTTGGACTAGTCAAGTCAGTTTTTGACTCATGGCTACTGCTTGGACTAGTTCCTGCAGTTTTCTTGGCAAGTTTTTCAGAAGTGGTTTGCCCTTGCCTCCTTCCTAGGGCTGAGAGGGAGTGACTGGCCCCAAGTCACCCAGTTGACTTTGTGCCCAAGGTGGGACTGGAATTCATGGTCCTCTGGTTTCTAATTTGATGCCTTAACCACTACACCAAACCGGCTCTCTCTTATGAAGTTACTAGATGTATATAATGTACATGTTTTTGCACTCAATCGTTCGATTTATAAGTGTATTCACATGCTTTACTAAAAAATCTTGGTGCTTTTCAAAAATTCAGGACCTGAAACTGGACCTATTTTTTAAAAAAGAAACTCAGATAATTCATGCTGGACAGAAATGTGAATAATCAGTGGGATTATTTGAAAGTAAATGATCAAGATCAGAGAATAAGGACATTGTCTTTCTTAGGTATTGAGATCAAAGGCTGTACTAGAAAAAAATTTAAATTTTGTCCAGAAATTGCCCCCTACGCAATGAAAATCTCCTACCTTGGGGACCAGAACGAACCAATGGATACACAGTTGAACATTCAGTAACTACCAAAATTAGGGATTTGAGTGTCTTTTCACATTCTTTACAAACTTCATAGCTTCTCTTTTCAGTTGTTCTGTCTTTGTATTCCGTGGATCATACCAACTGTTAGATGCTTTCCTTTTTGGGCTTACTACTCTTGTTTCCATGCCAGTATCTGCCAAACAATGGGTTATAATCAACATTCTGGAAACAAAACAAACTAAATAAAGGATATACAAATGTATGGGATCTGTAGACTGTCATAGACGGGGGAAAGCTTTTGTTCTTTTATTAAAGAAGTTTGCCTTTTTGGGTGGAGAGAACATACCACATCGTTGTGCGTAAAAAAAAAAGGACAACTTAATGACAAAACTCGTGCTTTTACATGCAGAAAGCTCTAGGCTGTATCGCTGGGCATTTCCAGTTCAGACACCCCTCAGCTGTGAGAGAGCTTCACTTCACACACTAGAGAAGTATAACCAGAAGAGCTATTAACATTACTGCACTACATGGATTAATGGCCTGATGACTAAGGCCAAAGATTGCAGAAAGCTGCACCCATGGCAGCTTTCATATACTCTGGTTTTACTTCAGTTTTTACTTTGGATCTTAAGATGGTAAGAACAGAAAGCTGAAGGGTTGATTTATCATCATTCGGTTTGGGAAAAAATTATTTCACAATAACAGGTAGAGATGGTGCAAATTGATACAAACCTTTTCTGTTTCATAATCTATATCAGTAGGGAAACATTCCAGCCCATGGTTTTGTTAAAAAAAAACAAAAAAAAACCTGTGAAAAATCTGCATCTGTTTTCATTCACAACTCTCCCTAACATATGGAGCTTTTGAACACAACTTCCCCTTTAGTACATAACTGTTAATGTAAATTCCTCAAGCAATTTCCATAATGCCATTCTTGATTGGGCAAATGTTCTCACTGCAGACATTTTACATCTAAAATTCCCTGATGTAAGCTTTTATTATTTTAATATATCTATCTCTTTTGGTACCAAACTTTCAAAAACATTCATTATCTTTTAGATACACCACTTTAAAAAGAAATGGCTTTTTAATATGGATTTTTGACCAGAAATAGATTCTGATAAAGCTTTATAGTGCTGCCTGTTGTGGTGAAGACAGTTTTGGCAGATCTTATAAGTAAACTCCCCTGGAAACCTAAGGTAGATTTATTTTACATTCCTCTTACAAGCGACTAAATAAAATTAAATGAAAATAGGATTTAACAAGCAAGGAAAATATAAAAATAGTGAGAATTTTTACTGCTATGAGTATTATAATCATCATCTGTGACAGGCTTAAATACAGGAGCCTTGTAAGGACTTGTAATGAGAACCAGCACTGCTCAGACCTGAGAGAGCTGTTTTGTAAAGACTACACAAAACATTTCAGTCTCAAGGCTGGGAAAAATGGCTAAAAGTCAGTTAACTCTTTCTCAAGAAAAAACTTAAGATTTAAACACTATCTGACATCATATATACAGATATGTACATACGTGTTAGCATCTGGCTACTATGAACAATCACATGTCTCCAGAACCAGATCAGTTACATGAAAGAGACTTGAAGATGCTTGTGGATGTGATCCTTCTGTGTGATCTTTGAGAAACTATGGAGGATGGGCTTAATGCCAAAGGACTAGCGAAAGAGAACAGTTGTTCCAGCTTCCAGAAGGGGAAAAAAGTGGAATTGGATAACTACAGATTGCTCAGCTCAATGTCAGTACTGGGCAAAATTATGGAAGAAATTATGGGTTTATCAAAAATATAAATCCATATAAATTGAATGAATAAATCATGTCAAATCAACCTGATCTTGTTTGTTAGTGTGATAAGTTTAGAGGGCCACAGAAAAGTATTCTTTGACCTCAGCAAAGCATTCAACAAAATCTCCCATGAGATTCTGCTACAGAAGATGACAAAATGCAGGCTGGACTATGCTATCATTAGTTGGTTGAACAACTGTTCCCACTGACTTCACATCAACCTGGTGGGAAGTACTGACTGATATATGCAAGCCTCTGTTCTAGGCCTTATGCCATCTAATGTATTTATAAACAATTTATATGAGAAGTTAGAAAATATTTAGAAAACATTTGCAGATGACGCAAAGATGGGAGGAGCTGTACCAAGATTTAGGAGGATGTTGACAAGCTCAAACAATGGGTAGAAATTTGCAAGATGAATTTCAATGTGGACAAATGCAAAATCATGCATTTGGATAGGAAGAATCAGAACATTCAGTACAGGACTGTGAGGAGCATACAGGCCAGTAGTCCCTGCAGAAAGGATCATGGTTGTTCAGCGGATCACAAACTGAACATGACCCAACTGTGTGATGCAGTTGCAAAATAAGCAAATACAATCCTAGGCTGCATCAGCACAAATGCAATGTGAAGATTAAGTCATTGTTCTATGTTGGTTAGATTGCACCTGGAATATTGTATCTAATTCTGCATTTCAGGAAGGACTCAGACAAACTGGGGCATGTCCAGAGGAGACTAACCAAGATGATAAAGGGCTTGGAATGAAAAACGTAGGAGGAATGGTTGGAGGTATTGGGTATAAATAACCTGAAGAAGAGAAGACTGAGGGGAAACAGGGGTCTTCAAGTATCTGAATGGCTACCATGTGAAGGAGAATAGTTCAGAGTTCTTTCAGAACACAGAACAAGAAACTGATTTTAAATTACAAGCAGATTTCAGTTTGAAATAATAATAATAATTAAAAAAACTCTAACAGAGTTAAGAATTGTTTAACAGGAGAAGAGACTGCCCCAGGAGGTAGTGAACTGGGAGGTGTTTAAGCAGCGGCTAGATGACTATCTGGTAGGAATGCTGTCACAGTGGATTCCTGCAGACGATTGAACTCAATATCTCCACGTTCCCTTCCGGCCCATATATTCCATGGTTATATGCTATAGGCCAATCTACAGCAAGCCAATCTTTTATGCATATATATAACTTCTTTCATACCTACAACAAAGACTGTCTTGAAGTTTCAGTTATTAGCAACTTCCTGAATGCGGATTTGATTTTCCGACAGAACAGAGATTTATGAACCACGCTCAACCTGAACTGTGAGGGACTGGCACAGGGTCCTAAGCCTATGAGTAGAAGAACATATGCTATCCAGATTTAACACTGGCATCTGCAGTTTAAAGATTTCAGCTATTGGGTTTTTTAAAATATATTCCTGCAGAGAAGATTGTGCTTAGTGGACCATGTCCAAAGTCAATCAGGGTCTTTTGTTCTCAGATCTGCAGAGGCCATAAATGTTCTTCGGTTGCCCTCTTAGGGTGTTTAAATAATAACATGAAACATACAAACACAACATCTCCCTAAAAAACCACCTTTCAGAAATATACAGGGTTTACCCTGCCCTAAAACCAGCATTATATCGTCTAAGAAAGAACTTCTCAAACAGCCAAGCCAACTTAATGGGTAATTTAACATTTGATGTGACCCATGATTGAAATGGAGAGTGAGATGTAAACAAGCAAACAAACAAACACGAATGCACTTTGTTTTCCCATTGTCAAACTCAGAAAAGCACAAATGGCTGAATTTGTTTTCAGCATGGGGGATGACTCTCACAGGCCCCCCAGCGCTTCGTGCATGAACAAAGGTGGTCCATTTTTATAGAAATGATTGCAAAGGGTTTTCAAACAACACCCCTCAGCATCTGATCTTTTTGAAAGAAAAATGCCTATGTCTTGAAGCCAGAGTAACACAAAACCAAGAACTGCGCTGAGGGCCCAGATAAGGCGAACAAACCCGGTTTGTTCAGAAACGAGCGCCCCTGAATTTCGTGGGGCTGACTCCCGCAGCAAACGTGGAGCTGCGGTGTCCCTGCGTTCATCGGCGCGCCGGTCTTCGGCAGCGCTGCAAAACAACTTGCCTCTTGATCCGTCCCGCGGCGGCAGCTGCTGCAGCGGGAACACAAAACAAACTTTCCCTCAGTTACGTCAGAAGCTCTTTTATTGCTACTTACAAAACCGGCTTCCGGTTACCCTACGCTCAAAGCTGATAGGCTCACCTCCCAGCGCTCCACGCTTGGCGGTCAGCCCAGGACTAAAAGCTGAGTAAAGGTAGGCTTGATCAATTGACTTAGACGTTTCTCCTTGCATGGCCGGCTCTTGCTTTCTCACCAGCCTACTCAGCCCCTGTTTCGGCAGATGGTTTCCCCGGGGGTCAGGAAACCGAGGCAAGAAGCACGTTTGGGCGGAGAGCGAGGCACTTTAGAACGCTCCAGAAACTCTCGAGAGGGTTTTCAAGAGATCAAAGGGCGGCGGGCGGGGCCAAAGTGCGAAGTGGGCAGGGTCAGAACCGAAAGGGGCGGGGCGATCTGTCCTTTGCTCTCTTCGTAAAAAGCAATTTATTCTAGTTTAGGGATTCTCCTACAAAGGGAAAGCACAGCTGCAATGTCTTTTTCTTTCCCTGTATCATGCAGGGGCATCAGAGTCAAAAAAGTCAAGATGGCAGCCAGAACCCTGCAAGCAAAGCCCCACTCTTTAAAGTGCAGTAGGTGTCTGACGCATGGAAAAAAAATGCACAGGGCTTTGATTGCACGGTGGACGCTGCTATTTTGACTTTCTGAAGTGTTCCCCTCCCCCCCTTCTGCCCCCTGGATGTTTCTGGGGATCTATTTCGCACCAGGTAAGATCACTCCAGTATTTTATGCTTTGGGTCTCCTGATCTCTAGGGAGGAGGAGAGGACCAGTGCGATGGTCCTCCTTTAAGAAAGCCCTTTTCCTGATTTCTACCTGGTTCCCCATTTTGAGGGGGCCTCTGTACCTCCATTTTGCTGATTAAATTTGGAGAGACTTTAAAAACAAAATAGAAGTTACATGGAAAAGTGTGGATTTTAAGCAAAAAACACATGCCATTTAAACCTGTTTTTAATCACACAAATCAGCTTCTGGACAACAATAGTATTTCAGAGAGCAGAAAATGATTCTGCTTCTGTGCTAACCTCCAAATCATCACCCAATGACACAGGATGCTTGTTTCTTTATCAAGGAGAAACCAGACCTTTTGGTCCATAAGATACTAATTCAGAGCGGTTTCAAGGTATAAATTCCGGGGGTCCTTGACATATTTTGCTCCTTGTTCTCATCTGACTGAATGACTGATGTAAATATTTTCTGACATATTTTTATAATTGTCTTGAGGTGAAAGATGGCCCTTTAGAAGGGATGGGAGCAATTTTGTTCTCAGGTGTTTTTCTTTTGGAGAGACCAGACGGCCTCCGATCCGAGCAAGTAACTCGTGACTAAAAAGGGGGAAAGAGGTGAATGCACCACTCTGATAACCCACTACATTGCTTTGCTAATTTCTATTCTTTGTTTTGCATACTCATTGCAAAAGCATCTGCTGAAGTTTTCTTTGTTGTTTTGGGGGCAAGCTCTGTGTGTATGTGTATGTGCCTGTGTGTGACTTTTGAATATGAAGAAAAGACAGAAATCAAATTCAGCAAAATGCAAATTAAAAGCAGCAAATGGGATTTGGCATGAAAATAAAGAAATGAAGGGCTTGGTTGTTTTCTTCCTTTGTGTATTCTTTTTTAAGTGGGGATGACACATTGCTTTGTGTCGCAAAGAATCAGCACAGAGGCATGTTCATGAAAGTCATTATATAGAAAATCTAGAAGGAGGCCTACGGAAAGTTACCTCTAATTATTTTGAAGTCTATAAGGCAGTGTTTCTCAACCTTGGCAACTTTAAGATATGTGGACTTCAACTCCCAGAATTCCTCAGCCAGCATTGCTGCCTGGGGAATTCTGGGAGTTGAAGTCCATATATCTTAAAGTTGCCAAGGTTGAGAAACATTGTTATAAGATCTCATGTTAACCTGCCCCATTTAGAAAATCATGGGACAGATTAGGCCTAGCACCTACAAGTGCGTCTGTAAATGATTCCATTGAAATAAATGCATCCCATTTTGGTAAACTGCAAGAATAGAGAGCCAGCCATGACTGAAAACACAGTGTAGGGGAAGGCAAAGTTTAGAAGTCCAAACTAGGCCAATCTAGACTGGATCTCCATTCCTTATTTCAGGATGAAAAAGAAAAGCAGACATACCTTGCTACTTTCTGGGGCTGTGAACACTTAAGTGCTATAAACCAAGCATCAGCCTGAAGAAAAGATGATGGTGTGTTAATGAGTTGACTCTTAAAGCAACAGCATCTTTTTTTCTGAGGATCATATGAAAACCTGAAGAGAGTTCGGCTGCTTTAATGAATAGAAGGGTGGTGCTCCTGCTAGTTTTGAAACAGTTCTTCCAAATCATTTTTGACGAATGAATGCATGACCATACTATCTACATAATTTAAAGCCTCTGGTTTGCTTAAATCTGTTTTTTTTTTTTTTGGTTAAAAATCAATACTTATTTTAATTTAAATACTGTATTTGAAAGCTTTGTTTCATGAAACAATGTTATTTCTATTTTTCCCCCCTTGGAACTATTTTATTCCTCTGTATCACTATTATTTCTTTCTGCCAAACATTATTTACAATTTAAAACTTTTTCTAAGAGAAAGTTTTTTTAGAAACTTTTTCTAAGAGAAAGTTTTTTTAGAAACTTTAGAAAACTTCAGAAAGAGGAAGGCAGGCAGGGTAGGAAAAAACAATCTTAAGCACCGATAGTGGAGCTAAAAGCATTCTGAAGCTAAGTAACAGAAAACTATTTTGACAGCCTGTCTAACTAAGAAGGGGCCAATCTACCATTCAGGAGCAGGTACCACAATCAAGGTGCCATAGAAAATGTGTTGTTTCATATTATTAAATTCTCCTGGTCCTGGGATAAACAAAACAAAATCCAGTGCAGGAATTAAAAGATTGGCAGATTCACTTAGCAAGGAGGCTATCTTCCAGATATCATAGTTTGAAAACTGATTTGGACTTTATAAGTATGGCATATCCTCTAAGCTTATTTACTGGAATTTAATTTTGTTGAGATATGACAGCTCTTTAATCCAGTTCTGCAAGAATTACTTTTTTCTCAGTTCTCTCAAGCAAACTTGAGTTTGCTCTCAAGTTTTTTAGTATCTTAATCTTTAGTTGATTGGATAGAGAGCCCTGATATAGGTCCTACTGTATTACTGTATTACCTATCAGGTAATGCTTTGGTAATATTATTAATTGTTCAAAGAAAAATGGTCTTATCTTTTTCAAGATGCTATCAATATATAGCATTATTGAAATATTTGTATTTTATCATTCATAATAGGCATAAACTAAATCGGCGGTTGATGTACTATGGCCGTAAAAATGCTGCAAGAATGAATTTTGGCCTTTGCATTTTCCATGAACTCCAGAGCATCATGAAGGAGCACATTTGTGCATCTGAACAATTTTGGCAAAAGCAGTTTTGAACCCAGGTCACCAGACCATCCAGTATTAAGTTTAACAACTCTTTCAAGGGCAAAACTGAATTTTTGAGGACTAGGTTAATGTAACCTATTTAATTTTGCTTTGCACCATACACTAAAGCATATACTGTACTATCCAAATGGGTTTAGTTCACAGAATAAGTTAATCCCCCATCTTCCCCCTCCCCCCCAAAAAACCCTCAGCAAAGCTAAACTGCAACAGGGGTTAAAATTAGCAACAAATAGTGTGTTGTGTGAGTGCAGCTGCTACAACTGATCTGGTTAAGTGTTTTGTGAGCCCAACTCTTGAGACCAGTCCAGTCTAGATAAATTGTAAAGCGACCCTAAATTAGCTTGCCTGTTGATGAAGAAAATTTCTGCCTTGCCAAATTTGGAGCCTCCATTTATTACTCTACACATCTCATCTACTGCTCTGTTGTATATGCATTTCTAAATATGTTTTACTTGGAATATTTACTGATATATTATGTGTGCTTTTATGCTGGTTCAGTTCTTCCTCACAAGCAGAGAATATGGTACAATATAGAAAAATATAACAATTAGAAAATCCAAGCCTATCTAATAACCATAAAACATAACTATATATGAATTGATCCTGACATAACAATTCAACACTAATAATCCTTAATAGTAGAGGCCTCAATCATTCAGGTGCAACCAACCAACAGATGCCCTGGTTCCCAGTGGTCTTTTAAATAGTCAAGTTTTCAAAAGTTTTCTAAAATCTGGACTGAGATTTTATATCTGGTGGGCGATGTTCCACAAGAGGAGAGTTCCTGCAAAAAGGCTTGCCTCTGAGTCCCCTCGCATATATTTCATGAGAAATGGGGATGGTTCGCAAACACTTTCAGCAGGCAGATTCTATTTTGGGGAAGTGGTCTGGCAGAAAGACAGAATCTTTAAACAGTTTTTTTTTTTAGTCATAAGCTACATCACAGAAATATGAAAGTTGAAAGGTAATTACATTTCAGTCTAGATATTACTTTGGGAAATTCAGATCAACTGAGTTCACTTCCAAATTTGGAGTGAATGAAATCCTTGAGCATTCCTAATGAAAGGACAAGCTAGAAGGGTGGTATCAGGGAGGAATCCCTTTCTGGTATGATTGGAATCTTTGACATGATGCTCCAATTTAGAAAAACAGCAAATTAACTGAATTGAATTAATTTCACCTGAAATAATGTGTTTATATATTTATTTATCCATTTTAAAGACTTATATGGCCACCCATTTTAAGAAATACAATACTGGGCAGTTCACAACAATAATAACCCCCCCCCCCAAAAAAAAAAACCCAATAAAACCCAACCTGGCTCCTTAATCATCCTTCTCCAATACATCCAGTGATACTATCCCTGGACTCCAGCCTCATCCTATATCAACACTTGGGGGAAGAGCATTGGGGCTGTTATGAAAAGGCATGCTTCCTAGTCCTGCTAGATGGTTACATTAATGTAATGTAATGTAATATAATAGTCCTTGCTTAACGACCAGAATTGGGACTGGCATGTCTGTTGCTAAGTGACATGGTCATTAAGCGAGACATCACATGACTACGATAGACTTATGTCCTCACTTCTACTGCAGTTGTTAAGCGAATCACCACAAATCATTAAGGGAGACATCAAGTGACTGCGACTTGTGATTTTACTGCTGGCTTCTCCATGACTGTTGAAAGCTGGCTGTGAAGCGTGCAAATTGCAGTCACGTGATGGTGATGCTGCGATGGTCGTAAATGCCCACCAGTTGCAAACCTCCCAAATCTTGATCACATGACCGCAGGGACACTGCGATGCTCGTAAGTGTGAGGACTGGTTGTAAAGTTATTTTTCAGCGCTGTCGTACCTTTGAATGCTTGTTGTTGTTAAACAGGACAATTTTTAAGTGAGGACTACCTGTATAATATAAACATATGTATAGTAATATTATAGTATATAATGTCACCCAGCTATTGCTGATAGAAAGGAATATATTGGCATTGTGATGGTCAGATGATGCTATAAATTGCTAGTGGTCTTGGGGGAAAAAAAGCCTACACACCAGAAATTGGCCATTTTGTCACAATATATTGGTGGCATGATCCCAGGTTGTTGGGGGATTCCACAGGGGCTGTTATGAAGAAAATGCAGCCTATGGGTCAGAACTTGTTTACCCTGTTGGAGAATTTTAAGGCATGTGTAGTTTTATACATGCTTTCAAAGGTTAAATTGAATTATTTATTTTGCTTGAAATGGTATATAAATTGTTTAAAATTGCACTCTAATCTTAATTGAATTGTATGCTTGCCCTGGGATTGTTAAAAAAAATAGAAATGTGAGATATCAATTGCATAAATGAATAAATTTAATTTTCAGAACAACTTGAACCTAGTCTCCAGTTCATAGCAATTATCGTAAAGATTAAGGAAAAAAGTCCTCTTTTTTCCTCTTCTCCTCATAATGCCTTCCCCGATATTCGGGTATGCCACTACACTACTGAATGTTGTCATTCCACAAGAAATTATGACTCTTGAAAAAGATTAAAACTTGCATTGTCTGAAATGCAGTCTTACAAGAACAGTTGAGAGAAAGGAGGGTGTCCCTCTAGGAAAGACTCAAGGTAATGAATAATTTGGAAACTCACTGCCCATTTCTTCTTCTTACTGCCCCCTTTCCTTTCCCCAAAGCCCTCAGAGATATATAAAATGCTTTGACAATTATCTCCTAGAAGAAAATGGGGTAACCAGTGGCCCAATGAAATGGGAAATAAAAAAAAGATGGCTGACAGTTTCTGTGGTAGTTTAGGTCAGTGCTTTTCAACCATGGCAACTTTAAGATGTGTGGACTTCAGTCCCCAGCATGCTGGGGAATTCTGGGAATTGAAGTCCATACATCTTAAAGTTGTCAAGGTTGAGAAACCTTGGTCTAGATGATAGTGGTATGTTTCATGCTGCGCCCCAAAATTGCATCTTAGTCCCAAAAATTCAAGGGTGAACATTTTAGTCTGATTCTAAACTTGCTGCCGAATCATTCTTTAATCTGGCATGGTAACTTTTTCGGCAAGTCTTCAGAGTTTTTCACCGTGCACTTATACAGGACTTCCTGTTTTGCGATATAACATCTGTCAGAGCAATGGATGGAGATACCTGACTTCCTTTAGTCAGGTATCCTCCATTCTCCCTCTACTCTCTCCAATTCTGCCTGCTTGACTGGGTGGGTGCCTTGCTGGTTCATGCCATTGACAGTAGATGTCTTCCAAATCTTGTCTTAAGTTTCAGAATGGGTTTATTTCATTCCCTTCTCCTCCTATTGCTTCTTTTATAATTAACATCACCTAAATTTAGTAGTTGGCTGGGCCATCCAACCCTTACATTTCATTGTTCTATGAACCTAAAGAACGTGCTTTTAAAATATAAACTAGATTTATTCATGCATAAAATGATAAACAGTTGCTCCAGAATGTGACAAGAATGTGCGCTTTTGTGCAAATTCAAGCACTTTTTCCATGTCTGTGGTGTACATTGTCAGCACATCTATCAGATGTGAAGAACTTGTGGCTCTCTAGATTGCTTTATCACAACTCCCAGCAGCACCAGCCAGCCTGGGCAATGGTAGAGCATGCTGGGAGCTATCAGAGGTTCAGGTGTATATTCTGGGGCACATCCAACTTCTGCCTACAGATAGGAAGCAACATTATTACTGTTCTATCTTGCTCCGTATTTTCTGCACCAGAAGTGCACACCTGTGGGCCATACTTGCCCCCAATCTCCCTCAAATATAGGGCACACATGCTAGTCAAATTGTGGCAGTGGCAACAACGGATGAGGCTCTGGTGGCTGCTTCAAAACCTTTGAAGGAAACCTCCTCCACCAGGCTATGTTCTTGAACCTCCTGCCAACCTGCTTCAGAGAATTATGGTGAAAAATATGGGGAGGGAATACTGGGCATGCTATTTTGAGACAGACTGTAAGTTTACTAATCAAACAAAATAAAAAGAAAGCAGGACTTGCTGCATTCCTCCCCTCCCAGAAAAGTTTCAGAACAGACATCACCTAATTTCTGCGGTATTGGTAGGAAGAGTCTCCCTCCCGCCACTTTCTCTTTCTCTTCTCTGCTGCATCCTGCAATGATGAATCCCTCAATGGAAGAGTGAAGTAGACAAAGGTTGCAGGGAGGGTGGGTGAGCAGAGAGGCAGACAAGAGATAGACTGATTAGTGGTTAGCCATTAGGAGGCAAATCTTCAACACGGTAAGTGTAACATGTAGACTAGACTAGTGAAGCTGTACACCACTCATCAGTCAGGTGTCAGCTCTCTTTTCCTGAATCATGATGGTGCTGGACAAGGAACCCGAGGGAGCTTGCAACTGTAGCCAGTATTTGGGGAGAGGATGTTCTTCAGCATTAAATCACAATCCCTAGTGCTTTGAATGATAGTTGCTGTACCCTAATCTAAAATAAATTGCTTTTCACAAGAAGCCAGGTATAAGGCTTTTGTGTCTTGATGCCAAAGAGACTGCTGTGTTTTATCTTACTGGAAATTCAAGCCACCCCATCAGCCTTTCCTTTGAACTCGTCTCCTTGTCTCAAAGAGAATTAGCCGCTTCACTGGGGTTTTTGGACTGTGTTTATACTTAGTGTTTAAATTTGAGGAAACATTATTCTCTGAGGGGTTGAATTCCTCTCCCCGTACATACAAGCATGACGGCTTTCCCCTCACTTTCTCCTTGATCTTTCTGACTCTTAAAAAATTCTACTGCAGGATTTTCTATCTGCCCTCAGCAAAAAGAAAAAAAAAGGGGGTGGGTGGGGGGTGGGGAGGAATTCTTATCTGTATACTCAAGCATATGCACCAAGGAAAAATCCACCCAAAACTCAAACTGAATTCTCCAGCTTAGTTTGAAATCTCACAAGGGAACTGTATCAAAAGTCTCACTCAACCAACACGCCCCGCCCCAGCAATTCAAACTGCACTCCCCCAACCTGGGCCTGCCCCACCTGAGGGATTTAAGCAGCCAGCTGTACATTTGAAATTTCTGCTCATGTGAATGCAGCTCTAAATACGCATTCATATCTTGGGCATGTTAGGCCGAATGCAGTCAGGAATCCATTGCAGTTCTTACAGGGGAAAAACAGCAAAACTAAAATGTAACTCTCATTACCTGGGACAGGAGCCCAAAATAAAAGACAGGAATAGGAGAAAGTATGGAGAAAAAGAGGAAGGTTTGGAATGTCATTGGCTGAGTTCACAGTTTGCTCACTTTAGACTTAAAATGTGCAAACTCAGATACTGTGTGTTTAAACCATTCCCTGGATATCTGTGGGAAGCCAGCCAACTGTGGGTTATTCACCAAACTGTGTTCAGGCAAATCATGCTTAACATACATGGGCCTGGCCCTTATGGTTGTAAACCATGGTTTATGGCTAAACCCGACCAATTGTGGCTTTTTAAACACAGCATATTTAATCAAACCATGGTTTGACATAACATGTGAAATAGCCATTGTGTGTCCCAAACTGGGGCTCTTACCATCCTTGGAGCCAACTTTCTTTGCCATTGTCAGATAGTCTTGTGGGCCAGTCCTTGCACACCAGCCCCATAAAATACCATCCTTATTGTTGGTCAGTTTGAAACATTTGAGCATCAAAATACAACCTCAGTTTCCACTGCTTTTCCCAGCTGCTCTCTTGGTTCTTAATCCCCATTTGATTGTGACTGTATACCAGCCTTTCTTCTTCTGATTCTTAATTGCTGCTCTAGAACAGTAGACTTCTCTGTTTTGGACCACACTGTTTGGAATAGAATTTCTGACCCTGGAATCGAGAATGGACATTTGCAAAACGTGGCAGAACATGACCAGATAGATATGACATTGGTATCTCATAAACTGCTACCCACCTCCCTATTCAATCAAGAGAAAGCTAGAAAGAGGATCAAAGAGATCGAAGACCCATGTTAATGCACTCACTGATAAAGGAGGATGAGAGGCTAAAGTACATACACTACATATCTCATTTCCAAGATTTTGTAACAAAACCCATTTATTCTTGTACTGTAATAAAGGGTGAGAATCTAGCTTCTTGATTACTATTAAGGAGGTCGACACGGTTTTTCTGACTCGTCAAGACCAAATGTATTCCTGGAACTTAGATGTTTGTTCAGTTTATGTCCTGTTTTTCCTCAAGAAAACTCTCTCTTTCAACTTTGTCCTCACAACAACTGTGAGAATGGGCATCTGTGGGGGTTAAGGGGAGGCAATTGACATCATGTGTGTTATGATGTCATCATGCAAATGACCCAAGCTATCTAATTCTGTCATTTGTGACTGAAGCAAATTACATTATTCACATCATTTGCATGCTGACATCATGATATGTGTGATATCATCATGGTTTGTATCGGATACCTATGCTGGTATAGTAGATTGTGTTGAGAGTGAGTGAAAAAGTCTAAGGTCATCCAGAGAGCTTCTGTGGCTGAAGCTGGACTTGAATCCAGAACTTCAGAGTGAATCAAAGCTAAGTCAAGACAAGTTGGAGGAATTATGGATTGGAGGTTCCCCCATATAGCGGAGTGAAGTTCTTCCTGTGCTTCTCGTGAAGGAACAAGTTTGAGGTTTAGGGGTACTCTTTGACCCTTTTTTGTCACTAGAGGTACAAGTTTTCTGCATCAGCACAACATCTTTATTGGTTAAGATGTGATTATTTCCTTTCTCACTCATGTAGCAGTACTAGACACAGGAGCCAATTATTAGAAAAAGAAGAAATCCCTTTTTTTTTTTTTTTGAAGAAATGTAATCCTAAATATATTGACTTGGAAATTCCTTTGTCAAAGCCAATTGGAATTCAATTGGAATTTCAGAGAAAATATATCTAGAATGGGACCACTGATGTAAATTATACTTCTGTTTATTTTCATTTCTCACTGGAGACATACCGGTGTTACCACCATGAGCATCAGCAGTAAAATAATGACATCCATGAGGTGACATCACGATGCAAACGCTGCCCTTATGTACTTGTGTCCCAACATTCAACAGAAATATGTGAGTCATGTTGTGTCATAATATCATGATGCACATTTCATCACTTCCTCCATTACCCTCTCCTGGACCGTTACATCTATGGGTGTCCGCAGAGGGGAGCAGGATGGCAAATTGCAGAAATATCATGACATCATCACACAAATGCTACAACTTAGAAGTGTGTTTTCTTCCAATAACCACAGGATTTCGGTAATGAGGTTGGTCTTGGTCTTTTACTCCCATCCTCTGGTCTCTGTCTCCTCAGCCTACTTCCCCTCAACAATTGAGTTCTACAAATATGGTAAGCTGTGATTTGCCTAATCATGATTTATTGAATAAACCACAATTGTAAATTCCTCAGTGTGCTAACAAATAAGCCAAGATCTACCTTTTCATACAACATGCTAAACTAAACTAAACTAAACTAAACTAAACTAAACTAAACTAAACTAAACTAAACTAAACTAGAAACTCCCTTTTTCCTTAGTCTGTTGTGTGAATGCAGCTACCCTATCCGTACAAGGTCCATTATTGCCCTTTTACTAGTTGAAGACTTGGAAGACTGGAATTTACTTGCTTGGGAGATCACTGTATTGCAATGCAATATATATTATATTCTGTAATAAATTACCAAGGTAAAGAAATGGGGTTGTTTTAACAAGAAATGGGTACTTTTCCAGTTTCTCTTTGAGCTGATAGCTCTCTCCCCATTCATTTCATTTCATTTCACTGTGTTTCTTTTCCTTTTTCTCTTTGGCAGGAATGACTGAGCTGCTGACTGCTCTTTCCAAAGCTGCCAGTAAGTTTTTCCAGCTAGACCAGTTGTCTTGCTGAGGGAAGGGCAGGATGCTCTCCCACCATCCCTAGTCTAAATCACGTTGCTTATTTTCTTTGTCCACAAGGTTGCAGCCTGTTGACAGGTAAAATTGAATGCCACAGTTTAGGGGAGAAATAGGTACACATGGATGTGTATACGTATCTGATCCTGGTGTGATGCAAATTCCTTTATAGTTTGATAAAAATCAGGAGCCCACCCTTGAGTCAAAGGTCCCTCTGATTTTGTTCTGATGAGTTTAATATCACAGATTTCCAAGGTGCATGTTGTTGACACGATTCACAAACAAGATAATTTAAAAGACAGTTCATTTGGCTATCTGGCCCCTGTGGTTTATACAAAGAATGACTTATGACTTAGCACATTGTGCACGACCACCCAATTCTGGTTCATTCAATAAACTGATTAAGCAAACCATGGTTTAGCATGATATGCAAGTATAATCTATGCGTGTGTATGTGTCAGAAATGAAAGACACAGAAAAAAAAATGTTGCTTAAATGTCCAGCCAAGGACAAGCATCAAATTTTAACTAAGTCAATACACAATAAGAATTTCAGTGGATTTGCACACCTTTATTCTCTCTGCTGCTAGTTAACTTTTTATAGTCTTCTGCAGTGATCAAGTTCCTGATATTTCCAGCTGCTCTTATATTTCACAGAGAAAAAGAATTGTTCAGTACATTGGAAATCAATATTAACATCAGAACAAGTAGGGTAGAATCATTCCATGCCAGATGCTTGAGTTAGCCTGTCATTCATCTTTTGTTCTTTCTTTGAAGGTGGAGCTAGACATTTCCTTGAGATCATTAAAGCAGACCTGGGTCAATTCTTCTGCCGCCCCATCAGGTTTCCCCATTCATTCAGGAAAAGGCAGTGACTTGATGTTTGAGCATTTAAAGTCCTCTCCAGTATCAGTTTAGCCTCGCTTGCAACCCAAAATATATAGCTGCAATCATCAAATAAAATCAATGTGCAATTAAAATTAACTAAAGGCAGTACCACAGCAGGTAATACACTCAAGATTAAAAAGCACCAATACAATGCAGACAAGAAAAAAATGGATTAAGTAGTTCTTTTTTTTTTTTAATGGAGTAAACATAGTTTGTAATACGAGTGGGTTGACTGCAATATTTAACCGTCTATTCATGTCTCGGGAACTTGAATACCCTACCAAGGGAAGGAAAAAAAGCAAGACAAAAGTGGATATTAAAGTAGGTCATCCTCCTGCCTTAATCACAGTTTGACCCAAAAGTCTCCAGACAACATCCTGGTTCTCAAAATATCAGAGCTTCACATATTGTACGAAGGAGAAGAGGATTCTCCTTATCTGTTTAACAGGTTAAGGCTACGGTCGGGAGAGATTTTACCCAGTTTTTGATGTGGCAGATGAAATTGGATTTGGAGCAGAGAATCCTGGCAACAGTAACTCACCTCCTCATTATCTCCAAATTACATTATTCCAACATCTTTAGAGCCAACTTGGACTCTTCTGCTACTGCTGAATTTCGGAACATGACTGCTGATGGGAGAGAGCCATTTCTGCAACATTACATCAGACCTGCAAAACTTGCATTGGCTTCCCATTTGTTTCTAGGTCTGAATCTAGTCATTGTCCGTAAGGCCCTATATAGCTTGGGTGCCGTTGACCTGGTTTACCTCATGGTTGCCTCAGTCCTATGGAATAGTCTGCCATTTGAGGTTTGGAGCCTGGGGACTCCTGGGCAACAAAGGCTATGCTTTTTCATGGTGCTTGGGGGACTGAAGTTGCTAATTTTCTCTTGTTTTTAGTTTTTATATTCTCGATTTACTTGTGTTTGCTGGAACTCTGGGTTTTGAGTCTGCTTTGTTGTTTTGTTTTTTACAGTGATTTAGTGTGCTGCCTTCTCACCTGCTTCAAGTGTATATACAAACTTTGGCCTGACTTAGATTTACTGTGTGTTTCTGGCTTTCTCCGTTATTGGCTTGATTTGTACACCTTAGATAGGACATCTGGATTCTTCTTATCACTCCTTTAGTAAACCTAAGTAGAGTAATAGCCAGTTTAGGCAGGTTGTGGCAATGCACCAATCCTTTGTCACATACTTATATCAATCGTCCAAATCTAAATTAAAACAAGACAAAAATCATTAGAATACTCACAAGAGATTCGTTTAATTGTCAGTGGAGGATGCTTGGATTCCCAGCTCCCTGATTTCCAGTTTTCTGGTAAATAGTGCTGTAACTGTCAGAGACTTAACACACAAACATCACTGCCTAGTATTTCCTTCATTTTTTCCCCCAGAAAGGAAAATCATACCACTGTAAATTGTGAGTTTGCCACTGAATTCAAGAAGCCTGAGTTTGGAAGGATCTAGAGTCTTCCAAAAAGGATTGGGAGGATGCATTTGCCCATCCATCCCCTGTTTAGGGTGACACAGATAGGAATGGCAGGCCTGAGTTACCAGAAGGGAGCCATGTAATTTCAAGACAGGGAGATTATAAAGGGAAAGGTGGGTGTTGCTCAGGAAGCAGAGAAGGCAAGTAGGCTGCCTGGGTAGATACAGAAGGAATCCATAGCTGGACATATGCAACCATAAATCTCAGGAGATGGGTGATGGTACTAGAAGCAGAGTAGGAGGAGCAAATCAGTTGTATTAGCAGCACTTTAGAGAGAAGAAAATTGTAAGTTGATATAAGAACAAGGAGGTGTTATAGGACAAAGATTTGGAGGTGGTATCAGAAAAGGAGGAGAGCAATCAGCTAAACCTAGTAACATCAGTGGGCCCAATGATAGGTTGGTAGCTTTTGAGGCTGGCCGGGTCCAGAAGGGGAACAGTGCTGCTCTTTGATGCTGCTCGACCCATGACTGATCCTAGGTTAGATTTGTTCTCTTCATGCAAGTATCCTTATTGGTGGGAAACTTTTTCTTAATTCTTAAGAAGGAATCATCTCAACTTGGGCCTCTAGGTTGCTGCTCTTAACAAAGCAAAATGGATACATCTTGCCATGCAGTCTTAGTGTTGGGTTTTGTCCAATAATCTCTCCACTGAAAAATAAAAATAGGAAGCTGGCTCCAACCTGTCGCAGGACAGAGGCCTTAATAACATTTGCTCCCATTATTTACCAGACAGCCAAGCCAGAAGTCAAGTTAAGCAAACTGCCCCTTCTTGTTGGGAAAAGAGAGGAGATGATGGATTTAATGTGCTTGTTATGGGGGCTAAATGAAAATGAGGACAGAAATCCAAGAACGTGCAATAGAACTTATGTACATTCTCCATCTTTCTGTTAACTTTGTTAGATCTTTTTTAATAGGCGAGTTGCTGGAACTGGCATGTATTTTACCTTGTAATATCTTTGCTACTTCTTTAGAAAGAAAAACAGATTAGATAAAATAAAATTATTTGTGCAGAAAATGATTATGGGATGAGCTATAAACTTGGAAGGTTTACAGCAGGTAATGTAGCCCTTACAAGAAAGAAGTGGCTTCAGCAGTCAATTGGCTCCTCGTATTTAGCTTAGTTTTTACAGTTTCATCAGGCCTGCTTATAAAAACTCCAAGACATAGAATAAATTACAACTTAATTTTAACAGTAGTGACTAAAAAAAAAAAAGGGTGATCAAAACAATGCAGTTAATTAAGAATGGTTGAAGTGAAGCAGCTAAAATCTTTAGTTTAGAGATACCATTTGCAATCCAGTTTTATTTATTTATATATTTGATTTCAAGGCTCACCTGACTCCAAAAAGACTCTAGGCAGTTTACAGTTTTAAAAACAATATAAAATTAAAAGAAGGAGAAGAAGACGACTGCCCAGGGAAAACCACATGAATAGCATTCAAAAAAGATTCAACAGGAGCTCTACAAATACCCTAACCCCGAGCCTGGGAACAGAACCAGGTCTTAAGAGACTTATGGAACATTTGATGGTTGGGAACCATCCACATCTTATAATTATTATTATTGGTGGCACAGTCAGCCAGATGTTTAGACTGGATTTGGCATTTTTATCCACCTATCAAGTCCTTCCCAAGGACCTGGGATAGGCAGATGTTGTTTGATAGTGTTAAAGGCATCGTCGCAGGATGTAAGCTGTTCCAAGTAAAGCTGCCTTTTGCAGTTGACTGATGGTGATTTTGTCAATGCCAATGGTATTCAAGTGGTGCTTCAGATGTTTTGGGATTGTACCTAAGCCGCCTATAACTATAACTACCTTTGCTTTCTTTTGCCATAGTCGTTCAATTTGCAGGTCTTTATATTTTGTGATTTTCTCCAGTTCTTTCTCTTCTAGTCAGCTGTCTCCAGGTATTGCAGTGTCCACTAGCCAGACTTTTTTGTCTTTCTTATCAACAGTTGTTAAGTCTGGGGTGTTGTCTGGCAAGTTCTTGTCTGTTTGAATTCTAAAGCCCCAGAGCACTTTAGCTTCTTCATTTTCCATTACTTTGTCTGTTTTGTTATCCCACCAGTTCTTGCTTGCAGGCAAATGGTATTTCTTGCAGATATTCCAGTGCACCATTGCTGCTACTTTGTCATGCCATGTTTGTAGTCAGTCTGTGATCTTCTTGCAGCAGCTAACTAGGTGGTCCGCTGTTTCTTCAGCTTCTTTGCAGAGGCAGCATTTGCTGTCTGTTGCTGTCTTCTCAATTTTGGCTTTATAAGCATTTGTTTTTAAGGCTTGGTCTTGTGTAGCCAGAATTAATCCCTTTGTCTCTTTCTTCAACTTTCCTGCTCTTAGCCATTGTCAACTTGTTGTTGTTGTCATTGTAAAAGATGAATCTAGTGAGATGGCAACCAGCGGTTCCCAGGCTACAGAGAACTATTATGTAAATAAAGTTTATCTACTTCCGAAGGCTATCAAGGGAATGGCCAAGTACTTTTTAACATGGAAGAACAGGAAGAAAAAGCTTGGAATTTAAATTCTGGCACAAAGGCTTTGACTTACTTGCACTGCACAAGACAACTCACCTATTGTATATAAGGTTTCACTCTTGCCTGCAATAAATAATCTACTTTAGTTGTGCCTGAGACTTTTCTACAAAGTTCAGCCAATTGCTGATTAAGGAGAAGTATCTGGAGAGCTGAGAGTCACTGTCATATCTTGATATGAATCTTGACACTAAAAAGGATAATAATTTTATTTTTATGCTATATTTCCCTCCAGACTAAACACCAGAGAGAATATTTCAGCTTTTCCTGTTTATGCATGACAACCTTTGCTAACCAAACTTCTCTTTTTGAAGTTAAATATGTAGGCACTCTTCTTTATCATCCCATTGGCCTATCTAGGACTTTCCTTCTTTCCTTCTTTCCTCCCTCCCTCCCCTAAGGCAGCAATAGTGGTGCTCTAAAATTGTAGTAATAAATAAGATCATTCCACCTGTTCAGGAGAGAGGGGTGAATGTATGTGGTATTTCTCACTCTTGGATCATGCTTCATATCGGAGCTGAAATGTTAGAAACCATAATGAGAGAATCGATCTGTAGAAATATGTTGTAGAGGGGCTTATTGAGTTACAGTCAACATGGATTTACAAAATACAGATCATGTCAAAGAAACCTGAAAGCCTTTTCCAATATAGTCACTGAGTGGGTGGAGAAGGCAGACATTGCACACATAATATATCTGAGTCATGGGAAGGCCTTTGACACTCAACCTTACAGGAACCTAACTATAGTTTCTACAGAAAGTACACTAGCTGATGGACAGGAAATAGTAAAGCATTATTGATGTGTACATCAGATAGATAGAGGGAACATCAACCTTACAAAGACCAGGTGGAAGAAGGGTGGCTGCTTCTTTAATAGCACCTTCTGATGAGAGAAGGACATGTGGATTCATTCTTAAAAACTTTATTATGTCCCTTTTTACTTTTAGTTGAGGAAAGGGTTTTTATCTTCCCATTTGTGATTGCAGTAGTGTGACTACTCTGACTGCTTTTTATGGTAGAAAAATGCAGTAAAACAAAAGGTACTTTAAATTAAATAAACAGCTTCAGTGTGGCTGTTCATCTCTCAACGTATCAGTGCTTCTTTGAGATATGTTTAAGAACTTAGCAGCGTAATCCATTTGCTACTGGACGTGAATGGTCCTTCAGAGATTGCAACCAGGACATTCTAATGCAGCTTTCATACTATAAAAAGCAGTTGGACCTTCCAGGTTTCTGCACATGAAACACATTCCTTAGAAGGATTTGTGCAAATTGCATCACTGTTACTCCCTACTCCTACACTGTGTCTCTGAATGTAAGAAATGTTTGATGCCACTACATACATTTCTATACATCTTGGGCTCTGTTCATAGTTAAGGTGGTACTACCTGAGTTTTTAGAAGTTTAGGTTGTAAGAAGAACTCAGCTAACTCAGCCAGACTCCTACCTAGTGAAGCATTCTGAATCTCTTGCTGGTTAAGCAGTACAGGTATTTTTGGGTAGCTCACCAGTAAGTGAAAACAACAGCCATTTCTGCTGTTGTTCCCCAGCAATAGATGACTCAGAGACATACATGCTTCCTCTCATCTCAGAAGTAATACAGTACATAGTTATCATACTTAATAGCCCTGATAGCCTTATTCCCCTTTTAAATTAATCTATCAGAGCATAACAGTCTATAAGAAGCATCCTTTGTGACAAGTGGATGATCAGTGTAGAGTGTCATTCATAGCTTAAAAAAGGAAGATGGGTGTTATTTCTGCAGCAACCATGGCCTTCTGTTTGTGTAGTGAATCAGACTAGGCTCAAGGGTATAAATCACAATGGAACCAAAATGGCCCCTTTTCTAGGCTTTAGGAATAGTTTTTGAAAGACTCCATGGAAATAGGTCAAGGAAAACATTTCTAGAAAGGAAACATTTCAGGGAAAACATTTCTGAAAGTGATACTTAAGCCGGTTTTAAAAAGTCCTTGAACTACAAGGTTTTATTTACTGTATTTACTATTAGAAGTGTCTTTCTTGAACTTCTCCCTTTATACTTCTATTTGTGTGTGTGCGCATGCAGCAAATAAGAAAATCTTAAAGACATCTTCCAAATTGCTCCTGAGAAGTTCAGAAAGAAAGCAAGAAAGCATTTTAAGTTAATTAGAATGGGAAGCAAGCTCTGAGCCTGATACAGGAAAATGATCTACTGAATTCTCCCCTACCTCCCCTCCTCAAAATCAAAGAGATTTTTCATCATATTGCACATCTGCAGCCTTCAGAGCAAATTCTGGCATGAGTGCTCAGCGTCACCGTGAGGAAGGGAAAAAAAAAAGAAGAAGATGTTTCTCCAGGATGGGGGGAAGCAGAGCAACTCCCATCAATTCCCATTTCTCAGCCAGAATTATGGCTTTAACACTCAGTAATGAAAATTTTTATATGGAAGAGGGATTACCAGCATCAGCCAGTTATTGTCCTGTGATGTGTCCCAGAAATATTACAGTAGAAGTTATTAAAGAATAAATGGTAGGAAGCCAAATAGGCATTCTTTCTCAGTGTGCTACTTTGCCCTTTAGCTGGTTTTTGTCCTGGTGAATTCTCTCCTGAATGCGTGTTTACCTTCTTTCCATTTTGTAAAGCCACCTCCCTCTCTGTTAATGAAAGAGATACTTGATGACACGTTATTAAACACTCAGAGCACTCTGCAAATGATAAAAAGATTATCTGCAGCTCATCAGGAACTACTCCAGGATGTTAAATGGTGTGCCATAGTAAGAATTAAATGATTAACTCTTCTTAAAGCTTTTGCCTACAAAGAATGGGGCGAGTTTGTAGAGAGTTGCTGTGGTATGTTTCTTTGGCTCAGAAGAAAATCAAAAGCTGTCCCAAGGACTATTTATGCATGCATGTTTGCATGCATGCATACATGTATGCAATTTCTAAAGCTGCCCATCCCAGTCCAAGTGACTGTAACATGTTCCTGACTGAGAGTTGCTGTGGTCCGTTTCTTTGACTCAGAAGAAAATCAAAAGCTGTCTCAAGGACTTTTATTTATTTATTTATTTATGCATGCATGCATGCATGCGATTTCTATAGCTGCCCATCTCAATCCAAGTGACTCTGTTTGTAACATGTTCCTGGCGAAGCATTAGCAGGATGGCCAGGATGCAATTAGGGACTCAATGAATCCCTCATTGGTCCTAGGAAGGGTGGAGAGGTGGTCTAATGTCCCAACCATTCTGATCCGGGTCTTGTGATTCAGACATGACCTGGAGGCTCACTCACCCACCCCTTGGGAATGTGAGCATTCAGAGAGGCAGAGGAATATGGGCTGTACACAGAACCATCTGGCGTGAACAGAGCTGCTAGAAGAAGGAAATAGTGGCTAAGGGTCAGTTCTGTTCTTTACAATTATTTGACTCCCCAAATCGTGTGTATCAGTAGCATCAGGGGTGTGACTGCAATGTAATATAAACTGAATACTAAGTATAGAGAGTGTGAATCTGTTATGCTGTGCTCTAAGGTTATGGACCTCCAATTTCTGCAGCAGCATCTTGAGGTTTTGCAGAGGATCCTTCTTGCTTTGTCTGGGTGCCTGGACAGACTTATATTACTTGGTCCACGGCTTTTGCCAAAGCGCAGGTGCTAATGTCTGCTCCAAACCTGCTATAACTGTGTAATCCTTTGTGTGTATTTCAGTATAGAAACATGCTTTGTTTATTTGTTTGTTTGTTTGTTTGTTTGATTTAGGCACCCCCTGACTCCAGACTGACTCTGGGCGGCTCACAATACAAGCACTATGAAAATGACAATCTACATAATAGTAAACAGAAGGTGAATCCCGTCAACACAGAAAACAAATATGCAACATTGACAGTTGCAATGCACTCTACGTGGGGCTGCCCTTGAAGACCACCTGGAAACTTCAACTGACCCAGAATGAAGCAGCGTGGGCAGTGACGGGCAAGGCTCGGTAAACCCATGTAACCCCTCTGCTTCATGAGCTCCACTGGTTGCCACTTTGTTTCCAGGTGCAATTAAAGGTGCTGGTTGTTACCTATAAAGCCCTACATGTCAGGCCTAGCCCAAAGAACTCCAAGAGACCATGTAAATTCAATCCAGCAATGTTTACTAGCTACAACCTCTGGCAAGAATCAGACTGAAACCCCAGCTCCCAAGTAATGCCAGCCACAACATTGTGAATTCCTCAGGGAGGTGCCAGTCTCATCCTCTTATCTCTCCCTCGTGCCTCAGGAGATGAAAGAAAACGTTTTTCTCCCTGAGTTTGGCCTTCATAATTCCATTCCATCACACTACACGGCATAGAGCCCTGCTCTTTGAGGGACTGCTTATCTCCCCAGTATCTGCCTGGCCAATTTGATCCGGCAGGGTTGGCATGGTCGGAGTTCCTTGGATTAAACAATGCCATCTATTGGGAGCCCAGAAGCACAACTTCTTTGTCACAGCACCTGCCCTCCAGAATGAGCTGCCCCCCAAGATCCAGGTGGCTCCTACCCTACTGGTGTTAACCAGAACTTTCACTCCATAGGGAGTACAGATTTGGATATATGGTAACAAAAGATTTCATGCTGATTGTTTGGATGGATTAGATAAAGGTTATTGGAGATGAAAGGCAAAGTGCTTATTAATACTTCTTTCTAACGAATAATTAGTTGGGTTTTTTTTTTTTTTTGGTCTGGGGAAGAGCCATCATACCTAAAAATAATTTGGATACATGTTAGGAAACAGATAGGTGGCCAGATAACACAGAAACGTTGCCATCTGTCTTGCTTCTTTTTACTTGGAAAAACTTTCTGTACTGGAGATTATTATTATTGTGCCATCAAGTTGGTGTTGATTCCTAGCAACCACACAGACTATTTATTTGTTTATCAAATTTGTATGGCCACTGATCTCACAAAAAAGTGACTCTGGGCAGTGTACAACTTAATTAAAAAACCAATAAATATATAAAAACATTCATTATAAAAACTATAAAAAGCACAAGAACAAGAGAGGATGATGTTAGCTACAGTAAGGGAGCCGTCGCAAGATCTCAGTCCTCTGGGACTCCCAGGCCTGATGGCATAGCCAGGTCTTGAGGGACTTCTGGAAAATCAACAGGGATGGAGCTAACCTCACTTCTGGGGGGAGAAGATTCCATAAGGCAGGCACCACAGCAGAGAAGGCCCGCCTCCTGGGACCCACCACATCCCTAACAGACAGGAGCTGCAGCATGCCTTCTCTGCCAGATCTGATGAGATGGTCAGATATAATCAGGGAGAGGCGGTCCCTCAGATAGGCTGATCCCATCTCATGAAGGGCTTTAAAGGTTAAAGCCAGTACCTTGAGTTGGACCTGGAAGCAAACTGGCAACCAATGCAGTGCATGGAGCAGAGATATAACATGTACCGCTCTAGGGGCACACATAACTGCCCGCGCCACTGCATTTTGCACCAGCTGAAGCTTCCGGATACTCTTCAAGGGCAGCCCCAGGTAGACCTCATTACGGAAGTCCATTACAGATTTTCTCCATGACGATCTGTCCCTAACTTGGTCTTTCAGGTCTTCCAATGGTGCACTCATTTCCAATGAAACTAAGTCCATCCACCTTGCTGCTGGTTGTCCTCTTCTTCTCTTTCCTTCCATCTTTCCCAGCATTGGAGCCTTCTCCAGAGAGCTAAGTCTTGGCATAATGCGTCCAAAGTAGGATAATTTGATCCTGGTTATTTGTGCCTCAAGTGGGAACCCTGGGTTGAGTGTTCAGTGATCCATCAGTTAGGTTCCTTGGCCGTCCACAGTATTCTCAGGAGTCTTCTCCAACGACAAAATTCTAAGGTGTCAATACTCTTCCTAGCCTGCTTCTTCAAGGTCCAACTTCTGCTTTCATAGAGTGTCATGCGGAATGCCATGGCTTGCATGATTCCAATCTTTACAGGTATAGACACATCACAGCATCTGAATATTTTTTGCAAGGGTGTGTAAGGACGGGTTCTTTTGAGGTTCTCCGGCATGGGGAGGACACAAACAAACAAAAGGAAGGAAACAAACAAAACAAACTAAAAAAAATAAAAATAAAAATTTACCTTATATATTAAACTTTAGATAGGTACAGGTTTACTAATGAATACCATGTACTACTGTAGTATAATCAGATATAAAATATTATTGTAAAATATCATAAAATCTCTGCCAAAGAAAAACATATTGCTTTATCTTTCGATTAGTGGAAAATATTGCCTTTTCCAGGATGGATAACTGGGAACAGAGCAATGTGTTTTGTTTATAGCTGACCTTGCTGTGATGTGTGAATCCCATTGTTAGGTTTCCTTAACAAACCATGCTTAAATACAAAACATGGATTAAGGCAATGTATGATTTTTAGGGGAGGGTAAGTTTAAGGATTTTTGAGATGAGTTATATCACACTCATATATTTTAAAAGGTTGTGTGTGTATATTATGCCAGTTGAAATCCAGCATATCCGGAGGGCATCAGATCAAAGAAAAGTGTGTAGGCAAGCAGGAAGGTGGGCATTTCTCTATCTCTATTTAATATATTAGTACAGATGAAATACAGGGCATTCTATACATTATGGTTATCATTTGAGAAGGCCCCACATTGGGACACGGTATGCAGAGATTCTGGGCTGTGGTTATTGGTGGCTTATGAGTTCTTTATATAGTACAGAAATATAGTAGTTATGGGATTGAATAATGACCAGGGAGGTCAAGATTCAATTGTACACTCAGTCATGAATCTTGCTTTGTGATTTCAGATCAGTCATTTTCTGTCATACAGAGAAATCCTGGAGGAGGGAATGCATTGTGAGTTCTTGGAGGAAACAGGAGGTGCAAATCTAAGTAATAAATAAATGTTTCTAGCAACCCACAGATCCTCACACACACCCACACTATGATGACCTATGAGCAATTTCAGGTGGTCCTCATTGTTTGCTTGTAATGTTTTGCTTTAGTAGAGGAGATGGAAGTCTTGTCACAATCTGTTACCATTCTGGTCCACCATTATAAGTGGTCCACCTCTACCCACATCTGTATGGGAGCATGTAGGGCATCACAAACATTAGGCTGGGCTTTAAACTACAGCTCTTCTACACAGAGAAGGAAGATTAAGCTTTTTCTCCCATACTTTGGTTCTGGTGAAAAATGCTGTTGAAAAGGTACTTCCCTTGTTTCTGTAATCAGCAAAGCTACGTTTTTACAGAGGGGTTTTAATAGCAGCCTGAGCAGAGTGGCCAGATGTATTTAATATAAACTGGCCTGGCAGGGCACAGCACCTACTCAAGAAAGCTAAACAGAGCTGGCCCTGTTTATTATTTGGATGAGAGACCACTAGGAAGTCCCAGAGCTGTAGGCTAGAAGTTGAAAAAATATCCTGGAAGTAATAATGGTAAACCACTTCCATATTGTTGCCATGAGCACCACATGGTGTCTAAGTAATTACCAGGAGCTGAGATTACCCGATGGCGCTTTTATTTTAACCTTCATAATCCCGAGGTTCATCTTGAAAGAACTGAAAGAGCACCGGTTCACCATGTTGCCACCCACATGGTGCACTTTTAATTCCCGTTGTAGCTCTACTTCTTTTTCTCTCCAGAGTTGTCCACAGTAGCAATCTTTTTGACATCTGTAGTGTCCCGTTGCATAGCGCATCTGACTTCCTGGCACAAGTGCCCTTCTGCAGATGCCTGCTAGGCTGCTGTCCCCTGGGTCTTCTGAGCCTGCATAGACTGATTGGTTGATAAAGCTCTTTGTTCATGTCTAGTGCTGGTAGGAGAAAGATTTATCAGACCCATTATATTTGTCAGTAGCTGTTACTTTTCAAACAGGCATTTCTCTCTCCCGTCTCTTCTCTCCCTTCTCTCTCTGTGTTTTTAAAAATCCTTGTAGTCTCATTGCACTGACCATAAAAATAGCAAATGAAATGGACCAAAAATATTGACAGCAAGTGGAAGCAGATGAAAACATGAGCTGCTACAGCATGTGTTGCAGAAACATTGAAATGGTGCAGGAAACCTGATCAACAGTGGAAATATCATGTGAACTGGTTGATCACTTAGGACAAAGTAAATTTCACCTGAGTTAGGGCAGAAAGTTGCATCAAGGAACCTGTAAGATTTATCTTAATGAGAATATATATTTAGTTTGGAAGAATTGTACCTTGCGGTATATATAGCACGTGGTGGAAATTGCCATCTCTTTACCAGTTTAAAGGAATTCCTTGGTAGGTTTTATGCCTCTTTTCAGGGATTAGGTTTTCACTTCTTATCTTTATGAAGTTGTATGTTAGTCAAGGCTTATGGATATTTTAATCCTGGTATCCATAACTTCCTGAAAGGATAATATATTACAAGCATCCTAAGACTGAAGGTCCCATTTTCTGGATTGAGAGGCCCTACTCAAGGTAACTTATGCTGCCCTTGAAGAGCATTCAGAAGCTGCAGTGGGTCCAGAATGGTAGCATGGGCAGTGAGGTGGTTCACAATATACTTATATAACACCATTGCTCTGTGAGCTGTACTGATTTCCAGTGAGCTTCAAGGGCAATTCAAGGGGCTGGTTATCACCTATAAAGCCAAACACAGTACGGGGCCAAGTTATTTGCAGGACCGCCTGTCTCTGATTGTGCCTGCTCGTTCCACCAGAGCAGACAGGGTGGGGATGCTCTGGGTGCCTTCCATTAAGCAATGCTTGGACCTCTGGCACATGACTGTTGTTGTAACTTCTTTTTTAATGATTGGGTTGCTGCCATTTTTTTGGTTTTAATTCACTGTTAGTGGAGTAGTAGTAGCATTATGGGCAGCCATATAAAGTGTTTAAATAAATAAATAAGCTAGCTAGCTTGGGAAAATTGCTTATAGAGTTTGTTGGAAATGCCCTTTGGGGAGAGGAGATAAAATTAATGCCCTTTAATTTTTATAAAATGCATTGTTCTTGGAAGGTATTCTTCAATTCGTCCTATGCATGAAAGAACCTGTGGGCAACTGGATAATATGCTTGAAGAAAACCTGAAAACCTCTCTCTTTTTTTAACAGATTAAAAAAACTAATTACCTTTTTCTCTCTCTCCCTCTGTCTCTCTCCCCCTCCCTTTCCCTGCCCCCCTGCCCCACCACTTCCTGGAAGGCTCACTAGAAGCCATCCTATTCTAGGATCTAGCCACCAAGAATATTCCAGGCAGAGGCATCCATGGGGGAAGAGGGTCTTCCAAATTGGCAAGATGGTGGCTGGAGTATCATGAGGCAAATCTTGTCCCTTTTGTATGTGCCTTGATACTGCGTGGAAATTTAAAAGGGATGGGACTTGCATTGCGGTGCTCTGCCTGCCATCTTGCGGATCTTGACCCCTCCCTGTGGAAGCCTATGATCCCAGGGATTGTGAGGAGCTCTAGTGGACTGGAAAAAGGCACAGAAAGGTGTGGAAATTTTTTTTAATTCAGATTAAAAGCAGGTATATTCATACGTCTTTGTACCTCATCTGATAATTAGCAATCACTTTCCTCTGAGAATTTTTCCTTTGACTGAAGAACAGTACAGTCCTGCTATCTGGGATAGTTTGTCCTCTACTATTGAGTGTGCAGCTTCAGGAAGGATGCACATGGAGTGTTGAAGGATGAAGGGGGCACCCCCTTAGTCAGCCCACTCAACTGTGCTGATCACCCACATTTTTCTTTTTCCTTCTTAGGGTGATTTTGTTTTTTCACTTCTCTCCTAGAAATGATCAAAATTTGAGATTGCCTTGACTTATTGGAACAGAAGAGGGTGATCTATTTCAAATCTCACTTTAACCATGACTTTCCTTGGGAAATATAAGTAGAAATATCTAGTACTATAGGGCTGTAGATTGTTAGAAAGCTTTGCTCATTTATTTGCACTGGGCCATACACCCCCCCAAAATTTACATAAATTTTGATTCATTGAATCTGTACTGAGAATAGGATTACCAGATCTCTGAACAGGCAAAGGAGGACATGGACAAATGGAAAGGAGGACAAATGGGGGAAAAGGAGGACACACTTTAACTTTCTTGACAAAAATTACAGCAAAAAAACTGCAAACAAATGTACTTAGGTCTTCATGTATATGAAATTACTTTTCCAGCATCAGAAATACTGGTTTTTTAATCACAATATTTTTCCAACAAATCTTTATTTTCAAGAACATATGGTAGTGATAATGTAGAACTGCCTGCCAGATGGAGGTTGTGAAGACAATAAGGAGGATTTTGCAGGATGTCCCATAACCCTAGCTGAGAAGGCCCTTTCTGGCCTTAAGGATTCTCTCCCAAACAGTTTGATCTTCTGTCAAGTATCCTGGAGATGACCCTAATAGATAAAAAACATGAATTAATCTCTAGTCACTATTTCACAATGACATACAGTTTTCTGGCAGCTGAGGGCCACATGTACTGTTCAGTGGGGGATCAGGACCACAACAGGTGGAGCCTGAAGGAACCTCTGAGGGCCACGAAAGAAGCTTCTGAGACTGCACCAATGATTACTATTAGAAGTGCGCACAGAACAGACTTCTCGTGCTCATAAATATTGCATACAGGATAGACAGTGAGATAAAAGCCTGTCTCCAGCATGCCATATATCCAAATTTGGGAAAATCCACAATTCTGTTAGATGTTAAAAAAAAAAAAGAAAGAAAAGCTTAATTATTATGGTGCACAAACAGCGCCATGTCTTCTGCAGCAGCGTACTTTGTTCTACAAGACTGAAAGTGAGACGTGTTGTTCCCAGGAGAAGAGAGGAAAGCTGTAGTGACCTGAGGCCATTTTTCTGAAGGCAGCCAGGCAGTTTTGCTTCAGGGCATTGCTTTTGTTAACTCCCCTCATGCTTTTGGAGGATGAAAGTAGAATGAGATGCTTCCAAGGGAGAACTACCTGTATGAGTGGGGACTTAGCAGCTGAAGAAATGTGCTGTTGGTAGACAGGAAAAGGAGATGGCTCCATCATCCCGCAAGCAAAACATGTTCAACAGACTCACTGTGATGGCTGAAGGCTTCTTTCCTCAGTTGTGGTCTAGCTGCAAAGGTGACATGGAAAGCCCTGCAGTCAATTCTCTTGTGGATGCTCTGCAGGCTGCAGGGAAGAATGTCAGCATCCTCATCTGTACTAAACAACTACAAGACACATTTTATCAGCAAAGCTAACTCTTTTTTCCAGACAGCTGAGTGCTACCTATATTCAAATAATTTCTCCTTTTCTTGACTTAAGTGATACTATGGGATTGTGTGTGTGTGTGCGTGTGTGTATCAATTGATTATTTGGGATTGTTTGTTCTGCCAGAGCTGAATCCAAATGGCACATTCTTGTCCCAAATGTACTCACTGTTTTCTAAATCACAAATTGGAAGATAGACAATTTACTCATTGCAGCATTTCTTTGCTATGGTTGTGGGAGTCCCTGGCAGAGGGACTGTGCTAGGCTAAATAGTTAGGAAATACAGTAAGTTTTGGAACTCACTTTTCAACTCAGAGAGTAAAAACCCAACAATGTTCATTTTGTGTGACAGGAAAAGAGCTACTGTCCCAGCCTGATGCCTCTTCTAATTTTGTGGAACGTACAACAATGTTTTTTCTGCCCTGAAAAATAAAGACACATGTTTCTGTCACATTTTTCTTCCTAGTAATGTGAGGAAATGTTCCCAGTGTTCATAAGCATAGGGATGATTTTGAATAGGAATTAGCTATATCCTACCTCTTCTTACATAGGAGTGAGCACCCTATGGCCCAGAGTCATGTGCAGCCCTTGGACTGACACACTTGGTTGAATTTCATTGCATTTCAGGAAGAATGTAAGAGTAGCAGCAGATCCCTGGTTAAAGTGCTTTTCCTTCCTAGTCTTTGAAAGAGGGGAAAGAAGAGAGTGGAAAAGAAACGTAAATTGGAGATGTTACAGAGAGATTAGATATAATGGGCAGTAGGAATAAGGAAGGAAGAGCTGCAACTAAGAAACCGGTGAGATAAAAGAAATTTGAGTCTGGGGCAGAAATGTAATTTGAGAAAGCATCTCAGACATGACCCTCTCTAGTTCTCATGAAGATAGAGAGGAAGGGGAGAAGCACATTCAGACTTGCAAGATTCTGTTACTCTAACCTTATAATAAAAGTAGCACTAGCATACATGGCTTTGGTTTCCTAGTTTGGTCTGCTTTGAAGGGCTGGCACTAGCACCCCTATGGGATCCAGCCGAAACACTCCTTGTAGCTTGCTGAAGGTTGCATCTATTGAGGGAATGTGACACTCAGCAGAAAAAAAAAAAGGGAGCTCATTCCTGTTCTACCCATGCCAGCTATGTGTTTCTCTCTCTCTGTGTTTCTAAAAAACTAGATATTTTATAGTGTTTTGTGGGCTCAGTAATGTAGAAATTAAATTAGACTTTGGGGATTCAGTCCAAGGCATGCTGACAAAGTCCTCACTTGCTGCAAGGTACAATAAGGAGGAAATGCAGAGGTAAGCTTTCTCTGCCGCAACTCCTCTGCTGGCAAATCCGGTAGTTGTTTCTGGAATGTCCCATGATATGCTGTAAATGTAGAGCTAGAGTGAAAGTGGTGTTTTATTATGACACTTAAAACTTGGCACTAAGTAGCAGTTGATTAGGCAGGAAATAGACAGTGCATCAGTTACCCTTGGAAGAAGATCTTCATCTTCACTGGTAACATTCAGAAAACTTATAAAACCTGGCTATTTAGAAAGGATGCAGGAGTTGATGGAGAGTGGATCTGGGATGTGTGCAGGCAACAGTTATTCTAGTTTTTATTGATGTTGGAGTGTACATTATATGGATATTTAATTTTTGTTTGCATGGTATCTTATATAGCTTTTGGAAGCTGGTCAAAATCTTTTGACTGAAGTGGCGTAAAAGCACCTGTAAGAAACAGTACAAAATGAAGTATACCTTCTTTTGTATTTAGTGTCCATATTTTGTGCCTTGATTCTTGGGGAATGTTTTGTTTCTCCTGACTAATGTGGAATTTTGTAATTAATTACTTTATCTTCCAATGAGATCCATGTAGGAGACTTCTTCTGTCAACATGCTGTGAATTGTTAGCTGTGGAAATGTCTTTTCTATCTGCAACAAAAGAAGAAAAAAAATGAGGGAAAAATAGGATTTATGTGCTAATTATCAGATCAGTGGGCTCAATAAGTTTTCATCATAATTTTCTTGGTTCTCTATTTCATATGAACAGATCAAAATGGCTTTTGCTGCACATAAACCATTCCAGGCCCAAAGTTTGACATTTGCTGCTAACATGGCCATGTATTTCTGTCTGCTTCTGTTCTCCAGTCTTCATAATTAGAAAACTTGTGACACTACGAACAGTGTGTCCTGAAAAGTCACATTATATGTTGAACATGGAGAGCTAAAGTGGAGGTGATGTTTTTACTATGGCACTTAATGTTTGGCACTAAGTAGGAGTTGATTAGCCAGGAAATAGACAATTAATTTGAGCAAATTACAATGGGATTAACAGTGGATGTAGTTAGTGTCATAAGTGGTACATGCTACTGCTGCTTATTCAGGAAGAGGAGTGACACAGGCTCTTTTGGTATTTTTATACACGCTTTCTTATTCTCCTGAGAGCACGAGAAAGTGAGCAAAACAGACCACTCTTTTCTTAGGATAAATCTTTTGTCACTTTAAATTTAACCTTCTATAGATGCTTGGGGAAGGCACAACTTATTACCGAGAATAATCCTCACTGATTATTGAGAAGGAAAATGTACTGATATGAAAACCGCAACAACTGGATGCTTAAAAAGCAATAAAATTCAAAGATGCAAGGCAGAAGATAAAGAGAGCTTTAGCATCCTTTCCCCCTTGGGTGCCAGAGGGTTGGGTGGGGAGTTTGTTTAGTATTCTACTCATGGGGTACGAGTCACACGTCATGCCATTTTCATATTTGGCTTTTATCCTAGAAGAAGTAATTTAACCCATCTGGGTTCTGCTCCATTTTGATTTCAGATATAGAATCTCCTGAGGAGAACATTTAGTGCCTTGAAATACTGACACATTCCTAGTTTAAATGTTCAGTTGTGCCTGCGTTCAGTGTTCATGTTCATTGTTGAAATTTAGGCAAATGAGAATGCAGTGGGAATACAATGGGTCTGAAACATTTGAATTTCTGGAATAATTTCTAAAATAATTTTATGGTGGGTCCTTGGCTCTGCTTTGCATATGACATCAGGGTGCTTTAAATGGAAGGAGAGGGGCATTCATCTATATTTAAAGCATTGAAGAAGTGAGAGTGGGGATATGTAAGTTGTAAGTGCAGTGCCTGGTGTACATAGTAGTTTACAGTGCTGTTCTGAAAACATTTTCGCTGCTGAAAGAAAAAATCCCGAAGTGCTGCTGTTCTGCAATGGAGCTCTTTATTAAACTGGATTCCTGGGAAGTATCTGGAGTTTTTAAGATCCCTAACCCCAATGAGAGAAAATTGTGCAAGGATGCAGTTTGCACATTCTGTGCAAGACTTAAGCTGTCCTTTAACACGTCTTCGAAATAAGAGAAAATAGCCCAGTTTTGAAGGGTTTGAAGACTATATAGGGGTAAAAGGCAAGGTTTAAGGCATCTGTTTACTCCCTACTGCTCATCCAGTCTGCTTCTCAAATGTAGGAAAGGGCCAGAATGTCTGGTCTCACTCACTAAAAGTGTGCTTTGTGGGCCACATGCAGTTTGTGACCCTTGGGTTCCCACCTTTGGTCTAGGGAGATGTCCTGCTTGGACATCCTGCAAGAGTGAAGGAACTGAATGTTCTTAATTCATCCTATAACCCCATTCCAGCTTCATGAAGTCACCTGTAGGTCACCATAGGAGCAAAGGAGACAGCACACCAAGAGTTGTAAGGACTAAATCTTTATTGAATCCTAGTCATGAAGAGGCAGAGTGGTTTGGGGCTCTAAGAATGGACAGGAAGGTGTGAGAGAGCAATGCCATCTACAAAGAGTCTAACGGGCTGAAGCAACATTTTTGTTCGAGAGCTCCTCTGCTGGCATAAATCTTCTCATAGCTTATCTAGTTCTCTTGTTAGGAGAGGATTTCAAACCTGTTAAGAGGTGGAAGGAAATGGAAAATAAGAGAAAATATGGAAGCTGAGCTGCTCTGATAAAGCTGATTGGTGTCCCTTTTGGGAATCCTACACTTTCTTCAATGACAGAAAGCATATAGTTTTAGAGTTTTTTTTTTTAATATTACTTCCTGAACCTTCAGGTATAAAACGTATTTATTTACCTGTGCATTTATATGACTGCCCAACTCAAATTCTGTGGCTCTGGGGCAAAGTGTGGGCTAAACACAGTATTTTATAAAGTGTGTGGCTCTTAAATTGCAAAATAGCGAAGAACCATATCAGAATGTGCATCTGCCTTTGCTAGTTAATCCGGGCAAGATTCATTTCCCCTGTTGACTTTTGCTTGTTTGCTCAGTATCCTGCATGAGGATGGATAACAATAACCTCTTTGCTTTCCCATCTTTTTGCACAGCCAAAAGTTAAACCTGTATGGATAATTCTGTTTTCCTATTCTGGGTCCACCTTGGTTGTTCTGTCTCATGTCATGTGATATCTGAATCTGTATCTAAAGATAGTATTTATTGTATGCATATTTATGGTATGCATTTTCCCATAAATTATGTTTTATACACATTGCTGTCATATGTGTGTGTTTGTGTTTTTATGCCTTTTAGGAAAATACACAATCCAAAGGCTACCTGTTTTCCAATCCAACCCTATAAGTACAAAGGATGCTGGTTTTCTTCCTGAGAAGTGGCTTCTGTGTTTCCTTGGAATACCAAATGGCTCTGCCCAACCAGGCTTAGGACCACTGGGAAACAGCTTGGTCTAGTGGTGAAGGCCCCAGGCTAGAAAGCAGGAGACTGGGAGTTCTAGTCCCGCCTTGGGCATAAAAAACCAGCTGGGTGACTTTGGGCTAGTCCCTCTCTCTTAGCCCAGCTCACCTCACAGGGATGTTATTGTGGGGAAAATAGGAGGAGGAAGGAGTATGAGGTATGTTCCCCACCTTGAGTTATTTATAAAAGTAAGAAAGGCAGGATTAAAAACAAAAGTGACCTAGATCGTTTTATTGATGCTATTTCCCCACTTTAGAAGAAATAATCTTGCAACAGAATGTAATTTTTGTTGAAGAGAAAAATATTAAACGGTCCATGGAAGTGTGAGTTGGCATATTTCATATAAAACATGAAAGGGAAGTTGTTCAGTTGATTTGGGAAGGTTTACTCCTCATCTGCACAGAAGAAGAGAAAATAAGTTTAGAACTACAGGTAGTCCTTGCTATCTGACCACAGTAGGGACTGGAATTTTGGTCACTAAGTGATTTGGTTGTTAAGCAAATCGGAGCTGATTTTATGCCCTTTTTTATGATGGTCATTAAGTGAATCACTGTGGTCGTTAAGCAAATCACATGGTCATTAAGCGAATCATGTGGTTGTTAAGTGAGTCCAGCTTTTCCAATGGACATTTTTTGCTGTAATTTGCTTAACAACCATTGTAAAAAAGGTTGCAAATTGTGATCACATGACTGCAGGGGTTGTAAAGCACTTTTCCCAAGGCTGTTGTAACTCTGGACCATCGTTAAACAAATGGTCGTTAAGCGAGGACTACTTGTAGTTAGGGTGGGAACCACTGAAATTTATCTTAGCTGAAGAGCTGAAATGCAGCTTGGGAAGAAGCTCTTCCCATTTATTGGGATAAAGTAGTTGTGCTAATTTTAGGACTTCTTGGTACTGATTTCAGCAGTTTGAGATACTCTGTAGAGACAGGTACAGAGTCCCAACAGCACATGGGGTTCTGGGCTGAACACTGTTCCACAAGCATATTATAAATCTTTTCTACCACTCTCTCCTCTTGCAAGAGATTGGGGCTTAAATGACCCAAATTAAATTAAATCTAGCTCCACTAGGTACATATTTTTCATATTTTTGTTTGCTAGGTGCTTCAAGATTGCACACCTTCCACCATATTCTTTCTCTCTCTCTCTCTCTCCCCCCCCCCCACCTTTGCAGGATTGTTGGCTGATCCTGAAAGTGTAAGTAGGGTTGATCCTGATTAGTACTTGGATGGAAGATCTTCAGGAAAGCACAGGGCTATGGGCAAGACTGAAAAAAAAATGCTGGAAGAAGGCAATAACAAGCCATATGAATATCTGTGGGAGTCACCAAAAGTTGAACTGGATTCAAAATAGAATTTACAACAAACAAACAGAGAAGAAAGAAAAAAGTTTTGATTTCCCTATCACAATTTTTTTACTCTGATAATTAACAGCTTTCTCCCACTTAACTGATGCTGGTGTTAGTTTTTAAAATCTCTATAATTCAGTTCAAACATGCATTTATCAACATGGCTTCTTTGCCCATCTGGAACCGATACCTTCTCTGATCTCTAAAGTGCCTATTAACATATCCCAAAAAACTATAATTATTGCTTCAATCCCAACTAGAGATACACAAATAGTGTAAGTCTGGTCTGTTTTACAGTGTGCAGTAATGGGGTGTTTTTGCAGTTGGTTGATGTTTGTATAGATCTCTATTAAAAAAAAAATCACACCCATTTGCATTTGTGACATTCCTTAACAGATGAAGATTTTGTACATGACTTTTCTGATGTACATAATAATTACATTTGATTTCATTTATGTTTTTTAAATGCAAATTTACCTGAAATTGTTTTTTATTGCATGAAACTCCTTGACACAGGCTTTTTGTCTTTTTGTAACCTGATGACTCCATATTTTATAACACTTTTCAGATGTGACTCTTTGAAACACATCCTTCTCAACCAAATAAGAGTTTTGTGGAGATTTTTGACCAGAGAAAGGTGGTTACTTGTTGAACCCCTGTTGGTGCAGCTTTTCTCAACTCCTTCGTAAAGCTGTGGTAGATATCTTTTACAGGCAAATGTTGCTTCAATCAGAACTTCGATCTTAAGTTCCTCTTCTCCCCTTTCTCTCAGAACCTTGGAACATTCTAGGACCAGGAGAAGCTCAAATGCTTTCTCCAGATTTCAGCTGTACAGTTTTTTAGTGATAACACACATTCACTAAATGCTACACTGGTATAGCTGTCCAGTTGCCATGGTAACTTTGGCATTGTTTGTGGGCAATGCAAAGAATTAAAGGTGTTGATTTTGTGTTGCAAAGGCTCTGTTATTTTCCATCTGTTCAGTTATACACAGAGGTAAGAAAGGGTTAACCCCCTATATATATATATATATATATATATATATATATATATATATATATATGTGTGTGTGTGTGTGTGTGTGTGTGTGGGTGGGTGGGTGGGTGGGTGGGTAGGTAGGTAGGTAGGTAGGTAGGTAGGTAGATAGATAGATAGATAGATAGATAGATAGATAGATAGATAGATAGGCAGGCTGTCCCTGCTTTAAACATGATTAAGTAAGAGTGCTTTGGACCTCTTATGGGAGTGAGCTTGCAACTTACAGTACCAGCCCAGTATTTCCAGAATTTCTGTCTGGAAAAAAAAAGTTGCAGCTGCAACTTCAATTTAACCAACTGCAATTTTTTTCAGGCACATAATAGGTCTGGACTACTTCTTCTGAATCATTTTCAAAGTATGTATAATCTACACACTGAGGTACACACATGTGCCATGTTTATGTATATGTATGTACAGTATACATATAGGTGTATTTGTATTAAAGTAAAATAATTGATTTTATTCAACTGTGGTGTAAATGTATCGAGGTTCAGGTTGGAAAAGTAAAATCATCTTTGAGTTGAGCTCAGTTCCTGGTGATTTACTTGGATGTGTTTATGTAATTTTTCTTGGTGTGATACAGAAGTGGTATGCTATGAGGGTTGAGGCTAATGGTTGCTAGGCTAGAGAGAACTGTTGTGTAAATGTATCACATGTGCCTCCCAAGGCCATCAAGATAAAAGCCAAGTACCTAGTAATTCAGAAGGTTAGAAAGAAAAGGCCTAGCATTTAAACATTTCAATTTAAATATTTAGGACATTTGTATACTACTCTATCCCAAGACTTAGGGCAGTTTTCAGCAAGGAAAACATAAAACAACACAGTCACTAATATCAATCCAGAAGATCAATAAATATGTATAAATAAACATTCATAAAAACTGAGCATTAATTTCCAAATGGATAAGACAGTTTTAATAGTCTGCCTAAAGCTGAGTAATGTGGAGACCAATCAAACCTCAGGGAGGAATGACATAAAAAGGTCTGCTCTAGGCTACTGCTCTCTTAACCTCTCATGGGGTGGGGATTTGCTCTGGAAAAGGAGAAGGAGAAGGAAACAAGCCAAGAATTGGTTAACTCAGAAAGGCTAGAGGAGAAGGCCTAGAATTTAAACTCTGGAGCATAAATATGTGAAGACTCTGATTTTTTTTTTTTTTTTGCTTTGCAGTGGGCCATCACCTGTTACATTTGGGATTTCTTTCTTGTCTGGAGTAAAAGTTTTAATGTGTCCAAGTCACATCTTATAGTCTTCAGACAATTCAAGGCAAGTGCTGAATAAGAGATTGAATGTCTGAAGAGCTATGATTTATTTCCAAGCCCTGCTATGAATCCAGATATTTTTCATTTCCACCTTCTGTCAGTTTCCCAGCCTATCCAGAAACTAACCAGGGATGTCCCTACTTACATTTCTAAATAAGCTAAGTTTGACTAGGTGCTGTAACACACACACATCTACATCTCAACTGAATCATAGACTATAGGCCTTCTCTACTGTAAAGGAACGGCTGTTACAGTTAATAGTTATGTCCCCAATAAAACCACTTTCAAGGTATCAGCTATGTGATGAGTTGAACGTTTGTATCTCCTTCCAATCTTCATCAAAGCTTCCATGGGAATGATGTTCTGTAGGCTTTCAAGGCCTTTCTTTTCTCTGTAATTTAATTCAGGAAGTGTTTAGCCCTGCAAAGCAGATATGTCTGCTTTGAATTTGTGGCAGCCAAACATAAGAAACCAAATCCCCTGTCATTTTCTTTTCCATTCCGTAACAATTGTCCTTTTCTGCTGCCTGATCTTTTCAGACAAATTCTTGATACAGGGATCTCACTGGATAACCAGAAGGTGTGATGCTTCATCCATCCTTGGGCAAAGTAAAGAGCAGTAAACCCTAACAGCTATTTAAAATGAAGAGTCAATTGATAAGTTGAATACTGAGCAATGTGGGCTTGGCAAAGCTACTTTGTTAATGCAGTTCTGAGAAGTTTTTGACTGGTGTTCATCACTGTGAGCACATTTTACCTTTTGCAAGTCCTGCATAGGTTGCCAATAGCTATCAGGATGGAAATGAAAATGCTAGTTTTAACTTATAAAGTCCTACAAGACCATATACTCCAACTGGATTCAACTCAACCAAAGTCATCATCCCAGGAGAAGCTGGTTGTCATACCTCACTTTGGGTGTGTGTATGTGTGGGGAGGCTAAGGCTAGAAGGTGCTGTTCTTCAGCTCAGAGGCTACCTTATAGAACAGCCTCCCTCTAGAAATTAGTCTGTCTTCCTCACTGAGACTTCCAGGAGCTTTTAAGACCAAGCTTTTCTGGAAGCCTTTGGAGAATGATTGTAATTGTTGCTACCTGGAGGTTTATTATTATTATTTTTTAATTATGAGCTTATATAATTACAGTATTGGCATTTTTAAGAATTACATTTTAGTGCTTTATTATTCTCTGGATGTTTTTACTGTTCTTTAATATGCTGTAGGCCATTGTGATTTGTGAAGATTTGATAGATAAATAAAGGAAACCCCTCACATCATTACAAGCAAATAATGGGAACATTTTTTAAAGTTAAGGAAAGAGACATACACCACACAGACAACTTCTTGAAGTTAATACAACTTCTCCTCCCACATTTCATTAGTAAAAGAAATTATTTCATTCCCTGGGAAATAGCAAAAACAAACACGGAGTAAAGGATTTTCTAAACCTAGTGGGCAGGATTAATCACAATGTTAAACTGATTATAGTGTTACCAACCAAGATCTGCAGCTAAGCTCAAAATGCAATTCCATACCCTACCTGGTAAATTAAGATTATGCGGCAGCTTTTTGTTTGGGACATCAGGGAAGTTTGGACGAAATAAACCTAAACTGAAGGTAATGGATAAAAGGAGTAAATTGGGTGCAGTGGACGTTTATTTATTTATTTAGGTCCATGACCAATATTTAAAAGAAGATAGTATAACAACATATCTGATATAAAACAGTGATATAAAATAACAATAAAATAAAACTTATATGGAAAAACCTGAAACAATTAATAAAGTAAGGGAAGTACCAGATGATTTTTGTAAGCCACGGCTATTGTTAAAGATTTAACAACCTTATTGGTAATAGCTGAAATTTGATCGCCAAAGAGAAAGATGATCACTTTCTGTTCAGGGCAGCAATTAAGATTTCTAACAAACAGTGTTATGAATTTGGTCCTCTGTTTGTTGTGTAGAGGATATTCTAACAGTATATATGAAACAGATTCAGCTGCAGACCAGAGATGCTATCTGGAGAGTATTAAGATCTTTATTCTAGAGTAATTGATCTCTAGGTGTTCCTTATAGCAATAAGAAGATAACACTTCAAGGTATCTATGCAGGCCTACCTGAATTATGGAAAGAATAGCTACATCGTTGGCATAGAGAAGAATGGGAATAGGGTGATGGGCAAGAGACAAAGAGTGAAAATGGTAACGACTTCAGCCATATCATTAATATATAAATGGGGCTTGAATGCAACCTTGTTTTACACTTTTTAGGATATGGATAGGTTCGGTTAGATCTCCTTTACAATTTACCTTAACTTGCATGGTGGTATCGGAGTACAGTAATATTACCAATTTAAGAATGCAACGATCAGTCAATGTTGTGTTAGTTTTCTCCAGAGTCTTTCTCATGATATAGAGTCAAAGGCTGCTTTTAGATCTATGAAAAAAACATAAAAGCTACCTTTGGGACGGCTATAGTATTTCTTGCTAGGTGAGAATATTGTACATTGGACTATTTTTGAATCATTAGGTCTGAACCCTGCCTGCTTTGGGGACAAGATGTTCTTGGAAAGCATTCAGTCAATAAGTTTATGATATAAAAACCTGGTACTGTATATAATTTACTGATTTCAGATAAGAGACTGATAGGGTGATAGCGTACAGGATCAGACCTGTCCCTTTTTTTAATATGGGAAGAATGATGGAATTAAGCCACTCTTTTAGAATCTGGAAAGAGTTATTTATGGCAGTGAAGAGAGAGGCTTGCACAGATGCCCACCAAGAGGGATTGGATTTTGAGAGTTCTGATAAAACTATCTTTGCCAAGGACTTTGCTGTTTTTCAGTTGAGAAATTAATTTTTTAACTTCTGTATGTGAAACTGGGGGCCGTTCAGGAAGGGGGTCATCTGATGGCAAAATATAAGGATCCCCATCTACAGATATATTAAATCAACAGAGGTTAAATTATTGTTGTTAGTCAAACTGTATCTTGTTGAAGATTGGGAGGTGAGGTAACAGAACAGGCATTCATTTTTGCTTCTTACAGCCTGCTGGAGTTTGGCCCAATTCTTTAATGCATAATTTTTGCTTTTTCTCCTTTAAAAGCCCCCCCCCCTTTTTTTAGGGTAAAAACGGTTTCCTGGGATGAGGGACCATTATATATTTGGGCATTCCTGTAAGCAGATATTGCCAGTACCTTCATGATATCACATTCTTTGTTGAATCAGGGTTTACAGCATTGGTTTCAATGAAGAGGAGAAGGGTGTTTGACCGAGTTTTAGATGTTATTGAGCATAAGGGATAATTTGATGGAATATGATAATTATTTCGTAAGTGCTACTGGCCACACTTATCGACTGTTTCAGATGATCGACTGCTGGGACTTCAAACTAGACATCTTATTAGAACATATTGGTCAGAAATAATTGCCAGTGGCAAGAGAGTCAGGGGGTTGCAAAGATTGGTTTCACTCCACTGATTTAACAGTGAAGGATCCTACTAAAGGTAAGTAGTCACTTGGTAGATGGAAAGCCATGTGGAAATACTTAGAGATAGTCCTCAGGTTACAATGGCAATTGGCACTGGAATTTCTGTTTCTAAGCAACGCGGTTGTAAAGTGTGATGTCACATGACCTTAGCAATGGCAATTCCAGCAGTCCCAGTTGCCATAATTAAGTGAGGACCCCACGTGATCACAACTTCCAACTTCCTGCCGCCTTCCCTATTGATTTTGCTTGTGGGAAGTTGGCAGGGAATGTTGGAAATCGCTATGACGTGACCGCGGCTCACTGTGACATTGTAATTGGGAGCTGGGTGCAACATAGAGTTGAGGCCTAGGGCACCAAAAGGTTAATTCTTCCTCTGGGTTGCTGGTTATAGATCCATTAAGAATCTTCTGGTCAAATTTTAATGTCAGTTGCTACATCCTCCATCCCCCTATATTAAATTTGGCAATTTTAGATTTTTGTGAGTAGTGAGGAGTACGGGATGTTATAATACTGTAGAAAAATAACTTTGTCATTTGGTCCCATCCTAGCATTAAAGTCATTAGCAAGTATGAGTGTAGAGTTTGGAAATGTAGATGTTAAATTCAAGGACCAGAATTCAAAATACCTACCACTGTTAATTTGGGAAACATTATTATGAAATGGATTGTAAACACTTATAAGAAGACTGATCAGGCCATTTTTGAGGGAGGGCAACAGCTAGTTACAGGTAGTCCTCAGGTTATGATGGCATTTGGGACTGGGATTACCATCGCTAAGCAATGTGGTCATAAAGCGTGATGTCACATGACTACATCGCTTAGTGACAACAATCCCAGCAGTCTCAGGTGCTGTCGTAACCCCAAGATGCCTGGGTTGTTAAGTGGGAAGTGGCGGGAATTGCAGGTAAGGAACGCCAGGGTGCCACGGGGGGTTGGAGGAGGCCCTGGGAGGGTCAGTGCAGGCCACGCATGAGAACAGGAAGGCCGGGGGATGGATATAGATATATGGGCTCTGTATCTTAGATTTCCTGAAGCAGTAGAACATCATGTTGTTTTATATAGTCTATAAATACTGGCTGGATTTTTTGTCGTGCCATCCTGCAATATTCCTGGGTGGAATTCATATACCTGGGTAGCAAGTTGGGAGTCCTTCAAAAGAATGAACAGAAGCAGCATGTCCAGTGGGAGTGGGAACGTTGGCAGGTCTCAGGTTCAAAGGATCTGGTGAGATCTGTGATTGGGGGAAGAGAGAAGGCAAAGAGACATTTTTATCTGATTTATGCAATGACTTAGGCCGAGCTCCCAATTTGAGGTAAACATTATTTTGTTGAGGTGAACAAGAAGAAAGTTGAGCAAATTGGGGTGTTAAATTAGAATCTGAAGGTTTTTGCTGTAGCTGATCAGAAGAGGGGGATCTGCAGAGATCGTTTCTGGGGAGCGGAGAACATGGAACAGAGAGGGTGAGTTGCTTGGGGTATAGATGGGATGTGTATATCTATAGTGAGCCCATGTACATTTAGAACTGTGAGAACCTGCATAATTTCTTACAGAAAATTCCCCAGACAAATTTGAGGACAGCATGGCCTGTGCAGTTTGTCCCCCATCCCCACCCTCCAATAAGACATACCTTGTACTTGTATGAATGTTGAACATCTGGAGCATTCCGGGAAATTCTTCCCAGTGATTCCCCAGCATGCAGTTTGGGTATATTCTCTGGTTCTGTTTTAACTCACATTACTCAAATACCAGTAGTCAAGAATGATTTACTACATTCTGCATATTCCATCCTACATTTGTTGCTTTTACTCATCAGTTGTTACAGGCCAACTTACTTTTTATGAATCTAAATTATAAGTAAAAATTAAAGATCAACACCAGAGAGACTTATCTATTATATTTAATTCAGAATCCATTAAAAAAGCCTCCATAAATTTAGACTGAAAGGAAGAGTAATGCACTAGTGAAACTCAAGTATTCTTCCTAAATTTTGCAAATTCATTGGCAAAGGACACACTGATGCTGGGTCCTCAGAGGCATTTGCAAAAGGATGTACAGTAAAGTGAAGTGGGGGGCATCTTCCACCAGAAGTTTCTCAATTCTGAAGTTTCCAAACACATTGTAGAAAGCCACAAAATCGATTTGTGTGAATTCACAGATGAGTACACCAGTTCTTTGCTTAATAATGGTTTATTAAATAAATCATATGTTGGTTTATTTTACAGTCTGCAAATTCAGCAGATGTGTCAAGGTCTTTCTGATGGACAGTGCCGAGTCTGAAATTTGATCGTATGAGGCATATGTGTCAGGAAGCTGACTTGGCGTTCCTCCATATATATCTCTCAGGATGAGGAAGAACTTTGGGGGTTTCTGTCTCTGATTATCATGAATCATGGAGAGAAACAGTTATTCTTCCACCTCAGGCCTCAGCAAACTGTCATGGGCCAGGCTACCACTCAAGAAGAAACACAGGAAGTTTTCTACTGCCGAGGTTCATCCATCACACTGAGTCCTAATGTGATTTGCTTTTGCAGCTTAGTGCAATATGAGAACCAAAGTAATTGGCTTGGTTTGCACATCAAACTAAACTATAAACCATGGTTTACAAATCATGAACTGGGTTCATACAACATATTAAGTCAGTACCAAATGACTTGGCAAAAGATGGCTTGTTCAATAGGTCACGATTAACAAAATTGTTGCTACGGGCAGGTTGTGGACTTCAGCACTGGATCAGACAATTAACACCCTCTAGCTAAGACTTTGGGGCTGCATCTTTTAATATCTGGAAGGCAACAGATGAGAGAAAGCTGATTTAGTCCCCTGAGTTGAGACTGAATACAGCTTCCAGGGCATTCAGGTAGAAGGTCTACCTGGAGATGCCAGGGATTAAAACTGGAAGTTTTGCACACAAAGCTGGTTCTCTATCACTGAGCTATAAAGTTCCGTGCTGGAAAGACACTAAATTGGTATAATCTATAGATGCACCTCTGCCAGGTGTATGACAAACTGCACAGTTGCATGCAAAGGTTTAGGCACCTCTGGTGAAATAGTATTCTTTCTCTGAATCTCTAAGTGAACAGAAGCTGGCAAAACCTTTAAATGGTATGAAATTAAACACAACATTTCTACAAATGTAAATGCTTACTTACTATTTATGTGCAGTTGTTTACAGATTCCAAATAAGAACACAGTGAATATGACAGGTGTAGAAGTTTGGGGACTCTTTCAGTCAGTACTTTATAACAGGGTTCTTCAACCTCAGCAACTTTAAGATGGGTGGACTTCAACTCCCAGAATCCCCCAGCCAGCATGTTACTGAGGTTGAGGAACCCTACTTTATAACACCTCCTTTGGCAGAAGGAAAAGCTTCCTGTAGACAGCTAAGACTCTTTCTATTTTTGCTTTGGGAATTTTTCCCACTATTCCTTGCTGAACTCTTTTAGCTCAGAAATGTTTTACCTTTCTTTCCTCAAAAAGTATATTGCGAAATTTAAATGAAATTAAAATCAAACCATTTCCAAACTTTCAACCCCCACCTTTGCCAGCCCCCCTTCAACTCCCTTACAAAAAGAGACTCGAAATATTCTGTGTCATTTACTCAGTGACATAACCACATCACTGGGACACACTTCCCAGGGTTCTCAAAGGCTAACACATTCAGAGAGGAAAATGAAGTCTGCAGCTGCAAAATGCTTCCACCCCTATTCTGTGGGGCAGTGTATTGTGCAGGCCTTTTGTGCTTTGTAATCGATGGACTATGGCTTAGAGTGTTACCCAAACCCAATCAATTTTTGATGAAACAATTTAGAGTAGAGGACAATACGTGAACCAGGACACTGACTTGATAAAGTCCTTGTTTCTCCCTTTGGGCTGTCTTTCACAAGGAAAGAAATAAAAGGAGATGAGCCTATAATGTATGGCCAGGGCTTACTTTCTCATCTATTTCTGAGATTTCTGGGTTTGCTGTGTAGAGGAAGAAGGACATCTACTCCAAAAGGGACACATAGCACATATATTCTCATTTGCATGCCTCTGAAGTATCAGCTTGTAACATTAAAGAGTCTTTCTGTCTACCTAGTGAATGTCATGTTAACTCTAGTGTGAAGCTTGGTGATTGCCTTTGATATACCTTGATCTTCTTTCTCCTGCTTTCTACCCCGAACTATGTTTTATTAAAGTCATGTGGGAGTTATTGACTCTTTCTGTGGTTTTGTTGTCAAGCACCCCATGGAGAATAGAAAAATCCTCTGGCCTCTGTGGAGGAGTTTGACAAGTTGTCCAAATGCAACAACAGAGTTCATTTGATTGGTCAAAAGCATGGGCTTCTTCAGGCTGGTAATTTAGTTGTTACTAACATGACACAGAAAAGTCAGTGGGAAGCACATTATAGAGAACTGAAGTTCACAAGCATTTAATGGGCTGAAACAGGTTGTTTCTGCTCCCACATCAACTGAATATATGAAAAAAAAATTGAGGCTAAGCCAGCTAACTTGTCACATCTCCCACTGGTTTCACCCCCATCATCCACATGTTGACACATATATACACAAAAGCCCCTCCTCTTCAGCATCTATGTATTGGGGAGGGACAGCTAGTAGGACATGCAACATTAGGGGCAAGGCTAGTCAATATATCACTGCTCAATCAAGACATTTTTCAGGAGATATTTTGCTGCCTGAGGCAAAAGAGAAAAAATAGCACCTCATGCCAATTCCAAGTACAGAAGCCAAATGAACCCAAATTCCAGTGCCGAGAGCTAGCCTCTAACACACATGAGGATAGTAAATTAGCTCAGAGCATTCGTGGAAATCTGCAAAGATTTGATAATTCTCCCTTTCATATTTCAGTACTACTCCACAAGGACAATTGCCTAAAGCGCTCTCTTCAAATTCTTAATGAGAGGACTTACCAAGTTGTCTATCACCACATAAGTGTATCTCCAGAAGAGAGCTTCTGTATTAACAACACAGTTTGATGTATATCAAGGCTGAAGTATATATTTCTCTGGTCTCTCAGAGTTGCTTTCTTCACAAAATTAAGTTTGTTGTTAGAAACCAGCTTCTTCTCTTTGAAGGACAATTTATGCTCCTACTCAGAAGTATTTTCAGATAGCTAGAACAAGGTCAGGCTTTTTTACCACAGACATTTACCTAGTCATTTTGGCAAACTTGGTTTTTATTTGAGGAATCTCTCCAATTAATTGGTCAGGTGAAACAGATGACCATCTAGGGCCATGGCTGGAATGCCAAAGAAACATTTGAAATCATATTTCATCTTCTTTCTTACTAGAACATATCGCTTTCGTTTCTCTCATTTCTTGGACTCTACACTATTACCTAAGAACTTTAGATTTTTTAGGTATCTTCAGATGCTTCCCCTCTTGCTATATTCTTCACAATAGTTTTTGATTAGAAAAGCACAAAGTGGCTGCATTCCTGGACATGACAGAATTAGGTATAAAAGCATGCTGGCAAGCCAGATTGAGAGGGCAAACTATGGTGCAATTTGAAGAACTTCATTTTGCAAAAGAAAATGAAATATTAGTTGGAAGAAGAGGTGGAAAGAGAAAAAGAGAGAGGGGGAAATTGTCAGTGGGAGGATGAGTCATTTGGAGAATTTTTAAAGCTATAATGATAGGCCCTCAAGAGATTCTGTCATCAGGAATTGGATTGTAATCAGCATTTAAACATCCAACACTATTGAGCAGTTGACTGGAAGATAAAGACCTCTATTAAGATTAGAATTTAGACACAATTTTTTTTCTTAGTGTTTCCTACAGGTGCAGGGTCTGCTTTTCTCAGATCAACTGAATGTTGATCCGTTGGTTGTGGCAGGAATTTACCGACTGGCTTGTCACCCAAGCCTGACATTGTGGGCTGAGACAGAGGGACTGGCCCAAAGTCACCCAGCCAGCTTTCATGCCTAAGGTGGGACTAGAACTCACAGTCTCCTGATTTCTAGCCTGGTGCCTTAACTACTAGACCAGACTGGCTCTAGATACAAATGGTCTTTTGAAATTCTTTAGCAAAGTTGAGGACAGAGAGCAGTTGGGTGGACAATTTCTCAGAGGGGCAACCCTGCCACTGACAATAGAAAAGTCCTCGTGGGAGGAATTTCTTCAGTATGTTTTCCTTTCAGATTTAACAAAAGTGTGTGAAGCCAGGATGGCTGTCATCACTTGGAGAAATCATTGTACAGAGATAATTGTACTCACACCCCACCTTTAACTAATTAAGTAGAAGAAACTCACTATCTTCTTATAGTGATTTCTCTGACGTTCTCTTACTGTTTGAAAAAAAAAATTATACAGCAAACTCTTTTGAATGAGTTCTGATAGAAAAAAAGATGCAGATTTTTTTCTGATGATGCTAATTTAGATCTAGTAGCAAGTAGCTAAGATAGTTGGTGCCTGATTAAATTAGAAAAGCAGCAATATATTCTCTGAGCTTGAGTTTGGCCATAAACGATAGAAATTCATCAGGATCATCTACAGTGAAGAGGCAAGCTTTACAAGGCTAGTTTCTTCCCTCCAATGTGGGTTAAAAGCCAAGCTAAGGAAGAATTATCAGGTTCCTCATGCCTATCACTGCCTGTTCCCCACATCTGCTTCAGTATCCTCTTTGCTGTTGCTGCTTTCTCTATTAAAATGAATATAGAGGGAGAAGAAAGAAAACTTTTTCTTCTTCATCCATCCATATTTGTCTGCTGGACACTTTGCTCAGTTTATGACAATTTTAACTAACTTGGTCTTATTAATTGGATTAAATGCTGGTTTAGCAGGGGTGGCTTTACCACAGTTTACTATATAGTTAATCTCTGTTTCTCACTTCTGGTCAAACTGGAAAGTGGGATGGATGTAAAATGGAACCACTCTACTGGTAGTCCACGACTTATGATTATTCATTTAACGGCCATTTGAAGTTACAATGGCACTGCAAAAAGTCATGACCAGTCCTCGCACTTATGACCATCACAGCGTCCCCACAGTCCCATGATCAAAATTTGGGTGATTGGCAATCGGCATGTATTTACAATGGTTACAGCATCCCAGGGTCATGTGATCACAATTTGCGACCTTCCCAGGGGGCTTCCAACAGGCAAAGTCAATGGAGGAAGCCGGATTCACTTGACTGCATGATTCACTTAACGACCATGGCAAAAGTTGTAAAATCAGGCACGACTCACTTAATGATCACATTGTTTAGTGACAGAAGTTCCAGTCCCAATTGTGGTTGTAAGTCAAGGACTACCTGTAATTGCATCATCCCACCTGCCCATTTTTTCCCCACAACATTCCCACTCTTGGAAGCTTGCCAGTGTGGAAATCCGGGCCCAAATAACTTGAGGAGGGGGTTAATTTTTTCCATTATGTCCCTAAGCACAGACACTTTTACTTTTCTATTGGGAAACAATAGTAATAATAATAATAACTAATAATAATAATCCTAAGCAAAATTAGGAATGCTGTTCATCCGTTCACTGATAGTACCCAGCAGACTGGGATATTTGCCAAAATGAAAGAGAACCAAGAAATAATGGGTGGTGATGATTTGCTCTGTCATTTGGCCTTTGACCAGAGTTAACTGGCTTATTCATAGTTAGAGCCATACTTGACTTAGAGTAGCTTATAACTTCCATAATTTTTCCATAATTTTCCATAATAATTCTTTTACATACTTGTGTTTTCTTAGAAAACTCAAATAGCAGGTTTGCTAAACATAATTCTTTTAAGAATATACCATCAACTTTGCTCATGCACTAGAAACAAAGAAAGAGTTCTGAAAGTGCTCTGTTCTGAAACATCCAATGAAAGAGCAGTGAAATGTAGTCTCATTGCAACAAATAGATTATTACGAGATAATGTATAAGATAGTATGAACGTTTCTATAAGCATTTCTAACGATATTTCTAACAATATTGGAAAGATTATTGTTCCTAAGTGCTGATATTGCATGAGGAGGTTTATACCTTTATTACTTGCTGACAAGGTGGTGTTAATCTTCCGTAAATTTGCTTTCACTCTTAATTAAACATTCAAAAAGTAGTTAGGCTTGTCCTTTAAGAAGATGGAATATTTGCATGTATCTAGTGTCTCACAGAATGATGTATGTGCACAAATAGTTATGAAAATGTAACCTCTGTTGACAAAGTGCCACGAGGCATTGGCCTGATTCTAGATATGTTACGAAGATCTATGTTTACATCTGAGGCAAGAACTCCTCTTACACACCACGACATTTCTCCTGGTTCTGCTGATATACAACTTATGTCTCAATAATTTAGAGTTCCTAAAGGGTATATTAAAATATTTGGAAATGTCACATACAACAGTCTTCAAAAACTTCTACAAGTCTCAGTTTCAGGAAGCTGTTCCTTCATCCCCATCAATTTGCCTGATAAGAAATAGGTGTGAACCTGGAATGGATGCTCAGGTCAATAGAAAAGGCTTTGTGCAATAGATTATAACTGATCTTCCCCTGGCATTGCACAACTCTCATGATCCTTGTGCCCAGCTATGATCTGGACATCTGAACCATTAGTGTTTAGTGAAGGACCTACTGAATCCACTATACTACAGTTATACACTCAGGATGCTGGAGACCTCTAACCCTGAGACAATCAATTGCAGCCTCAAGTTAGGTGGAGTGATGAATTAATTTCACTTTGAAGAACAGCACAATCCATAGAGCCATTGCATCAATTCAGGCAGTGTACTGAAACCTAAGTTCTGGAGATCCATTCCTGCATTTGTTTTATTTCTAGTCTTACATTTCTGTGTTTGCTTTATTTCTAGTCTTGATTGATTATGAACCATCAGGTTAGTGTCAACTCTTAGTGACCACATAGATTTTGTCCAGGTGATCTGTCCCCAAACCCCAAAGACATGCTTCATGTCTTTCAGTGGTGCACCCATCACTTATAAATGGGTCTGCTAGTCATCCTAATTTTCTTTTTTCTTCCATCTTTCCCAGCATTATAGATTTCTCAAGAGCTAGGTTTTTATATAATATACTAGAATAACGATAATTTAAGGCTGTTCATTTGTATGAACATATGAAAACTCTGGGTTGATTTGTTCCATTTGTTTGTTTGTTTTGGCTATTTATGGTGTTCTCAGGAGTCTCTTCCAACCCCTCAGGAGTCTCTTCCAAGTATCAATAGTCTTTCTATCCTACTTCTTCAAAGTCCAACATTCACTTCCATAGTATCATAGTGAAAAACATTGCTGGTATGGTTCTGATCTTTGTAGGTGTAGACACATCATGGCATCTGAATCTATTTTCCAAGGTTTTCATTACTACTGGCATTCCCACTTTTCTAAGCACATTCCACAGTTGACATGGTTTACACAATTGAAGGGTTTTGTCTTTTTCTCCTTTGTTTTTTGTTTTTTAAATAAATAATAGTGTTAACCAAGTACCTTTAAAGTTTAATAGAGACATGTTTAGGTTAGAAAATGGATATGAAACATCTTATAGCTTTTAATAATGTATTACAATAATATATTAGCCCTATGGTATTTTAGATTTGTTGGCTATCTACCTGTATATTACTGTTGATATTTGGTTTTTATCTGTATTATCTATTTTTATATTCTTGTATATGTATTGTTTTTCTTTTATCCTTTTAAAATTGGTTATATGTAGTTTGTTAAAAATAAAAAAAAATTAAAACCTTTACTTTTTACTTTTACCTTTAAACACATATTGATTTCTTTTTTGTTCATAAGCAATAATGTCTCTTGTTACTCTGCTTTTCTAAAGCCAGCTTGGATATCTGTCATCTCCCTTTCCCTATGAGTCTCCAATCTATATTGGATGATCCTAAGCATTATTTTGCTTGTGTGTGAAATTAAGGCTATTGTACAGTAGTTTGCACACTCTATTATGTCTCCTTTCTTTGGTATTGGTATGTAGGTTGATATTTTCCAATCTCTTGTCCACTCTGTCATTCTCCAGGTTTGCTGGCATAGTTTGTTTAGAGCCTTGAGTATTTCTTCTTCTTCTGCTGCTTGTCATATTTCTGTAGATATTCCATCAATTCCTGTAGTCTTCCAATTTGGTATTGACCAGAGTGCTGATCTAACTTCATATTCTAGAGGTTCTTGTAAGTAAGAAATACTTCTAAGGTATCTAGGATGCTGACAGTTTTACTGTATAGAATTTCAATATACACCTTTCATCTTTGTTTGAACTTCTTTGAGTCAGTTACTATCTATATTTTTATTCTACTTATTTCTTATTTTATTTAGTATTTAAAACCTATACTGTACCTTTAAATCATTTGGGTAAATTAATAGAGTACTTCTGGAATTTGTTGATCCCAAAGTAATGGTGCTTAGAAGATTTAGAAATAATCTGGTAGGAAAATGATTTAACTGTCAGTCCAATTTTCATTACAAGTCAGGTAAATCATGAACTTCCTCCACATTTTTATCCTTGTAGGACTGACAGAAACCTGAGGTATCAAAGAGGTCCTTGCCATCACTATCTATCAGCATCTGGAGGATGTTGCTCCCGGCTCTCTCTTTTCACTGTTACCCCTGTGAAAGCTTCATCCTTGTTGCTATTGTCCAGGGCACTAGTCAAGAACTGATTCTTCTGTCTTTGGCCATTTCTTACATGCCAAGGCTGCGGACCAAGAACAAGAGACATATCTAAGCAGAAGATAGCACATAATGTAGTCTGTTCCTGGCCACTTATGGTGTTTACTATAGCTTTTTGTTTAATGTGACCAAAGAATTCTGCAAATGGTTTCAAAGAACATTGAACATCTCCAGCAACCTTTCTGGATATTTAGCACCTTTAGAGGCAATGGGAAACACTTCCTTTAGAGGTAGTAGAGCAACCCTAGTAGATCATGATTGCTTCCTCTAGGAGGGATTAAGAAAGTAACTTATACCCTGCTCTTTCTGCTATAGTGCTAATGTTTTCACTAAATTCTGAAGTTCAAGATTAAAATGTGTTGTGGCGATCAGTTTGCATTGAGTTGCCAATGACATACTCAGGAAATCAACTGTTTCCAAAGAACTTGGGGATTTTATTTTTAATTAATTGCAAACAATGACATTAATGTTTTAAAAATTCTTTTTTTTTTTCTGATTGCATATGACACTGCAATACTTGAACCCTTTTGTAATTCTGACATTTTATTTTCCTACTCGCTTCTGAATAATATAGAATGGGCTTGCCCTTGAGGGGTAGTGCTACTGGATAATATTAAATTCTGTCTGGGTGGAAAATATGGGTTAGTTCTCAGAGAATGAGAAGAAAACAATGGTTCAGCAGCACTAAAGAGCTCTCTTGCAGAAGGAACCTTATATATGTGTTTGGTCTGCATGCTCCTGTTAGTTTTATTTTCTTGCATTTGGATTTTCATTTTTGTAGAGTATTTGAACTTAGTCTTGCCAACAGTATGACACCCACACTTTCCAGAAGAAAACGTGTTAATAGAAGCAGCATTCAGAGCAGTTCGGATGTAGCAGCAATTGAAGCAAAAGTAATAGTCCCGCTGAATGCATCAAGCTCAGACAAGTTTGATATTTGCCTTCATAATGGGTTTCTTCCCTTAGCTGCTTCATTATCAGTTTCCAAAATAATCAGGTGGCTGTTCACACTGTGAATGTAATTCCTTTGGAGAGTAAAGCCTTAAAGGTAGTCCTCGACTTATGACCACAATTGGGACCAGAACTTCCATTGCTAAGCGATGAGGTCGTTCAGTGAGTCATGCCCGATTTTACAACTTTTTTCCTGCGGTTGTTAAGCGAATCACTGTGATCATTAAGCAAATCTGGCTTCCCCGACTGACTTTGCTTGTCAGAAGCCCCCTGGGAAGGCCACAAATGGTGATCACGTGACCTTGGGATGCTGCAACTATCATAAATACGTGCTGGTTGCCAAGCCTGAATTTTGATCATGTGACTGCAGGGACACTGTGACGGTTGTAAGTATGAGGACTGATCATAAGTTTCTTTTTTCAGCACCGTCGTAACTTTGAATGGTTGTTAAATGAATGGTCATAAGTTGAGGATTACCTGTACAAAGGGATATAAACCTGGATGGCTATTTTACCAATGGTAAAGCAATTGGTGTGATACTTCTCATGGTGGAGTTTGCTGTAGTAGCTATTTGGAGAAATGCATGTGAAAATATATTCCATGGAACTCAGAACTTCTAGTCTTAGTATTGTTCTGGTGAGGGTTTAGGGCATCTTGATATCTCAGCGTCTTTGCCCTGTAATTCTAACACATGGAAATATAATAAGGATGGTTTATTTATTAATTTATAGTGTTCCAGTTGATCCCAAATGAACAAGAAAAAAAGCATGCCTTGCAACCATATGCATAAAATGTTCAATAAATGCTAATAACATTATGCAGCTAATGTTAAAGTAGCAAGTTTTCTACCCTTTTTCCTTTACATAGGTTAGCTAGTCGAACAGCTAGTTTAAGCACTGTATTTAATTTATCTATCAATTTTAAACATAAATGTCTACAAATGTAATATCCTTTTACTTTATTGTGATGTCCAAAATTATAGTTGATGATGATGGTTTGTTTATATTTGCATCAAAGCAAACAAGGCAGTAAAAGTACATTATTTCAAATGCAACTGTTTTCTCAATACCAAACTCTGAACTTTTATGAACAGTGCTCATTTCAAGGAAAAGTATTCCTATTGACTAGTTCTCCATGCCCAGGAGAGAAAGTAAGACAACGGGAAAGTACAAATAAGTACAGAAATTAAAATGGCATTCTTTTTTCAAAAATGAAATAAAGGAAATCAGTCCAGTCCTGGAGCAGTTGTTATTCTGCAAATGCCAGGGCAAAGATTCTGTATCTATAGTTGTCTTTTAAAACTAGGCTGTGTTCCCCGTACCTCTTCCCCATCCCTTATTTATGGCATACAAAAATTCTCTGGTGAAGCATCATGTAGATGCATTACAAGGGAAGGCTATATCAGTGTCTCATACATCAGTTAAGAAAAGTAAGGCCTCACCAGAGGCAAAAGGGCTTCCATAATCTTGATCATCTCAGCCAAATCTATGGATAAATAGACCTTCTTCTCTCCCTGTGAGGTCTGCTTGCACAGCTAATGAGCGAGGCCTTATGATACACTGAGCCAGCTTTATAATAACCATATTTACCCCAAGCCCAGCTTCCCAGAGGTGAGATATTTCTCTTGAAGGGCTTCTTTTGATCGGCATGTCCTACATGAAGACATTTTGTTGCAAATAGATTTACATGGTGATTGGTTTTTCTTCCAGAAGCTCTGTTGGGAGTTCTACTTTTATGGCAGGCCTTGTTCTTAGGGTTTTTGGCTGTCAGAATGAGAGCAGAGGTAGTATTTATTAAAAGATAAAACCTAGTTCATCTTCATTTTCCCTTAAATATTGTCAGGTTGGGCTGCAGCCAAAGCTGGGAACTGTTCAGCTGGTTTTTTAGCTCTACCAGGTCATAAGGACACATAACTTTGGAGTTCTATCTCGGCCTCTTCTTATTAATTACTCTTTGTGAGTGATTGGTGTGTGTTTGCATGTTCTCATTCATATTTGACTTTAGCACATTGATTTAAATTTGAAAAGAGGTTAAATGTTGAGAAAAGGGAAGTTGCTATCCCTCTCTGTCCCTTGGAGCTCCTGAAGCTTCCTGTTTAAAACAGTGAGAAACTAAAACTAATTAAACAGAAAAAATACATGTAACACATAAACAGAGTTAACAAAATAATGTAACATAAGGAAAAAAGAAAAAGAAAAGAAATGATTTCATGAACAAAAGAACACCAGAAAGATATGGTGAAGTGTGAGGAGTTTCAGAGAAGTACTCACAAATTTGTCAACCTCTCCTAATCTGTTGAATAGTAAGGAAAGAGAATAGATAGTGGGTTTCTCTCCACTGCCAGGTTGCCTGTCATCTGTACTGGCCAACAACCACTTTTGGAGGGAGACACGCATAATGTCACATGGTACTTACCATAACCTCATGCAAAGTTTGACTGATATGCAACTAAGGAAGACTGCTTCCTACTGGGAGTGCCCTATTTGGAATGAAAAATGTGACAGGTATGTATGTAAACCTGGATACAGTGGTGTGCTGGAGCCAGCTTGTACCAGCTTGTGAGAGCCGATTGTTAAATTTTCTGGAATTCTGTGAGCTTGTTGAAAGTAGAGTGGAACTAATGCCTAGCAGACCCATCAGCTGTCTGGTAGTTAGTGACATGGTGTGGTGCTACCAGTATAGCCAGTTGTTAAGTATTTACCAGCATACCGCTGCCTGGATATCACACATATAGGTCTATCAGAGAGCTCAGACTGACTGCAGCTTCTTGTTGAGGGAAGATATGTTTAATAGCTTGTCTTGTGTAATTGTGAAACAACCTTTGTGCTATAATCCAAAATATGCTTAGTTGGAAGGGAACTCCTGTGAAATTGGGAGGTTCCATCCCTGAGTGAATAGGCTTGTCAGATTGAGTAGCAGGGAAAAAAAAGTTTGGAAAACAATGTTCTTTTCCAGAGTTATACCATCATCCTAAGGATCTGCTAATTTAGCCTTTACCACTTGAGGCCTCCCAGTTGTGCTGGATTTCAACAGTAATTCCCAGATAAAGTGTGGTAGTACACATATGAGGACACTAACTGATGCTAAGCATGCTAGATACCATGTTTTCATCTAACAAATGGCTACCTTGGACTCCTATGTTCTATTAAGCTGGAAACTTGTTTTAAAAAAATTCCTTTGATGTTTTTGATATGCAGACTTTTCTCCTGTAGTGAAAACAGTATTTGGGGGTGAAACTGATTTCTCTTATGTCGTTGTGTCATGTGAACATTTTTCTCTTGTGTAGCATGATGTTATCTTAAGGAATTCTTGGCAATGGCTAGTATGAAGAGGAAAAAAAAAATAAAGGCATAAATCATTTGCACGTTTTTGCATAACTCTATAGAGGAAGCTCCTTAAAGAGAATTGTGACAAGGTTCTACATGGTTGGTATAATCAGAGCAAGAACCTTTGGATAAGAATTTATTTTTAACAGTAATTTTGAGAAAACTGACTATAGATTTTCCTTTCTATATATATTTCCATTGGTATTTTCAATTTTCTATTATAATGTAACTTCCCCTTATATAGTATAAATGTACTGATATGTCAACAAGCTGTATCAGCTGTGTCCAACTTAATGAAAATACACTGGTGGCAGATATGTGTTCATTGGATTTAGGAAAAAAACAAATTTCCTTATATGAAACTGTTTATCTACTGTATTGTCTACTCTGGCTAGATGTGGCTCTTGAGAGTTGAAGGGTCAGGGCCTTCAATTTATTTCTCTTATCAGCCATCAGTAGACACATGGAGATAAATCACATTTACACATCATTCAAAAGAGACAATAAAAGAGCTAAGAAGGAAAGAAAAAGATCAGAACACGTCCTCTCCAGCAACCAACTTCCAGATAAGCAGGGATTAACATCAGACAAGCAATCAGGCAGTAAACAATACCCTAATCAAGGAACTACCAAGGAGAAAACCACACCCCCATCAACGTTGGCAGGGCAAGCTACTGTATATAAACAGGGAGCAAACCCCACACTCACTAGACTGATGATGTTACCTAGTCGGGTAATGAAATGTCTGCAAGCAAACAATCAAGCTCAGAGAGCACTAATGACTCCAAGGATTCCACAGTTCAACCCTGAGCTACAGATATTCTCTTCTATTATTTCTCTTAACCCGGAGATGCCTAGAATTGAACCTGGAAGACTTTGCAAGCAAAAGTTGTCAATGAACTGTCAAAAGAAGTTGTCTTCTTTTATAGGTTTTTTTTTTCTTTTGGTAGATCAATAAAGTCACTTTTTCAAAAACAGAGCTGTAGCATGTCAGGAAAACAAATTATTCAGTTTGTTACTTTCATTTTGATATTTTAAAATTACTTTTAATAGTATTATTAAATATTCCTCCTGTTTGCTTTCCTTGGTTGGTTATCCACAGTAAGCAGTTTAAAAATACTAAGAATCTCACTGAAAAACTTATATTCCGTCACTTGTATAACATGACTTTTCCCATTTTCATAACTACCCCACCTACCATGGTACTTGCTCTTTTGCAAAATGTAATATGTTGCCAACTTTGTTGAAGGCTGAAGATGAAAAGCTTATGAAGGTCAATGCTTTCCTTTCCTCAGCTGCTACTGAGCTACAGGTCCGTGTCAATACAGTGTGTTGTTGTTTCAGCTGAATAACTAGGGTTTGGGGGAGGAATAAATAATAGAGGAAGAGGCTGAGAGGGTGAGATAACACGTGTAGGCATGATGAGTCTGGACATGTTGGTTCTCCAGCCATACTCACATTTATCTAATTAACTGCCTTTCTTATCGAGTGAGAGGATGATTCTTTTTGACAGAAAGAGTGGACAGGGAAGAAAGTATATCAAAAGGGGTATTAATCTCCTCTTCTTGGTAACTTGCTTTATATATATCTTTATGTTTATTTTTTGTCTTACTATGTTTATATCTGCCAAGCCTCCAGAACCTCACGGTGGCATACTGGTTCTTTCCCCCCACACCCCAGCCCCAAATTCAGCATTGCAACAATACTGTGAAGTAGGTTAAGCTGACACATTGTCATCCAGATGAACTTTATGGCTGAGCGTACCCTTGACTCTGGGTCTCTCTAGCCTTAATCCAGTAGTTCACATAATAACCAGATATTCAACACCTCACCCACCGATTCCTAGGCTTATGCTGAAATTAATAATCCACCTGTTCTAAAGTTGTCTTATTACTTTATGGCGACACTTCTCCAGGTGTGGTCTGGGGGTCCTTGAGACCCTTTCAAGTCAAATAAATAAATACTTTAAAATTTCTGTTTTAATTTCTAATACAGTAAATATTGATAGATATAACCCATATAAACCAACACTCTTTGGGGTCCTCAATCATTTTTAAGAATGTAAAGGGGTCCTGAGACCAAAATGTTTGAAAACTGCTGCTTTGTGGAGTAATTACGGGATAATATGGAGAGCCACGGGAGCCGGTTCTAGTCCATCCTCATAAATAGAAGCCCATTGGTGACTTTCGGCCAGTTATTCTCTAACTCACCTCAACTTACCGACAGATAGTTGTTGGAAGAAATAGGAGAAGGGTGAGCGCTTCAATTAAAGCTGTGGAATATAAATCTAACAAATTAAAAAAAAAATGTAAAACCTTAGTCTAACCAGACTGCTAAGCATTCAAGGTGGCATTTAGAAGTCCTTATTTATCAGTCAGATCCTGAAATATAGCAGGAACCTTGCTCATAACAAATATGAGATAGCTAAAAATAATTTCTAAGTTTTCATTCTATTGTCTATTTTAAATGAGTAGAAAAAATAAATCATTATCAATGCTAATAGCATTTATTCTCTAGAGTTTGGAACAGAAACTCTCTGCCTTATTTTTATTAAAAGTTATGTATAAATTTTACTCTTTAAAGTTTAAACTTCTTTAAGCTTCAAGACCATAAAAAATTAAATTTAAAAAGGATTACTTTTTTTTACTGTTGTTAAAATAAATTTCTTACATTTATTGTTGCACAAAAAGATGCAATACAATAAAATCTTAGTTTAATGGATCCCCATTTGGTGGATTTTGAATATAACAGACAAAATATGGATCCCTCCTCAATAACAGAACAAAGTGGATAATCTGAAGCATACTGGAATGGTGTGTTTTGTACATGTGTAAAATCAGGATTTGCATTATTTGTGCAAACTAATATCATTTACATAACTGTGTAACATAAATTGCATGATGTAGATGTATATAAATGATAAACTGCCTGGTGTGAATGTAAATGACGATAATTTCACATGAAAATGATGTAAATTTATGTAAATGATGTAAACCCTTGATTTAACAGACTTTTGGATTTCACCATTATCCCTTTCCTCCAAATGGTCTGTAAAATCAAGATTTTATGGTGCTCTCAGCTGTGTAACAGGACCTTGTGCATTTTCATGAGTTGGCTTCATGATATTTCCGTCTTTATCTCATGATAATGAGACTTGTTCTTTGAGATAAATTAGCAATAAGCTAAGACCTTGTGTTGTGTGGATAAGCACTCTTTAAATGATGCTTGTTTTTTTAGCTTTCCTTCCTTGCTCACTATTGGTAGCTTCTGATCTGCAGTACTTTGTACGACTGTTTGCAGTTCTGTGAGCACAAGAAAGCAGCGCAATTTTCTACATAGCCAAGCTTTTTACAGGTTGTTCTCGCACCCTCTGCTTACACACACAGCAGCAAAATTAGATTACAGTAACCATTACCTTAGGGGACGCGGTGGCGCAGCGGCTTAATGACGCTGAAAGTTGCCGGCCAGAAATGGCTGACACTTTGGCGGTTTGAGTCCAGCCTTTCGCGTTAACAGGGTGAGCTCCTGTTCCCCCCCCCCCCCAGCTCCTGTCAACCCAACAGGTCGAAAACTCACGTGAGTAGATAAATGGGTACTCTCACTCCGGTGGGAGGAAAAATGCTGGCAGCGCCTTGTACAGAGAGACGGGACCAGTTGCCGGTAAGCGCGAAACTGCGCTCGCCCGAAAAGGGTGCGAAGCAACGGAAATCCCGCCTCCTGCGCTCGCCAGCTGGGCTCTGCTCTAGGAAGGAGGCTCTGGCAAACCACTTCTGAAAAAACAATTGCCTTGAAAACTGCAAGGACTCGTCCGAGCATGAAAAATGCAAGGACTCGTCCAGGCAGTCACTGCAGGGTCAGTAATGACTGAGCGCAGACAAACAAAAAACAAAAAAACCCCATTACCTTGTGTTAATTATCGGAAAAATAATTCCATGGTTTATATGTACAGTGATAGTTGGTAATGTGGAAAATAGATTTAACGCAACAACGTTAAAAACTGCTGATTTGGCAAACAACATGGAGCTTGACTTAAACACCACCTAGGGAAGTTTTGATGTCTTAAAAGGCAAGATGAAGAAATGATGTACAGGAAAAGAAGAATTTGCAGAAATATCTTTAACCATTGGCAGAATTCCCAGTGATGCAATGGAATGTATTTCTGAGTTGATCCGTAAGGGACGAGCTATTAACTCCATAGATGCACAGCTACAACAGAAATAAAAGTGCTCGCCGTCTTTTTAGTCCACGCAGGCGTCTGTATTGTTCTTTTGGAAACAGGAGCTTGTATGTTCTCCAGATATTCACAGTTCGCATTTTTTTTATCCCGCCTTTCTTATTTTTATAGATAACTCAAGGCAGTGAACATACCTAATACTCTTTCCTTCTCCTATTTTCCCCACAGCAACAAGGGCTGAGAGAGAGTGAGCTGGGCTGAGAGAGAGGGACTGGCCCAAAGCCACCCAGCCGGCTTTGATGCCTAAGCTGGGACTAGAACTCTTAAGAATTTTTTAACAGTGTGAAAGAAAAAGGATCCCAAGGACAGTTTGAAATATTGCAAGAAATGCTAAGAATGCATCAAATGCATGTCACATTCTCCACCATATACATTGGCTACCTAATCTTAGAAAGTTTAAATCTATTGCATTGCAAATGAAGTTAGATCTGAACCATCTTTACTTTTAGACTACTCAGTTAGCTCCTGCTTCCTATTCTTGTTCTACATTTTTGCAGAAAATATCAGCCTTCCCCAAATGAACATCTCACAACGTTGCACTCCATTCACAGTTACCATGTCCACATTGGCTGGGGGTGATGTTTGTTTAACATATTTTGAGGACACTGGATTTAGAGAAGACAATCACAGGTGCACTAGTCATTAAAATTGCATTTTAAACTTAAACCATTTTCTTCCCATTTATTTTACTCCACAACTATACTGCATTTATTTGACTGCCTGCCATCTGTACTTACATCAATGAGCAGAATTAAGTACTGGAGCTAGTCATCAATACTGTTTAACTGTGCATTTGCTTGGGCCTTAAATTTGTCATTTGACAGAGATCGCTACTAATCCTTCCTTAGTTGTTTGTACTGTTGAACAAGAATGTGCAGTTTCAACTTGAAGAACATGACACTACACTGTTCAAAGAAAGCAACAGCACATAATTCTCCCCATTCTCTCTTCATATTTCATTTCAAGGGTTTCTTCCCCTGCCCCTTTTTTGGTGATTCTATGTTTTCAGGTCTTGAAGGAAATGCTTTTATATCCAGCCATCTCAGCCCATATACAGTTATTTTCTGGAGACCTTACATCTTGCAAAATTAAAATGTTCCTTTAGTTCTCTGTAATGCCAGAGAATGCCACAATATTTTATTTATCCCTCAGGATGTAAGGTAGACCTAGCTTGTGATTCTGGGGAAAAGGGATTTTTTTTTTTTTTGCCATTTAATTTAAGGAGTCACTCTAGACTGCAGATATTTTTTCATTTGCTTTTGTTGCATATTTTGGAAAAAACTTGACTGGTATTAATCATTATTTTTCTTTAATTAAAAATATTTTTCCCTAAACATTTTGGTAATAGTTTTTTTTTTCCTTTAGTAACAGCTGGGTTGTTCCGCTAGTCACTGTAGTTATTACCACACTAAAGGCCTAATCCATCCGTATTTGACTTGCACCGTCTGTGCATAAAGTTTAGTTGATTCCCTCATTCCCTCCCTGATTACATCAGGGCTGTTGTTTTCATAGCATGGAAACAGCGGCCATCTTGGAAGGAATGGAACAGCTTGAGATGAATGTTTTATAATGGAAAGGTAGCCTTGCAAAGTGTTTTGTCAGAACGAAAGATAAATACAGGTTTGTGTAGTTGGTTTTCAAGTCTTGCTATTGAAACCAACCAGGTAAATTCTTAGGCAGCTTTATGAAGATGTTTATTTTTGAGTGAAGTTCAGGGTGGTGTATTACATATAAAACAGGTGGTCCCAAACTGTGGGTCACAACCAGCAAATCTGAGGGGTTGGGCAATAGTGGCTGCTGATTAAAATGTGTTTCATTCTTTTTTGGCTCTTAGATGCAACCCTTTCCTCCCGCACTTGTGCTTGAAGGCGCTGTGTTGCAATAGCTATGTATACTTCTTCCTACCTCCTCCTCAACTGAGCTGGGCTTAAAGTGTGGTAGGAAGGGCAGCAAGATTGGCAGGAAAGCTGAGTCTGTCTTGTTCTAATATGAGACTAGGTGTACTCATGCCCCAGGCCTTTGCCCCCCTACACAACATCCACATTGCATGGATAAGCACATCCGGGCTGCACTCAGGGGTGCTGATGGGCAGGGCTGAAAGGTGAATTAAGCAAGAAGGAATGTTTTAAAATGAAACAGAGGGTTGACGCTGAACAATTTTCCTCCCCCCCCCCCCCGCTGCCTTTAACTAGGCTCCGCTTAGGGATCATTTGGGGTGGCATGAAAGGGATGGTGGGAGTGAGGAGATGTTTGCATGAAGAATATTTATGCATCCTAGAGAAAATATGTAGATTAATCTTCATTTTCCATTTTTCTTTCCAATCACTCCCATTGTATCATAATTAATTATGATTTACACATTTCTGTTAGTACTTGCCTCTTTTTCCTCTTCCTTATGCCTGACTTCTACCATGCTAAATAAATAAAAAATAAAATGGCTCAGATACTATACATTTTTGTGTCTATGCTTGCCCATCACTGCTGGCCCATTTCTGCTTTGGCCCTGCTACTGTGTTAGTGTCTCTGATGGACAGCCAATCCTGCTGCTCCTCAATTAGAAAAACTTTCCATTTTTGTTACTTGAACCTCTTCAGCTCCACAAGGTTTGTTGTGCTGGGGGGAGGGGCACTCCTGGCCTTGACCTTGTCTGAATTTGCAATATGTCACGTGAATATAGTTACTGGGAAGAAGGACATCTCCTGGTTTGCCATCTTGGGCTGACAAGGAATGGATGGTGGACGGTGCACAGGTTTTTGCCTGTGTGTATCACTGTGGAAACAGTAGGTTTCCAGACTGGTAACTTTTCAGGCTATCATTGTATAACCAACCAGCTGCAAATGTTTACATTACCAGTGAAAAGAGACCTACCAGTCTGATGGTTCACTGGAAGGCAGTTAGAAAAAGAATAAAGAAGTCTTAGCCATAATGTACTTTGGGATAAATGGGCTTTTGATGTGAAATAGTTCAGTTGCTGGAATTTGTGTAACCTTGCCCCTTTCTTCTTAATAAACCTTGAAAGAGTCCCTGTGACAGTCACACTTGGAAAAGCTACACTTGTCAAAGAGCCTGACTCTGTGTGTATTTGTTTCCTAATCTTACATATACAAGGGCTGTGCTCATGAATGATTTCTGGCAGCTGGTAATATTCTGGTAATATTGGTAAGCTGAAATGGAAGCAGTAACAGACTTCATTTATTTGGGCTTGAAGATCACCGCAGATGGAGACTGCAGCCATGAAATTAAGAGACGCTTGCTCCTTGGGAGGAAAGCTATGGCAAACCTAGATAGCATATTAAAAAGCAGAGATGTCACCTTGCCGACAAAGATCCGCATAGTCAAAGCTATGGTTTTTCCAGTAGTAATGTATGGCTGTGAGAGCTGGACCATAAAGAAGGCTGAGCGCCGAAGAATTGATGCCTTTGAACTGTGGTGCTGGAGAAGACTCTTAAGAGTCCCCTGGACTGCTAGGAGGTCAAACCAGTCAATCTTAAAGGAAATCAACCCTGATTGCTCATTGGAAGGATTGATAATGAAGCTCAAGCTCAGATACTTTGGTCACCTAATGCGAAGAGAGGACTCTTTGGAAAAGACCCTGATGCTGGGAAAGATTGAAGGCAAAAGGAGAAGAGGACGGCAGAGGATGAGATGGTTAGATAGCATCACTGAAGCAATGAGCATGAAACTGAGCAAACTCAGGGAGGCAGTGAAGGACAGGAAGGCCTGGCGCAATATGGTTCATGGGGTCACGAAGAGTCGGACACGACTTAACGACTGAACAACAACAACAAGTCATGGAGGAGTGTCAACAAAATTAATTATGTTTTCAGGAGGTGATGGAAACACAAAGTTTGAGAACCTCTGCTATAAAGGTCTAAATGGCTTGGACCATTTTCAGGATGGAAAATTGCCAAGGGCCCCATACTTAGAGGGTCTCCATACTGTATGGTTCAGTATCTGAAATGAGTTGAGCTTTTTCTGTTAAGGGAACAGGATAATATTTGCCTCTCTGCATAAACAGAATTGAGGTGGGCGTCTGACTTGAAGTAGGCTAGTCATGCTCAGTCTGATTCTGCTCTGAGAAATTGACCTTGGCTGGTGACCTATGAGGTTACTCCTCTTGATCATGCCAATTCTCCAGGGCAAGAGTTCAGTCAACTGGAATAAATCCCTACCATGTGTGGTAGCACTAAAGCTAAAGATGAACAATCTACCAATAGTGCTAATAAAAGTAAGCCTTTGTAAAAAAAAATAAAAATCATATATTTTGGTTTCATATGTGTTTTGTTACTGGAGAAGAACAACCCTGTGTTGTGTTTTTTTGTCAAAAATACTGTCTCATGAAAGTGTAAAAGAAAGCAAGCTAATATAACATTTGGAAACAAGTCATACAAAAAGGATGTAAGGTTCTGTTATGTTTTTATTTGATAGCATAGATTAAAACATAATTACTAAAATAAGTGTATATTTATTTCTTGCTCGACTCTAATGAAATCATTAGTTTTATTCATGGGTGGGGGGGTTGCACAATCTCATTTATCATTTTAGGGGTTTGTGCAATTGCAAAGCTTGAGATTCTTGCAAAAAGAATATATGCCAGGAAAAAGGGATACAAAATATGTGTATCTGGAGATATGCATAAATATAGATTCCCCCTCGCCCACCTCACCCCACCCCAAAAATAAAGGAAATTGATTAAAGACCTGCCATCCTTAAAAACCTACAAAGACACTGAACAAAAGTGTAACTGATAGATCTTTTTTTAATCCGTTCAGTCGTGTCTGATTCTTGGAAACTGCCTGGACAAGTCCCTACAGTTTCCTTGGCAAGGGTTTCCAAAAGTGGTTTGCCATTGCCTCCTTCCTAGGGCTGAGAGAAAGTGACTGGCCCAAGGTCACCCAGCTGGCTTTGTGCCTGGGTGGGACTAGAACTCATGGTCTCCCAGTTTCCAGCCTGGTGCCTTAACCACTACACCAAACTGGCTCTCTAACTGATAGATTTATCCATGCTTAATTTGTTCATGAAGATGACCTTTAGTGTAACCCCACTTTTGGTTTCTTTATGTTGCTGGCTGCAAAGGTATTTCAAAGAATTAGGTAGTGATGATGGTGAAAGTCTTAAGCCACATTCAGTTCATGTTGTCTGTCATTCTTGATAAAAGCAACTGACTGGACCATTACAATCTGATGAAAGTTAAAGAACTATATATTGAACTGCATCACTATTGCTGTTGTTCTGCTTCAGCAGAAGATGCAGAAACATTACAAAAGAATAATAAGAACCTGCTTCTCAATGCTTTTACTTCATCATTCATTATGAGAACGAAATGCTAGTGAGCACATAGGTCCTGTGTAGAAATGTCACCTTTCAGACATAATCAAACCCTTTTAGAAAATTTATAAAAATGGCAAAAAGTAAGTTTTATGGGAGTAATTTTGTTAGAGTAAATGGTGATGCTATGCATTTTAGAATATGTCAAATGGGAAATGATTTTAACAATAAATAGCATTATTTGCTGAAGACAATTTGTAAAATTTCCTTTTAGCTGTAGCCCATGTCAAACAATCTACGTTTCTGAATATTCCTCTTCCTCTCCCCAAATCCATTCCCCATTTAAAGTGATCTTTAAAAATAATATAACGAAGCCAATTAAATAAATAAATTGTTTGTATAATGTGTTTAACCCCCCCCCCCACAAAAAAATAATACAACTTGACTTTAAAAATTGATAATAATAAAATCAGTGGGAATTTATGGAACTCAGCAATTAGCAATCAAGCTGACATTTAGGGGTTTTAAATGACAAATCTTAGACCATTTTAAAATACCATTGTGTGAAATCACAGCTTTTGCTTCCTTGACCTAACCTCTTCTCAAGATGTAATCCTGTTAAACTAAAGGCAACTGATAAGAATTCTTGGGTATATTTGTATATAAGTAGTGGCCTATCTTTTACAATGTCTCATGCAATATCTTGGCTATAAATATTGGCAAGAGTGATACTGCCTTGGAGAATTTTGAGCACTGAAAAGAGTGTAAAGTAAGGCTTGGATGTGATCTCGTGTCCTCTGGAGGTAGCATTCTGAGAAGGTGAAACCTAAGGCTAAAGAAACTTCTTACAATATTCCAAGGTAATGTGGAACATCTGCTGTTGTTTTGTTCAGTTACGTTCTGGCATAAAACAACACATTTTGTTGTCCCCTTGCAAAGGAAGGAGTAATGTGGGACCTAATGTCTCTGAATTAAGTGGGGAGAAGGAATAGTGATGGAAACGTTTGTTAAAAATAAAATAGTGGCATATCACTACTTATTTATTTATTTTCCTTCCTGCTAATCGAGAGCAAATGTGAAGGGAAAAAAAATCAGCAAGCAAGCAAATGCTTTTCTCATTTACAGTGCTTGAATAGCAGCGTTCTGCTAACAGATACCCCCAGCCCAATCTAGCTCATGAGCCAGAGGCAATGCTATATTATTAATCTATCTCCCTCAGACATCAAGTTCGCAGGAAGGTGTTGGGCTTGTCCTTCTACCTACCTCATAAGGGTGTTATGAGGGACCACGTATGCCATTCTCAATTCTTTGAAGGCTGTATCGTGCAGAGTCATAATCAACGGTCTTGCAAGCTTAGACTTAATAATAATCAAGTCTTGTTTGATATTCTCCATCTGCTTCCTGAAATGGTATATTCCAGCAAAAAATTATACCAGGTGATTTTGCTGGATAATCAGTGTCTTCTGCTGGGTTGTTCTGATCTTAACGCAGCATCTTTTGCAAGACCACCCATTTCTTGATCTCAGTTTGTGTCTGCACATATGTATGAAATCTTTCTATGACACATTAGCTGAGCATAAATTAGCTGTGCAGTACATTACAAGGCAGCTGCATTGTTGAAACGGCATGTGAAGGCTGACATGAACATACTGCAGACATGACCCTTTCTTACAAGGTGAACAGGAAAAAGACAGTTTAAATGGTTCGTAATGACTAATTAGTGTTCTTGTCAAGAAGAAGATAGCACTGGAGGAGCACTTACTTTAAGTGAGGAGGATCGTCAGATATAGAAGATCCACAAACAATACTGAAATCTCCAATAGAGGTACACAGAATAAACTTTCCACATCTGCTTTAATCCCAGCTCTTCTGTTGGCTAACATTTTGTAGCCCCAGGTGCAAAGTGTGTGCCCTGATACAGAACCGATAACCCTTTCTTGAAAGTGAGAAAGGCTCCTGTTAACCACACTGCAAAAAGGACATGATATATAGGTGTTTCTTTGCCATTGCTAGACCTCTCTGAGCCAAGATGAGGGAGTTAAGAGTATTTGGTTGCAAATGAGAATGTGGAAGTACTGGCTGTAACAGGATACCTGTTAGAACAAAGTCTAATCTGCTTTGAGTCTTTTTGGATTTTTCTAATAAGTGACTGACTGACTGAGATACGGTCTGAGATATATTTTCCTTTATAGAAAGGGAAAAAAAGAGAGTACACCTTGGGAGTTGGGTAGATGTTACTCTTTATATCAAGGAGGGCACAAAATCTAATGTACTATGATCTGGAAGAATCCAAGGGTGGCAATAAGTGACCCCAAATCTAAATCAGATCTAGGTGTATTCTATTTCCCATTGGATCAAATTTTTTTTTTCTTGAACAAGGAATCAGAGAGAGATTTATTCATTTCATTGAGAAACCTGCCAGATATCTCCTCTTATTCCACTCTCAGAAGACAGGATGTTTAACACATAATTTGCTTATTATGCTTAGGAAGCTTATAGGCTGGTAATGAGAAGGTCCCATCTTCTGCCTTTTGGGAATATTGGGCTGATTACTGTTGGTCTTTTCACAATTATGTTTATAATGAAAATTATTAGCCCTGTTAGGAAAATATAAAATGTATCTTCCCCAGAGTTAATAACAGTTTGAGGAAGGATTTTTTTGAATTTTATTTACATGTGTGCTTTAGCTTTCTGTTTATATATATATAAAAAATTCCCCTCTCACCCCTATGGGTGGTACGTGTCTTCCTCAATCTCGGGTCCTCTACCAGAGGCCTGGGAGTTTGAGGGTTCTGACCGGTATCTTAGCTGTTCCTAGCACTGCACTCTTCTGCACAGAGAGCTCTGATGTTGTTCCTGGGATCTGTTGGAGCCACTCTCCCAGCTTAGGAGTCAGGGCCCCGAGTGCTCCTACCACCACTGGGACCACTTTGGCCTTGACTTTCCACATCCTCTCTATTTCCTCCTTCAGGCCCTGGTACTTCTCCAGCTTCTCATGCTCCTTCCTGATGTTGCTGTCACTTGGCACTGCTACATCTATCACTACCGCTGTCTTCTGGTCTTTGTCTGCTACCACGATGTCTGGTTGATTAGCCAGTACCTGCCTGTCCGTCTGGATCTGGAAGTCCCACAGGATCTTAGCCCTGTTATTCTCCATGACCTTCTGTGGAATCTCCCATCTGGACTTGGGGGGGTCTAGCCCATACACTGTGCAGATGTTCCTGTACACAATGCCAGCTACTTGGTTGTGCCATTCAGTGTATGCTGTTCCTGCCTGCATCTTACACCCTGCCACTATGTGTTGGACTGTCTCTGAGGCCTCTTTGCACAATCTGCACCTTGGGTCCTGTCTAGTGTGTTAGACCCCTGCTTCTATGGATCTGGTGCTTAGTGCCTGTTCTTGTGCTGCTATGATCAGTGCCTCAGTGCTGTCTTTTAGTCCGGCCCTTTCCAGCCACTGTTAGGATTTCCCAATGTCAGCCACCTCAGCTATCTGTCGATGGTACATCCCATGCAGGGCCTTGTCTTGCCATGGTATTTCCTCCGCTTGAACTTCCTCCCATGTCTGCTGCCGCCTGAGGCATTCTCTCAGCAGCTCATCTTTGGGTGCCATCTTATTGATGTACTCCTGGATACTCCGGGTTTCATCCAGGACAGTGGCTTTGACACTCATCAGACCCCACCTGCCCTCTTTGCAGCTGGTGTACAGTCTCTGGGTGTTGGACTTGGGGTGGAAACCACCGTACATTGTGAGGAGCTTCTGGGTCTTCACATCGGCAGCCTCCATGTCTTCCTTTGGCCAGCTCACTATACTGGCAGGGTATCTGATGACTGGCAAGGCATACATGTTGATGGCATGGATCTTGTTCTTCCCATTGAGCTGGCTCTTCAGGACCTGTCTTATCCTTTGGTGGTACTTGGATGTTGCTGTCTTCCTTGCCTCCTCCTCATGGTTCCCATGTGACTGTGGGACACATAGCTGGTCTCTATGTCCATCAGTCTTAACTACCTTCCCTCTCTTTACTATCATCCTGCCATACTTCTCCAGTCCGAATGACATCCCAATGTCCTTGCTGTAGATCCGTGTCAGGTGGATCAGTGAGTCGATGTCTCGTTCACTCTTAGCATACAGCTTGATGTCATCCATGTAGAGGAGATGGCTGATGGTGATTCCACTCTTGAACTTGTACCCATATCCAGACCTTGTGATTATCTGGCTGAGGGGGTTTAAGCCTATGCAGAACAGCAGTGGGGACAGTGCATCACCTTGGTATATGCCGCACTTGATGGCCACTTGTGCGAGCTGTCTTGAGTTGACTTCCAGTGTTGTCGTCCACAGTCCCGTTGAGTTCTTGAGGAAGGTCCTTAGTGTCCTGTTGACTTTGTATAGTGCCAGGAATTCACAGATCCATGTGTGCGGCATTGAGTCATAGACTTTCCTGTAGTCAATCCAGGCTGTGATCAGATTGGTCTGCCTAGACCTTGAGTCTCGGACGACTGCTCTATCTATGAGTAACTGGTGTTTTGAGCCTCTGGTGTTCTTCCCAATGCCCTTCTGAGCTGTGCTCATGTACTGGCCCATATGGTCTTGTAGCCTGGCAGCTAGGATGCCTGATAGAACTTTCCATGTTGTGGGGAGGCAGGTTATTGGCTGGTAGTTGGATGGTGCTGTTCCTTTGTGAGGGTCTTTCATGATCAGCACTGTCCTTCCTTGTGTTAGCCAGTCCGGGTGGGAGCCTGGTGCTAGCAGTTGGTTCATCTGTGCTGCTAGGCGTTCATGCACTGCTGTTAGTTTCTTTAGCCAGTAGGTGTGAATCATGTCCGGGCCAGGTGCTGTCCAGCTTTTCATGTTCTTGACCCTCTGTTGGATGTCTGCTAATGTGATGGTGACTGGTTCCTGTTCTGGGAGATTGCTGTGGTCTGCTTTCAGGTCCTGCAGCCACTTTGCACTGGTGTTATGCGTCTTCTCTTTCTCCCATATGTTCTTCCAGTACTGTTCAGTTTCCGCTGCTGGTGGCTCAGCTGTTACTCTGTTGTTGCACTGCAGTTGGGAGTACACTTTGGATGGTTCTTTGGAGAACAGGGTATTTATCTCCTTGGCCTCTGCTTCTCTAGTGTATCTCCTTAGCCTGGCAGCCAGTGCTGTGAGCCTTTGTTTAGCAGTCTCTAGGGCTTCAGATGGACTCAGACTCATATATTTTTTCAGTAGCCGAGTCATATCCTTAATCTCCACATGCTTCTGTAGTTCCACCAGCTGACTGACTTCTCTCCAAGTTGCCTTGATCTTAGCCTCCAATCTCATTTTCCAGGGTGGGTATGTACTGCTATTCTTCTTGATCGTGTAGCCAAGCATTTCCAGGATTACAGCGGCTGTAGCATATACCAATTCATTGTTTTCAGTTGTGGTGGTAGTAGGGATTGTCTGGAGAGCCCAGATGGTCTGTTGGCATCTTCTAGCATACTATCTGATGGTACTTCTCCATTGAGCCTTGGTAATCAGACTCGAGGGTTGACTGTAGCTAGTTTATCCATGATCTTATGCCTCATATCAGCTGCTGTGCTCTGTAATGGAAGGGGTGGCAGTGACATTCCAACTTCAGGTGTTGGCTGCACATCTGCTTGTTCTTCCAGGTCTGCTTGAGTCTGGGTTGTAATGTGGAGTTGGTCTATCTCAAGTTGTGAGAGCAGCTTCCTCTTCACTATGTTGAAGTGCTGGGTAAGTAGTTGTTTCTCAGTTAGTGTGGATGTAGGCCTTCTGTCTATCCATAGTTCCCTCATACATTTCATATATCCCCTCTCATTAGGTCTGCTGTTGTAGTAGCATTCCATCATTTCCAAGTTTTCTTGTCTTGTCCATGTATGGTTTGTTCTAGTAGCCCACTTAACATCAGATTGTCCTGGTTCCCCAACATCTGACGCGGACCTTGTTAATCCGGGTGACGTCCGAGCCGGCATGATTCTCTTAGTTCGTGCCACTCTCATATTTGAGGTAGGCAGGTGAAGCATTAGGGGATCTTTTGCCCAAGGACCCCTACTGGTAAGGTAGGTACCAGCCGGGATTTGAACCCTGGTCTCCTGCATCAAAGGCGGTGTTCTAACCCCTACGCTATCCAGCCGCTTATATAATTTATATAAAGAATTATATAATAATTATATAAAATATATATAATTTTTATTAAGAATTTTGATTATAATAGTTAAATATAATACAAACTAAACTTAAAGAAAGGAGAAAAGAGAGAAGGAGTAAAAAGTGCAAGGAAAAAGAAAAAGAGAAAAAGAGAAGAAAGAGGAAAGTAAGAATATAATAAAGAGAAAGGAAATAAAGAAGTGACTTCCGACCTCCATCACAAGAAGTACTATATAAAGAAATTTAGTAACTTTCTATCCTTTCTAAAGTTACACTTATCTCTTCATCCTATACCCCATCTCTTATCTATAAACAAATCCATAAAACATCATCTTTCAGTCCTGGTATCAGCAGAAAGTCCATAAAAGGTAGCCAGAAGTAACAACATGATCTTATTTTAACCTTGATCAGTGTTTGGGCCAGTCACTATCTCTCAGCCCAACTCACCTCACAAAGTTGTTGTTATGGGGAAAATAGGAGGAGGAAGGAGTGCTAGGTATGTTTACCACTTTGAGTTGTTTATAAAAATAATAAAGGCAGCATAAAAAAAGTGTAAAAAAAGAGTTACTAGTCTTGAAGACTCAATGCTATTTTTCAGTCAGGGACAGCATGCTCCTAGTACCTGTTGTAGGAAAAGGAGAACAAGGAAAAGGAGAACAAGGGGTATGTTTCAGAATGTTTAAAGATCAGCTATTAAGTTTAGCACATTAAAATGACTCAGAACTATTTGCAATAAAAGATTTTTTAATTTAATTTTATTTATTTATCATATTTGTATAGCTGCCCATCTCACCAAAAAGTGACCCTGGGTGGTGTACAACACTCAATCAAAAAGAAAACCAATAAATACATATAAAATAGTCATTATTAAAACTATAAAAACAAAAAGTCACATGGAACACGAGAAGATGATGTTAACCACAGTAAGGGAGCCATCATAAAATCTCCCTGGTCCCTTGGGGCCCCCAGGCCTAATCACATAGCCAGGTTTTGAGGGACCTGCGGGATGTTAAGAGGGATGGAGCTGACTTCACTTCTGGGGGGAGAAGATTCCACAAGGCGGGCGCCACAGCAGAGAAGGCCTTCTTCCTGGGATTTGCCAAATGTAGTTCCCTGACAGGTGGGACCTGCAGCTTGCCTTCTCTACCAGATCTGATGGGATGGGCAGATGTAATCGGGAAGAGGCGGTCCCTCAAATAAAGATCTTCAAAGGTTTAGCTCCATGAAAGGGGATTGTCCCTAAGCATGAGATTACCATTGAAATATCCCTTGAGTCACAATCAATTTATGAAGTAAAGGTTATTAAACTTTGTTCCACTTTCAATGTGTAGGGCAGTCTTCCCCAATTAGGTGTCATCCAGATGTCTTGGTATCACAGTTTCCATAAGTCAAAGAAAGTTTAGTCCAGCTCTCTGATAGTCCCAATATAGGTGGAGGCCCCAAACGGAAGGGTGCTGATATAGTCTTTTTTTCCTCTGAACTGAGGATGCTGTGCTCTTCTAACTTGAGCAAAAATTATCTTTGTTCCAGGATGCCAGTACATAAAGTCAAGATCCTGTCTGTATGAATGGTGGAAACTTTCAGACACAAAATTACTCTTAGCCTCTTGTTCGTTTCAGTTTATTGTTGCCTTCTAAAGCTGAGAATGTTTCATTTTATACTATTTACTTTACATTCTGAAGTAGGGTTTTATTTTTTGTTCTGTTTTGGTTAGTGAAGTTCAGAGCTATTCTAAAAAAGGCTGGGATCTTTCTTACACTACAGTCCCTAGTTATTCACATGGTAAGTCAGAATATCCCTTGAGCTTTGGTTATTAAACCATCAGCTCTACTTTCTGTTTCCAGGGTTGCTTCCCTTTTGCTTGAAGGATATATTATTGCTGAGGCTGGCAGGAAACATCATCTTCAGTTTGACCACTTTTTTGTGCTCTTGATGTCTTGCTCCCTGCTCTCTTACTTACCAGTTTTATTTTAAAGGCATTAGTTCCCCCATCCTCTTTCACCTACTGCTCTGGCTTTCAGTGTCAGTAAGTAAGTTGTAATACCTTCTCTGCTTCTTTATTCCAGATCTTTGAAAGCACTCCTACGTTGTTCATAAGTGCCAGAATTCCTGGTTATCCTGACCTATACCTTATGGGAGTTTTACTTTAACACATCTAGAAGATGTCCCACTATCCATGTAACAATCACTGCTGCACATGCCTGAGTCTCAGAAAGGCAGCCATGCTATTTGAGTCTTGCATCTTCCTTGTTCTAGTATAACATGTTCCATGGAGCATGTAGGGCAGAGTTCTACATCTTGTCCTTTCCACAGCTTCCCTTGGTGAGCTCTGTTGCTTCAAGCAATTTTCTCTTCTGCTGGGCTCACTTCCAGAGTTGTGCTAGTAAAAAAAAATGGGGGGGCAGGGGAAGGGGCAGAGTTTAAGTATCCTTCCACAAGACCTCCATTTCCTGAAAATGTTATTTGAGGCTGTCTAAGAACCACCTCCTGCCTTCTTCCATTTAAGCTTCCTCGTGCACTGCTCTGGAATGCTTTGCTTATCGTCTGCCACTTACTGATGATCATTTGGCAGAGGTGAGGAAGAGGACATTTTCCATTGTGATACCCATTATATGGAATAATCGCCTCATGGAAAGCTGGCAGACTCCCTGTGCAGATGGCATCCGCCAATGATTGAAAATATGTTTTTTCTGCTCAGATATTTTTTTTTCTAGTATGGCTATTTACCTTGAAGAGTAAAATAAAGTACAACAATTTAAAAAAGCAGAACATAGTAATATCTTAAGGGTTTTTTTAAAAAGAATGTTGCATTTTATTTTGCTAAGATTTTTTTTTACAGGATTTTCAGGATTACAGAATTGAGAAGATAAATATGCACACATATGTATATATAGTACATATTTATTTATTTAAAACATTTATATGGATGGCCCAAGTCAACCAAGGAGACTCTGGGAGGCTTACAAAACACAAAATGCAACAAAACAGAGCAAAAAGAATGCAAAACCACAGTACATAAACCTACAAACAATAATGAAACAAACATATCTACATAATGAAAGATGCATACATACATACTGTACACACATACTCAGAGTCCTTGGAGCTTATGAGACATAATGATCTGGTTGCTAGCTTGCTTCCTTGAGGAAATAACTTCCTCAGGCATTACAAAACCTCGACTAGCTGAATTGCCTTACTAAAATGGAAAGTTCAGCTGAGCCCTTTTATATATATTGTCGAAGGCTTTCACGGCCGGCATACGAAGGCTGGTGTGGGTCTTCCAGGCTGTGTGGCCGTGTTCTGGAAGTTTTGTTTCCTAACATTTCGCCAGCATCTGTGACTGGCATCTTCAGAGTGCAGAAGCACAGACAGGAGCAGTTCTCTCTGTGCCCAGGAGGATGTGACCCTTTTGTGGGTATTTATAGAGATCTAAAGGGGGGGGGGGATTGGGGGGGTTAGGGGGGGCTAGGGGGAGTGGGGGGGTTTGGGTTAACGAGTGGCTGCTTGTTTTGGTGTCTGAATATGTGTGTATCTTCCTGGGGGTTAGGCAGAGTTTTTTCTTCTATTGAGTTGTTAACGAGTAGCTGCTGAGGGTGATTAGCATGTTCATTGTGTGAACTGTTCTCATGTCCTGGTGGTTGAGCTGAGTTTGTTGACCTTTTGCAGGCTGTATTTTTCAGGATTGGTAGCCAGGTTTTGTTGATTTTTAGACTCTCCTCTTTTTTATTGAAACTGTGCCGGTGTTTGTGAATCTCAATGGCTTCCTGGTATAGCCTGGTATAGTGGCTGTTGGTGTTGTCCAGTATTTCTGTGTTTTCAAATAGGATTTTGTGTCCACTGTGCTTGAGAGCATGTTCAGCGACTGCAGATTTTTCTGGTTGCTGTAATCTGCAGTGTCTTTCCTGTTCTTTTATCCTGGTATGGATGCTGCGTTTTGTGGTCCCGATGTATACTTGCCCGCAGCTGCATGGTATGTGGTATACTCCTGCAGCGGTGAGGGGATCCCTTTTGTCTTTTGCTGATTTTAGCACTTGTTAACCCCCCCCCAATCCCCCCCATCCCTCCCCCCTTCAGATCTCTATAAATACCCACAAAAGGGTCACATCATCCTGGGCACAGAGAGAACTGCTCCTGTCTGTGCTGCTGCACTCTGAAGATGCCGGTCACAGATGCTGGTGAAACGTTAGGAAACAAAACTTCCAGAACACAGCCACACAGCCCAGAAGACCCACACCAGCCTTTTATATATATTTTAGACTAGATTCCTTTCATGCAGAGGTGTCTGCAAGATCCAGTGCTTTTGATAAAAATTCTAAAGGCTGAATTTGCTTTCCCTATATTTTTAATTGAATATTACCAAACATTACATTCTCACAAAGTATACTGAATTAACTCTGAGCATAGTAACTGCTGCTAGTATTTTCTGTGCTTCCTATTGGAAAGCATGTATAGTTCTTTCTGTGGAAGAATGGCTAATTAAGTTATGGGAGTAAGCCTTGATGTCCAAAATAACAATGAACCAAAGTGACATTGAGTCTGGGATGGCTCAGGACTTTATGGGCTCCATGGCAACCATGGACCTGTTCCATGTCATTGATAACCTGATGCATTCTGGCAGTCACACACTAGATCTGGTTTTTGTCCTGGGGTGGTAGAGATGTGATCTCGAAGTAGAGGACATTGACATGAGTCTGTTGCCATGTCAAGATCACTCTCTGATTGCCTTTTGACTCACTGGTGTCACTCCTTCCTGCTGGGGCAGAGGACCCACCCCAACAATTGATTTTCAATTCGCCATGCCTCTCTTGGAAGTCCAGATTAGGTATAAATTAAAATAGACATGCCTTTGACACATTTTCCAGATTCTGTTACAATACCATAACCACATTCCAAGATTCTTGTGACTCCTGTTTCCTGACATTGCCTTCCTCAAAGGGCTGACAAGCTCAGTATTGGAAAGTTGATGCTCCTGATCTAGGTTCCTCTTGCTCCACTTTGTCAGATGTGTCAAGGCAGAATGGAGAAACCCATCACTAAAATGTATCCCATCTTGTTTTGTTTAGCTTCTTTTTTATGTTTGAGTAATCAGTTCATACTTTTATTTCTAAACACTGACACCTTTGGTGTTTCTTGCTGCTCAGTCTCTAACTGTTGTTGTTCTTCAGTCATATAGTTGGTTCCAACTCTGTGACATAATGGGCATAATTTCAGTAGTGTTATCTGTCATTAACTGCTTCTTTGAGTTCTTGTAAGTTTCTGTTTATGTCATCAGTAACACTAGGTCAATGTCATCTAGCCATTTTTGTCTTCTGTTGGCATCTTTCAATTGCCTTCAGTTTTTCCAAACGTTAGAGTCTTCTTGAATGACTCTTGCCTTTACATTATATTCCAATGTACCTTAGTTTTAGCTTCATTGTTTTTGCTTCCAGCAAGCAGAGTAGTTTTATTTAATCTAATATTGAATTTTTGTTCTTGTGGTGCAAGGTATTTTGAACATTTTTTTTTCTAGGACTGCAGTTCAAAGGCATCATTTTTTCCTTGTTCAGATTTTCTGATATTTTAGCTTTCACAATCCTATGTTACAACTGGGAAAACAGTGGCCTTAACAGTATGTACCTTTGTTGTCATTGTGATGTCTCTGCACTAATGTAATCTAGATCTTTCACAGTCTTTTCCCAAGTAGCAGACATCTTAATATTTCATGGCTACAGGCACCATTACTGTGGATTTTGGATGTAAGAAGATAAAGTCTGCTACTGCTTCAACTTCTCTCCTTATTTGCATTGGATTGGTATTGCCTGTTGACATAATCATGGTGTGTGTTTTTTTTCCTGTAGTATTAAGAAGCAGGCCATCATCTTGCACATTCAGCAAGGGATTCCTTCTTTGCTTCTAACAGTCAGGGAGGTATTATCAGGTTATTAGTGGTTATTAATGTTTCTTGCAGCAATTTTAATTCCAATTTCTATTTCTTCTAGTCTACCATTTCTCATGATGTATTCTGCCTATAAGTTACATAAATGATAGGAAACAACCTTTGTGTACTCCTTTCCCAATTTTTAATCTTGTAGTTGTTCCACATTCCATTTTAACTGTTCCTTCTTGATTTATGACTGAGCTCTAACCGAGCATCAGCCAAGTTGTAAACCAAAATAAAATGTGTTGTTTAATTAGCCTTTTCATTCCAGAGATCATGTGTCTATAGATTTGGACAGGGTCCAGCTCCCCTCTGTGGAGTTGATTTGCAATCTGGGAGTTCTCCTGGACTCACACTTCCTGCTTAAGCATCAGGTGTCCAGGTTGTCCAATTGCATCTTGTGCTCCAGTTGCAACTATGCCTGGACTAGGACAAAGTGTCACAGTCTGTCACTTCACAATTGTACATTTACAATTTGCTTTACATGGCTGCCTTTGAAGACCATCCAGAAGGTCAAATTGTTTTTTTTTTAAATAATTTTTAATTTTTTTTTAACAAAATAAAAACCATAAAAGATAATAAAGAAAAATAGTAAATAGTAAAAAAAGAAAATAGAAAAAGAAGTAGAAAAGAAAAAGAAAGAAAAGGAAAAGAAAAAATTATAAAGCAGCAGCTTTCAATCTTCTTGACAGCAGTTATAGATGCATTTATATTTTGCCCTCTCTCTCTAAAGTTACATCATAAATTTCCTTCTTTCCATATTCTACCCTTTTTAATCTTCAAACCCATAAATCACAAGTTCATTTTTCTCTTTTTTCAGCAAGAAGTCCATTTGGGGTTTCCAGTCACTGATAAATGTAGCTGTTCATCTTTCTCTAATCAAACAGGTTAATTTTGCCATCTCTGTTAGTTCTGTCATCTTTACCAACCATTCCTCCATCATGGATATTTCAGAGTCTTTCCATTTTTGCACATATAATAGTCTTGCAGCAGTAATCATACATAAAAATAATCTTCCATAGTGCTTTTCTAATTGGCTGTCCATTAATCCCAGCAAGTTCTGGTTTCAACTGAATATTGATCTTTAAAATTCTTTGTATCATTATATGTATTTGAACCAAGAAATTTCGGGCTGTTTTGCAAGTCTACCCGGCATGATAAAATGACCCTTCATGTTGCCCACATTTCCGACATAAATTCTGAAGTACCTTTATATATTCTAGACAATATTTCTGGAGTCATATACCAGTGGTACATCATTTTATAAAAGTTCTCTTTTAGATTATAACATAATGCAAATTTCAATCCTTTTAACCACATATTTTCCCACTGTTCCATCCGTATATTGTGTCCAAAGTTCTTAGCCCATTTTATCATAGTCTTTCACTGGTTCTTCTTCCATTTCAAATTTCAATTAAAGTTTATACATTTTAGCAATTACATGTTCATCATTTGTACATAGTTCAACTTTAAATTCTGTCTTCTGCTGCTCAATTCCAAATGTCTGCTTCAAATCTTTCTCTTAACTATGCATACAAAAACCACTGAAAACTAATTCCCTCTGCAGCCAGATGCTCTCTTGATTTCATCTTATATTCTTCATGTTCCTGTTCTAACAACTTTCAATAAGTTAACCATTTTTCTTTAGCTATTGTTTCTTTCCTGTAAAATGCTTCTTGTGCTGAGACCCATAAAGGCATTTTTGGGCACAGTCTGGGTTTATATCTGTTCCATATTCTCAATATGGCACTTCTAATATAATGGTTCTTAAAATCTACATTAACCTTAACTTTATCGTACCATAGAAAACCATGCCATCTGAACCGCTTCTAATTCTAAAATTCTTTTATTTCTCAGCAAAACCCACTCTTTCATCCAGGCTGCCATTTTTTAAATGGTACATCAGTTGTCAGAATAGGTGTTTTTGAAACAAAAACATTCATTTTTAGCACAGAATTCTCCCCAACAGTGACAACTGTAATTTCTCCCATCGGAAGATCAAATTGGTTCAGCATACGGTGGCCTGGGTAGTGATGGGTGCATCTAGATTGCCCGTGTAACATCTATTCTCTGGGAACTGCACTGATTGCCAGCTAGCTTTCAGGTGTAATTCAAGTGCTGGGTTTTTACTTTTTTTTTTTTTAATGTTTTTTTGCCTTTGAATCAGTCTTGGCTCCTGATGACTTTGTGGACAGGACCGTGCAGTTTTCCTGGCAACACTGCAGAAGTGTTTTGTCATTGATTGCCCTTGCCCAGGATGATTTCTGGCTTCCTGGTCTAGGGCTGAGAGAAAATGACTGTCCCAAAGTGCCTAAGGGAAGATTAGAACCTGGGTCTCCTCACATCTAGTCTGATACCTTGATTGCTATTCCACACTGGTCTCAAGATGCTGATTATCAGCTTTAAACCCTTGCATAGTTCAGGGCCTGTATATTTTCAAAACAACCTTCTCCACAATGAATCCGTCTGTCCTGTAAGTTCTGACGGTGACACTGCTAAGGGTCTCATCCTCTGAGGAGTGGCTAGTTTAGGACCACCATATGTGTGATGGAATGGAATTATGAAGGCCAGACTCAGGGAGGGAGGCATCTTCTTTTGTGTCCTGAGGGGCGAGGAAGAGATAAGAGGATGAGCCTGGCACCTCCCTGAAGAATTCACTCTGTGTTGACTGGCTGACCCTGGGAACTAGTTTCAGTCTGGGAAAATGCTTGCTAGAGGTTGTAGCTAATAAACATTACTGAACTGAATCTGCATGGTCTCCTGGAGTTCCTTGGGCTAGGCCTGACATCAATCTTCCCAGACTGAAACTCAGTTCCCAAGGTCAGCCAGTCAACACAGAGTGAATTCTTCAGGACACGAAAGAGGATGCTTCCCTCCCTGAATCTGGCCTTCATAATTCCATTCCATCACAATATGTGAGCTGCAAAAGTATGATGATCATTAGATGGCAATAAAGGGTTAGGTTTTCTCTATCTCTTTGCTGCTCCCTACTGGCCATTCTGGAGTTTGCAGCCAAGATATGGTAGCACTAGATTAGATGCAATGTGACAAATGAAGGGACCGAAAAATTCTTCCACACTAATGAGCTACAATGGACAAGACTATCACTTCCCTCTGTCTTTCCCTTTAAGATACAAATTATTCCAAGGCGATTTGCAGACATCAGCAGTTATATAATAATAATTTTTATTAATATCTTTTTTTTTTAATTTGGAACATTTTCCTACAGGGGAGCTTGTGATTGTTTACTCAGCCATTCTGTTGCAAACATCAAACACTTCCAATTAGCATGGATGGTACACTGATGAAAAACTTGCAAACTAATGTTCACTTGCCCAAGACACAGATGTTTCTTTGAGAAGACTCAAGCAGGGAAGTGTGAAAAAAGTGCTTCACGTGGCTGAAAAGATCCTGTTCTCATCTCCAGAATGCTATCAGTGGTCTTGCTTGTATGATAAAGTGAGACACACGTCAACTTTTCCGATGTTCTCCTCCACAGATTCTATACATAAAAGGACGGAACATGTCACTGCGTTTTGGACAGCATCTCATCAAGCCCTCTCTTGTGTTTCTGAAGACAGAACTGTCTTTTGCACTTGTGAACAGGAAACCCGTGGTCCCAGGCCGTATCCTTTTTTTGTTTTTTGTGGTTAGGAAGTATCAAGTATAACAGATGCTTTGGATCTCTGGCTCTCTGCCTAGAAGTGGGCACCTCTCCTCGCTTCTTGCAGAAGAACAGGTAAGATGTTACTCATATTTATTCTGAAGCCAGTCAGTGGAACATAATATGCTTGATCGGTGTTGCAGAACTTTTGAAAGAGGTTGCTTAGCAACAGTGACCAAAGAGGTGATTTTTTCCTGACCTTTTCACCAAGGGAGATATATAAATAAACAGGCATTTAGCATTTTTAAAAAGGAGTTGAAACTATTTCAAACATACTCCCTGTTTTAATTGTTGCACTATTGGCCCAGAATTTAGACTTCTGTGGGTTTCAGTGTGTATGAAGGACCAATTCAGCTGGAATGGCTAATTTGCCATGTGAGCGAAGGCTTATTGGGGGAACAACCAAGGCTCAACAGTAAGTCATATGGTCTTATGGCCAGAAAGTCCTAGGATCAATCTTAGACCTCAAGCAGCAGATAATGAGACAGTCCTCTGCTCAAGATCCTAGAAAGTTCTCGGAGTCAAATCTAGGCAGACAAATAGTTGAACTTGGCATAAACAACTTCCTAGGTATGAAAAGGTACACCCAGAGTAATAATTGTTTTGAAAGATTTGGGTCCTGAAATATGACATGAAATCTAAGACAGACAAGATAATGCCCAAGCCAAATGGGTGGGTTGGCTCCTTTGTTTAGATCTAGGCTGGCTTTCTGTCTATGAAAGTTAGCATTAAACTTTCAAAGCATAATAGATCAGTTAAAGGTATTAGAGCAAGCACCCTCCAAATGTATGGACTTCAACTTCGAAAATTCTCCCTCCAATAAGTCCATGCATTTGGAAGATACCCTGTTTGGGGATGGCTGTCCACACAGAAGATTGATAGTTCTTAGAATAATCTTCAGCTGGTGGCTGCAAAAGAGCCATCTCTTCAGTAGATCAGCTAGAAACACTGGCCCATATCAAAAATCTGGAGAATCCTAGCAGCACATTCCCTATCTTTTGCACCCTCCTCCTTTCATCTGGATGTTTTTAATTATTATCTAATAGATGCTGAGGATATTGGATGGTGGGTTCATTTTATAGCATTGGAATCTCAGCGCCCCACTCCCATATTTATGAAGAAATCAAATACATTAGAACTGAGTTGAGAAACAGTGATCTTTCCAATAGTGTTGAACTTTGTTAGCCTAGAAACTAACGGCAAGGCTGTCAATAGCTGCCAGTTATGATGACTATATATTACTTCTTATGTTGGAAACAGTTTTCTCTCAGGGCTAGTTGCTGGATAACACCAAGGTTAGACTGATTTGTGCTTCTGTTTGCTGTTTATGGTCTTCCCATGGTGTACTTGATTGACCATTATGAAATCAAGATAACTAGGCCTTTGGACTGATCCAAAAAGGTTGTTCTCTGTAATGGCAGAACTTTTATGGAATAGCTTTCCATTGAGTATTGATTGTCCCTCATGAAACAGGACTTCTGGAAAGCAGTGAGGACAGAATGGTTTTCTGGAAGGCCTTTGGTTCTTGATGGTTATCTTGGATGGAAGTGTATGAATTTATGGTGTGAGTTACTTATAGACGTATTTAAGTCATTGGCTGTTTTTGACCTTATTGTGGGTGTTTTAATGTTTAATTTTGAAGGCATTATAACAGTCATGATGTAAATATTTATTGTGGTAGTAGCAGTAGTTTATTAATTGATTAGTCTTTATTGATTAGTAAATATTTATTGTGGATGTTTATCTTGTTTTACTATGAATGTTTTATATATGCTGCTGCTATTGCTATTTTATGCTTTATATGGATTGTAAGCTGCCGTGAGTCCATGTGGACACAGAAATTTAACAAATAAATAAATGTACTCGTACAATAGCTGGCAGGGATCTGCTTTAAAACCTAAATTTTGGACATGGATAAACAAATGCAGAGCCACCAGATTAAACTATAACATGGATGATTTTACATCAGTGTTTAATGGAGGACAGTCTTCATGAATGAATCTTTAAAGCAAGTGAAATCAAGTTATTCTACCTGATAATTTTAATAGAAAAATATTGATTGTGGAACTGTGTAATTGCATGTCTGTGAGTGTTTCATCATGTTATAATTTGTAATAAGGCATGTGTTGTATATAATACACTGTTGAGTAAGTTTTTTTTTTTTTTTTAAAGCATAGTATGCTTCCCAGAATTTAACTAAGAGAGAAGAATTGAGGGGTGAGGGAGGAGAAAGGATATCCGGTGTGTGTGTAAAAAAAAAATAAAAATCAAGATGGAGGCTTTGACCCCACAGTTGAAGCCTTTCCCCTTTTTATGTGTATCATGAAGTTCTGCAGATGTGCCTGGGTGGGGTATCACCCTGATGAAAGCAGAATATAATAAGTAAATAAAGTACATGCAAGCCAGGAAAAGACATCTGTAAAGAAACATTCATCTGTCCTGGCAGCAGATATATTTCCTGTGTTTTACAGCAGTAATTTTATCTGCTTGGTTCTGACTCACTTAGAGAATGTCTTTTAATATATATCTATTTCCTAGCAGGCAATGAAATATTAACATATTTGAATTTCTGTAAGTTGCAGACAAAAAGAATGGCTTTAAAAGCTGATTCAGTTCAGATGTCAGGTTAATTAACTTGTGTGTTTTGAAATATTCAGGTTTCAAAGGAGGAGGGGCAGACATTAGGCCGTGTGATTATTCATAGAGTGAGCAATATTCTGGGAAGGCTGTCTAGCACGAACTGTTGGAAACATCAACAGTTCCAAGGAAAGGGACTAAAATTTAGCAAGACACCAGCGGTCCTCCTCAGTTGCTCACATTCATGTCATTGTAATGTTTAGTATGCGCATATGCATTTCATTGATTAAAATTTACTCTTTCTCCAATTGATAAGCCTGCACATTCAATCATGTATTTCCTTTGTTACAACACTGGGGCTAATATATCTTCAAATTCAATTAGGTATATTTGATTTAAAGAAATATGAGCTTGAAAATCCAACCTAGCCAGTGTGTATAATTTAGGATTCATAAATGATCTTGTTTGACCTGTTTTCCAATCCCTAGGTTTGATTTCTTTTCTCCTTTATGTTCTTTTTTTCTTCTTCATTTCCCATATCCATAAACTAGATAGCATTTATTTTATTCCCTAGATTCATAATTCTATTTTATTTATTTATTTATTATTAAACTTGTATGCCACCCATCTCCCCCAATGGGTGACTCTGGGTGGCTCACAATAACAAAGCAGGAAAAAACACCAATCCCTCCAACAATGGCTAAAATCCATAAATAATTAAAATAGAAACATGCATTAAAAATGTCCTAAAACCCCCCTAAAAATTTTAGCCCTAAAACCTTCAAGATGCTGGGAGGGGCCAAACCCATCACCCCACCAGCCATCTCCACAGATGCGGGCCCCCATCTGGCCCCTAGGCCTTCTGGCAGAGCCAGGATTTAACCCCTTTTCTGAAGGCCATGAGGGAGGGGGCACACACACACACATCTATACTACTTCTGGTTCACATTTGCTGGGTTTTGAAACTGGAACCACAGTCTGGCTTTACCGAGGGCTCTAAATGAGTCCTACTCATGGATTTTTCCCTCTACGTGAGAAAAAGTTAACCATGTTAGTGCTTCATTGTCCCTATGTTGGAAGAAACACTGACAAGAAGAGGTTTGTTGCATATGAATTGGTTGTCCGTGTCAATTGCAGTCCTATGTGACTGGGATTGGAAGCCATGAGAAAAACCATTCTCTGTGTGTGCAGTTTCTTCCTTTCTGACTGTCCTCAAAGAATGAACAGCATGAAGGAGGAAGCTGAATGACAGATGATGAGAGGACAGGACCAGGATGCATGCTCAGATTTCCTGTTCATGTGATATTACTGGGATGAGAAGAAAGAAATGGCTGGATGATAAGATACTCAGGATAACTCAATGGCAACTACTCAGAATTGGAGGTACAAGCCTTTTGAATATCAGTTTCTGAAGAACAACTTAATATTAACTGCCCATAGATCTTGCTTGTAAGATTCCCAGTAGCTGTGTGAGAAAGAAGATCCTAGGTGAATTAGATAGAGTAGGCCTTTGGACTAATCCAGAATCTGGATGCATGCCCATCAAATCTAAATTTTGACTGCCTGATTCATTGTCTTCATGCCAATTTAATAATAATTCATTCTTTCCTTGTTACCTGATGTTGTCTCAGCCACAGATGCATTTTAGGGTTTCTGAAAGACTTGTATAAACAAGAAAATACTGTACTGACTGAGAAGGACCTCTGAGGAAATCGCTGAGTTTCAGATGTCTAAGTAGTCAAGCTAGACTTGTTTACACAGCCATTATCCTGTGATAACAATCCTTTAATCCGAGGAGGTCAAAACCAAAGCTTGCTTGTTTGAAATATATTTTAGAGAGAAACTCTGAACTTCATTGTGTGCTCGAGGGATTTGGTGGACAGGTAGAAGATGTTTAAGAGACTTTTTATTGAGTATCTGAACTTAAAGATGTGCTTAAACTTGTTTGTTGAATAAAGACTAGATGAGAATTGAAATAAATAAAATGAAGCAGAGCTGTAGAAACAATCAACACAGACTAATTGATGTATCATAAAGGTATGTGCTTCAAGAATGACCAATAAAAGAGTGGAATTGATTTTAAAAATTGCATAGTTTGGAGATGAATGGTGTTGAATGAAATCTAGGGAATATTTTATTATTAGCTTCTCATGATCTATGTGCAGCGATTGTGTGTGTGTATTTTTGGGCAAGCAAGGCAAGAAATACATAATGCAGTTAATAATCAGTAATTCTGTTAATGATTAGTTTAAAAGATAAGAATAATTTAAATCCAGCTTTCTCTTGCAGTAAGATGGCCTTCCCCAACTGCAACTTCCATAATTCCCAGCCAGCATGGAGATGATTGGTTTAAATGTTTAAAATGTCTAAAAAATATATTATCCTATTTCTTGCCTAAGAAATACATCACTTCATAGCCACCGAAATATTCTTTGCTTTAGATATACTTTAACAAGTTTCTATTCAATATTTGTACCAGCTATGACTTAACATAAATTGAAAGAATATATTGCTCTGAAGAACATTGGAATTTGTTTTTTTTAAATTAATTTTTATTAAAGAAGTTGTTTTACAGAGTAAAAATAATACAAACTTAAAGATGAAAGTAAAGTAAAAGAAAGTGATGAGTAAATAGGAAAGAAATGAAAGAAAAAAGACAAAAAAAAAAAAAGAAGAAGAAGAAGAAGAAGGAAAGAAAGAGAAAAGGAAAAAGGAAAAACAGTTGTCCATAAGTCTTTTCTAATTGTCTGTCCATTAGTCCCAGCAAGAAAAGTTCTGGAAGAAAATTGGGATTTGGACTGTTTAAATATCTAAGATTTCTCAAAGTTTCTGCCCAAGCATGCCACCTATGTCTTATATTAGGGTAATTACAGAAAAATCTCTCAAATGCCTCTCTTTTTTTAAAGATTTTTTCTCCTACCTTTATTATTTTTATAAATAACTCAAGGTGGCGAACATACCTAGTGCTCCTTCCTCCTCCTATTTTCCCCACAGCAACAATCTTGTGAGGTGAGTTGGCCTGAGAGAGAGTGAGTAGCCCAAAGTAATTCCCTAAAACCGGCCACAAAGCGGTAGTCCACCACTGTTTTATACAGGTGGTCAGTTTGCTTGTGTTCAGAGAAATCCCTTCTATTACAATGCATGTCTGGCAAAAGTGGATACCTGAAAGTTTTTCTTCCCCTTCCCATTAGAAGTTAAAGATGCACTTGAGCTGTGCTGGATTCCTGGTGGTGACACTGACACATCCATGTAGTTTGGCAATAGTATGGAAGTGATTGCTGTTTCCTTGTTCTGTGATGTTTTTCAACTTCCAGTCTGATCTAAAAATCTGCTTTGTTTTGTTTTTTCTCCTAATAATCTTCCAGCCAGGTAACAACCAGGCTGGCTTAGCTTCCAGGTACCAGCTGAGATCTTTCTCCTAATAAAAAGTTGTTCAATGGAGTGAATGGTGGGAAACAATAGTATACAAAGAGTTGGGGCAGGGGAGTCAGCTGCCTTGGACGTAAGGAGATGCAAGGGTCCTGGCTGGCACTTATTCTTGACTCACTTCTTCCCCATGTGATCTTAAAAATAACGCAAATCTGGCCCACAGTCATGCAGGGGACCAATAAGAGATGGTCCGCTCTTCTGGCCCTCAGCAGTTGCAGTGCATATATGACCCTTGGTCCGCCTGGGTTCTGCTTCCTGGTTTGGCTCACACCCAGGGCTTAACTTAGCTCTCCAGAATGTCCATCCATGGGGGCATCCAGTGGAATTTATCAGATTTATATGGCTGCCCATCTATCCAGGGAAACTCTGGGTAGAATAAGATCCTTTTTATCCTCATGTTATTATTATTAGGAGGCTGGAATGACTTTGCTGTTTGAAAAAGATTTTTATGTAGCTACTAAGTAGGGAGTAGGTGTGTGGCAGACTTGCAATTTATAATTTGAGATCTGTGTTAGTCAAGCGTCACCGTAGGATGTGATGTAATAGATTTCAGCAATTAATCTTAGGCATACCGTATCTGGGCTGCAAAGATTGAGGCAACCATTAGAGGACAGCAAAAAGAGTTGCTGCCTGGTCATGGGGGATGAGAAAAAAAAAAAGACAGGAGGGGGCTGGTGAGGAGAGAAAATTCAATATTTTGCCTTCTGTTAAACTGGTGTCTCATAACTGCTTCCTCCCCCACCCTCCAAATAAACTCAAAATTCCAAATTTCATTTCAAGGACATGTGATCCGCACTTTTGCTTCGCTTGGGTTCATGACCTACAGAAGTGGTGGAAATGGAATTTATTGCAAGCAGAATGTTCTGAAAGATAGGGAGCAACATCCTAGCTCATGCAAATTGGTGATGTTATTTAACCCCATTTTTTTTTTTTTTTTGGAATTGGAAATGATCTGTAGCATCCTGCTTCTGCTAGATTTTCAGTCCTGGAGAGTACATGCTCAATGTAACCCAAGCTTGAACAGATGCAGATAGTGTTTTTGTAAACGAATTGGGGTGGGAAGTGGTGAGAATCTTTTCAAAAGGACAGGAAAAAAAATGGTATGACACTTTACAGATGTCAGTCTAAGAGGAAAAAGACTGGGACAGGCTGAGAAAGACTGCATTAATGCAGCGTCTGGTTTTTTAAAAAAGTTTTTACGACTGTGCAACAACTAACAATCTTTTTTAATGAGGCACGTCTATGACTGTTTCTTTTTCAGTTATAGAAGGCATTTGAAATAAAGTGTGTTTTTACTTTCCCTTATATTTAATACATTGATTATGAATCTTAATAAGATGTCTGACCTTGCATATGAAGGCATACTTCATCAATGTGAGAGGGGTTGAAGAAAATCCCAATTAGAATCAGTGCAATATTCAGCCTGGAACATAGTTGAAGAAACACTGTCTTAAGACGATGCACTAAGAGATTTTCTTAGTTCAATATTAGGCATTTTTATGAAATAGTAAGTGTTACTTCTTTCAACTGAGCTTACTCACCCCCTCCCCCAATTGTGTGCAAACTTGTGCATAGATGTCATGGCAAGTATACACTTTCTGGCTCTTATATTAGGGATGGTTTAGATCTATCAGCATGAAAGTATAAAAAGTCATAAGACAAATGTGAGATGGCCTCCAGAGACACTGTATTTGGCACAGAAAGGGGGGTGAAAGGGAAGGCAATTACCTATTTGGAGCAGAGACAGATGCTGTCTAAATGTCTCTGAGCCTTTCTAAATGGTTTATCATATAGGTCTATGCTTGTCATGGCAAGTGAAGCACTGACATCTGGTGAGCAAGTCAGATGGTCAGCCATGGAAGGCCAAAGTAGGAATGGAATGCAAGAAAGGCAGAGAGAGTTGGATCCCAATGCTGAGAAAGTATCAGAAGTGGCTGGTTTAGGAAAAGGGACGTTAAGTAACATCAAACATCTGAGGTTTTTCTAAGCGGTTTTGCCTTACTTTGTATCTCCCTCACATTTCTTTGGGAAAATGCCTTAGGGGTTTATCTAAATGGTCAGGTTGAGGACTTTGAGTCAAGGTGGAATTCAGTTCATTATGAAACTGAATGAAAAAGTTGTATCTGGGTTTGCCTATTTTCTCCTCACCTCATTTCCTCATTCTTGTCTTGTTTTATCTTCTCTTTTTGATAATTAAGCATTTTCTTTAAAAGTAGGGATGGGTGAAAATTCAGTTTGTTATCTAACCAGACTTATCAAACTCTGTGAAACTTCTTATAAAGAGGATGGAAATTAAATGGGAAAGGAAGTGAAAGGTACAGATGTATTACTTCTGGGCAGAGGTACTTATTGGGACTCTGTGTATTCATCTATGTTTCCCATACTGAATTAATTTGCTATCTCAACTCCCAACATGCTCTTCATCTTTATTAGTTATATGACAGGTTTTTATCAATGCTGAGGGTATTTTATTTGGCCAGTGTGGATGGATAACTGTTTGGACAATTTTTGATGGGAGAACTTTCCAAAATTCATAAATTTTGTCATAAATGGGAAGGGAAAATTCCTTGATTTTTTTTTTTTTAAAAGAAGAAAATGGGGGAGAAAGCAAAACAGTCAATTTCCTCTATCTGTATTAGTATGCATGTTCTCACACTGTCCACTGACCCCTGCAAATTTTCATGCTAGATATAGCATTACCATTCACAACTATGGGTTCTCCATCAGTTCTAGCATTCACCTATATGCAGTGTTTCTTGCATGCAATAGATCAGAGGGTGAGGAGGCAATATTGTGTCCTCAAGGGGACTTCAAATCCCATTAGCCATAGCCCAGGAAGGAATTGTGGGAATTGTAGTTCAAAATACCTTGAGGGGACCAGGTTACCTACCCATGGGAGAGCCCCATCTACTGGAGGAAGGATCTGAGAGAAGAACCTTTCTGCCTACATAGTTTCTTCAATCAACTCTCAAGCGTAGAAAATCTTTCAGGTTAGCCTTCTGCTTTTTTGAAACCTTTCAACACTCAGCTCTGCTGAAGCCTGCAGCAGCTCAGGCTAACGAACAGCTAATGTTGATCCTGTCTAAAACACAATGGAATTCTATAATTACATGGCATGTGTGACTAACATTTTGTACAACTATGAGTAATTGTGGACAGACTGCTATTTACAGTCAGACATTTACCTTCCTCACAACACAGCTTTGCATATCTTCCACACATGTTTTCATTAAATAGAGCTTTCTTTTTCTTCTTCTGTGAATACAGACACACACACACACACACACACACACACATACACACACAGAGAAATATATATATGCCTTGTTCTTTTCATATTGTGCTATAAGATCTTTGCTTTTGTCTTGGGTTAACACATGAAAAATGAATTTGAACGTTAATAGAATCCATTTGTGGACTAGGGCTTTTATTGTAAATAAAATTATTCATTTGTTATGTCCTATTGTTTTCAGCAGACACAGTATTGATCGTTGGGTTTTTGCTCAGGGATGCTGTAAGGAGTGCGCGCATAAGAAGGGAATAGAGCAACATTTGTAAATTGATTGAATGTAAAACATAATGACAGAGACAAAGATTATTTCTGCAGCACGGTTATATTATACAAAGTATTTTTCAATGGCTTATTGAGTTGGTTATTGAAAAGAGCAGGCTGTCCAAAATGGAACAATGGACAGGATGTTACTGAGACCAAACAATTTTATGCATTCAAAATTAAAATGGATTAAAAAAAAAAAGTAACTTTTTTGGTCTACTTTTATTGCAGTGAAAACTTTGGTACTAAGATAACTTCTTTATCAAGAGTTTTCTTCCCATCAGCACTAATTAGATATTTGATCCTCACCCACATTTTGAATTTATTTATTTACTTATTTATTTACTTATCAAATTTGTATAGCCACCCATCTCACAGAAAAGCAATTCTGGTCACTTTTCCAAAACATAGTTAGCTCTTCATTTGCAGTGTTTTCTGTTAGACAGTCAGGTGCGTTCCGGATTTTTGGGACCCCTACACTGGCTGCTAATTCTGGGAGGTGTTGGTTTGGGCTGAGACAGACTTGGCTTTTGAATGGCCCTTCAAAAAATCCTGAGTGCAGCCAGATTTCTGTTACATTCAATTAAAATAAAATTTCAATTATATTAAGGGTGTTTATTTTTATTTTAACTATAGTTAGATTTAATATAGTTAATATAATTGTCATTATAGGTGACAGTACCAAGCTGATCTTGGCTGATCTTAAAAAATGTAAGCAGGATCGGGCCTGATTAGTACCTGAACTTAGTACTTGAGAGATCCAGGAAATCCTCAGAAGTAGAAAAATGTTCTCAGAAGAAGGCAAACCACTTCTGTTGCCAAAAAAGAAAAAAAAAAAAGGATGCATCTACACGCTCACCAAGATTCAACCTTGACAAGGGAGTCTTTACATTTATTGTTTAATCTAATTACTGTCCAGTGACATAGCTAATAATTTGCTTCAAGTAAAAATGTATAGTTTTTGGTAGCAGTGGGTGAATTCTTTCAGAAGAAAATTGAGTTTTATACATTCGATTTCTACAAGACAGGTGGACAAGCTTATAAAACCTGTAGGACAAGACACAAATTGAGCAGAACCCAGAAGACAGTGGCCCAATAGGGTACCATTTGAAAAAGTGTTTGTGGGAAACACAGATTATTATCTTAATGCTGAAGCCATTTGAACTCAATTACATTCAATTAGATGTTAAATTTCTAGGCTATAGTAGATGTTACATTTCACCAGTGCAGAAGGAAACAATACATCTCCTGGAGACTCAGTTAAGGGAGAGAGTAATAATAGGGGCTCATCTTGGCATGAACTTTGTTTTCCTCCTGATCCTGTTACGGTTCTGTTCAGGGGCTTTTTTTTTTTCCTTCAAAGGGTTTAAAAAGTCCATCAAATTTTCTGCTAATGAAACAGACAAATGTTGAGTAGATCACCTGTAATTAATTTCTCAAAATTAATCTGCCATGTGAAATAGAGTCTGAGCTGTTGAATAAGATGTGTCTTGGATTGGGACATCTTTCAAACCCTGAACCATGCTGAATCAAACAGCTTCTAAAGAATGAAAGTGGAATTCCTCTGATGCAGATGAAGTCTTCATAAAGCTGTTGTTAGTCATGCAGAGTTTGGGGGGCCAAATGGACAGAAAGAGGCAAAACGTCTGCAAAAGTTAAAACATTTCTCCAGAAGTACTCTAGAGCAGTGTTTCTCAACCTTGGAAACTTTAAGATGCGTGGACTTCAAGCATGGCTGGGGAATTCTGGAAGTTGAAGTTGAAGTCCACGCATCTCAAAGTTGCCAAGGTAGAGAAACCTCTAGAGGAGAGGAGATATATAACTACATATCAGAGTGTAGCTTCTAATTACTATGGGTGGAGGGATTCATACATGGCAGGATTATTCTTTCTCCAGGACGAGGGACATCAAAAGCATCTGGTGGCATTTGTAGAACCTGAGATTGAGAAATGTTGGAGTCATCTTGCCTTTATCATTGTTCGCTTCCTAACTATCAGCCATTCCTACTCTACTGCACTTTGATGCCAGTTAGACAGAAAACCACTACAAAACCTTTCCATTGTTTTTCATGCACATTAGCTTTTTAGCCCTTGTACAATTGCTCTGTAATTCTACATGTTTTTAAAATAATGCTTTTTCTATGCTGCTATATGCTTCTTTTTTTCTGACTCTTCCCCCAGAAACCTGGGTGCTAAGTATGGTGGTTGATTATATTATTTTTGAATTGTAAAGGAAGGCTGCTCTTGCATAAAATTCTATTTATCTGATTGATTCAATTACTATACTGCCCAGGCTGGTCAAAAATCGAATAGTATTCCAAGCAAGGAAGTGCCCCTTTCATATTATTCAATCCATGTTTTTTATTGCATTTGTAGCAGTTTTCATGATATTAATGCAAAATAATAGATTTGCTCTCATCTGCTAAGCCAATCACATCTACATAATTTGTTAAATAGATGATGAGAATATACAGTAAATATTTCTTTCTGGAAGTGTGTAGAATATTGGTACAATACTGATCCCCTGGGTCCATGTTGTTTTATTTACAAGTGAAGATGTATTATTTTATTCCTCTTACCTGAAGAACTGAGTAGGAGGTCTGTGACAGTCCACCCCACTTCTGCAAAAGGCCACTTGACTGGGTCATTTTGCCCTTAATTTAGGCTCTATTTATTTAGCATCTACCCAATGTCAAAGCATAAAGTTAAACAAAATAATAAATCAAAGAAACAAGCACACAGAAAAGTTCATGTAGTCTTAGGAGGCAGTATTAGGAGGTGGCAGCACCTGGTTGACTTGTCTGGGCTTGGAAGCAGAGTTGGGTCTGGTTAGTACCTGGATGGGATTCTTCCAGGGACTGCCAGCATACCTGGCTAGACTAGGTAGCTCAAAAACTATCCCAGAAGAAGATAATAGCAAATCACTGCATGTGTAGATGTACTCCCCCACTGAGAGTTGAACTAAACCTGATGGAGAGTCTGCAATGAGCAGGGGGTTGGACACTCATGTTTCAGTAGCTTCATTCAGCCCTATGGTTTGATGAGGTCTCTTCTCTCATGCCTGAAAAGTTGAGGGAACTGCCAACAATTCCTCATGGATGGCAGCTCCTATGAATTGGCTGTTCTGAAAATTGCTAAAATTTTGCAAGAACAGCTGGGGGAGTTCTTACCCTAAAATTAATTTTTTCCTCATGACAAATAACTGCCCTTTATAGGCCTTTTTTTTTTCCTTTTAAGGAAAAAGTACGACACTGAAGTGCATAAATATAGAATAGCTTCAACCTCACAGCTTTTTACAGGCCCGATGAATAGTTACTTCATAATGGATGTGATATCTCAAAAGATGATTTTTCCCTTTTTATTCTTAACCTCCTGAAGAAAAACTTAGTAGCTGTGAATATTATGAATGAGAACAGAGAGGGAATTGGCAAACGTGGCTTTGTAGTAGCACGCTGCTTGAACAGATCAGTGAGCTGTACGTTATTCTTGAATATTACCAGCGGCCTGGGATGGTTTTATTTTTTTTCCATCCATGCTACAATTTAATGCTTTTACTGCTGAGCAGAGGAGCTCTCTTCCTTCCCAGTCATAGTATCTTGGAATTAAAATGTTAGTTGAACGATTCATATACTTGAGAAGATTTTCCCACTCCTTCTGGTAACACCTTTGCAATCGCTTTTTTTTTTTACTTGTAGTATCCTTAATAAAACCTGTTGATTGATTGATTATGTGCCATCAAGTCATTTTTGACTCCTAGCAACCACATAGATTTTCTCCATGCCGATCTATCCCTAACCTATTCTTTCAAGTCTCCCAACTGTGTACCCATTGCCACTGTAACTGAGTCCATCCATCTTGCTGCTGGTCATCCCCTTCTTCTCTTTCCTTCTACCTTTCCCAGCATTAGAGCTTTCTCTAGAGAGCTGGGTCTTCACATAATGTGTCTGAAGTAGAATAGTTTGAGCGTAGTCATTTGTACTTAGAGTGAGAACTCTGGATTGATCTGTTCAACAATCCATTGGTTTGTTTTCTTGGCTATCCCGGGTATTCTCAGGAGTCTTCTCCAACACCAAAGTTCAAATAGATGAATTTTCCATGTAGTATTGTATGTTCAAAACGAATCCTTATAACTACTCTGTCTGCCAAAAACAGCCTTCCCACACTGAAGAGCCTTTATCAAACGAAGATTTCACCTCATACCATTTATTCTCAGAAATGGCTATATTCCTCTCTTGTCTGACTGTAAGCATATCTGTGACAGTGAGGGGCTTGAAAATATTTTGCATTATTCCCATTACTGCCAACTGACTGCTAATTCCGGAAGAGACTTTCGGTCCCATCTTACTCAGCCTTAGAATGGCTTTATGGACAATAAAAAGGTGAGGCCATTGCTGGTGGATGAGAGTTCTTGGTTCCAGAGCATTTTGCAGTGTTTCTTGTAGCAGCCAGGACATAGCTTATCAGCCTTCTCTCTGGGATTTTAATTGATTGTAAAGATGATGAGTATACTCAACAGCTTTATGTTTCCAAATTTAGTTTTGGAATAAATTAGTGAAGATGTTTTATATCAGTAATGCCTTTTTAACAGCTTGTATACCTACCTACCTACCTACCTACCTACCTACCTACCTCACATCCATTTATTTATTTCAATGAAGTTTTACATGAGATTAAAAACAAGAGAAGATTACATTTCAAGCAATAGCTAATATTTACATTATTAACACTAAAGGGCCTAGCTGAAGAAATGGGTGCTCTGAAGGTGAAGGGACTTGACGTCAAATGCAACAGACTGGGAGGATGTAGGAGAAGGCCTTTTCCCACCTGCCTGATAAACAGACCTTTAAAAGCAGAGGCACCTTGGGAAAGGTCTCCTACAGACCTTAGTGTTCAGACAGGCAGTCCATCAACTGGTCAGATCCTAAGTTGTTTAAATCTCTAAAGGTTAACACTAGTATCCTACAATGTGCTTGGAGAGCAAATCCAATGAGTACAGGTTTTTCAACATAGGGACATGATGCTGAGATCTCAGCATTATTCACTGCTTACCAGGAAAGTTACTGAGCATAAGACTTAATTTCATATTCTTGCTAATGTACTGTGATCTTTTGAAGGAGTCTCTGTACTCGGAGACACATTTACAATGGTCATTTATCTATTTTAGAGAGCCTTTATTGCCACAAGATAGTTTTCTGTGAAAGATTCTTCCATCCAAGTCTGGTTTAAATAGAACCATATTGAAAAGAGGGAGCAGAGGGCTTGCTTGCAGTCTTCCCTACTGGGGCCAAATGCATCATATTTCTATTGAAAGTATGATCAATATTTCTAAATGTTCATTTATATTTAGAAATCAGCATACTGTTCAGAAGCATTCTCTCTTTGGTTCCCCCCTTTTAATTTTTTGGTGATACATCTTTTCTTACTGATGCATAAACGGCCATCCTAAATATGTTGTTACCTTCCTTACCAAAAGCGTATTTTGAGAAGGATTTGAAATGTCTTCCTTTGACTTCTAAGTAAGAAAATAATGGTGCAGCATTTCCTTATCTCTACTTTGCTTTTCACTCAGTTGAGCTCAATGATAGTACTGTATCTGTCTGTCATCAAGAGAGATGCAAACAAGAGATGGAATTTGATTTGCTGTAATTGTTTCTAAAGAGGCAGCTGATGATTCCCCAAACAAAAACTTATAAACAAGCTTCTCTGTTTTGGAACAGCGAGCTTCGAGACACATGCTGTGAAGAGAACAGAGGAGAAGATTGCTCCGTTTATGGTGAGGAGAGACCTAGTGTTCCAACCATATTGCTCTAGGAAAGAGTACCTGGAGAAGTCATGCTAACTGATTCTAAGCATGTTTGATTTGATGGTTGGACCAGTTCTTAAACATTTGTATACAGGTATCAGTTGCCACTTTTGTAACATAACAAAGAAGAACATAACAAACACCAACAGCTAGAAAAATGTAATATTATTCAAGACTGTTTCACCTCATCCATTACCATTTTTTCAGCTTATTAGCATTTTTTTTCCTTTCTATCTGCTTCTGGCCTACAGATGTCTGCTCTTCTACTCAGTCTTTATCATGATACAAAGCTAGGGGGTGGCTAATACATGGGAGGAGAGGGAAAAATTCAAGAAGACTTAGGCTAGAAGGGTGGGAGGAAACAAATAGAATGAAATTTAACAGGGAGAAATGTAAACTCATGCTTCTAGGTAAGAAAAATGAAAAACATGTACGGAATGGGGAAAAATTGGCACAAGAGCAGCACATGTGAGAAGGGCTTGGGTGTACTTGTGGATCACAAACTCAGCGTGTCCCAACAGTGTAATGCAGCTTCAAAGAAGGCCACAACAACTTGAAGAGCATCAAGAAGAGCATAGAGTCCCGATCGTGAGAAGTAGTTATCCCGTTCTGCTCTGTCGTCGTTAGGCCTCACTTGGTATTGTGTTCAGTTCTGCATACCCCATTAAAAAAAAAAAAAGACATTGGTAAACTGGAGCAAGTCCAGAGAAGGGCTACCACAATGGTGAAAGGACTAGAAACTAAGTCCTACAAGGAATGGTTAAAAGACCTAAGTATGTTTAGTTTGCAGAAGAGAAGTCAGTGGAATAGGTTACTGCAAGTAGAGGTTAGTTCCCCTTCACTGGAGGTTTTCAAACAGAGGCTGGATCGGGGATGGTGTAGTGAATCCTTCAGTGTGCAGGGGATTGGACTTGATGATCTCTTAGGTACCTTCCAACTTGATGATTCTGTGTAAATAAATAAACAGCAGCCAATAGAACATTAGGTTTGGGTAACTTAGGGATAAGTGAGTCAAGCTAGCTCATATTAATAATTGTTTCTGGTCTGTAAATATCCAACTCATTGATCATGTTTATCTTAATGAGCAATTGGATGGACAGCTTTAATTTTTGCTGTAGGATGTCACCTACTACAAATCTCATCACTGAAGTCCTAAATACTAGGGAGCAACATTTCTATAAGGCTATATGGAAGGTGAGCCTGGGCAGCTGAAGTCTCAGTAAGCCAAAAGACTTAGCTGAACTGACATTAGGCTGTCCTCACCTGAACACTTCTCCTCCCCTAGCTGTAAAGAACGTATATGGTTCCTAGAGCTCCCACTGAATTCCGCAAGTTGAATTTTGCTGCAAACTCATCTTCAGCCTGGCCTACCTTTGTGCAGACATCTGTTTAGTCCGGCTGCACTTGCCCTCTCTGCCTGGTTTTGGGTTCTTCTACTGGCAGATTTTTCTGGGGTATTGGTGGGCCTTGGAGATAGCTGTCAGGAAATTGTTTTACCCAGAAAACGTTACTTGTGCTTCAGCCTCCTCACCTACCCACCAGCCAACATGTTGTATTTAGGATGGCCCGCTCAGAACCTTCAGGCCTTGGACATAGCACCCTGATTTGTATGGTACTAAGCAATTTATGAACAACTGAGATGACTGTACCTGGGTGTGGATAATTTCCCCTTGATGTCTCATTTTCTCTTCTCCTAATACATCTTGAGATGGTTATAGTTATCAAGAGAACTTTTCATCTTATAAATTTATTTCTAGCAGAGGGAATCTTTTCAGAATGGGAATAATCTCTCCCTCTGCTAATAATTCTGTAGCAGATCACAATAACCTCTGGAGTTTTGATGAAAATGGCAATTTGGGTGTAATGAGTGTTATATAAGTTATTTCCAGATCAAATAAAGCAGGAAATATTACACTAAATTGTTATCACTTTTAAAAGGAGGTAATAAAGGGGAATGTGGTTTTAATATAAATCAGTTGTACTGATCTTTCCTGGTGTGGCTCTTTTTATTCTTGTTTTAAGTAACAAGCAATGCTGTATTTTGTGTTCTGTTCAGATATTTTTTAGAATAAGTTTCTTCTCTTGCAAGCTTAATTTGATCATTCAGTACTATTGCCAACCCTGTGAACCTGGACTTAATTCAGAAACTGGAACTTATCCTTTGACCTCAGAGCTTTTATTTGGCCCAAACACCTTTTTTCCTCAAAAATAAAGACGCATACAGTGGTACCTTGGTTCACGAACTTAATTTGTTCCACAATTCTGGTCGCGAACCAAATTGGTCGTGAACCGAATCAAATTTCCCCATAAGATTCAATGTAAATAAGCTTAATCCGTTCTGACCCCTACGAATGTGGTCGCCAACCAATTTTGGTCACCAACTGAATCAAATTTTCCCATAAGGTTCAATGTAAATACAGTTAATCTGTTCTGAATCATATGTATTTTTTTTTTAAAACCACAAAAATATGAAACAAAGTACATTACAGTACAGTATGAAGAGAGAGAACACTAACCTTGCTTGAGGCGACTTCTGGCGTGGGGGACAGGAAGGCGGGTGGGGAGGCAGTTATTGTTTGGAGGGAGAGTCCCCCTCCGAAAGGACATCAGGGAGATCTCCTTCAGGGGTGTCCTCTCTTCTTTGTCTCTTAGCTGCAGGCTCAGTTTTGGTGAAAAATCTGTCTAATGTCACTTGTTTTTTTCCTGCGCTGCATAACCCTCCGGAAATGAGAGACCACATTATCGTTCATCAGATTCAACACTCTGTTCGTTACAGTTATGTTGGGGTGGTGCTTCTCAAAGAAATCCTGGCACTCATTCCATTTTTCCATAATGGATTTTATCACATCACTGCTAACCTCTTCCCTGTCTTCTTCTTCCTCAGTGGAATGCTCCTCAACAAGCGCTTTCTGCTGCTCACTCTGGAGTTCTGCAAGTTCTTCCATGGTCAGCTCCTCCTTATGGTCCTCAACAAGCTCCTCTATGTCTGCACCATCGACATCCAGACCCATATACTTGCACATGAACACAATCTCCTCCACTACCTCTGCATCAGACCCTTCAAAGTCACGTTCAGTGACACATTCTGGCCACAGTTTCCTCCAGGCTGAGTTTAAGGTCCAGTACGTGACATCTTCCCAGGCTTTGTCAATGAGGTTGATGCAGTGGAGGACATTGAAATGTTTCTTCCAGAATTCTTTCAGAGTCAAGGACGTCTGTTCAGTGACATTAAAACACCTGGTGAAGAGTGCCTTTGTGTTCAGCTTCTTGAAGTTGCAGATCACTTGCTGGTCCATGGGCTGCAGAAGAGGTGTTGTGTTGGGGGGGAGGAACTTGACCTTTATGAAGTCATACTCAGCGTCCATATCATCCACCAAGGCTGAAGGGTGTGCCGGGGCATTGTCCATCAGAAGAAGGCACCTTTCAGGTAGTTGGTTGTCAGAAAGATATTTTTTAACAGTGGGTGTGAATACCTCGTGCAGCCATTCCATGAACAATTGCCTTGTGACCCAAACTTTCGCATTGGCCCTCCACATGACAGGCAGTCTGGCCTTGTTCACATTGTGTTCCTTGAATGCACGAGGGGTCTGGGAATGGTACACCAGTAGTGGCTTAATCTTCAGCTCGGCGCTTGCGTTCGCACACAGCAAAAGGGTCAGTCTGTCCTTCATGGGCTTGTGCCCTGGCAGTGCCTTTTCCTCCTGCGTGATGTAGGTTCTGTTTGGCATCTTCTTCCAGAACAGCCCTGTTTCATCGCAGTTGAACAGTTGTTGAGCGACGTATCCTTCTGCCTTCATGAATTCCGTGAATTCTTTCTTGTAGGATTCTGCAGCGGCCTTGTCAGAACTGGATGCCTCACCATGTCTTGTCACACTGTGGATGCCACTTCTCTTGCGGAATTTACCAAACCAGCCTCTAATGGCTTTAAATTCTTCACTTGTTGTGCTTGTAGAGGGTTTTTTTTTGCAGTAAATCACTGTGCAATTTCCTGGCTTTTTCACAGATCATAGCTTCACTAACGCTATCACCTGCCAGCTGTTTCTCATTCAACCACACTAACAAAAGTTTTTCCACCTCTTCCAGCACTTGTGTCCTCTGCTTGGTTAACATTGTTACTCCTTTTGCCACATCAGCTCCTTTGATGGCATCTTTATTCTTCAAAATAGTCGAGATTGTTGACTTCGCCATCTTGTACTCCGAGACCAGATCAGTCACACAAATACCACGCTCATGCTTTTCTACAATTTCCTTCAATGGTTATTTTCTTCAAAACCTTATTCTTACCATTCTTGCTCTGCACTTTCTTTTTACCACCATTCTTGCTCTGCACTTTCTTTTTACCACCATGCTTGCTCTGCACTTTCTTTGGAGCCATGCTAAAAAGCACACCAAAAAGCTTCACAGCCAGTGTCTGTCTGTGACCGTGATCTCACCTACAGGAAGCCACGACCACATGTCAGAGCAGGGAAGATGGCTGCGGGTCGTGTTCATCACCTGATGCGGAGTTCGCGAACAGAAGCAAAATTTTGCAAACGCTGCTGTTCGTGACCTGAATTGTTCGTGAACCAAGATATTACTGTATGTGGATTTGAGCCTAAGTCATACTTCGATGAAGGCAAACTATAAGTTGGATTTTGGAACTGATATAAACTAGAGGGATATTCTGTGGGTCAGTGGAACATGTAGAAGTTGGAAATAGAGGTAACAGGCAAGATCCTGACCATCTTTTGTGTGTTTGATGTAAAGTTGCATTAGATTGGTAAGAGGCTAAATCACAGTTTCTGGAGAATTAAAGCAATATTTTGATTGGACCTAATCTTTAAAGCTGTGTTCTTATCTTTGCTGGTTAGGATTTGTATTCTGTCTTTCTCAAGACTTATTTTTTTAAAATATTTCTTTCTCAGTATTCGTAGCCCATCTTTCCTCCAAGAGCTCAACATGTTTTAAAGGTTTTAGCATTTGATTTTAATGTTGTATTCAAGTTTTAGAATTTTATTTTTATATATGTTTCCTTGTAATCTACCCAGAGTTATTGGAATGGGCCATGAATATTTTCTTTCTCTCTCTGTTTCTGTACATGCCCTCACACACATATCCACACATATATATGGTTAGGACGGGAGGGAAGGTAGCTGATGATATAGTTTGCTTTAATCCTAGTTTGTTGAATGAGCAATGTTGGCTGGGTTTAGGCATTGTGTTAAAGAAAGAGACCATATTACAATACAGCAAAATGCACCCTTCTAGCCTGTCACTAGCCCACAATCACCCAGTGAACTTCAGTGAGTGGTGATTTTTGTTCAGCATTCTAACTACCATACCAAACAGGTTTTGAGATATGAATCAAAACAAATTCAAGGAGATTCCTATGGCTGCATCCCGTTTTATAAGTATAATTCCAAATCTTTCTGGAAAGTGCAGTACTGCTTTAGATAGCAATGACAGTGACAAAATCAGTGAAATGCAATCAGAAATTAAAAAGCCATCTTCATAGGTATGTCACTATCCAGATGCTTTTTCTTAAAATACAAATTGGTAATAGTAAATTACAACTAAGAATATTTTATCAACTGGCCATTGTATGTCTCTTCTTTGAATAGTAACTATGACCTTGTTCCACCCCACTGTTGTTCATCTATATCTAACATTGGTTATAATTCCACTTGCTGCAGGTCTTAATGATCATATGGTTTTTAAGCCTCCTTGCTTATAGAAATTGTGCAGGCTAGTTTCAAAAAATGGGAAAGCTGAATTGTTTCCACTTAGGTGATCAAATAAAGTTTGGGAGCTATTTTTTTGCATATCTAAGATTTTTCTTGAGTTTTGCCCCCAAAAAGCATCTACCTGGTATCGCTGTGATTTAAACTCAGGCCTTTAAAGCTGCTTATATAGTGCCTCTGTATTTTATTGAAATTCTTAGGCACGGAGGCCTCCTTTGATACCTCCAAAATGAAATTACCCAGTTCCTCCGTGAAAATTCATTTAGCCTCAGGTGGAGTAAATAAAAGCAAAATGAAGTAAAATTTAATATAGTTCACTTTGCAAAGCTGTTTTCACAGTACAGGAAAATCACTGAAGCCCTGCAGATGTTGTAGGCACTTGAGGTCAGGTGGAAAGAGGGACTGGTCACCAAGAAAGAATACATCCAGGTAGCTCTAAATTGTAGAGATGGTGTCAGCAAGACTAAAACTCAGAATAAACTGAAATCATGAAGGACTCTTAAGAACAACAAAAGGGCTTCTTTAGAGTTGATCAAAATAAAAAGCAAGGGGAAAGAATTTGTGTGCCAGTTAATTAACAAATGCAGCACAGTGTTACAGGATAACAAAGAAAAAGAACTATTTTGATTCCGTCTCCTGTGAGAGGAGAGTGTGTGAGGAGCAGGATGAAAAGACAGGATTGAAATTTGAGAGGGAAGAAGCCTTTTTATTTTAAATGATTAAATCTCAATGGTTAGATGAATGGCAAAAGTTGTTCTTTTCCTTACAAAGAAAAAAAAAATGAGGATCATAGAGACTTCAGATGAATCAGCCTGATACAGATAGCTGGGAACATTCTAGAGCAGATCATAAAAGATGGAGCACTAAGCACCTTGAAAAGAATGTGGCAATTACCAGATATTAGCATGGCTTTGCCAACAAATTAGCCCCCTGGTTGCTCCATTTTGGACAAACTGAAGTTCCTGACTACTTTTGAAAGTAGTTCCATGGATACTAATGAGATGAAATGTAAGCTTAGACTAAAAGACTTCCTCTCTAGGATACTATTATGGTGGATTCCATGTTAGATTAAATATCCTTTGTTATGTCTTCCAAGTAATTTATGATTATATGTACTGTTTGTACGACTCATTTACCCATGGTTAATTTAAACATGTTTTACTCAGTGAACCCATTCTTTTGGGCGCGTATGGCACTATGCTGATATGGCCCTCTGGAATGATCTTCTCCCAGAGATTAGTGTGGTTCCCACCCTTATGACTTTTAGGAAATAATTAAAGATCTGGTTGTTATCCCAGGCCTTGGAGACAGCGTGACTGTGGAGCCCCCTTTTTTGTTCTGTTCTGTTCTGTTCTGTTTATGGCTTTGTACTGATCGGTTCATGGTTGAGATTTTGCTCTTCCAGTCAATGGCATTCTTTTATATGTTGTTGCTGTTTTAATTGTGAGCTGCCCCTATTAAATTAATGGATTTGGCTGAAATGGCGAAGCTAACAGCCTTAATAAGAGATAATACTATTTCTAAATTTGTCTCCTAATGGCAATGCTTCCTAGATTACGTGCTTGGTTTGGGAAAAAATGAAGCTTTGATTGTGGGATTGAATGATTAGATGGTTTGTGTTGATAGAAATAATGCGAATTAGGATTAAATAGTGGTAAGAGATTAACTTTTTTAAAATTTGTACTGATATCTGTATTGGAGATAGTTGGAAGTCATTTTTTGTTTTATCTTTCTATTTGATCTCACTTTTTTGGTTTCTGTCTTTTTCTTTTAGTTCTATCTTCTCTCTTTTCTATATTTTCTGATTTGTATTTTAACTGTACTTTTTATATACCTTAATAAAAGTTGGAAAGAGGAAAAAAAAATATGAGCTGCCCAAAGTCATCTAGGAATAGGTGGCTTCAAAATTTGACAAGTCAGTTAATCATCTGCAGTGTTTCTTACAATGTGGTAGTCTCCTAAATTATATGTTATCACGGTCTAGGTCTTCATAATCCAGAAAAGGACATGGCTGTGCTTGCCTATATTTTGCTTTCTAGCCAGCATATAGCCAGCAAACCCACTCATTTTATCTTGATATTTGATTCAACTTTGTTAATTCATTTGAAAATTCCAGTTAAGCATTTTAACTGTGCAAAAGAAGACATGATTACTTTCTATGCATTTCTCAAATATGAATGTGAAAAAAGGGAAAAGCTAATTTAACTCAAGTATCAAAAATGGTTAATTTTATTTAAAAAAACCTGTTTAATTAATCATGAGCCACATGGAAGAAGTGCAAAAGCAAACCTCTGCTCAAATAATTATTTCCTGAGTATTAATCCATTAATATTAATAAAATAATTTATACAGGGTTGTCTCACGAGAAATCATATCCTGAGGTTTGCAGGGGAAAAATTGAGTTTAAAATTCTTGTATGATAATACAGTTCTAACTTTTACTTCCCAGATGGTAACATGATTGTAACTCTGCTTACTTGGCACATTTTTTTTTTTTTTACTTTGTTAGGCTGTGTTAGTATTGGAAACCCAGGAAAAATATATTACATTATTTCACAGCAGTTTCTTAAATCAAATTATTTTGTACAATAAATGTCTAGTAAGGACTTGATTTAGAGTTGCTTTAAGAAGGTTGCTATAAAGGCCTTAAGCAAAGATATTATAGTTTTACATCCTAATCCTGTGCATATTTACTTCAATGGCAATCCCACCCTATCCAGGTGGACTTATATTCAAGTTACTATGCAGAAGATTGTAGACAGAGAGACAGACTGATCAGTGGGGCTTAGTTTAGAACAGATACATATGCATAGAATTGTAATGCTAGATACATCATGAATGAATCAATAGAAGAGAAGAGAAAAAAAAATAAGATCTCCCAAGTTAAGCTCCAGTCAGGGAGCTACACTGGTTTCAAATCGACTTCCAGATGCAATTCAAGGTGTGGGTTGTCACCTTTAAGGCCCTGTGTAGCTTTGGATTTGATTGTCTGTGGGACTGCCTTGTCCCACGTTTTAACTGCCCATCTGGTTAGAATGAACAGGATCAACTCCTTCCTGAACATAGGAAACTGGCATTTTTGATTGATGTCCCTATGCTTTGGAACCCCTTTCCTGTGGAGATCTGGTCTACCTCTTCCCTCCAGATTTTCAGGAGAGCAATTAAGAACTGAGTGTGCCATCTAAACCAGGAGGAAGGCATGTTATGAACATTATGATGCAAACAAATCACTTTGTATATTTACTTTGTCTCCTTTGATGTTATTAGGATAGATTATTTATTTATGCAGGTTGGAGGGGTTTTTTTTATGATGTTTTTGATTGTTAGCAGCTCAGAGCTTTTGCGAATCAAGTCCTGAACTCAAATCAAGTCAAGCCAAATCATGTCAAATACGTTTTGACAATAGTATGGAAGTGGATTTCTGAATTTTTTTCTCTGTCTAACTCTATATTGCCTGGTGATTTCCCATTCAAGTGGCCAACTCTGCTTAGTTTCCAAGCACAGACAAGATAGTTTAGCTGCTGCTGAATTTGACCTTTTGCATATGTGGAAAATTGCTTGTGCTTCCAAATGTGCCTATTTGCATTGTTTGAATGACCTTAATTTTTTAGGATAGATGGAATTTTTAGGATGGATGGAAAGGGTGGGTTGAAAATCAAAAATCATAAACTCTGCCTGTAGTGACTCTACCTACCACCTCATCTGCTGATTGTCCCATGATATTTGAAAGGACTAGAGAACGTCTGAAAAGCTGCATATCCCAATGTAATATCAAGGAAAGAACCTCTCTGCCCACCCCACCCCTGAAGATTAATGTTCTGTGGAGCAAGCAGGAAATGATCTCACTAGACTCTTCCAGGTTTAGTGGTAGGAAATCTGTTCTTATTCTCTATGTTGATTTCAGTTCTTTCAGTGATTCTACCTGGCTTCAGGATTTCTAGTGAACTGATGTGAGCAGATCCCAACTGCCTTTCATTTGTGATCACTGCTGACAGCAATTCATGAGTTTTAATAAACATTAACCTTACAAATGGCAACATCCTAAATGACAAAATTTGGAGACATTACTGTATGCCTGTAAGGCATATTTAATAGTGGTTAGGAATAACGGTGATATTGTCCAAACAGAATCTGATGATTTATCTATGCTTTCTCCCTAAGGAAAAGTTTAATAAAATGTGGTAGCTGGAAGCCCACATTAAATGAATTCTGAGAGCTGAAGTTAATATCTGAAATGCAATGGATTTTTAACCCCATAGAGTTTCTTTTCCTTAAAGCTTTTTGTTATTGCAACATATGTCTTAGAGTTTAATACCTAGGCCATCCAGATTAATTTTGTTGCTTGGGAAGTACAGATTCAAATTAAACCCTTAAGAGTACACTTTGAGTGCCATTAACTGGGTTAGTTGTTTGATAGTTGTTAATAATGAGAGTTCTTTTTGTTTTCTGTATGTCGTTTTTGCATTTTCGAAAAATGATTTAACAGTACTATACTGTTTGGGTTCTGGTCCCCTCCCACCCCCCAAATTTGGATGCAAAACCAAACTGTTGAGCAAACTATTCAAAGCCAGATCTGTAAATCTCTGAACGGTAGTGATGGTTGTTATGAGCATTGGTGGCCAGATGGAGAATTCTGGCCAGCAAAGTCTCTTGGGAAAAAGGAGATATTGTGAGATCACCCACCTGCATTCATTGTTCTTCCAGGACAACACGTCCCCAGTTGTGGTTGTGCATCATTAAAAGCTGTAGCTTCTTTGGGGGTTTATTTATTAATATGTCCATTGAGCATATTCAAGGCATAGTTGAACACCCCACCTCACTCCAAATGAGTCAGCTCTGCATCCTTTCCTTTTAGCTCATAGAACCCAAAGGCAGTTCAATCTTCTATTTCCATTTTTTATTCCACTCTGTTTATTTAGAGGCATGTATCATGTTCAGACCAGACCCCTCTCCCAACATTCCAGAATAGTCCTTGTTTTAAAAAGCAACATGCTATGGTTCCCATTGAAGATAGTGCCTGCTATATGAATATTTTGACTTGCTAATTCAACTTTGGCTAGAAGAAGATGATGATGATTTTGGGGCAATCCACAATGAGTCAGTGAGTCATTTTATTTTGGTCACTGACCAGGAAAACCGATCTTTAAAAAACTGAGTCACATTTAACTTGCCAAATATCTATGCAGTCTATATAGCACAGAAATTGACTAGAATCACACAAGCTTATGAAATCATATAGTAATGTTACTAAAATTATAAGTTTGGACATAACAATTATTATAGTAAGGCATTATATAATTTGAATAAGGCAATTAAATGATTATTTAGAATAATAGAATAGTAAAATTACCGACTTAAAGTATAGAACGATTATAATGCTAAAATCCATGGAAAAACTGTAATTAATATTAATATTAATAGAGAATATTAATATTAATAGAGAAAAGGCGGTGATGTAGTGTATAAGGAAGAATAATACATAAGGAGTGATTATGGTTTAAAAACTAATGTATGCATTTTTAAATGAGTCCAATTGTATTTTATCTATATTGCTAAAATGACTCTGGCAACTATTAATGATAATAAGGTAGAAGTACAAATCAATTGCCAGGACATAATACATTGTTAAGCTTCTGGTGAGGATTCATGGTGAACTAGATGTCCCCAAAGGAGCAGGGACGACATTGTGGTGGAGATTGGTAGCCAGACAGAGAATACTGGCTGGCAAAGTCTTTCCAGAAAAAGGAGAGATTGTGAGATTGCCCACCTGCACTCCAGACAGCTGCTCCTCATAAGTAGACTGCAGTTTTTGCAGCTGGCTCATGAGTTGAGTGGCTGGGAATTGAGGGATTTCAACCAAGCTCACAGCTGCGGTGTAGTCTATATGGACACAAAATTCATGAGCCTCATTTCTTAATCACTTGTGTATGTAATTAATTTACAGTTTAAAATAAACTTTAAACTTAAAATAAACCTAAACTAGGATAAGGTTCCACTTGGTGAGTTATTATTCTTTCTGGATTACAAAGGGGAAAAAATGTTTTTTTTAAAGACTTAAAAAGCTTTGGCAAAAAGCTTAACAAGCAGTCAATGTAAGAAAGTTTAAAACAGATAAAGGGGACAGTTATTTTGAAAGACTATTTTTTGGTGAAAGTGCTTTTGAACAAATTGGAATTAAGTTAGAGAAACAATCCGGACCCTTGTGGGAATGTTCTTTGTTTATTATTAAATAGTGCAGACAATTGGTGGATTTTACAAAACAAAAGATAGAGGTAATATGAGCCAGAGTGTGATGTTGACAGTAACTATGGAGATGTTGATTGAGATGCTGACTGAAACTATGGAGTACCATTAGAGATGAAACTATTAAAGGCGCAGGAAGAGAAAAGAGAGGGGAAAAAGGGGCGGGGAGCTTGCCTTTTCTTTTTCCCTTGTTTGAGGCACTTTCACTTTTGGATTATAATGTAATGACAACCACCAGAAAAGCAGCAAGAATGGAGTGGAGGAGAGGTTTGTTAGAGCAACCTGCAGAGAGAGGAATTGCACCTAATTTGCTTCAGAAATTATTTGAGCAAATGGGCAATAAATTAGAATCCCTTGATACTAAATTGACAGCTTTTGAAAAAAGAATGGATGAAAGGCTTATAAAAATGAAAGAGGAGATGAAAGAAGAAGTTAAGAAGATGGAAAGTTCTATAAAACAGGTGTCTGGAGAGGTCAAACAAATTAATGACAAAATGGAAATAAGTAAGACAGAAGTTATAGACAGAGAGTTGGAAAGAGAACTAGATAATCTGGCTCTGTTGGGATTGAAAGAGAAGGAATTTTGTTTGGGACTTAGGGCAGTCCCAAAGGATTCTTCTGAAGATGTTAGAGAAAAGACTATTAAAGTCTTGGCAAATTTCTTAGATGGGAAGAGGAGGGTAAAGAGGCAGAAGTTGATAAAGTATATAGAATAACTTTTTTGTTTTGTAAACTGCCCAGAGTCATTTCAATGAGATGGCCAGTGATAAATTTGATACATAAATAAATAAAAATAAATAAATAAATTCAAGATTTGGGAGAACAAGAAATGTTCCAAGGAATGTATTGGTGCATTTTGTCAGGAAGAAGACAAGGGATCACGTTTTGCAGTAGCATTTTAATACAAGGCTGAAAATTGATAATACAGATATAATTGTCCTTAAAGAAATTCCTATCAGAATTTTACATAAGAGAAAAGAGTCCTTTTTTAAGATTAGAGCAGGAAAAGATTCCATTTGATGGGACAAATTGGAAGGTGTGATTTTTCCTTTTAAACAGCAGAGGTTTCGATTGAATTCTGTCCAGAAGACAAGGGAATTTCTAGAAAAATTCAAAGAAGAATTGGAGGAAATTCCACTGGAGGTGACAGAGGAGACTACATAAAAACTCCAATAGATGCAATAGGAAACTGAAAAAGATGATACTGAACTAGGTGCTACAGGTATTGATCTTTCTAAATTTTTGGCTTGAATGCTTGATTATGGATTACAAATGTTTAACTGGAATATAAATGGGGCAAACTTTCCTCAAATGAGAAAAAAACATTCAATTACAGTGGTACCTCAAGATACGAATTTAATCCGTTCCGTGACTCTGATCGCAAGTCGAACTGGTCGCATCCTGAAGCAAATTTTCCCATAGGGTTCAATGTAAATATGGTTAATCCGTTCCGCCCTCTGAATTTGGTCTCACCACGAGGCAAATTTCCCCATAAGGTTCAATGTAAATATGGCTAATCCGCCCTCCGAATTTGGTCGCTCCACGAGGCAAATTTCCCCATAAGGTTCAATGTGTCAGCCGGCGTTGCATGGCTAGGAAATTCCCCAGGTGTGCTTTAGTCAGTTTCACCGCTCGAGCGCTAGCGCAGAAAGAGGAAGTGCTAATGAAAGGGCCACCTGGTGCCTCTTCACTAATCTGTTAACGCCAGAGGGCCGCGGGCGCTATGGACAAAGGAAAGAGCCGCGGAATTGAGGAAGAGCAATCAGCACGTGCGCGCGCGGGAAAGCTCCCGCTCCCGGCTGTGTGCGTGACAAAAGCCCAAGGAAAGCAATGACCACGCCAAGGGCTATGGACAAAGGAAAGAGCTGCGGAATTGAGGAAGAGCAATCAGCGTGTGCGCGCGCGGGAAAGCTCCCGCTCCCGGCTGTGTGCGCGACAAAAGCCCAAGGAAAGCAATGACCACGCCAAGGGTTATGGACAAAGGAAAGAGCCGTGGAATTGAGGAAGAGCAATCAGCGCGCGTGCGCGCGGGAAAGCTCCTGCTCCCGGCTGTGTGTGTGACAAAAGCCCAAGGAAAGCAATGCCAAGGGCTAACAACAATTAAAGAACAATGGGACTCAGGCTGAACCTGCCATCTGGACAATTAAGGGGGATCATTGGGGTGCTGATAATCCGTAGCCTGTAATGCGATCGCGGGGCGAAACCGTGGGAAGGGGGTGGTATAAAGGAACCAATGTATTGTACCAAGCCAGTCCTGGCTTTGCTTGTAACTGTTGTGTTATGCTTGAGTAAACCTCTTTTGTGAACTACATGTGTCACGGGAGTTTCTCTTGACGAACGGGGCAAGATCTTACACAATGTAAATACATACGGCTCTGCATTTTCTTTGGAGCCATGCTGACAAGCACACCAAAAACCTTCCAAATGCCACAAAACACACCACAAGCCTTACTGAACGCCTCTTTGCTACCGCGATCTCGCCCACAGGAAGCCGCGACCACATGGCAGCAGGGCAAATGGCCACGGATCCGGTTCGTAGCTTGAGGCGGAGTTCGCATGTTGAGGTAAATTTTTGTGGCCGGAGCTGGTTGTATCTCGAAATTTTCGTAAGGTGGGGTGTTCGTATCTTGAGGTACCACTGTATTTGAAAAAATTTAAACAAGATATAATTTGCCTACAAAAGACACCTATTAGAAAGAAGGACATAAAATATTTGATTTATAAAAATTTGGGCGAAGAATTTATTTCAGCAGGAACAAAAAAAAAGAAAAGAAAAGAAAAGAAAGACAAGAGAAAAAAAAATGGAGTTGTTTTGTATATAAATCCTCAGCTAAAACCAGAACTTTTATTGACTGATGAACATGGTTGATTTGTTGGAGTAGAAGTTAATATGCATTGGACTAAGACTTTGATACTGGGAATTTATGCCCCAAATGAGGACAAAGTACTGTTTTATGAACAACTTATGGAGAAATTAATAGGTCTCTCTTGTGAAAATTGGTGTTTGATGGGGGATTGGAATGGAGTGATCTTCCCACAACTGGAGAGAATGTCTGAAAAAAAATATTAAAATAACTCAAGGCAAATTACAAAAAGTTTTCTTTGATTTGTTGGACAATTTAGGGCTGGTTGATATATGGAAATAGAAAAATGGCAATTCAAGACAGAATATATACTTTTCTGAAAGACATAGATACTTTTCAAGAATAGATATGATTTGGTTTTCAAAGAATTTGTCTACCAATGTTTCTAAAGTAATGATATTACCAAAGACTTTTTCAGATCATAATCCTGTGAGTTTGGTTATAAAAGAAAATCTAGTTCTTTTAGATGAAGACTAAATGAGATGTTGTTATGGAAAGAAGCAATAATGGAGGATTGTAGAAAGAAATTAAAAAATTTTTTGATAATAACCTAGGTAAAGGCACTGATTTAAGAATGGTTTGGGATGCAAGTAAAGCTTTTATTAGTGCTTATTTTATACAACATAATAATGAACTTAAAAAGAAGTGTCAAGAGAAAACACAAGCTATTTTGGATGAAATAAAGAGAAAAGAAGTATTAAAGAAATTTCTAGAGAAGGTAAGTATTTCTCAACAAATTAAGATTTTACAGTGACAATTATTTATCTTATCAGAAAGAGAAATAGAAATAAAAATAAATTATATAAAGCAAAAAAATGTTGAGTTTGCAGATAAACCAGGGAAGTGGGTAACATATAAATTATGAAAAGACAAAGAAAATGATATTGAAATTTCAAGAGGGAGATACTGTATTAATGGACAATGCAGCCATACAAAAAGCATTTCATCAATATTAATCCAACTTGTATAAAGGAAGTGACATCTCTCTAGAGAAAATAGATGAATATCTAAAGAAACAAAATTTAATGAGGAATTCAGAGAAACAGAGACAGATTATGAACAGACCTATAACAATAAGGGAAGTTTCTGAAGCTATAAAAAATATAAAACTAGGAAAGGTGCCTGGACCAGATGGATTATTAGGTTCTTATTATAAATGTTTGGAAGGTGAACTTTTACAACCTTTACAAAACACAATGAACTCTATCCTACAAAGAGAAAAGATGCCAGAGAGTTGGAAAGAGGTCAATATAGCCTTAATACCTAAAGAGGGACATTTCATTTTAAGAAGAAACTATAGGCTGATATCATTACTGAATAATGACTACAAGTTGTTCACAACAGTTCTAGCTGATAGATTGAAAATAATTTTTCAAGAATTTATTCATGAGGATCAATGTAGGTTTTTACCTAAAAGACAGTTAAAGGACAGTGTTAGAAATGTGTTGGACATTTTGGAATATTTGGAGCAACATAAAGAAAAGAAGCCACATTGATCTTCTTAGATCACAATGTTAGAAATGTGTTGGACATTTTAGAATATTTAGAATATTAGGAGCAGCACAATGAAAAGCAAGTTGCATTAATTTTTATAGATGTGGAGAAAGCTTTTGACAATCTAAATTGGACTTTTTATTTAAAGTTCTGGAAGATATGAATTTTGGAGAGAATTTTATTAAATGAGTAAAGTCAATTTATACTTCACAGAAAGCACAAATTATTGTTAACAGATCTAACAAAATCTGGGAGATACAAAAAGGAACAAGACACGTGTGGAATCAAAACGCAGGACACAAAGGGTAAATAATCAAGGCTTCACTGCAGTGTTTATTAGGCAGTACATACTGGAGGGGGACCCCACCAAAGGTTAGTGGGAGACACTCCCCTGTAGGCAAAATGGATGCCCTGATATTTATACAGCTCTACAAGAAAGGGGAAGGGAAAAGAACACATATGTATACATATTCATATGATGATGCAGGCATGCCTAAATGAGCAGTACTTCTCAAGTTACTTTCTGTCCCTGTTCTTGGCTGCTATCTACAAGGATGGAACAACTGCTATCTACAAGGAAAGCAGTAGTGTCAGAGGGGAAGAAACAAATTGTTCAAGGTGCCAGCTGTCAGGAAGAAGACATCCTCTCTTGCATTGCTGTGGGGATGTTTGTGATACTGATTGGGATTTACAATCAGCCTAGTTCATGTCAGCTTCAAGGGTGCTGCACATTCCTTTATGTTTCAGTTTTATTAAGGCGATCCCATTCATCTGAGGCCTCTAAAAACTTGCTTCTTTCACCCAAAGATTCACCCAAAGATATATTTTTCTCACACAGGGATGCCCACCATCTCCTTTCTTGTTTATTTTGGTTCTTGAAATACTGAATAGAGATATAAGACAAGATAAGAAGATTGTGGGAGTAAAGATTAAAAAAGAAATTTATAAGTTAAGGGCTTTTGCAGATGACTTGATGCTGGTTTTGGAATATCCTTTAAAGGGAATTGAAATATTAATGGACAAATTAAAAGAATTTGGTGCATTAGCAGGTTTCAAGTTTAATAAACAGAAGATGAAGTTGTTAGTAAAAGTATGAAAATAGAAGATCAAACAGAATTTATGAATAAAATGGGTTTTTAGATTGAGAAGAAGGTGAAATATCTGGTAGTACTATGACAAACATTAACTGTATGTTATTTCAAAGTAACTATGTTAAAACATGGAATGAAGTTAAAAAAGACATTTTAAGATAGGAGAAACTACAACTGTCATTGCTGGGGAGAATTTCTGTGATAAAAATGAATGTCTTGCCTAGAATGATGTTTTTGTTTCAGACAATACCTGTTTTGATTACTGATGCACCATTTAAACAGTGGCAGAAGGATATATCTATATTATTGTTGCAGGGGAAAAACCACAAGTTAAATATAAGGTGTTACAAGATGCAAAGGAAAGAGGAGGATTGGGTTTACCTGACTTGAAATTGTATTTTGCAGCTTGCTATTTGGTTTGGATGAAAGAGTGGATGTTGCTGAGAAATAGAAGGCTGTTGGAGTTAGAAGAACACCATCTGAGATTTGGGTGGCATGGATATTTGTGGTATGATAAAGTTAAGGTTAATGTGGATTTTAAAAATCATTATGTTAGACATGCCGTATTGAGAATATGGAATAGACACAAACCCAGGTTGTGCCTGAAAATACCTTGTGGCTCTCAGCAGAAGAAGCATTCTACAGACAAGAAATAATAGGCAAACACAAATGGGTAACTTATTGTGAGATACTAGAATCTGGTCAAGAGGAATGTAAAATAAAATCAAGAGAAGAACTGGTGGCAGAGGGATATAGTTGTCAATGGTTTTCTTATTTACAATTACCAGAAAGATTTAAAGTAGACAAAAGGATTTATGGTTTTGAGCATTATAAGACTGAGTTTGAAACAGAATTGTGTACAAATGATGCAATTGCTAAAATGTATAAACTTTTGTTGAAATTTGAAACAAGAAGAACAAGTTAAGGAAAGTATGATAAAGTGGGCTAAATATTATGGTTATAATATATATATGGAACAGTGGGAAAATATGTGGCTGAAAAGATTGAAATTTACATTATGTTATAATCTTAAATATAATTTTTATAAAATGACATACTGTAGGTATCTGTCACCAGAGAAATTGTCTAGAATGTATAAAGGCACTTCAAATGTATGTAGGAAATGTGAACAAGAAGGGACATTTTATCATATTTGGTGGGTGTGTCAAAAAGCTAGAAAATTTTATATTCAAATATGTACACCGATTCAGATGATTTTAAAGATTAATATACAAATGAAACCAGAGTTTTTTCTTTTGGGATTGATGGACAAACAGTTGGAAAAAAGTCATGGAACTTTGTTTTTATACATGATGACTGCATCGAGATTATTGTAGGCACAAAGATAGAAAGATTCAGCACTACCCACAATGGAGGAATGGTTGGTGAAGATGATGGAACTTATTGAGATGGCTAAAACAACTTCTTTGAAAAGAGAAAACACAGTATCTACATTTATTGCTGACTGGAAACCACTTATGGACTTTTTGCATGAAACAGAAACAATGAACTTATGATTAATGCTCTTGATTATTAGACAAAATAAATTATAGAAAGAAGAGAGTTATGTTGTAACCATAGAGTAAGAGGTAAATGTATAATTATGGTGTAAAGAAAATCGGAAGCTGCTTCTTTGTATCTTTTTTCTTTCTCTTCTATTTTTCTTTTACTTTTTTCCCCTTTCTTGCACTTTTAGATTTTCCTTTGATTTCTTTCTTCTTCTTCTCTTTTCCCCACTTTATATTAGTTTGTATTAGTTTTTATCTCCTTTAAAAAAAAATCTTTAATAAAATTCTACCAAAAAAAAAAAGGACATAATACTGTTATAGAATAGTGACTAAATGGACAGCTGTTTTGGCAATGTTTCCAAACGAAGAATATCTAAGGGGTATTTGAAGAGAAGTTATGGCATATTGTACAGTACAAACCCTGGAACAGTATTTGGCTACAGTCATTGAAATAGAATCAGAATAAACTGATAGTAGTAATTTCAGATAGAAGGAATCAGTGTGACCATGGTGCTTGGTGATGAGTGGGAATAGTAATTCCTGGCAAGCATCAGCATAGAGGGAGCAATACAATATAATGTGTGCCAACATTTCAGTTGCTCCTCCACCACATGGGTACAATCTCTGCTCAAAAGGGATGTTCTGGCATCTCTCCTCAATGACTGCTGTTGGAAGGGCATTGACTCTAGCCAGAGACAAAGCCCTTCTAAATGTAAGGGTTGTTATGCAACTGAGGTACCTGGCTGGCTGAAGTAAATGTGTGGAATGGCTCAGAAAGATGTTTTGGGGCAAGACTGACAAATCTGTCAGCTCTAAGTCAATGGAATGCTATTTAAGATTGGCTAACACATGTTCATAGCCCATCAGGGTGATGGTTGCCTATGAGAAGCCATAGGGTTTTAATTTTTCATATAGTGCCTTACACCAGGACGACTGGAAGCTGTCTATCATAATTAAAGGGAGAGCATTTTGGTTAGTTTCTCCTTCCTCTGAACTGTCCATTTCATGTGTATTGGGCCTCTGAGGATGTCTTCAGACGGAATGGGGTCTGTTTCCAGGATAGAAGCCCCAAAGGGTTTCAGAAGCAGCTTGTTGGGTCAGTGGTCACTCTTGGGGTGATTGTCAATATGAAGTCTAAGAAGAGAGGAACATAGGTTTCTTGAAATGGCAGTATAGTCAGTGAGAGAGGGCTTTGTGCCAGCCCAATGTGAAAATTCTGCGATAGTCGGTAATGGTGGTGCCATTCATGATCTGGAGATCTAACTTGTAAAATGTCTGCAACATATGTAGACTCCTAAACATAGAGTCCTAGAATAGTCCTTAAATTCTTTTATTTAAAAACGGGAGGGATAGGTAACAGAATCCTGTATATGGAAGATAACTGTTAGCTCTTCAAGGTAGACCATACAAGAAGCACAGCAATGAATACTAGCTCTTTATTGTAAGGTTACATTAACAGAATCTTGCAAATCCTCCTCTCCTTTCCTTTTACTAGGGAGAGTCCCTTCTGAAATGCTTCCTACACCCCCTCTGCTTCTGTGGACTGATATACCTTTTGCAGGATGGTTATCTAGTCTGTGGTTCTTCCTCCTGTCTCCCAAGATCATTCCCACATATCATTACAATAACTGATTATCATTACGGCCTAATCTGGTGTTAAAATCCCCTGCTATGACAGTACGGGCAATCAGAAAGTGTAGCTGAAGATTATTAATGTAAATGTCTCCTTTTAACCAGATTTCTGCAATGTGTGGTTGGGTGATGTTAGGCAGTATATAGAAATTAATGAGGAGCAAATTCTCATGGGAAAAGTTAAGAATGGCTGCTTGAGCAACATTCTCAAATGAATCTAATGAAATGGTCTCAAGTGTTGAGGGCAATTGAAATATTAATGCTAAAGCCAGCATGTTGTCTCCCTCGTCCGGACCCAGGATCTGCAGGAGGGACAGAGATTTGTATCCCTCAATAAACAAATCAGTGGGTGACCAAGTCTCTTGAAACAAAAGAATGTTGAATTCAGAAATATAGCTTGTGAAAGCAGGTTCTCTAGTTCTAACTTCCCATCCAGCAATGTTCCAGGAGAGCAAATATAGTGATTCCAGTAGAATTGTGAGACAGCTGGAATGTTTCATAGGGAGGAACCCTTTGTGTCAAACATAGTAATACTGCTGTTCCAGTCAGGAACAAGAACAATTCAAAGAGTTCAGAAACCATTTCATAGACTTATGGCCACAAATGATCATGCAAGCATTCATAATAATATGTAGTTATTTATCAAAATATGTATGCTTGGAGCAGCAGTCAGCCACAAGTAAATGTTACATTTTGAAATAGTAATGGACAAAGTATTCCCTATTCAGTATACAGAAGCTGGATAGATTGGCAATTAAATTTTACTGCAGTACCAACAATGTACTCCATTCTAAGTGATGGAGCAGGCTTGGTTTGGAGACCCCAAACCAATTGTATGGCACCACAGAGGAGCTGCCAGGGAAAATAGGAAGATAGCTGGGAGATTATCACCACTGCCTTCCAGATCTTCCTGAGATGAACATCTTGTGTAGAGAATACAGAGGATGACTTTGATGAAAAGAGAGAAGATTTGTTACCAAGGCAACAAACAGTTAAATGTGGCTTAAGCCCATACAAGGAGAGAAATTTATGAAAACACCTCAGACGATCACCCTCCTAATTCACATGAATATAAAAGAGGGAGGAAGGGAAGTACATTCAGACTTGCGAGATTCTGTAACTATAGCCATTCCAATAAAAGTAGTTTTAGGCCTGTGTGGCATTTGTTTCTTGGTCTTGTCTACCTTGTAGGGCTGACATCAATCTTGCAGATTTGCATTTCAGGTATAGTCATCCCTATAGAGCATAGTATCTTGACCCATCAGATTCTTAACTGAGGACGTAAAGCAATGGATAAGGACCTTGCTGAGGTATATCCTGAAGTTCCAGTTCTCATTACAGAAGAACTAGAATCCCTATGGATTGAGGCAGTAAATTAATCCCATAAATAAATAAATAAATAAATATTTTTAAAAAACAACTTCCATCACTTGTGACTTGCACACTCTCAAAGTTAATGGGAGAAGTGGGAATTCCAGATTATATGTCAAAGAACAAAGAGACAGGAATGTCCAATTTCAAAGAAGGACACCATTGATCTACTTTAAGGAAGGAGCTTTTTCCAATACAGGGTAATTAACACCAGTGTGGCCTTGGTAGCACCAAATTGGATCCTCTGAGCCATGAATCCTGCAACTCATTTCTGGGGTAAATCAGTATTTTTATATTACATTTTGAGCTTTATGCCCTAGAACTTGATATTAGTAGTTTGTCTGTGTATCTTGAACTTTGGATTATCTCTACACACACATTTTTTGCTATTAGTACCATTGAGAGTTTGATAACTTAAAACTATCCAAGATTTTGCTTGGAAGCATGATGCTAATAATCTAAGGCAGGATACATGGCCAAACCTGAAGGACTGTGTGTATTTACACCCAAAAGATCTGGATAGCACCAAGTTGCCTCCTCGTGTCCTAATGCTAGGTCCCATTCTGCATATCAATAATCGTGGGGGTGGGTGGGCATGGATAGATAAACTGGCATGATGTTGCAACTACTTGGGGAAAAATCATATTGCAATTGTGGCTGATTATGTGGGTGAGTATCCCATGTTAATATAAAAAGTTAATATAAAAACTTTCTTACTCCACTACATGAAATCATTAGCAAAACTCTGTGCTTTTTAATAAATATGGATTAGACGTTGTGACTTTCTGCAAACTATGAAATCTAACTTCTTTTTACAACTGTTAGACTCATCTATACAAGGGTTCCCAACCGTATTGGGCTGGTGGACACATTTAGAATTCTAAGGACACGTTTGGGGTATTCTTACAAAATGGCTGCTGGAGTTGGCTTGCTTGCCCATAGACAAGAGAGATGCCTCAATTTACCAGAATTTCCCTTGTTGCTCCTTTTCACTTCTACAGAATGTTCTGTTCTATGTCTGCCAAGCTAAACCATTTTTCTGGGCAGGTAGGCATATTTCCAAACAAAGCACTGTTGCAGCTGTCCAACACTTGCATTTTTTTAAGAATGTCTATTTAAGGCTCAGAGGTATTCTTGGAAATAAAGATGATCCTGGAAGCTGTTGTTTTGCTTTGTAGCATGCCAGCTTCCATTTTTATTTACATGTATTTTCAAAGTAAAAAGTCAAGAGGGATAGACAGCCTGGCAGGTGCCAAAGGAAGTGCCTGTGGGCCCATTGGTACTCATGGGGCCATACTAGACACTCATGACATACTGTATTATACGTTAGGAGAATACATTTTTAATATCTCTTAGGGGCATGTGAATTGGGGAAAATCTGGTTTGAATCACTGATTCAGTTTGGAAAATTAATCCAAGTTGATTCAGGTAGTTGTTCACATCAAGGTTTTGTAAAAAAAATTCTGTGCATGCAAACAACCTGATTTGTTTTGGTGGTATCTGACTTGGTGGCATCTGATAAGCCAGCTTTTACACATTGGATTTGGAGAGCCAATCAAATAACTTTCAAACACAAATTCGGAATGGAATATTTGTACAGACTGAGTACTTAACGGTAAATGAAGTGCTTGTCTTGGTGGAAGTGCTAGGCAAACATCACTGAACATTTACCCTGATTTGGATGATTTCAAAGGTCTGCATATAATACATAACAGTGCTTTGCTATTTTTCTTGTCAAGAGATGTTGGTGTGAGGCATTCTGTGTGTGCACTGAAAGAGCAAAGTCAGGTTTTACACAATCTGTTATCTGGTTTAACCATCCATTGCAATCTCTAAACTCATTCCACCCTGACTTGTTTAATCATTCAAAGCATGAGCTAGATGTTGAAGTCAAGTGAGAAAGAGTCATTCACCTCTGGCAAGGCTGCAGGATCTCAGCTCTGCCTCTTCCGTCTCAAGATAAGTGTTTCTGTAAACAATACGAGTCTTGGGTGACTAAGATTTACAGGCCTATCACAAATGCATGAGTGTTTGGATTGGGTTAGTCGGTCAGCAAACAAATCTTCCAGATCACGAGAGATTTAATGGTTACATGGTTAGCTATTATCTCAGAATGATCAGATGATAACTGACTCCTCATTTTTACTGACAGTTTCCTGAGTATGTGATTTCTTTAAACCAAGAAATTGTCTGCCATTTTCTCAATGGAAATGCTGTGAGAAAAATGAGAAAAGGGAAAGCTGTTACATCATCGTGAATTCCTGAAGGAAAAGAGAGTTATAAATCTAAAATAATAATAATAGTAATAGTAATAGTAATAGTAGTAGTAGTAGTAATAATAATAATAATAATAATAATGATAATAATAATAATAATAATAAAAAATACATTAAAAAAACAGGCATGAAAATCACCCATTTCTTCAATCTCAATATGAGAAGTAGAATGGTAAGATAATTTATTTGTTAGCTTTGTATCTTTCCTAGAGAGCCAGTTTGGTGCAGTGGTTAAGGCATCAGGCTAGAAACCGGGAGACCATGAGTTCTAGTCTCGCTTGAGGGACAAAGCCAGCTGGGTGACCTTGGGCCATGATACCCTCTCAGCCCTAGGAAGGAGACACTGGCAAACCACTTCCAACATCTTGCCAAGGAAACTGCAGGGACTTGTCCAGGCAGTCACCAGGAGTCAGTAATGACTCAAAGGCACATTAATAAAAATAAACAAATATCCTACCTTTCCTTCAGGAGCTCAAATGGGATTAGGTTGGATGGTTATAAGCCAGGCCTAATGGGCAACACTAGAAGGAGGATAAATTTTGAATAATAATATAAGTTAGAGTCTTCTGTGGACAAAGCAACCCTGACAAACCTCTGGCTATAGACCAACAAAGTGAATGTGAGGATGGAGAAAAATATCTCTCTCTGGATCCTCCCTTCCCCTTTTCCTGAAGGTTTTTTGTTTTTTGTTTTTGAATGGAAGAGAATCAAGAAGAGTAGAGGTGGGGTCACATGTCAAGGCTTGGATTAGCCAATTGATTGGTATAATTATGGGTGCTTTAAAAATCAGAAAGGCACATTTACATCACGATAGTTCTCTGAGAGCAACTCTGTTGGGGCAAACCACAGGAACAAGAAGATTTGGACTCCTCCAAGACCTTCAGTGGCACTGTTCTTGTTCCTAATGTCTCCTCCAAATTTCTGGTCCAACAGTTTTTCCAGAAGAGAATGAATTTATGAGGTTAAGGATTGCTGGTATGTTGGAGCTCCTCTTTAACATATGCATTTGCAGATGCTCTGGAGGACAGAAGCAGGTTGCTTTATCACTGGGTTAAAGTAAGACTTAGTTGCCTTCTCATGTAGCTTCTGGATGTAGACTGTGGTGGAGTTACTGTGTTAGTCATCCTCTTACTTAGCATATCTTCAGCTAGCTTTGGCCAGGCAGGTACTAATGCAGACCCTCATGATAGCTACTGGGGAGTACGATGGACTGGACTGGATTGCACAGGTCTGGAGGAGGCTAGAGTAGCAGTTATGGCTTTTCCTAATATATTTGATACCAAAAAGGTAAACTATTGATCACCATGAATGCTTCCCTTGTCAAAGTGCAGATTTTAAATAATTAATTCTGTTCATGACTTGCTAATTACATTTTGCGACAGCCTATTTCCTCCATTTGAAAAGAGGCTTTTATAAATTCATTTTAATTGAGAATGAGAATACAAGAAAAGTGCCTGAAACACAGGGGCCATCTATTTGCAATATGCTGAATGCATTTAAAATTTTTGCAGCCGAAGAAGGTTCTGTCTGTAGAGGAGAGGGGAAAAAAAAATTAGGGAGTACTGGAAATATGGAAGGAGTTACCTTTTGTTTAGAAAGGTAAATGGTCAGCTGGGCTATGGGGATGCAGGTCTTTACAGTCTAAACTGATGTTTCTTTGTTATATTTTTATATTTTACTTGTTTCTAGGAGTTCATGGAAGTATATATAGTACCTCTTCCAATATTATCTTCACAACCATATTGGTAGTTTGGGCTGAGAATTAGTAACTCTATCAAAGCCACCTAGTAAATTTTAATGTCTGAAAATGGATTTGAACTCCAAACCCCACTTTAACCACTAACCCACTGGTTGTTTTATTCTGGCATACTGGGCACATTATTTAGCTGTGGTGACTCAGGTTGACATCCATGCTTAACCATAATAGTTTAAAAACTGCTTTTTGCTTGGGTCCCCATCCAAGGCTCTTGACAAGAAATACTGCAAAGAAAGAATGGGTTAATCTGCTGTAGCAAACAACAACAGCAAATCAAGTTTGGTTGCTTTTTAGGGATGGTCAGTATTATTGGGGCATAAACAAAGATTTTGCAAGAGTATTCTTTCTCTTCTGGGCTGGCAACCATTGAGCGATAAAGAAGAGACTTGGCTGGAGCCAGAGGGAGGGGTTCCTCTCTCAGAAATGTGCCTGGCTGGTTTTCGAGCGTGGCACCAGCAGGGCAGGGGAGGTGGTGTGGCTGTTGTTATCTCTGATGGCTACCAGGGACGTCACTCCATAAGTGCCTGGTTGTGAGACCCTTTTTCTTAGATTGAGCTCTAGGGATCAGTTGGGATTGCTGCTACTATACCAGCCTCCCTGCTGTGTAACACCCTCCCTGCCTGAGCTCCTAGACCTAACTGTGGGGTTGGTGGTGGAGTTTGCCAGGCTGGAGGACTTCAACCTGCCCTCCCTGAAGGCGGGCCCAGAGGCAACTTAGGAGTTTGTGGGAACCATGACTTCCATGGGCCTGTCCCAAGTAATCCAGGGCCTGACTAGGAACAGTGGTCACACACCCTATTTGGTGTTCTTGTTGGAGTGGTGCCTATGTGATTTGGAATTAGTGGACCTATCTTTGGTTCTCTTGTCCCTTGGTGGTTATGAGCTTCTCTAGGGCTGTACCCCTCCGCAGGGAGGCAGGACCTATTAGACCTATTAGGCCCCCGGTGATTGATGGACCCTGATGGGTTTCAGAGGTAGCTGGGGTTATAATCGAGGATCTGCTGAGACCCTAGTTGCTGCCTGGAATAGGAGGGTAATTGAGGCTTTAGACAGGATTGTGCCCATGCAACCTGTCCAGACCCATGGACCTCATTGTGGTATATAGAGGAACTGAGAAGGATGAAATGGATCAAGAAACATCTAGAGTATCGCTGGCAGAAGACAAAGAGTGAACTCAACTGAACCTGGGTAAGAGCTGCTGTTAAAGCTTACCTTGTGGCGATTTGTGCAGCAAAGCAGAAATACTTCTGTGCACTAATTGCATCTGCAGACAATTGCCTGGCGGCCCTCTTTAAGGTGATCCAATTCCTTCTGGGGAAGGAGGACTCAGAGGTCTACCTGCAGGGGCGTGCTGAGGAATTTGCTAATTTTCTGGAAGATAAAATCACTCAGATTTGTTCCCAGTTGGATATTGGTGTGGATGCTGGTCTGGTGGAGTTGCCTGGGGTAGGTTCTTCCCTGGTTATCTGGGAATGGTTTAACCCTGTTGCTCCTGAGGAAGTGGACAGAGTCCAAGGGAATGTGAGCATGGGCACCTGTGTTTTTGATCCGTGTTTGTTGTGGTTGGTGAAGCCTCCTGGGGGGGATGACATGGGTGGATACTGGCAGTGGTTAATGCATCTCTGGAGGAGGGGGTGGTGCCCCAGCCTTTTAAAGAGGCTGTGATTTGCCCCCTTCTTAAGAAGTAATTGCTAGATCCCACCCTGATGGACAATTTTCATCCTGTCTCCAACCTTCCCTTTTTGGGAAGTTTGTTGAGAAGGCAGTTGCACTGCAACTCTAGAGGATCCTGGATGAAACAGATTATCTTGACCCCTTTCAGTTGGGATTCAGGCCTGGATATGGGATGGAAATGGCATTGGTCATGGTTTTTGATAATCTCTGGTGGGAGCAGGATGGGGGGTACTGCGTCCATTCTTGTTCTACTTGACCTCTCGGCAGCTTTTGATACCATCAACTATGGTTTCCTTCTGGACCGGCTTTGGGAGTTGGGAGTGGGGGTCATTGTGTTGTCCTGGTTCACTTCCTTCCTCAGAGGCCATTTTCAGTCAGTGGTAGTTGGGGGCGAGAGGCCCAGCCCTCGGCCCCTGCTTTGCAGGGTTCCACAGGGGTTGGTGCTTTCTCTGCTCCTGTTTAACATCTACATGAAACCACTGGGTGAGATCATCCATCACATGGGGTGAGATATCATCAGTATGCAGATGATGCTCAGTTGTACATCTCTGCCAGTGGTGAGCTAAGTGATGCCATGACTATCCTTTCTGGGTGCCTGGAGACTGTTGAGGTCTGGATGGAGAACAGCAGGCTGAAGCTGAACCCTGGCAAGACAGAGCAGCTTTGGGTTCGGGGCTCTTTGGTTTCTGGAGAATTACCATCTTTTGTCTTGGATGGGGTTGCACTGCCCCAGATGGACCCGGTGCATAATCTGGGGTTCACCTGGACTCGCAACTCCTGCTTGATGAGCAGCTGGCAGTCATGGCCAGGAGGGCCTTGGCGCAACTGCAAGTTGTGCGTCAGTTATGCCCATTCCTGGACCCACAAGCCTTTCTCACAGTCACCCCTGCACTAGTCACCTCCCATTTGGACTATTGTAACACGTTCTCCATGGGGCTGCCCTTGAGGAGTATCCAGTAGCTTCAGTTGGTTCAAAATGCAGTGGCCTGCACAGTTTTGTGCAAGCCTAGATTTGGGCACGTGTTGCCTCTTTTGCAGGAGCTGCATTGGTTACTGATTTGCTTCTGGGTCCAATTCAAGGTGCTGGTTATAACCTTTAAAGCCCTACATGGCTTGGGACCAGATTATTTGAAGGACTGCCTCACCCCGGTTACATCTACCGAGCCCACCAGAGTGGGGAGGTGGGGTATGTTGTGGGTCCCTTCAATGAGGGAGGTCCATCTAGTGGGACTGAGAAGAAGGGCCTTCTCCGTGATGGAATATCATCCCCCTGGGGATAAGACTGACCCCCACCCTGATACTTGTGGGAACACCCTGAAGATGTGGTTTTGTCAGCAGGCCTGGGGACCCCAGGCTGATACAGAGGTGATCAAATGGTTAATTTGAGTGTGTCTGTTGCGGCCAAGGGGGTTGGGTGGTTTATTGGTTTTTGTATTGTGGGTTTTAATTCTGTAAGCTGCCCGAAGTCACCGTGTGTGAGTTGGGCGGCCATATAAATTTGTTAAATAAATAAAATAAAATAAAATAAAATAAAATAAAATAAAATAAAATAAAGAAGGAACATATGAACAATATGGTTTTCACAATATAGAAATTCACTTGATTCTCTCAGGCTCTCTGAGACAGGGTGGCAACCATTTTTCTGAAGAGTAATATGTAGGAGTGAAGAACAATATGCCAGCAGTTGATGAAATCAGAGGCCAAAGTCCGCCTGCCTTGCCTTGCCTTGCCTTGCCTTGCCTTGCCTTGCCTTGCCTTGCCTTGCCTTGCCTTGCCTTGCCTTGCCTTGCCTTGCCTTGCCTTGCCTTGCCTTGCCTTGCCTTGCCTTTTCTTGCCTTTTCTTGCCTTGCCTTGCCTTGCCTTGCCCTGCCCTGCCCTGCCCTGCCCTGCCCTGCCGTCCTTCCTTCCCTCCCTCCCTCCCTCCCTCCCTCCCTCCTTCAGTGGATGACCCAGAAGATAGAAGTGCTGGTTTGAAATTTAGTGAGGCAACAACGCTTCCCAGCCATGCTTTTAATAGATATTAAATTGCTTTTGATTGGGGAAGAACTATGTGTGTTATACCATTGCTGCAATGGGAAAATATAGGAAGAGGGATTGCTGTGTATGCTGCCTTGAGACCCTGGAAGAAAGGCAGGCTACAAAGCTTAGGAATTATGCTAATAACTCAAAATAATGTTGCAATGTTCTGTAGCTTTTATCTATAATAGATCACTAGAGAGGAAGAGAAGGTGGTATGTCTCTCCAAAGCGTGACTAATATGTTATAGTCATATGCCTGTTTTTGCTAAGCACCTTGTATGAAATGAGTGTCTTCACTCTTAAACCAAGACTCAGATTTTACACAAATGTTTATGGTTTGCAGTGTGAGATTTCACTGGTATAACTGTAACACTGATTTTAAAGGAAGCTTAATTTTCTAAAATTCTTCTTAATAAATGTGTGCCAACAATATTACCTTTTATTCCAGTGCTTCATTTCTCCCCCTGTTCTATCTGGTTATTCCATCACTCCACAGAAAGCTTTTTTGATCCATTTTTTCTTGGCTTTTAGCTCCGTTCATTTCTTGTCAAAACGCCATCATTTCCCAGTGTGAAGATGGTGGTTTTCAGGCAGGTGTCCAATGCAAGTATGGAGGGTGTGATTTCTTTGCTAGGCTCCCTAAATCAATACATTTCTTTTGATGGTCTCTTAATGACTGCGTGATAGCTTCCTTCTATTTCTCTTTCTTTCTTGTCCTCCCAAAGGAATGAGCTTTGATGCTCTGATGCTTTGCAAGATTCCGGACTTAATGCAAAGTAAGACAATTAGATTACTTGCCACTGCTGTCTGCTCCTAAATATTCAGTCAGATGAACTGGCATCTAAGTAATGTATTTGAATATCCATAGTCAATAAAAAGAAGCTTTTTGCATCTTCTGGGATGACATTTCTGCCTTTGTTTTCTGAAACGTTCACTTAGCACAGCAGGAATCTGGCTGAATAGTTTGCCTGGAAGTGTTTTTTTATAAATTGTCTGGATTCAGATTTAATGTGGGTCAAAGTATGACTGGCAAGTAGTAATGTTTAGGATGTTGTTTTCAGTATTATTGCTACATATGTGATTCCCTTGCCTTCACAGAGTCATTAGGCAAGCTTTCCCCAAACGGCAGTCTCCAGATGTGTCAACTTTATACCTCCTAACCTTCCTAACCAGCATTTCGGCTTGGAATTCTGAAAATTGCATTCCCCACTCATCTAGAGGGTGCCATGTTGGGGAAAGTAACACTGGACAATGAAATCTCTCTCACAACAGTAGTTGTACTATTTAATTGTTTAGAATTGTTTTGACCGCAATTATTTGTCTGGCTTTAATTCCTGCTAAAAACATCCTATTACTGTTTCTGCCAAAGACCACAGTTACAGCTAAATCCCACTGAAATATAGCTGAGATTTGGAATCTGAAAAGCAATTAAAGCAGTTCCTCTAACCCAGTTGTTTATTGTTGCCTTTGCTTTTCTGTGGCTGCATTAAATAACCTTCCCCCCTTTCTTCTTTTCCTCCATTGGTGAGGAAGTTCTATCTCCTCCCTTTGTGTCCTAGCTCCTAGGCTTGACCTTGTGTCCTTTCTTGATGCACATTGCAATTGCAGGGCCTCTTGTAATTCGACATCTTTCAGTGCCATCCTTAGAACAGTGTCAACTCTCTGCTCCATAGTTTTTTGCATCTGTCTAGTCCCAAATGTCTCTCTACTCCTTTTCTATTTTTACTTAACTACATCTTGAAGTTTTATGCTTTAATGAATGCTGAGAGGACATTGCCTGGAGAAATCAGCATCTAATTATTTATAATTAATTAATATACATATATCAAACTCAGTAGTATGCTGTTATCCTTCATCTAACTGAAATCAAACCTTAGGCTGAGTTTCAAGCCCTGTGGGACTTACTTTCAAGAGATTCTGCCTCAGGTTGTTTTGTAACTACAGGTAACTGTATTTACTTTCACCCTTCCTTGCTTACTGTTCCCCTTCTTGTTCCTACCTGCTCAGTTTCCATGTCAAGCTCTTTAGGTAGTATCTGGGTTGCAAGATGACAACAAAGAGTTAGCATTCTCTGACTCTCTCTTCTGGTAACCACAGTTTAGGGCAGTTTGTTCTCTTTTGTTTTTCAAATCACTGATGTTACAACATTACAATCAGTAATGTTACTCATTAACGATCATTGCATGACTATATAGATTGGAGTTAATCCTGCCCTATAGCCAGTGAAACTAGCATCACTCGTCTTTTTTGGAAGTGCTGTGCCAAAATTTACTTTTGCATTTTTTCAGCTATTATTATTAAGCTTGATGGGGAATATGCATTCATTCATTCATTCATTCATTCATTCATTCATTCATTCATTCAGACTTATTATCTTTCCCATTTCCAAAGCCTTTCCTTCAACCCCAACCAATAGAAGTGCACTCACTATCTTATAAATGACTGAAATATCTCCTCCTTACTTTCTCTGATTTACTAACAGTGTGCCACAGAAATTGAACCCAGAAGGGACAGTTCTCACAAAAATTATTTCAGTGTGTAGAAGGTTCAGTGTGTAGGAAGGTTCAATGTAGGTGGGAGAGATTCTGAGAAAGAAATCATTTTCTAGGGACAGAAAGGTGGGATATAAATAAAAAATAAAATAACCTTACCAAGCCTCACAGATTGACTCACAGAAGTTTTTTGATCGATGTTGGATATCAAAACTGGGGATCATTCAGTTGCAGGTTTATCTTAAGGAACATAATCAAACCTTATTAATTTGGGCCAAATGGATTCACACATTGTGCTAAGCCATGCTCTATTTTAACCATGATAAGCTATAGAAGGCTGTTTCATCCATAACTCTAAGCAAATAATCCTGTTTCACAGTGGCTGGGTTTACACCTTATGCTAATCCAAAATCAAGCTATAGTATGGTTAATATAACATCTGAAGCCAGTCACAGTCTCTTAGCCTGAACTAAACCATTAATTTCTTTGAGGACATGGTGGAGGACTATGTATGCTACTTTGAGCTCTCAGAAAAAGTAGGATATAAATTTTATTTATTCATTTATATTTATATGGCTGCCTCTCTCACCAAAATAACTCTCAGGGGCAAATGGAATGTAAAATTAAAATATAAACAACACAACATATAATCAAAGAAAAAGAAATGGCAGCTGAGAATAAAAAGACCTCAAAGTAATAACTAACCACCCAGGGTTCACTAATTTCTATACCCCTCTGCCTGGGGAGACAGCCAGGTCTTAAGGTCCTTGCAGAAGACCAGCAGGGTTGGGGTCTATCTGACCTCAGGTGGTCAGGAGTTCCAGAGGACAGGCACTGCAACTGAAAAGGTAGGTTTCCTGCCACCCTTAAGATGGCATTCTTTAATTGACAGGACCTGAAGCATGGCCTTCCTGCTAGATCTAATAGGATGGGTAGATCTCCTGGAGATAAGAGATCCTTGAAGTATCCTGGCTCCATGCCATGGAGGGCTTTATAGGTATCAACCAGCACTTTGAATTGCACACGGAAATCTACTGGGAACCAACGCAGCCCGTAGTCTGCTTGTTCCCATTTCACAAGTGAGACTTCTTGCTTGTTTTTGCTTCAAGCATTTTCAGAGGCGGAGCCGCCTTTCAAAAGTGAATCCACGTCATTAAAACATCACACACCATGTAGTTTCCAGTGTGACTAGAATGCCAACGATCTTCACACAGCTTCTTTGTGTTGGTGAAAAAAGGGGATTATCTTTATTTAAGATAGCGACATGTTATATAAGCCTTGAAATCTAAATTATATGTACCGCTTTCATTTGGAATTATAATTACAGTGTATAATGTCATTTAACTGTTTAATGAACTCTGGATAATGCAAAGGAATACAAATATTTGACCTTCCTGACAGTGACTGATGGATTGAAGCTGTGTAGCATGGTATGATTAGAATGTCAAATAACATCATTACTCATGATTATCAGGAATTATTCAGGTGAAATGGCAAATCTAATGGAAAGCTATTATTTGTGTGTGGGGGCTGACGTTTGACTTTCGCTGTCAATGCCAGTCCCTCGATGATGCAGATTGTGTGGTATACATATTTATTGCGCTGCAAAGAACAATTACCACTGCATGCTAAACAAATGATAGCAATAAAACAAAAGTGTTTCAGCAGGTCATCATCCTGCCAGGAAAATCTTTAATTTTATAAAAGTGTCTGAGCCATTAGAACAATTAAAGCAATGTCATGATGTGTGTGCTTTTAGATAGCATTCGAAGGAAAGATGCCAGTCATGTCTAGTTTGTTAAATACTTCTTCATCCTCTTTACAGCTCATTCAAAAGACTTGGCTTTTACATAAGATTTTGATTTGGGAAGGTTTCCCATTGATTCTATGTGTGTTCATGGGTGTTAGAGTGTTTGGCACCTCCCCTTGGTGCCTTGTTTCTCTTTAGAAGGACAATGGCCACATGTAGACTTGTACATTTTGAAAAACTGGAAATGTGAGGGATGCCTTTCAGTTTCCTTTAGTGTCTGTATTTAAGCTCTTCCTTAGGCCTGGGGGATGCTTTGATTTCTTTCAACAAGATACTTCACACTATGGAGGCCACAAAAGTCTTCTAATGGCAAGAGGAATGCTTTGAGTTGCGTTACAGCCTCAGCCGGCAACTGGAAAAGCTGAAAGGGTGTTTTTGCACATGTGTAAATATCTCTTCTGGCTATTGCAAGGGCTGGTTGAGCAGGTAAATCAAAATAATACACTGCTTCATTTCACTTTTAGAAGAAAGGGTCACTTGAATCCCCCATATAATGTCAGATTTGCTTCCTTGATTTGATTTTTTTCTTTGTCTTTTGTTCTACCTATGTGGATGCTCCATGTAGTTATACAGAAAATTAATGTTCATGAACAACCTCCATTATGATCAATAAGGAGCCTAATTGTTGTCTCATCATAATGGCTTACTTGCTTCCTGAAGGTGTAGAGCATTTTAGAGAATAGTATCTGTGTAGTAGGTTATTATGTTGGGATGTGAGGCCTGAAGAGTTCCTGTCTACGAATATAGACATGGTAAATATTTAACTGTAGATGTAGGAGCAGATAGGCTTCTATGCAGGATTTGAAGCTCTAGAGCAAAGTTTCTTAATCTCAACAACTTTTAAGATGCGTGTGGACTTCAGCTCCCAGACCTCCCTAGTCAGTTGATTTGTTAAAGTGGTGGAACAATATATATCATTTCTGAAAAGGTATCAACGTCCTTCTAGTCATAAATGTGATCTGCCTCCACATTTCCTGATTGCTGATCTGCATTTCCATCCTGCTATCAAAGGGCCTTTGTTAGACTTCGGTGCGCTATTCTCTACCTACCCCTTCTGATTCTGACTGTTAACATGTCCACTTTGATGTCCAGAGGAATCTTTATTTTTGATAGTCAGAAAAACAGTTTTGTGAATGTTTGTCACAACTTCTGTGAATAACAACTGCTGTCCTAATGGGCCTTTCTGATCCTGGAGGTATAACCATCATGGCTTGTAGCATCCTCCATGATTTTTTTCTAATCTCCTCTCAAGCCAGAATTTTATTCACTGTATTATATCCCACTTTACTGACCATTTTTTCCAAGTTTAAAAACCCCAAATGTTATAACCTTTCCTCATATACAAATTGACTCAGCCTGTTGATAATTTGGTGGCCCTTCTCTGCTCCATTTCAGGTTCTACTGTATCCTTTTCTAAAGCAGGGTGACCTACATAGTTTTCCAAGTATTGGCCCAACATGGATTGGTATAAAGGAATTATACTGGCAATTTTATTCTCTATTCTTTATGATCCCCACCCTGTTTCATTTTGCTTTATTTTGTTTTATGGGAACCACACCCTGGGTAAATACTTTCATTAAACTTGTTCAGAAAATTTGCCACAGTGTGATTCAGTGTCCGTTATATTTGCCATTTTATTACCATCTTAACCTGGAAAGATCTTTTTGGAGTATGTCATTTTGGAGTATTTCATTTTTATTTGACCACCCAAAATAATTTGATATCATTGACAAATGTGGCTACCTCCTTGCTCACCTATAATTCCAGACTGCTTCTGAAAATCCTAAAAAAATATCCACTCTGCTCCAGTTCTTTGGGAGGTCCTATTCTTTCTCTTCTTCTCTAACATCTCAATAATACCAGTCCTTAAAAAAATAAAATCTGTTACCAAAAGACATTGAGAAGTGTCCTTGCCATAGTTGTCTGTATATATCATAAGTTTTAAGGATCAAATGTAGTAGAAGTATAATCCTACACTGAATATTGTTTGTCAGGGCAAAGGTGAATTTGTGGGAAATCAGCAGCATTAATACAAATGCCCTTCTCTAGTAATTTGATTGTGCCGATTCCATTTTCAGGTTGCTTCACTGCCTTTTCTGAGTAGCTTGTGCATATGTTATCTTGCTTGATGAGATGGAGAAAATCGAGGTAGATTGAACCAGCCGAAAATGAATTTTAATGAATGATGATTGCTCTTATTCATAACATATCTTTGGAATAGAAATAGCTTTTTGAGACATTGCAGCTACAAGAGCAGCTCTGAAGACTCTAGGGGTCCAGAGATTTATTTTCAGTTCATACTGGGTGATAATGCAGAAATGCATGCACACTGTTCAGATTTATAGCTTTATCTTTTTGATCAATAAGATAACCTAATTATTCCACATGGTGGCATGTTGAGACATTGTCCTGTGGACGCAGTTGAAATGGAAACTGACTTGTTCAAGCAATCTATAGACCATGTCCAGCTGCATTTTCTCTTTTGGTGCTTTGTCCCTTTTCTACATCCCCCCCAACCAACCCAGTCTCTTCTGTTTCAGTTCTAACAGAGGCATTGTCTGCTGGAACAAAAAGATCTCTGGAATAGTAGGAAGTCTTAAATCTCTCTCAGTGAATCTGCCGAATGTGGGATTTGTTCTCAATAACTCTGGAACTAGAATTTCTATGGGATAAGAAAATTCCAGTCTGTTCTGGCAGGTTGGCCACTCCATTTGCTACATCTTGGTCTTATGAGCCAATGATACAGGCTGGGTTTATGCATCAAATATAGTCATAATGTGCACTCTCTCTCTCTCTCTCTCTGTGTGTGTTTAGCTTACTGGGTTGCAAGAAACCACTTGTAGCTATCAGCACCATAGCTAACATTGTGGTGAAAGGTTGCCCACTTCATGGCAATTCACCAATGACTTCAACATCCATCATGGACATTAAAATCATTAATCTTTAATTGCCATCCTGTGCTGGGTGATGACATTTCTCTCCCACAGCAACAGCACTCCAGGGCAGTTTATTTATTTATTTTTTTCTCTTTCATATGTGAAAGAGTCTAAAACCAGCTAAAGTCTATGGAGACTAAGTCAAAGCCTTGTACAACAAGCAGCTCTTCCACAATGAGGCATATATATTTCGGAAAATAAATAGAGTAAAGTGAAATAAAAATATAGAACAATATGTGAGCTCATGGGCAGGATTCTTCAGATTTCTCTGTCTAAATCTGGATACCACCCTGAAATTTGAGGCATCCTGGAACTTTCATGCAGAATGTTGAGATGAGAGGCAAAGGTTTCCACCAACCAGCATTTCCATTCAGTCCTCTTCAGGCCTCAAACCTATCAGGTACTTTTTGAGATAAATCTCTCCAAAATTTCAAAGCAGCAATATATAACAATATACGTTGTGTGATAATTAGAAAAATTCAATCTCATTCTAAGTCTTGTCTCGTGTCAGAAATGCAGGAACTGGGAAAGGGAAAATTATTAATCTAAATTTAAAACTTTAAAAACTTTACCAATGCTGGGCCACGTTGCTGGCAAAAATATTTCCGGCCAGCAAGTCATTCTGTATGTGTGTCGGTCCCAAGGGACGCTGTAAAAGATGGATAGGTGTTTAAATAGCACCACATTCACAGTAAATATCCTTGTACTCAGAGAGGAACCCCCATTTTTCCATATGGTCTTTAGTTCTAGCCAAACCAGTGCACAGTCTGTTTAAACATCTCCAAACTGTCCACTCCTACGAATATATATACATACACATATACATAGTCATATACAAATATTTTATTTTCTTTAAATCTTAAGTGGATGCCTCAATTCCTATGAAGGGTTATTGTGACAGATAACAGCTTAATCTTTGGGTTTAAGATAAAAGAGGTCCTCCATGGAGAGAAATATTTTCTAGAAACATTGGGAGGACTGTAATATGTTTAATGCCTCTACAAACAAAAACTGAGCACCCCTTTCAGACATCCCAGTTCCTGCCTTCAGGGAAATAGAACCATGATGGAACACGGTGCTGCTGTTGTCCTGGAAAATTCTGAAGAAATCAGTAACCTAGGGGGGAAAAAGATGGACTAAATTAATCACTCTCTCAAATATCTGAATGCTAATGTAAATGATATCTTATTGAGGATGAGTAAGTGGCTGAGGATGATAAAATATTGTACAGAACCAAAGCTCTCCAACTGTAGATATTAATTAAATTGACCATTAATAATTTGTGATAAAGAGGAATAGAATTGTATTCATGAATTTTCCATGTAGATTTTATTAAGCTGGCACATTATATAAATTGATTCCATGACATAGTTTGGATTGTAGCTTTATAGATAATACTTCTTGTATGAGCCTTTCTATAGAATTCTGTTCTTATACTCTTTCATTCTTTTCTTAACTTTTTTTTTAATGCCATTATGCAATCAGGAAATATAATTATGGACTTGTATTAGTGATCTTATAATGTTGTGTCAGCATTTTCACTACAAACTGTGTTGCTAAGATTTATAAATTGAGTATTAAAATATACTCAGTCTTGCCATTGCTTTTGAAAGTTTCCTAACCTGAAATGAAGCATTTCTCCCCTTTACATTTCCCCTGGGGATAACCAAGGTTGGTAAGAAGTGAATCAAAGTTCCAGATACATTTCTCAGCCCACATTAGTGCTTTAGGAACTACTCTGTGCTCTGTACTTAATTTCTTGATCTTCAGAGGTTGATCCCCTTGCTTTTTAAACAACAAGCATCACCACAACTCTGGATAATAATAACAACAGCAACTATATCTTGATACTATAACTTGAAGGAAATAAGTTAGGTATTTTCCACATAAAGATATAATCTGTGGATACCAGAGGTAACTATGATGAACTTTAGAGCTATGAAAAATAGTTGGCAGAAAACTACAATGGGTCATTCAAGTCATCACTGACAGCAAAAAATGCAACATAATTATTGCATTATTTAGAATATATTGAATGAAGGACCTCTCCATACATCTTCTTTCCATTTTGTTAGGGAAGGTTGCATAACTCATCTTCTGGTATGTACGTGTGACATCTGCACTGACCATATAGGCAAAAGAAACTCAAGTGCAGAGGGTTCTCCTCACTCCCTTAATAAATCAATATGTCTCTTTCCATCTCAGCTTCATTTACTTTACAGGTTTGTTGTAAAGATCAGAGAGGAAAAACCCTTGTATGCCATTTTAAGTTTGTTATAGGACAAATGGGTTAATCAATAATACCTTAGAATTTTCTTCCATAGCTAGTTGATGACCAAAGTCTAACCTGCATTCAGACATTCCAGTCCCTGCACTGCATCCATCAAGAGCATGTGGGGTCAGCCAGGTTAATCCTGGTAGAAGGAGCTATCTATCATTATGATCTACAGGGACCTTTTAATTAACTATATTTATTTAGTTAGACTTCGTATAGTCTGACCCAATCAGAACACTGAGCAGGTTATAACAGAGTAGGAATAAAAAACAATAGGTGAACTTCAAATACTTCCCCCAAGATGCCTCTAGCCATCAATTAGGGTTAAAAGCTCTGTGGAATAGGACCATTTTGGCTGCTTTTCAAAATGCGCGAGGGAGGGGGCTGTACATACATCTGGGGGGTAGAATATTCCAAAGTGTGGGGCCACAACAGGAAAGGCCTGCCTCTCTCTCTCATTGATAATTTCTCCAATTCCACTTGGCTGGCCATCGAAGCCAGGAGGGGCATGGATCCGACTTACAAGTAGCAGGACTAATCCTGCAAAGAACCCTCTATCCTTCCTTGGGTGTATAAGCTCAAAAGAATCCCAGCTAATATCCATAAACTCAAGATCAAGCCTCACTTACAACATTAGATTCTGTCTTATTAGCATCCAACCCACAGCAGATGTGAAGAACTTTATCTGTCAAGAAACCCATGGAATCATCCAGCATGACTGCAAACCTCATTCCCTACCCTGTTGGCACTAAAAGGGCTCTAACTCTGAACAGGGCTACTAGGAAGTAGTGTTTGGATACACTAAGCTAATGTTTTGTCTTTTTATTGCTACAGTGTAGGCTCAAATATGAGTTCTTCTCAAAGCTCAGTCACATCCACTTCTGGTTTCTTACTACTGTTGTTTTAGGTCTGAATTCAAACACTTAATTTCCCTTAATTCCATGGTAAACCAAGGAGTCCTTTAGGTTCAGCAACTGGGTAGAGGACTCACAGGAACAATCTCATCAAACACTCTGTGGTCTGTGGGTTTCAGAGACCCATCAGGCATGAGACAGAACTGCTTACCAAATCATTGGGGAATCCTCTAAGTGCCCTCTAGAACCCTTCTAGGCCTATCATGCATCTGGAGTGGACCAACCAAAAGGGCTTATCACCCATGTGGAGGTCGAGGGTAGCTGTAAGGCACAGTTTGATGGGGAAATGATATGACCATGGCAAAGGACAGATATTGATGTCCTCCATTTCTGGTTCATGGAATATCTTTCCAAAGTGATGACCAGATCTCGCATGTGCCCACCCATGTATGTCAGGACTGTGGGGGCCATGGACTCAGAATCTACAGTGGACAACCCCCCCCCCCCCCCCCCACGAAATGGAAATTGAGACAGAGTATGGTTGGAACTCCAACACAGCTCTGAGATGACATCTAGAAGCTGAGAAGGGCCATTGCTGTGCAACTAGGTAGTTCATACACCAGCAACAGGTCAAGCCAATCCCTGCAACTCATTTAGAGGCACTCCCAACTAGTCATCTGTGGGGCACTGCTCCTCGCTATCAGTTCCCAGCATCTCCAGTTAGATAGGAGAAAAACATCTCTCTGAAATTGTAGAGAGCAGCTGCCAATTAATGTAGGCAGTGGTCCAAAGATGGAATATTGGTAACAGGCAACTTCCTGTTTTCCTAAATTGCAGGTAATGGAAATAGATATGATTGTTCATGAATCCAAACATTAGATGTTAATTGAATTGTAGAAATAGAAGAAACCATTTCAAAATGCAGATGCATGCAGATCTCTTGGTTTAAATTTTTATGCTGCTTCAGCCATTTTTTAAGAATAACTTTTTTTGTCCGTAGGAGAAAAATAAAATGTTGGCTGCATTAAATAATTGGCATGCTGTTGCCCAGGGTTGACCTTTCTTCAAGAGAAATAAGAATTAGAAGCTGAAAAACAGGACCACTATGCCCAGCTCTTTCCAACCTGATTGTTAAAACCTCCATCTCGCCATGTAGCTTTCCTGAAAAATGAGTTTTTCTTTACTTATTTCATGTGCAAAGAGAAGTAGGCAAGCTCCAGGCTTTAATTATTGACTCACATGCTCTGAAAAATAAATAGAAAAGCCATTTCTATTAAGCCAAGACTTTAGTGCCCACAGTAATATCAGAATTTCCTGTGAATTTTGTAATTACACTAGAAACATAATGTTCCAGCATGCATACAACTCAAAAGGATATGTTCCACCACTAAGTGGATCATGCCAACATTTGTTAAATCAGCAAACTAAGAAATTGCAATAGTTAGTGGAAGAAGCAAAAATCTGAATTCTTATTACTTGATAATGAAAGCTGTATGGGATGATTTTTAAGATGTATTGAGCTCATTAGCATAGTCTTTCCTCTCAGTGGCAGGTCACCTGATTTTTGTTTAATATGGGGCTTTTTCATTATTTCCCCACATCAAATCTATAGGAAGGAATTACCTGTCTTAGCTTGAAGCTGGTGTAATTGAAAGGGTGAAACTGGGGGCTTCTAGGCAGAATGGATGGGTTTGGGTTCCAATAGATGGTGAACCACCCTGCCCACTTCACTGTACACTGGGATGCTCCAGTTTGGGGTCTACCAATGCTGGAGGCAGGTGGAATGAGCAAGTGTCTCATGCCTGTGGATACTGGTTTGTCCATCATTTTATTCCATCTGCTTTGCTTACCATCCAAGAGGCTGATGACTGGATTGATGAGATACCATCCAAGAGGCTGATGACTGGATTGATGAGATAATTCTGCATGTGTGTGTGTGTGTGTGTGTGTGTGTGTGCGCACATATGCATGCACTTCACTTAGACCTTAAAAACCCTATTCTTCTAAGTTGTTGGCTGGGTTTGTGCATTCCTTGAGCCATGATTAATTTAACTTTGCTTTACTGAATAGACTACAGTTTGCTGGGTTCTCTCATCATAGTAAGTCATGAACCATGTTTGGAAACCATGATGGTAGCTTTAGACAACATGCAAGGTCAAAGCCAAAGCAAAACTTAAGATTTGGTGCAATGTGTGAACCCTGGCAATGTTAGAATATAAGATTCATGTGTTTTGCCAAAAGATCTGATAGATAGGTGAATTTAGGGGCATATCCAGCTTCTAGATAACTATTGAAAATTCAGGTAGATTGTTTTTCATTTCCATATGACATAGGCTATTCAACACGTGGGCTGCTCTTCCATGTTTTGAATGCTATTTGTATCACTCTCAATCTAAGCTTGCGGAAAGAAGCATGAACAGGAGATTAGATTCTAGGAGAGTGCATTTGTTTCACAACAAATGAAAAATGGAAATAAATGGGCTTATTCATTTCATTCAATTCTAGTTAAGAAATGAATATCAGAGTAGTTCTGAATGCCCTGTATCCATTCATTTTCATTTGCTACTCAGACTGCATCCCCCGACCCCCCTTTCTCCCTCACCAGCCAGTTTAGCTAAAATGGGATTTGCCAGGGCAAGTGTGGGGGATGACCTCTCCTCCTTTCAGGTTATTGTAGTACTTGTAACTTAAGAATTCTGCTTTCTGAATGCCATCTTGACTGCTGGCAAATCATTGAATGCAGAACTTATGTGGGTCATGGAGACTTAACTGAGTGAAGAGTCTGTCCCTCTGAGCTTAGTCCTTGTAGAGAGTAAGGAAGATGACCTTGACAGAGATAGACAAGATCTGTTACCAAAGCAACAAGGGATCAAACATATCTCAAGTCCACAACAGACAGAAAATATGTGGAAGAGGCTCAGACAAACACAGGAGTATAAGAAGGGGGAGGAGGTACAGCACAATCAGACTTGAAAGATTCTGTTATTATAGCCACTCTCAATTTTGCCTTCCTGTGGAGTTGATTTCCTGGTCTACCTGGTGGGGCTGAAAGTCCTCCAGGTTTCTCTGTGATGCAACAGACTTGTCCGGAAGGCAGAGGAAGAAAGTGTCCATGATCTGTGATCCCTGCTTCACTGAACTGTTGTTGAAAGAGAACATGTTACTGTATTGGGATAACTGCCCAACAATCTCTCTCTTCCTGAATTTGCAGAGGCAGACATGGACATGGTGTTTGAGCATCCTGAAGGATTTTAACATTCTCAAGATATACCTTCTCTGTTTGATTCCATTCGTCTATTGCTTGCTCCCCTTTTATGGATGCTGCTGTTGGCCCCTTTGGCCAATATTGGCAGGTTTGTGCTGCCCCATAAATTGTCATGACAACCAGGGTGTCACCTGCAGAATCACTCTGTGGCACTTTCCTGTCTGGTTTGCTCACAGCAATACCTATAATAAAGCGGAAAGTTAGGACAATTGCTCTTTGTCCCTATGTTTGACAGGTAATTTGTATTTCATGTGGCGTTACAGCAAGACTCTGCGGGACTCAGTATTACCCTTTTGTGAAGCCAAAAGTATTTTAAATGGTGGTAATGTGGGAAATCTGTACACACAGAATTAGCTCGGGCTGTGCGAATGTGTATTGTGGCAAAGCAAACAACCTAATTAGAAACCAGTCATGATGGTTCAGAGGCGAGGGATGAGGTGGGGGAACAGTCCCGCCACCTGTGCAAATGGACCCTTTTGCAAGCTGCAGAAACTGTCTTTAACCTGCCCCAATACTCATACAATATATTAACAACACACATACTGTGTTCAAGGAAATATTATTTCACTTCCCAGCTGGTACTGTATTACCTCTGTGACAATATTATTCTTTATTCTTGTATGAAAGTTATATCCTGAAACCTGAAGAAAATTAAATGAATTTGCCTACTATAGGGTTCAGTTGTTTATATGGTATAATTAGCTTGTTAATTTAGATATTCGGAGGTCTCAGAGGAGTGGAGTACACTAATTAAAAATGGCATATAAATTAATTAATAAAATGCAGCGTAATTAATGTCACTCGCCACTGTTTTCTCATTGCCATGACATAACTTGTGCCAACATATTTGTGTTTAGAAATATATTTCCCTGATACACTGAAAATGGGGCTCTGACAGACATTCCAAGGAAAATTGTGGGCTAAATGTAGAGCAGCTAACAACAATCTTCTTTTCTGTACAGTAAGCTAGATGTTCAAAGCAAATGCATTCTAATGTTGCTTGTTTGTTTCTTAAAGCATTTTAATTTTATCTTTGTGCTGAAATTGCCCAAGATAATAAACAATATCAACATTAAAACAACCATCAAATGGCATTTTGAAGTAATCTGTTCACTATCATTGTAAAATCAAACAGCAGCAATGAGAATTGTACAGAACATCTGTAAAAGCCAAGGGGAAAAAAAAGATAGTTGCACCAAACTATTGTTCCCAATGCATCTCTTTTTATCAAGGAAATTTCTTTCTTGAGCATATTTAGAAATGTATCTTTCTTGAGCAGTTTCTTAAAAAGTATTTAATGTTTTAATAAAGTCATGCCTCTTGAAATATGTTGGGAACAATATAAGAGCCCAGTGACAGGGCAAGATTATTTCTTCTTCCTATCAACAGATTACTGTTTGACAGTCATTGTTAGTTCCTGTTAAAGTATTCAGAAGATGATACAAGGTATGCAGGAAGATGATGTCTGTAACCAACTTGATAAAAGTGCTTGCTTGCAAAGTTTGTCTTCTCCTGTGAGGAAACACCCGGAGATCACAGTATAATAGAAGCAATGTCAAAGCACTCTTCAGCTATTGGGTTGCAGTTAATTGGGGTTAAGCAAAAGTTCCTCCACCCCCTGTGACTGGAAAGCAAAGCTACTTGCCGATGTAGACTGTAGCTCTGTGGTAGAGCACCTGCTTTGTACACAGAAGACTTAGCATCGTCGGATAGGGGTGAAAAAAATCTTTCCTGAAGACCCCTAAACTGCTGCATGTCATTAATGACAGTATTGCTAGATGGGCCAATGGTTGGTAAGGCTGTGTACAGTGGTCCATAAATCACTTAGACCAGAATTTAATTTCTGCTTAAGCTATGGGCTTCACTGAATCCCCAAATGCTAACATTCTTTTATTCAACCTAATTTACTTCCAAGAGTTGTACAAGAATAAACTATGGTCTCCCTATCTATTAGGCCTTCTGGAATTCCTCAGGGTAAGGATGGGATAGACATGTGAAGAATGAGCATTTTTAAGCATTCTAGTTTCTTTTAGATATAAAGTACTGTGAGCATTTTTCATTGTGAAACTACCAGCTTTCTACATTCACTTAAAGAGAATGGTTTTGAACAAAAATAAATAAGAACGAGCTACTTATATTTTCAAGATAAGCTCTTAGTTTTCCAGAAGGACTACACAAGTAAAATTATATAAATGAGCATATAAATTATATTTCCTGCAATTGCAGTGAAAAGAACAAATTCCAATAGTAATAACTTTCCTTCTAAAGGTTAATGAACCTCATGGAGAGAGGATTGTTAATTTTTCATTCAATTCTACGGGTTAGAATGCTTTCTGCTCAACATGAGTTACCTTTGATGTGTTCAACTGTCTTATATTAGTCTTATAACTAATCCTTTCATTTATCTTGAACTTTGCATGTGGTAATACAGAATTTTAATTTAAATTGCCTCTTTTACATATAATATCAAAGAACAACATGCCTATCTTATCCGGCACAAATTACATAGCTTACCTTCCCTAATAAAATCTGTGCTTAGCAGGGAGGATTAGTTTTTGAAGGAGGGAGGTTGTGACATTTCTGTACATAGATTGACTGTGAAGGCCTCCTTTGATTTTTATTTTTATTTTATTCCTGTGCTAACGTTTTACTGGGTTTGGGGGCCTTTACATAGAAAAGCCTTAAAGCATGCATGACAGTGGAGCAAAAGATAAAGTTGTTTTAAAATAAATGTAAGATTAAGTACCATCAAATAAGTATTGATTCTTAGTGACCAGATAGATAGATTTTCTCCATGATGATTTGTCCATAACTTGGTCCTTCAGGTTTTCCACCATTGACCCACTGCCACTATATCTGAGTCCTTCCACCTTGCTGCTGGTCATCCTTTCTTCTCTGTCCTTCCACTTTCCCCAGCATCAGAGCTTTCTCCAGAGAGCTGGGTCTTTGCATCATGTGTCCGAAGTAGGATAATTTGAGCCTGGTCATTTGAGTGCCTTGATGAAAACTTTGGATTGACTTGTTTGGTGATCCAAACTCTGGGTTGATTTGTTTGATGATCCATTTGTTTGTTTTCTTGGCTGTCCATATTATTTTCAGGAGTCTTCTCCAATACCAAGTTTAAAAGTGTCAATACTCTTTATATCCAATTTTCAGAGTCCAATTTTTGCTTCCATAGAGTGTTATGGGGAATACCCTTACCTGCACTTTTCTGATCTTTGTAGGTATAGACACATCATGGGATGTGTCTATAGGCCTTCACAGCTACTCTAGCAAGTGCTAGTCTGCAGCGTATTTCTTGACTGCTTGCTCCTTTACTGTTGATAATTGATCTTAAAAGGTAGAAGCTATCCACCACTTTGATATCTTCATTGTTAATTCTAAGGCTCATTGTTCTACCTGCTATTATTAGTTTGGTCTTCTTTATATTTAACTTTAGTCCCATTTTTTCACTTTGGTCCTTGACCTTTACTACTAGAGCTTGCAGATCCTTTGCATTTTCAGCTGTCATGGTAGTCATCAGTATAGCACAGGTCATTGATGTTTCTTCCTCTAATTTTAAAATTCGCTCATCTTCTTACAAACCAGCTTCCCTTAATATATATCTGGCAAATAGGTTGAATGAATAAGGGGAGAGTATACAGTCTTGTCTCATTCCATCGCCAACTTGCAGCTAGTCTGTTTCACCGTGTTCTGCCTGTATTGGCTTCCTGACCTGTATATAGATTTCACATAAGGACAATGAGATGTTCTGGGATTTCCTTTTTTCTCAGTTCATTCCACAACTTGACATGATTAATACAATCAAAGGCCTTTCTATAATCAACAAAATACATACTCACTTTTTTTATATTCTTTGGCTTTCTCAATTATCCATCAGTTATCCATGGCTGCTGTGTTCTCAGATTTATTTCCATAGCTTAGTTAGAACCTTTACCAGTTCTTCTATTGCTTGCCATATTTCTGTGGGCATTCCATTAGTACCTTTAGCCTTCCGACTTGGTAATGGGAGTTCTGATCTAACTTCATCTTCTAGTACTAGATGTTTTTGTTAGTAATCAAAACAATAATCTTCCATCATTCTTCCTTGTTCTTGTTGCCTGGAGCATCATGGGAAGGCTATTCATCTTGAGGGCACCAGTTTGTAGAAGGCTGTCTCAGTTATATCTAGGTTTTTGTTTCAGTTTAATTTGCATATATGAATTTTGAATGGATGAAGTAATTGCAGTGTTTCAGAGACAATATTTCTTTTCTCTTGAGCTTCCTTAAACTTATTAGCAAACTCTTCAGGTTTTCCATATATTACCTTATCAAATAATTCATTGTGTGCCTACTAGCAACTATGTTGTGTGGACATCTTGTATCTGAAAGGTGTCCCTGTGTTTTTAGGGTGTGTGCTATGTTCCAAAATATTGCAATGCTTAGAAGGTCATCATTCCCTTTTCTTTTTTCCAAACAATATAACTTCCTCTAATTTCATATGATACAACTGTGCTGTATTTTACAGTAATACCTCGGTTCACAAACATTTCTGTTCACGAACAATTCGGTTCATGAACAGCAGCGTTTGCAAAATTTTGCTTCCGTTCGCAAACTCCGCATCGGGTGACGAACACGACCCGTGGCCATCTTCCCTGCTCTTACACGTGGTCATGGCTTCCTGTAGGCAAGATTGTGGTCACAGACAGACACTGGCTATGAAGTTTTTGGTGTGCTATTTAGCATGGCTCCAAAGAAAGTGCAGAGCAAGCATGGTGGTAAAAAGAAAGTGCAGAGCAAGTATGGTAAGAATAAGGTTTTGAAGAAAATAACCATTGAATTGAAGAAGGAAATTGTAGAAAAGCATGAGCGTGGTATTCGTGTGACTGATCTGGCCTCGGAGTACAAGATGGCGAAGTCGACAATCTCGACTATTTTGAAGAATAAAGATGCCATCAAAGGAGCTGATGTGGCAAAAGGAGTAACGATGTTAACCAAGCAGAGGACACACGTGCTGGAAGAGGTGGAAAAACTTTTGTTAGTGTGGTTGAATGAGAAACAGCTGGCAGGTGATAGCGTTAGTGAAGCTATGATCTGTGAAAAAGCCAGGAAATTGCACAGTGATTTACTGCAAAAAAAACCCTCTACAAGCACAACAAGTGAAGAATTTAAAGCCAGTAGAGGCTGGTTTGATAAATTCCGCAAGAGAAGTGGCATCCACAGTGTGACAAGACATGGTGAGGCTTCCAGTTCTGACAAGGCCACTGCAGAAGCCTACAAGAAAGAATTCGTGGAATTTATGAAGGCGGAAGGATACGTCGCTCAACAACTGTTCAGCTGCGATGAAACAGGACTCTTCTGGAAGAAGATGCCGAACAGCACCTATATCACGCAGGAGGAAAAGGCACTGCTGAGGCACAAGCCCATGAAGAACCTATTGACCCTTTTGCTGTGTGCGAACGCAAGCACCAAGCTGAAGATTAAGTCACTGCTGATCTTTCATTTCCAGAGGGTTATGCCGCGCAGGAAAAAACAAGTGACATTGGACAGATTTTTCGGCAAAACTCAGCCTGCAGCTAAGAGACAAAGAAGAGAGGATACCCCTGAAGGAGATCTCCCCAATGTCCTTTTGGAGGGGGACTCTCCCTCCAAACAATAACTGCCTCCCCACCCGCCTTCCTGTCCTCCATGCCAGAAGTCGCCTCAAGCAAGGTTAGTGTTCTCTCTCTTCATACTGTACTGTACTGTACTTTGTTTCATATTTTTGGGGTTAAAAAAAAAATACATATGGTTCAGAATGGATTAACCTTATTTACACTGAACCTTATGGGAAAATTTGATTTGGTTGGCGACCAAAATCAGTTGGCGACCACATTCGTAGCGGTCAGAATAGATTAACCTTATTTACATTGAACCTTATGGGGAAATTTGATTCGGTTCATGACCAGTTTGGTTCGCAACCAGAATCGTGGAACGAATTAAGTTCATGAACCGAGGTACCACTGTATTTCTAATATTTTCTTCTTGGAAAACATATGCATTCATACAAACGGTATTATAAAATGTAATACTTATCAGGGATTGTTGTGTGTACATGCCTATGCAGTACTGCAATATTAGTTTTCAGAAGCTGTGTTTACCTAGAAAAGCCTCCCTACTTTTATGAAAGTATTCATTTCTCATCACATACTTGCTTGGGGTTTTCATAGATTGTTTCCAGGAGCTGAATTACTTTCTCTAACCAATTCTGATTATCCAAGATAAAAAACATGGCTTGCTGTTTTAGTAGACATTTATTTGTGTTATTATTGTAGCAGTGACTTTATCTCAAGATGAAGCAGAGGCAAGTCAAGAGGCCTAATTGCCCAAGGGCTCTTTTTTATTACATTCAGATATCTGATTAACCCCTAGATTTTGTAAATAATACTGAAATTGAACTAGTTGTTACTGTTTCAGGACAATGATAAACAAACCTTTTCTCCAGTTTTTTGATCATGCTATATCATGCTTTCAACTCTACTCAGAAATTCAAGAGCCCAGTGATTACACTCTTTTAAAGGAAAGAGAAAGAAAGTGGTGGAAAACCTCTGGAAAAATAAAAGCAGAAACTTAATTTACAATTTTTTCTGCTGAATAGAGTATGACTCTGAGATTAGTGACGGGTTGATTTTGCTGTATTTATCTTGATGTCTGGTATGAATAAGAACCTGGTATTCCTATACTTGTGATCCTTGATTTGTTGTCAGAACTAGGCACAGGATTTTGAGGACTGGTAAGGAAAAAGACTTCAACAGAGGGGGGTCCAGGTCTCAGGAAGGAGGCCCATTTAGTGTGTATAAAGTTTCAAAAATCTATGGCACCTACAGTTAGATTAGTGTTTTTCAAACTTGGCAATATTAAAATGTGGGGAATTCTTGGAGTTGAAGTCCACACATTTTAAAGTTGCCAAGTTTGAAAAACACTGAGTTAATGAGTCACATGGCAAATGGTGGAAAAGCAACCTTGTTCTGGAGAGCTTCTGCCTAAGTGTTGACGATGCCAGAACTAAATAGATCCAACATAGTAATGCCCAAGCTGATGTAAGTGGCCTTTCTATAGCCTTTTGTCAAGCTGCAACACCTGGGCAAGTTCAAGAAAGAAAGAAAGAACTACGTAGACTTACTGAAGATATCTTTATTACTAATCTTGGAAACTATGAGAAGAATTTCCAATCCTCATTTATAGGATTCATTAAGGCTGAGTCTTCAGGCTTATAGTCTATAGCAGTGTTTCTCAACTTTGGCAACTTTAAGACAGGTGGACTTCAATTCCCAGAATTCCCCAGCCAGCAAACTGCCTGGGGAATTCTGGGAGTTGGTTCACTTGTCTTAAAGTTGCCAAGGTTGAGAAACAGTGGTCTATAGGTTCATTAAGGCTGAGTCTTCCTGAATGCTTTGAAACCCTTCTTTCCAAGTTTCTTTCCACTTGGGCTGAGTTGCTATTTGTAAGTTCCCAACAGACTCACCTTCTATTTCTTTTGAATTATATGTCTATTTTCCTTCCATTACTTTCACAGCCTCACTGCTCTTTCTGATAATTTTGGTGGTATCATCTTGGGAAAGAGAAGAAAAAAACACAATTGTATCTAACTATGGTCTCTAGAACTAATATATCAAGTCCTTAACTAGTCAGCCAAGGGTAAATACTTTAGGGTCAGGAAAAATTCTCTTTTATTCCCCTTTTTTCTCCTTCTATTCCACCATAGAAATTGTAATTAACATCACATTCAGTTCTTACCATTATGACAAATTCCAGTGTATAACCTTGTAATGCAGTGAGAGTAATTTGTGACATCTCTGTCAAAGACAGTATTGAAATCAAATATATCTCTTGATTATCATGACACTTGGGGAGGAGCACTGTTAGTGCAACAAGCCAGTGTTTCATTGAGTTAATTTTCAAAATCAGCCAAATACTTAGGGATTTTTTCAGAATTACATGCTAGGGTCTTGAGGTCCTTTAAAAAAAAAAGTGTGTATATATATATATATATATACACACACACACACACACACACACACTTGTCCTCATAAAGAAATAGCAGCATTGATTCTTATAAAAGTGTTCACATTTAAAGATCTTTCTACATCACAGGATGTGGAAGGCTTGAGAGTAAAGTTTATAATTAAGGCAGCAAAATCCTGTGGAAACTTTTCCTTTAAAACAGCTATTTTAAAAGGGAGAGATACAAAAAAGTTACAAGGATTGGAAAGGAGTCTCTTCATCCATATTCCATAGTATCACAAATGCAGTTTTTTGTTCACACATGGATGTGTCATCGGTGTGTATTCATTAGGTTAATAAAAGCTATCTTGCAGTGGGTCAAATAACTACAGTATTCCTGCTGTTTCTTATGATATACAGATTAACTTCCTAAATAGATTTCCTATTCTGAACCAAAAAAAAGCAATCAAATATAAAAATAAACACCATTCTGGGCCAGATATATTGTAATTCCGGGATAAGCTGCTTGCTACTTGGATTTCTTCAGCTTCAGATCCTCTTTTCCATGATGCATTTTAATGGTATGATATTAGATCTGGCTGGAAATGTGCTGGTCTGTGGTATAGAAGAACATCAAATAAATAAAGCACATGCAGCACTTAACATTGCAAAGGCAAACCTATAAATCCTTTTAGATTATACAATGAAATAATAGCTTTTCCACTCTTCATGCGATAGCAATTTAGCTGAGGGCCACAGCCCCATAGGCATTTAGACCGTAAGAGACAGGAGATGTTCCAAACTCTTTGAGTTTTATGCATGTTGTCAAGCTGCCCTTTGAACATTTGTTCAGGAAACTTCTGGATTTCTGCTAGAAGAAACCAGCAGAAAGGATCATGAAAGAGTGTGAGATTTGTGTAACTCTGTAATATGCTGTGGGATGTTTTGGTTAGTGTATATGTATGTGTATATGTATATTTCACGTTTGTGTCTGAAATAGAAATCACAAAGTTCTTCTAATTGGACAGTAGAATGATCCTAGTAAAACAGATGTCCTGTTTAAGCCTTTGTCTGAACAATAGTTTATTGGGCCTGGTGACCATATATTCTTCTCAGACATAATTCCCGTACAGCTTGTGTAACTGTTCCCTAGTTCCTGGACATGGTGAATGCCAGCTATTCATGGCTCCCAGTGGACTATTCTTTGTGTCAATTTTTTCTGAGTGGGTTTCCATTCTTGGCTTCCAACAACCACTTGGTTGAAAAGCTCACCTACCAATGGTCTGAATCTGCCAGTCTTTCACCTGATAATTGCAATGCATCAGGAAGGATATACACAAAACACAAATACCATAATAGATATATGATGTCTTAAGTAAAAATAAGCAAAATATAGGTTCCATATCGGAGGATATCTGCTTAAACAAGTCTAGTCATACTGTCTGAAAAATATAAATCAGCTCTGCCCTACCATCTTAACATAGAAGTAGATGATGCCTGGAAAAAGCAGCTTCCTAAAGACGTATTTATTTATATTAATTTTAACTCATTTTCAGTTAGAAGTAGTCTTGAAGCAGGATATAACAAGAAATTAAAACCATCCGAAATTATAAAAATTAAAACCATAAAACAGGGCTATGACAATAATAGAAACACACAAATTTCACAGGCAATATAAAGACTGATGGTATTAGAGAGAACTTATGTGCTGTTCCATCATGATTGTTATTTCTGTAGCTCTTACTGTTCTGCGTAATGCTGGTGGTTTATTGTTTAGGCTATTTTATCATATATTTCAATATCATATTTTACATGTTTTTATTCTGTATTATATTTTAAAATCTAAACGTACATTGCCCAGGGGACTATTGCTGATGGGCAGTTGTACAAAATAAATCCTAGTAAGACAGAATTACAGTTCATTCAGAAGCATCTTGACTGTAATTCAGTTCTGATGATAGCTCTGGGTAGGGTCACACTCCACTTGAAAAAGCGGAGTGACTTGCAGTCCTCCTGGACTCACAGTTTCTGGTGCAGTAGCTAGTCGAGACGATGGTCGGGGAACTGGGGTGCCAGTTACATCTCTTCTTGGACCATGAGGCTTTAGCAACATGGATTAATACCCTCATGGTCTCACGGTTTGTCCACAGCAGTGCACTCTGTGGGGGTGGCTTGGAAATGATGTTTACAGAATGCAGTGGCCAGGTTGCTGGAGCACAACTCTTATTGTTACACCGCTAATACCTACTCCTTGTTTGCTACACACTGGTTACCTATGAGTTTTCAACCACTATTTGCAGTGCTGGTTGCTACCAATGGGGCATGGCACTGGGTTATTTTGAGGGATCTTCTCCTTCAGTATGATTCTTCCCATCCTGTGAGGGTGAGAGAGCTGCTGCTTGTGGCTCCAGATTGGAAGGGAGAGGGCTTGGGTCCAGAGGCAGGCTTTCTCTGAGGTAGTGCTGATGCTTTGGAGTAACTTGGTCCTGGAGGATGGTGTGGCTCCCTTATTTTTGGTTTTCCAAAAGCCGTCAAAACTGTTCAATTTAGGTGGGATTGCTGGATTGTTGTTTTGGGGGTTTAGTTTACTTAGCTGTTGGCTGTTTTATTTTATGCTTTTGTTTATGCTGTAAACCTCCCAGAACAATGAGAGGGATGGATGGATGGATGGATGGATGGATGGATGGATGGATGGAAAGGAGGAAGCGAGGGAGGGAAATGGGACTAAATGCATAAACAAAAATTACATAGCATCTGAGTTCAGTCACAGCTGGAGGAAAATGGCTTTCAGGCTTACAAGATTCTGTTAATGTAACTTTACAATAAAGGTAATGTTAGTACTCATGGTTTTGGTTACTTTCTGGACTACCTCAAAGGGCTGACACTTTAACTGATACCACAGGGAGCTAAATTCAACCCCAGCCATAACTGAAATGGAGGGCATTCTGTAAATAAGAATGCTCGTGTTGGAGGATGCCATCTCTTGGATAACCACATAAGAAGTGTCTGACAAGTGGGCACCTTCAAGGGGGCATCCCTGCTCAGTTTTAATTGCCAGGCAGATACCTCAGTAATGAGGCAGTCCATTAAATTTCCAGGGCACAAGTCAGGCAAGGCTTTATTCTTCACAGCATGTGCAATGTATGTATAATAGATAAGTAACTATCTTCTGGAACAAATTTAAGGGCAGCCCCAGATAGAGTGTATGGCAGTAGTTTCATCTTGAGGTTACCAGCACAGGGATCACAGAAGCCTGTGGTGATTACTGCTCAGGAATGGAAGTGGGTGACAAGTCAGGTATAACTGGGAAGAGGCTGGAGGAAAAAACAATACTGAAGAGTGAGTGGAAGGCATTTGCCCTGGTTATCTTTATCAGTGCTTTGATTTGCTCCTGAGAATGAACCAGCAGGCAGTAAATCTCCCTCCCCCTGTCCTAACCCTAACCCTCACCCAAAAGGGGGTGAGCATCTCTATCTTGTTCTCTTTCAGTAGGCCTCCATATCATGCCATGCCATGCCATGCCATGCCATGCCATGCCATGCCATGCCACATTTGTTGACCCTGAAGGTTTCAAAAGCACAACTAATCCCACTCACTTACCTTTTCGGCCAAGATACAACAAGTTACAACATTTGTAAATCATAAAAAAACAGGGAAGTGGGGAGGGCAAGAGTTGAGAACAAACCATCCCTCACTTAAATGCCCTCACTTGATCCAGGAATGCTCAGAAACAATGACTTTACACTTCCAGGCCAAATGTAAGTTTGACCATTATGGAATGCTCTAAGTGGAATGGATTTGAAAACAATTCAACTCCTCTCTTTGGGATTCTTTTGAAATAATGAATCACTAACCTTGATATGTCAGATAATTATGCTTTAAAGTTTGGTTGGTAGGCTTGTCAGTTCTTTGGAATATGTGCTGTTCATTATTACTATTAGTGACTATTGATTTATATAAGAGAATGGCTCTTCCTTTTTCTTTCTTCCCTTTTAAAACCATTGCTGCTGTCTGCAATAGAGCCAAATGAAAAAGATGCAAATATTAGATGTTTTCTTTTTCATGGAAGTGAATAATGTATGTTCAAAGGCTCTATTTTCTTGTTGTTTCTAAAGATGTTAATTGGTGCTATTTAGGATTAAAACACCAATGCTGTTCACTTGAACGTCTTTAAGTGTTTTTATTGTGATTTTAGACATGACAGTCCATTAATCTCATGTATTTAAGGAACTTCCTTCCTCTTTTAAATAAGCATATGCAATTTTGTGTGATTTCTGTTGTATGTATGCATGTAGTAATAATGGCTGTTGGAGAATTAATCCTCCATGTGTAAGGAAGGGGATTTGTTTTGATGTATCAAATAAATGGTTAAAGTTAAATAATTCAATTGGAATTAGGAAGTTCAAAGACAAGAATGCTCTTTACATAGCATGAGTTCAGATAGATAAAGTCTCCCCACATCAGAGATAAAAAGATGATTTAGCAGCTGAAGTCAGTGGAACATCTTCAGTCAATGAAACACAGCCCATGCTTGTGTGAAAAGTCAAGCTTCTGTATACTCTATTCAGTGGATGGTAAATTGTTAGGTTTTTGGATTGGCCTTGTCTATATCTTTATCTTGGATCCACTATTTATTTACTTGCAACATTTTATACCATACCAATCAAACAATTCTGGGAGATAAACATAAGACTTTCTGGATAAGCAGTCTCCCCATTATACAATAAACCATAATAATAAATAACAATGCAATCACAAATAAAATCACATGGCACCCTGCATTTTCAGCGGGCATGACCATTGACAAAGGACAAAGAGAAAAAAAATGAGAAATTTCCTAAAAGTCTGGAATGAGGAAGCTAAGTGTATTTCCAAAGACAGTGAAATCCTGTCAGCCTTATTAGGTAGACCAGACAGGAAACATGACCAGATGCGGTAATTCTACTTTATTGTAAAGCTACATTAACAGAATCTTGCAAGTTTGAAAATACTTCTCCCCCTCCCACACCCCCTCTACAGCCCAAAAACTAGGGAGGGTCTATTCTGAGCCTCTTGCCCTCCCACATTCCTGCTGCAGGCTCAGCTGCCCTTTATCTGACCATTCCCTGGGCTGCATCTCTTTGCTTTTTCTCACAAAGTCATTCCCACATACTGTTACAAATCCATAGGACAGGGACCACTACTGACAAGGCCTGCCTTCTAGTCCATGTCCTTCCTTCTACTTCACATGGGGCAGGACCTTAAACAAACTGCCTCTATGTGACCTGATCAAATGGATATAACCATTGTGGACAAGGTGGTCCATAAGGAGAGTGTCCTTCCCTCACATGCCATGCAAAACTCAAGTACAGCTCTTGACCCCCAAAGAGTTCTACATTCATGTGCTGCAAATTGAAGTAAAACACTCTCTGGACATAGATCAGAGGGCACAACCAAGCTTTCAGGGCTATACTTTATCCCCTAGAGGACTCCAAAATTGTAATCAAAGAGAGTTAATGGTAGGGTCCAATGGTATACGTGAAGTGGCATTTCTTAAATCCATGATAAAGAATTATTCTCCCCCCTCTCCCCCCCGAAACAAATCTGCTGGAAAGCCAATGCATTATTGCTTGTTCTTACCTTTTTAAAAGGTCATGTATGCTGTTTCTTTTGATTCTCTGAAGGCAAACTTTACCTATTATATAAATTAGTCTCTTTTTAAAGTGACATAGCTGATTTATTTTTCTCTTACCAATTTTGTATGAATTACAAAATAAGTTTAAATGGTCTAATTATCATGGCTATGACCCACCCAACCCTATCCTTATGATATAAGAAAATCAGCAAATTGTCTAGATGGTATTAAATCATCTTGGTCCTGAAATGGTCAAGGAACTTAAATGCTGAATACTAAGAAAGCTGTAAGCTTCAGCAAGGTGGCTTTTGTTTGGAAATATGCCTTCATGCTGGCTTTCTTATATTTAACTGTAGGTTTTCCCATTTCCCTGTTGGCTGCAATATATTCTCAGTGATGGAAAATACCAACTAACATGATGCCTTTTTCAGAGTTAACAGAGTTGATATATTTACTCATTCAATATTTATTTTCCTTTCTTGCAAGGGCTGGGGCAGGAGGGGGCAGCTTATATGACATTTACTGTCCCCAGTAATGCTGCAACATAAGGGTTGAGTTGAAACATGGTAACTGGACTGAAGTCATCCAGTGAGCTTCCATGGCTGACAGTGGATTTGAACCTCAGTTATCCTGGTCCTAGACCCTCACTATATAGTCAATGACAACAAGGTTGAGAAGTCTCAATGACAGCTTCCCAAACATGTCAGATACAAGCTTTTTGTGGGAAAAAAAGGGCTTTCTAAAGTTGCAGCATGAAGGGGAGTTTAAACCTAGCTTTCATACTGTGGCTGCTGTTTAAAATTAAATAAGAAAAAGAGTGCCAGGGCAAAATAAACACTGAACAAAGAACAGGAAGGGTTACCACCATTTCTGTGTCATGGAAGAATCTTTGCTGAAATTGAATCGACTGGCTGGCATCACCTACATAAATGCAAGAATGGAAAGTCATTATTTTTTAAATTTTATTAATATATTCATCTTTTTTTCTTACATTCGTTTTCTCACTGAATATTCAAGTAGGCTAACAACAACTATAATGAAATACAGAAAAAATGAAAAAAAAAAAGATGAAAATCCATGTTAAAGTTAATTCAGTCAAATGCCTGGTAGAAGAGCCTTAATTAGACTTTAAGATGTTGGTTTCTCTCAGCCCATCCTCTTAATTGGCAGTTTCTTTGTTTTCCATCTACAGAAACAAAGGACTGAGTTGTAATAGTGGCCTTGAAAGAGGTGCTAGTGCACCATTTCTTAGGACACTTCCCTTTAATTTTCCAATAAGTAAAAAAATAAAATAAGTACTGTCCAGAGGGCAGTATCCCTTTTGGTTGGAGGAGGGGAGGATAAACTGATGGAATAGATTATGGCTGATAATTTCTGATGATTTTATATGAAATGGATTTTCTGGACACATCTTAATCTAGATCTGCCCTGTGTTTGGCACTGAAACAGTCTTGGTTGCTCTGGTAGATACTTTATGTCAGGAAAGAAACTGAAGATGTTCAGTCCCATTGAATATCCTGCATCTCTTTGCTTCTTTTGGTAACATCAACTATGGTATCTTCTTGGAGTGGTTCTTTCAGATGGGAACTGGAGATGTAATGAGCTAATGCTCCCATTTATTTATGCAGGACCACTCCCAGAAAGTAGAATGAGTGTGGTTATATTTGATCCCATGATGTTTAAGCAGTAGAGATCATTGATATAAACTGCCAACTTGATACTAATGGCATGAGTACAATGCTAAGCTGTTTATTTCTCTTTAATCTACTCCTTTGCAAAATGGGGAAAGACATTAAAGATGAACAGACAGAAATGTGGGTGGGAGACATTCCTTCTGAAATTCACAAGGTGCTGGAGGGGTCATAATACAGTTAGCTTCTGTTACTATTCCTTAAGCATCAGAGCTCTCTCCATATTCCACCTTCTTCAGAGAATGATCATCTGGCTACACAGTGATCTGGTGACCGTTACAATGTTCATTTTCTGAAGAAGATGCAACATGGAGCATCTGGGTTATAATTTTAAAACTATGTAAGATTACAGACCCTGACCTCCTCTTCCGTATCTGAATATTCTTTGGTGGAAATTGTTTCATACCCTGCAAAGCAGGAAAAAGTGATGTTTGTTTTATGGGGAGTTAAGAATCCCATACATGAAGGATGAAAAATGTAATGCAGTTTTAAATGACACCTAGTTCTATCTTGCCATTCCATCTGATTCAGGTAAAACAGTGCAGGGTTTGGATGTCATAGGGAGATGGATATAGTCCAGTGAATTAAAATTCAGTCCTGACAATGAAGGTAGGTTAATAGGCAGATCCCTGGTCCATGATATGAGGAAGTGGCCTGAAAGCAATCTTTCTCTCTGAAGGAGCAGGTATGTAGCTTTGGAGGGGTGTTACTTTAGCATTAGAGATCCAAGAAGCTAGATTAGGTAGTAGTAATTCAGTAGCTATAATACTTGCTAGACTGGGAGAGGCTAGCCAGTGAACCATGCTTTAATCACCTGATGTGTTGATTGCAGAGCTAGCATTGAAGTAGGATTCACATTTCAGCTGGTGCACAATGCCACTTCTCAGTTATTGAGCAATATGCAAGGTTGCAATCACATTACACCTTTTTTATGTGATCTGTACTGTCAATTTGCCTGCTGAGCCTTCTTCAGGACTGTCAGTGATGAATTATAAAACTGTATGCAAGTTGGAGGCCTAAATATTTGCTATTTCTCCTAGTTCTAAATGCCTTTTATCTTTGTTGGAGGGAGGAGAGGAAGTCTCTAATGGCATGATCAGTATCGGCCTATGGAGGACAGCCTTACCCACTCCAGCCATTTCTTCATTGTTCCTTACATACCACAGAGAAGGACAACAAGGAGACAGAGATGAGAGATTCACTGAGGTGCAATTTCTCTGTGATCTCTCTAGGATCTCATCTCATTCTTGGAAGTGAGGAGAGTCAATTAACTGGCACTAGGTTTCCATAGTGCAGGGGGAGTTAAATTAGCCCCTCACCTCATACCTGATTCTATTTGAGCATAAATCCAATATGCTTTTTTAGAAAGTTTATACAACAGGCTTGCCCCCATTCTTTCTCCAGTTAACATAATTGAGGAAATAGGGCTTATTGTGAATCTGGTGTATACTTGCTTTAGCTTAAAGCTTATGAGGTAATAAAGTCAGGACCTTGGACAGCACTAGGTGAGAAACTAAACTTTTTCCCATTAAGACTTACATCTTACCTTTGGATCAGCTTCATGAACTACATTGAATCTGACTTTCTAGCTGAAGTACTCCTCTCTCTCCAGAAGTTAAGCCATCATAGCTTTATGCTACAATTTCTCTATCAGAGAAGTGGCACCTTAGTTTGGGTGGGCTGCTGGAGAGAAGCCATGTTTCAGTGTTCTTGTATTAGTGAGTTGAAGCATATTCTGATTGGTGGTCATGAGGGCAACTCCAAGTTACCTTGGAATTGTTTCTGACAGGGCAGTGAGTCTAAAACCTGAGAGTGTGTAAGGTCCACTGGTAGTAAATTTATATTGTATCATAATCTAAGAGAAAATTTCTATAAAATGATGTATTGTTGGTATATGACACCAGAGAAATTATCAAAAATATATGAAGGTATTTCAAACCAATGTTGAAAATGTGAAAAACATGAGGGGATATTTTATCATGTATGGTGGACTTGGGGGAAAGCTAAGAAATTTTGGTTCCAAATTTATACAACATTCAGCTTCCCAACCTCCAACTGTCCAAAGAGCCACAAGGCAAAATGTTTTTTTATTATAGTTGTTTTGTTTTTGCCTTTGAGATTGAAGTGGGGAGTCTATGGGAGGTTAATATTTATTTATTTATTTATTTATTTATGAATGAATGAATGAATGAATGAATGAATGAATAAAATTTGTATGGCCACCCATATAAATTCTCATTCTCACCCTGATCATGCCAGACTCTGAAAAATGATGAGAAGTAGCTGGTTTGGGTGGAGTTGGGAGGTGGTGTTGGTAGTGAATTAGAGAGAATGGTAGTGGTTTGATTCTTAGAAGTCTCCTACTCCAGTTCACATCTTTAAAACCAAGGGGATGTGAGGAGAGAAAGTAAAAGCTGTATATGTTCATGGATAAAAATTTAAAAAGGGTATTTTCTCCATCCATGTCCTTAACCTTAATAAACATTCTACCAAAGTACACACATTTATCTGCTTGCTCTATTTTTTTGCCCTTTGTATATATCTTGCAATTATACACTCTGTTTCCCCAGTCAAGCACAAAATGTTTTAGTCTTTGATATATTATTTTAAAATCCATATCCCTTGCTGCATCATACAATCTATCTAATATTCACTGCCAATCATTTGGGACTCTCAGCTAACAACGCAGCATCATCTGCATACAAAAATACATGCATATTCACATCCCCTTCCAACTTCTGCTGCTGAACAGGCACCAGATAAGTTACAAATATTTGCTTCTCCAAGAGTCTGTATTGTGGGCTGCAGTGTCTGAAGATCAGGTATGATAGTGAGTTGTCGATTATCTCTGCTTCAGAAGATTTGAGAAGCTTTCTTAAACAGCTTTATCCCTCTCCCCTTCAAGAAGTTCCCAGCAGAACTGGTGCAAAAACAAACAAATAAACCAAAAATGGCAGAATAATGCCAGACTTAAAAAGAATCCCCCCAGGCGCCCTCAATAATATTAAGGCTATCCATCATGCTTGTGATAAAGCATAATTCTGTATCTAGCAGCAGTAAAGTGACAGTATTCCTTCTCCCTTGGTGACTTTTTACAGATTGACAAATAAGGAACTCATAAACGGGTGATTTTAATGAGGCCAGAAGTATTCTATGCGTTTTCATAAATTCTTATAAATGTGTTAATGTCTGTTTTTTAAATGGTGAAATCCACAATGTAAAAATCTTCCAGATTTTGGAAATGCATAACAGTCTGTGGGACTTCTCCTTGGTAAATAGCATGCATCATTTATGAGCATGTCACTTCTGTGTTCCCAGCCTACATTTGTGTACAAAAATCCACACCACAAGTTTGCTGGCATCTCATCTCCAATAATTCCCATAATTTGTTCTGAACAGTCATTGACCACACACTGGCCATAATTGCCATAGATGGCTGCTTCCAAATAGGCATAATCATTTTTGTGGCAGAAGACAGAATTGGCTTAGGAAGAAGCGGGGGGAATATTAGGTGTTAAGACTTAATTTATCCACTCTGCTCTTTTGTACAGTGTTGCAGTGATGTTTTTCCCTCTGGCTCTACCACTGTAAATGATCCAAAAGTCTCCTGTTCTATCAAAAGAATTCATTGGTTCTCCCTTGCAGAACTGCCTTCCTGTTGCCATTTCTCGCTTCCATCCAGTGACTTTACTATCCGTCTTTTTCTACAAAGATTTTGTCTCCACACTTCCTCCTCCTCTCTTATGTTAAATGGCAAACCATGTTTGAAACTGAAGGAGGCTTCAACAGTGATTTATGATTTGACTTGGAGGTCATCTGTTCACATAGACAAACTTAGGCATCCTAAAATAGTAATGGACTATATTATTATTACGAGAAAAAAGAAAATCAAGATCCTGAAATGTGTTGCTTTTTTTTATTTTTTGGATCCTTTGGAAGATTGTTAGCTTTAACTACTAATTCCTGGAGCCTTAAACATCTTCTTTCTGTGAGTATTTCTCAGGTCTGAACATTAAATAATTCCTAGGATTGGATTCCAAAGAGATAAAAATAAAAATCACATAGCATGTATACATTTTTTTCTATTTTAAGCTAAACTTGTAAACTATTTCTTGTATTCGAGGGGATATTACATCCAGTCTGCTGGAGTTTGCATTTTGTAGAGAGTGGAATGCTTGATGCCATCTCTAGCTTAAATAAATTATTTTGGAGATTTTTATTTGTGCCTGTTCCCCCTTTTGGCCAGGGGTAAGGTGCCAGTTTCTTTGTCAGGCACAAAATTGTTTTACTGGTGATACCTGCAGCAGCTTCACAAGAAAGATTTGTTTGGTCTGATTTTTGTGTATTTGTTAACAGGCATGCATGGCCCTTTCTCTGCAGAGTTGACCTGTCTACCTTGACAACTCAAGTTGGGAACTTAGCCTCCATATGGCACTGAGATGGAGAAGTAAAAAATCCAGCCAAGGCTTACAGAATTCTGCCTAAAAACCAGCTTATTCAGGCATATAGTAATTAAACTGTTCATGACAGCATGTAATTACATCATTATGTACACAGTCATCTTTCTGTAATTTGGATCACTAGAGGGCAAAGTGTCAAAGTCTCTATAATGATATTTAATTCTATTTTAACATGTCCTAAAGGGATTTCTTTGAGTTTCTTTTCAAACTGGGGAACTTTTGAAGGGGTGTGCTCTCTCCCAAGCTCTGTAAGAGCTGTACCTGTCCATATAAATGAGATTGGAACAAAGGATCATTTTTACACTTCATCCAGTCCATTGTGAAGCTAGTCTGGTGGGAGAGCATTACTGAGGGACATCCTTCACCATCAGTTCCCAAGGCAGGCTGGAAGTTTTAAGACCCACCCAAAGAACAGTATTTAAAAGTTTCTGTGCTCAAGACAGAAAGAGCCTGAACTGAGATCATTTAGATATGTATTCATTTATGGTAATTTATAAGTTCATTTATTCATATATACATTTATTTAGAGGTCATTTATGAAGTTAATTATTCATTTACAAAAAAGTGTAGTCCACCCATTCAATGTAGAAATATTGCTCTGGATGGTTGAAAATACTTTTAGAAATGCAAATCAAACTGATTTTCAAATAAAATAAAAAAAACATGCAAACACATGGAGAAACACAGAGAAAGAGATGGAAAATTAAAGCCTCTTCAACTACGTGGGGTCAAACCATTGATCTTTTGTTGTGGATAGACAACTTTTTGGTTTGACAAACAGATTTAGGAGCACTTTGTGGGTGCACCTACAAAATAGCTACCACAATAAACTTGGCCAAGAGGCAATCTAGTGAGGTTACTCTACACCAACCCAATTTTGTCCCAACTTGATGTCTTCTGCTATCCTCCACACATTTATCTTTGTCACTGACATCTGCAGCAGGGTCAAAAAAGGCAAGACTGTGGCCATTCCCATTGGCCACATTGACTCCTAAGTCTCCATTAGTCTTTGTCTTTTTTTTCTGGACAAGTAGGCACATTTCCAATAAATAAGAAATGTCTTTGGGCTCCACCAGCAGAAGTTGCCTACCTCTGCCATATTAATATGTGCGCAGTTAAAATGTGTGCTCCAGGAAACTTGGAAATAACATTGCATGGCAGCCATAATCTCTACCATTGCTCATAATCTGCCCTTGTTGTGTTTATATAAGCCACCCAGATAAGTAGAGGGAGCAGAAGAAGTATGCTCCATGCACATTACATTTGTTCTTTTATGATTGTTGGTCCAGCAATTGTTATCATCCAACAATAAGAGTTCTGTATGATATATCTTTCTGCAATCCCTACTGCTCATATAGGCCAATTTGTGCTCTCCAGATGTTTGAGATTACGTCTCCCAGAATTTCCAGCCATCATCTGGATGTCCAAATTATAGTAAGAACAGCTTTGTTGACCAGAGCAGTAGAAACCAGGAGTAGCTCAGAATCTCTTTCACCACTTCTTTCCATTCCCTTCTTCTCCCCTTTATTTTTTTGCCATTATTGACCCAAAAGCAGCAGTACAGTACAGTTCCCCATTCCCATTTGTATTTGGAAGCTCTGAGTAATAGAGAGAGAATGAAGGTTTTGATTAATATTTAGGAATATCAAAACTGTTTGAATGCAATTCCTTCACGTGGGCCCAGAATTTAATTCAGAGTCTTAAACCAGGGGTGGCAATCTTTTGGTGACTGGAATAGGGTGCACAATTTTTTTTCATGGGACAAGGGCTATATTAGCCAGAAGCTCCCTCAAAAGATATATATCTAGTACGAAAGCCTGCTGAGCCCAGGCATTTGATTTAAATATCAGAACTGAATGGGGCTCACAGTTCTCTCATATAAAATTTTTCTCCTGGTTATCCCAAGGCAGCTTTCTTCATTTCAGCAATATAACTCAGAGCAAAGGGAAAGAGCCATGTCATCGCTGCTATTAAACACTTGAGAATCAGGAATTCTTGCTGATCTGCTACAAATCATCTGGAGATGTAATAGAAATTCCAGATTTATCTTCTGCTCAGTCTTAAACTAAAGGATTCTATATTGTTCAGTAAAGCTACATTCATAATGTCTTTTTCTATTCCCCCACCCCCCTTGCTTAAAAAAAAAAGTATGGAACCTATAGGCCTAAAATTAGTCACTCTTCACAATGAATTCCTCGAGATATTTTAAACATATCTATACTGATCGCCTTCCTTTTGGAAAGCAGGAGGGACTGTAAAATTAGCATGATCTCATCTCAACTCAATCCTAAGAACATCTACAAAGTAATTCAATCAAACGCTTGGGTTTAAACTGATTTAGCCCATGAAATAATAGTAGCTGCAATAAATCATTTTCTTGTAATATAGTACAGACTATTGCAATACCACTCCTGTAAGTGTGGAATCTAATTTCAGTTGCAACTAAATTTCTCTTTAAATGAAACCAAAACTTGAGGCAAACCTGGAGACTATTGCTGAGGTGAATATTGAAGGAATATCAAGGGTCCCCTAAAAAAAAAAAAGTTTTTATCAGATTAGCAAAAAATTTTCTCATGGGATTCTCCACTTTCCTAAGCCTAGCATATGCCCCCTGTAAAGCTAATCTCTTTAAAGTTGAATAACAAACATATGCCGTTATTCCAGGCATACTTTCTCACTGTTGGATTGCTTGAGATATAACATATTCATGCTGAACCCAGATAATAAAGATTAAAAACAACAACAGCAACAATAATAACAAAACCTTTTCTGTCTCCTGTGAATTCTTTCAACTCCAGACATTTGGTTTAAAAATGCTGTTCTGGCAGAATGTTATTTTATTTATCTGTACTCTTGTCACATACACACCCATATTCATTAAAATAAAACCTATAGTTAAGAACAATTAAAAACTCAATGGTAATAAAAAATAATGATGGAAATAATAAAAAGTCCACCTATTTCAAACTATAAAGCAATTAAAAACAAAGATGGGGCATTAAAATGGCAAGTTGTCCAGATGTAACTAAAACAATGAGTCAACAACCCTGTTGGATTAGGCCAAAGGGCTATTTTGTCCAGCATTTTGTTTCTTACAATGCCCACCAAATGCCTCTGGGGTGCCCACAAGCAGGAGATGGAGACATATCTTTTGCCTATCACTGTTCCTCTGCTGTTGATACATGGAAGCATGTTGCCCTAAGATGGACATAACACTGAGTCTCAGAACAAATATCCCTTGATCAACTTGTTCTCCATGAACTTAAAAGTTCCATTTTAAAGCCATCCAAGTCAGTGAGCACCACTGTATCTTGTATGAATGAATTACAAAGGTTAATTATGTGCTGTGTGAAGATGTGTTTTTTTTTTGTCTCTTCTAAACCCCTTTCCAGTCAAACTGGGTTCTTGTACCAAGAATCTCATCACCGCAGGCAAATGCACCACCTTCAAGATGGTGCTTCCAGTAGATCTGAGCTGATGAGCAAGTATGTTAATTTGATGGAATGCCTGGTAGACCCCAGGAACACACAAGAGGGAGGAGGACCTTTACAGAAAAGATTCCTTAGTCCAGGGGAGAATGGGAGTGTTAGAAACAAATTCAGAATAACTTTGCCTGAATTACGCTAGATATAAGTTGATCTGGAAAACTGCTTTGAGAAGCCTTCAAGATTCTCTTACATTGCCCTACTAGCAATAAAGATTTTCCAAATCAAGCAAGGATCCACAATCTTTTGGGAATAATGAATGCATTTGATATTTTTACAGTATGTAGTATTTATTCTAAATAGGCATCATGATGGACTTGCCTATTCACCAAATAGTGAATGTAAAGATAAAGAAATAAAAGCTCACTTGAGTCAAGCTTGGTTTCTAGTCTCTTTATCAATATATCCATGTTTTCTTGGCAACAGTATGAAAGTTGTTTCCTATCGCTGTTTTTCAACTTCTGACTTACAGCCCTGGGATTTCCTGGTGTTATTCCATCTAGGTATTCAGTTCAATCCCGATCCTTTTTAAGATCAAGTAAAGTTGGCAAGGTGTTATCACCCGCTGTGGGTGTAGCCAGTTACACAGTGCCTGTTTACCAAAAGGCAAGTGGTTGCTCCCTGCCATGGTCTCTCACCTTCTAATATTCACAATCAAGCCAGAACCTACTGTGCTCTCTTTTTTTGTAGGTGTGCCCATTTCAGAGCCAAGCAGTAGGTTGAAGCCTCTAATCATTTCCTAACATAATGTTTAGGATGTATGTAGATTCCAAGCTTCAATCTTAAAGGAAATCAACTCTGATTGCTCATTGGAAGGATTGATAATGAAGCTCAAGCTCAGATACTTTGGTCACCTAATGCAAAGAGAGGACTCTTTGGAAAAGACCCTGATGCTGGGAAAGATGGAAGGCAAAAGGAGAAGAGGACGGCAGAGGATGAGATGGCTAGATAGCATCACTGAAGCAATGAGCATGAAATTGAGCAAACTCAGGGAGGCAGTGAAAGATAGCAAGGCCTGGCGCAATATGGTTCATGGGGTCACGAAGAGTCAGACACGACTTAACGACTGAACAACAACAGATTCCAAGCTGGTTCTTTCTATTGCAGATGGCAGCTTCCTAGATAATTTGATTTAAAATTAAAATGCACTGAGCAAGTTTGAAAAAGTAAAGTGGGACTGGAAGCTTGGCAGATGGTAAGGAGGCCTTTCCAGGCACATTAGTACTGATGGGTGTCATCCTGAGTCCCCTAGTAGAAAGCATCACACAAGATGCAAGATTCCTCTTGCTCAACTGAAGATTCAGATTAGGGATTGAATAAAACAAACTAAAGGAGGTCAGAATGAGAGCCTCCACATTTCCTAGATGTATCCCCAGCAAACATTTGGAGAGCCTATTAGGAGAAAGAGGAAGTCTTCTGGCATAGGTATAATAGCTGTTGCCTGAAGGAGAAAGAGGCAGACAGGCAGAAAAAGACAGGGTTATTAAAATTGGATCTGTTTTGACTGTTGGGATTAGAATAATCAGAGACTTTATTTTATGGTGAATGTACCAGTTATGCTTTCCAAAGCCTTGAACAAGAATGGGGGATGGAAAGAGCCTGAGAACAGCCAATAATCCCAAAATGAGAATAATTACAAGAAAGCCTCTAGTTTAAAGACGAGCAATTAGAAAATGGCATTCATCCAGCTTCTATAAAGTTGGCTGGTTGATAGGGGCAGCCAAGGAACAGCTGTATAGTAAAATTTCAGTTAGTTTATTTTAAGAAGCAGCTTGTATCGTGGCAATGGGTGATACTATAATCAGAACAAACAAGAGAAAGTGTGTAGGCTGAAGCTGAGGTTCAGAGAAAAGTCTGTCTACTGTACATCAGGTCTCAAATTGTGATTCAGCAGCATAATTTTCAAGGTAGAGTCACACTGCATACACAGTTACCTTAATGTTATGTGCTACTAGAGCTGTAAGTGGGCAGGTTCTCTTCTGGCAAAAGTCTGATTATGCTTCTCTTGAGGATTATTTGGAAGCTGTGATGGTTGTTTTGCGTGCCTAATACAGGGCCACACGTTGATGCCCATGATATGAGCACATTATGCCCATATTGGCTACCAGTTGTTTTCCAGGCACAATGCAGAGGTTGTGTTTGCTTTCAGCTTTCAAGTTCCAATGGCTGGGACCTCAACAACCTTGAACCTGTCAGGACAGTAAGGCCAGCAGGAAATCTCATTGTGAAGATAGCCTCACTTTCTGAGGTTCATTTGCTGGGCTTCCTCCTCTGTTGATTCCAACTTTCAAGAGTTGTGTTCAATCCCAACTCTTCCTGCCTTTAGGAAAGGAGTCAAGACCACTCTCTTTAGCCAAGTCTTTTCAGGTTTAATTAGTTCATGGCTGATTTTGATTGGCTTGATGAGCTTTTAACTGTTTTGTGTTTTATTTCTTACTGTTAGCCACCTTGAATGCCTTTTCAGCAGAAAGGCAGAGTACAGATCAGAGTAGTAGTATTAGTAGCATTTGCTTTAATGATGTTTTTTCTTTTCTTCAACTTCATGGGTCAATGCAATGTAGTATGTTTTGGCACAAGGTGGAATGTTTCTTAAAGAACAAAAAACCAATTTATTTATTGCATAGCCCTTCATCAGAGACTGTTAGTTATCTGAAATATTAGACACCCTGTGTTGAGCATCTAAAATGGGGCTACTGACTGCTTAGCAGAAGGGGCTTCTGATGTCTTGGAGGCCCTTCAGAGATGGATATGAATAATGGACAAGGAGGGTGCTGCTTTGCAATGTGCATTAAAAACTTCAGTTGTCATTTTAGGTGACTCTCTAGAAGAGATGTGAAAGGGAGAGGATAGAGATGGAAGCAGCAAACGTGGGCAGCATTCCATATTATGAAGTAGTTACAACTGGAAAGCACCTCCCCACCACTCCTGTGATAAACATTAATTTATTTTGGAGTAAATCTACCATGCTAAATTGATTACATGGCTGAAGATATTAACTAACTACACAAGTCAAGGTTAAGTCTTAACAGTGAAGATTATAAGTAAAGCTTTTCAAGTATTCGTTTATTTATTCATACATACATACTTGTTAGGTAAATGTTCCTCTATTTTTCCTCCTCACAACAAACGTCCTGTAAGTAGTTTGGGCTCAGAGAAAGTGATTGGTCTATGGAGCATGGCTGAGGGTGGACTTGAACCTGAGTCTCCCTACTACAGTACTTGTCCAAACCTTAACTGCTAAGCCATACTGGCTGTGGGATGTGGTAGAAGAGGATGGGAGAAATTAGGATAGGATGGATGTGGTAGAAGAGGATGAGAACAATTACCAATTTCACCTCCACCCCACCCACAGATTGTTTGATAAGATTGTCATTCTTTTGGTTTTAGTGAACAGCGTTGCTCTGTGAAAATTTTGTTTCAGTGTACTTGACCTGAAATAGAATGCAAGTCTCAAAAGCAAGCTGAGGCACACTTAAACGAGATTTTATTTCCAGCCCCATGGGAAGACCTTTTGGGGACAAATTATGTGCATGTCATCATATACTACTCATTATATTCTGCTTAACTCTGATTGATTAAATGGGAGGCAGCAGTCTTCAAATTAACCTGGTTTAATCTTAAGTTCAAAGTAATTATTTGCTGCAAACCAGCCTAGCCTCTTTTAGCTAGGAATGGCTGAATCAATTGTCCATGGTGGCATAAATTGCTTCTCTTCAAAGGGCTACTTACTTGCAAATGCTCGTGATCAAGTGACTTAGACCCACCATATCTAATCTGCAGGGAAGCGTTTACTTCAGATCTTTGTGCTCTGTCTACAATAGCCTTGATATGGACTCCAATGTTATTCTTTATTCATTGTTAGCTTTCCATAGCTGCAGTAACCTGCTTGAGCCTAGGGCCAGCTTCACATCTCATCAACATCCAGCCACAAAAAACAGCCTGAAGGTTGTTTACTTGGTATTTATTTATTAATGAATTAATTAAATTTATATGCCGCACATTTCCCCCAGAGGTGGGTGGCATATAAATTTTGTATTGGCTTAGTGTGATGCATGAACTCAGGATTTGTGGTTTGTAGACCACAGTTTATGGCTTAGTATGTGGTGCAATCCCAGACCTTGTGGCTTAAGAAATCATGATGAGATCAGTTAGCGTAAGAGGCGAATTCAGTTTCTAATACAGATTTTAAGAGATACAGATACTTTAATTTTAAAAAACTACACCCTCATACCACCACCACCCAACACACACACTCCCTAAACACAGAATAAGCAATTGTCGTAAAATGCCAGAGGATGCATTTTATATCTTTAAAATTTAAATCAAAAATATTGCCAACATTGTTTTTGCTTTGGGGCCTCATGGAATTCTGATGTCCCAGGAAAGTGTGGGTTGAATTTTGGGCTTCCTTTTCATCTTAAAAGGGGTTGAAAGCATATGTTTGCCTCACTAAGGTTAATCATATCCATTTTCTCCATTGAAACTTTTAACAAAAAAAAAAAAAATCCCATCCAATCGTCCTATTGCTGCACTTTGAAAGTACATGGAGGCTACCGATAAGAAGTATGAGAGACTAAGTTACTCATCCGTGGCTTGCTGTGTTTTGCAAGCTCAGACATTAGGGTTTGTAAACCTTATTTACTGCTTAATATGTGCTAAATGCAGTTATTCAATAACCCATTCTTTGCCTCTTTTTCTTCTTTCAATTTACATGTAGGAGAATTTTTCCCTGTTTCTAAAACTTTTTCTCTAACTTTGGAAGCAGAATTAAAACTTTCTGGTGCAACAGGAATTTGGCTGTGGGCTTTCTGTACTCAGCCTGAGATGAGCAAAATTAATGGAACAGGTAGAACCAGAGCAGGCTAAGGGGGGTCACGTGTACTTATTATTTGGATGCTACTTTTTAAAAATGAATTCATAGCTGTTCTTATTTAGTGGAAAACCAGAAATAAAGGTAGCTTCCTGGACGGATCCAGCATGTTATATTTGCATTGGGTCCCTAAGGCCAGTTTTAAATGATTTTGTTTACTTCTTTATCTTTAAATAAGGCCGGATTGTTTTCACTGTTTGTTTAGATGAAATTGCCTTCGAGAGGAACATCTTTATTTCTAACAAATTGCCAGTCACCAATTTTTTACCTCCAATTACAATTTTGCATATGAACCCATGCTGCAGCTCTAAAATCTGCTGCAGTGAGAAGCAGCCTGTCAGGTCGCATGATTACATTTCTGTGTGAGCTTTAAGTGGGACCCCAAAATAATAATATTGTCTTGGGTTTGTAGGGGATCAAATAACCTGAAATATCTTTGCACTCTTCTTTATCCAGGAGCATTTTAAAGTCTTGTCAACAGGAAGCACAGAGTTGATTTCATGGTGGCTTTTCTGAATGCGATTTGCTAAGCTGCTGTGCGCATCAATGTCCCACTTGAAAAAAACTGGGACAGGCTATTCCCTCTAGCCAAAGCAGAGGAGCAAATGGATGTGCAAAGGCAAACTGGGTTTCTCTTGCTCTGTCCCCTGCTTAACATGTATCTGTTTCTCTTTCCCTGTTTTGGTATGAAAATGGGACTAATGAAGCATCCTGCATATGAAATTGTTGATGTTACTGGCATACACTGAAGCACACAGTTCGCAAAAATGCCCCATATGGAAATAGGCCCAAGAAACCCACCTACTTACTGTGTCTACCTCTTCCCCTCCTATATCATAATGCAGGACTTCTAATTTAAACACACACACACACATTGATTCCTCATATTGATGTATTTTTATATTTCTGGGGTAAGAACTTGTGATCCTCCAGTTGTTGGTAACCTACAGCTTCCAGCCCAGCATTTTCAGTAATAAGAAATGGATGCAGGATTGTAGGTCAGCAACGGATGGAGGATGCAAGCTGTAGATCAGCAATCCCAGTGCATTAATTAGAAACACTTATCCCTTTCTGCACAAATAATTCCCTGCTTTTATGTGTAAACTTCTTTTTCCTTCCTCTTGGAAGTTATGTATAAACTTCTCTTTCCTTCCTTTCCAATCCTAAATTAACAGGTAATCATGGCTTCCCTCAGCATATCGACTGTTTCTACTTGCCTGTAAATAAGGGCTGAAAACCTAGTTTGCAATCCTGGCATATCAGATCATAGTTTGATGAATCAGCAGAGATATCTTATTTTTAAATCAGAAGTTCTGGATTATGATGCAGGAGGGGAAGAGGAAGACACAGCCTGTAACTGATTTCTTGGGGCTGTTTTCTATAACACCAATTAGAGACAGGTATGCCAGTCTATTTCTGGTCCATGCAATTTTCACATACCTTCATGTACAAGTTTGTTACTTTTATTTCGATAGTAATTGGTGATTTCTTTTGAAAAAAAGATTTGCATGAAAGGTTATATAAGAATTCACATTTAAAAATACATTACCAAAATATGCGTTTCTCAAAGTATTCTCTTATAAAATGCACTCTGATTTGTTTTGATCCTTTTTATCCAAGACCTTTTGCATTTGTTAGAATGCAGAGAGTATTGGATAATCCTCAGAGAAGACCAGAACTTCGGGATCCGGTCACTTTGTATCAGAATTTGCAAAGTTTGAATTACCTAAGCATCCATAGTATCAAATCGTAGTGTAAATGCCACCATCTGGATCACACGGCTCTTTGCTCATTTCCTACTTGTTTAGCACTCATGCATGTAAAAAGATGCTTAGCATTCTCACTTAAGAAAGGGTATTAATGTGCTAAATTTAAATTAGCTTTATACTAATTTTAAAAGTGCTTCTACATGTTCAGCCCCCTCGTACTGCAACTGGTTCCCGTGTTAACCAAAGGTATTCCTCCCAGCTCACATTCATCCAAATGGCGTTAGTGTTTTTCGTCCTAATCCAAGGTAAGAACCTTTGAGGTTCATCCCAGGGTGAATCTCTGCCAAAGAAGCTGTTGAACAAAATATTTGATTGGATAGTTAGCGTGCATGATCTGTTCTCCTCTGCCCTTTCGGCAATAGCAGCTTAGATTTGGAGGGGAAGTATTTGAAGAAATAAAGTAAGTTTAACATTAAGTTGTCTCAATGCCATATGAAGGTGGAGCTGACAAAGACTGAAACATTGATTGTGTGTGTGTGCATACATGCATGCATACACACACTCACTATAGTTGTGTGCTAACTTTAAATGGAAGGTTAATCCTACCAAAGTGAATTGGATTTTTGTGTGCTTAAAAGATAAGCATGTCCACGCTTGTAAAAAGAGGGACTCTGAATTATAGTTCTTTTACCCAGCAATTCTCAAAGTGAGCATGGAAGTGATTGTTGAGCAGCAGTGTGTCATATCTGAAGCAGAGAAATTTGGTTTTTGGTGCTCCAGATAAAATCCCTGCTGACTGCGTTTGATTTTACACAGAGAAGGTCAGAATTTGAGTGTTGGTCTTGGCAGTCTTGAATTCATTTGCCACTGAGCCTTGTGGTTGTCTTTTCAATGTATCCTGCTGCTCAAATACATTTCTGTTTGTATGTTTGTGTGTGGTGCATGGATGCATTATATACCCTCATAACCTATGGTTGCCTTTCTTTTGCTTAAACTCATTTTTCCCTTAATGTCTTATAGGTGGTAAGAGAAAATAATTGATCTCAGTGTCTTTTATAATGTATAGTTTTCATGTTCTCTAGTCTTTTGTGCGGTTTGGTTCATGGCACATAGGGAGAACTATTGGCCTCAACATTTGAGCATGTACATTCAACAAAGACTGTTCTATACATCATTGGGTAGAAAGCTTTTTATCCATTACACTTGGTAAGACCCTCTTTCAGAATGGGGATGGGGAAAACAGTGATATGATGTGGAGAGCATGAGGGAAACTTCATGTACTGATCTCTGCTGCTATACAAAAGTGAAACAAGTATAGTTGCTTTTTCATGGAAGACAAAGCAGCCTGAGATTCTTCAAAAAGGCTTTCTTTGTCTTGATTTATCATCATTTATATACAGTGCAACCAAAATCATGCATCTCCCTTTGAGTCAAAGTATTTTCTTCCATACCGTCTCACTCATGGAAATTAAGCATTGGCTCACATTGATGATTTGAGTGTGTGAGAACATTTTTCTTCATGTAAGCTTAATTGACAAAAACGTGGGCAGATTTAAAAAAAGACATTTAAAATAAATGTTGGAACTTTGTGAGAGGAAAAAAAATCAACTCAAAGGCAGTGGTATGATGGCCAAGGTGTTTTGGAAGGAAATGTGTGTGTGTGAGAGAGACAAAAATTCAGAGAGAAAATGAACAGTTCAGATTTTTAAAGAAAAAAAGGGAAGTCATTAGAAGTAAAGTTTATGATGGGTACCTGGCAAATGTCCTCTGCTTGATCAGATTCAGTGTCTGGCTCTTGCAGGATATGGGATAGATTTGTAATTGCTGAAATATCATGTCTCTAAAATATTTAAGGCCTCCTTCGATATTCATTTCTACCAGTCCTGTGTTGCCCCTGAATTGCTTTTTTGAACTGTCTCTTGTCTGCTTGATATTTTTATGGGTTGTTGTGAGCTGCCTAGAATCATTATATGAGATAGGGGGCCATGTAAGTCCTGTAGATAGATAGATAGATAGATAGATAGATAGATAGATAGATAGATAGATAGTTTGCCCCTCACTTAGATATTTTGTATGTACTACGTCTGTCAAATACACTCCTTCTAGAGCCTGTGACCCCCATAAGGAAGGGCAGGCCTCTTTCAGTGTCCAAACACTGGTAAATTCATTTTCCTCTCAAGGCTCCAGCCATTGGATCAGAAGTTAATTTTAGGACACAGCTTCTCAAACTTTGATTTATGGACTAGAGAAGGTCTGAAAGCTCTATTCAGAAAGGTTCTGCAACTATAGTGTGCTTGATTTTTCTCCTCTCCCAATGGAGATTAAGGCCATTTTGACAAGGACTACTTTACTGAACAGGTTAATGGTTTTCATTATATACTATTTTGGTACTGTTGCCCTCTAAATATTTTCCAGGAACAGAAGGCCTTCTCAGCAGCCCAGCCATATTTTCATAAAGTGGCCCTAGTGTTGAAAACAATGCTGATGGAGAAAAATAAAACCAAGCGAATTACACATGTGCTTTGATATATGGAACAAAATGATTTGGTCTTCTTCAAGCAATTTGTGTGATCAATGACAAAAACCAAGTTTTAAAGGAACATCTTGATAAAGTTATGCTACTCTTTTACAGAGAACATGTCAAAAAATAGTGAATTTTCATATAAACTGCAATATGTGATGATACTGTTCTACCATGGAGAGGTAATCTGGGATTCATGCCTACATTAAGTGGAAACAGAATCAAAACATGTAATGGTTGAAAGAGACCTTGGAGATTTAGTCCAACATGCTACCTTGTGTAGGAATCCACTACTACAACATTCTCGACAAATGGCCATCCAGCTTTTCTTTAAATACTTTCAACATCTACCATCTTCCAAAATAGTCTGTTCCATTGTTGAACAGCTTTTACCATTCCAAAATTCTTTTTGATGTCCAATGAAAATCTGCTTCCTTGTCATTTAAGTCCTTTGTTTCTTGTCTGTTAACCACAATGAAGAAGTGTGCAATGTCTCCTGTCTTTTACATGACCACATTTCAGATCTTTGAAGTCATCATCATGACTTTCTCCATTTTTTTCTTCTCCAACAGACATGCCTAACCCCTCCAACAATCTTTTTTTTTTCCTGTGAAGCCTCATGTTATCTTAGCTGCTCTCATCTGGACATACTGTATTCCTGCTTGTCAATGTCCTTCCTAAAATGTGGTGCTCAGAATTGAACATAATATTCTTGATATAATCTTACCAAAGTAGAGAGGAACAGCAACAACAGCAATATTTTATGTGCTACCCGACTCCAGCAACTCAGGATTTATATGTTTTTATATATGGGTCATGTACAGTTGGTGATCCACCAAGTTGTTGTTGTTGTTCAGTCGTTAAGTCGTGTCCGACTCTTCGTGACCCCATGAACCATATTGCGCCAGGCCTTCCTGTCCTTCACTGCCTCCCTGAGTTTGCTCAATTTCATGCTCATTGCTTCAGTGATGCTATCTAACCATCTCATCCTCTGCCGTCCTCTTCTCCTTTTGCCTTCAATCTTTCCCAGCATCAGGGTCTTTTCCAAAGAGTCCTCTCTTCGCATTAGGTGACCAAAGTATCTGAGCTTGAGCTTCATTATCAATCCTTCCAATGAGCAATCAGGGTTGATTTCCTTTAAGATTGACTGGTTTGACCTCCTAGCAGTCCAGGGGACTCTTAAGAGTCTTCTCCAGCACCACAGTTCAAAGGCATCAATTCTTCGGCGCTCAGCCTTCTTTATGGTCCAGCTCTCACAGCCATACATTACTACTGGAAAAACCATAGCTTTGACTATGCGGATCTTTGTCGGCAAGGTGACATCTCTGCTTTTTAATATGCTATCTAGGTTTGCCATAGCTTTCCTCCCAAGGAGCAAGCGTCTCTTAATTTCATGGCTGCAGTGTCCATCTGCGGTGATCTTCGAGCCCAAATAAATGAAGTCTGTTACTGCTTCCATTTCTACCCCTTCTATTTGCCAGGAATTGATGGGCCCAGATGCCATGATCTTAGTTTTTTTAATGTTGAGTTTCAAGCCAGCTTTTGCACTCTCCTCTTTCACCCTCATCAAGAGGCTCTTTAGTTCTTCTTCACTTTCTGCCATTAGGGTGGTATCATCTGCATATCTGAGGTTGTTGATATTTCTCCCTGCAATCTTTATTCCGGCTTGTGATTCTTCCAGCCTGGCATTTCTCATGATGTACTCTGCATATAGGTTAAATAAGCAGGGTGACATGCAGATTATTTTGGCATGTGCTTGCTGCTCAATGTGATGTCTCCCATCCTGTGTGTGTGTGTGTTTGTGTCAGTTTTTGACTCCTACCTACTGCCTGGACTGGTCCCTGCAGTTTTCTTGGCAAGGTTTTTCAGAAGTGGTTTGCCCTTGCCTCCTTCCTAGGGCTTAGAGAGAGGGACTGGCCAAGGTCACCCAGCTGGATTCGTGCCTAAGGTGAGACTAGAACTCACGGTCTCCCAGTTTCTAGCCTGGTCCCTTAACCACTACACCAAACTGTCTTTCCTCCTATCCTATACTCATTCTTTGACTTTTTTCCCCCAACCCAAATATAGTGCTTCATGTTTGTCCCTGTTGAAATTGATCTTGCTGGTTTCTGGCCATTGTTCCAGCTTATCAAGAACCTCCTGCATTCTCATACTGTCCTCTGTGGTGTTTGATACCCCATGTCATTTGCAAATTTGGTAATCATATTTTCTAATCCTTCATCCAAATCATTCATAAAAACATAGAACAGCACAGGGCCTGGAACAGACGCCCTCAAACCTCTTTCCAGCTTGACACAGAGCCATTAATGTACATTTGTTGGGTAGAAATCTTACAAAACCTTAGAGTTTGTTTAAATGAAGTCAAGTTAGATCTGTGATGCTGGTTTGCCTGCATAAGTATATTCTCTGCCCTGTGGTCAGACTGATAAGCAGTGATGCTTCCCATTATCGTTTCCCCCTCTCTCCTGAAGAAATAACATTGATTAAGACTGCACATTACATTTAGGATATGCATACAGAGATTGCTTTTTTATGTCCCTCTGGAAGCCTGCAGGCAAAAAAGAGCATTTCGTATTTTTAAGCTTGATTACCTTGCTGCAGTCTGTGTCAGATAAACTGCAGTCGGTAACCTTCTCTGTTGTAAAAATGAATAGGAATATTTTTTTAAAAAACGATGCAAAATTAAAGTAAACAAACAGCAGACATCATTTCTGAATAAGAACACATCGTTGGGAGCAAGAATCCTTATTGTAAAGGAATATTGCTGTTGCCCAGCAGTTCATTTTAATATTACAGCTTATGTCCCCACTTTTTCCCATTTTCATTTGTAAATTCCCTATTCTTTTTTCTTCTTTTTATTTTATTTTTTAATAGCATTCTTCTTTCTCCTGTTTTCTGCTCATGACTACAGTGGCTTCTCAGCTTCTTCAGTAACATCATCTTTCTTCTATGGCTTAAAGCTGGGTATAGCATGATGGTGGAGTTCATGCAATTTCAATTCTCAAGTATGCAAATGTGTACTGGTATGTAAGAGTAGAGGAGTGCCCCCCGCCCATTTCACTCAAAGATATCGAATTCAAAGGGTTTGTCAGATCTCTTGATGATAGCATATGTATGTTATTTGCCCTGTCCAATAGCTGTGGACAGTATGGAAATATTCCCCTAGAAAAGGACATACATACATACGTACATACATACTGTATATATATTTACTTTCTCTCCATCTCTCCAAATTTTCTCCCCAAATCAGAGGATTGTTTGCTTGGGTATGATTTTACAAATGTGTTATTGTTGTTGTTGTTGTTCAGTCGTTAAGTCGTGTCCGACTCTTTGTGACCCCATGAACCATATTGCGCCAGGCCTTCCTATCTTTCACTGCCTCCCTGAGTTTGCTCAGTTTCATGCTCATTGCTTCAGTGATGCTATCTAGCCATCTCATCCTCTGCCGTCCTCTTCTCCTTTTGCCTTCCATCTTTACCAGCATCAGGGTCTTTTCCAAAGAGTCCTCTCTTTGCATTAGGTGACCAAAGTATCTGAGCTTGAGCTTCATTATCAATCCTTCCAATGAGCAATCAGAGTTGATTTCCTTTAAGATTGACTGGTTTGACCTCCTAGCAGTCCAGGGGACTCTTAAGAGTCTTCTCCAGCACCACAGTTCAAAGGCATCAATTCCTCGGCGTTCAGCCTTCTTTATGGTCCAGGTCTCACAGCCATACATTACTACTGGAAAAACCATAGCTTTGACTATGCGGATCTTTGTCGGCAAGGTGACGTCTCTGCTTTTTAATATGCTATCTAGGTTTGCCATAGCTTTCCTCCCAAGGAGCAAGCGTCTTTTAATTTCATGGCTGCAGTCTCCGTCTGCGGTGATCTTCGAGCCCAAATAAATGAAGTCTGTTACTGCTTCCATTTCTACCCCTTCTATTTGCCAGGGATTGATGGGTCCAGATGCCATGCTCTTAGTTTTTTTAATGTTGAGTTTCAAGCCAGCTTTCGCACTCTCCTCTTTCACCCTCATCAAGAGGCTCTTTAGTTCTTCTTTACTTTCTGCCATTAGGGTGGTATCGTCTGCATATCTGAGGTTATTGATGTTTCTCCCTGCAATCTTAATTCCGGCTTGTGATTCTTCCAGCCTGGCATTTCTCATGATGTACTCTGCATATAGGTTAAATAAGCAGGGTGACAGTATACAGCCTTGTTGTACTCCTTTCCCTATTTTGAACCAATCGGTTGTTCCGTGACTGGTTCTAACTGTTGCTTCTTGGCCCGCATACAGATTTCTCAGGAGACAGGTAAGGTGGTCTGGAATGTTTTCTTGAGACATTATTTTTGGTCTGGATATTGTTACAGGTTTCTGTTCAGCATTATCTGTGACTTTCTTTTTTATCTGTTTTAATGTGCTTTTATAAATGTGTCTGATGTGCGCTTCACCCACACATTTACACACACACAAACACAACAGTTGATTTTGTATGGCATTTCTAGGTGTTTACATGGAAGTCATCCCATAGTGTTATTCTTTTATCTGAGATAGGTTAGGCTGAGAAAAAGAATAAGTGGCCCAAAGTCATCTAGTACATTCCATGGTCATGCAGGGTTTTGATCCTGAGTCTTCCTGAATCAAGTACGACATTTCAAATGCTACAATCCCCCTGTACACATCTACATACTTCCTTAAGATCATATGAGGCAAAGTTTCCTACACAAAGGTTATATTCCTATGTGAAGTTGCTTGAATCTTACTTTTTGTTTTGCTTTGTTTCTCTGGTCAAAAAGCATGTGCTGATTTCACCATAATTGCTGCCCCTAGCAGAGATGACAATTATGCAGTTTACTATACATACTGCTGCAGATTCATTCATAGACATTTTGCACAAAAAAACCCTTCCTGTATATAAAACGGATTTGCACAGAGTATATTCAAGATACAGAAATTGGGGCAAGGGGTACATTTGCACTTACCTATCAAGTAAATATTTCCCTTTCTCCATTTTTTTCAAATAACATTTCATATTTCATGTGGTCTACCTCCCTTCTCCTTCTGGCTTTGGTAAATCTGCTATCCTCCCACAGTATTAAATCAGAAACAGTTGGGGTTACTTCCAAGGTGTTAATTTAGAACAGCTTGAGCATCTGGCCCATGAACAGTATTTTCTAAAACATAAATATCTTATTTGGATGCTCTCATAAGGTCAACACAGAGGCCATCTTTGATGCTAAAGAATTGATTAGGTTCAGATTAAACAAAGGAAACCCTGGCTCTTTTTACTGGAAGAAACCAGAAGGTGGCTCTGCATGGAGGATGCTTCCTGGTCTCCTGTCCACCTTCTTCCCACGTTTTGAGCAGACTGTGGTGCACAGGGATTTAGTTCCCAATTTCTTTTTCCCAAGACTAGATGAATGTGATGAATACTTATTCTGCACTGGTCAGGTTCAAGGGATAACAGCTATTTTCAGAATGGTGAAAAGAGGCAGATTATAGTAGCCAGCCATGTAGGTTTTAAACATGAGATGTCTGTCAAAACAACAGGGAAGGCAACTTTAGTTCAGCTTCACTGACATGGTGGAAGTTCTAAAAGTGAAAGAAAGGGTTGCCCTTCAGACATATTAGATTGAACTATGTTGAATGGGACTTATGGGATCTGTAGTCTGGGGGGCACCAAGTTGTCTATCCTTGAGTTATGCATTCAATACTCCCCCTCCCCATTTTTTTAAACTACTTTAAATTGGTTTCAGTTCTGCTTCTGAAGTTATTCCCCAAAGTTGGTTAGTATCATCCATTAAAGCAATGCTAAAAAAAACCAGACAGGCACCACCATGTTACTGGTCTGATTCATCCTGCTTTAAAAAAGAAAGCTCAGTTCTTCCTAGTTCTTATAGGTTCCTATCTGAGTTTCCTTTTTTGTTCCCCTCTCCTCACCAGGCCCGGGGTGGGCAGGATAATTGAAAAAGAACAAATAGGCACACCACTGGCCTCCCCATAACCCACCCCATTGCAAACAAATTGCACAAAAAAAGAAAAGTGTCTTTCTCGTTGTTATGCTGCACATACCCTTTGCAGCTGCCTTATTCTCATCTCTCACTTGCTTCTGGGTTTTTTTTAGCCCTCCCTTCAGGGAGCAGCTTTTGACCTTTTTAACTTTGCTGTGATTAGCCTTTTTTTCCCAGGCTTCCCTGGACTCCTTGAGGGCTATTAGCCTTTAGAACGCTGCTCCTTGGAGGGGCCAAAGCACAAAACAACAGATGTCAGCTGTGCCACTCTTTCCAGCTATCCCCACTTCACCTGCGCGCAGGGAAAAGCAAGAAGGGAAGACCGGGAAGGTAAAGAAAAGAGGCTGCTACATCCACGGACCTCTGTTTACCAAGGCAATCTGGGGAGGTGTGAATGAAAAGTTAAGCTTTTCATTCAGTCCATGGGGTAAGAAAGCAGCAATCTGCACTCAGACAACAAAGGACGGAAATTCTGTCCAGCAAGCCAAGTGGTTTAGGCAGTGCTTTTTGTTTAACAACATAGCTAAAGCTCCAGGGAATGAGTCTATTGCTGTCAAATGGAGGAGAAGGGGAAGGAGAAGGAGAAGGAGAAGGAGAAGGAGAAGGAGAAGGAGAAGGAGAAGGAGAAGAAGAAGAAATATTTTTCATCATCGTGTTTGGCTACCTCCGGGACAAAATAATCCTCCCTGCAGTCATTTAACCTGGTGGGGTAAGGGGTGGGGAACACATTTAATAGATGGGGAAGAATTTTCAGTAAGTATGAGGTTGCAAATGAATGGCTGTTTCTCTTATAACATCTTTCCAAATGTTAAAACCTGAACAAATGTGCCAGATTCATATAAACTTAATAAATAAATAAACAAATGTGCCAGATGCCATTCACTCTCCTTACCAGAACATAAGATGATAAGAAGAGCCTTGTTGAGATCTAAAGTCTACTTAGTCTACCATCTTGGTAACATTGCCAACAAGATCTTCATGGGAAGTGCTCAACGAGGATATGGGCGTCGGCTGATTGACCCAGGAAGCTGACAGTGAGAGGCAAATTGTTTCAGATATTGGAGATGACATAAGGTTATACACTAGCCATTGTTAGCCTTATCCTCCATGAATTTTTGTAATCCCTGATCTTTTGTCAATTGGTGTTCAATGATGTGCAGTGTGATAGAGCATTTCCTTTTGCTTTTCCAGAACTTTTCACCACTGTGTTTCATCTTTAGGTTTGAGAATGAGTGAAGGAGAAAATTTGCCTATCCATTTTCTCCTTGCATATAATTCTATTAATGTCCTAACTTACTCATCATTTTCCTAAACTGAAATGTTCGTATTATGGTAATATTTCCTTAAAAAGGAGTTTCTTTCACCCTTTTCTGGCAATTGGGCTATTATACAACACGCTTTCTGAGATGTGATGACTAAAACTTTCATTCGTTTTTAATAATGGATTTCCATTATAATGCCATTATGCAATCCATTTATAAATTTGTATAAAAGAATTAGGATATTAGCATTTTCATTTTTAATCCCTTTCTTATGATTTCCCAAAAAATGAATTTGCCTTTTTCATATCAGTCCCACAGAATAATATTGTATAATGCTATATATAAGTATAGATGGAGGTTTAGTCCTAGGTTGCTTTTTCTGGATGGTGCTCTCAGCCATGTTTTGAGTTGGTGAATTTACAGTGGTGCCATTTTGCTTTTGTCTTCTTCAAAGCATACAAGGGTAACATAATTTTGCCTCATAATGGCATCCAAGTTTTGCCTTATCTCAGGACAAAGCCAGTAGGCTATCCTTCTTAGAGTTTGACCAACTCTCTGCTGTTTTAAGGAGCTCTCTGTGACCTTGTTCTGCTCTTCCTTACTTCCCCCATCTCATGGGGCTCACGTGTGGATAAATATGGGTAATCCTGTCTCAAGGAATCATTGGGATAGAACTCTAAAAACCTTACCTTACCTTTTCTCAGAACATGGAGCTGATATTCACTTGATGTAGCCTCCCTGAGGGCTTTTATCATCTTCAGGAGAGGACTATTTGATTTTAAAGGTCCATGGGTTATGTGGAAACATCACTGAAAATCTCTCTCTGTGGCTCTTGCCAGCCGACTAACTTAATTGATTTTCGTTGTAGGATAGGAAGTAGTGTGCTGGAGGTCAATCTCAGACCCTGAGCATTTCACAGAGATGCTGGTCCAAGCTATTTGTTTTTTAGGACTTCACTGAAATTGCCGTAGAAAGAAATGGGTAACAATTGCACCTCATGTAACATTGATATTTGATTAAGATGATTTAGCTTCTATAAGAATTCTGGTGACTGAATATTTTACCAGCCTATCTTTCCATACTGGCTTTAAGGTAGCTCCATGGGGAGAGAATTAGACAAGGCTAGTTTGGATGCAACAAGTATAGTGGTGACTTTGCCTCAGAATGACTTCACACCTAACACTGTAACTTCAATAAAAGGTTGGTCTAAGAGTAGTTTTTAGCAGTTACAACTGGAAGTGTACCTTCTAACTGTAAGTAAGTAAACAGACAAACACAGTAAGAGCTACAAACATATAAAATCTACCATAGGTTCAAAAGGTAAATCAGGACATTAAAGCAATGAAATGCTGCCATGCAGGAAAAATCCCCTCTACATTATTTGATACTGGATTTAAAAATAGTTGAGGGAACTAAAAAAGGAACCCAATTAAATAGAAGATAATTACAAATAAAATATCAAGGGGTCAGGAACATAGATAATGGTGATGCTCATGATTAAAAGGAGACAATTTAAACAGTATTTGTATCCTTTCCTGATGAACTCATACTTGTATATTTTGGAGTTTTGTTAAAGAAGAAGAAGATGATCATCATCATCATTTGACCCAAGATAGTGAGCCTCTGCTTTTGGTAACTGAACATCTATCATGATTACAGTGAGATGTCAAATGATATTCAGAAGCTGCAGAAATGAACATGCGCACACACACACAGTTCATGTCTTTCAGCGAAAGATAATGTCTGATAATTGAGGCAACTAAAATTTGATTCAGAGCGGAACTGAAATTCAAATTAGCAGGTTAGAACACTGAAAGGGATGAGAAGTCCTGTCATGAGAGGAATAAAAAGTAGGAAAAACAGAGATTATAGAATGGAGGCTTAAAACAGGGAGTGGGATATATCTCTTTTAGTTTTATTCATTTTGGGACCCATTTTTCTTAAAGTCTGTATATCTATCCTCAAAAACTCTGTTTAATATTCTATTTAATCAGCTCTGCATTTTTTGCATTTCCCCTAGTAACAAATATCCTATCATTTTCCTAATATATTTCACAATAGTTTTTCTCTTGTACATTTCTGTGCATAACTTCACCTAATATACATGCTAATACACATTTGGAAAGCTGCAGATCAAGAAAGGAGACTTGACTCAAGAAATTTTCCTCCCTGAGTTTCAATTCACCTGTTGATGAAACTGCAAAATTAAGTAAGTTTGTATTTAAATGTGAAGAAACGGTCTTCTTCATGCTTTCGAATCAATAAAGTTGACCCTTTCTTCACTCTTGCAGATGTCAAATCTCAAGCCTCTTATTTACATAAACATATTCTTACTAATGTATATACTTTTGTGGAGACTTTTTAATAAAATAATATATGCACTGGGCCATTGCTGCTTTTGTTTCAGTTGGAGATATATTTGGTTTGAGTAGGGAAATGTCATTTAGGCAAATTCATATTAAAATGTCACAAAATAAGTTTCTTCCCAAATTCTACCATAAACTCAAAGGAAAGAAATATATTCTCAGATACAGCATACCTAGGTAGGAAGTGGCATTAGTAAAAAGATGTATTTAATTATAAGCATTCAGCTGAAGAATGGCAACAGGAGGAAGCTGTTCATAAACAGCAGAAGTGGGATATGTTTTCTTACTTTATTTTATTTCTTTATTTTATTTCTTTATTTTATTAAATGTATTATGCCATCAAAAACCAAGGTGTCATAATAGTTTTGAAAGGACTTAGAAATATTTCTTTGTTGAAATTCCACAACCTCCTCTCTTGTGAACACAGTTGTATTGTGGTGCTAGATATCTAACTTTACCAGATACTTGCTACTAAAGAAGATGACAGTGTAAAACTTGATAAGTTAAAATTCATCATCAAGAACAGTAAGTAGATTTTGGTAAGTAGATTCTGATTCAGCTAGTGAGTTGGTTGAAAATTAATTCTGATGCCAATCACGTGTAATGGAGGTCATCTGCTCTGCTTCTTCCTCCCTAGCAGGTTTATAATCAGTGGGGTAAGAGAAGGGAATTAATTATGTACTTTACCGATGGGGGGGAGGGGTTCAGTTCCTATAGTCAAATTAATGTCACCCAGGATATAGTGATGGCATTTACTCTCAGTGACTTGCAAATCACCAAAAACTAAATAATCAGCTGATTTACTTATGACCTTCCCTCTTGTAGGATTGGAGGATGGAGACAGAAGATGGATTAAAATAATGTTATAAATAAATAAACTAAAACAATTGACAGTGTTGCTTTCCATACATTTAAACAGAACATTATCAGTTATGTCCTTCAGCAATTTACATTTTAATTTTAATAAGTTACTATAGTGTATTGTGTTTGTTTATTTCATTTATTAAATGGGTACCTTGCTCAACTCCTAGTGACTCTTTGTACCTTTAAAGTAATGGTGGCAGCTTTGCTAAAATCAAGTATCCAATATCTGGGCTGCAAAAATCCTGTTAGGATTTCTGTATCTCCGTGCTGTCAACTACAAAATGTCCAGGGGTTTGTAACCCAGCTAGTGGGTGTTCTTTGACAAATGCCAGATGCTTGATTGATATGTTGGTTTCTATGATACAACAATGACCTAAACCTGCCATATGGTGGTTTCCAGTTAATGAAGTATGCAACCGTAGTAGACATTTGATGCAATATGAGAAGTGCAATGTTTTGTTTATTTGCTAATTGAGCTGACTGAAGATATAATAAAGCAGATTGACTTGGTTTAAAAAAAAAAACAAGTGAGAAAAATGAAAGTATCTTGCTGAGGCAAGATCCCATTTAGAAGTCTCTGCAACATTTAAATTTGATATGGGATTGTATGCATTTTTTTTTCAACTTTCTTATTTCTAGAGATCCTCTTCTGTGGCGACTAGAGGCTTTCTGATGATGACAGAGCAGAACCCTTAATGAAAAGTTTGCAAGGCAAGGCAAGCTGCAGGAACTTGGATAGTCAGCAATATAAATCACCTATTAAAGTCTTATAGGGATGGACAGGATCTATATCTTAACCAGATTCACCCTTTCTGGAGGAGATTATTCAACTATTAAAGAGCGTGCCACAGATTTTGCATTGCCAGATTTTGGGAATTTAGGGAAGTTGTGGGAGACTGGGCCTGTCTAAAGATGATGGCTAGAAATAAAGAATAGATATATAGATATACATATGCATATACAAATATGTGTATGTCAGTGTTCACTCCGACTAAAATGGAAAGCCTGTAATAAGCTAGCACCATCTTCTGGACACAAATATGTTTCAGAAAAATAAATCTGAAAATAAGGTTTGTCTGAAAGCTAAAAAGAAAGAGGAGACTACCCTGAGAACAATAAAGTTTGGCTTTGATTGAGAAGTGTAAAGGAGTCTTTTTAAAGGCACAATACATAAAGGGGAAGTCTCCTTTGAGTTGAGCTTCATTCCGGAGACCTCATAGACAGATCAGAGAAGTTTTCATGGCAAATGTATGGAAATTTATTAATTTAATTTATTTATTTAATTTATTTAAAACATTTATATAGCCACCCATCTTATATTGAACTCTGGGCGGCTCCCAACCAACAATTAAAACAACATCAGTAATAAAACAACATAATGTATATCTATTACGACCATAAACATTAAAAAACTGGCACCAAAGTTGAGCTTCCACATGCAGTCCAAATCCTCTCATCTGCCTCACCCTATCCCAGTGCTTGGGGGAAAAGCCGGATCTTAAATGTTTTTCGGAAGGCTGGGAGGGTAGAGGGCTGATGAACTTCAAGGGGAAGGGGCTGCCATGAAAAAAGCATGCTTCCTAGATCCCATAAGATGGCAATGTTTAAGGGAGGGACTAGGAGCATGCCCACCCTGATCCAGTAGGATGACTAGATGTCCTTAGGGAGAGGTGGTCCCGCAGGTAACCTGGCCCTGTGCTATATAGGGCTTTAAAGGTAATAACCTACTTTAAAGGTAATAACCTTGAATTGCACCTGGAAGGAAATTGGGAGCCAGTGCAGCTGGCACAATGTGGGTGTTACACGGGTAAAGCTAGGAACACCCATCACTGCCCATGCTGTTGCATTCTGGGACAGATGTAGCTTCCAGGTAGTCTTCAAGGGCAGCCTGATGTAGAGCACATTACAGTAATCCAGACAGGAAGTGACCAAGGCATGACTGACCTTGAGCAAGGCCTCCCAGTCCAGGAAATGGCACAACTGGCACACCAGATGAATCTGTGCAAACGCCCCCCTAGGCACAGCTGCCACCTGCTCCTCGAGCAGGAGCCGTGAGTCTAGGAGGACTCCCAAATTCCGCACCAACTCAGTCTGGTAGAGTGCCACCCCATCCAGAGTCAGAGATGAAATATCATCTGGGCCTGGAAGGCCAAAAACCCAGAGCCACTCTGTCTTGCCAGGGTTGACTCATTGGTTCCTCCCCATCCAGATCCTTACAGCCTCCATCCAGCACTGCCACAGCATCACCTATCTGGCTAGGGGTGGAGATATATAACTGGTTATCATCAGCATACTGATGATACTGCACCATATACGGATGGATGACCTTCCCCAGCAGTTTCATGTAGATGTTAAAAAGGAGAGGCTAAAGGCTTGAGCCCTGAGGCACCCCACATTGCAGGGGCCTAGGGCTCAACCCCTCCTCCCCCACCAACACCTACTGGAACCAGCCGCAGAGGAAGGAGAACCACCATAACATGGTGCCTCCCACTCTCAACCCCCAAAGCGGGTCCAGAAGGATACCATGGTCAATGGTATCAAAACAGATGAGAGGGCCAGGAGGGCCAGAAAAGTTGTGCCACCCCTATCCTGAGCGCTCCAGAAGTCATCCACATGTGTATCCAATGCCATTTCAGTGCTGTGCCGGGGCCAAAAAGGGTCCAGAAAATCTGGTTCATCCAGGGCCCTTTGTAGCTATGCTGTAACCTCTCTTAGCAACCTTCTCTAAAAAGGGAAAATTGGAGACTGGGCAAAAGTTGACTAACACTGTTGAGTCCGAGGATGGCCTTCTGAGAAGGGGGAGCACTACCACCTCCTTCAGGGCAGGCAACACCACCCCCTTCCACAAAGAGGCATTAATCACTGCTTGGACCCAATCACATGCCGCCTCCCAGGAGGCCTTAACCAACCAGGGATGGCATGGGTCCAGAATGCAGGTGGCCAAGCTCACAGCCCCAAGGACCCTTTTCATTTCCTCAAGAGCGATCGGCTCAAACTCCTCCCAGATAACAAAACTCAGATGTGTCTCCATCACCTCCAAAAGATCTACCCAGCCAGAGTCCAACTCCAAGAGAAGTCGAGCAATTTTATCTGACAGATGGTGAGAATATTCCTCATAGCTTGCCACTGCTTTCTTCCAAGATGTTTTTAGATATCACGGTCTACCTGCAGTCCTGCTGTTACCTAGGAGTCCCCCCTCAAAGTAAAAACCAGGCCAGACCCTGCTTAGCTTCAAAGCCCAGGCAGAGTCAAATAGGCATGGCAGTTATTAAAACACCAAGGCTACTATCAACTTCCTTACATAGCTATTTTGTGTCCAATAGAAAATATTATTGCAACTCCCAAAGTGTTGCCCTATTATTTGGGACACTTTTTAAATATGTGAGTGACTATTAATATAATTTTTGTCACTTTTAAGTTATTTGCTGATGAATTCATGCACATTACAATTAATTGCCATTCAGTTAAGTGCAGAAATTTGTTAAATTTCAGTCAGACAAAGTAAAAACATACCACCCCTCTTGAAATACATTATACAAGATGAAAAAAATGCTCTTATGAGATTTTGTAAAAGGTAGCAAAGCTTAGAAATGAAAACACTATATATTTTCTGCCTTTTATTTATGTGGTAGTATGCAGCTTGAAATTTTGTTGTGCTGCAACGTAACAGTGAATATTTCATCTCTGTTTCTGCAATTGATTTTGGGAGTAATTTTCAAATATTAATAAAGAGTTAATACACTTTGTAGAATTTATAGCTTATGCAGTACATGAAGGCATGATAACCTAATATGGAGAAAATCTAATCCCAACATTTTGTTAAAGTTGAAAATAATGGAGTATTTTTACTGCTCTTGGTTAGATCTGGCTAGACATTAATTGTTCAACATTTTCTACCTCTCGTCATTTTTCAGAAAATATATTAAAGGGAGAAGTGGTGGTGTATAATTAACATTGCATAGAGGAGCATAAGGAGTGGGAGTGAGTGAAAAATAGAAAATACAAAGCAGATCTAGATTCAGAAAAATCATTCCTAGAGTTATGATCTCATGAGATGTATTTTTCCCCTTTGCCATATGTGGTGGAGTGGTGTTGCTAGACTGGCCATGGGTCCTAGAAGAGTCCCTTGGGGTCCTCTGAAGGTTTTTCTGGTTCAAGTCCAATTTAATTTGAAGAACCTTATTCTGTTACAGTCATCCATCAGCAGCTAGCATTTTAATACAAGATGGAACAAGTACATGCATTGCATTTCTGTTTACATTATAGTAATGATTTCTAAATGTTCATATGTACCGATATATTGCCATTGGGCAGTTTTATTAAGGCAGCATTCCCTCTTGTCCTCTTTTCTGCAATGTATTTTTTTGAAATGCATCACACTACATGCTGTTGTCTTAGAAAGTATTAATAAAATTCTGGTTAGACTTTAGAGAATGCTTTGCAGAGAATGTTAACTAGGGAGTATGGCTATCACATAAAGTTAAGGGAGGAAATATTATGTGCACTCTTAATTTTCGTAATGCAAACGCTTAACAATAATCAAATCCACCTCTTTATTTTCATAGGAAGATATCAAAAAGAATTTCTATCTCTATTTCTATCTTTGACATATAAAATCAGAATACCTCTTGTGTGCAGGTGGTCATTAGTTGTTTAGTCACAGAGTGGATGGATAGAGTTGTGTGAATCAGGTAAAATCCAATTAGAATCATTGATTCGATTTGGATTTGCAATCCACTTCATTTCAAATATTTAATCCAATTTTATTTGGATGTCTGAACTGTATCTCTGAAACAAATCACAGACTTTTGAAATACTAATAAAAACTCTGCAGTTGTGCAGAATCATCTAAATATTCAGAACTGATTCGGTGATATCTGATTCAGCTCAACAATTCAAATCAACTTGCTGGTTTGATTAATTGAATTGAATATTTAGATCAAATATTTGCATACCATTATATGTGATATGTGTGCAGCTTCAAAGGAGCACTTAACTTGGATGAAACTTCCGTCAAAGTGCCCTGTCAAAGCAGCCAATTGCAAATACTGGGGGAAAATGATGGAAAAATTTATATTGTATTTTAATTGATTTTATCTTCTCTGTAAACCACCCAGACTTGCTTTTTAATGAGATGAGTGGCGACAAATTTAATATATAAAGAAAAAAAAAGTTAAAAATGGAAAATTTCATGCCAGATGAACAGTGCAAGACTATTGATCAAGACAAATTAATGTTCCTTTAATGCTTTGGATTAATGCTCCTTTAATACTCCTTTGATGCTTTGCCATTTTGAAGTGCCTGATCAAGACAGCAATGGGGGGAGGGAGGGAGGGAGGGGGAGAGAGAGAGAGAGAGAGAGACTGAGACTCAACATATACATACTTTATTGTGAACACTTGAAGCCAACAGTTTTATTTTTTCATCATATGCATTGTCATTCTTGATTTATCATCTTTCATTTAGGTTCCTTTCAACTTTTCATCAACTTTCTGATTACCATCACTAGATTTAAGCAGTGGTCTCTAAATGGATAGACTACTGGGGCCTTGAATGCTAAGATTTGCTGGAATCGAACAAAAACTGCTTTATCTAGTTCAACCTTCTTTTTGAACAGCAGCTCTCTAGTTATTTTGGAAAGCTCAGAGATAGTAAGCTACTCTTTGTTACATTTTCATCCTGCTTCCTCCTCCAAAGCACTTGGTGCTGCACATTTAGTCTTTCGCTTTTACTTTCCCACAGCCTTTTTATGTTAAGGACAAGCACTTCAGTTAAGTTCGTAGATGAGCAGAAAACTACTGTTGCTTTCTTATCATCTTCTTCTCTGTCTTCGATGCAATTCCACAGTTTCTCAGAGAGTATGAATACAATAGGTATACCATGTTATTTTTCCTATGTAACAGTTAACGAGTGCCAGTATACTGTCATGATTAAAGTGAAGTACAGATAGTCCTTGCTTAACGACTAAAGTTATGACAGTACTAAGAAAGTGAGTTACAACTGGTTCCTGAAGTTATGACCGTTGCAGTACCCATATTCACGTGTTTGTGATCCAGGCACTTGGCAACCAGTTCACACTTAGGACAGTTGCAGCATCATGGGGTCACATGATTGCCATTTGTGACCTTCCCATCTGGCTTCCGGCAAACAAAATCAATGGGGAACCACATGATTCACTTAACGACCATGTGATTTGCTTAATGACTATGTGATTCACTTAACTACAGCGATTCGCTTGACTGCCACAAAAAAGGTCGTAGAATTGGGTCTGGTCATGTGATGATTCAGTTACTGACTGCATCGCTTATTGACCTAAATTCCAGTCCCAATTGTGGTCACTAAGTGAGGATTACCTGTATTAGGACTGGAAACATCCAGGTTTAAATTCATCATCAGCCATGGAAACTCACTAGGTAACTTTGGGCCAGTCATGCTTCTGCAGGAAAGGCAAGATAATCATCACAATAACAATAATATCCATTCTTCTGAACCAGCCATCCCAATCTAGGCACCCTCTAAATATGTAAAATTCAACTCCTAGAATGTCCCAGCCTGCATGGTTATTGTGGAGAATTCTGTAAGTTGAAGTCCACATACCTAGAGGTCTCAGGTGAGAGAAAGCTGACCCATAAATTTTGAGAATATCTGCTCAAATTCCCATCCTCTACCCATGCTACAATAAGCATGTTATCTGGATAGATTAAAGACCAAATGGAGCATCTAAGTGGTGTTTTATGGAAAGATACAGTAAAATTGAGGAAAAAAGGGCAATTTTCTCAATGTTTTGCTTGATAAAATAGAAATGGAACTCCCCTCACTTAACAAATTGCAGCTTTAAGTTGAATCATGACATTATTAAATAAAACCAGGTAATAAGAAGTAAGGAAACCAGTGGAAAAATCATGCATATTGTTGTAGATAGATAGGAAATCAAGCTGGAATGCTTTGAATATCCAGGGTAATAGTAGCCCTGAAAGCCTCCATGTCTTATTGTTGTAATAAAATAAAAAAAATTCCCATGTTTATACCACTAAGGCACTTATAAAAGTTCAGAGGTATGCTATATGTTATCTCAAGGTAAAGCTGCTTGGGACATGATTCAGAATGTACTTCCATGCACATTATGCCCTTGATCTACCTGAGAGGGTCCTTCAGATCTCTGGAGAAGATTTGGGTAAGTCTCGAGAGTAAAAGGACAAGAATCTAATGGAATGCCAGAGTGTAATTTTCCTTCTGTTAGAATTAATTGAGGAAGGAAATGATAATTGTTAAAATCTCAACCATGTAGAATTTTAAAAAATAATGGTTAAGGGCTTTAGAAGTGGCAGATGACTTACTAATTTTGTCCTACCCCAATTCCATTTAAGATCGCTCTATAATACTCTAAAGTAGATGGGCCTTATATTTTCTCAATCAAGTGTGTATCTATGGAAAATTACAAATTGATTGGGTAGATAGCCCCCACTCCCCAAAAGTATTTTATGCTATAGCTTTCAGTTGGAACAATAATTGTTTACAATTGGTTTGTAAATGATGTCTCCTGGTGTTCTGCTGACCTCTGCCACTAAACATTTAGCCTCCTGTAGAGTGAGAAGTTGTTATCTGTCATGCTGAGATGGATAAGCAGTTAATCTTCCAGCCAGCAGAACTGTTCTCTGGAAGTTTATTTATACTGGAATTACTTGAAACTTCAATTATAAAAATGTGTTTTTCCTAAATGTCCTTCTCCTAACTTTAGGCAGCTTTGAATCAAGAGGTGCAAGTATTACATAGATGACCTGTTTAGGATAGCCTGAATTGCAATGAAGAGGAAATGGGGAAGAAACATTTGAGGAGTGATGAAATGGGATGTGACTGGGAACTCTAAAATATTGAGATAGCTGAAATTTTGGATAAAGTGAAGAGATGATACTATACTGCTAGGGAAAGAAAATATATTAAGCAGCCTAAAGTCAAGCTACTAGCACTGTAGCACAACAATGGTTGCAGACATCATATTGGGGAAAACTAATATATTACATCTCTGGTGAAAACAGATAACAAGGAGAGTCTGGTGCCTGGAGCTTTAAGAATGAAAGTTTGACCACAGAATCTCCTGTCCCTTGTTCCAAACATTTCTTTGGGGTCTGCAAGCCACTATCTGTTAAAACAACAGAGTTAATTGCTTGCTTTTTGTTGTTATTTATTAAAGGAAATGCACAAAGGCAAAAGAGGTGAATGTCAGAACCTATTTGGCTATAACAAGGAACAGGAGGATATGAATGTCTGCATTCTTCCCAATTGCAAAGTAAAAGCATCTTATTGAAACTTTTAGCTTGCTTTACTTTGCAATTCCTCAAAAAGGAAAAACATCCAAGTCTGAGTACAGGCAAAAGCTGAGGAATACCAAAGCCATGAGTGTGTGACTGGCTTTGCCAATCACACTAATTATGGATTTATTTGCTTGAGTTGCATGAACTCAGGCACTGTAATGAGCAAAATATGGTTTATGGTTTAGTGTATAATGTAAACTCAGCCTGTAGCATGCTTCACCTGGGGCTGTTCTTGAAGAGCACTTGGAAGCTGAAGGTAGTCCAGAAAGCAGCAGCATGGGCAATTTTTGGTATTTCTTGTTATGTGCTTATGACACTGCTGCTCTGTGAGCTGTACTGGCTTTCAGTAGGCTTCTGGGTGCAATTGAAGGTGCTCGTCATCATCTACATTATAAAGCCCTACATTGCACAGGGCTAGGCTGCTTGTGGGACTGCCTCTCTTCCATTGTTTCTGCCCATCCCACCAGATCTAGTAAAGAGGGCATGCACCAGGTCCCCTCTATCAATGCCATCTTGCTGGACCCAAGACTTGTGCCTCCTCAGTGGAAGCACCTGCCCTGTGGAACAGCATCCCCCCAGAGGTTCAGATGGCCTTGCCCCTGTTAGCCTTCTGCTGTCTGCAAGGCATTGAAACCCCTGTTTCCCTAGGCTTTGGGGTCAGGGTGGAGATGAGCTCTGCTGTTCTCCAGGTGCTTTTTCTGTGAATGAGTTATTGTTTATCCTTGGGTGCCTGGGGTTATATGTTGTGGATTTTTCTGTGTTTTAATCCTTGTAGGCCACCCAGAATCACTTGTGTGAGATGGGTAGCTATATAAATCATATAAATAAATGATAAATAAATAAATGTTGCAGTAGAAGAGAATATCTGTAGCTCAGGGTTGAACTGTGGAGTACTTGGTGCTCTCTTGTTTTGTTGCAGGTGTTTCATTACCCAGTGAGGTAAGATCATTAGTGTGAATGTGGGGTTTGCTCCCTGTCTACCAAGGAGAAGCTACCAAGAACTACTAAGGAGAAAAACCACACCCCCACCAACACTGGCAGGGCAAGCTGTTGTATATAAGCAGGCAGCAAACCCCACACTCACTAGCACTGGTGATGTTACCTAATTGGGTAATGAAACGTCTGCAAGCAAAGAACCAAGCTCAGAGAGCACCAAGGACTCGACAAATAATTATTCCACAAGCCATGCTTAAATAAACAATAACCAGCATGTATATATATGACTCCTTCCTTTATTTCTTGAGGAAATGTTGATGAACTATGAAGATACACACACCCCCTCCACATTTGTCCAGTGTTTCACTTGAGAAATTGAGCTTTAGACTCCAGAGAACTAAATATCAAGTAGATATCAACCAACATCAACCAGTGCTAGAAGGCTGTGTACTAGAAAGCCATAGGCTGCCGCAAAAGAGGCCGGAATTGAACAGCAAACTTGTTCTACACACAAAGAGGGATATGAGTAGTTTGCAGAGGTGAGTCTTGAGCGTCCCCTCCATTTCTCCTCCCTTGCAGATCTGAGAACTGATTCCTTCAGGGAAGATTCTTGCCACTCTAATTGATGTAACAAGAATACTCCTTGGTTTCCCGTTCATTCTTTGGGTTTTTCTCTTTGCATTGAATGTGATTTCACAGACTTAGCAGGAAATTAAAGCAAAACAAATCCAGAGATGAAGGCAGACTGCAGAGAAAAATAAGCTCGGGTATTTGTGCTCAAGCAGAATTGTGCCTTGTTTACTGTTGGATGAAGGAAATGAACTATATACTGCAGGCAATAGGAGAAGAGGAGAAGGGATCTCATTCTTCAGTGTGAGTCCCAGGCAGCGCTCAGGAAGTTTCTGCTAATCCCCCTTTCTTGGTGATGGTGTGGTGCACATTGCCTTGTTCTATCTAGTAGGTTAAGTGATTTTGGGGTAGCATGGTGTGCAAACCCAGCCAACTGTAGGTTGTAAACTAAAGATGATAGTTTAGTCCATACTGCAGATTCATCCAATTGTAGCTTATTCAACAAATCGTGGCTAAGTCTTGGCTTAGCATGATGTCTGGAGTCATATTTTTCCCCAAACCAGATGTACAAAGAATGCAATGGAGGAGTTTCATGTGGCCCTGTGGCAATTTCTTGTGGCTCCCAGGGCCCTTAGAGGGGTGGGATTTTTTTTTTTAACCCTTTTCATTTTTGCATTTCTGGGAGTTTGGAGATAGCCTTTCAGGGATTGTGAGTCAGGCTATAAGTCTTCTTACCTTGCTTGATAAATTCAGAAGAAAAATTTCAATGTGTTTTTGCCTATGCAGGTGCTGAAATCAAGGGTATAGTTGCATCTGATGGAACTGTCTCTTTCCTGCCATTTTAAAATGTTCCTACATTAGATCTCTGCTGAGTTGATGATTTGTTGGGAATAGTCTCTGTCCTTCCTCAGATGAAGGATGCTTATGAGCATATATGTGTGGTTAGCCATGTTGCCTGCATTAAGCAATAGCAAATTTGGAATGGTTTAAAATGGCTCAATCAAGAAGAAAGTAAAGGCTTAGCATAAGACTGAGAACTTGATTGGTTTTTTAAGATAATGCTGTGCTTGAAAACTCTATAGTCCTTGACCCATACCTACCTACCTACCTACCTACCCACCTACACTATCTTGCATGTAACTTAGTTATGAAGTGATTGAGGTGGCATACAAGTTGATACATAAATAGATAATCAACTTGTATGCCACCTGAATCACTGAAGTACCTAAGCGTGTATGTAAGAGTATCCGCTCTTTCAATCTACCATTAGCTATCTAGTGGGCTTCAGTGGGCTGGTGCACATTTTCAAAATAATTTACAGGTACTCGAGATCTCCCAAATGTGTGAGCACAACACCTCTCTGGTGTCCATCAAAATGCATTTTCCAGGTTTCTGCCTGAGTTTGAGAAAGAAGGCGGCTGCTGTAGGAGTCACATTAAAGACACTGTGTTTTTAACGATTTCAGTTTTTAAAAGCTTCATCTTTTTTTAGTCTTGTGCAGAAGCTAAAAAAAAAAAAAGAGTATCTGAATGCTTTAATGAGTAGCAGCGAGATGCTGTTCTCACATGAATTCCAAAACCCTTCTGAATTTTCAAAGAGGTCACAGCCCTAGGCTCTTTCCTCCCTGCTTCGCATGGTTCAGTTAAAGCCTACGAGAAAATGAAGAAGTAAATCCTTTTACAGGGCTTTTTTTAGATCAAGAAGTGTGGGCATGTGATATGGCTGCGCAGAGATGGAGAGGGGTACAATAGAAAGAAAACCCAAGAACCTAACGTTCTCAGCCATCTTGCCCTGGAAATGTTCTAGCACTCAATGAAATTCAAAATTCTAAAGCCCCTAAAAAAAGAGAATGTTTTTTGGAATTATTTATTTATTTATTTATTTATCAAATTTGTCACCATCCATCTCATTGAAACGACTCTAGGCGGTTTACAAAACAGTTAAAATCAATTAAAATTACAAAATACTACTGTATATTGTAGTATATTTGTAATAGTATAATTACAATATTAATAAATTGAAAGTAAATAGATCCAAGAATAATTGGCAATCACTCAGGGAGCGGAGTCAAGGCGCCAGCCACCCCCAGGATTGGGTAAGATTGTTTTCACCCAAATAGGAGGACATATTTTGGGACAGCCTTAATATCTCTAGATGTTATTTAGATAGTCTGGGGGCAGAGGACAAAGCATAACTAAGTAGAGTATGTGCCATGATACTTTGATATTTATATTATATTACCATTACATTATAGTACATAGTTTATAATATGACAATATTATGATATTTGTCATGCCTCCATTCCCTGGCCCAGGATACTGAATGTAGAAAGTTAGACTTTGGCAATGTTAGTGTTTTGCCGAAATCTGTCATCCAATTTCCCCCAAATATTCTGAAACCTGGCTTCATAAGGCCAAGCACTAGCAAGGATAGAAAATTACTGTGGGTAATTTCCAGTTTAGTTGTACCCAGCACATTCCCAGACAATCCCTACTGTATTTCCAGATCAGAGCAAACCCACAGGCCACCCAGTTCAGACAGCAAATATATAGCTTGATATTTATGGATTAAATGCTAGTCCACATCAAAAAAGGTTAACTTGCAAAATGGAGACAAAAGCAGGGAAATGAACCACAGGCAAGGATTTTATATTATATATCTGTCTTTCTATATATCAAAAAGGACAGAACTTTCCAGTATTGGAAACAATACTGTGGATAATCAGCCTCCACAGTCCCAAAAGGAGTCACCTGTGGTTATTCCAGCCTTAACTCTTTTGTGTATAGTACATAATGGCAGCGGCAGAATAGAGATAGAAGGTGAGATGCTGGATAATCCCTCCCCTCTGGTGCACCATGAAGGAGATGGTGCACAATAGAGGTGGATGCGTTTGGTGGATGTACATGACACATCCAACAAGTGAGCCCGTTTTAGCTGAGCATAAGCCTCAATTTCCTAAATTGATGAGCTGAAACACAAAAACAGACATGAAGTTCAACTCACCTGTACATTGCTAGGAATTTTGGAAAGTGCAGAACCTCAGAAGAGGGAAGAATATATATTTTCAGGGGAAAGTTTTATATCTGTATATGTGTTGAGTCTTGAAGCGGTAAATAAACTGCCCTGGGGTTTGAGAAAAATGTGGGTTGATTCTTGATTCTTGGGTGATGTTTAACAGAGACCTTGTGAAAAGAGACAAACATGTAAATGAAGTCAACATTTCAGACCTTTGGGATCCTCCACAGCATGAGATAGTCTTAACAGATAATTAGCTGGGGCTGTTAATCAAGTTTAACAGGTGTTGAGTAATGAACCGAGACAGGGCATCTGCTGTGACCAGCCTCTCTTTCTTCCTCTAATCTGGTTAGGGAAACTGAACACCAATTGGAGTTCAAATTGCTCTGAAATCTGAGCCAACATTCTATTTTCCTGCTTGACGCATCAGTCTTGTGATCACTGAAGGATGGTGACATTCACAACAAGAATACATAAGGAACCTGCCCAAAGTTCTAATGGATACATATTCTGCAGCTATCAGCCTTGCATATGTAACATTTTAAAAAAAAACGATGTAAAAGTATAATATCAGTGACATACCAAAAATGCTCTCTCTAGACTTCTGCCATGGATATTGGCTTAGGTGGCCTTGTAGGCATTGACAGCCCTGATGCTGGGGAAAATAAATTGGAAAACCAAGCCAGAAAAGACTATTTCCCATTTAGACTGCTTTGCTATATGCTGCTGAGCACTGGGGAAAAAAAAATCTAATTTCTTTTTCTGCCCCACTTTGGAACTATAAAGATTACTGTTGTGTTTAATATGAGAAAACTGTAGTGGTTGTCTAAGGTTGTCCACTATGTGACTGGAGTGCTGTCGAAATCATCTGAAAAGAATGGAAAGAGGTTTCTTACCAGGGTGATGCATGGTTCAAAAATGATTAGAGAGAAGTGCTCAGGACCTCTTTCTCTTCATTAAAGAACTGCTTTAGACTTGTGTGAGCACAGTGACTTTATGCTCTGCAATTAAGCAGCCTGTCTTTGAGCTTTTGCAGAAACATGGAAAGGAAGAAAAATGTGGCTGTTTTAAGAAGGACATTAACATTAGCAAGTCTATTGTTTGTTTTGAAAAAAAAATATTTTTATTGATTAAAAAAAATGAAAAAATAAAACTAAAAAAAGGACTTTAGGCAGGCCTCAACAGTAGGAGAGGTTCCCTGGCCAGAGTGTTGGGAGTTCAGCCATTTCCTGAGGGTGTGGCACTGACATTGGTACCCACTAGGTTTCTTGTCTCTTGAAAATCAGCTTACACTTTATGGCAGATAGAAATCTTTGATTAACATTTATAATTTAGTTCTTAGCTCATCATTTTTATTAACTATATCATAGCTACTATATTTTATTCACTGCATATTGTTTTGATTTTTTTCTATTTCATCTTGTGTTCAAATATAACTGTTCCATTACTGCAAAAAAAAAAAAAAAAAGAGGAGGAGGTGGTGGCAATATGACCTATCTAGTTGTAATAATATGACTGATAATTATTTTAGCTGAAGGCTAAATGTCCACTACATTTTCAAACTGTGGTTTTATAGAGAGAGGAAAAGCGTTTCTCATATTCTTTAAATGTCTAGCAAAGTTTTGTACATGCAATAACCCATTTTTTAAAAGAAAATATTCACATATGACATGTTTGATATTTTAATGTTCTTCTATGATCATCTTAGATTTTTTACTGAATACTATAAATGCCTTTGAAAGGAAAATCTATCCTGAAAGATAGTTAAGAAATCTATGATGATATCATCATCATCATCCTGGTGTGATAGCTGATGTAGTCCAACAGCACCTAACTGAAAACAAGCTCTTTCCATCTGAGCAGAAAGGAAACCACCCAAACAGCAGAGGGACAAAAGATCGGCTCTTAATTGACAAGATGATTTTGGAAAACTGTAAGAGAAGGAAGACCAACTTAAATGTAGCCTGAATTGATTACAAGAAGGCATTTGACTCCCTGCCACATGACTGGATAATCAAGTGCCTAGAAATAACAGTAGTCAGTAGAAACATCAGAAGCTTTGTGCAAAGATCAATGGCACAGTGGGAGACACAGTTGCTGGTCAATGGTGATAGAATGGAAGAGGTTAACATCAAGAGAGGAATCTTTCAAGGAGACTCACTATCATCACTACTGTTTGTCATTGCACTGATTCCTCTGTCAACAATACTGAACAAGTCAGGACATGGCTATCAAACATCAAAAACATCTGGCAGCGTATCCTCCTTTACATAAACGTTCTGAAGCTGTATGGAAAAACACCATCTGAAATGGAATCGCTGCTCAACATTGTCCAAATATACAGCCAAGGTATTGCAGTGGAGTTTGGACTGGACAGATGTGCCACCTTAGCATCAGCAGAGGAAAAATAGTGAAAACTGAAGGAATCAAGATGCCCAATGGAAATAACATCAAGAATCTGGATGAAGAAGATCACTACAAATACCTGGGCATCCTCCAGGCTGACAACATCAAGCACACTGATGTCAAGAAGTAGGTTAGTAGTGAATACATCAGAAGAGTGAAGAATATCTTAAAATCCAAGCTCAGTGGCAGAAATACCATTAAGGCAATTAACACCTGGGCAATTCCAGTCATTAGATATACAGCTGGAATAGTAGACTGGACTCAAGATGAACTAAAATCCCTGAATAGGAAGACCAGAAAAATAATGACAATGAATCATGCCCTTCATCCATGCAGTGATGTTGACAGACTCTACTCACCAAGGAGCGTAGGTGGGCATGGAATGTCGCAAGTACACCAGACAGTTGAAGAAGAAAAAAGGGCATTGGAAGAATATCTGAAGGACAGTGAAGAAGATGCACTGAAGCTAGTACACCATGAAGGGTTACTGAATATCAAAGAAACCAAACTGGCCTATAAGAAAAACCAAATGAAGAATAGAAAAGAGACATGGCAAGGCAAAGTATTACATGGCCAGTACACAAAAAAATTAGCAGGCAAAGCAGTTAACAACAAGACTTGGCAATGGCTAAGAGTAGGAAAGTTGAAGAAAGAGATAGAAAGGCCAATTCTGGCTGCACAAGACTAAGCCTGAAGATCAAATGCATACAAAGCCAGAATTGAGAAGATAGTGACAGACAGCAAATGCCACCTCTGCAAAGAAGCTGAAGAAACAGTGGACCACCTAGTCAGCTGCTGCAAGAAGATAGCACAGACTGACTACAAACAACAGCGTGACAAAGTAGCAACAATGGTGCATTGAGATATCTGCAAGAAATACCATTTGCCTGCAAGCAAGAACTGGTGGGACCACAAAACAGATAAAGTAATAAAAAATGATGAAGTAAAGTGCTCAGAGACTTTAGAATTCAAACAGACAAGCACCTGCCAGACAACACCCCAGACTTAACAATTGTTGATAAGAAAGACAAAAAAGTCTGGATAGTGGACACTGCAATACCTGGAGACAACAGAATAGAAGAGAAAGAACTGGAGAAAATCACAAAATACAAAGACCTGCAAATAGAGGTAGTGTAAGGTTTACCCCGTTCGTCTAGAGAAACTCTTGTGACATGGGTGTTCAACAAAGAAGTTTACTCAAGCGTAACATATGTAATTACAGACAAAGCAAGGACTGGCTTGGCACATCTTACCACACAATTTATAGTCGTCCCGTTCCCCCTGCTAGCCCCGTTGCTAGGTTACATATTACAGATTGCAGATTACAGATTACCCACAGTAATCCCCCCTTTTACTCAAATGGCAGGTTCAGCCCAGTTCTTTTGTTTCTTTGATTGTTGTTTTCCGATGGTGTGGTCGTTGTCTTCGCTGGGTCTTTCTGTTGCGCGCAAAGCTGGGAGTTTCCAATCACACACTGATTGCTCTTCCTCAAATCTGTGGCTCTCCCCTTTGTCTGTAGCGCCCGCAGCCATCTGGCATTAACACAATGCATCCGCTTGCAGTTTAGTTAAGTGGCGCCAGCTGGCCCATTAATTAGTTTGCGGTTTCGCACTTCCTCTTTCCTTGCTAGCGCTCGAGCGGTGAAACTGACTAAGCGCGGCTGGGCAAGTTCCTAGCCGTGCCGCGCCGGCTGAACCTGACAGGTAGAACGACTATGGCAAAAGAAAGCAAAGATAGTACCAATAGTTATAGGCATCTTAGGTGCAATCCGAAAACATCTGGAACACCACTTGAACACCATTAGCATTGAGAAAATCACCATCAGCAAATTGCAAAAGCCAGCTTTACTTGGAACAGCTTACATCCTGCAATGATACCTTTAACACCATCAGACAACAACATCTGTCTATCCCAGGTTCTTGGGAAGGACTCAATAGGTGAATAAAAATGCCAAATCCCGTTTAAACATCTGGCTGACTGTGTGACCAACAACAATAATAATATACAGCTTCTGTCTTCCACCAAAATAGGACACTACTGATTCTCTGGTGGACCATGAGGTCTAAATTCTTCAGCAAGGCCATCATCGCTTGCCTTGCCAATATTGATATTTCAGGAATGCAGATGTCACAAAGATGGAATTTTGTGCAAGTAAACAAATGCTCTGAGAGTGAGGTTGGAAGTGTGCATTTTTTCAAAATTACTGGTTATGTAAACACAAATGGTTGAGATATTGGAGAATATATTTGGCTCAGGATTAAACTGTTGTGTTCTTAGTGTGCTAGTGCAATGATATTGTTATCTAGTCTGCTAACAAAACATCTGCAGGAAAACAACAAAGCTCAGAGAACACTAAGAACCCAACAAATGTTTGATTTAGGCTGAATTGGCACCTTCTCAAACACAATTGTGTATTTCATAACAATGTAAATGAGGCTTCCAAAATTTCCTCAGAAATTTTATTGGCACAGAGTAGTTCTGTTATAACTGTACATAAAAATGTTCCACACTACTATACTAAAGTAGCCTGCCAAGAAATCCTCAGTTTATAAGATCTGCTATGGGAGAAGAGATTAGAAAAGTTTTATAAGAAGTGAAGATTGTATAGACAAAATTGCTGCCATTGGATAGAAAACTTTGTTTCATGAAATCTAGAGCATAATCTCCCCTGTTGTAACTGTGAAAATACTGTCTCTCTTGTGACACCAGGCTGAAGCTGCCATAAGTAAAGATGAAGCAGGGACGTAAGCAGAGAGGACAAAATGCCAGCAATCTTGTCTAAAACATCCTTTTGGGGAGGTAGAGAAGAAGGAAACAATCGTTAAGGAAAGAAAGGAAAAAATGTCGCCTGAACCAGACAAAGGAAGTTGGGCCTGAGCACATAGAACACCCCCCTGTCCCATCAACAGCTACCAGACTTGTAAATTAACAAGGCAAGAGTAGCTGCCAGTCTTGTGAATCAACAAAGCAAGGGCTTTTGGGGATAAAGGGGGTCCTGAAGCCCACCCACTCTTTGAATCATGTTTGGATCCAGACTGGGCAGCTTCCATCTCTCTAGCTAGTGCCTGGCAGCCTAGTTTGGGAAGGACATGGGTAAGTGTGGATGAGTGTGTATGCACATGTGATAAAGAGCAAATGTACATTGTAACCAGTAAAGTTTTGCTGTTACTTTAAATTCACCTGAATTTCTATTCCAAAGAACCTGTTGTGCCTCAGTGTTCAGTTGGAAGTGATTTGTGTGTGTCCCTAATTATTTCCCAGCTGTTGACCAGGTTGTGTGTCTTGTCTGCTCTACCTGCCCTTATCTGGAAAACCCAGGTAGAAAGCAAGGGGGGGGGGGGCTTACAAGATCCACATGCCTCAATAGGCTGTGAGAGTGTGAGTGAGTGCTCATAAGCCGAACCTGGGAGCGCCTGTAACACTCTCTGCTTACAGAGTTTAAAGGAAAGAGAATTGTATATACTATTTTGATAAATTCTATATATTCCTTCCTGCAACACCACTGAATGCCAATTCCTGGATAGCTCCTCAAGCTAATGTATAGTTGTCTAAAGAGCAGGGTCCATGAGTTCAATTCCCAGTAGATGTTTTAACTCTACAGATAAGATCTGGCTATGTATGGCTGACAAGTCCCAATATAGTAAGAAACTGGTTATGTACTGCCTTCTGGTGGTCAATATAAGCAAAAACACCACACAGAATCTACACTATGTGAAAATAGAGGAATTCCCCCGCATCCCAGGGTGATGTGCATCTTGTACACAAGGACATGATGTAACATAACATCTACTCTTCTCTGCTCAAAGAGGTTAAGGGAGGGTGGCTGTATCTATCATTCTGATAGATACCATGGTAACTGAGTAGATCTGTTACATGAAAATCAATAGTGAAGAGTCTTGTGGCACGTTCACACGAATCCTGTCCCCCAGACCTTCAGAGCTGGACGCTGTGAATCAGGAAGAGGAACCATTCTCCAAGTGATGATTATTCCACTGGAAGAGAAACACCAATTAGTTATAATCTTAATTTACGATCCAATTAACTGTATACCACCAAAAGTAAGTTTGTTGTTAAGTGCTCTAAAATCCATAGTATTGTCGATGTCTTTTAGTAGTCAGTGGCAAAATTTAAGATGGCATAGCCACATCTGATCGAGAGACCCAGTTGGCTTTTCCCTTCTTTTCAAATATTCAAAAGTTCAGAGATCAAGAGTTACCCAAAAATGGCAACATTCACATTTCAGGTGAAGTGGCTGGGAAAAGCCCATGCGATTAAATCTAAGCAACACTGGGGAGATTAGACTCCTGCATTTTCCTATCCTACCCATTTGGTATATATACTAGGGCTGGGCAATGCTTTGCATTCATTTTCTCAGCGGTGCTTTGGAGCACGTGGGGGCACTTTTTCCTAAGCTGCAGGCAGCAGCCAGTGATCCCGGGAAAATTTGAAACTGTTTTAAAAAGTTGTAGATAGGTACTGTGTTTTCACCCCCATATTTTCAGAAGCGTTTTTTGGGGAATCCAACCCAAAGGTCTGCATAGCCCTAGGACGTATCATAGGTATTGTATAGTATTTGGAAGCTACAGCTGGTGCAGAATGCAGTGGCACGGGCAGTTATGGGCGCCTCTAGGACTGCACATGTAACACCTTTGCTGCGTGAGCTGCATTGTGTGGCGGTCTGCTTCTGGGTCCAATTCAAGGTGTTGGTTCTGACCATTAAAGCCCTTCATGGCATGGGCCCATGCTACCTAAGGAACCATCTTGTCCCCATCATATCGACCTGTCCCACCCAGTCTGGCAGGAAGGGTGTGTTACGGACCCCGTCGCCTAGAGAGTTTCGACTGGCAGGGTCCAGGAGGAGAGCCTTTTTTGCTGTGGCTTCCACCCTCTGGAATGTTTTGCCCCCTGAGGTGAGATTGGCCCCCACCCTCTTGGCCTCCCGGAAGGGTGTCATGGCCTGGCTCTGCCAACGTGCATGATGACCCAATGGGGGTTCGCAGCACTGGGGGTGGCTGGTAGCCTGAGGATGCTCTCTCCGCCATTTTAGTTTGCAGTTTTAACTTTTCAGTTCTAATTTTAACCTTTTGTAGGTTTTAACTTGTATATTTTCTCTAAGATTTTATAGCTTTTTACCTGTAATGCCACCTAAAGTCACTTGTACAGTGAGATGGGCAGCATATATAAATTTGAAAATAAATAAATAATTAAAATATATGTTTGGGGAATGATCTTAATATCCCTGTGTTAGAACCTGTTGTCCTTATTTAGTTCAGCTTAAAATAAATGGGATTTTTTCATTTTATAAACCAACTGAATCCTAGTTTTATTATATTGCCTAGATCCAACCCTTAATTTTTATAAGTTTACTTTGCTAGCTTATTTAAAAGTTGGTATCATTTTATGTGACTTCTGCAAGAAAACTGCTTGACAGCAAAAGAATACTGTAGATGTGAAATGAAATTACTGATACTGCTAAATAAGCAATTGCCCTTGGGTAACAGATTTCCCTGCCTTTCTTTATGTTGCATTTGAGATGTAATAGCTGAGTTTGCATTTATTCTTGTCTTAATTTCCAAAATGGTTGGGTATTTGTTAGCTATTTCCTCAGTTTATCCCTGTGTTTTTATAAGGACATATTAGTTTGCCTAGAGGGAGCTATTCCCATCAATTTATGCTCATTAAAACACCTAGTAAAGCTCCTTAGGAAATCTTTTACTATGCATACCAAGTACTTATAATTCAAAGATTAATATCTGGGTGATTTACTATAATTCTTTTTTTCCTGTAACTGAAATATAGAAGGTGATTAGAGCTTATAAATTTACCCTCCCTCCCTTCCCAACCCAACCCAACCGGTTGAAGACTTGTTGGGAAATTGCACATAATCTCACGGATTGAAATTAACTTGTGACTTCTGTAAGTAATCATGCCTGGTGCTTGCTAGTCAGTAAATAGAATAGCACACAGACAGGCAGACATCTAGCTCTGCCTCTTTTCCTGTGCGTTGTGCTAGTTTGTTTAACCTGAGAGAATTGGGGGTGTACTAATTACCTGCCATTTTGCACTGTCTCAGTAACCATTCATTTACTCTTATTATCCTGATCTATTGAAATGCCACCGGCAATTGGCATGTTGTCTAGCAGCAGTGATTTGCCTGCCTTCTCTTCTCTTCTCTTCTCTTCTCTTCTCTTCTCTTCTCTTCTCTTCTCTTCTCTTCTCTTCTCTTCTCTTCTCTTCTCTTTTCTCTTTTTCTTTTCTTAAGATTTCTTTTCTCTTCATCCCTCCTCTCAGCAACATCTGGGATGACAGAAGACATTGCAGCTCAAACCCCTCCCCTTTTCTATATGTGTTGTGATACTGCACACCTCCCCAAATGAGGTGGAGATGCTGCAGCCCCTCCCCTCCCTTTCCCCTCACTCTTCAGTTAATAAAGCTGGTGGGTTCCCAACATTTTCTAAAACTCTGTCTTCACCCTTATGTTATTCCAGTACAGATGAGAAAAGAGAGTTCTGATGTTCTTTGAATATGGTTTTTGGTGCACAGGTCTCCATGATGGATCATGGCTCCCTTTCATGCCTTGTGATACAATTTCCAGTGTACCCTGAGTACTGGGATTTTAATTATTCTAGAAAAATATAAGACAAATCCATGGAATATTACTAATAATAGGTATTAGTAATTTTTAAAACACAGGGTGAAAAAATGATTGGATGGATTAAAGAGTCAGATGAACATTTAATATTTATTATTCAAATTTATATAGCTGCCTATCTCATATATATGACTCTGGGCAGCTTACTAACATTAAAACAAGTATAAAACAACAAAAAGAACAATTTAAAAAATAAGAAAAAAAACCCCTAATATATTATTTCTATATTATTTCTATAAATAAATTATAGGAAATGTTCCTGAACATTGTCCTGGTGCTCTGTAGCATTTTTCTGGCTTTGACAGTGCCAGCATGGCTAGAACAAAGACTAGATCAATTATAACGTTTGGAAGATAAGGTAAGTAAAGTAAATCTTAGGGCCAGTATTTGTGGAGGTTGTTACAATTAAACTGGAAGTGCACTTCTGAGAATTATGTATGTCTATTAGTGATTTGATGGGGGTTTTAGAGAGGGACAAAGATATGGATGGTAACAGTTCCCTCCTTGACAGCTATTCGTAAGGAGTACTAAGTTGTCTTCTCTTACTTGGAACTGGCTTAGTTGTGTGTCATGTAGGCAGATCAAAATAGCTATATGTCACTGTAACATCTTCATGTTTACAACATGTTCTGTGAATGACTGAAATTGTTTAGGGACGACTTTCTGCTAAGCCAACCACAGAAGGAGGACGCAAGTGCTATAAACAATAAATACAGTTGTACAGAGAAGGCTTGGGGGAAAGCATTCTGGTTTTTGCTTTAAAAAGTTTAATCTGTCAGTATTTAGTGTTTTCACACTGGTGAGGTATTTTTTTCAACCCAAGCTATTTGCCTGAAATGACAGGCCTGTTTTTACTTGGTAAAATGAATTATTTTATCCAATTCATGCAACGGGGCTGAAACTGTTGTTTGCAAATGTTTTTGTACTTGATTTTTAAACCACGTTGTGGATGTTGCAGAAGTCCATTGATCAGTGTAGATCTAAGCTGAGTTTGAAGTGGTTAAGAAAGCAGTATAATTACCAAACAAATCACCTTTGGTTCGCCTCCAGCACTCCCACTGCTTCTGAAAATATAGACAAATGAAAAGAGCTAATAGGTGGAATTGATTTATTTGAAGTGCTGTCTGTCTTTTTCACTTTCTTTCTGAGAGCAGAGAGGTTGTGTCAGACCTGTCTCCAGATGTCTGAGACAAGGTATAAAAGGTTTCAAGCCATGCCCTGTTTGATTGCGTTTGTCTGTGGGGGGAATAGAATAAGATTAATCTTGCTACAATGATATTTAGCTCCTGAGAGTATTTTCATGGACAGGAGAGGGTATTTCAGAACAAGATGAACGGATCTTTCCATTTTTATTCTGCTCAGGACATGAGAATGGGGCATGAAGATTGGTTGGCTTCTGTGTGTGGTTAATTAGCTTTCGGTTAGCACCTTGTTTTAATTTAAAATCCTGGGATTAATAACAGGAAATAGAGATGACTTGAAACAAATAACATAGGAAAGGATTGTCTTCAACTGCATGCAAAAAACGGCTGGTGCCACAACCGTCATCTTGACTTTTTTGATCCCCCTGTAGATGCCCCTGGCCGTTTTGGTCTGCCAACGTGCTCTGCAAAGTACATCTCTAATTACAAACAAGTGACTACTGCATTTAGGGTTTTTTTTCCATGTTGCAATGGCTTAGGGCTGTATCCTATTTATATTTTTTTTTGAAGTTTTTGAAGTTTCTTTGGCACCCCTTCTTTCCTTGTCTGGTTCTCTCTTGGTTAGCAATTTTGCTGACATTTATTTAGTCATTCATTCATTCCTCTTGTATGCTGCCATCATTCTTTTGAGACTCCTTGCAGTTAACAAGTAATTATAACAGTAAATATCCCTGATAAATTGAGAAAAAATAATAATCAGAGTAACACCAATTTATGGCACTCAACCTACTGTACTTGAAGCAACACTTCAAATGAACTCAATACATTCAGCCTAAATGGTGTTGCCTCAGTTTAGAAATGCACACTTTTGAGCATCTTCCTAAAGGACAACAGGGAGGGGGAAGTCTGATTTCAACAGGGAAATATTCTGGAATTATATCATTTTTTATTTTAATATATAACAAAGTTATAAACATGGTTAAAATTAGTATGTGTGTAGGTAAGGCAGAAGGGAATGCATAAGTGCAGTGAATAAAAAATGTGGGATAGGAGTGAAGGTTACCTTGGTCTACATTTCCCCATTTCCCCCCCTGTATTTCCTACATTCTAGATCAGGGTTCCTCAACCTGGGCAACTTTAAGACGGGTGGACCCAGCAAGGCTGGCTGGGGAATTCTGGGAGTTGAAGTCCACCCGTCTTAAAGTTGCCAAGGTTGAGGAACCCTGTTCTAGATAATTCTGAAAGCAGCCACTCAGGGTTTGTGCTTCACTTGAAAGTGCTTCTCTCTGTTGCAGCCATGCCCTTTAGAGTTGTTTAACAAGGATGGTATTTTTTCAGTTTTCAGCCTGACACCCGCAAAATCCACTCACCGTTGTACGCAGCTTTCATACAGGAACAATTCCGCTGAAATGCATGCGTTTGCACTGTTCCAGAGCTTGGCATGGAAGTGAAGGCAGCAAAGATTGTTAGAGGTTTTCTGAGTTGTAGAGGGTTTAATGGTATCGGTCCTTGAAACATTGTTTTACAATCCTCATAGGACTGCAGTAACCCCACTCTGAAGCTAACATTCATCAAGATCAAAAGGCTGACATTTGGTTCCAATTCAGGAGTCCTGTGCACTGCCTTGTAAAATTTTATGAGACCACTCTCAGCTTTTGTGACCTAAGGCTGTGGACTGGAGGCTTGTGGCAGTTTGCTGTACCACCTGTTCCCTTGACCCTTGCCCATCACAGTTAATTTCAACTCACAGCGGGACTCATTGATTACGTCCTGGAAAGAGTGAATGCATCATTGTGCCCTTTCTAGTTTCTTTCACTTCCTACTTTTTCTTCCATGACCATTTTCCCACAAGATCTACATTCGATACAAATAGTGGCTCATTCCACATTCAGAAACTCTTACCTCTTTTGTATCCTTTACTAATTCTCTCCACCTTTCATCATAAACAATCAAATCAATCATGTTTTCCCAATTAAATTTCCTTACAGTGTGTATGCATAAATAGCCTTATGTTTACACCATGTATTTGTCTCCAAATGTCCCAGTCATTTTTTCCTATATGCTTATCTTGTTCCCATTCATCCATTCTTATCATCTAATATAATACACTCCCCCCACCCCTGCCCAATGATATTCATTCAGAATATTGCATAATTTCCCCCCAAACTCATTTCTGGTTCTTCCATTACCTCCATTCACTGGAGCATAACATGCAACTATCACCAAGCTAAGAATTCCTTGATTCATGTGCTGCAATTGCAGATTGGTGGTAACACAGAAGCAACCATCTAGTTTTCCATGGTGGCATTTGTGTTTAGGAATAAATTCCACTCTGTTGTATGTCAGGCTGCAGTGCCATTTCCATTTAGGCAATTTTTAAGAGCTCACGTATTTGCATTACCCTTCTTTTGTGATTAAGACAGTATGTTGTATCATCAAGGTCATTTACTGTCACTATATAAAGCAAAGATAAGTAACCTGATGCTGCTTAACTATCATCAGCCAGGTCAGTGTCCAGGAATCATAGGAGCTACAGCCAAGTTTTCTATCCTTCCTATAATAATAGGCAAAGAATCACCAGTATCAAAACTAATCAGCTTGTCACCCTTTTTAAGCTAAGGACATTATTATTACTCCTTGGGTACATGTTTCTATTCATAAGCCCATTTAATTGTTTATAAAGTAATCACTCAACTCAAAGAACTAGATTTTATAAAGTAAGGCCCAAAAAGCTAAATCCAATCTGGAAGTTAGGGTTTCAGATCTGTGTGCCTCCATTATCATGATTAATTTGATAACATTCATGTTGATTTGAGGAGGACAGTTCCATGTTTAAGGATGTAACTGTATTGTCCTGTATTGGATTATCTTTGAGAAATGCATATGAATATAGATTGTATGTATGTGTGCATGAATGGATAAGAAATTGGTTGAAATGTTAATATCTACTTCAGTAATTTATAATTTTTAAATAAATACATAAATGGAGAAACTATCATTCTCACTTTTTAAAATATTGCAATACAGCTGTCAGGTCCAAACATCCATACAAAAATACATGGATTAGGAGAAAGCGCACACATGGGACACACTAAAACACATTGTGGCTAACAAAAATACTTATATTAAGACAAGTGGACAGAAAATGTATGTATTGGAAGAAAACTGATATGGAAACATGAAATTAAATTAAGGTTGTAAATATTAGAATCTAACTGAAACCACATTTGATAGACTTGGGTTACCTCTGCCCCCTAATTAAAAGTTTAAGTTACATTACTGGGTAAATGTATCCTAAGTGGTCTCAAATCTGGTATGAACTTCTGTGTTATGGAATAGTAACAGAATTCGTGAGAGAGATGTTGAATTTAGCAAAACAAACTGAACTTCTAGAGCTGTGAATTTCTTTGTGTATGCTTCTTTCAGATTTGGCCATTGAGATTCTTATATAAAGATTCTGCCTGATCCCTGACAATTTGAAATTTAAGCCATTTGATGTTTGCAATTTTATTGGGACTCAAGCTTGTTAAATGAGACTATTTGTGATATATTCACACTGTCACTGACAGACATCCAAGAAGCAAGTGGAAAATCTAACCAGATGTGAGTCATAAGTTGACAAATAAATCCAATGTAATCATTTTATTTTGGCAATGGGTATTCCTGTTTCTTTCAAATTACCTGCAGGTGGCTGAGAAGCAAGAACATTAAGCAATAAATTAATACATTTTTAAAGTGACAAAACAAAACAAAAAACCCTAACAATGCAGGAAGAACAGTAATGAACGAAACTATAAGACTTCTCAGCCAATGAAAAGAGAGACCAAACTGTAAAGTAAAGCAATCAAATGCCATTAAAAGTACAGAAGTATAAAATTTTATTCTGTTGAATGCTTAAAAGATTGTAAAATTGGTGCCAAGTGAAGATAACATACCTAGCAAAAAAAAAGATCTGCCTTCAGAAGGCCCGTCCTTCTGGTAGATATTTGCCAAATCTAAAATGGTCTCTCGTTTGTCTCATGGTTTCTTATTTGTTTGTTTATGAGCTTACTGTATTAGTGTAGTATTCATTCCCAAACACTCTGAGCAATTAACAATCAAAAACATCAGGAAAAAGACTTCCTCAAATAAAAACAGATAAAACCATACAAAGGAATAATAAAAAAATTCAAAAGCATTGTAAGGGACGCAGGAAAAGCTACAAAATCATGTATCCACAATGCAGCCCAACATTCCCAACAAGCCTTCCTTCCTTCTGGGCCAGATGGAAAACCCAAGTTTTATTTGTTCTTCTGAAACCCAGGAGGGAAGGGGCAGACCAGATCTCCATAAGAAAGGATAGATTTGTGAAGAGGTTCTTCAGAATGAAAAAGAACATTTCAGGATCTTGGTAATCAAGAGGAACCCACGTGATCAACAGAGCTGCACTCCCACTCTCTTTCTACCACAGAATGTCATCTACAAGGTGGACCATGGCTGATTTGTATCAAAACCAGATCCACATTCGGAATGAAAAAGGTCAAGGTGATCTGTGCCTTCCAAAAATATTTGCAGCTGCACAAACAACTCATTGACACAAAAATAATATTTGTGACTGGATAGTCACAGCAAACTCCAATGTTGGGTTTCCAGAGCAGATGTCATTAAGATCTTGACTACCCCAAAAAGTCTGCTGGATAGCTACTTGATAATATATTGGTAGCCACAAAGACCTTTTAGAGCCTTTGTGGTCATGGAGAACTATATGCACTAAGATGTAGCCAGTTGCCTCATGGCAAGGCTTATACAACTTGCAATTTAATTGTCTTCTGCTTTAATATTTTGTCTGCATAGAAGACAAATGAGCATAGCATGGACCTCTAGGGAAACTGCATGTAGGTGCTGCAAAAGCAGTTTAAATTATGCAGTGTCAAAGGCAGCCATTGACTTACACTAAATGCTGAGTTGGCCTGTTACTCTGGCAGATGGCAAAAATGGCTGATGAGATACATTTCTGTGAAGAAAGCATTCAAACAAATGCCCATTCCTGCAATGAATAATGTCACCATGATAGGAGAGCTATGGTAGGTTAAAAAAACCCTACAAAAACACTGTTGAGAAAGAAAAAAAATACACTTCAATGTGAAGCTTGTTATATGATTACTTCACTGGTGTGAACATTGATAAAGTGATAGAATGGAAGCATCAACCATTTGTCTTGAAAGCAGGGAAGGGAGAATCCCACCAGATTTGTCATTCCTTTAAAAACCCTGAAGAGGGAATGTCACAGATCTTTATAACGCTTGCAAAAAACTACATAAACAAGCCAGAAGACAATTTACAGCAGCACCTATCATATAAATATTATGGACACAAGAAAGTACACCAAATGGAATAAACTGATCTTTTGAAGGCAAGGTTATATTTCTTTGTCATACATTGCCCTGACATTTTTGTCTTGCTGTGACCTCCTGTGCCTTTTGTCACATTTTCCTTCTTTGAGTAATTGAGGGAAGCTGAGACAAAGCCCTGTTTCTCCTCCATTGCTAAAACAATGACCTCTTCCTCCTGAGCATCTCCATATTTTTTTCAAGCAGTCAGCCCTCACCCTTGCTTTCTAATCACATTGCTCCCTACTCACCTAAACTTTCATTCACACATTCTCTACTCTTTTCAACCAACTGATTTCACAGGGCTAAATTCACAGAGCTTAACTAAGTTCATGCTGTGTTTCTGGAAAGGAGAATATAGACATCTCCCATTTTTGGTGAGGTCATCTACATCCCCATTGTACCTCAGCTACTGTTACTACTGCTGCTTCTCAACGTCATTTTCCTTCCTCACATTTGCTTTGACTGCTCTTTAGTTGTTCAGCTGTGGCCAAGATCCAGATGGCTGTGTCAGTTAAATCACACTCCTGGACCACTCCGAGTTATTGACTGGGGCTGTAAAGAAATTATGTTAATAAATCAATCCATCTAGGGAAGGGTTATCACTCGGTGGTAGAAGATATGCTGTGCATATCCAGAGTCACACTTTCTGTGACTTTTGGTCTCTGAGAGCTTGGAGGTCCATTGCCAGTCAATATACTGAAATAGATGCATCTAGTTCACTACATTAGCATGTACATCTTTTTGGAGGAGCACAAATCTAGCTGTCATGGCAAAGCCTGATGGTTTATCAAGCCCTTATGGTTTGTTCAGTAAATGGTGGCCCTTCTCTTACTTTCATGTACGTAGCTTGATTTCTTTGGCTTTTATTTTCACTGTCAATGACCCCATCAACTACCAACTATACACTTTTGGGGCTGGGCACATATCAATATTGTAAATAACTACTGTAGATGGAAAAAATTCTTCAAATTGCCCAGTGCAGTAAATTTGTATCAGCCAGCTAATCATGATAAGAATATTGTCTGCCTCAATGCTCTATTGTTTCTGATGTAGTATCTGGAACAATAGGGAAGCAATCAGCAACACAGTTAGTCCTTAGTTCCTGGACGCATATCAAACATTAGTCAAAAGCATGTATGAAATAATGATTTTAGGAGAGCAAAATAACAAAGCTGAATGTGACTGTTCCTGATAGTGCTTGAACACAGACATACAAGTTTTCTCTTTTTCTTTCTCTCTCACCCACAGCTTCCTGATGTACAGTTGGAAACGTCCTTGTGAAATGTTTTTGCCCTTCTGTTAAATGTTCATTCAAGACACTTGTTCACTTTCTTCTCACTTACACAAAAGGAACTGAGATAGTCTTGGCATCAGGTCTCTCTTAGGAAAGCAATAAAAAAAATGATTTCCAATCAGCCCTTGAGTGGATGATCCCTGAGAGACAAAAATAGACAAGTGCTAATTTCAAAGCTAAACTTTCAAAGAGATAGTCTTGAAAGTGTCAAAATATTTTTTTATTAGGTGATTACATTAGTTGGGTTCACACACTGATCCATGGTTTGCCTAATCTGTGGTTTATTGAATAAGTCACAGTTGGCTAGGTTTGCACATTATGCTAAGCAGAATGCGATTTGTTAGTTTTGGCTATTAACATGTTGAACCTAACCTTCTGTTCGTAAAATCTATTTCATTGTAGCTTACAGTGTTATCCACAGAGGAGGAGCTATCAAAAAAGTGAAGATGGTAGCCATGACCATATGATCAAAGCCCTGCCTTTATTTAAGATGTTGTGTGGCACACATGAAACGAATGGGTCTTTGGTTGCACAGTTGTGGCTGCCATCCTCACTTTTTCACTGAAGATGCACCGATAGCTAAACATTTTGTGTGAACACTGTACACTATCGCTTAGTTAGCAACTCATGACCATGCAAACAGTGGTTTAGTGTGGTGTGCCAACCCAGCCATTCTTTAAGCTATAACTTCATCTGATTTGCGGGGTTGTATTTATGGTTAGTCTTTCACTTACTAATGGGTACTAACCCCAAGAGAACATGCAAGGTAGAAGATAACACAGTGCAAGGTTTTGTGATGTTTTAAAGTAATGCCTTCTGATCTTTTTAAACATGGGCATAAGATAGAGGGCTTACTAAAGATGATTCTAACATATGGGCCTGTTAGTAGAAACTTGTTCTAAAGTCAACTATCCCACTAAATTTAGCCCATGCTAAAGATATACATTAAATATAGTTCAAGCAAAAGAAGCCATTTTATATAACACTGAATCTAGGATTTCTGTGTACACTAATTTAAAAAGTATAAAGGACCTTGTATATCAAAAAAATTATATTCAAGTTGAATGCTTTTAAAGATGTCTTTTAATCGTCTTAATGTCCATAGTGAGTTTTAAAAAGTAGTTATCAGGCAAGTTTCAGTATCTTGCAACAATTAATCTAATAACATAGGCAAAATTTGCTACTTGTTCTTAATGGCTTGGCTAAAAACCAGTAAAGCAATTGATAAGGGAAAGGCTAGGAGACAGTCATATCTCACAATGTCCTTCAGACATGAGCAGTATTAGTCCAGAATGATGATTGTTGCAGAAGGAACATTTGGGGTCTTAGTAAGGTACGTTTTCACTTGTATCTGCATGCAATAAGCAAATCAAATAGGGAGGAGCATCAATCCAGGAAGCACGAGGCTAATTTTAAAAATGTGCAAAATGCTGTTTCGTTTGGCGCAGCTATACGTAGAAATACAAATAGGACTTCATGAGTTATACAGTGAATATTGTAGAACAGCCTGCATGTTGTAGGAGTTAGAGAGTCGCATTAGGACCAGGGAGACCGGGGAGACCCTGGAGCATATGGAACTTCACCCAACAACTTTTTGTCAGGCAGTACAGAATATAAACTATTTTTTTAAAAATGTAAAAAAAATCCAATAAAGTAAATCGGCTAAACAGAGAAATCAGCCTGCTATTTGCTGAAGGCAAACATGTATCAAATGTGACTACATAGGCATTCAGAACAGGTTATTGCAGTTCAGAGTATGCATTAGCAATAACTAATCTTGAGCTCTTTGTTCTGTTGTCAGTGGAATTAACTCATACCAAGCTGGAGGTGTTGCTTCATAGGTTCTGTATATACTCTGGTAACCAAGGAAGGAATTTCTCTGTCCTTACTTTTGAATACAAGGCTAAAAAACATCCTAGCTCAAGTTTTCCATTTATAGGTCATGAATAAGATATAGTCCAGAGTGAGTAATTATGTAATATAAAATGTCAACCTTAGCAGAATATCATTCTAAAAAGAATAATATGAAACATTGGTATACTGTGCACAAACGCAAAGACAACTCCTCAATTAATGTAAAGAAAGCTTGTATGTGGAGTCCTCTTTTTAATGCAAATAATGGTTTCAAGATAATCATTGTAATGCTTGTCTTTCCAGACTGTAGCTAATTTCTGGTTCATTCTTCATTCATTTCTAATTAAATCAAGCCTGCCTGCCTGCCTGCCTGCCTGCCTACCTGCCTTCCTTTTTCAGTCTGTTACTGTATAATATGCCTTTAGATCGTTGACCCTGACTTATAGATAATAGGAAAATAATTACAATTTTCTCTGTCTTTCCAGAGCAATAACTTTAGTTACCCTTGTGATGCTATACAATACAGAACTAAGTGCCTTTCAGTGAGGAAAGGTTGGTTTTCCTTTAGCTATTTTAGATTTTTTTAAAAGTACAGTATGTGATTTCTCTTTCTTGTTCCTTCTATAACATATATTTAGGCAAGATTGACATACATATTACCAAGCTTTTTTAGCTTTTCAAATTAAAGGTATTTTATGATTCACCAGTTACTTGAGCACGTTGCACCTTAGAAATGGTGCCTCTAATGATAGATGCTTTTTATGTAATTTAGAAATAAAAAAAAGTAGTATAGCATTTTCTGCTAAGTATCGGTTACTGAATAAGGACAATTTCTTAATTCCATTTTATGAGCCAATCACATGCAAGGGTAATAATGTTAAATTTATATGTAGTTAAGTTGCATATAATTTTTGTAAAAATAATTTTTATGTTTGATATTACGGAGCTATCCTGTTTTTTATATAATGGATGGATTTATTCCTTTGCTTGGACATAAGGTAAACTTGTGAATTTGTATAGATGAGATTCTTTGACTTGAAATAAATTGGACCATAATAAACCGCACTGCATTTTTATTCACTCCTGTAAAATTTATACACTGTAAAAATCTGTATGGTAATATTACATACTTAGACTGGAATGTCAACATCTTGGACTGCCTTTCCAGTAACACCAGGAAAACAAGTTCACCCAGCTACTTTAAGAGAACTGAATATTGGTCACACTGATCTATGTCACAGATGTTAATTGGAGATCAAGCCATTGAAAGCTGTTTTCTTACCATTCCTACAAATACCCAGAACCCCACTGCAATGTAGAACATGTTACTTTCAAAAGAGTATTGGCAATGGCAGGCTAATCTTCCATACTCAGGAATTCTGGAAATTGTAGTCACACTTCCAATGTAACTGTAGCTCAGAACTGAAGTTGGGTTCTCCATGCAAAAATGCAATACAGTACAATGGTACCTCGGTTCATGAACTTAATTCGTTCCACAACTCTGGTCGTGAACCGAATTGGTCGTGAACCGAATCAAATTTTCCCATAAGGTTCAATGTAAATACGGTTAATCCATTCTGACCCCTATGAATGTGGTCGCCAACCGATTTTGGTCACCAACCAAATCAAATTTTCCCATAAGGTTCAGTGTAAATATGGTTAATCCGTTCTGAACCATATGTATTTTTTTTAAAACCCCAAAAATAGGAAACAAAATACAGTACAGTACAGTACGAAGAGAGAGAACACTAGCCTTGCTTGAGGCGACTTCTGGTGTGGAGGACAGGAAGGTGGGTGGGGAGGTGGTTATTGTTTGGAAGGAGTCCCCCTCGCCTACAGGAAGCCACGACCACGTGTCACAGCAAGGAAAATGGCCGCGGGTCATGTTCGTCACCCGATGTGGAGTTCGCGAATGGAAGCAAAATTTTGCGAACGGTGCTGTTCGTGAACCAAATTGGTCGTGAACAGAAGTGTTCGTGAACCGAGGTATTACTATATAATACAATAGAAGTACATTCAATTCCTAGAAAAGACCTTGCAGCATTGCTGCTAGTCAGTGCTCACGTGGAAGGATCTATAGCTTGACGTCTTTCAAATGATGGGACCCTGGGGCTATACAGACTAGCTCTGCCCATCCGTGGAACCAGGTACCACTTTCCCTGAATCACATTGACCAAAGTGAGCATCTTCTTCTGTGTAGATATTTTGCATATGAAGAATTTATTCTCATCAATGTCTACTTCTCATTGATGTCCTTTAGGAGAGGCAGAAGGTGGCACACAGTTGAAATGGTGGCTATCGTGGACAAAGGGTATTTAAAAATGACCCACGGGAAAGTAGTGTCACGCCACAAGTTCTGCCTGTTTCGTACGTGCATCTGGCATCATGACATATACAGAAAAGGGATGAGGCTTGCATCATGACACTGTTGTCATCATTCTGCCTCTTTTGCCTTCCTGTGGATGGCATGCACAGACCAAAAATCTCTGCATATTAATTGAACATACAGAGGATGCTATGTGGACTCTCAGATACAAGATACATAAATGTAGTGCCACCATTTGAGTAGAAATCTAACAGTTAACAAACCTAACAGCTTGAGAATTTCTCGTTGATCCTAGATAAATCTGTTTAGAGAAAGAGTTGCATTCCAAAAGCTGCACATAAAAAGCTATCCTTTTTATGTTGAGTGCCAACTTTACAACTTGACTTTTACCTGTCATCTTCTCCGTTGTTATCAGCATATGGATCCATGCTTTGTAAAAAATGGAAAAACAGTCAGGCATGGCTGCAATTTTTGGAAAATAGAATAATATTTGATAACAAGTTTTTTCCTTGAACAAAAGATTATAAATACTTTTCAGCAGGATTTTGTTCAGCTGTTTTGTTCAAGTATTGCATAAAAATCTAATTTTTGCAGAGCTCCATACATTCAAGATCAAGTGGGAAACTCTCATCAGAATTCAGCATCTTCTTCTGCAATTGCTCTGCAGGATGTATTTACAAGTGAAAAAGGTTGCTCCCTATAGTGATGACAATATATGGAAAGATGATACTGTATAAACAACCATTTTAATTAAAGAATTACACTGCTTAGTAATGTGATTTGGCCAATATGATATTTCAGTATTATATCAAAATGGTCAGAACATTTCACCACGTCATTTGAACATGAGTCAACTGTTCAGCTTATATTGCATGCATATGAAAGTTTCCCAGAGATACGAAGGATATGCTTTAGGAAGATAAATACAGCTTACTAGAGATTTTTTAAATTATTTTCTTCAGGTTGCTATAGACGTATGCCAGAAATTAGGGAGGGCTGTGCTTTAACTGGAAAGCACATTTATTACTCACTCTGCTTGGTAAACTGAAATTATTCTCAATTTGCTCTTCTGTATCGTATAATTGAACAAAAATTTAAGGTTGATAACTTGCAATTACATTGATTTTCATTTTGCTCCTTGGGTATTTTTCAGTATGACAGGGCTGGTAGCAAATGTCACTTTCTCAACAATTTGCCTTTCCAGTGCTCTAATTACAAGCGACAGCTAAACAATCCTAATATCGTGTGGAAGTGTGCTCGGCAGAGAAGTTGAAAAGTGCCTAAAACCTGTGAGGTGGGCAGGCTTATTCCTGCTCTTATCACTGTTCCTCTGAACTCTTTCACCTCAATCTCAATTAGTGATTGTAAGCCACCCAGAGTCCCCCATTGTAGGGGAGATGGGCAGGGACAAATCAAATAAATAAATAAATAAATAAATAAATCCAGTTACAGCAACCAACACTTAAAAATGAATTTCTAGTTGTTATTCTGTTGAATAAGATGGGACGTTGTCCTAGAAAGAAATAATTGATATCCAGGATCTATATGTCACTCATTTTTCAAGAAGGGTTCTGTAATGTCATTCTGTTTTCATATCCTGCTATTAAGATTATGCAGTGCTTCAGATTCTGAAAAGATGCTCTGAGTGCATAGAGGCATGGATGCAGCATCTGTCGGTGGCTCATTAAAGCAACTGCACCTGCTATAGATGCTTAATCCTGGAAGAAGGCATGGATGTTTTAATGAACCACTAACGGTGCTGCCTTTGCATTCCCATATGCTCCAAAACAACTTTTCAGAAATGAATGCAAAGCATTCCACAGCCCTATCTGTCTCTCTTCTTTCCTGCTCACAGCATACATAATTCATAAAGTGCTCATTCTCAATGCACTGAAAACATAATGCATGCAATTGCATATAGCAGTGTTTGTGTCTTGTTACCCTTCCATACCCGCTCTTTATCTTGTACTTGGGGTTTTAAAATTGAGAGTCAGGAAGAAATGCAGTGTTACACATAATAAATAGGTGGAATTCACTGCAACAAGGTCTAAAATTGCCACTAGCTTAGATATTGTGATGGAATGGACTTATGAAGCCCAGGTCAGGGAAATAAGCATGTTCTTAGCCCCCAACAGGAGCGTGGGAAGTTCAAGAAGATGAGGCTGGCACCTCCCTAAGGAATTCACGGTGTTGTGGCTGGCTGGCTTGGGAACTAGGGTTCAGTCTAGTGAGATTTTCTGTCCTGAGGTTGAAGCTAATAAACGCAACAGAACTGTATTTGCATTGTCTCTTGGAGTTCTTTGGGCTGAACCTGACAGATATGGAGGGCAGATTTTTCAGTGAATATAACCCTAAGAGCTAAATGGAAAATTAGGTCGGCAAATAGCTATCTCCAGGTTTACAGGGAATAGATTTTTGAATACCATTTTGCCAGAAAATCACTTTTGACTATAATGGGATCATGCTATGCCATGGTTTGTTTAATTACATTTAGATGAACAAGCCATTGTGTTCTGGTTCATAGATAATGCTAAGCCATAAACTTTGGTTCAAAAACTACCCTAGCTGGTGTTCGACATCTTGATAGGTCATAACCAAACAAACCATCTTGGCACAGAAGGCAAACTTAGCCAAGGATTGGATAGACATTAACCATTAAGCTTGGTGCCCGATTGGAGATTTGAACCCACATCTCCTGATCTATTACATCACATTGGCTCTCAGTTCTCTGCTAAATTTCAGACTCACTGGATCATTCTCCATTGTTGGTTTTTATGGTACTTATAAAAAAGGTGGTGCGTATCTGCTAAACACAAAACATGTTCCCTGATAAGTATTGCTGTCTGGAGGATGTGTAATGGGAAAAACTAGCTCTAATTAAAATGTGCTTACTTAAGATGACAGTTACTTGAAATATGGCTGCATTGTAAAGACTTCATTATGAACCATGTGCTGTATATTAAATGATAATTGTGTCAAGGGCTAATTAACTTTCTCTCATAGGTGAGTTTGATAGGTCACTTGTGTCTCAGTCCACCTTGTTTATGTCTGTTGATTTCAGGAACAGCTCAGGTATACAAAGAATGTGAAATGCTTTTAGCTTTAGATATATTGGGATATTTCTTCTTGTTATTCCTTTTATTTTTATTATTCTTTTTTTGTTAGCTTTGAAAAGCTTTATTATCCATTGTCATTCCAGACATGATCAGGATATTGAAAGAGCCTGGTTTGGTAAACATGATGTGACTCTGAAAGAATGAGTCCCCTACTTCCAAGATAATAATTTGCAAACTACATCTCTAGTCCTATGTTTCCCATTTTGTATTTTGTGGTAAAACAGAAACTTAATAAATTCAATTTAACAAACAATCTTGTGTTCAGAGGGAGCCTGCGCAAACAAGTGATTCAGGACCATTGCAGAACCAAGAAACATGCAGTCACATTGAATAACTGGACAGAAGGCTGAAATACTCAAGGTTGTACGAGTCTGAGACAGACGGTGCTGCAATGTCTCCCTTAATATACCACTTTCTAGTCTCCATTAGAGACGGCTTGGTAATTTGCCAAGTTAGACAGTAGCATGGAGTAGGGACAGGTATTTTGTTTTCCCCTTAGCTGTGGCTCTATCTGCTTTATTTTTCATTAGGGGCATAAAAATGATTTGATGGCTGAATGTGCAGGACATTGTGAAGGAGAGATGGGGGGAAAAAAAGAAAGAGGTTATTCTGGATACCAGAAATGGGGTTGGCTGGCCCCTTAGCGACCTGGTGTGGCCTCTATTGGCCTCTTGGATCTTTTAGCCTCTTTATTTTTATCCTTATTTCTGTAAATTCTGGTTTTTATAACTTTTATAACTTTTAAACTTTTTATAATTTTAATTATGTATTTTTGATTTTAGTTGTTGTAAGCCGCCCAGTGTCCCCCGTTGTGGGGAGATGGGCGGGGACAAAGTTAAATAAATAAAGAAATAAATAAATATTCCTTTGGATGGGGTCACTAGGTGTGGTGACCTAACGTGGAATGCCTTCCCAGTCATCCTCTCCAGCTTGACCATTTTTTTATTATTAATTGTAGCAGCTTTGCCCAACTTTGTCTCTTTCAGATGCGATAACATACAGTTCCTGTCAATTTCACCTATGCATACAATGTTTTTAGATAATGGGATTTTTTGGCTAAAAGTTGAGGAACAACAAGTTATGAAAGGATAATTTAGACACCATGTGAAAGCTCTTCAGGGCTTCAGGATTTAATGGTTAATACATTTTTAATGTAGTTCATGTGAATTGCATGTGTGTATGTGTGTATGTGTTTTCTCACATACACCAGGCTCTCCTTAATTTTATCCTATAACAATAACACAGTGAACCAGGGTGGGCTACAAGAGAATTACTGGTCCCAAACATTGAAAAAAATCAAGTGGAAACCTAAAGCTAGGTCTCTTGTGTCCAAGTCCAACATAATAACCACTATATTAATGTATAATCCAGTGGGAATTTTGGTGAATCAGGTCTCTGGCTAAATCTGGCATGAAATTTTACCAGATAGAAATAGAATGATTTCAGGAAGAGGAAGTATGAGTCCTGTATAAAAAGGTATTAGAAGATAGATTAATCTCCCAACAGAATGAATGTAGTTGACATAAGGAAAGATTATGTGGAATCTGCAACAGAAAGGAAAAATATGCTATAGAGGACCACAGAAATGTGTAGAGTTATACTATTGGGAAACATGAAAAAGATGGAATTATTAACTGGAAGAGGTTGTGGGTGAGAACAATGCACATAAGAGAATGATCCAAAAAATTAGAATGAAGCATTTTTAATGTGTATGTAGAGAAAAAAAATAGTTGCAAAGAATGTTTTCAAAGAGAGTGAGGAATGGTTCATGGGAGGGAAAGAAAATGAGTAGTAATCAAAATAATAGTAAACTATTTTGGAATTGGGTGAAAAAGGCTAAACAAAGAGCCTCAAGCAGAGTGAATGAAATTAAAAAAAGAAGCTATAAAATTATTCAAAGTGAAACTAAAATGGAGGAATGCTGAAATAAATATTTTAGATATTTTTATGGGAATGATAGTCATATATTAAAGAGTGGAATAAAATGCAATTAACATCAAATAAATTTTTTTAAAAAAGAATGCATAAATACTATGAGAACATTGACATATAGTTAGGCTACAGGTATAGGTACTGTACCTGGAGAAATGTTAAAATATGGATGCAATTTGCTTATAGCAGTGTTGCCCAAACTTGGCCACTTTAAGATGAGTGGACTTCAACTCCCAGATTCCCCAGCCAGCCATGCTGGCTGGGGAATTCTGGGAGCTGAAGTCCACTCATCTTTAAAGTGGCCAAGTTTGGACAACACTGGCTTATAGAGTGACTGTGCAATTTGTTTAATGTGTGCCTAATGATTGGAAGTCTGTGCCTAATAATTGGAAGAATGCTGTTATTGTTCTCTTATATAAAGGGGAAAGTAACAAGAGTGAATGGAAAATCTACAGTGGGATTAGTTTGTTAAGCATCTTGGGCAAAGTTTTTGGAAGAATTCTGATTGAAAGGGTACTAGTGAGGATGCTGAGTAAATGACTTATGCCAGACAAAAGATATGTACATCAGATTTTGCTCTTCAGAAGGTCATTGAGAACAGAAGGATCCTGAGAAATAAAGTTTACTACCTGCTTGTTTACTTGGAGAAAACTTTTAATAAAGTGAATAGGCATGAATTATGAAACCTTTTGCACAAATGTGGAATTGAACATTGGTTACAAGATACAATAAGAATAATATATGGCAAAGTAAAGCATGAAAGAAAATACTTAGTGAATGGTTCAGTACTGAGCAGGGAACAAGATAAGGACATGTGATGTCCCCTTGTGGTTAACATTTATCGATAAATGTTTAATTATTGCTTATGGTGATGTTAATGCACATACAGTATATATTTTTGTGCAGATGATGTGCTGTTGGCTGAGAGCCCACATTCTTTTCAGTGAATATTAGATAGGAGTGCAATGAGAAATATGGATCCCTGCAAATTAATGTATCGAAATTCAAGATAGTGTTTCACAGGGAAAATGGAGTGAACTACAGTACTGTGCAAAAGTTTTAGGCAAGTGTGAAAAAATGCTATAAAATGCTTTCAATTTATAAAATGCAAAGTGAGTGAACAGAAGAAAAACCCAAATCAAATCAATATTTGATGTGACCACCCTTTGCCTTCAAAACAGCATCAGTTCTTCTAGGTACACTTGCACACAGTTTTTGAAGGAACTCGGCAGGTAGGTTGTTCCAAACATCTTGGAGAACTAACCACAGATCTCCTGTGGATGTAGGCTGCCTCAAATCCTTCTGTCTCTTCATGTAATCCCAGACAGACTTGATGATGTTGAGATCAGGGCTCTGTGGGGGCCAAACCATCACTTCCAGGACTCCTTGTTCTTCTTTACACCGAAGATAGTTCTTAATGAAATTGGCTGTATGTTTGGGGTCATTGTCCTGCTGCAGAATAAATTTGGGGCCAATCACACACCTCCCTGATGGTATGGCATGATGGATACGTATCTGCCTGTATTTCTCAGCATTGAGGACACCATTGTTCCTGTCCAAATCTCCAACTCCATTTGCAGAAGTGCAGCCCCAAACGTGCAAGGAACCTCCACCATGCTTCACTGTTGCCTTCAGGCGCTCATTATTGTACCGTTCTCCAGCTCTTCAGCAAACAAACTTCCTCCTGCTACAGCCAAATATTTCCAATTTTGACTCATCAGTCCAGAGCACCTGCTGCCATTTTTCTGCACCCTAGTTTCTATCTTTTCGTGCATAGTTGAGTCACTTAGCCTTGTTTCCACGTTGGAGGTATGGCTTTTTGGCCGCAATTCTTTCATGAAGACCACTTCTGGCCAGACTTCTCCAGACAGTAGATGGGTATACCTGGGTCCCACTGGGTTCTACCAGTTCTGTGCTGATGGCACTGCTGGACATCTTCCAGTGTCAAAGGGAAGTAAGCATGATGTGTCTTCCATCTGCTGCACTAAGTTTCCTTGGCCAACCACTGCATCTACGGTCCTCAACGTTGCCCATTTCTTTGTGTCTCTTCAAAAGAGTTTGAACAGCACATCTTGAAACCCCAGTCAGCTTTGAAATTTTTGCCTGGGAGAGACCTTGCTGATGCAGTATAAGTACCTTGTGTCTTGTTGCTGTGCTCAGTCTTGCCATGGTGTATGACTTGTGACATGAAACTGTCTTCCATAACCTTAACTTAGTAGCAGAGTTTGGCTGTTCCTCACCTAGTTTTAAGCCTCCTACACAGCTGTTTCTGTTTCAGTTAATGACTGTGTTTCAACCTACATATGAAATTGATTATCATTAGCACCTGCTTGGTATAATTGGTTAATCATACACCTGACTCTAATCCTACAAGATCCCTGGCTTTGTGCAAGTGTACAAAGTGTGCAAGTGTAAGAATTGATGCTGTTTTGAAGGCAAAGGGTGGTCACACCAAATATTGATTTGATCTGGATTTCTCTTCTGTTCGCTCACTTTGCATTTTATTAATTGATAAACATAAACAATTACAATATATATTTTTGAAAGCATTCTTACTTTACAGCCTTTTTTCACACCTGCCTAAAACTTTTGCACAGTACTGTATTTCAAGTTATGCATACATTGCAAAAAACTACAGAAAGCTGATGAGATTGTTACCTTGGTCAAATGTTTCCTAAAGATGTGCAAGGTGTACAAATGCTGGTGAAAAGGTAGGGGGTAGTCTTTGGTCTGTTATAAGGAAGGAATGTTTGTCAAAAGGAATGAAAATGACTGTGTGGGGTATAGCTTGGTCGATACATATATGCAGCAGTCATGTCAATAAGTCAGTCATATTTAATGTGAGTAAATGTACCATTAGGTTTTCCTTCCAGTGTCACTAGCTGTAGGATAGCAAATAGTAAATTTAATTTAATAATGTTATAAATATGATGATGATGTAGCACCTTTCTAATCACGGTAGCTTGGGACATGAGCTTACCAAAGACAGCTTGCTGCAATTTAAGTGTTGCAATGTGATTAAAGCAAAATATAGCATGGCATCACATAAAGCTGTTGAAAGAGAAAATGACCTTAGAAGCAATATTAGGCTGCCAAATATGCATTCCTGTCACCTGTTTTAAATGATTGCTTGGCTTTCTTTTTAATAACATTCTCCATTAGGGCCACTGCACATTTCGACATGCCAGTCCTTTTATTTACAGCATATTATCTAGGAATGTTCTATAGTTAATGTATGATTAATGGTTCTTTCCACTTTGCTCCCTGTTACATCATAACCCAGATATGAAGTATTGATCTGTATTCCCCTTCAAATGCTCGTGTGAAAAGCTCAGCAATTAATCTGTGACTTCCAAGTGTGGATGTCGTATTGCTAAGGGAATGCTCACTGCTGGAAGGTTGACATTACTCTTGGTGGGAACAAACCATGAAGTTATTTTTGCTGGGTAGCAAACTGTTTTTGCTGTTTTAAGATCCAGAATGCTACACATGTTCAGAAATCAGTTTTTGGCGACTGATGCCAGTCTTTCTTTTTATAGTTGATGACAATGGTGGCAGATTTTGGAGAGATGAAACTTGGGAATACTTATGGCAAAGCATCCTAGCAATTTAAAATTTACTCTTAAATATAGAAAGCAGTAGATGGCCCATTTCCAAAATAGGCTCTGCATAGCCTGCAAATGATAGGGATTATAATCTGTATTATATGAAATGGTTGTGTGAACATACTATCACGTGTTATGAAATCCAGTTTACAAAAACCAAACTGACAGTTTACAAAAACCAAACTGACAATTGTTTCTCAGTGTGTTTGATGCGAAGCTAGCTGACATCTACTAGCCAAAAGTGCTACTGTAAAGGGGCCCTTTTCCTTCATTGAAGGACGTGGTACTTAGCCTTCTTCTTCTTCCTATTGTCTCATGGAAAATAACTGGGATTCACATTGGAAATTGCATCATCTCCCTCTCTGAGTTGCTGGCATAATGCTGACTGAAAGGGGAAGAGATTGCAATCTTTGTTTTGTGGAGTCCTTGGTGCTCTCTGAGCTTGGTGGTTTGCTTGCGGACATTTCATTACCCAACTAGGTAACATCATCAGCGCTAGTGAGTGTGGGGTTTGCTCCCTGTTTATATAATATACTGTATAATATATGCAGTAGCTTGCCCTGCCATTGTTGGTGGGGATGTGGTTTTCTCCTTGGTAGTTCCTTGATTAGGGTATTGTTTTCTGCTTGATTGTTCGTCAGCTTACTTGTTTGTTTCCTTGGTAGTTCCTTAATTGGAGTATTGTTTTCTGCTTGATTGTTTGTCTGGTGTTAATCCCTGCATATCTGGGTGTAGGCTGCTGGAGAGGATGTGTTCTTTCTTTTGAATGGAGCGTAAGTGTGGTTTATCTCTATGTGTCTGTTGATAGCTGATGTATCTGAGTGCCACGCTTCCAGGAATTCCCTAGCATTTTTGGATTTAGCTTGGTCTAGGATGCTCACAGTTTCCCAGTTGAAACTATGGTTGAGTCTGTCCAGTGTTGTGAGATTAAGGAGTTTTCATTATGTCTTCTGCCTGCTGATTACTGTTCATGGATGTACTCTGCTAGTCTTCTGCCTGTCTGTCCTACGTAGTGGCAATACAAGACAAAAGAGGGGTCTACAATCACCCTGTCCCCAAGGCCTGGGAAAATGACCAGTTCTTTAAGGATTTCCTTTTAAGGTTAAGGATGGGAGCCACACAAGGGTGGGTGGGTGGAGAACTGGGTTGCAAAATTAGAAAGACTATTAGATGAGAGCAAAGGGCTAGAGCGTTTCATATCTTTCACTAACATCTAGGCATCCTCTGGATTTGGTAGTGCTACATCAGACAGAATGAAGCAGCTACTCTAAACATGAAAATGCAGCAAAATTGGCATTAAAGACAACACATTTCTTCTGGTTTAATGCATTCTTATTTTATTTTTATGGTCAGGAAAGGAAAAAAGATGCTTTTTTCTGATTTAAGTACCAAGATGAACCTTGGGTAATATTCATCCTAACTTGGGGCTGGAAGGATGCCATTTGCTGCCATAACTCAAACATTAAAATGACTTTGGTTGGCTATGAAACGAGGCAAATCTTTGAAGAGAGAGTGAAAATATAATGCATGTGAAGAGATACTTCATTTTTGTTCTCTTGACCTGCAGAAATATCTTGCAATTTGTAGCGTGCTCTTTAAAGAATGTGAAGTGCAATCAGACCACTTTGCCACTGATTTTTCTTTTTTAAAAATGACAAAGGAAGCCATTGAAAAGCTTTTACATTGGAGTGTAGTATTCCTGGAGCATCAAAGTTCTTTTATATATTTAAAATGAAGAGCCATTTTAACATTTGAGAGAGGTGGGAAACACCAACTATTATTTTCCCTATGCTGAAGAGTTTATCCTAGCTCATATATTTTTTTTCCAAGTAGGTTTCCAAGGAAAAGTTTTAGAAGAGTATCTTTGTGTGAATGATTTGCCACTGGTGTCTGAAGAGTGGTGGCGGAATTGGGGAAGAGCATCAACTACCAGCACCTTATTGGATTCTATAGCACTATTGGGGGGAAGGCTGCAGCTCTGGGGCAGATGTCAGGAACATGGGAGCTTTACATACTTGGTGTAGGAACTAATAGGCTAGATTAAAACTCTTCCTACTCAATGGGATTGGAGACTACAGGTAATAGTTATGTTGTACTCCCCCTCTGATCTTGATCGAGTGATTGAGAATGTGCCATCAAGTCATGGTCAACTCTTAATGACCACATAGATACTAGAACTTAATTATACATAGCCTCAACCACTGACATTCTAGGGTTAAAGTGCCGGTGAACATGATTGCTCTTCTGTTGTTGTCCCTAGCAGTCTTTAAAGGAACCAGTGCAACAGAACAGAGTAACCTCCTACTTGGTCTTGGCAGCCAGTCCAAACAAAAGCACCTTGTAAAATCTTTCAGCAAGGATTCAGTTGAAGTGTTAACAGAGGTTAAGGGACATTTCACTTTCTAACACTGGAAACTAGCAATGGCAAACTAGTATTTAAAATGTTCTCATCCTGTTTGACCTGAGGCCTTCTCAGTAGGCTAAAAATCATTCTAAAACCTCTTAGCAACTAAAAATCACTTCCCTGTGACTGATGTTTGACAAGTAGAACACTTTTCCCTGTATCCTTATTCTCCCATCACTCTTGTTTGTAGACTTTTGTATGGTAAAAGGAGCATCAGGACCACACCTTCAGCCCCAAAGCTGACGTAGCTGCCTGTGCTTTAGTGAGCCCTGACTTTATGCAGATGTTTCAGTTTCTTTCAAACAGTGTTTTCCTGCTCTCAATTTCTATTCTATAAGAAAACAAGGCGATCTACTTTGAGGACAACATTTCCTTTTTTCTCTTGTTCAGTCTCTGTTTTCTGTTCTCCCCAAGATGGAGAAGTAGCAACCAGCCTGACACCTGAAAATAACTTCTAATTCTCTGATAGATTTGACTTATTTAGATGCACATTGCTTTCTCTGCTGCTTGAACAACAGTGTGCTTATTTGAATTGATATGGAAATGATGACCCCTTAGCAGGAATTTCTTCCCTTTTCACCTCCAAATGATGGCTTTACATCTTGCTAGGTCTGCTCTGTTAATACCAGAGACTTGGGCCTGATTCCATCCTCAAGAGCACCACAGATTATGAGCTATTCATGTGAATGTGGCTCACATTGCTTGCTCTTACAGTGAAAAAGCTAACAGAAAACTCAGTTCACAAAAGAAAAAGAAGAAAACCCTTGGAATCTGAATGTGCAGTTTTGCTACCTTACAAACCAGAATGTGGCAGCTGCACTTGGGCTTGTTTGCAACACTTTGCTTTAACCCTGAGGTGGGCAACTGGTTGCAATACTCTTGAGTATGTGCATGTGTGTGTCCGGCTGCCTTTTTTTATTGCAACTGCTGAGTTGCAGTTTCCCAGCATTTTGAGATGGGAAATGCACAAAAAGTATGGTGTAGAGCAGTGTTTCTCAAACTTGGCAACAGGCTGGGGAATTCTGGGAGTCGAAGTCCACACATCTTAAAGTTGCCAAATTTGAGAAACACTGGTATAGAGAACTTTTCTACAGCTCAGGGGACATCCTGAATTTTAATGTTTCTTTTTTCAGCCTCTAAGGATCATGGCAGTGATGTGGTCATATTATCAGAAGGGTCAAGGCCATTTTAGCACCCTTTCTAGTGCATTTTGGGGGTGATATTTTTGGTAAGGCAAAATAAAAGTGTCATGCCCAGCAAAGATTTACCATGCATATTTTAATCCACACAAATTTGAGGGGCTCCCAATGCATAAAAAATAAGATGAGTCCACAAGCAATCAATAAGCCATGGGTTGCCCATCTCTGTAAGCCCTAATTAAGTTTAGCACAGTTCAAAATATGAAAAACATAAAACCTCAACTCCTCTGGAGCCCCCAACTTTAAAAAAAAAAAATCAATCAAAAGTTGCCTCTAACAAGCTCTGACTGGTGGCCAGTGTTATTCAACTCTGGTAATATAAGCACCATTATACTTCTCTAGAGTTTACAGAAATGTATGATAAATTACCTGAATGCAAGTGAGCTAGGCTGTCAGGCAGATGGGGAGTTAGATTCTTTTCAGAGAGTGTAATATCTTTTTATTATTGCCATGGATTTGTGCGTGTTTGCTTGCTTGCTTGCTTGCTTGCTCGCTCGCTCGCTCCCTCGCTCGCTCATTCATTCATTCATTCATTCATTCATTCATTCATTCATTCATTCATTCATTCATAAATTATGAGTTGGGCAGCCTTATAAATGTCCTAAATGGCTTAATGGGACAGGCAAAAATAACAAGAAGATAGGTGGTCCTGTAAAAAACCCAGCCCTGTTCAGTGAAGGTTTGGAAGTTAACCAGCCCATGGAATTACACCTGGAAGCCTATCAAGAGCCAGTGCAGCTCACAGATAATGACATTACATGGGTGTACCATGTTATGTCCAGTACTATCTGCACTGCTGCATTCTGGATTATCTGCAGCTTCCAGATGGTTTTTGAGGGCAGCCCCGTGTAGAATATGTTGCAGAAATCCAACCAGGAGTTGACCAAGGAATGAAGGACCATGAGCAAAGTCTCACAATCCAGAAATTGGCCCAGTTGAAGCATGTACAAAGGCCCTCCTGGAGCAGGAGTCCTGAGTCCTGGAGAACCCCTAATTTGCACATAGCCTCCAACCAGAGGAATGCAACCTCACCAAGGATGGAAATTTTCCAGATCTGGGTCCTGGGGGCCCAGAACCCACAGCCACTCAGGCTTGCTAGAATTTAGTCAAGGCCTGTTCTTCCCCATCCAGATCCCCAGACAGGAAAAGCAAGCAACTATAAACCCAGCTTCCCCAACATTTCCCACCAAATTACAATCTGACCTTTCTCCTTAGTTATTCAAGTAGTGCAGATTATCCTAGGTTTGGGTCAGCTGAATCCATAGGGTACAACAATGGATAATTTTTTTTTAAATTTCCTCTTTATCCCTAAAAACATTTCTACAAATGTTCAGTATCAAAGGTGACCTTAGATCCTTGATTCTCTAAGGAGAAATATTGTATTTTGTCTCCTGTTGCATAGTATCCATCATGTACTCTTAGTTCTCTTTGCCAAACTGAATTGGTGCTGCAACTCAGCAGTTTGATGCTAATATTTAGGATCTTTACTTCTTATGCTTTCAACCAACAGTCTGTGACCAGAATCCCCCCTTTCTACTGAATTCTGAGAATTGGGCCCCTGTGGTTTTGCATAGAGATTTTGCAGCCTCTGGGGCCAACCTATAGGCTATATGTGGATTGCCTATCCCTTTGCAAAATTGCTATTTTTTTCAGCTTATGCCTCTTATATATGCTGCTTGCCATTAATTCTCTACCAGAATATTATTTTCAATTGCATTAACTCTATGAAATTCAGAATGTTAAATTCCATTGAACTGGGAGACAAGGGGAGAAGAATGCTGTATTACTTGCCACATCACTAAATCTCATTGCCAGAATCCTTCTCTGTGGAGTGACAAGAGCTTGTACGTTTTGATAACATTCATTCACTTCCCAGTTATTTTCCTGATTAGTAATTTTCTTAATTCAACCATGTGGGATGCAAATAACTGGGGATGGGAGGAAGAGAAGGAAGATGAAACCTGCCATTTATAATTTTAAAAAATTCTAGTGAGTCTCATGAAAATTATCCAAATAAGGGGAGGTTAATTTTTTCCTCCCTCCCCCAGACACTTTTAAATAGGCCTATTAATTTGAAAATACTAAATTTTAGGAAACTAAATTTCCTATGGCAGCAGCTGGCCCCAGCTTGGTTCCCTCCAAATGCATTGGGCTACTGTTCCTACCTTGATAGTTTGAGACAATGGGGTTTTGAGTCCAACCTATCTGGAAAGGCTCCAGTTGGAGAAGGCTACTCCGTACCAGTAATGAATGGGTTTTTTTTAATCTGAAAATGAAACAAAAAGAAATCTCCCAGTGTGGGGAACAGACCACATCTGAATGTGCAATTACTGTTTCCCCAGAGGACTTACATCATTTAAATGATCCCCCAAAACAACTCATTTAAGCATATATGGGATGCTATTATCCTTGATTTATAGGAAATCAAGAAAAATGGGAGAGAGAAGTAAGCCTTTTTTCTCTCCCTGTCAGTTCCAACAGTCCTAACATCCTCTTCTAGCAAAGATAGTTTCAGGCATTTGCCATTCTAGAGACAGATTTTGGGAATCCCACTGACAGCTGTAGGTGATATGTCTATAAACTAAGAGCATTTGAGTCCTACACTGTTTTTATGCCTTCAGGGCAATAAAATACTTCTCCCATTGGCCCTTTCATTTGAGCAGTCATGGTCATAAAGGTGAACTGGATCCCCCTTCCCCAATAATATTTATGTATTTATTTAAATGATTTATGGAGTCAGCCATCTTGCAGCAGTGACTCTGGGCAGTGTACAAAGATTTAAAACCATTACAAAAGTACAAGCTCCTGATGCCCCAATTAAACAATAACCCCAAAACAAAACCTCATCACCAACACCAACAGAGCTCACCTAACTGCCTGGCCCCAAAGCCTGGAGGATCAGCCAGGTCTTCAGAGCCTTATGAAAAGCTAACAGGAGTGGGGCCATCTTGACCTCTAATGGGATGCTGTTCCACAGGGAAGGCACAACCACAGAGAAGGCGCAACTCTGGAGTCCAACAGGATGATGTTGTTTAACAGAATGAACCCAGAGCATATCCTCCCTGCTAGATCTGGGAGAAACGGTGGGGACAGATGGGCAGAAGCACTGAGCAGAAATAGTGGAGGACGTAGCATTGGATATCCTTTTGGATGATCTCTGGCACAGGTGGGATGGGGTATGTGCATCTTGGCAGCTTTCAATACCATCGACCATGGTATCCTTCTCAATCGGCTCAGAGGATTGGGGGTGGGCGGCACAGTGTTGTAGTGATTCACCTCCTTTCTTCAGGGTTGATTTCAGTCAGTGATGACTGAGGAGGAGAGGTCCCACCCTTGGCCCCTACTTTGTGGGGTGCCACAGGGTTCAGTGCTCTCTCCTCTCCTTTTTAACATCTACATGACGCCGCTGGGTGAGCTCATCCATCGCCATGGGGTGAGGTATCTTCAGTATGCTGATGATACCCAGTTATACACCTCTGCCCCATGCAAATTAAGTGATGCTGTGAATGTCTTATCTCAATGCTTGGAGACTGTGAGGGTCTGGATGGGGAACAACAGGCTTCAGCTGAACCCTGGCAAGACTGAGTAGCTTTGGGTTTTGGGGCCTTCTGGTGCTAGGACTATACCATCTTTCATGCTGGATGGAGTGGCACTGCCCCAGATAGATCTGGTACACAATCTAGGGGTCCTCCTGGGCTCACGACTGCTGCTCAAAGAGCAGGTGGCAGTTGTGGCTAGGAGGGCCTTTCCACGGCTTCATGTTGTGCACCAGTTGCACCCATTCCTGGATCAGGAGGCTATGCTCACAGTCACTCATACCCTAATCACCTCCAGATTGGACTATTGTAATGCACTCTACATGGGGCTGCCCTTGAAGAGTATTTGGAAACTTCAGCTGGTGCAAAATGCAGTAGTGAGGGCAGTTATGCGTGCTCCTAGGACAGCACATGTTACACCTTTGCTCTGCCAGTTGCCAAACTGTTTGCCAGTTTGCTTCCAGGTCCAATTTAAGGTGCTGGTTAGCATGAGGCTAAGTTATCTGAGGGAGTACCTCTCCCCAGTTATATCAGCCTGCCCTATTAGATCTGGCAGAGAGGGCATGCTGTGGATACCATCTGCCAGGGACCTGCACCTGTGGATTTGGTGGGTCCCAGGTGGCGGGCCTTCTCAGCCATGGTGACCACCTTATGGAACATTCTCCTCCCCAACATTAGGTTAGCTCCATCCCTTTTGATGTTCCAGAAGTTCCTCAAGACCTGGTTATGTCACATGCCTGGGGGTCCCAGGGGATGGGAGATATGTCTGGATGGCTTCACTATTGATGTGGATGTACTCATTCTCTCTCTGCCTGGGGTTTGTATATATATTTTAATTTTAATTATTCTCTACCTTTTAATGTTGACTTTTTATATTTTTAAATGCTTGCTTTTACATATACATACACACACACACACACACACACACACGGTATATATAAAATTTCTCTTGTCTCGTGGAGAATAACAGAGCTAAGTTCCTGTGGGACTTCCAGATCCAGACAGACAGGCAGGTACTGGCCAATCAACCAGACATCATGGTGGTAGACAAGGACCAGAAGACAGCAGTGGTGATAGATGTATCAGTGCCAAGTGACAGCAACATCAGGAAGAAGGAGTGTGGGAAGCTGGAGAAGTACCAGGGCCTGAAGGAAATACTAGAGAGGATGTGGAAAGTAAAGGCCAAAATGGTCCCAGTGGTGGTAGGAGCACTCAGGGCTGTGACTCCTAAGCTGGGAGAATGGCTCCAACAGATCCCAGGAACAACAACAGAGAGCTCTGTGCAGAAGAGTGCAGTGCTATGAACAGCTAAGATACTGTGCAGAACCCTCAAACTCTCAGGTCTCTGGTAGAGGACCCAAGATTGAGAAAGACACATACCACCTATAGGGGTAAGGGGAATTTTATTTGATTATTGTACACCACTCAGAGTCACTTCTTGTGGGATGGGCAGCTATATACATTTGATTAATAAACAAAAAAATAGAGTATATCAAGAGACACCAAGAACTGCCCATGCCACTGCATTGTGGATCAGCTGCAGCTTCCAAATACTCTTCAAAGTTAGCCCCATGTAGAGCATGTTGCAGCTCCAAGCAGGAGGTGAATAAGGCATGAGTCACCACAAGCAAGGCCTCTGATTCAGGAATGTGTGCAATTGGTTCACAAGACAAACCTGTGCAAATACCCCACCAGACATGGCTGCCACCTGCTCTTTCAGCAGGACCTGTGAGTACAAGAGGTCCCCCAAATTGCATGCCAGTTGTGACTGGGCATCCCCAGGCAAAGTTAAAGAAGGAAAATCTCCAGAAACAGGGGTCCTAAAAATTCATAGCCATTCAGTCTTGCCAGGGGTGAGCTGAAAACTGTCCTCCCCCATCCAGACCCCCACAGCTTTCTGGCACTGGGAAAGGACCTGCTTGTTTGGCCCAGGGCAGAGTTATACAGCATACTAGTGATATCACACCCCACGCCATCAGATGTCTTCCCCCAGTGGCTTCATGTTGTGGATAACAGAAGTGAGGAGAGAGCTGATTCTTGAGGCACCCCATCAAGGTGAGGCCTCTGGCTTGACCTCTCTCTCCCCTTGCCCCAACGCTGACTGGAACCAGCCCTGGAGAAGGAGGAGAACCATAACACAGCGCCTCCCACCTCTAATTCCCTGAATCTGCCCAGGAGGATGCCATGATCAATGGTATTGAAGGCTGCTGAGAGGGCCAGGAGGGCCAGGATGGATGCACTACCCCAATTCTGAGCCCCATCCTAAGTGTGATCAATGCTATCCACGAATTATTGCTAGGCCTGAATCCTGACTGAAAGGAGTCCAGATAAGCCAAAAAGGGAAAGTTGGAGACTGGACAAAAATTGTCCAGGTCCAGTGATAACTCTTAAGGAGGGGATGGACATCCACCTCTTTCAAGGTGGGTGGAAACTCCACCTCCCACAGAGAAGCACTCACCACAGGTCAGGACCCAACCACTTGTCACCTCCCTGGAGAACTTAATCAGCCAAGAGGGACAGGGATCCCTATTCCCTAATTAAGCATAAAAAATACTCTCCTAGCACATTACAGACTAGCTGACAGCACCCATGTTTCCTTCCTACTATGCTTAGTTTTGAGGAAGTGTCTTCAATCATCTTGCCTTTCTTCAAGCCTTTGCTTTATAACCAGGAAGCAACTGCATTCCCCAGCAAGAATTTGACAGTTGTGAAAACAAACCAACATGAACTCTTCACAGAAAAGACTTTTACAGTTAACATGAGATGAGAGGAGGAACTAGCAGTGATGTTGCTAATAGTACAGGTTATATAATCGTATCGTGAGTCATTATGTATGCTTTAGAAATAAGGGAATATTATGGACTCTTCTGTTCAGGAAACTGAAGTGCAACATTTAAAAATATTCTATGAAGCCCCTTCATAATCTTCTTTCTTTGTGTTCCTTCTAAAATAACTCATCTTAAAGATTTTTTGTTTCCACTTAACAAAAAAGCAATATGTTTGCCAATGTTTAAGTAACCAACTTTACATTAAATCACCCTTCGTCATTGTGATGCTTTCCATATCTGTTGGTTTTCAGTTCTCATAATCCTCAGCCACCATGGCTTTTGAAGTCCACTACATCTGGAGGGCACATGCTCAAAAAAAGCTGTATTATATATTAATTAAAACACACAATCACAACAAATCAATTACAAGGTATCTTTTCAGAATCATCTATGCTTTGAAAGGGCATCAGATGTTACATTAATAATAATAATAATAATAATAATAATAATAATAATAATAATAATATCTCCCTCTTAGGTACTGTATATATACCAGAACAGGAACCCTTTCCTCAAGAAATCTTCTTAAAATTAGAATGTCCTTTCTAACCAAATCCCATACTTTGTCAAGTCATCCCTTAATGCAGACAACCTGACTGATATTTTTGACCACACCTTCTAGAATTCATTACCATTGACCATGCAGGCTAGAACATATGGAAAGGACTAATGCTATCTATCTGGAGGACTTCACAGTAATTATTCTAGTTTTAATAAATCAGTTAGCTAATGGAACTCAGAAAAGGCCAATATATCCATTATTGCATAAGAATGAGGAGAGCTAAGTATGTATGGTCAAACTATTGATTAATTGATTGGGTGATTATGCACCATCAAGTTGGTGCCAACTCTTAGCAACCACATAGATTTTCTCCATTATGATCAGTCCCAAGCCTTCTCCTTCAGGTCTTCCAGCTCTCTACCCATCGCTGCACTAATTGAGTCCATCCACCTTGCAGCAGATTGTCCTTTTCTTCTCTTTACTTCCACCTTTCCCAGCATCATAGACTTCGCTTGAGTCCAAAGTAAGATAATTTGAGCCTGCTCATTGGTGCCTCAAGTGAGAACTCTGGATTATTTATCCATTTGGTGGCCTTACCTAATCTGGAGATTGACTGCTTCCCCTCTTTCCTTGCCAAAGGGTCATGCTAGAATTCTGCCACCTATAATATGATTCATGTGATCTTGGGTTTTCACTTTGACAGTTATCTCCTGTGATGTTAGTATGAGATAAAAAGCTTTGGAATGAAACAAAATTAAGTTCACGTGTTTCCAAATGTTTTCCTTAAAAAAAATGTAGACCTCTCACTATTTAAAATAATGATAAGACCATATATAGAAAAAAGTAATGGAGATGACTATGAGTTATAATGAGTATTATAGTGGTAGAGTCTGCCATGAAGAGTGGAAATGACTCTAAGATGTTAAGGGGGATGCTTTCAAATGTAAGGAAAATAAAAATGCAAAAAAATGAGAACAATTCAAAGGAAGCAAGTGGGGATATGTTACCTGAACAACCAACTTCACATTTCAGGGTAGTGAATGCTGTTGGAAAGATATTTAGCTTTTGATATATAGTATAAGTTTATGGTTTTCACACAGTATCCATTCTAATAGAGTATATTAAATAATAGGTTTTTGACTGCTTCTTGGCTTTACCAGCTAGTGAGATTTGTTGTAACAGCTGTCATAAACATTTGTTGTTTCTGTATAACTCTGACATATTCAAACACTGCCAGTCTACTGGCTGGGGAATATAAATCTTACCTTAGCTTGCTACTGGTGGCCCAATTTTTTTTTTTTTTAAAGTTCTGTATCTCTGCCAGTCAATGGAACCTAGATTAAGTGTGAGAACACGGAGCCTGTTTTCAAACAAATACTGTATGTTTACAGCCAGCATATTTGAAGAAGACTCATTTCCAACATATCCTAAACTTTGCCTCCGAGTTGATAACTTTTATGTAATCTTTAATCTGTATTAAATCTTGCTCAGTACTGACCTTTTTATGAAGGACCGGATGATTGTAATAATTCCTAAAGCAGCAAGTGTCATGCCAAAACATCCAAGAGTGGACAAATTATAAAAGATAAAAAAGTCAGGAGGTAGCAGTGGATCAATGAGTAGCATTGGATCTGATTGGGTTTTTAAAAGAATGTTTTTGCATAATTTATTCCTCACTGAGAGCCCTGACCCATATTTCACTTGATCCTAATATGCAGGCTTGAGAATTTGAGTTGAGATTCTCCAGAGATATTGGTGAGATAAGTCAGCACTTTTAAATCATGTTTTAATATTCTGATCAAAATCCCTGTGGACTGTCTGCAGTAGCAGACGAACTAGATGTGGATTACTATGAATCCAAATGGGAGTTGGCAAGTATTATTGTTATATATTGAAGTCATCTTGAATTCCAGCCAAACTTCCCATATTTGGTATCAAGGAAGAAAAAGTCAGTGACATCAGCCTTGCTAATGGCTTTCTTTAAACTTAGTAGAAAGCACTGAACCAGACTGATGCTAGTTAAGAGGGCCAGATGCTTTCTAGGAATTGCATCTGACTTGAAATTGTTTTAATATCTTTTCCAGAAATATTGACAGAAGTTCTGGGGCACTCTATTGTACCAACAGATGGATTTTCTTCTTAGGTCAATGGAAGCTTGTACAGTGCAATTTTGTTCATTGTAGGAATGTGCAAAGTATTTCATAATAGAGCAACTTGAGTACAGAGTTGAAAATTGTCTAGCTTTGGAATTGGCCTATTTTGAGGTCAGAACATCCCTGTAACACTTAAAAAGCCTTGTTTCAGAGTTCAGTCACTTTTGGAATACATGGAACAGCATATTTTGTGATAAAAATGTTATGTGATAGAACATTTTGTCCATCCTTTGTTAAGAGAAAAAAACATTCTCTGTGATTGCCTATACAACTTCCAACAAAATGGATACCCATGCAAATTTATCCAAAAGTGCCTGGCCACTCAACCCACTATAGCACAACCAACATGAAAAGGATAACAGTGCCTTACATCAGAAACATCTCAGAAACAACCAAAAGACTATTACAACCACGTGGCATCACCATAGTACACAAACCAACTAAAGCTCTCCAAAACATCTTAAGTAAACCAAAAGACCCAGTAGCCCAAGAAATAAAAACAGGAATCATTTACAACATACAGTGTAAGGACTGTAATAACCACTGTGTAGGACAGACAGGCAGAAGTCTAGCAGAGCACATCCATGAACACCAACTAGCTGTCAGAAGACATGATGAAAACTCCTTAATCTCACAACACATGGACAGACTTAACCATAGTTTCAACTGGGAAACTGCCAGCATCTTAGACCAAGTTAAATCCAAAAATGCAAGGGAATTCTTGGAAGCTCGGTATTCAGACAAGGCAGCCTTCAATAGGCACATAGAGATAAACAAAATTTACACACCATTCAAAAGAGTCAATAAAAAGGAAACAAAAAGACCAGAACACCTCCTCACCAGCAACCAACACCCAGATAAGCAGGGATTAACACCAGACAATCAAGCAGAAAACAATACCCTAATCAAGGAACTACCAAGGAGAAAACCACACCCCCACCAACACTGGCAGGGCAAGCTAGTGTATATAAACAGGGAGCAAACCCCACACTCACTAGCATTGATGATGTTATCTAGTTGGGTAATGAAACATGTGCAATCAACAACCAAGCTCAGAGAGCACCAAGGACTCCACAGTTCAACTCTGAGCCTCATATATTCTCTTCTAATTAATTACATTTCAAAACAATTCAGATGTTGGCTGGATAACTGGCATTATTTCTGTTTAAATATACAACTCATCAAGTCTCAAGGAAGATTAAATGTTGCAAAATTTACTACCCAAACAGGACCAGTTTTTTGTACAAATATATTTATTTAATAAATTTACATGGCTACCCATTTCAAATACATGACTCTGATTCTACATGTGTAACATTTTTAGATACATGTCATGCTTGTGAAAATCAAATGTTCAGTTTGTTTTTTTAAACAGAACCATTTAAACATTTATTTATGTAATGCATTTGTATGCTGCCGACTCCAGTTGGACTCTTGGTGACTAATGTAGTAGTACAGAAATATCCATTGTATAACATAACAATAAGCAATGAACACCTATGCTAAGTACAAACTATAAAGCATCCATAAGAACACTAAGTCTCAACATCTCTAAAACAAAATAATATCCAATAAATAATCTCAATACAATTATTAAATTAATAATAAGCATCCCAGTAAAATGCACACAAAAACAATCTCTTAATTACACACAAGGTGACATTCCATCAAGGGCTTACCAGAAAAGCTCAATCTTTATTGATGAACAATGAACAGTGTTTATTACCCTGTATTATGCATTTTGATCAATTCCACAAAATACTTACTGGATATGTTGTTTTGACTTATTGTTGGGTAAATGGATACTTAGACTAATTAACAGGATAATGGAGTTGGGAGATCATTTGTTTGGGCTTGAAAATCACCATTTACATTTATTTATAGACTGATTGTATCTCATTGTCTTCTCATAGCAAGATTGGGGATTATAAGAGAGTGAGGAAGATGAGGAAGGAGATACTGGTTAGAATTATGCCAATGTAATATCATTTTACAAGGAGGGGTTGAAAAATATGGAGTTGTCAAAAGAAAATGTGCACTCATTTGGGGACTCACAAGAGGGGCCTCTCCCTTGTAGAACATGTGGCCTGGATTTCAGAAAAGAAGCCGTCCAGAAGACAAGGTTACATATTTACTGTGAGGCAGATAGTCACATTTTCTGCTTTAAATATTAGACAAAAGTGAAGCAAAGGTCAGCTATTGATGCACGCCATATACTTTGTCTATAGGAAGTCAGTCAGCCATGAAAGCTGGTGGGGAGGCTGCACAAAACAGAAATCAGATCTAGGGATCATCCAGAAAGTTGGCTTAAGATGCTTTCCTCCAATCTGTGACATGTCACAAAAATATGCCAGCATAATTTGCTCTGGCTCTCTGCCAGCAGGAAAAAAAAAATACCCATCATTTTCTCTACCATGGGATGGTCCTTGTGGAGGAGGTGAGTTTTGACATATGGCTGGAAATGTAGGTTTACCCAGTTGCCAGGACCGTTAAATATATAAATACTGTTCTTGCAATTTTGGTGCATCCTCTCTGTTCTGTAGGGAAAAAATGCCCTTGTTGGTAGGCAGAATGCTCACTTGGGAGCATACGTTTCCACTTGGGTCTCACAGAGAAGTCACATCAAGTTCAGTAGAGAAACAATGATTTAAAGAACACAACCAGTTTGCTAGAGAAAGTTTGCAACCTGCCTGTCAGACGCATGAAGAAAGAAAGACCCGGTTGCTTTAAAGAGATCTTGGTCTACCATTTTTCTCTAGCAATTTTGATGCAGCTGCTGCTATCTGCTGACCTCATGTCAGTCCAGTAGCTCAAGCCAAAATGGCCATGGAGGGGAATCTGGCAGAGGAGAAGGAGTACCTACAATAGACAGAAGCAGCCAGTAGAAGCTGGCAGATCCCAGCTCATGCTACATCACCCCCTTAGTCACTGCGGAAGCCACACAAACTGTGCAAATAGCAAGGCTTATGTTGGAGGAAGATGGAAAACACATCAGATCAGAAAAAGCTAATATTAGCTGACCTCAGCCATAAGCTGGAGATCAGAGGAAGGCTGGGTCACACCGACACATTCTTAAAGAACAGTCAGCAAGGCGTCCAAGGGACATATGGATATATACTCATAGACTTCCAGATGAGGTATCCCTGACACATCCCTATTTATGATAGACATAACACAGTTTATTGTGACAGACAGAAGAAAGAGCAAGAGGCACATGCTCTCAGTTTAAGGGCTAACTTGGTGTCACCATGTGATTTTCTGCTAGGGTAAGGTATGTGTGGTGTGTCATAAGGTATGTCAATGGGGCATGAGGCTTCTGCATGTGGATGTAGAGGGCAGAGGAGATGGCTTTGAGGGACAGGAGGAAGAACCACTACCAAGACAACAGTCAGATAAAAGAGGACTGAGTCCAGGGCAGGAATGTAACCTGAATAAAAGCACCATTGTAAGACTGGGTGGAAGAATGTTTCTATTTTTCATCACTGGCTGGAAACAAGTTCATTAATTCCCTGCCCTCTCAGTGATATAGTAGAATTACTTTCACCCTCTTCCCCCACAACTGCATTTCTCATAAAGTAGTAATAACCTTAATATGTCAAGAGATGGAAAGAACAGCAGCTGAAGGACACTATTGTCCTTTCTTAGCCCACCCCCAGTAAACAGAACGTCACTGGTCTGGCATAAGTTATACTCTGCCATTTACAACCCCCTCCTTCTCCCCCAAAATAATATGGGAAAAAATAACAGAAGACCCTGAATGGGTTTCAAAATGTTTACTAAATAAAACAGTACATCAGCTTATTTACATGAATTATTTTTGCTGCCTTTGTGTGTGTGTGTGTGTGTGTGTGTGTGGTTGTTTGGGGGTAAATACTTTACAACCTGGTTACAGCCAGGCAAGAGTATATCTCAATAGAAGTTTCTTTTATGTACTTATTCTACTTACTTATATGTATAGATCAGAGCTGTAAAACTTAAAGTTCTCCATTGCTGTTTATCTTTAAAGCAGTGGGAAGCCTTTCCAATAGAGGATGTCCTCTATAATGCAGGACCTGTGACTTTTTTCCAAGGAATGGCACGTGTGTGTGTGACTTGGGCTGCAGCACTTCACTTGAGAAAGATCACCTCAGAAGACCGCCCACTCTCTTCACAAGAGCCATTATCACCAAATGCCTTATGGGAAGTTCCTTTTGTTTTTTTTATAAAACCTTATGTTTGTTTTTATTTAGGATTGTTGATGTTAGAGGATTTATACCCTGAAAAGCAAAATGTAAATAATTGTGTTACTATAATAACAATAACACTACAATAAACTGAGTCTAAGTAAACACAGTTGCTGCTATTTTTCAAAATGTATTTCTCAAATGTTGTCAGCCAATGTATATCTACTTTTTTCAGATGTTTACCATAGCCATTCATTTTTTAATTTTTTTCCTGGGCCCTGAATTTTTTGAGGCAGGCCTACATAGCTATTTCTGGGAGTTATCATTTAACTTCCCAAGAATGCTCCTGGGGATAGGGGATGGCTAATATCCTAGACACAGAAACAAATGCAAAATTATTTACTTAGGGGAAAGAAATCAGGTGCACAGGTATAGAATAGAGCAGGGTTTCTCAACCTCAGCAACTTTGAGATGGGTGGACTTCAACTCCCAGAATTCCCCAGCCAGCCTGGGAATTCTGGGAGCTGAAGTCCACCCATCTTAAAGTTGCTGAGGCTGAGGAACCCTGGAATAGAGGAGTCTCTCTTGGTATTATTACCAAGAAAAAGACAATACAGCATGGAGGGATAAATGGAGGGAATAATCTCCATCTATTCTGCATGATCCAGGCTCCATTTTTAATACTGTGTCTGGTACCACACTGTAAGGAAGATTTGGACAAATTAATACAAGTTCAAAGGGGTCAACAAGGATAAATAGAAGATTGGAAACTGAAGGTATTGAGAGAACTGGATCTGTTTAGTTGAAAAGAGAAGGGGGGAGATATGAATATTCTTTAGGTCCTTGAAGGGTGTCACATAGAAGATAACCATAACCTGTTCTTTATCTTGTAATCAAGGTATTAAATAATGGAGTTATGTTACAGAAAGGCAAATTTTAGATGAATGTTAGGAAAAATTGATTAGACAAAAGAGCAAGTGAACAATGAAGTCAGTTATCTAGGAAATGATGGATTGCCCTTCACTGTATGTATTCATGCAGAGGCTTCAATTGAGATCCCTACATTATACAAGGAGTTGTATTTGATAGCCTAAATGGCCTCTACCAATTATATGAGTCTCTGATTCTATGTTTGATCAGACCAGTACTGCTTTGGTCTTCGACCTGATAAGCTTGCATGAGCTCACCCACGTAAGGAGAATTGTGACTTTAGCCAGTGTGAATTTTATGTAAAAGTCCATGGTAGATGCAGAGGCAACAAACTTGGTTCTTGTGCTTGCAAATCTAAAGACCCAGTAGCCTTGTTTCCAGCCTGTTAAAATGGGCCTTAAGAGAAGCCATTTTATTCCTGCTAGTCTTCTGTTAAAAATGCTTTGCCTTCTGCCCTTTTTGCTGCTGTTTGGTGTGAACTGTGATATGCTGAAGTATAATTTTTTCTGCTAATTTGCTGAAAGGCAAGACCCAAGTCTTTTAATCCAAGTTTTTCACATCTCTTTTCATGTAACTCCTCAGTGGAATGCAATTTGTGTCCAGTGTACAATTGCATTTCCAGTATCACAGGATAGGCATATCCCACTATTTATTTAATCCAGATACCAAAGGGCAGTCCTAAGAAAGTGGGGTTGGGGAAGAGGGAGAACCCTTCCCCAAGATCTCTTATATTCCAATTCTATGATTGTATGAATCAAATTCTGAAACATGTTCTGGCTTTATATTGTATTTTAATGAATTTTATCTTTGTTGTAAACCGTCCAGAGTCATTTCAACGAGATGGGCGGTGACAAATTTGCTAGATAGACAGATAGATAGATAGCTATTTCAAAGGAAAGGAACTCTAAAGAATGGAGTATTTGTCTTACTGACTGCTGTATATTTTTTATTTCTTGGCTTGGTTTTATGGATATTATGGTCAACAATACCATCTCAACCAAACTTGAGGTATGGAGAAATTAATACTGTGCTGAAAGCTGCTTTACAATTTCTCAAAAGCTTTCCTCCCTTTTAATGTAGCTTTTTAAAGTTATTCTCAAAGTACTTGAGAATATTGTTTTAATTTTTCAAAGTTTTGAACTTTGAAGGTAGTAAAGGATGCTATTGCTGTTGTTCTTGTTTCTGTTATGGATTTGTGCATTAGTCTGAAGCACTGCTGGCTGTCCATATTTTCCAATCTGGAAAAAACCTACAAGGAGAGTTTCCTTATTATATCTTCAGTTGGGGTTTAGTGGAAGTATGAGTGTCCAAGGATTGTTGACCATCAGAAGATGGATGTACAGTGAAAGAAAGGACATTCACATGCCCTGCCTTTGCCATCTCATGTAGAAATATGTGCAAGAATGCAACAAAATATAGCTGTGGTCTATCAAGGCACTCTAGGAGGAGAGCTATGTTAGTCTATGATAGCCAAAAATTAGGAGTCTGGTAGCAGCTTTTCAAACTAACACATTTTATTAACAGGGATAAATTTCATAAATGTTGCATGTTGTGGTGTTTCATGTGATGAACTATCCAAAGCAATGTATAGTAGGGACAGGTCAACACATGATACCCTTTAATTTTTTTATGCCACCTGCACCTACCCCCAAGGAAAGTAATGGATTTCTGCTACTTGGAGCATCCATGTTTCCATATTCTTGGGTTGAATCTTCACCTAGTTGTCACTCACACTCTGTCTTGTATGTATATTTATTTATTTATTGAATTTCTCCCCTGCCCATCTACCCCACAATAGGGGACTCTATTATATATCATTCTTGATCTCTTTGTTTGGTCTGCATCATGGCTTCCATGGCTGGTTTTCTTCTGGTCTTACATTTTCCTTCTCCAGATGTTTTAAATCACTGTTCCAGCCACTTACAGACTGATTCATAGGCTTACTGCATTATACAGTGCTCCTCAGGCCTATCTTAGCCTTTGTGGGATCTGCCTCGACACTGAATCCCATTCTTCATGGGACTGTTAATTTCAGTTCAGCAGCCTACCATTCAACATGATAGGTTTGTAAGAATCATGTCATTTGGGTTTTGTAAGGAATATCTCTTTGAGTTGTACTTGCCTGAAGGCTACCATAAGACAGCCCATCCAACAGAGGAGATGCATAATCCAGTCACTTCAGAAGATGAGCTGCTGTGGTCAATAACATATGTGTGATGATTCCCGACTGTAAATCAGAGAAGCTGCAGACTTCTCTAAAATGAATCTGGCTAAAAAGTCCAGTGATTTACTACTTGGCTGGAGGTATGGAAGACCAAGTGGGCAGAACCACTTTTATATAAACATTGAGCTTTCTAACCTGGGGATGTACAACCTGTGGCATTGGTCCGAATGTCATTCTAAGAGCTTTTCAGAAGTGATTTGGTCAAAGTGTTGGGAACCTGTTCCATGGGGAAAGGAAAGAAGAAGGAAGCAGCGGGGGGCAGGGGAAGAGGATGGTAACAGAAGAAAACTTATTGGGTGCTTATTGCTCCTGTTTACAGCCATAAATATTAGTCATGCTTTGTAGAACTACATGATTTCTTTTTCTGTTCTCCTTTCTGCATAACTGATTTTTTTTACATAACATTCAGTTTAGAACTAATACTATATTTCATTGGAGAATATCTATCAAGCAAGGAACAGTGCATTGGATCTGGAATGTATTGCCTTTAAAATTTTTCCAGATGTCTGCAGCTGTAGCTTTTCTGACTCCAAACCATAGAACTGGGTTCACACATTCCACTGAGCCAGGCTATTAAGCCTCTTTTCCAGATGCTTAATGATAGCACAAGCAAATTGGAAACTTCACTGTCTTCCATTTCAGCTGTGAACTCATGCCGCCACTAAGCTCTTGGCTATAAGGATTAGAAAAACGTTGAAATTTGGATGGAGACTTTTTCTAGTCATGCCTTTCTAGACCCACTTTGTTTGGAACTGAACTAGGGATCCATTGCAATGGGATGTCTGCACAGATTGCTTTTAGTTCAAGATAATTACCCCAAGTACCACTTAACAACTAGGGACTTCTAATCAAATGTTTAGCTGGTAAGCACCATGCTCTTGAGAAAAGATATTTCCAAAATATGTTGAGCTTCTATACAGTAAAACCTTTTCTACAGATATTTGAGTTACCGTCCCTCTTTTTTCTGGTTAACACCACATGAGAAAGTGTGAAAAGCAGCCCTAAGTAGTTACTTAATGACCATAATATCTACTTTCTCCTTTTTGCTCATTCATTATCCAAACTTTGCACTGTTTAGATACCTCTAAATGGAAAAGCATTGTAATATAGCATTGCTGCATCCTGATGTTTATACTGCCAGTGTTGGAAATAAATTAACTTCAGTTAGTTAGCTTCTACATGTAGATGAGGCCAATGTGTTAAAAGCAATTCTACACACACCAGTCCTCCCAGTCACCTCCACACACAGATTTCTTCAGACTAAGCTAAACTTTCCTAATTCCAAGAATATTTTCAGCATTCATTATTAAATAAGCTTTTTTAAAAAATATATTAATAAACTTGTTCTGCTACTGATTACCAAAGTCATCCTGTGAATGAAGTGAGTGAAACATTATGTTTTTTTTTAAATCCCATTTGCTAGAGGGCATTCATAGCAGAAGGCTGGTGCTTTCCAGCAAATAGTAGGAAAACAAAACTAGAGTAAATAACTCCATTGTCTGATCCAGCAGGAGGCCTCTTAGAATTAAAAAGAAACAAACATGAAGATAATTCGTGAGGCTTTTAATCAGAAGTATTGTACATCTGTGCTAAAAGCAAATGACCCGTTGGAACAGTATATTTTCTGCATTCAGATTCAAAGATGCAGGTGTCCTGCTGTCTTCAGGCCCTCTGCACTAAATTTCTGCACTGCTTCTTTTACTTGGACTGACCAAAAGTGATTTTTTTCCCCCATGAAATGGGTGAGTGGGGGGAGGGGGGTCACTTCACACATCCTTTCATAGCAGGAAACTCAAATTTACCACTTAGCAGGGAACTGAAACCAGTTCGAACTTTCAGATAGGTATAATTCTTTGATACGTATGATTTCAAACACCTACTTGTCACATTCACACTTTAGGTGTTCACTTAACTAAAAAAAAAAATCTGAGGTGTACATCAGAAAAAATAAAATGGGTGAAGGGACTGTAGGTTGCCAATTAATGTCACTTTAAATCAGAGAGAGAACAACATTATTTCTTTATTTCTTTTCTTTTTTCTTTGCTTGTCATATTTCTCTTCCACCTTTTCTCCTGCTTTCCCCCCTCCAATCCTCTCATAATTAGATCTATCTTTTTAGCCTCTTTAGCAAGCCTCAGGCTCTAAGTGTTAAAACTTAAAATGTTTTCGTACAAAAGCCATCCAGCTATCCAGGCTTAATAGACGATCAACAGTTTTTGGTCCTGTAATCCATGGCTCTGTAACATTAAGGCATAAGGCCTGTGGCTGATCTAGTATTGCCCCTGCAATTGAGATATAACATGATACATGTTTTATTTATTTCAACTGATTTATTTATATACAATTGTAACTCATGTGGCTCCTTCTTTCCAGGTACCTCACTGGGTTTCATGTCTGAGAAAATGCATTTCTTTATCTAGACCAGGGTTTCTCAACATCAGCAACTTTAAGATTGGTGGACTTCAACTCCCAGAATTCCCCAGCCAGCATGTCCAGACATCTTAAAGTTGATAAGGTTGAGAATCCCTGATCTAGACAGTGCAATGATTCTTACAGCAAATGCTTCATACAAGTATCACAACAAATGTGTGTCCTTATGGAACTATGATGGGACTGGTGCACATACATGTAATACAACACAGGCATAGCTTTTTTGACTTTTAAAATAAGCTTTTTTATATGTACTGGTACCTAGACAACCTTAGCTGCTCTTGAAAAGGTAAGGAGGATTGGATCTGGTTAGTATTTTGATGGAAAACTACCAGGAGTAGGCTAGTCTGGGAAATAAAAGAGAACAGAATCCCGGAAGAAGTCAATGGCAAACTATTTTCATACCAGTATTGTTGCAAAGAAACACATACCTACATGGGTTGTGCCTATCAGGTCACCAGGATTCAAGGTCCAACTGAAGGAGACTTTTCCTATTTTTTAGTAAAAGGTGAAAGATTAATTGATATAATCTGAAGAGAAACCAGAGTAAACTTTTACATGTAGATTCTGCTTTTTTATCACTTGAATGCCTATAACTTAAAGACTGATGGTGTTCACTAGCCTCTTTCTCCTGCATTAGTGCAAGATCATGACTTCCGTTGAGGTTTTGTCTCTCTTAATATGAGTCACCCAGATTAAACAAATGTAGCTAAGATATTTTTCACCAACCCAGAGTCTTTTTCTCATGATATCAGACATCAGATCTTCAGCACATTCTGATCTTATATCCACAAACTCCAACTCCCTGTTTTCTGTATCCATTCCAAATCACTAGCAACTGTGACTTGTGTTCCAGTTTTGCATTTGTGGGTGCCTTGTTAAAGCTGTATTAGTGTGACCAATTAGTATTGTTTTCTGAAGATTAGGCCTTTTATTTGGGGGTGTCTAGGTCAGAGGTAGGCAAGCTGGGATCTCCCATGTTTTGGCCTACAAACTCCATAATCCATAGCCAGCATGGATAATGATCAGGAACTATGGCAGTTGTGGTCCAAAATTTCTAGAAAGCTTCAGAGTATTTACTCTTGCTTGGAAGTTAAAACTGTTAGGGCGCTAGTTGGAAATATATTTGGTTTGTAGTAGAACTGTGTATAAACATGACTATTAAAATAACGTATAAGGTTCAATTTATTATTTGTTTACTTTAAAGATTTACATGGGGTCTTTCAAAATATCATCATCTGTTGGAAAATCTGTCTGAAACTCTGGGTTGCTAGCCATTAGAAATACCAGGCGAAATAGACAAATGGTCTAATTAGGAGTTTCCAATTTTTTCCTCCACTACATCTTAATCAAAATCTTTTTGGAAGCTAGGTTGATATTGTGGCACTCATAGGCAGCATAACTTACCTTCCCTCTCTCTAGAGAGGGCCCATGGGACTTCCAAAATTCCAAGAAATAGCCTGTTCAAAATCTTTAAGTTATTTGTCTGCTTATGTATTTATTTATTTATTCATTCATTTCTTTTATACACTGTGTACTGTGTGCTGCCAGCTGCAAGGCTGGCCTGCAGAATATGGTAGTGTAAATTGTGAGAATGCCAAAATTTGTTGCAGTTTGATGGTTTTCCAAGATTTTCCCCCTGTATTCATGTCATAGCAAGTGACAGCAGCTTTGGCTGACCTCGAAAAAGCTAAGGCAGGTTGTGTCTGGTTAATGGGTAGATTGGAGTCCACTAGGAAATATTGTGGTTGTAGGCTACACTGCAGACTTAAAAAAAAAAAATGACAAGGGAGTTTTTACCATTTATGTATTTATTTTGATACCAACATCGAAGATCATCATCAGTACCATCACTGATTGTCCTTGGACCAGAGATTGGGAACCACCAGACATTATATAAGGCATTTTATTCATTTGGGCTTTTGAAAACAGATTCTAAGAGCATTTAGTGTTTTATATTCTATCTTCAACCTTAAAGAATTAATTTAACTGGTTTTTAAAAGAGTGCCTTTCTGCTACTGCCTTCTCAACATCTGGCATTTAAGGTATGCACTGTAAATGGCAATGAGGAAAGAGTATACTTATGAATTTCTCTCCCTCTACAAATTATTTATATGATTTGTTAGAGAAATGTGAAAATCTCCGAGCCGCAAATGATCAGTAACACCTATTGGATTAGCACTGAACAAACACATCTGGTATGTCTGAAAAATACACAGTACATTATGCATTTGCAAATGTGGTGATTGCACTATTGAGACAACACAGCCATGCATTTTTTTTCCTCCTCCTGTTTCGTATTCATACTTTTTACCTGTGCTGAGCTAGTGTTACCCCAGTTCAATTTTGCTGAATCAATGCCAAACAAAAGAGGAAACTTCAATGTCGTATTTAGCACTTTCAGTATTATTAATGAATGTTGGGATTGGATTTTCCAAAGGTTCGCTGGCTGACTGAACCAGTAAATTATGACTCCTTATTGCTATATTTGAACATTATTCATGAAAATGGAGGTTGCCTTTTTAGAAGATTAAAAGAAAACATTTTCTTGTGAAAGTGCTTAAGTTTGTAGAATGGATAAAAACCCAATTTCTTCTCCCCTGCCAACTGATTGAGAGGAAGAACTGAAAACTGTCAAATGCCTATGAAAGTTCATTTTAAAACTGTCAAATGCCTATGAAAGTTGCATTTCCCTCTGCAAAAAGGGAAGTTCTTGTGTACCAAGAGCTCTCAAAATATATTCTGGTGTAGTTCATATATGAATGCCAGAATAGGAATATCCAAAAAAACCATCACAGCTGTCTTCTCAAGTGAAGAGACATGATCTCCACAACCATTGCAGCATAGCTGGGCATGTACTTTTTTGCTAGCATTCACCTCACAACTCTCCATAAAAGTGTGCATTTGTGAAGCTATGGGCGAGAAAATATGTGCATTAGGGAAAACAGTGTATAATATGCATATATGCATATACAAGAGAAAGGTGGATGCGAAGTGAGAGGGATTTTATATGGTAGGCTCAAGGTAATCACAGAGTGTAGAACAACAATTAAAATATACCTGTTTTTCTTGTAAATAAATAGTTCACTGAAAATGTAATGGAATAGATAAGTATTTATTGATAGATAGATAGATAGATAGATAGATAGATAGATAGATAGATAGATAAAAAAATGTCAAGGCCACCCAATTCCAATGATTCTCAGCAGCTTAACAGATAAAAAGAATAAAAAATCAAAATAAAATCCCAAAAGTTGGCATCATCCAGAAGGGAACCATAACAAACTCTCTCATCAACCCCCAGAGATAAAAATAGACAGAAGCACCCCCACACACACACGCACACATCTCAAAGCCTGGGGAAAGGGCCAAGTTTTTAATGTTCTTTCAAATGCCAGTACAGTGGGGGCTGCATAAATCTCCAGAGGGAGATGCTATTCCAGAGGGCAGGTGCTGCGGTAAATAAGCCCCATCTCCTGGGTCCTGCTAGATGGCATTGCTTATTCGACAGGATCAGGAGAAAGCCAACTCTGCCAGATTTTACAGGCAGGAAGAAACCATGGGATGTCACACACTACATCATACTGACATGAAATGGATTTATGATTGGTCCATGCATCATTGATCTAGGATTCCAAATCCTGAAAATAATCCGATTAGAGAATGTATTGTTGATTTCTCAATCTAATTCTCAGAGTTGTGAAAGTGTGAGTGTCCATGTGTATATGTTCTTACACACCAAGTAATGTGCTTTTCAGCTGCCATCAAGCAATTCCAAAAGGAGTCAATGATCAAATGATAAAGTTCCTTTTTTTTCCTCTTTTTTTGGAAGAGACAACACAGTACAATTTTGCTATGAGCAAAATGTATATTTCTTGTTGGCAACTGGTTGGAAAAAATGATTCATTTATTGTGTATCAGAAGATTGATCGTATCCTTAAGTATTCATTTCCTTGTTTATGAGTGAAGTGGGTTTGAAAAACATGTGATATATGAGCATGTTCCTGTTGCTTGGCAACCATGGGCGATATCTAAAAAATGAGCCAATCAACTTGTAAAGCAGAGTTCTTTCTCTGATTGGAGTGTGTGTATCTAGTATAAAAGTTGGCAAGGAAATTAATGTCCCAGAATTTGTAATATAGTGCTTGAGTCATTGTTAAAATGGGACGACTATTGTCCCTGGCACATTTCAGCATTCATTTGCACCATCACTCCCCATGCTTGTAAGATCAAGCCGCCTAATTCATGTCATATCCATAATATATCATGTAATATACTGTGGAACAAGTGGTGATGGGTTTTTTTTTTTTTTTGAAGAAAATAAGTTATTTCCTCCACAAATGGCAAATAGCTTAGATTATTCCAAATCAATTTTTATTGTTATATAATGTCAGATCACAAATCAGGATGGGATAGTAGAGGATTGGGTGTCGGGCTCAGCCCAAGAACAATGATGAAACAGTTCAGTCCAGTATAGTTCCTTTATTTGCTTACACCCTGTCGTGGAATTTTTGCCAAAGACAGGAGCACAACGCTGAGGAGAAGAACCATGTTTCTTGCAGTGATCACTGGGTGCCTGCTTTCAAGAAGGAGGGACCCTGAACAATGGAAAAGCATAGAATTTATAGACTTTTGAGGTTGAGAGGCGGGAAATCTGAGGGATCTGATTCAAGGATAGGTTTGGATAGGCGTTAAATGGGGGATAAATGGTTTTTCTGTTGTGAGATAAGAACCACGACAAACCCTTAAGCAGACAGGTGATGGCCCTCCCATTGTTTCCGTATGAACATGGTCACTCTTGGGTCATGCAATAGCTTGGAGCTAATCTTGTTTTGCATGAGCAAAGAATGGCAGGAGGAAGTGGAGAAAAGAGATTGCAGGAGAGGCAAGGGGGAGGGGGGCAGAAAGAGAGGCAAGGGGGAGCGGGGAGTAAAGAGTTTGCTGGGGAGGCAAGGGGGAAGGGGGAGAGTGTCCAGTTTTATTTTATTATTTTTCCATCGCAACCCTCTAGACAGAATCTCGCGAGACTAACTCTGCACTACAGCAACTAGTGGATAAACCCCGTGATACTCTAGGGAGGGGCTAGTCTAAACCTCTTTTTCTTCTCATGGTCCTGCTGTGGACTGAGAAAGCGCTTGCCTTGTCTCCCTTTCTGGAATGCTCCCCCTCCCTCCTGACAGCTTTGATCTCCCATACCAGTCTCCTCCTCGCAAATACCTTCCATTACATCGGGTCAGATCTCCTAACATCCAATATCTTGAGCTTATCCACACAGCCATTAAAATGCATTTGTTTATCTGTAACTATTGTAACTACAGATAGTTCTTGCTTAATGATGACAATTGGGACTTGAATTTAGGTCGCTAAGCGATACAGTCATTAAGCAAATCATGTGACCAGCCCCGATTTTACAACCTTTTTTGCAGCAGTTGTTAAGCAAATCACCGTGGTCGTTAAGTGAATCACATCATCATTAAGTGAATCACGTGGTTGTTAAGTGAATCATGTAGTTCCCCATTGATTTTGCTTGCTGGAAGCCAGCTGGGAAGGTCGTAAACGGCTATCACGTGACCTCTGGACACTGCAACCATCGTAAGTGCAAGCTGGTTGCCAAGCACCCCGTGACCATGGGGGCACTGCGATGGTCGTAACTTCAGGCACTGGTCGTAAGTCACTTTTTTTAGCACCATCATAATTTCGAACAGTTGCGAAATTAACAGTCATTAAGCAAGGACTACCTGTATAGCCACAAGTAGCATCAGGAACATAAAAGGATTATCTTTTTTCTCTCACAATCCCAACCTTTTTGGGGAGCTAGAGCAAGACGTCAGGAGCTAAGTTCTCTTACTTCATTAAGTGGCATTTTATTTCTTAACATTGTTCCTGTCATGGGGAAGATCCAAAATAGCATCCTTCACCTGCAGCAGGAGTGGATAACTTTTTCTGCAACTGGGGACTGCGTTTTGGAGAGGCTGTGAGGGTTTCACAGGGTGGGCTCCTCAGTGTCATGGTATCACCCGCACAGTGGTGCCAAAATATGTGGCCTTCTTTGCAACTTTTGTGGGTGTGGAGCAGTTGAAGTGGTGAAATGGCACCTTACCTTGTTTTGCTGAAACACTGTAAAACAGCATAAATCATTTCACTCTCCAAAATGGGCCAAACATTGTGGCCTTGCTTTCTTCAGATGCTCCATGACTTGGGGGTGAGCAGAAGGCTGCAAAATGAGCATCGATAGGCTACGTTTCTTCTTTGAATTGAGTGTAGCTGCTTTTGGTCTCCAGACAGAAAAGAGGGCTTTGGACTTCCTTCTTTCTATTGATTATAGCTCTCAAATTCATTTATTTTACAGCATGAACACAAGTTAATTGAATACTTTATGTTTTTCAAAAGTATATGCCTGCAAAATAGTGGGGTTAGGCCATCTTTTCCATAAAGTATTTATCTGCAGTTTTAAAGGCTCTCTTCTAAAGATATCAAACATGGTGCAGCTATGATTGATTCCCAGATATTCCCCTCAGTAATCAATATGTGTAGCTAAGATCAAGAATATTATATAGACAGTCTTGCTAAAACATGTTTCTGCAGTAGCTGTTCTTGTGCTGAATGTGTCAGTCAGTTCCCACAACTTCACCGTGATTAAAACTATTCTTTGATCACCTAATTACCTGAGGTTTCCGTCAAAGCCAAGCACACCTCATGACAACTTCCTCAGTATTTCAGTCGGTCTGCAAAAGATTAAGCCTGAGATAAGTTAATCACAGGATGACTTAGTTGTCTGAACCCATCCCCTTTTTCGAAGAACAAATGAGCTTCCTGCCTTCTTCTTCTTCTTTATGGCTGCAATATATTTGTAAACATTTTCCTTAAGTTAGTTGAGAGCATGTTTGTTCTGCCTCATTTATTCGCAGATAACTTGCTGTGCCTTGAATCTTTAGCTTCTTGTTTCTAATGATTCCTTTGAAATATTATTTTAATGAACCTATGAAACACATCATTGTATTCTTTATTTTGTGGCTGGACTGTTAATGATACTCATCCATTAAGTAAATGGTTTTGTAAGCAACACAAATGTAATAAATAAAGTTAGTCAGTTCGTTTATACTACTTTTCTGCTGATGGGCATACCACATGCTGGGGAGGTAATGTTTCATGACCAAAATAGCTCCCTTTGTAGGCGAACTGGGAATCTTTGTATTTAGATCTGTCAGAGAACTCCAGAGAGCAAAACATGTTATCATTCGTGTGTACTTAAAAAGCCCTTTAATCTTATTATACTAGACTTAATAATATACATCTACCTCTGATGTTATCTTCTGTAATAGATATTGATGTCAGTTCTACTAGCATTTAGCTATAAATGCCACGTAGGATTTGAAGCCAGGAATTAATATGAAAATCTTGAGGAGATCCTGGGCATCACCTTTTTCTGGAATTGGCGTCCACCAAGTTTTCATCTAGATATGGTGTGTTTCATTTTTCCAAGAGGCTTATAATAGCTGGGATTCTGTGGAAGAGTGCCTTCTAATGATTAAATGATAATGTCACAGTACCTTAAGGAAATTGGTGGACCAACTAGCAGGAGTTTCTTCTTAATACAAAACTGGTGTCCAGATGAAAAACATAGTCTGTCCCTGTTCTCTATTACTCTCGTGCATTTTCTCTTATGGAAAATCCTCTCTTGCCAAACTGTGCTTTTTTAATACTTAAAAATTTAGACACACATTTTAGTACATACTAAACCATTTTATTTTATTTTTATTTTTATTGTGTTTTTAAATCTGCCAAATTCTGGAAAGGAAAAGGAAAGAGTAAAAAAAAAATTGAATAAAACTAATTTTGTTATATGTACCTGTAAGTCTTTATATACCTACAGTATGTAAATAAAAGATGTTACACATTTAGTACTATATTAACTGAATTGTTGTGGAACTGTACATAATATAAAACAAACCCAATATTAGGATTAAGAACAGGGAAGGAAAACAAATAATAAAGAACTGCAATATTGGGCAGAAATTTGAGTCACTCTTTCAGGAAGTCTATTCACTGAATAATCCTGATTAGAAGAGAACACAAGAGTGGTTGTTAAATGCCAATATTTAATTCTCTCCCTCATAGGGAGGAGCTCAACAAACCTATTAGTGAGGAGAAATTAAAGAGATAATAAAGTACCTGAATAGTAATAAATCTCCAGGAAATGATGGATTTATAAGCATTTTATGGATATCTTACTTTCTCATATATTAAAATTTTTATAACATTTTAATAGGAAATAATTATTGAAAATAGTCTAGAATTGTTCTCCTTTTGAAAGGAGAATGTACATCTGCTAACCATTGTAGGCTCATTACGCAACTTAATCAGGATCCTAAGACCTTCACTAGCAATTCACTACCAAGGAGAATTGGAAATACAGTCCCATCTTACATACACCTAGATCCAATGGAGTTTACAAAATCTTGGCAGACAGGAGATCCTATTAGGAAGGCAATTAATAACATACGTTATTGTCAAAACTCTAAAATCTCCTTTGCTTTATATCATTGGATGCCTATTGAAGGCTTTGACATAGTGGAATGAGGATACTTGAAAGAAAAAGCTGCAGTTCAACAAATAGGAAAGAAATTTACCCATGTATTGTACCAATTGTATAACCAGAATTATGTGAAGATTAAAGTTAATGGCTGGCTAACCAGGGTATTGAATGTGAGTAGAGGAACCAAGTCCAGCTGCCAACTCTCACCTTTAATGTCCGTGTTTGCAATAGAAAGAACTCTTGGCAAATGAAATGTGGTTGAATGCTAATATTCGGGGAATTAAAATTGAAAACAGGCAGTATGAACCTGACTTATTTGCTGACCACACAGTTCTCTCTTCTGTAAAGGTATTGTAGGTAGAGATGTTTTATTTTCATCTGCTGAATAGCCAAAACAAGAGAACGACAGACCATTAGAACTCTGTCAGTCAGTACTACATTTATAGCCTATCTGGAGGTGAAATTACCTAAAATCCTCAAGAATTTTAAGACTAATTACTCCCCATTGCTTAAAAATAATTATAATTATCTTAATAATTAGTCCAGGTTAAAATTGTCATGGTTGGGGATGATAGTTGCAGTTGAAATGAATACTCTCCCTAGACAGATATATCTATTTCATGTGTCACTAATTGCAGAAACTAACTGCAAAAACAGGCAAAGAAATGAGCAAGATTATTTTATACCTTGGGCAAAAAAACCCCCACAGCTCAGGAAATGAAATGAAATACTATTTATTTGGTCAGTGACCAGCAAAATTTGAAAAAAAGTACAACACACAGCTCAGGAAGAACATTATCTATTCATTTGTGAATGAGGGGGGCTGGCTGTGCCCAATTTAAGATCAATTCCACTATTCTTCTAAAAAAATTAATGTTCAAACACAGGATGAATATTATGGAAAAGGACAATTATCTGAGGTCCATTTATTTTTATTGGGTCATTTAGCAAATACCATAATGTTAATTAATGTTAATTTAATTAGTTATAAAATAATTAAGAAATTCAGGTCTATAATCCTCCACCTTTTCCTGTAATCTACGCATTCTTAGTTTAGTAGCATATTATCAGTTTATTAAAGAATAGAGATCTTGCATTAAATGGTTTCATAAAGAGGAGATACTTAATTTATTAAGAATTTATTATTCATAGAAAATGAATCCAGAACCTCCAGGAAATAGCTATATCATATCTTTTAACAATTTTAATTTCTCTCAGGGTACATAAATGGATCAGTTCCTTATCAATGTTTTGTTCTAGCATTATTCCATAGTTCATAATTGTTTATCAAGTCAGAGTACATGAAATATTAAGAAAGACAGCAGATATAAATTTATTGGTACTATAGATGGTTTAGTTTTTTAATCAATGTTGCAAATAATGATTGATCCTACTAAATAAAGCTTGTTCAGATCTGCTTTGTCTCCATTTATGTCCACTAACTTTCCCAACAGAAATCTGAAATAAATCTGAATGCTGATGTATAATAAAAGGTTCAATCAGTAAGGAGGCATCCGGAGAGAGTAAATACACTTCACGTCACTCCTACATGGTTTACAAGGCAATTTCTAGATTAGAGATTGTGGCTTGCAAAGAATAGTGTGAACATGCTTGTGATAAAACTGGGATTTGGTTACACTTGTGGCATATAGCCAAAATGCTTCAAAACTTACTGTTACTGTTAGTGTGCTGGCTGGGGAATTCTGAGAGCTGAAGCCTATACATCTTAAAGTTGCCACTGTTGTAAAACATTGATCTAAGCCCTTTTAAAAGCCATCTAAGATGATGATCATTATTAGATCTTCTGGAATCAAATGGTGCTTTTTAACTATGGCACATATGAAGATATAAACATCACGTCCTATAACTGCAGGCAATACCCTTACGCTCTCTTATCCAAGGTCTTATAAATTAAAACATAGTGAAAATGTAAGAGCGATATACATTTCCTATGACTATATTTAGGGTTTTTCCCCTACTCTTGGCATTTTATATCTGTCGTGCTTACTTTTTTCGGATATTATGGTTCATTAGTGAATGGATCTGAGTTTTATTTCCAGTTGGATTATTGCAGCAAATTGACTGCTCATTTTGTGTGACTGTTTTCTCCAATAAAGTTCAATTTTTGTCAGCTCAAGAGAAAGTATGCCTACTTACAGTTTCAGGATATCAGCCTCTCTTATTAATTATTGCCAAACAGTTCCCGCTCACTCTTGAGCCAAATGTTCTGACTTTGGGGACTTCTTATGGAATAACCTAGATATAGGAGCCAATGGCCTTTTCTTATTAAATTATTAAATTTCTCCCCCACCCATCTCCCTCCAATTAATTCTTTTGAAATTATCCACTGTATTTACTGCCAGAAACCGAGTGAAGAATTTCTCTGAATTTCTCCAGAGGTAGGAAAAATTCTTCAAGGAACCCCATCCCCACTAGCCTTATGGAGAGCCCTTAAAACGTGGTTTTTCCAACAACCTTGGGGATCCCAAAGGGAGCCTGTGAGATGGCTGTATTGTACCTAGGTGGTTGATTCTTCCACAATTTTGGTTTTACTTATATTAGTTGTTTTTATTGTTTAATGGTTGTTATATTGTTGATTGTATGCCTCCCAGAGTAACGCTCAGTGAGATGGGTGGCTATATAAATTTGAGGAAGGAAGGAAGGAAGGAAGGAAGGAAGGAAGGAAGGAAGGAAGGAAGGAAGGGAGGGAGAAAGGGAGGGAGAAAGGGAGGGAGGGAGGAAGGCAGGCAGGATGGCAGGCAGGCAGGCTGGCTGGCTGGCTGGCTGGCTGGCTGAGATGGCAACTTGCAAGCCTTCCTTAACCTTGGACACAGCAACTGCAGTCCCCAGAACTCTGGGTTCTCAGCCTGTCTGATTGCAGCAACCTCTTTCTGGCCAGTAGCCTCAGACCACATCTTCTCAGTGCAGTGAGGCCTCCATGCCAATCCATCTTCATTCCCATCTGCTCACCTCCCACCTGAGCTCTGGATCTTTCCACTTTATCTCCCATTATAAATGTGTTCCAGTTTTGTCATCTTAAACATTGTTCCTCTCTTCTCTTTCTGCCCCAGGACTGCAGGAGAATTTCTCACCCAGTTCTAGCATATTCATACTTTTGCCATGGGGGGGGGGAACCTCACTCCTTCCCCCCTCCCATTTAAAATCTATTTACCATATGTGCAGCCATCTTTTAGGATAATCCTCTTGCAGAGACAAATTCCAACTTTTGCATTTTCAGTGTCCAATAACCTAAATATAAAGTGAACAAGGAGTCATAGCAGCAATAGGAAATCAGTAAAACACATTCAATCCAGTCAATTATTGCAAACCACATCAGATACAAATGAGAGGGAAAAGAAAGTATTATTTTTTTTAAAAAAAAAATAGCCCTGCTTAGGGGCCTTCTATCTGGACTTCTACTGGGTCAAAGTTTCTGAAAGAGAGAGGAACTGCTGCAAAACCTTTTCTCTTTGCTTCTGCCTGCCTAACCATTCTCACAGATTCGTGTTAATAAGCCTTGAGACTCTGTCCTAAGAAGGCAGGCAAGCAGGCTGATAACCTGGTCCTAATAATGAGTAGATCTTTAATACAGCATAAATTATGACCCCAGTCATCTTGCTGTTGATATGCCTTGTACAACAACATCCCATCCTTTCCCTCTTCTAAATGAAATTGGATACAGATTTTCAAAGCTTCAGTAACTTTCAAATGTGAGGATAATTGGGGAATAAGAGGAGGAGGAGGAACTTATGTGATGCAAAAGCTTTTATTTACCCAGTGCCCTTACATGGGCAAATTGGAATGGGGAGAATTTGATTTGATTCATTAAATGGCTTTTCTGCAAATCTGCAAGAAAAAATATCTGACAACATGTTTGCTAATGAGGCGTATCCTTGAACAATTTAGAGCTGAATGCCCTTCTCATTTTGTTTCTACATATTCTTTATTGCTTAATATTTCCTATTAACATATGGAATATATATGCTGTATCTTGAGTGAAAGGTCAGGCATATTATAATATTTGTGCAAAAGAAGAAGTACAGTTGTAACGGGATGTGCATACTTGATTACTTACTGCATGCATCCTGCCTGGAATAAAATTGCATTGCACTTCCCAAATTTTGCTTATTGTCACATCTGCCTTTCAAATCAGAAATCTGCCAAACCCCTTCCCAGACACACTTAATAAACTGATTTTCTTGTAGCTGCTTCCTTTATCTTTGTACAAGAGAACAAAAACAGCATTTTTCCAATCATTAAGCACAGATGCAGTCTTCTCACATATGTGAAACAAGTCACCCAGCCACTCTATAAACAAACCACATTCAAATTTTAACATTTCCCCAGTTATACCATCTAAAGCTGCAGCCTTACCATTTTTCAACATTCTCACAGAGCTCTTTTCTTTTTTCTTGGACACTAATATTTATAGCATTTTTTTTTGACATACCAGATATATCTCTTCTGTTTTCTAAAAGCGATGCTAATTAAACAAGATTATAGAAAACATGGTATTCATTTTCAGTATGGAAATGTCGGTCTTGAAATTGCTTGCCTGGAACATCGGACTACTGGTTGGTGAGCATCCATTTTCCCTCTGAAGAGGACCTCCCTGGGTAGGGACATCTGCAGCTACAGTCACTGGCTCCAAAATAGAGGTGTGACCTCATGATTGAAGTTCAACCCCTTTTAAGAGACTGCAGTAATCCAGTTGGGAAGTGATTAAAGAACGAGTAACACCAAACAAGGCCTTCCAGTTCAGGAACAGGCTGGTGCACAAGACAAATCTTTGCAAAGGCCCTCCTGGCTACAACTGCCACCTGCCTTTGAGTGGGAGTCATGAGTCCAGGAGGACCACCTGATTGTGCATCAGCTCTGTCTGGGAGAGAACTGACCCATGAAGAATTAAAGATGAAAAGTCACCAGATCCAAGGGGGACAACATTCCAAAGCCATTTGGTCTTGCCAGGGTTGAGTCGCAGTCTGTTCTCCCCTATCCCCCAATCCCTCAAATTGACACAGCCAGTGTTTCCCACTTTTCTACAAAGTAATTGCTCCCCTCACTGTCCCTAGATATTTCTTTAATATCTTATATGTTCCCCACAGGAGACTCTACACTAGCATGAACTGTCCTATTTGGAGTGTCGTCCCATTAGAATGATGATCAGAAGAGTTATTCACCTCCTATATAAAAGCTCTACTTTTCTATGCTCAGACACAGAGTTTGAATCTGTATGACAAATGTCTACTATATACCCAATGGCAATCAAAGCTCAAAGATTCACTCCCAATTGCTGGTATTTTTAATTGCTGCTGTGATTATGAGGTTATTCCTCTTTTATGTGATTGATCACCCACCTCTAAAAAGCTTCTGAAATTCCTATTAATAGTCATCATTTTCAGAAATGTCTTTTACCCTCTTTTCACTGTTAATTGTTTCAGGATTTTCCTGTCATTTTTACCCTTTTTATTTACTGTACATGTTGCATTTTTCTTTCTTTTTTTAAAATGTTTGGTCTTGGACCATAATTAGATAAAACTAAATTTAAAACAAAGATAATAATATAAAGCAATATAATTTTGACTTTCCAAATTAACAAGCAGATTAAAATTCAAGTTGTAGTTTACATGCTAACCCTAAAGCTGCCTCTTTGATTTTTATTCATCTTTGAATTTTGATCTGATAATCAAAAAATGTGTCCCAAAATACAGCTGTTAGGAAAAATTGTGTCTAAGGTTGTGCACGTTGGGGAAAGTTGCAAATATAAATGTCTCCATGACAGAAAACTGTATGTATACAGGCATGCATTAGAGGAACCAATTTGCAACCCCTCCCCCCCCCAAAAAAACCCTAAAAACTTCTGTAAGAGATTATTATGTGAAAAAGATCACAGGCAAAAACTTTTGGGACATGAGATTTTATCACTAATGGCGGGCAAAAAAGGAACAAGAGCTTGGGACACTATACATTTAGGCTTAAAAATGTTAATTGATTGTGTCCCAATGTGTCAGTGTCCACTCATAATGACCGCACTGTGTGTCAGCCCTTTGAGGAGGTCAGGTCAGGAAGCAGACACCATAAGAAATATTTAATTGATGCAGGCTGTAATAACTGAATCTTGAAAGCCTGATAGCATTTCCTATTCCCTCCGTCTTAAACCAAAGAGAGTCAAGACGGGGCAATCTTGAGTTTCTTTCTCATGCTTTCTCATTTTCTGAGGCTGAACTCATGTTTTGCTAACAGTTGCCACATACCTTCTCAAATATCATCTGTCTGCTCCTCTACACTATTTTGACACATCCTACAAGTTCCACAGCTTCAAATTGCTTTTCCTATATGGCAACATCAGCAACTAGACAGCCCAAGGGCTTTAATCTAGCCATGTTGTAGGCTTTAATCTAGCCATGTTGTAAATACCATTAGTACTCAGAGATCTTCAGCTCTTCATCAGTAGAATGTTGGGTGTCATCTGATCTGAGGGTCCATCATCCAGTGCTATAACATCAATCATTTTATATTTTCTATCTGATTTTCTTGGTAAAAATACAAGGGGGTTTATCATTGCCTTCACCCGCGCAGTACAAATTGATGTCTTTTTTCATTAAAGTGATCATCTATCTCCAGCATCTTCCTATATCGCTGCTCCCCAATATAGGTGCCTGCAAGACTTAAGAGGGTTTTAAAAAAATAAGAAAGGTAAAGAAAGTGAAACAGATAAATGTCCATCACTAACTTAAAATAGCTCTTCATGGCTTTACATCCTGAGTTTCGATATCCGTGTCAATTGACCAGTGTTTCTTAAACTTTTTTGCTTTCAGGACACCTTCCCTCTTTTAAAAATTATGGAGGACCCGAAAAGAGCTTTTGTTTGTATGGGTTACATTTATTGATATTTACCATATTAAAAAGTAAAATGAGCACATTCATAGAATATTTATTTATTAAATCATTTAAAAATAACAATATTAAATCTATTAGATATTAACATAAATAAAATACTTTTCATTGAAGAACCCTACTGTATATTTTTTTAACAAATAAAAAAATAATAATGAGAAGAGTGACATTGATTTACATTTTTGCAAATATATTCAATATCTGGCAAATAAATGTGATTTCATGGACCCCTGAGAGGGTCTTGGGGGACCCCCGGGGTCCTCAGACCACACTTTAAAAAACCCTGGACTAGACTACAGATGATAAACCTTTTTGACCAGCTAATTTATTTGGGATGTTGAAAGCGTGTAGAGCAAGTTGCATACAAATGGCAAATGCCATTTGTGAAACATTCAGTCAGTTGCTACTGGTCACCTCTACTTTTGCCTCCTTTCTAGGTATAGAGGCATACTTCTAAAACAATAATAAAATAAAATAAATGAACAAGCAAAGCATTGAACTCCAGCTGTTACCCCTTAATAATTTTCTGAGAAAGTTTATGGATTCACTGTGGGGCCCAGGGATTTTATTTTACCTAAGGTCAATTCCTAGAGGCTGGAACTTTGTAGGATGCCAAGTCCTAATTTGTTATTTATTTTAATTAAAATAATCATTTAAGAAATGTAAGTCAGACAAGCAACAGAAGAGGTGCCTGTGGACATATTGGTCAGTGTGCACATTACTTCATTTGCCCTCGATCTGGAGAATTCATCTGAGGTAAGGAAGATGCAGTTCTGGATAGCAGCATAAATCTTCATTGTTTCTCTTCCATGTTCTCTAAGGTTCAGAAAATTTTCTAAATGCCTTGCCATCATGAAGTATAGAAAATGTTATAACCTCTCTGATTGAATTGCTTTGTGTGTGTGTGTGTGTGTGTGTGTGTGTGTATTTTTTAAAGGAGTTGTTCATTTTGTGTTTGCTTTACTTTTAGTGTCACTCTGACTTAGCAGGGAAAAACTGAATAGACTGTTGACAGTAGGGAGCAGAGTTTTACATCTATTGGAAAGAATTCACAACGTCTTAGAAATATCAATTAGTTGTACCTGGCTATTTTTTAACTCTGGGTGAAGTGCTTTCTGTTGAATCCTACAATTTCTGCCTTTTCAAAAAAGGCTTTTAGATGGAATCTAGAATGCCAGCTTTGCCTCTTCAGAGAAATTTGGTGAGTGGCTAATTTGTAGGAAGGCCATCATAATCTCTGTCATTTCTGAACTACATTTTGGAAACACTCCTTTACATTACTATTGAAAGACAACAATATATAGTTATAACATAGGTCTATGATGGGAGGTAATGAACAGTTATAATGTACAAATTAAAGCAAGATATTGGAAGAAAATGAATTCTCTGGTAGCATTTGGGAAACCCAACTGAAGGAAGATGAACTGGGGACTAGGATGCTTTCATTTACTTGAGTATTTGGACCCATCTGTCAGCCCTAAAAGTAAGTTTTGGAAAGAAAATGTGGCTGAACTTGAAAAGGAGAGAACCTCCCTCCCTCCCTCCCTCCTATCTTCTGTGGTGGATTTCTGGATAGGGTGGGGGATCAGACTAGGTGATCTCCAAAGTCCTTTCTAACTCTTACATTTTGTAATTATGGTTTCAATGACATACTTAGTAGTAATACTTTCCCTTTATTCTGCATTGGTCAGATGCCATCTTGAGTTCTAGGCACTACACTTAGAAAGGATTCAGACAAACTGGAACAAATTCAGAGAAGATGATCAAGGATGATTAGAGAATAATAATTAAGTCCTGTGAAGAAAGATTGAAAGAAATGGCAATGTTTAACTTGACAGGACTTTTCAAATATAGGATAGAATGTCACAGATGGGAAGATCAAGAGCTATCCTTCATCCCTTCACCTTGTAGAACACAAAATAGTGGCTTTAAGGTACAGGGATATTAGAGAAAGCTTCCCAAGCTTCAGAGAAAAAGCTTGACGGTAGAACCATTTGCCTAGAGAGGTGATGGTAAAAGCTTCACTGGATGTGTTCCAGCATGGGCTAGATGGCATTAGCCAAGTTTAATCTGATTTTTCGCACTGAAAGGTATTTCAATTCAATGCCTAAACAACCCCTTTCATCTCAGGTGTTATAATTCTGTGTATGCCTCTTGCAGAAGCAGTACTTTTGTGTGTATCTTTTGCTTTGCTTTTCTGTTTGTTGCAATGTCACAATGCAAACCCCAATGTTTCCTACTTGAACCCCAACGTTGGTTGTAAATATGTAAGTTGTGTAATTTGTGTCATAATGTTTCAACAGGCTTCATCTTCCCCCTTTGTAGATGCTTATGTCAAGAAGGACTGAGGATGTCCTTAAATGGGGCAAGGATTCTTTAGTGTGGTCATCACAACTTCAATGGCCCTGATTCAAATAATAGTCATTTCTTATCATTCAAAAACTGTTACACTTATTTGGGGACAACACATATTTCTCTAGATACTTTTTCCTTTAAGCTACTTTTCCTCAGCCTGGGTACCTGTTAAATGGATAAACATCAGCTCCCAGAATTCCCTAGTCATTACAGAGAATTCTGGGAGTTGGATTTTACACATGTGGAGGATAACCAGGTTGGGGAAAACTAGTTTTAGAGATATCAGAATATCAAATCCTCTGAATTGGCATTGTTTTGAATTTTGCTGAATCTGGAGATCTCTTTTGCCAAAGTGTTTGGTGATATTTATATATTCGAACAAGAAATTACAAAGCTTACCCTAAACTAGGTTTCTGAATCTGCAATGCTGCTAGTTTACAAGAATTATGCCAATAAAAGATACAGCAAAGCAGAGGTGTTGGTGGTTCATTAAAACCTGCTAAGCCTAAATAAAAGAGAGTAAATACTCTTCACTGAAGACCTTCTCTAAATGATGATTAATTACTCTTTTAAAGGATTATTCTAGAGATATGCTAAATTACTCAACAGCAATTTAAAGTTGGCAGACAGCAGACATTTTTCCGTCTGTTGTGCTCCTGCCGGCCAGCTTTTCTTGGCCTCTTTTGTAGTCATCCTGTTTGAAAATGGAATTGGGATTGTTGTCCTGTAAATTTCAGCTGTCATGTCAAATTATGTCACACTTTTATGCTGGGCAGTAATATGGGGTGATGCGGTATGTCATAAAAAAATGACTTGCTAACAGCATGCATGTCAGACTTCCAATTATCCTACAATGCTACAAAATAGGGAAGTGTTTGTATTCCCTACTCTATTGCATGCCTTCAAATTAATCTTTGCTCGGCCTGGATTCATTTGCAATTGCAGAAGAGTTGAAGAGCAGAAATTGCTAGGTCCTTCAAAGTTGCAAATCGTACCTACTTTTTTTCCCATGAGGGTTGTGGGTGAGGAATTACTAGACTTGGCCCTGCTAGCATTAACATTTACAGGGAAAGTTTTGCATGGACCACGGCAATGGTGGGGCTTGTGCGTGTGTTGGGGAGGGGAGAAAAAATAGGGGGTAGAGTAGAAAACGGAAATATATTTCATAAATATACTTCAGGTCCTGCCCTTGTGGTGAAGTCTGTGTAGTAGAAATATTCCTGAGAACAGGACTTACAGAGGAAAGGGTGGCAGTGAGTCTGTCTGGTAAAATATGATTTATTGCATTTGCAATCAGTTAGGGTTAGGGTTAGGCCAAGATAAACACAGGCCACGTTGGAGTTTGATTCCATCAAAGCCTTATGACAAGGCAGTTCACTGTGTTAACCACAGAGAGCTGTACAAAAGTAGCAAAGAATATGAATATATATATATATCATCATTATGGTTATTGCTTAGGAGGAAAAACAAAATGAAATAAAACCCTCTGGAGCCACTCGGACAGATGTACCAAATGGGAAAGAATGACTAAGATGCACATTTTTTCCTCCATGCTTCCCAAACTGCCTTGAAGGGGAAATCTGCAAAGTTTGCCATACCAGAAACAGAGCATACGGTACCTTTCCTTGAAGGGAATCAAATGTATGGATTTTGCCCGGGTTGCATCTGGCATAGAAATGGGTATTGATGGGCAAAGAAACTGAGTAGCTCTTTATGCTTCTTCTCTCACATTGGCCGTTGAGGAGCAGAAGAGCCCTACCATAAAGCAGTGGGTGATGGGATTGATAACCCAATATAAGGCAGATAGGAGAAGCCTGGGGCTTTCTAGATGAAGGATGTGTGATGTTTCAGGACTACCTTTCGCCTTGCTTTGCAATAAACAGAGCCAGAATAAAACAAAAAGTGTGTGAGAGAGAGAGATCTCAAGACAGAAATGACTTTTATTCAATATGCTATTACTTAAAATGAAATGGGTAAAATAGAGTTAACATTATTCCCTTCCAATTTTTTTCATCGCTTCCTGCTTCTCTCATTCTAAAAACCACAGATTTGGAGGGGAGGGAGCACATAGGAGGTCCTGGGCCCACAAGATGTAGATGATGTTGAGCTACTTCTCCCCTCTGTGATTATTCACCATTTTGACTAGGGCTGATGGAGATTTGAATCCAACAAAAATGAGGGACCATAGGTTTCCCATCCCTTGGGTCCTCATTTTCCAATCTTGCTCAGCACTTTAGAATCTCAATCCATTTATTAATCATTACCTCAAATAATTAAACTCAAATTGTAAGCCAAAGCCGCTGTGTCTCCCATCATAGTGGACTAGATAGACATTCATTGATGCTTGCTTCGCCTATTACAAAGTAAAATAATAATAATTAAATACAGATGATTGCAAACTTAAAAGAGGAGGAAAAAAGATAAAGTTTTGATAACTGGAGCACCTGTGCTGGCATATCAATTGAAATATTTGCATTTTAAAAAAATCCCAAATGAGCTGGAAACCCATCTGTTTATCTACTGCCTGAAATACATGAATGGCATTTGTTTTCAAGAAGAAGCAAGAGCAGCAGTTGTGAAAAGGCACGTTATTAGAAATCCCTAAGATCTGTAATGATTTTAATAAAGAAGAGAAATGTAATGAATAACAAAGGGAGAACACTTTGACCTTCCCAGGAATATTAGATGGCAGATGAAAGCAGAGATCTGAAGAAGCCTCTGTAGGCACGGCTGCTCCATTGCATGGCACAGTTAATTTTTCATTCATGTTTGGAATCACAGCTGCTAAGAAATAGCTATTCTTTCCTTGTTACCTCAGCTGCTGAGATTTGCTTTAGGATGTCAATTTTTTTCTTTTAACTTAAGGGATGAGGGAGTATTTTCAGAAAAAGCTCCCATAATTCTGGGCCAAATTCTGCATTTCTCAAAAACTTTCCCAAAAGTTGTGAAAGTGCCTTCTGTTTTTCTCTGGATGCTTGATAATTCTTTCAAACTTCTTTTGGACTTACATTTTTGTGGGAAGTGGTAAAGGATGCTGCTGCTGCTGGTGTTGTTTTCTGTTATAAGTTTTCCCATCTCTCTGTGACATGGTTGGAAGCATCCTAGGAGTTCAGCAGCACTGGTAGGGAGTAACCTCATGAGTTTGTTTTGGGTATTTTATGGTTAGCCATTTTGTAAGGAGAGAGCCAGTTTGGTCTACGGTTAAGGCACCAGGAGAACATGAGTTCTAGTCCTACCTTAGGCATGAAGCCAGCTGGGTGACCTTGAGCCAGTCCCTCTCTCTCAGCCCTAGGAAGGAGGCAATGGCAAACCACTCCCAAAAAACCTTGTCAAGAAAACTGAAGGGACTTGTCCAGGCAGTTGCCAGGAGTCAACACTATTAAGAAAGAAAGAAAGAAAGAAAGAAAGAAAGAAAGAAAGAAAGAAAGAAAGAAAGAAAGAAAGAAAGAAAGAAAGAAAATCTGCCCCACATAGCAACCAAATTGTAAAATTCCACCTTCTCAAAATTCTACATGTATCAGAAACATTTCCTTCCTATTTTTGCCTTAGATCTTTTTCTACAAGTTCACTTATTATTGATTTTAGAAAGTCTGTAATGACTGAGTTTTGGTTCTCTGTTGTTTTTCTTATTCGTGATTTTGTTGTATTGGTATGTAGTGTTCCTTTTTGCTGGTTGTATATCTCACTTAATAACAAAATAAAAACTCATGGTGAACCAATAAAAGGAGTGCTGACATCAGTCTGTCTATAGAAAAGTATTTTAATTATTCTTTGAATGGATTTGAGGTGTACAAATAATTCTTTGTACCAGTTTTACTTGAATTTCATCCTGTTACATTTGTCATATCAGCATAATGTGGATTAGTTTTATATGTAACTTTCCCCAGCATCTTCATTTAGTATACAATTTTCACAAATATATACAGTTTTGAATGCCAGTTTCTCTAATGTACACATTTTAGAGCTGAAAACTACATCTCAAAATTGCAAAAATGTGCAATATGACTGTTATGTGTGTGCCAATTTATATTTCAATCCAGGAAACAGAATTACTTTAATTACAAATGCAGAAACATTCTGTCCTAGTTCTAAATGCCTTAAACTGATTGTCCCTAAGGATAAGTTACAAAGCTTGAAATGAATGGGATCAAATACTTGCTTTTCAGTGCCATCCTCCAGTAAAGCAAATGAGCAGTTTTCCAGGGAAGCAGATTCCAGAGCAGACAACAGAGCACTAGAATTGTAGATAATTTACTAAGAGCAATTTCAACATTCTATAAAGAAGGAGATGCACAGCCTGCATCAGGATGAGGGGTGGCACACAGGTCTTAAGCAATATCTGGAGGATTGCACATCAACAGGGCTCAGACAAACATCTGGCTTAGTTATTTGAGCCGTACTTGAATTAGAATGAAACTAAATGTAATTCAGAAGATTGCTTCCTGTCTTCTTAATAATAGTCTCTATTTTCCAGCTAAAAATTCCAATTTGGCCACAACTTTTGCAGGGGTGGGGGTGGGGGCTTTGGAGGACTAAATCCAGCCAAGGGATGGCAGGTAGCTGCCGAGTGTTTCAAAGAATAAATTCTATATTCTTTGTCATTGAGTTGCCTTGTTAACCCTTCCCAAGTTGGTGCCTTTCAGATGTAAAGATTGCAGCTTCCAGAATCCTCAGCATTGGCCCCACCTAGGTTGGGGAAGGCTGCATTAGAGGAAAGCAAAAGAGGCAGTTTCCCTAGCTTTGATATGACTGGAACAAGGAATTGGGATAAATAACCTCTTGTCCTCCAGAGGCTTTGAATTTAGCTCCCATCAGCACCCAACCTGTGTGGCCAAGGACAAGGTGTTGTGGGAGATGTAGCCCAAATTTGAGAGTCAGAAGAACCAAGGACAAATGCAAAATGCTTGAGATCAGATACCTCCATTATAACAACAATACACAGATGACATCTTCCACACTTCTCCCTGAAGTTCTTCATCTCTGAAGACGCACAGGAAGGCAGGAGAAAGCAATGGAAGATTTGAACCCATGGAGAATTGTATATATATGTGTGGTAGCCCTCACTCTGTGGAAGTACTGTACATGTGGCTCCCACTTTCTTGACATGGGAAGTCATTATTCCCCTCTACTCTGCACTAGTGAGACCACACCTGGAGTACTGTGTACAATTCTGGGCACCGTATTTCCAGAAGGATATTGACAGGTTAGAACAGGTTCAGAGGAGGGCAACAAAGATGATACAGGGACTTCAGGACATGTCCTATGAGGACAGGCTGAAGGAACTGGGGCTGTTCAGTCTGGAGAAAAGAAGACTGAGGGGAGACATGATAGCAGTGTTCAGGTACATAAATGGGTGCCATAGGGAAGATGGTCAGGAACTCTTTTCCATGGCCACAGAAACTAGGACCAGAAATAATGGGTACAAACTGCAGCTACCTAGATTTCACTTAAATATAAGGAAAAACTTCCTGACGGTTAGATCTGTACAACAGTGGAACAGTCTACCTACGGAGGTTGTGAGTTCTCCATCTCTGGAGGTTTTTAAGAAGAGGCTGGACAGTCACCTTTCGGGGATGGTTTAATTGGTTTCCTGCATATTGCAGGGGGTTGGACTAGATGATCCATGTGGTCCCTTCCAACTCCAAAATTCTATGATTCTATGATTCTATGAAATTACCTATGCAACATAAAATATTTTTATGGCTCCAGCTGACTGGTTGAAGGCAACCAAGCTTGGCCAATCCCATTTTAGTACTTTTCATATATCTCTTAGTACTTTTCCACTTGAGTACCATTGCCTGATCCACTTCAGGTGGGAACTCTTGTTTTGGGGACCACTTTGTGTGTCAATAACCATCACTGGTTCTGAGAACAATCTCTTCTTGAGTCTTCCATACTGGAATTTTTCCATAGGCTCTTCACCCAGGCCTTTTGCAAGGGTGCTTGAAGACCCCTTTTCTCCTTTTTCTTTGTTCCCATCCAGATTTGTCATCTCAGCCATCTTTGTTCTTTTTTTGTTTTGTGTTACTTGTTTTTAAATGCTTTTAACAATTTGTAAACCACCCAGAGTTGCTGGGAGTTGGGTGGCATATACATTTAATAAGTTATTATCATCATTGTATGCTGCATAAGCTGACATTTTCAAAAACAACCCTTCTGAATCTATTGTCTGCTTTGAGTGGGTTTTGTTTAGTCCATTTTTCATACACATCCATTCATATTTAACACATGCATATATGTGTGTGACTATATGTGTGCGATCAGGCACAAACCTATATGTATAACTTTGTAGTATAACACTGGTAACAATAGGACAGTGCACATTTTCAGTTGCAGTGCAAACGCATCTGCCACCTATTTGATTCTCTCTTAGTGTCACAGAAACTGTTACAACCTTCTGTGCAACAGCTGAAGTAATCTAATCTTCCCTCTGCCTGGCTGAGGGCAAAGCACTTGTGTGATGGGTCTAGCACTACTCAGCCACTTTCTTATCTCTGCGTGATAGGATGACTTGAAACATTTCCAGTGCAGACCACTGCTTGTGATGACAGATGAACCAAGAAGTGAATGATGGAGTTATCACAGTATCATTTCAGCACACAGCCTGGCCGTTTTGAGTTAGGAGCCGTTCTGTTTGTATCTTCATTCACAGTGTGCTCAGAAATAGCCCATGATTATTGCCAGTTTTATTATTTATACAAAGTAAAATGTTTTAGTAAAGTGGACTTTTAAATATGGACAGAGTCAACACTTTTACAGAAGTGGGTTGATCTCTCCGCGTGTAATAGAATCTGGTGAAGTGGTCAATAGACTTTCTGGCCATACAGTATGTTCATGTAGTGATGCTTTGCAGTTTATGTTCTGTGAGTGTTCATGTGGAGAAAAGAATCATTCCTTCTGGTTCTCATCCCAGAAGCAGCTCTTTCAGCAGAACACCAACCTCGGATTTCATTCTGGAATGTGGCTGAAGTGTCAAACTTTGGCTTGAGTGTGTTATCCCTAGGAGAGGGGGTTCAGAAACTGGAAGTCAAATTGGCCTTTGAACAGCATAACATTGAGGGTATGCTTCAAGGGGTTGGTGGCACAAAGACAAAAGCTTAATTTAGTTGTTCAGTTACGTATTTTTATATTTGTTTGTACGTTCAGTTTTCATTTCATTTTGCCTGTATTGCATTTAAGAATTAAACGATCATTTCCCCTTTCCATGACATTAAAAATGTCAAACCCCTAGGGAGAGGATCCAGAGACTGGGCGAGCTATTGACCCTAGGCACTCAGCTTGTGCTCCCCACTAAAGGTCACTTCTTTCCCTATTTGTGAATCTAGGCTGGTCTTAATGTCAGGCTGTGTTTGATTTCTTTGACCTCTCACACAGCCGGAACATGTACTGTCCCATGATTCAGTTGCTGGCCCCCTTCACAGTACTTTTCTGGAGGGGCTTCATGCTTTTTAAGAGTAGCAAGAGTCAAATGCGCGCACGCGCAGGCACACACACACACACACACGCACGCACACGTTTTTAGTGATGAGGGAAGGGATGTATAATATACCCCAGGGAATTAGGCAGCTATTTCCTTTAGCAGATAGAGCCTACTTTCCAAAATTGGCAGCATTTCTGCCTGTCTCTTGACAAAAGCTTCAGCTTGGGTTTGTTTATTTGGTTGTTTGTTGCTTTTCTCCCCATCATTGTGACAGCTAAAAGAGGCGAGGAGGCACTGGGGACCTTCCTGGAGGAACCCTAAGGACTCTCTGAAGAGCAGTTGAATGAAATGCCTTAGAGCGAAAAGGAGCCATTTATCAGAGCTAACTCTGAGGTAAAATATTCCTTTAACCGCTTCCTCATGCTCTTCATGGCCACTCGGTGTCAGCGAAGATAACAAGTGGCTTTCTAAGCCAGGGCACAAAACCAGGTTTTATTTTGGTTTGGAGTGGGGTTTTTTTTTGGTTATGTTTTGTTTTTTGCCTTGGTGTTTCCAATGTGGATATGGATGCACAGATTGTCACTGATTTAAAGCATGTGGGGAAAACCCATGGAGAATTATATTTCTTTCATGATTGAATGCTGGTACTTGGTGTTATATAGGAAAGCAGTTGTTCAGTTTAATAGGAGCACAGCTGGTGTTATGTGAAAAATAACCATTATGATGGAAAGCACACATTTTTCAGGTTTCCTGTCAGATCTATCAGGGCACGTTGGGTGTGCTTGCTGTAGAGTTCTGACATTCCTTGAATGAGCAGTTTAGCATTTTAAAAAGCACAATTTTCTATTTTTTTTTACAGAAAAATCTTGAATCATTGTGTACTTAATGGAAGAGTGTGAGTTAGAGCAAAAAGGAAAGGCAGAACAATTTTTCTCCCCTACCCAGGATTTTAAGCAACATACAATCACTTCCTAGGAGCATGTGCAGACTTTTGGCATTCCACTGATTTTACTTTGTGAGTGACAGAAGTTGTAAATGTTTAAGGCAGTCTTCTGTAACCTGGTGGGCTTCCAACTCCCACAGTTCCCAACAACTATGCTTGCTGGCATCTTGTCTCTGAATTTAACTGGATGAATGTAACTTATAATTATTTTAACAAGTCACATTCTTCCCTACATCCTAACTGTGCAATTATCTCCTACTCCTAGTCTTTCCTCCACACACACACACACACCCTGACTTTATCTCTCTATTATCACAGATGTATCTTGTTATGGGGGGGGAGGGGAGAGAGAGAGAGAGAACTCTCTGGTTTTCTAAATAGTTTTCATAGCCAGTTCTGATTGTCCATTCCCTCACAACCATTTTCTGGATATCCGAAGCTTTTTAACATAGGATACTTCAACGTAGGGTTCTGGTGATGCTCCTGGATTAGTGCTATATCCTTGGGTTCCAATAATCAAGGTACTTCTGGTGCCACTCTGGTGCAGCACCAGTCATGAAAGTCCTGTTTTCCACTTTGCAATGATGGAGCTTTGCAGAGCTTGGAGGGTTGGGGTGGAGGTGAGAAGTGTCACCTCCTGTTTCCTTGAGTCTCCTCCTTCTGTACAGCTAGGAAACTGGCCCTGTGCCATGATATCCTTTCAGTGGGCAAAGGAAAGCGAACAGAGAGGTAGCTTCACAGATCCCCCTCACAGAAACCAACGTTGCTTTCTATTTGCCACATTGATAAAAGTAGCAGAATGAGGGCAAGAAAGATGGGGGCTCAGTGGCTGGCTGATGGTTTTGCACTCCTCCCTTGTCCAGCTTTTCACCAATGGAGTTTTGCAGGTCGTGTTTTCCCTTCAATCATCACTCAGATGCTTCATGATGTTGCAGGGGTGGCAGTCTAAGGGTGTCGACGGTTTGTGGGATGAAACCCAGGCTGTTTGGAAGTGCCCAAGCCATAAAGGCCTCTCCTCTCAGATTTTATACAAGTAGGCATTTCAGAGGTTTTTCTGGAGACCACAGAATAGGAAGAAAGATGACAATGACCTACCACAATAATTCAATATGGATAGCACTTTGTGTACTAAATGTGTGACAACTCAGAGCTAATCCAGATCTCCTATTCCTCTTTCTCAAGTAGTTTTCAGTCCTTATATACCTACAAGAGAAATTCAGCTGAAACAAAGTCCACCTCAGCCTCTCAGTGCTTGAATGATCCATTCCATCGCACGGCAGCCTCTATCACTATGTTCTTGGATCACTCTTCACATGTTCGTTTTTCAAATTCTCATCTCAGATACGGGGCCCAATCTGACACCAGCTTGGTTGCTGACTCAGTTCTGCTATGAATATTTCATATATCATTCTGAGTGAATACTTATAAGTGCAGTCTAAATAGAAAAGATTTATGAGGATATGGTATGCCATTACATTTTGCTTAGCAATTTCCTTCCTTTTAGAGAAACCCCATAGAGAAATTGCATTTATTGACAATTTCTGCAATTCCTTTCTAAAACTCCACATATTGTGCTGCACGGTTATTTTTTTTCTTATTCAGTTTTAAATGGTTTGCATTTTCTGAGTTAATCTCTTTTACTTTTAAGCAGATATATGATTTGTTATAATTGAAACCAGTGATAAATGGGGGAGGGGCGGGAGAAGAGATTCTCCCAGGTTTGTTTAGATAAGAGTCCCATTGCAAAACTCTGCATCGCAAAGATTGCATTGAGTAATCATATAGGTACCACTGATGTACAGAGTTCATTTCTTCAGCATTATGCACCTGCTGTAAGTAATAAAAGTGAAGTCTGGTAATGTCTAAAGCTTTTTTTTTTTTAATTGAAGTCTAGCCTTTGATTCAATTTAGCCTGTTCCATGTTTGGTTTTTTTCTTCATTACACAAAAGGTATTTGTGTGGCTTCATTCATGCTAGGTTTGGAAACATCAGTTTTTATTAATAAATTAATACGTTAATAATGTAATAATACATTAATAAAAACTGACATGTTTCCAAACCTAGCACGAATGAAGCCACGCAAATACCCTTTGTGTAGTGAAGAAAAAAACCAAATATGAATTAATTACATCTTTATTTTTTTTGTTGAAGAAAGATCTGTGGTTCTGATGTCCCAAAAATAACTGATATTCAGGAAAGCCCATCATGGAGTTTATAATATAATAATGAGTTTTTTCAGAGAGAAGATTTTTTTAGGTGAAAAAAGGGAAGTGAAAAGTCAAATATACAATGGCTATTAGAGTAACTTTAGTTGCATTTAAATTAAACACACACTTTAATGAAAGTATATTTGACTTATTGTTAGAGTTTGCACAACACAGTAAGCCATCATAGGTTTTGTTTAGTTTTGTACTACCATGATATTTGAACCCAGTCATTGAGGTTTATCATTATGGTCATCATGGTTTAATGCTATTGTAGGCTACAGTTGTTTAACACACCTTGGCTTAATATGATATTGAACCCATCCCCTAGTGAATACCTAACATTTAATACCATTTAAAAACCAGTGGGGGCAATCTATCTATCCTTGGTTATTTAGCTGCGATAGTAACAGGAAAACAATTAGCATCAGCATTTCTCCAAGAGCCAAAGGGAAAGAACAACGTTTCCCATCATCCTCTGCTGAGGCACTTGAATAGAGGGTGATAGAGTGATAAAGCAGAACAACTTCTGGTATTTTTCAAAAGAATACATGCCAACTGCCAGTTCTCCAGTTAGTTTCTTTATTTAATGTGTTTTTAAATGTATGTATTTTTGAGTTTTAATGATTATCCTGTATTTTTCTGGCTCATTGTCTCGAGCCCAATTTTTATTGGCCAAGAAGCATAATAGATAGGCAAACACTCTGAAGTCCAGGTCATGAATACCATTCATTGTTTTGCAATAATGAATCCACTTGTGAACAAAAGGGAGATATTTATAGTCTCAAAGATCCCCAGTATTTATTTCTTAACAACAGATTTCTGACCATTTTCTTTTATAGGGATAATTTGTGCTACAAGGCTCTGAGCCTGTGGCCCATAATCTGACCATAACTGGCCAACTGAATGATTGTGGAGAAAAAAAGACAGAGAGAGGGAAAACACAGGAAATGATCCAGCCGGATTCCTGACCAGCATCAGTGCATAGTAAATGATGACAAATTCAGTAATAAGGCAATCACTCTAATGAAAAGTACAACAATAAAATTAATCTCTTGATGATGATGACTGCTGGTGATAAAATAGTCAATGGGACCAGGAAAATGCTTGAGTGAACAGCAGGGGTGTTGGAGAGGGGCAAAAAAGTCAAGATGGTTATTGAGATACATGTTCATGGCAATGAGAACAAATTTTGCCCAACGCTGGAAGAAAGGTACAATTCTGACAATATCTGATTGGAGCTTAAACTTGGAGAATATGCAGCAATGGCAAAATTAGCAGCATATAATCACAACAGGAGTTTAACCAAATTTAAGCAAGAATGTTTCCCATACATAAAATATATCACACAGAGTGGCAAATATAAACATTTAGAGTTTGGCTTCTAAGGGGGCCTAAATGTTTATAAACATTGCAACTTGGCAGAAGCACAGAAAGGGGGAAATTAGAAACCAAATAGCCTTCCCCCCCCCCTTTTTCCCCCTTCTTTTTTCTTTTAGTTGTTGCCTATTTTGCTTTGTCTTCTCTCTTTTTCTCAAAATGCAAAAGCAATAATAACAATACTGTACAGCGGAGGCCTTAATATTAAGTAATCAGCTTAAGACAGAAACCTTTATTGTACAATAAATATTTTGATGTAAGTTACAATTGTTTATTAATATTATACTCAGCTTTGGACGTAAAATCTAAACAAATCTTACGTTTAGTAACTTCAGCATTTCAAATCCTAGTTAACTGATATAATACCTTTTTTTCTATCTTTAAGGGTCTACGTTATATAAACATTCGAGTTTTAATAATCTCTAGTCAATACTGTATAAATACCACTGTATCAAAAAATATGTCTTATGATAATATTATATATGTTGATCTATCCAGATCCATATAATATTATGTATTATAAGTATGTCTTATAATAATATAATAAAACAATTTTTTTTACAGAGTCTACATGGTATTCATGGTTGTGTGATGGAAGCTCCAACCTTTTTTTCACATGTACGTGAAACATTACATGCAAGTATAAAAGAAGTGGGACTTTGGTCACACAGGCTTGAGCACCATCTTGCAGTTTTGAGGACCCCTTGCAGATGCCTCTGGAGGCCAGATTGTTGCAGAAAATTTAGAGACAGGACGCTCAGGTCTTCATTCAGGAGAGGAGTTTATTTGCGCAAAGGTTCAGCATAGGTAGCAAAAAGTCTGAACCCCAAAAGGTTCTTGGCACAGGCTTTTTATACATTTTGATCCCAGGGGTCTTGGTGCCCACTCCCCTGTTTTCCTTAGGGATTGTACCAGCGAATCAGTGTGTGGCAGCCTGGCATTTCTCCTTATTTGGAACTATCTCCCAGTTTTACCTTATTTGGTATTCTCTTTCATTCCTTTCCTTATATGGCATCTTCTCCTATTTCTACCTTCCTAGCCTTATATGGTCATCTCGCTACAGCCCTACAGTCATTACCTTATTTGGCCATTTTCCTACATTCCTAACCTTATTTGGTAACCTTTCTTGGTTCTACCTTAAGATGAGTCTGGAATGAGCTGCGGAAACATTCCACTGTAGAATGTATTTTTATAGACTTGTAACAATAACATAATGATCAAATCAGCATTGAAATGTCACTTTGAATAGATAATGCCTTGTGAATAATTAAAATAGCTCTTTAAGGTAGGTCCATAGTATTTATGTCATTTGAGAAGCTAAAAATAGTGGCTTGACTAAGCCCATCTACTGAATTTATGATCACAGTATGATTTGAAAGAAGCAAAGTTTTGAGTCACAGCCTTGATGCTACATTCTGGTTATAAATAGCATCTCTGTTTTTATCCAGATAATAAGCAATTTAATTTAAAATAATATCTTGTTATCCTTAACAGTTGCTAACCACTCTGCACAGACCAGAGTATAAAACCTTCCTGTGCAAAAGATTGCACTTAGACTAAGCAGAGTGTGTCAGGGTCTGTATTCCTCAATTAGTGGGTGGGGCCAGAACCAAAACTTACTTTGATGTCAATATTTCATTTAAATAAAATTAATCATGACTAATCAGTCACATCCTTAATAATGTTCCTAATTTGTCAACTTAAAAAGTACAATTTTAGAGATCTCAGGTAGGTGTGGCATGTCAGGCTGTGATCCTGTAGATGAGACTAAATTTAGTACATGGATCTGGAAAGATCATCAGTATTGTTTGGAGAGTGAACAGTTGGCTGAATATTATCAGGAAGGGTTGAAGAATGTCTTAGGCTCATTCCCTATTAATTCAGGTGATATTATATTTGAAGATCTAAGCAGGGGTAAGATTTGTCACTGTTGCTAAAGAGTCAATTAAAATCTGTCTTATGACAAGGAGGAAAGGGAAGGCTTTGTCCGCAATGACAAGCACTTGGCTGTCACTGAAAGTGATGAGCTTGCCTCAGGGAGACATCACCACCCACTCGGATGAAATCCACGGAGGTGTTATGACCTATTTGAATCCTGATTGAGCTTCATTGTCTTGATCCATAGGAAACCAATTGCTTAGAATTCTTGCCCTGTCAGTCTGCAGAATGTGCTTTCAATCCCTTCCACAACTTGCAAGACAGCTTGGTGGTGTGTGCAATGCATGCTGTGAAATATCAGCATTGTATGAAACTGATGCTGATAATGACATGAGCAGTTTCATATGATATGAAACTGATATGAAATATCAACATTGTATTTAAACTGGTGTTGAAGTACTGAGTGTCAATTTGCTATGTATGCAGGGAGTATTTACTTCCCCTGCTTGTACAGTCTGGGTCTGATAACTGGTTAAGGGAGTGGGGTGATTGATTGATTGATTGATTGATTGATTGATTGCCTTCAAGTCAGTTTTTGACTTCTGGCAAGTGTCTGGACAAGTCCCTGCAGTTGTCCTGGCAACATGTCCAGAAGTGGTTTGCCCTTGCCTCCTCCTTCCAAGGGCTGAGAGAGAGAGACTGGCCCAAGGTCACCCAGCTGGCTTCGGGCCTTAGGCAGGACTAGAACTCACCATCTCCCAGTTTCTAGCCTGGTACCTTAACCACTGCACCAAACTGGCTCAAGGGAATGGGTATAAAAGAACAATTTTGACAATGGATAGGTAGTGTCTCCTGCTGAAGTGTCATTTAGGGAATCAGTTCTATTTAAAGTACTTTTTCAGCAAATGACTTGGAGGTAGGGAGAAACAGGGAATCGGCTGTGTTTACAGATGACACCAAACTATGCAGGGAACAAATAAAATTAAAAGATAATCTAAAAGGATGTTTCCAAACTGGGTGGATGGGCTTTTGAATGGCAAATATAGTCCAGTGTAAAACAGTGTGAAATGAGGCAAAATTAATGAAAAATAATAAGCAGTTCATAACAGCAAAATCAGAACAGGCTTGTTCCAATGGACAGAGGCTTAGTAGACCTAATGCATTAATTCTGATAACAAAATAGTGGTAGATAAAATAGAGTAACTGAAATCTTTCACTCTTGTTTATGATATTTGGACTTTATGAAAGTGTTGTATAAATTAAATTGTTTGAATTGTGTGATAAACATTTATTTCTTACAGTTGTACCAATTTGAGTTCTGTAAATTAACTTTGCTACTGGTCTAATGAGTGTTCGTTAACCATACTTAAAGTTTTAAATTCTTTAATATGAAACCTACTAAGTGGCAGGAAGAAACAAGGTAACTAGTAGCATTGTTTATTATGTCTCCTTAGTCCAGGATCTAGATGTTTATCTTCTAATTTCAACTGAAGGACTATGACTGTGTGCAAATTATTCAAGGAGCTTATACTTGGACAGAAAAATAGGTGTGTGTAGGTGTACATGATGCTCTGGAACCGATAACGGTTTGTTGTTTAGGGAACTAAATAACACACCCACAGATAAACCAAAACTGTGTTTTAAAAACTCATTAAATGTTAAAAGGTTAGATAAATTAAAGGAAAAACTAGCCAAACTCTTGTATAACTAGGTATGCAAGAACATCAATATTGCTCATTGAACAGCCTATTCTTCTAATTTGAAAAGAGCAACTATTTGTCATGGTTCCTGTCCTTGGGATGGCAGTTATCTAATTAAATGCATATGAAATTCAAAAGCCTTTACAGAGGGACAGTAATTTTCCTTGGTTGTTTTTAAAGTCTCCAAGATGAGAGAAGAATTATGCTGAGCAGATAATGGATGAATTCCTCCATTGTGCATTAAGACCTTGAATTGACTAATCATCCAATGGGTATTAATCAATGTGTTATCTTTTAACTTAAAATTAAAGGTTCTGTTCTCATTTATTGCTGATGCTAGTTAATGATACTTGCAGCTCTTGATTACCATGACATGCACTGTGTGCTGATTGCCCAGCAAAAGACCACAAAAATAATCAAAATTAGATTGGATCTAAAGGAGGCATTTTCAGCTTATTACAGTTATTTCACTCCTAGCAAATCCATGTAGAAATAGATCCCTTTTCGGAATATAATTCTTAGTGTATAATGTAGTGTACAGGTGAAACTCGAAAAATTAGAATATCGTGCAAATGTTCATTTATGTCAGTATGGCAACTCAAAAGGTGAAACCAATATATGAGATAGATGCATTACATGAAAAGCGAGATATGCCAAGCTTTACTTTGGTATAATTGTGATGATTATGGCGTACAGCTTATGAAAACCCCAAATTCACAATCTCAGAAAATTAGAATAGTGTGAAAAGGTTCAATATTCTAGGCTCAAAGTGTCCCCCTCTAATCAGCTAATGAATCCATAACACCTGCAAAGGGTTCCTGAGCCTTTCAGTGGTCTCTCAGGCTGGTTCAGTAGGAATCACAAGCATGGGAAAGACTGCTGACCTGACAGTTGTGCAGAAAACCATCATTGACACCCTCCATAAGGAGGGAAAGCCCCAAAAGGTAATTGCAAAAGAAGTTGGATGTTCCCAAAGTGCTGTATCAAAGCACATCAATAGAAGGTTATGTGGAAGGGAAAAGTGTGGTAGAAAAAGGTGCACAAGCAGCAGGGATGACCGCAGCCTGGAGAGGATTGTCAGGAAAAGGCCATTCAAAAGTGTTGGGGACTTTCACAAGGAGTGGACTGAGGCTGGAGTTAGTGCATCAAGAGCCACAACACACAGACGGATCCTGGATATGGGCTTCAAATGTCGTATTCCTCTTGTCAAGCCACTCCTGAACAACAAACGTCAGAAGCGTCTTACCTGGGCTACAGAAAAAAAGAACTGGTCTGTTGCCCAGTGGTCCAAAGTCCTCTTTTCTGGTGAGAGCAACTTTTGCATCTCATTTGGGAACCAAGGACCCAGAGTCTGGAGGAAGAATGGAGAGGCACACAATGCACGATGCTTGAAGTCCAGTGTGAAGTTTCCACAGTCTGTGTTGATCTGGGGAGCCATGTCATCTGCTGGTGTTGGTCCACTGTGCTTCATTAAGTCCAGGGTCAACGCAGCCGTCTACCAGGAGATTTTGGAGCACTTCATGCTTCCTTCCGCAGACGAGCTTTATGGGGATGCTGACTTCATTTTCCAGCAGGACATGGCACCTGCCCACCCTGCCAAAAGTACCAAAACCTGGTTCAATGACCATGGGATTACTGTGCTTGATTGGCCAGCAAACTCGCCTGACCTGAACCCCATAGAGAATCTATGGGGCATTGCCAAGAGAAAGATGAGGGACATGAGACCGAACAATGCAGCGGAGCTGAAGGCCGCTATTGAAGCATCCTTGTCTTCCATAACACCTCAGCAGTGCCACAGGCTGATGGCATCCATGCCACGCCGCATTGCGGCAGTCATTGCTGCAAAAGGGGCCCAAACCAAGTACCGAGTACATATGCATGCTTATACTTTGCAGAGGTCCGATATTGTTCTATTTCTAATCCTTGTGTTATTGATGTCATGTAATATTCTAATTTTCTGAGATTGTGAATTTGGGGTTTTCATAAGCTGTACGCCATAATCATCACAATTATACCAAAGTAAGGCTTGACATTAAAAAATCAACATTAAAAAAACTAAGATCATGGCATCTGAACCCATCAATCCCTGGCAAATAGAAGGGGTAGAAATGGAAGCAGTAACAGACTTCATTTATTTGGGCTCCAAGATCACCGCAGACGGAGACTGCAGCCATGAAATTAAAAGACGCTTGCTCCTTGGGAGGAAAGCTATGGCAAACCTAGATAGCATATTAAAAAGCAGAGACGTCACCTTGCCGACAAAGATCCGCATAGTCAAAGCTATGGTTTTTCTAGTAGTAATGTATGGCTGTGAGAGCTGGACCATAAAGAAGGCTGAACGCCGAAGAATTGATGCCTTTGAACTGTGGTGCTGGAGAAGACTCTTAAGAGTCCCCTGGACTGCTAGGAGGTCAAACCAGTCAATCTTAAAGGAAATCAACTCTGATTGCTCATTGGAAGGATTGATAATGAAGCTCAAGCTCAGATACTTTGGTCACCTAATGCGAAGAGAGGACTCTTTGGAAAAGACCCTGATGCTGGGAAAGATGGAAGGCAAAAGGAGAAGAGGACGGCAGAGGATGAGATGGCTAGATAGCATCACTGAAGCAATGAGCATGAAATTGAGCAAACTCAGGGAGGCAGTGAAAGATAGGAAGGCCTGGCGCAATATGGTTCATGGGGTCACGAAGAGTCGGACACGACTTAACGACTAAACAACAACAACAAAGGCTTGACATATCTCGCTTTGCATGTAATGCGTCTATCTCATATCTTGGTTTCACCTTTTGAGTTGCCATACTGACATAAATGAACATTTGCACGATATTCTAATTTTTCGAGTTTCACCTGTATATGTGTATTATGAGATTTGGTACCATTGGTGGTGGGGGGGGGGGGGGGAACAGAGTAGCTGAATTATTATGTATAACTGGAGTAGATTAAGTGGGTTCTGGGTTGCCACTAGATTACTTGTTTAGATCCTAGTGAGACATGATGCCAGCCATGGAAAGGAGGATTGGAAGAAGTAGACTATAGGCTAACAGAAATGTAGGGTATGCAAAGATAGACATGGTCCAGAGACACGAGAGGATTAGGAAAAAGCCTGAGGGAGAAATTTCAGAGATAAATAAAAATAAGGAGAGAGTATACAGAGAAATCAGCTGAATAAGGTTAGTAGCTGCTTAGGAGAGAACTGTATTATTTGAATTCGCCAGCTTTTCAGATATGATTATGACACATCACAACATAGCAATATAACAAGTTGTAGTCCAGGAACAGTATGAAATCTGTCTTTGCAAAATATGGGGTAAAAGAGTGGACTTAAGCTAGAATGCATTAGATATGATTGAACAAACTAGAAGTAAGTCTTGATTGATTGATTGATTGATTGATTGATTGATGATGTGCCATCAAGTAAATGTCAACTCTTAGCAACCACACAGATAGATTTTCACTATGACAATCTGTCCCTAAGCTGGTCCTTCAAGTATTCCAATGGTGTGCCCATTGCTGCAATAATTAAATCTATCCATATTGTTGCTGGTTGTCCTCTTCTTCTCTTTCCTTCTTTCTTTCCCAGAATGATAGACTTCTCAAGAGAGTTAGGTTTTCACATAATGTTTCCAAAGTATAATAATTTGAGTCTGGTCATTTGTGCCTCAAGTGAGAACTCTGGGTTAAGTTGTTTGGTGATCCATTTGTTTGCTGTCTTGGCTGTCCATGTCTCAGGAGTCTTCTCCAACATCAAAATTCAAAAGTGTCAGTATTCTTTCAAGCCTGCTTCTTCAAAGTCCAACTTTCAGTTCCATGTCTACAAATTTCTGATCTTTGTAGGTATAGACAAATCCCAGCATCTCAATGTCTTTTCCAAGACCTTCATTGCTACCAAGTGCTAGTCTGTGATGTATCCTTGACTGCTGGTTCCTTTACTGTTGATGGTTGATCCTAAAAGACAGAAGTTATCCACCACTTTGATATCTTCTTTGTCAGTTCTAAGGCTGGTTGTTGTACCTGTTGCTATTAATTAGTTTTCTTTCTATTTAACCTTAGTCCCATTTTTTCACTGTGCTCCTTGACTTTCATTACTAGAGCGTGCAGCTCATTTGTATTTTTGGCCATCAGAGGAGTGTCATCAGCATAGCATAGGTTACTGATGTTTCTTCCTCTAATTTTAAAGCCACATTCATCTTCTTTCAATCCAGCTTCCTTCAGTATGTCTTCTGCATAAAGGTTGAGTAAATAAAAGGAGAGTATACAGCCTGTCTCACTTTTTGCTAACCTGAAGCCTGTGTGTTTTGTCATGTTCCATCAGACTGTGGCTTCCTGACAAAGAGATGTTCTGGGATTCCCATTTTTCTAAGCACATTGCACAGCTTGATGTAATTGATACCATCAAAGGCTTTTCTATAATCAGTGAAGCACATACTGACTTCTTTTTGGCATTCTTTGGCATTTTCAGTTATACAGCATGCATAGTATGCAGTAATGTCTTGTGTTCCTCAGACCTTTCTAAAGCCATCTTGAACATCTGGCATCTCTTTTCCACGTACAGCTCTAAACTGTATTGGATGATCCTAAGCATTATTTTGCTACCTTGTGAAATTACGGAGATTGTACAATAAATTGAACACTCTGTTAAGTCTCCTTTTTTGGTTTTGGAATTTAGATTGATCTCTTCCAATCTGTTAGCCTCTATGTCATTCTCCAGATTTGTTGGCATAGCTTGTTAGAACCTTTACTCATTCTTCTTCTGTTGCTTGACATATTTCAGTGGGTATTCCATCACTCCTGTGGCCTCCAGTAATAACTGGAGTGCTGATCTATCTTCACCTTCCAGTACTAGAGCTTCTTGTAAGTAGGGAATATCTTCTAAGGTATCTTGGATGTTGACCTCTCTATACTACAGTATTTCAGTGTACTCCTTCCATCTTTGTTTGATCTTTGAATCAATTGCTATCTGTCCACTGGCATCCTTTAACCTAGCAATTCGAAGTTGGAACCTCCTTCTGAGTTCAGAGATCTTTTGGAAGACTTTATTTTTCCATTTCTGCTTTCATATTTAATGTCTTTATAGATGTTGTAATACTGCTTCTTGTCTCTTCTAACAGCTCTCTGAAACTCTTTCTTAAGTTCCTTCCTGAGATTTTTGTCTTTTTTGGGTTTGGCTCCTCTTCTCTTTTTGATAATTTCCACAGAATCTTCTGCCATCCAGTTTGCTTTCTTCTCTTTCTTCATTTTTGGCAGTCTCTTTTCCCATTCATCCTTAACAACTTACTTAAGTTTATTCCACAGTTCCTCTGCTTCTCTATCAAAGAATTTCAAAGCAAGTCCTGATGTTCTCCTTGAAAATGGTGCATATATATTTAAGATCATACTGTGGACACTGGTTCACTTTTTTCTTCTTTAGCTTAATTTGGAACTTGCACATGAGCAGTTTGTGATCTGTTCCTCAGTAAGCACCTGGCCATGTCTTTGATGCTATAACTGACTCCTCCACCTTCTTTTAACAATAATGTAGTCAATTTAATTCCTATATTCTCCATCTGGTGATGTTCATATATATAGGTATCATTTTGTTTGTTTGAAAACAGTGTTAGCAATGAAGAAGTCATTGGATTGGCAGAAATTGATAAATTGTTATTTCACTTAATTTTGGTTTCCTATGTCCTACAATCCAACTACCTTTTCCTCCTTAATATTTCCAACTTCGGCATTCCAGTCTCCAATCACAAGCAGTACATCTTGTTCTGTTGATTTCAAATTGAACTTTATACAAAACTCATCAACCTCCTCTTCTTCTACATTAGTGATTGGAGCATAAACCTGGGTAATCATCATATTAAAGGGTTGTTGATTAAGTTTGATGATATTATTTGGTCATTAATTATATTGTAGCCAAGTACTGTTTTTGCTATACCTTTCCTAACTATAAAAGCAACACTGTCTCTTTTTTGTTTTTCATGACTTGAATAGTAAACTGTGTCCAGTCCCAGTCCCTGATGCCTCAGATGTCATTTTGTAGTTGTCTCATTTCATCTTTCTGTGTGTTCAGGCTTCCCATGTTCATACATCTTACATTCCATGTTTCCACTGTAATTCTATCTTTGCAGCTTCAAATTTTCTTTTTTTGTATGGCAACATCAGCAACTAGATGTCCTGAAGGCCACATCATAAGCACCATTAATACTCTGAAAGATCCTCAGCCCTTCCTCAGTAACATGTTGAGTGCCATCTGACCTGAGGGACCCATCATCTGGCACTATATCATCAATTGTTTTATATTTTCTGTGGTTTTCTTGGTAAAAATACAGGAATAGTTTATCATTGCCTTCTCCTGCACAATATGAATTGATGCCTTTGCCATTGTCACTAAAGTGATCATCCGCCTCTGGCATCTTCCAATATCACTGCTGCCCAAGAGAGGTGCCTGCTTGCTTTCACTTGACAGCTGGGTTGACCTTCACACCTTGGGTGACCCTGCTGGGAGTAGATACTCTGGGCATACACTCTGATGTTCTTTGCTCATCCCTTCCAGGAACACCCTCTCCCCCACCTGCCCCACCATGGTGAGGTAGCACAGCAGGACTTGGTGGGGGAGGGGAAGAATGAAGTGTTACTCCCACTTTAGGTGTCTTATCTGCTTATTTTTATACCTTATATATATATAAGATAACCCAATCTTCTAACACATTATTTAAGACCAATGTAAAACAACAGAAATGTTTCCAAGACGGCTGAAGGGGCTTGTCCAGGCAGTTGCCAGAAGTCAAGACTGACTTGAAGGCATAAAAAAATAACAATAAAAGCAAAGCATTGCCTTGGCAAGTTGGGAGAATTTTTCAGTATCTATAGTACCTCTCTGGGGGCATGTATGGCCGTGGAGGCATAGCCAATAAATGTGGATTTCTGATGCTATATTGGCATCTCCACTGCAATGACTAAGTGCCTTTTTATCAACTTCTGATTTCACCAGCTATAATTCTCCATGGAAATGCAAGATCTGACGAGCTTGGTTCCCTCTGTGGTATTTCAATTCAGAGGTTACCAAACTGGTTCAAATGGGAGAGTTTAAAACTGACTCATTCACTAGATTAATTTCTGGCATTAACTATATTATTTGAGCTTTGCCGGTTGCTGATTTATTTCCAGGTTAAATTAAACGTTGCAGCACGTGTCTTCAAATAAGTATATATGAACCTGACCTTTTCAGCTTTCCTAAGATTTTCATTCCCCCACCCAATAATTTAATTTTAGACCATTTTCACAAGAATTTGTGTACATATCCCCTAATATGCTGTTTCCCTAATTTGAATACTTTTGTGCCTTTCCCCATTAACAAAGCTAATATACATGTCTTAATATACGAGAGCAGTGTGGGGTTTGGCATACAAGGAGATATGAATTGGATAAGCTCACATAAAAATTAATATTAAATTATTTTCCCTTTATTCTTGCCTTTAAAGATTGTATGCTCAGGGCCTGTATACTTGAATGAATGATGCCTTTCAAATATGCCTTTCTGTTCCTCTGGATCATCTGTCATTCCAGTGGCCACTACTAAGCCATTTTTAAGATAATGCATTAGGACCGGGTGGTGGGTCACTTAAAGCAGTTCTCAGTGGCAGAACTTTTAAAGCTTCCCTGCTGCTTTATGAAATAGTGCTTGGACTTAGAGTTTAACCTGACCCCTTGTTGTATACAATAGATACTTTCCTATCTTAGTCCAGTGGTTCTTAAACTGTTTGACCCAATTACCTCTTTTCCCAATCTTGAATAATGTCATTACCCTCGTACAAAAAAACCTAGACTCTTGTTTTAGTAACTTGGCAATGGCAGTCCAAATCTGGATCCCTGACTCACAAACAAGCACTTACAAACTGTTCCATTATCCCCAGGAGATGCCCAAATTACAGGTAGTCCTTGTTTAGTGACTGCCTCAGACAGCGACCATTCAGTTACAACAGTGATGAAAAAGCAACTCTGCGACCAAGGTGCACATTTATGACCTTTGCAAGGTCTCTCTCTCAATCACATGTTCACCATTACAGTCAGTAGGTGTTGTCCTCTGCCTGACCCTCCCCCCCCCCCCCTCGCAGGGCAGAGAGATTCCTTAAACAAGAGATCTCTTCCTGAGCTGCTTTTCTCCACAGTGCAGTGCTTCCCTAAAAAGTGGTAATAGCAAGTTAACAAGCTCAGCTCTGTGACATTAATTAGTTGATTAGAACCCTTATACTGCTGCCTGAAACTGACAAGACCTTAATCAGTTTCACATTGAAGGCTTTTGTTTACCTCCTAAGGAAAGGTGAAGTAAAATCATAAGCACAGTCTCAGTCACGTGACTTTCTCTTAGCGACCGCTTTGCCTAACGACTGATTTGCCGGAACCAATTGCAGTCACTAAACAAGGACTACCTGTACTCCCAGGATATGCCCAAATCACTCTCTTACCCCCAGTTTAAGAACCATGGTTTTAGTCCATATTCTTACACTGTCTCCCAGGGGAAGAATAGATTAAAAATAATGAAAATAAATAAGAAACAAAATCCATCACGTACAGTACTGTCCCACTGCAGCCTAGCAGTTGCATTTATTTATTTATTTATTAAACTTGTCCCCACCCATCTCCCCCCAATGGGGGACTCTGGGCGGCTCACAACATATTAAAACAATAAATAGATATACAATTAAAATTGATAACAGCACACGTGTACAGAAATAAAAGGGAAAAAAATTGTACGTTTGTATACTTGTCATGTTTTTGTACATTTGCATACTGCGCACTTGTCTATTTGCCAAGTTACTGGACTGTTCTCTGGAAAGACTCCTCAGAGACACTGCATCATTGTGCATCCCCTGGTCTTTTAGGTGCGTTGTGGGGAGGTGCCTTGTACAGGTGGGAAGTGCACAGGACAGTATTGTTCTTAGCAGGCAGTTAGCCTACTCTTGCAGTCAAGAACAATGAGGCACGTGTGGTTAACACTTGCACTGGGGAGCACAAGCAACCCTTTCCTTTGCCCACGAGGGCCTGGGAGGGCCCAGCAGGCGGGGCAGACGTCTTGCCAGCGGTAGGTGGTCGGACAAAGCCACAGCTCGGAGAGAAGCCTTTTAACTGTGTTGATGAATGTATCATGATAAAAAGAGAATAAAACTGCCATTATGTTTGGATAGGAGCCAGAGAAGTGAATTAACTGTGTAGAGATCAGATGAAATAAAAAAGAGATTTTTTTCCCCCTCTGTAATTCAAAAGAATCTATAATATTTACATTATTAGTTAATAAGTTAACATCCCGTTCAGCTTTAATGAGACATTTCCAGAAATAATTTTTTTAAGCACTTCGGAAGCCATCTCTTACGGAAGTTTTTGAATGAATTCCTATTCACATCTTGAAATTAGAGTGCTCAGCGTATAAGTAATTTCGGGTTGGTGCAAATAGCTTAACCCAGTAGTTTCTCCAAGCTGTAGATCTGATGCCCTATATAGCTGAGGTAGCTGAGGCCATCATGAACCGCCCTTAGAAATTGTATCAGGATCAGATATTTGAGATTATAGCCTATTCTGTATATGAGAGAGAGAGAGAGCGAGAGAGAGAGAGAGAGAGAATAATAGCCTATTCTTATAACTAAAAGGAGGCATGATACTTATTCCCCCCCCCCCCCAGTATATAAACATATTGATTGTGTGAGTCCCTTTTTCCTTGCCTGTTCATACACACACAGAGAGAGAATCTAAACTGAGGCATTTTATAAAAGAGGATGATGTCAACCTTTCAAGGTAGGCCAGATCAGGAAACAAACTCCTCAAGGACTACTTTATTGAACTGGTATATAATGACAGAATCTCAAGAGGCTGAAAGAGTTTCCCTCTGTCCCCCTCTTATACAAAACAAAGACACACTTTCTTCTCACACTCTCCCCTTTCCCAGCACTAAATTGATGGTTACTTAATGGTTCTTACATTCCTTTTTCAGTGTTATCTCTATATTCCTCTATAGTTAATAATAACATAATTTAACAGCATGCCAAAAGCTGACGTAGAACAATGTTGGATAATGCATTTATAACTGAGAATTTTCCCCATATCTAGTCAGCGCCCAGTGGTTATAATAAACCACTGTTTTAAAATCATGACACAACCACGCACTTCACTAGATGGTCTTTGATAGATAATTACTTCTCAGCTTCCCTTTTTGACTAGGAAAGTAGAAATAAAAATATAAATTCACTTTGTTGTTTTCATAGTGCAGTGATTTCTTATCTGATTGGAATTTTAAAAATTTAAAAGCTTTGGGGAAGGCTGGATTGCATTTTAATTTTTTTTTTTTTTTTTGTCTGCGCTCAGTCATTACTGACCCTGCAGTGACTGCCTGGACGAGTCCTTGCATTTTTCATGCTTGGACGAGTCCTTGCAGTTTTCAAGGCAATTGTTTTTCGGAAGTGGTTTGCCAGAGCCTCCTTCCTAGAGCAGAGCCCAGCTGGTGAGCCCAGGAGGCGGGATTTCCATTGCTTCGTGCCCTTTTCGGGCGAGCGCGGTTTCGCGCTTACTGGCAACTGGTCCCGACTCTCTGTGCAAGGCGCTGCCAGCATTTTTCCTCCCACCGGAGTGAGAGTACCCATTTATCTACTCATGTGAGTTTTCAACCTGTTGGGTTGACAGGAGCTGGGAGGGGGGGTAACAGGAGCTCACCCTTTTAACGCGAAAGGCTGGACTCGAACCGCCGAAGTGTCAGCCATTTCTGGCCAGCAACTTTCAGCATCATTAAGCCGCTGCGCCACCGCGTCCCCTTGCATTTTAATACGGAGGTATTAAAAGAAGAGCATGGCCACCAAGTAAAACTTGTGGATTCAAACTTATTTATCTTCCTTCCCTGTAATTAAATGCTAGAAAAAGTCAGCAACAAGTTAAACCAAAATTTAAACCACAGTTTGTTTGGGTAAGCTTGTAGATCCACCGGTTGGCAGGAGTTTAGTCACAACGAATAGGTCCTTCTCTGTAGTGACATCCAAATTATGGAACTTGCTCCTGTGGGACGAATGGTTGGACCTCTCACACTGTCTAATTTTAAATGACAAAGTAAATCATGCTTGTTCACCCAGGTATTTGCAATATAACAACTGTTCTTGGACCAGACTTCATTCTGAAGAATTTTATTTTAAATATTTCTTTTATTGTTTTTATTATCTTCTTTTTGGATTAGATAGCTTGTTTGATTGATTGTATACTATTCTAGGCTTGTCCGAAAGAAAGGACATTGTAAAAAAAATAAAATGATGGGGTTATGAGGAAAATGATGATGTTGGGTTGATACATCACACGAAGTAATAAACCATTGTTTACAAACCACAAAAGCTGGATTACACATGATGCTAAACCCAAACCAACCAAAATACATTGCACCTTAGCATAATGTGTCAACTAATTAGTCAAATTTATTGCTAACTTTGATCAAAAATATTATTAAGCATATTTATTAAGCACATTATTAAGGAAAGCAAATCACTGTATGTGTGCAATTTATAGGAATAGGTTTCCAGTCCTTCCAATTTCCTTCCTCCAATTAATATTCGCATGTGTCAAACTTGAATATAGATTCCTGCCGGAAGCCACATTTCAAGCAAAGCAAGACTAGAACAAAAGAATAAACTGATATGAATTAATAATTACCCATAAAAATTAATTTCCTCTAAAATAAGGTATCTGATTTAGAAAATTAATTGATCCCACATCTCTCACAAACAAAACACCCTCACACATATAAAATACAGTCCTACTCCTGTATACCTTCTCCTCCTCCTCTCCAGCAGAATCTGCAAAAACAAACCAGATGAAGATATAATCAATGGAAGGCCTAGCTGGTCTTGGAAGAGACTGAGGAAGCAAAACTGGATGGAAGATGAATTAAGGGGAAGGGGTCAGAAGGCAGGGAAAGAGAAAAAAGAGGGGGAAAAGCCTATGCAGCTATTACAACAGGGCCAGTCTCCCTCCCAACCAACAGGTGAAGCTTCAAAGAAATCCAGCTTTAATAGAAGCGAATATGTGTAGCTCAGGGTTGAACTATGGAGTCCTTGGGGTTCTCTGAGCTTGGTTGTTTTCTTGCAAACGTTTCGTTACCTGGCTAGGTAACATCTTCAGTGCTAGTGTTTGCAAGAAAACAACCAAGCTCAGAGAACCCCAAGGTCTCCACAAAATCCAGCTCTTTTAGCAGTAATATCTGCAGTCATCTGCATCTGTTGCTCAAGTCTTTGTTTTCAACAGTCTTCCATTCTTTGGAGCAAATGTAAGACAACCCTCCCTGTAATTCACAGGTAATTACTTGCGGAAAAATCCTTATCTTCTTTTCAGGTAAATATGGTAATAGAAAATGCAGCTACTTGATTAGTTGTGAAAGGATTTGCATTCATAATAAATTACATATTTGTTCAAATCAGAATTCTATCAAACATTTCTTGATCTTTTTCTGGGGCTAGCATACAAATCATAAAAGAGGTATTTTTTATTCATGCCAGAGGATGACTAAACCAACAAGTAGGGAGGGAGGCTGAGATATCAAGGAGAAATCTAGCTGAGAAATATGCAAAGCTAGAGGAGTCGTTCATGACCTCAACAGCTTCTGTAAACTCATAGATTCATAGCTTCTATAAAGGCAGAGAATCCATGGTACCTTTGCTAAATTCTATTAGAGGGAACGCATATTAGAAGTTGTCCTTTAAACTGTTCACCGTTTTTTTTAGTGGCATATAGGTACCAGCTCAAGTTTCAGCCTCACTAATAGCTCTGCTGAGCAAGCTTGAGGTAGGTTCATAAAAATGCCATGCCATTTTGCATATCACCTCTCTCCTCTAAAACACATACCCTGATGAAGGTGACTTTAATTCTAATACAGTATCCCTGCAAAGCTATTGTACTAGAATTAATTAGGTATATGCCACAGGGAGCTGCATCATGGTTTCAAACATGATTAGGAAAACATATACAGCGAAGAATGTACTGACAATGTTGTACTTCACATCGCTTTCGTTGTACAGGTAGTCCTCGACTTACAACCACAATAGAGACTGGAAAATTCATTGTTAAGTGGTACAGTCATTATGTGAGGCATCACATGACCATACCTGATTTTATGACTTTTTTGTGGCAAATCTCTGTGGTCATTAAGTGAATCATGCAGTGTCAGGATTAGCCCAGGAAACTCCAGGAGACAGTACAGATTCAATCCAGCAAGGTTTATTGGCTTCAGTCCCATTACAGAAATCTTCCCAGAGTGAGAGCAATTTCCAGGGTCACCCTCCTAACCTCCCTTGCATTCTTTAGGGAGGGGCCAGTCTCATCCTCTTATCTCTTCCTCATTGTTCTGGTGATGAGAGTACGTTCTTAACCCCTCTCGTTCTGACTCTCACATGCAGTTGTTAACTGAATCATGCAGTTGTTAAGTGAAGCACGTAGTTCCCCATTGATTTTGCTTGTCAGAAGCTGGCTTGGAAGGTCCCAAATGGCAATTACATGACCCCAAGATGCTGCGACCATTACAAATACATGCCGGTTGCCAAGGGCACAAATTTTGATCATGTGACCATGGGGACACTGCAACAGTCATAAGCGTGAGGACTGGTCATGAGTCACTTTTTTCAGTGCTGTTGTAACTTTGAATGGTCACTGAATGAATGTCGTAAGTCAAGGACTACCTGTAATGTTATGCGATGGGGCATCAACAGAGCAAAACTTTAGGCCAGTCTAATTGTGAAGGTGCATGAATGAATGAGCACCCCTGCCAAAATGTGATTCCTATCTAGTCACCATGGGAGCAGCCGTAGCTCCCCGAAGGCAAAAAGGTACTTCCGAGTGCCTGGGGGCATGCAGCACCCCTTTCCACTCCTCAAACAAAACGTGCCGAAATGTGCCTTTTCCTGGGGTTGTACTGCAACTTCTCAGGAAATGCAGCTGCTTCTTTGCTCATGTCAGAATGCCCTTTTGCTTTGGAATCAAAAACGCTGCACAACTTTCGAGAGTTAGAAAATGCTCAAGAGTGACTTCTCATTAGCAGAATGTAAAGTCGCAGGGCTGGCTGTAACCGAAATGTGAAAGGCCAAGTCAGAAGGTAAAAGTGAGAGAACGCCCAGGCACGGGACTCTGCTGACTGTAACACCTGGGGGGAGATTTATGGTAGCAGTTTGTGTATGCTCCTGTGTGCGCCTGCGCACAAGAGGGAGAGGGAGAGATGTGGTGAAATAATAAAGAAGCATTCATGCAGGGAGCTTCAACCCAGACTGCTTTGTTACTGTTTTCTATGCCTATTTCGGCCTCCTTCCCCACTTCCCACTTGATATGCATTTTAATTATTGTTTCCTAACCGTGCATATTTTCCCAGAAATGACATTGTTCTTGGAAGGGAGGTGAAATCCCACCAGGCGAAGTCAAGCCTGCAAATAAGTGTTATCCTAGAGATGCAGAGATGTCATTCTTTGCATTAGCCCAAAGGTTTTGTATTGCTTAGGGATACGTGCAGCAAGCTCACTATAAAAATAGAAGCTCGACAGTGGGAATGAATGTGTGTGTCAAAATAATATTACTGTTTCTGTGAGGATGACAGAAAAAATGACACTACATCCACCAGCCTGATTTTTATAGATCTGCCTCTTTGCCAGATGTCACCTTTTATAAACTGCTTTATAAAAAAAAAACATGACAGTCCCATCCAATTGTGTCTTTATAGCTAGATAAACTTTGGTAATAAAATTAGGATTGGCTGGAATTTGAAAGCCTCTGAGCTTGTCCATTAAGTATTTGGGGAAGCCCACCTGGGTCTTAGTAACTAGCGTTGAAATGCTCAAGAAGTACCACATTGGTTCTTTCTTTTCACCCCCTCCTGAAGCACAAGAGACCTCTGCTGATTTTATGTGCCATTCTGCCCAGTAATCACTTCTCTAAATTTATGACTAAGTTTTGGAGAGAATAATAAAAAAGGTGTTTTTTTCTGTTGCCTCACAGAATTTAAACACACACACACAAACACACACACACTCATAAGTGAATGTAAACTATTGCACATATCAAAATATATGTTTCAAAAGGGGGCTGATAGGACAGTCTGAATTATGCCATAAATAGTTCCCAAGCATACAGTTGTTTTATTACATAATAAAGGAAGGGCTGCGTTGTATCCTGAGCTTTCTGCAGAATGATTCAGTTTCGCAATACCCAGGATTTGTTAGACATCAGGGGGTCTCCTAAATTTATACTGTTTCCCACAAAATGGGGAAGTGTGTTGGTGTATTGGCAAAGATTGTACTCTGCACAGAAATATCTTTTGTTCAACCTCTGGTATCTCCTTTACTGAGGAAGAACTATGTCACAGGACTATTTCATAGATGAATGCTTGAAACCGGCATGTATACATATATGGTATGTATTTCTCACAACTGTATTTAATCTTTTTCCCCAGCTGGATGTAGTATGCATGGGATTACCCCAGGTTTTCTTTCAGGAAGCTAGCATGATGGATCAGGTCAAGGGATAAGGGCTTCCTCAAGACCATCCAAGCTAGAGTTTTACAGTTTGTTTATTTGACAGACAGTATCCCAGTTTGAGGACCAGTTTGGTGTAGTGGTTAAGGCATCAGGCTAGAAGCCGGGAGACATGAGTTCTAGTCGTGCCTGGGCACAAAGACAGCAGGGTGACCTTGGGCCAGTCCCTCTCTCTCAGCCCCAGGAAGCAGGCAATGGCAAACCACTTCTGAAATTTTGCCAAGGAAACCAGGCACTTGCCAGGACAGCCCAATTTACTGCCAAGAAGGGTTTAATGTATCCTAACAGAGTTCTATACTTCCATCGACCATTCTAAAAAAGCAGCAGACAGAATAAAAACACAACATTGTATGTGTGGGTTTTAACATGGGATAAATATAGCAAAAAACCAGTCCACCAACTTTCTGCAATTCAAAGAGGGCAGACAAGTATAGGAAAGCAAGTCTTAACACAATAATTTAGAACACTTAAAAATTGGCAAAGGATGTTTACAGACTTTTTTGTCTATCTTTCCACTTACCCTTTCCCCAAACATAACAGCTTAAAATAAACAGCAACAAAAATGTACAGTGCAGACAATATAATTAGGGCTGCGTATGTAAATGAAGCAGGTGATTGAGGAGGGTTTAGTTTAGTTTAGTTTAGTTTAGTTTAGTTTAGTTTAGTTTAGTTTAGTTTTTTTTAGGGAGGACAAAACCCCGCCATTTGGTGGCTATGTGTGAAAGTTAAAATAATCTATAAAGTTAAACTGGGGGGTGAAGTTAAAAAGGCTTTAATTTTAATATATTAAATATATTTCAGAAGATTTGCTACAAAACTGATAACATCTCTGGCATACCCCAGATTAGCAAAAAGGATTCTAATTTTATGAAAGGCTGAAAGTAAAGTTTGCCTGTGAATTGGGGTCACAACTAAAGAAAAATATAGCCACCAACTGAATTTCCACAGGCAAGAGGGAGGTCTTTGATTCTCTTTGCTAGGAAGTTTTTCTGGAAGTCCCTCAAAATTTGATTATGTCATCAGGCTTGGGAGCCCCAAGGAACCAGTGAGGTACTGAGGTTTCTCCATTGTTGTTGACATCTGCTACCCTCACTTAGCCTTTAATCACATTTTTTTTTTAATTTTCTGGATTCTGAATTGTTTGTGGATATGCAAGTGTGCTAGGGCTTCTGAGGGACAGTTCAGCAGGGGCCATGATGCAAGCAAGATCTTTTAGCTGCAGAACAAATATGGACCTCCAAAAGAGTGACCGCATCTGCCTCAGAGAAAGGGGCTGGATGGTACTGAACAACAAGCCATGAAAGCAAATTAGTGGGAAATAGCCTTTAAAACAATAAACAGTGTTGAGAGAATAGCAATTGAAATATGAAAAAGGTTCACAAAGCCCTCAGTGGGGGAAGTAACAGTAAATGAGAAGGGGAAGGTAGCAACTGATGAAATAGCGTTCGATGGAACATAGCATTTAAAAGTGTATTGAGGGAGGAGCAATGAACGATCTGTGGGTAATGTGCATTTTTTAGCATTCCATATGCTGTATTCAACTCCTTCTCTTTGCTTTAGATAATTTTGGATATCTGTGTGTGTGTGTGTGTGTGTGTGTGTGTGTGTGTAGCAGGGAGGGGGAGGCATGGAAAGTCTGGAGTTTGGTGGGAGAAGAAAAGAAAAGGCAAAGAGGGGCTGGAGAGCCAGTCTGTCTGAAATAGATAGATCAGGAGGTGGGTAAGGGGAAGAGGAAGAGGAAGGATAAATAAAAGAAAGAGGAAGAAAAAGGAACTGAGAAGCCAACCTATATGTAAAACAGGCAATAAATATATCAAGAGCAGAGGAAGAGGTGGTAGGATGGATGTTATTAAATTTTTGGTGTACTACTCAGGAGAAAGTGAAGCTGGGGGCTTCATTACATTAGGAAAAAAGCATATGCTGCTTCGTAAAGTTGAGGGTACTATTTATTTATTTATTAGATTCGTTAAGGCCACGTAATTCTGAAAATACCACTAGAAGAAGGGGAAGAGAACAAGTAAGATGGATGGGTGGACACATGGATGGAATCAAATTCATTATTAGAAGGTCCTTGGAAAAAGTTTGACTATTACTAGATGACAAGCATTTGATTTTGATTCTTGCAGTCATCAAGAATCGATTCTGATTTGATGGCTCCTAAAATGATTGTAGCAAAGAGTCTCCTTAGGAATAAATGGGCCAAAAATTCCTGGCACTAATACACTTTGTATGGCTTATTTCATCAGAACCAAATACTTGGAAGATCTTCTTAACTCAATGAATGATTTCTTTGGACATATTATTTTCCGTGGAATCGTCTTGTTGAAAGAGCGCTGCTCCTGTCACTAACTGAAGAATGGAATTGTAAAAACTGAATTTAGATAAGTGGTAGAGTTTCCTTTCAAGTGTCTTTTATTAAAAAATATTTTGTAAAAAAATCTGATGCAGTGTAGAAAAGACATTGAAAAAGTACACACTTTTAAAAGAATGAGCCAGCTACCAAGGTATATTCATTTTGGTTTCATTAAATGCCTGACACCAAAGATTTAAACTCGAATGTCACAGATAAATACTCCTTTTCAGTTATTGATGTTTTCCATGCTACACCCTGCTGCATACCTCTTCATGTCTTTTCTGTCTCTCTACATTTCCATCAATAGTAGGAAAGTAGTTAGACACCACATTATCAAGAACTTTAATATCTTTTTGTTATGTAAACTTTTCAGCCTTGTTACCTTTTGTATTACCTTGTTTTTAAAGGCAAAAGCAGCTGTTGTCTTGATATCTCCTTTTGCAATAAACATACAGATTGCATTTTAGGTTTACTTTCCCTTTCTTCCTTGCACACCTGTTGAGTTTCTCCTTTGTTAGAGAACTTGTGCTTCTGCAAATCTCTCCAATCTGATCACTTGCAGATGTACTGGACTAGAACTTCTCAAAGTGGGAATTCTAGTGATTGGGGATTCTGGGGATTCCCTGTCCAACACATTGGAAAAACATCAAGTGGAGGAAGGCCATGATGATGCAGAAGACCATATAGTTTTCCCCTCATCAATTACTCAAGGCAACAATTTGAATGCAATAATATCATTGGGATAAACAAATAAATATTCAGCAAGAGTGCAGATCCTGTAGCCATTCAATTTTTGCTTCATTACAATTCCTAGCATTCTTTATCATTAGTCATGATTTCTGGGAATTGTAATCGGTTTGATTTATATCCCATCTTTCTACACAGTTTAATCACTCAATTTCAGCACCATCTAGTGGTTTCCCACCCTTATATACAAATATCAGATAGATAGATAGATAGATAGATAGATAGATAGATAGATAGATAGATACGGATACAAGGTCAAGAGTGAAACTACCATCAGCCACCTCCTCTGCATGGATGACATCAAGCTGTATGCTAAGAGTGAATGAGACATTGACTTGCTGATACACCTGACACGGATTTACAGTAAGGACATTGGGATGTCATTCAGACTGGAGAAGTATGGCCAAAGGTAGTAAAGACAGAAAAAGTAGTTAAGACTGATGGAGTGGAATTACCAACAGGCCACATAGCAGGCATACAGACCAGCTACAAATACCTCAGTATCCCACAATCCCATGGGAACCACAATGAGGAGTCAAGGAAGACAGCACCATCCACCAAGGGATAAGAAGGTCCTGAAGAGCCAGCTCAATGGGAAGAACAAGATACACGCCATCAACACGTACACCCTGCCAGTCATCAGGTACCCTGCTGGTATAGTAAGCTGGCCAAAGGAGGACTTGGAGGCTGCCAATGTGAAGACCCAGAAGCTCCTCACAATGTACAGAGGTTTCCACCCCAAGTCCAACACTCAGAGACTGTACACCAGCCGGAAGGAGGGTGGGTAGGGTCTGGTGAGCATCAAAGCCACTGCCCTGGGTGAAACCCAGAGCATCCAGGAGTACCTCAATAAGATGGCAGCAAAGATGAGCTGCTGAGAGAATGCCTGAGGCAGCAGCAAACATGGGAGGATGTTCAAGCTGAGAGTGCCACAGCAAGACAAGACCCTGCATGGGATGTACCATTTACAGATACCTGGTGGACAACATTGGGAAATCCTACCAGTGGCTGGAAAGGGCTGGACTAAAAGATAGCACTGTGTCAGGATTAGCCCATGAAACTTCAGGAGACAGTACAGATTCTATCCAGCAAGGTTTATTGGCTTCATTCCCGTTACAGAAATCTTCTCAGAGTGAAAGCAATTCCCAGAGTCACCCCACAAACATCCTGCATTCCTCAGGGAGGTGCCAGTCTCATCCTCTTATCTCTACCTCTTTGTTCTGGGGATAAGAGTATGCGCTTAACCCCTTCCGCTCTAGTTCTCACACACTGAGACGCTGATACTAGCAGCACAAGAACAGACACTAAGTACCAGATCCATAGAAGCAGGGGTCTACCACGCTAGACAGGACCTAAGGTGCAGACTGTACAGAGAGGCCTCAGAGACAGTCCAACACATAGTGGCAGGGAGTAAGATGTGGGAAGGAACAGCATAAACTGAATGACACAACCGAGTAGCTGGCATTGTGTATAGGAACATCTGCACAGTGTATGGGCTAGACCCCCCAAGTCCATATGGGAGATTCCACAGAAGGTCATGGAGAATAACAGGGCTAAGATCCTATGAGACTTCCAGATCCAGATGGACAGGCAGCTGGCCAATCAACCAGACATCATGGTAGTAGACAAGGACTAGAAGACAGTAGTGGTGATAGATGTATCAGTGCCAAGTGACAGCAACATCAGGGAGAAGGAGTATGAGAAGCTGGAGAAATATCAAGGCCTGAAGGAGGAACTAAAGAGGATGTGGAAAGTAAAGGCTGAAGTGGTTCCAAAAGTGGTAGGAGCACTCAGGGCTGTGACTCCTAAGATGGGAGAGTGGCTCCAACAGATCCCAGGAGGAACATATAGCGGCCATCCAACTCTGTAGATACTTGGAACAAGTTGATTATCTTGATTCATTTTGGTCTAACTTCAGCTATAGATATAGCAAAGGAATAGTCTGTTTCCCTGTTTGATCTATATACTAGAACAAAGACAGGGGAATGTTACCTTGCTGATTGTCCTGTATCTCATAGCAGCTTTTGACACCACTGTCATTAGATATTGCTAGATCAGCTCAGTCAGTTGAGAAGAGAAGAAACAGTAGTTGGCTCCATTCCTACCCTCAGTAGCTTCATCAAAAAAGTGGCGTCAGGAGATTTCTCTGGCCCTTGAGTTGGATTCTTTCTCTCTCTGCTGTTCAATATTCATGTGACATTATAGGAATAGGGGTGGGCTAAACCAGAGATTGGAGTTCTGTGACATCACTATGCTGTCATCTTTCCTACTCTGTTCCAGCTGAATCAGAAGATATTTGACATTTGCCTGTGTTTGGATAAGAGCCAGAATCTGAAGCTGAATTCAGACTGAGAGAAGTATGATCAGGTGGTTCCCGGGCTTTTCCTCAACTGTCCATTAATATTCACTGGGGAGGACCTGTGCATGGATCTGGTTCCACAGGGATAGCCAGAAATGGGGCCTTTTTGGTGGCACTTTGTGGAATCCTTTCCCCAAGGAAGCCTTCATGTGCTTCTCTCTCTGAAAACAGGTGGAGACATTCCTATTTACCTGACATAACAACTATACCGAGCGTAGTTTCTATTTAAGACTATCTGTAAATTCGCCCTTTTTTTTTTTTAATGAATGCTGCTTTTATTATTTTTCAGCATTGTTTGGTTTGATTGTGATGGTTTTATTTAAGGTTTTTTTTTTTAATGTTCTCTTGTAAACTAGTCTGAGCTCCTCTGGGTGGAAAAATGATATAGAAATAAAGAAACACAAACAGACACAAAGGAGCTGTGGCTTTGTGTGATGTGCGCCTCCAGTCTCTATTTCTGGAAATCTTTCCTTCTTTCTAATGCATTTGGGAATGTGTTTCTGTAGGCAGAAGCCTCAGCACTTTGTTGTAAATTTTAATATTCCAGTTTTTATTAGGCCTCACATTAAAAATATGGCTTAAGTGATTAAATGCATCCTGTCTGCACTTGGAACAAACTAGTTTAAATTTGAATGTGATTATTTTAAAATGGTGTATGTTTGATGCTTTGTTGCTATAAAACCATAAAAAAACAGTGTGTGTGTGTTTGTATTTCTGAATTCCTCCTTTGACTTCAGACTGTATGATTAGTTATCCTTGCTTGGAACTCTTGCGATTTTTCTGGCCCACATTTCCTCTAGAAATATAACTAGAGCCTCCGTGGTCAGCACTGACTGGGTCCTGATAAAATCTCACTTACCCCACATTCATCCTTTAGCTGGTTTTGCAAATATTGAATGGTGTTGGAGGACACAATCCACCTGAATGAAAAACAGTGGGCATCTTGCCAGCTGTTCCTTCCAGCTGCAGTCAATTCACTGGGGGTGCAAGCAGTCAACCATCTCTCTCTATAAAGAAGCCTTTTCTTTTCTGTAGCGCCAATGTACAAATTATTATTATTTTCACAGTGTTCCTTTCATTTTAATCACTTTTTAAATTTAAAGTGCTACAAATAATTGCTACCCTTCTCATATATATATATATCCCTCCACTTTTTAGTATAGTCTACATTTGAAAAATCAGAGCATCAGCACTTTCTCCCTGCTTTTTAGTATCATCATGTATCATCAAGTAAAAACTGAAAAGCTCTCTTTTCTTTTCTTTTTTTTAAATCTGGAGAGAGAGGGAGAGGGAGAGAGAGAGAGAGAGAGAGAGAGAGAGAAGACAGCCATTCAGACACACAAACTCCTACCCATCTCTCTAGATAATGTTACTCAGAGCACAAAGTGTACCTTATATTATTTCTCTCTCTTTTTGATGGTCTCCTAAACTCCATCCATCCAGAACTTTCTCTGACTTCTCCTTGGTCTCTGATCATTCTACAATCACTGCTTACATCTCCCATTTCATGGCATTCAATTTACTTTTATAATTCTCCTGATATAAACAACTCCCATATAACAAAATGGACAGAAATTTCAGAGCCATTCTTGATTTTTAAACCAACTTTCATTCCTTGCAATAGACTACATGCTGCCCACAACCTCTCTCCCACCATTCACACATCTTAATCCATTTCCCCATCTTCAGTAAATACCTATGTACCAACACACACACACAAATTCATCTATCTCCTTTATTTGTTTGCTTGTTTGTTTGCCATGTTTGCATCACTTGAAATTCTGGTTATGGGTATATCGACCATTTGTTTCTGGGGACTATCCGATCTTAGTTTGAGATGGAATAGCTCTTCCCAGATGGATTGGGTATCCAGTTTAGGGCTCTTCTGGGATTCACAACTCCTAACTGAAGGGTAGTTTGCAGCTATGGCCAGGATGGCTTTTGCAAACAGCCATCTTATGTGCCACTTAGTCTTATTCCTGGATCAAGAGACCGTTCTCCAGGTCCTTCATGCCTTAGTCACCTCATAGCTGGACTATTGTTACATGCTTTACATGGAACTGCCCTTGAAAACCACTGGAAAGCTACAGATAGTCCAGAATACAGTGGAACAGTGCCACAAATAATTATGGACACACCCCAATACAATTTACAACCTCCACTGGCTACCAGTAGATTTCAAGTGTAGTTCAAGGTGCTGACATCCTCCATAAGACCCTTCATGTCACAGAGACTAGGTGTTTATGGGATCAACTGTCCCAATTGTTTCTGATCTTCCAATAAGAACTGACAGGGTTGCTGCGCTCAACGTTCCATGCTACCTTATGGGACCCAGGAGGCATGTCTTCTCTGTTGCTGTGCTTGCCCTGTGGAATAGTGTTCCTCAAGGTCCATATGGTTCTGATGCTACTGGCCTTTAGGAAGGCAATCTTGCTATTCTGCAAGTTTTGAGCTAGAATGGTACATGGTCCTGCTAATCCCCAGCAATGGCATAGTATATCTGATTTTGTTTCTTCCTCAGTGCAGTCATCTTAATCATTTTTTTTTTCCCTTTACTCTTTTTAATCCTTTGTTAGCCTCCCAGAGCCATTGATGATGGGCAGCCTATGAAATTGATTGACAGGGGTGGGTGGGGAGCTTCCATGTTGGCTCAGAGAGAATGTAAGCCTGACTGCTATCTTGACCCTGGGGAAGGAGACCTTCACAAGACATAGTCCTACCTTATCTTGAGGTTAAACAACAAATCCTTAGAAAGATACATCCTTCTACATTTGCTTAGCTGTCTATATTTTTATTGTAAGGACTGTGTTGGGTGGAACAGAGTCCAAAGATGACCTTTGGCCTGTGATATGACCAGGGAAGAGTGAGGCAGAGATCTTACAATTTCCACAAAAACTGTGGAAGCTGTAAACATCAATGCCTTTTATGAACACTATTTTGTAATTTGTTTACAATTAGATCTCTCAGAGCTAGTGTAGTATCTCTGCAACCCTTGAGAGATGTAAATTCCTCCCAGAGTTGAGCTTAGCTTAGGGAGGCCTAACACACCTTAGGGAAAAAGTATTCAGTACTGGATTAGGACTTCAACTGCCTATTTGGCTGGCCAGGGCTCAAGATGTACAGCTGGGTGTCATCTGCATAGTGGTGGTACCTGACCCCAAACTGGCAGATGACCCAGTGGTTTCATGTAGAAGTTAAACACAAGGGGAGAGAGTGTTTAACCCTGTAGCACCCCACAAGTGAGGGGCTGTGGGTGTGTTCTTTCCCCATCTGTCAAAACCAGTTGAAACCAGCCACGAAGAAAGAAGGACAACCACTATAGAACAGTGCCTCCCAACCCTCAAAGCTGGCCAAAAAGACACTGTGATTGATGGTATTGAAACCCGTTAAGAGATCAAGGAGGATAAGGATGCTCATCCTGGCTGTGCCACAGATCATCAGTGAGTGCAGCCAGTGCACTCTCAGTATTAAACCTTAGCCTGAAACCCACCTGGAATGGATCCAGATAATCTGCTTCCTCCAGGGTCCACTGACCACCCACTCTACCACTTTCCTATGAAAGGGAAGCTAGGAGATGGGCTGATAATTGTGCAGGATTGTTGAGTTCAGCAAAGCCTTCTTGAGGAGAGGGCACACCATAGCCTCATTCAAGGCCAAGGGGGGTCACCCCCTCCTTCAAAGAAGCTCCAATTTAGCTTTCCATGACAATGTACAATGTTTTTATAGAATTTTAGGGCTCCATAGAGTCTATCAATTTATTAACTGAGCTCATGTTTTGCATTTTTTAAAGTATCAATCAAATACTATAAGTAATCAATTAGTGAGGTTTTATCTCTTTAAAGGCTCTGCTGTTTTTAACTCAGGGGGCTGAAGCAACACATTTTGGAGACAAATGCAGTGGGTCAGAATGCTTCTCAGTGAACTCTGGAAATTCATAACTGGAGACTTTTCCCCCCTCATAGTAAAATGTTTGAGAACCTTCCTATTGTTAGCTAACTTAATTCCCCATTTATTTGTAATTCATTGTGTACTGTTGCCTGACAGAACATAATAAAACTACTGAACAATCACTTAGAACAGGAAACAACTGTCAATTAATACACTAATGAATCAAGTTTACCAAAGGTGAAGCAGCTTCATACCGGTGGAAATCTATTAGAAACAAAAACTGTCTCTCCATCCTTTTTGTGGCTTGTCTACCCACATTTCACAGAGTAGCAATGACCACGACAATCTTCTTTTCAAATTGAGATCAGGGAGATTCTTGTTTGGCTCCTGATAAATATGTACAGATTTGTATAAATCCTATTTTGCTATTGATGTTAGTAAGGCAATCCTTCTTCTATATCTCCAGCTACTTTGCAACCAAAACTCTTTGTGATTGTCAAAAGCTTCCCAGGTGGAGGTATTTTTTCCCATTGGAAAATTACTTCAAAGGAAGAGGAAGAAGAGAGAAAAATTATTTGTTTGTATGCTAAAAAGAACTATTTTTACATATGAAATAGGTCTAAGCTTATGATTTAACTTTTCTATCAATGAACATTTACTTTGATCTTTTGACTGTATAATAATATTATGATCTTAAATTACTAATGAGAACTACTGTAAATTTAAATCACCTTTTTATTATTTTTAAAATTAATATTTTATACTCTTTCCTAACAACTTAAAACAAGAACTGGTATGCTGATTCATGACTAAAATAAGGAGATTTACATTTACAAGAAATCTTATGTGGCCCATAACTTTATTGAATGTTGAATATTTTTATTTTGAATTGTAAAGCAAGTGAAAGATTATATTATATTGGATTAATGTATCCAACTGCAAGTTTATGTCATTCTCTGTAATGCATAAGGCAACAGACACAATTATAAATATTAAAACAGTCGTTTTTTTAAAACCAAAGCAGCAGAGAAGCAAAATAAAAGAAAGAGGAGGAGTAAAATTGAAGCAAACTTTGTTAAGCTGATGCCATAAAAATACCGTACATGATATTAATTGATAGGTTACACACAAGCTCAGCCCTACAATTAGAATTTTCTAAAGCAAATTAATTTTCATTGAAGTAAATGAGACTTGGTTAAGAAAATGAAGAATTTCTCTGCCCATCACTAGCTAATTAATGTTTTCTCTGGATGAGCATGTATAACCATCTGTAAACCTAAACTCCTTACGTCAGCTGCCTACTTACAACATCTGCTAGGTATTTACCAACCTGTCCTCCACCATTTAAGAATAAGGCTTTAATTTTATTTTTGATCAGGCAAATGCGTATGTTCCATTTCAATTACAGAATAAAGTAATAGCTCAATAGTCTACTTTTGTTTTCCCTCACCATTCAGCTGTATGGAACACCTGCCTATCCCCCCCCCTCCCCACCTGCCATGTAAACAGGAAATTAAATTAAACCCTGATTACCTTTGGGTTGATTGAATATCCTTCCCTGTTTATAACACTGCAAGGTGGAGTTTTTCATCAGTTAGTGTATAGTATGCAGAAAACCCCAATGGAGATCTTTTATGCCAGTCCATCTGCCATGTTGCAAAGGTTCAGATCACTTGTTTTAAGAAACCCACATGGTTTCTCCCCCTCTGCTCCTCCTTACTGGCATTCAGTTGCAAGCCTTCTTTCATATACTTAGAGGCATATTTTCAGATCAGGACTGTTCCAGTGGCTGTTAACCCAAAATTGTACTTCTCCATCCATCCCTTTGTCTTTTACCATTGTTATATTGAAATATTTTAATCCTCAGCCACTGTACTTTGTAGATTCCTTTCTTTCCAGCTTAATTTTTGGGGAGACAGAGATTTTGCAGAGTTTGTCCTTTTGTTGTGCTCAAAGATTTTTTTCTTCATTCATTCATTTGTCCCTTTAGTGAAAGCTGGGAGAGCAAATTAAAAGTGGAGCAAATGAAAATTGGATGGGGGGCAGATTAATCTTAGGAAAAGGGAGGCCACCTTACCTTGGTGGGTGTTGGTCATTCCCCCCCGCCCCCTACTTTGCAAGTCCCTTCCATTTGGGTGCAAATGGCCACAGCAGCTTAGATCTCTCTCACTTTACATGATTTTGCCCTTGGTCTTTTCATAATCAGGCATGTGCCCAAACCACACCAAGAAGACATGGTGACTGTGGTCATCCATGAGCACAAAGGCTTGTGTGCAATGATCATTTGTTTCTGGAGTGGAGGGAGAGACTCAGAAGAAGAAATTATGCAATTGAAAGCTATAACAAAATCTGCAAATGTGCACCAGTCTGTGCAACCTAAGAATTAGCAAGATGGTCCATAGGTGTTGCAGTCAAGAAATCTGCATGGGTGACTCCATGACATCACCCAGAGTTAAGCTTCATTTGAAATGTATGCTTTGTACTGTACATGTATGGTTGATAAAAGAAATGTGGAATTGCAGCACAACTGAAATTTCGAGAGTCATGTACAGAAATAAGTAGATGCGGTCATTTTTTTTTTGTTTTTAATAAAAATTGTGTATATTGATTTTAAAAATCAAGAAAACTACTTAGATACATATTTAAACATTCAAGTTAACTATCTGTGTATCGTTTAGTTAAAAAAAATCTGATAGGTTCTGTCCTAGTAGCATGGATTAGAATCAAGACTGATTTTATTTATTTATTTATTTATATTTATTTATTAAATTTTTCAACCACCCATCTCCCCCCAGTGGGGGAACTCTGGACGATTCACAACAAACATTAGAACATAAAATATATAAACACATAAAACCTTAAATTAAAGCATTACCGAAAAGAAGCAGGAGAGACCAAGAGGATGAAAAATCTGAGGCTGAAGGCAGAGGCCTCTATGGGGCTAGCCATCCCCATGCTTGAGGTATTCTCACCCCTCCCCAGGCCAGGTGGCAGAACCAGGTCTTCAAAGCCTTAAGGAAGGTCAGGAGTGTGGGGGCTAATCGCACCTCCGGGGGCAGGATGTTCCAAAGAGCAGGGGCTACCGCAGAGAAGGCCCGCCTTCTGGACCCCGCCAGTCGAAGTTCTTTCACTGAGGGGGTCCGAAGCATGCCCTCTCTGTGTGATCGGAGGCTAAATGTGTGATTTTAGACTAAAAAAAATCCTGCAGATGGAAGTTTAAACAAAAATACTAGGTACCTTGAGAACGATATGTAATGCTGAAACTTTCTATGATATGTATTCAAAATTTATTAATATTCACAAGGAACTAAGAGATTAAAACATGGTGTTTGGAAACTCTGTGATCAATGTGTTAGTGGAGAAGTCATTTTAAACGTAGCCAAGCAAAGCCATCAACTGCTTGGCAGTCTTAAGGTTGTCCCTTGCAGTGTGGAGCCAAGCAAAAGGATTGCTCTGACTGTAATGTTGTTTGTTTGTGGGCTGCTGCACAATTCCTGAAAGACGTTTCAGGCTGCAAATCTTGTTAGCAAAGCACCATCCCGGGGTTGATAGCTCCATCATGTAAAACTCTTCCTAAGATTTCAAGCATTTTGATCTGCTTCACTACCCATGATTGACAAGGAGCCTCTTTATGAAAGCGGTAAGGGAAGAAATACTTCCTGGATATTTTAAGTTCGTTTTCCATCATCTGCTTTAACTAAAATATTCATGATGCTATGTTAACAGATTGCATTTGGAAATAAATAAACAAATAAATAAATAAGCAAGCCTGCAAATAAATAACTAAGTAAAAATGTGAAGCGTAACAGGAACGTGTTTTTCACCGGTATCAAGTCTGACTGGTGGCTTGTCTCTGCCAAGCTGGTGTGACAGCCAATCGAGTGCATATCAGTGGCAGGAAGCGTTTGTGAATCAAGATTATGGAAATAAGGAACTGTATTTCCATTTTCAGCAGGAAGTGGTTATACATATTTCTTCTTTGCTCTTGGCAGCTTGAGTTTTAAAATAGAGGAGCTCCCCAAGCTGCAAGCACGTTTGGTCGGGAAATTGTTTTGGATTCTGGAAGCTGAGGCTCCTTTCGCTTCCCATGTTCTACATTTTGCTTTCCTAACCTTTGCCCCCTTCACCTTCAAGCCGTTCTTGGAAGTTGTCTGAGGCTTTTGGATGAATCCTTATGGAAACAGACTACTGGACTGGAAAGAAAAGATTCAAACTGCAGGGTTATTCTGAAGGACTATCACAGTTTAGCGGCATGTTTGTGGATCTGAGTGTAAAAGTGTGTTCTGCGTGAGAGTATCGGTTGCTCTTTGCCTGGGACTTTTCTTGAAAGAGAGCAGAGAACAGTAAGGCTGAAAAATGGGTGGCTCTTCAGGGATCAACATTACAGTATTTTATCTGTGCAGCCAACCCAGCAACAAAGAGACCTTTTTGAGTGAAGTGATGCAAACATACTCTCTTCCAGCCAAAAGAGGAAATCAGATCAAGGTCAAACAATATAAGATTTATTTTTTTCCATAAACCCCAGTGTAGCTGTGATTAGATCATTCCCCAAATTTATTTTTCCTTAACTCTCACTCTGTTTGTCTGACCAGTAGCATAATACCTTTCAATCTCTGTGCCTTACTCAGTCTGCATTTTTTTCCATCTCTTCCATCCCCTTTTACTCTTAAACTATTACATATATAACGGAGGTTATTTATTTACATCATAGTGCATTATAGAAGCAATAATTGTAACCTACACAGGTTTCTTCAGCTTTTCTAAACTGCACAAGAAGGACAAAACTCATCATTTCCAGAAGATGCTAACCTTGCCAATAAGCCAGGACAATAGACTTTCCAGTCTAGAAAAGCAAATGGTCAGAATGGGATGGATGTTTCAATCTTAGTAAAACTTTTTAAACAGTTTTTCAATAGTTTTAATTTTAAGTTGCAGCAAGACACTTTCTGCATTCTTTCAGTATAACTTTTCTATAGTACAGCTTTTCTAATTTGGATGCTACTGTGCTGTTCTTTCCTCATTTCCACTAGCTCTGTAATGTGAGACTATTGTCTCTGTTTTAAAAAAGGTACAAGGGGAATATTTTTAAAGGTTATAGTGATGTAAACATTGAAGCTACCCAGTTGAAACTTTGTGGAATAATGTCTTTTAAAGGATCTACCTGCTATTTTCATCCTGTTCGACCAAAATACAACATCTACAGTTATTTTGATGTTTTACCAGTCAAACATAGTCAAACATATAGTCAAACATGTTATTTAATAACATTTTGAATTCCAAATTAATCCACATTAAATTTTGTTTCCTTCAGATCTGAATTCTGAATGATACCTTGGCTGATTCACATATCCCTAGTATTGACGTTTGTGTGGGCATGCACCTTCAAGTCCAGTTTTAACTCCAGGCAATTACAGGGGCAAGTTCATGCAGTTTTCTTGGTAGCATTTTCAGAAGTGACTTGCCCTTGCCTTCTTCCTATGGCTGAGAGAAATAACTAGCTCAAGGTTACCCATCGGCTGCATGCCTAAGGCAGGACTTGAACTTATATTCTCCCAGTTTCTAGTCTGGTGCTTTTAACCCTTACACCAAACTGCCTCTCTATATTAATGCAAAAGCTTATAATAAGGGCCTAACTGTGCTATCCTTGGAATCTCCTTGAAGTAATCCTTCTTCCACTAGCTTTTGTGAACTTGTAGAGTTCTGTGTTTTCTTCCTTGTATGATATGGCAATTCCTGTTTCATGGTCTGCTAGTTGAGAAGCCAAGAGTTTCTTATATTCTAACCTTCAGAAGAAGAGGAAAGGGAGGGTTATACTAGCATTTGGACTGACATAGCAATAAATGAAATAGGAAAAGAAATTAGATCTCTCCAAATAAAGAGCTGGAAAGATATGAGAGCATAGTTTGACATGCTTTCCAAAATAGTTTCTCCCAATGGCCTGTGAGACCTCACATTTTTTAAGACAGTTCAATTTGATAAGAGTTTGGCAATATCATCCCAGGTTCTCATGGATTATGGGTTATTGAGGTCACTCTAAAAACAGAAGATGCCTGAGGAGCTGCTCTGTCTCCTTAACCAGAAGGTGAAGCTCTAACGTGATGTATAACAAGATTGATTTTGACATACAAGACAGATGGTTTCGAGTAAAAAAAAGGGGGGGGGGACAAAGGGGGTTTTGTTCATAGAAACTTAAGTTAGGTATCAGGATGTAGAAGAAGAATACTGAACACTGAAAAATGATCTTCAGACCAAATGCAGGTTGATCTTTATAACCATGCTTGAGCGCCCGAACCAAAGAGAAGTGGCAGATGCCTGAACTTAAGGTAGTTTAGAATAAATGGACAATTGCTTTGAACAGATCCAGGACAGTGTACAACAAAAGCAATAGCTGAAGCCTGGGAAGTGAAAAGCAAAGAAAAACCTTTGGAAATCCTAATACTGTTTATTAACCATTCAAACAAACAAACAAACAAAACTCTGTTTCTGATCGAAAAATCATGACACTTTGGACTAAAAGTAATTTGTAACAGTGGAATGTGTGTATGTACTTATTTATTTATTTATTTCTGGATGGATGGATGGATAGATTGATAGACAGACAGAAAGACAGACAGATAGTCTATAAGCATTTTTTATAAAGAGTAAACAGGAGGACTTTTGAGCAATTTGTTGAGATTCAGGTTTATCACACTTTAACAGCACAATTATGCATTTATGTATGGATATATAATGTTAGTGTACTCATGTAGTACATTCATGTAGTGATCATCAGACACTGCATTGATCCTGGTTTTTGAGGGAGTAACTGGTTATACTGCAAGTTTTATACATAATGGTTTACTAAAGATGAGAAAATGGAGAAATTTTAAGATGTGCAAATGCTGGTAAAAAGGTAATGGGTAGTATGTGGTCTGTTGTGAGGAAGGAATGATTGCGGGAAGAGAAAGTACAAGTCCTCTATAAAAAGGATTAGAGGATTCATCTCTCAACAGAATGAATGGAAAATGGATGTAAGGAAAAGGTATATAGAAACTGTATATGGAATACAGGGAAAAGAATTACTGAGAGCTGTAGAAGTGTGTGGAATTACATTAATGGGAAATATAAAAAAAGAATCCTTGCTGGAATGATGAATCTGGTGATCAGGAAAAAATACATAAAAGAGTAAGATTGCTGCAAAAAATAAGGATGGGAGAAAATGTATAATGTGTATAGAAACAAAAAGACTATTGTAAAAAGAGCAAAAAACAGTTAGGATTAAAAGAGGCAGAAAAATGCAGCGTGATTATGATGGAAATAAAAAATGGTTTTGGAACAGGGTGAAAAGAGCTATAAGATGCCTCCAGCGGAGTGAATAGAATTAAGAAGAAAAATGATGAAATGATTTGGGATGAAACTAAAGTGAGGGAATGCTGGAAGGAATACTTTAGAGATGTGTATGAGAATGAGAGTGATATATCAAGGAGTGGAATTGAAACAAATGCCATAAACGTTAGTGTCCAAGAAAAAAAAAATAGATGAAAGAGCTGTCATAAATGCTCTAAGCATGTTGTGAAATGGTAATGCTGCAAATGTAGATGCTATAACTGGATAAATATTTAAATATGGATATGATCTGCTTATGGCTGTGCCATTTGTTGAATGTGTGAGAAGACTGCACCTGCACTTGATGATTGGAAAAATGCAGTTATTGTTTCCTGATGCAAAGAGAAAGGTAGCAGCGATGAATTGCAAAAACTAGAAGGGGATTGCATTTGTTAGATTTGTTTGGAAAGGTGTTTGGCGGAAGTCTAAAGGAAAGGGTACAAGAGGAAATAATGCAGTTGCATGCCAGGCAGAAGGTATGTAGGCCAGAGGTTTGCTGTTTAGCAGGTCTTAGAGAAATAATATGAATGTGAGAAATATGTTTATTGGATGTTTCTTGATTTAGAGAACATATATGACAAAGTGAAGATTGATTGACTGATTCGATTTATAGGGCTACTCAACCAACTATCATGGAGAAAATCTATCTGTGTGGTCACTAAGAATCGACAATGGCTTGATTGCACATAATCAATCAGTCAATCAGCTGTCAATGAAAGGTGGCTTACAGGAAGGTTAAAGATATAAATCAGCAAAACAAAACAGTGGAATAACAACTGCACTTGGGGAGATAAAAAACATAAACTACAAACACTCCAGTGGGTTCACCACTGGCCCAATAACTGCCAGAAGAACTAGGTTTTTAAGGGGTTGGTAAGAGAACATGGTGAGGACCAACCAGACCTTGGGGCCATGCAGGTCCAAAGGGCAGGCACAGCAACAGACTTCAATTATGAAATGTTTTGCACAAATATGGAGTTGACTGCTGAATGCAATAAGAGCTGTATGTGATGGAAATTAACTGTGCATGAGAATAAATGGAGTACTGAGCATGTACTTGCTAAGTGGTTTAATACTGAGCAAGGTATAAGGCAAAAATATATGATGTCCTCTTGGTTTAATGTATTTATGGGCAAATATATAAGGAATGCTTATGGTGACATTAGAGGCAAATTGATTGGAGACATAAAAGTACATATACTTTTGTATGCAGGTGGTATCATGTTGTTGTCTGACAACCTGAATGATTTGCATCAAATGTTAGATAGATTGTATCTATGATACAACAAGGAATATGGATCTGCAAACTAATGTATCAGACAACGTTCTTGAGTTTGACAGGGAAAATGGAATGAGCAACTGCAAGTTATATTTAAGTGGTGAAAAACTAGAGTAAGTGGATGAATTTGTGTACCTTGGTAGAATGTTAATTTAGATGGGGAAATAGATCAAGAAATTTTATGAGTATTTTTCTGTTTTCTTTCTTATGTAGAACTAAGACTTGGATATATCAGGAGAAACATAAAACAAGTTGAATGCATCAGGAATGGGATACCTAAGTAATGTGTGTGGTTAAACAAAAAGAGATCAGGTCAAGAATAAATGGGTCCTGAATTAATGTAGATTGAATACAAAAGCAAGAGACCAGTACAGAAAACGTACAGAGAAAATGAGTGTTGATCCAATTTCAAAATAAATATATGAAGAAAGAAAGAGATTGAGAAGAAGACCAAGAAAGTCATATTTGGATGGAGTTCATGAGAGCCTCAAAGAAAGAAGTAAGAAATTTAAAGAAAAAAGGCATTGTATGAAGTGGTATATGGATACAGTATGGTGGAAGCAAACATGGTTTGCAAGGACAGAAGGTTATAAAGTGGTGTTGATGTAGAGGTTTAATTCATTCAATTCTTCAATGAATCATAGCCCATATATGATTTAAAGCAGCACTGTGGTACAAGTAGACACTGAAATAAAACTAGCGCTGTGACCCTGGAGTGGAGGCAGGTAATGGTACCAGATGACTGCCCTTCCTTAAAGTGTGAATGTGAATGGTGTGAAAGGGGACATAGGCTGATACAATCAACACTATTGCTTCCAGAACATGTTGATGGAATCTAACAGGATAGAATCTTTGCAGTGTGAAAAAATGCAGGGGCACCCTAGTAAGGTCACCCCTCCAATCCCTTATCAAGGACATTCCAGTGTGAGGGTCGAGCTGTGATGGACAATTTTTTTTTAAATATTGATATTTTAATATAACCAGTGAAACACTACAAAACAAATCTTGCTTTGTTCAGGGCTGTTCTGTAGTTCTCTAGTGAGGAGCCCAGGGATCCCTGAAATTTCAGGATGCCAGTAAAGGTATACTTGGTTGTCTCTCTCCAGTTGCTTCAGTCCCTCATTTAAAGTGGGATCATTTTTTCCCCAACAGGATTTAGCTATATTTTCTTTCTATTTTTAAATCTCATTCTTTTAATTTCTTTGGCTTACTATTTCTCACTATTTTTGTACATTGCATAGAGTTAATTATCCCTAGAGGATATAGTGTAATGCAGTGTTTCTCAATCTTGGCAACCTTAAGATGTGTGGACTTTAACTCCCAGAATTCCCCAGCCAGCATGGGAATTCTGGGAGTTGAAGTCCACACTTCTTAAGATTGCTAAAGTTGAGAAACATTGGTGTAATAGACAGGTAGAGGAAACTAACCACATTATATTATATTTCCTTAATATTATATATTAAGGAAATTCAGCTGATAATCAAGAATAAGGGCTATTTAACAACTCCCAGGACTTCCCTTCCACCAGTTTAGCAAGCATTTTACAACCTTTGTCAGCATTTTTAGCTGTGGAAGGGAAGACTTTTAAGGTGGCTCCATATTTGGAGTTGTTGTATAAATACGTTGATAGGAATTGCAAATGCTTTACACAAATCTGACAGCAACTATAGAAGACTTCTGAACATTTTTTTCCCTTCTTGTGTTGCCAAATTCCTAGGGATAGCTGGAATCTTAAATGCCCTAGTTTAAACCTCAGTTCAGAGGCTTTTTGTCTTGTTTAATAACGTGATGAATTACTCTTTTTTGACAGTTTTTTTTTCTTTTATAATCCACAAGGAATCTTCGAGCAGTAGAGTGGATTTTTGTCTTCCAGAGTAGGAAATGTAAAGGCTGTTAATATTCTAACAACTCACAATGGCTTTTTAAGCTCTTTCCTCCTGCATCGCTTTTAGCATCTCTGTCAGTGCATCTTCTTCCACACCCAAACAGCTGCCACCAAAATAGGTTGTAAAATAAAAATTGATGATAATGCTTTGCTGACTGCATGATTTAACTGTATAGTCTAATGGAAGAGAGCAGGAAAAACACAAAAAGTCATGTCCCCAAAGTAATTTCCACTCACCATCTCCCCCTTTCTCCCCTTCTGTCTCAATCTCTTGCAGTCTTTACTTTTACCAAGTGATATGCAAGATCTTTGGACTCTCACTGAAAATAACAACTCACCATATGTTGCAAGGGAGAGAAGTGGAATAATTAGGGTTGTAGTTCCCAAACTATGCACTCTGGCACCCTGGGGTGCCACAGTCAACACACAGAAGCACCTTGTGAACTACTAGCTTGAGGTAGTTCACAGTTTTGGCCTAGGGGCACTGTAACAAAATATCCAGACACTAAGGGCACCATGAACTGAGAAAATCTGGGAACTTCTGGGTTAAGAGTCTATTAAGAAAGAACTGGGGAAAATGTTCTTTTGTTTTGTCTGTGGCAGAGGTAGACACTTTTAAAACAACCAACCAGCAAATAAATTAAGAAGAGCCCTGCCTATGTGAGAATGCTCTGGGGGGCTCACAAAAATGTTGGGTGCTATTCCTTTATGTGGCACATTTTGGACCATCAGGCTCAAGTGTATGTCATGGAGCAGAGAAATCTGCATTCTGTGTAACCAAAAGGATCAGGACAAGAATCCCCCTAGGACCTGAATGGGTCACCTATGGACTATTGTGCTCTTTGAGTTCTCATGTTGAAATTCTTGGAATTCCCTTGATGACATACTGCGATGGAGGTTCAAGGGTGCACTTTGCTACCATAGCTTGAGTGGCCCAAAGAAAAATGGTTTTACCTTGTTTCTTTGGGGTTTTGCTGAGTTTTAAATGTTGGGAGGGGGATTGGGCATTTCCCCACTGTTTTTTAATTATTATTTTTATTATGCCTTCTCTATCCTGCCCACTGTGATTTTATTGCTTGGCTCAGTGCAGCCTAGGGCTGCAAACAACCCTTTCAGAATCTATGCATGAACAACCCAGAAAACAGAAAGCTTTTGCCGAGTTAGAAAATACCAACATTTCTCCCTAGCCTGAGCAGGTGGAAATTGGGTATTTCCACATCTTATGTCATAATTCAAACTTCAGTTGAACTTTCCTCCATCCCACATATTCTTAATGTCAATCTTGCAATTGTCTGGGGGAAAGGCCTACCCCCAGTGGTTGCACAGTGGACTGATTCACGCTTCTTTCTTGCCCCAGGGTAAAGATGGGCCACCTACTATTTTGGGAGGATAGAAATAGATGAAGTCATCCTCATCACACCCATGGTCCACTGGGAAGGTCACTTCCACCCACATTTTCTGCCTCTGCACCAAAAGTAGTGTTTTTCCATCTCTGCTAGCGTCTTTGCTGCTGTTTTTCATTGCATCGTATGCAAATGCCTCTGTTCCAGCTGGCTGGTGTGTGTCCCCAATTCTTGCTCCTTGCTCCTGACTGTCATTTCATGCTGCCAGCTACAAAAGGCTGGACTGTTGATTTTTTTGCAGTTCATAGAATCACAGAGTTGCAAGGGACTTTGAAGGCCTTCTAGTCCAACCCCCTGCCCACATCCTCATACCATTCTGGACAAAGGGCTGTCCCATCTTTTCCTGATGGAGCACCCATAGATTCAGAAGGCAGGCTGTTCCATCGCTGTCAGGAGGGTCAGTAGTAGAATGGCTGGCCTTTATCTTTTGTGGAACTGGGTGAAATTGACAAGAGGTCAATTTGCCATGTTTTCCCTTCCAGCCCAAGTTACAAGAAGAAATGAAAGAATTCTGCTGTTTGGTCTTCCCATGGCTCAAAAGACATGCCCACAGTAAAGTATCCCTGAAATCTACCAATTGGGGCCCATCTTAACTGAAGTCTGGACAGACCCCCCTGGCTATCCCTATGGCCAAAGTGGAGGAAGGGGTTGAATTACAGGAAGGGTCTTCTCAAGACAGTGTCATTTCCAGCCACGACAAGCATTGGAGCCCGCATTGTGGAAAGGAGCACGAGAGCATTTCAGTGCCAGTCCTCAACCTTTTCTTCCATTACATTGCCTATCTGATGCTTGGTCTCTATAAAACAAACAAACAAACAAACTCTTTTTTAAAAAATACATACCACAGTTTTGTTTGAACTCTTTTTAATTCTTTAAAGAAGAAACTCACTAGTTTGGCTATAACTGAAGTACTGTATTCTGTCGACTGAATGTGGAATATAAATCCATTTAATGCACAGTATCTTAAATATGCAACTTTTTTTTTTTACATAAAAGGAAACCTGTCTCCATTTTTTTAGATTGCACTGATAATCCAATACATATATTATTTTATAGATGCTAAACTATCAGATCATGCCGTAGATTTCATAGGCCCTTATATACTACTCTACAGGATTTATCCTTCCTAACAGAAATCAAGATGTAGAATCTCACTAGCTCTGTTTCATCGTAATAGTAATTTTCAAACCTAGTTCCGTTTGTGGAGGTGTCCTGTTTTGCAAGTGGTGCACCTTAAAGTGGGAAGTCCATTGAGTGATTTGCTGTTTGTAAGTATGTATGTGTGCATGTATGTAAAAAAGCACACACGCTTATATACATAGACACATGACGTTCAACACAAGGCTTCTATAAAGCCATGGGAAACAATACTGCCCGAAGACATGTCTTGAAACAATAAAGCAGAAAGACGTGTTTTGATTAGGTATCTGCACTTTTAAATTTGCAGCCTTTTTTCACCATTTCATGCTTCATGGCCATTGGCTTATTTGTTATTTAAAAAGAAAAAAGGAAGAGGAGCACACACAGAATTTCCTCTCTGTGACAGAATCAAAAGGTTTATCGGCCCAATTGTGAAACCTATTATAATGGCTCTTTCTGCAATATTAATGCTCTCGCGTTGTTGGGCTTTCATCAGAAAGCACAGTGGAATTATTTTGTTTTCATGAAAACCTTTTCTATTTTGCAATCAAACGTCTCTTTGCTGTTTGTCATTGTGCTGCCCATTTTGCACTCTCACCTTTTAATAACAATATGTTTTATTTGTTTAAATGCTACTATATTCCTTCTAGAAAATGTTCGTCTTTTGTGGGGATGGGGAATTATTCTAAGCTTTTGTTAATTCTTCCTAGTTGTCTCATTTCTCTTTCCAGTTTTTCAACAGATGTATTTCATTTTTGTAAAATCCCCCTGCTGTAACCAAAGAGATGGCATATTTCCTCAGCATGTGAGGAAAATATTCAGAATTTCAAATATCTGTTAAGTATAGTTTCTCTCTTGACCAAATATTTCATCCATCTCTCTCTCTCTGGCTTGTAGATGTAGGATGTGTGTTTGTGTGTGTGTGTACCTGCGCACGCCCCTTTGAGCCAGTCTTGACTCTTGGTGACTACATAGACATGCCATGAATTTTCTTGGCAGCATCTTCAGAATGGTCTGCCATTGCCTTCTTCCTAAGGCTAAGAGATCACTCAGATCAGAAAATTGACTGCACAGGAAGACTAGAATTATATTTTATTAAGATACGTGTGGGAGTTGGGCAGTGATATAAATTTGACATATAAATAAATAAATAAAGATAGGCTAAGGCAGTGTTTCTCAACCTTGGCAACTTTAAGGTGTATGGACCAACATATGTAAACAGATGGAATTTCCACCTGGATTTTCTTATTTATTTGTGGTTAAACATGCATATATTGGGATTTACACTTCCCATGCATATAAGTGAGGTGCACAACTGAGTCCATTTCTCACTTCATAGTAAACATTTTGTAAATTTTGTAAGACAGTTGTATTCTATCATGCTTTTCACCTTGACTGACTGTGGGCAACGACTGTAGCTAGGTATATCATTGTGTATTATGATTTATGTAACTTCTGCTTCAGCCAGTTTGATGTAGTGGTTAAGGCATCAGGCTAGAACCTGGGAGTCCCTGAGTTCTAATCCTGCCTTGGGCGTGAAGCCAGCTGGGTGACTTTAAGTTAGTTTCTCTCTCTCAACCCTAGGAAGGAGGCAAGAGCAAACCACTTCCAAAATCTTGCCAAGAAAGCTTCAGGGACTTGTCCAGGCAGTTGCCAGGAATCAAAAACTGACTCGAAGCACCCCTCCCCCAAAATAAAAATAAAATAAAAAATCAATCTTCTTTGTTGCAGGCCACCCAGAGTCTTCTTTGATTGGGTGGTTGACAAATATTGTTAAATAAACAAACTCTGATTTGCAGCCAATTTTCTTACATTTGTCCCTGTCCATGTCATCCTGAGTTTAATCCAATCCAGGATTTATTTTACATGGAAAACTTGAGTTATGAAGGAAGAAAGACAATTTTCTCTCTTTTGAAAATTGCTTGGATCTGAAGACACTCACTTTAATGAATTTAGCAGATTTCATTGTTTGATAAAGAAAGGACATTACTTTTCACTATTGGTTTTGATTATTTTTACTGTATTGGAATCCAAAGGCCACACTGGATGTGCTGTTAATTTGTGAATGCCATTAGAGTGCATTTTTGGAGGGGTGCGTTAAAAAGAAAGCATCAGGAGAGCTCCGATTGCATTGCTATTACACTTGCTCATCCTTACGAAAAGCAGGACACTGACTCATATTGCTTTGGGAAAAGATGCCAGTGCAGTTCTAATGGTTCTTAGGCTCCCCCTCAGCTGCTTTTTACATAATGCGCACATTAGTTGCATTGATGCAATTAGTGTTTAATGTGAATTGCTTCCCTCATGTGTATAATATATATTTCTCTATTTCTTCTTTCCTTTGGGTTAGGTTATTTGTTAGATTTATAGCCTGCTTTTCCTCAAAGTGGCATACATTGTATTTCCTTTTCCAATTTCTTTTCTCCATAACAATCACTCTGTGAGTTAGGCTGAGAGAGACTGAACAGTAAAAAAATCATTCGATGTGTTTTCTAGCTTAAGGGGACTTAAATTCAAAGCTTCCTGGTCCAAAACCTTAAACCTTCTATTGTATAGGATTTTTCAATAAAAATATATTAAAATGAAGAATCCATATTTGTTTAGGTCTCTATAAAATTTAGATGGCATTGCTATTCACTTTCTGTATGTTTACATATTGTCCTTTATCAATCATTGTTGGGGATGAAAATCACAATGCACTGTTTTAATTGTGGTGGCTTTGTTGTTGTTGTTGTTTAGTCGTTAAGTCGTGTCCGACTCTTTGTGACCCCATGAACCATATTGCGCCAGGCCTTCCTATCTTTCACTGCCTCCCTCAGTTTGCTCAATTTCATGCTCATTGCTTCAGTGATGCTATCTAGCCATCTCATCCTCTGCCGTCCTCTTCTCCTTTTGCCTTCCATCTTTCCCAGCATCAGGGTCTTTTCCAAAGAGTCCTCTCTTCGCATTAGGTGACCAAAGTATCTGAGCTTGAGCTTCATTATCAATCCTTCCAATGAGCAATCAGAGTTGATTTCCTTTAAGATTGACTGGTTTGACCTCCTAGCAGTCCAGGCGACTCTTAAGAGTCTTCTCCAGCACCACAGTTCAAAGGCATCAATTCTTCGGCATTCAGCCTTCTTTATGGTCCAGCTCTCACAGCCATACATTACTACTGGAAAAACCATAGCTTTGACTATGCGGATCTTTGTCGGCAAGGTGACGTCTCTGCTTTTTAATATGCTATCTAGGTTTGCCATAGCTTTCCTCCCAAGGAGCAAGCGTCTTTTAATTTCATGGCTGCAGTCTCCGTCTGCGGTGATCTTGGAGCCCAAATAAATGAAGTCTGTTACTGCTTCCATTTCTACCCCTTCTATTTGCCAGGGATTGATGGGTCCAGATGCCATGATCTTAGTTTTTTTAATGTTGAGTTTCAAGCCAGCTTTCGCACTCTCCTCTTTCACCCTCATCAAGAGGCTCTTTAGTTCTTCTTCACTTTCTGCCATTAGGGTGGTATCGTCTGCATATCTGAGGTTATTGATGTTTCTCCCTGCAATCTTAATTCCGGCTTGTGATTCTTCCAGCCTGGCATTTCTCATGATGTACTCTGCATATAGGTTAAATAAGCAGGGTGACAGTATACAGCCTTGTCGTACTCCTTTCCCTATTTTGAACCATTCGGTTGTTCCATGACCGGTTCTAACTGTTGCTTCTTGGCCCGCATACAGATTTCTCAGGAGACAGGTAAGGTGGTCTGGTATCCCCATCTCTTTAAGAATTTGCCACAGTTTGTTGTGATCCACACAATCAAAGGCTTTTGCATAGTCAATGAAGCAGAAGTAGATGCTTTTCTGGAACTCTCGTGCTTTCTCCATGATCCAGCGAATGTTGGCAATTTGATCTCTAGTTCCTCTGCCTCTTCGAAACCCAGCTTGTACATCCGGTAGTTCTCGGTTCACGTACTGCTGAAGCCTAGCTTGTAGGATTTTGAGCATAACCTTGCTAGCATGTGAAATGAGTGCAATTGTGCGATAGTTTGAGCATTCTTTGGCATTGCCGTTCTTTGGAATTGGAACGTAAACTGACCTTTTCCAATCCCGTGGCCACTGTTGCGTTTTCCAAACTTGCTGGCATATTGAGTGCAGCACTTTAACAGCATCGTCTTTTAGTATTTTAAATAACTCAGCTGGAATACTGTCATCTCCACTAGCTTTGTTGTTAGCAATGCTTCCTAAGGCCCACTTGACTTCACTCTCTAGGATGTCTGGCTCAGGGTCAGTGACCACACCAGCGTGGACATCAGGGACATTAAGATCTTTCTTGTATAGTTCTTCTGTGTATTCTTGCCACCTCTTCTTAATCTCTTCTGCTTCTGTTAGGTCCCTGCCTTTTTTGTCCTTTATCATGCCCATCTTTGCACTAAACGTTCCTTTCATATCTCCAATTTTCTTGAAGAGATCTCTAGTCTTCCCCATTCTATTGTTTTCTTCAATTTCTTTGCATTGTTCATTTAAGAAGGCCTTCTTATCTCTCCTTGCTATTCTCTGGAAATCTGCATTCAGTTGCTTATATCTTTCCCTTTCACCCTTGCTTTTCGCATTCCTTCTTTCCACAGCTATTTGTAAAGCCTCATCAGACAGCCATTTTGCTTTCTTGCATTTCTTTTTCTTTGGGATGGTTTTAGATGCTGCCTCTTGTACAATGTTATAGACCTCCATCCCTAGTTCTTCAGGCGCTCTGTCTACCAAATCTAATCCTCTAAATCTATTCATCACCTTCACTGTGTACTCACATGGAATATGATCTAAGTCATACCTGAGTGGTCTAGTGGTTTTCCCTACATTCTTCAATTTAAGCCTAAATTTTGCAGTAAGAAGCTCATGATCTGAGCCACAGTCAGCTCCTGGTCTTGTTTTTGCCATCTGTATAGAGCTTCTCCACCTTTGGCTGCAAAGTATGTAATCAATCTGGTTTCGGTATTGACCATCTGGTGATGTTCATGTGTAGAGTCGTCTCTTGTGTTGTTGGAAAAGAGTGTTTGCTATGACTAGCTTGTTCTCTTGACAGAACTCTATTAGCCTTTGCCCTGCTTCATTTTGTACTCCAAGGCCAAACTTGCCTATTATTCCGATTACTCCTTGACTTCCTACTTTAGCATTCTAATCCCCTATGATGAAAAGGACATCTTTTTTTGGTGCTAGTTCTAGAAGGTCTTGTAGGTCTTCATAGAACCGGTCAACTTCAGCTTCTTCGGCATCAGTGATTGGGGCATAGACTTGGATTACCGTGATGTTGAATGGTTTTCCTTGGATACGCACTGAGATCATTCTGTCGTTTTTGAGGTTGTACCCCATTACTGCCTTTCCCACTCTCTTATTGACTATGAGTGCAACTCCATTTCTTCTAAGGGTTTCTTGCCCACAGTAGTAGATATAGTGGTCACCTGAATTAAATTCACCCATTCCCGTCCATTTCAATTCGCTGATTCCCAAGATGTCGACGTTCAATCTTGTCATCTCATGTTTGACCACATCCAGCTTGCCTTGGTTCATGGATCTTACATTCCACGTACCTATACAATATTGTTCTTTACAGCATCGGACCTTCTTTTCGCTTCCAGATACATCCACAGCTGAACGTCCTTTCGGCTTTGGCCCAGCCGCTTCACTCTTTCTGGAGCTACTTGGAATTGCCCTCCACTCTTCCCCAGTAGCATATTGGACACCTTCCGACCTGAGGGGCTCATCTTCCGGCGTCATATCTTTTAGCCTTTTAACATTGTCCATGGGGTTTTCTTGGCAAGGATACTGGAGTGGGTTGCCATTTCCTTCTCCAGTGGACCACATTTTGTCAGAACTCTCTGTCATGACCTGTCCGTCTTGGGTGGCCCTGCACGGTATAGCTCATGGCTTCACTGAGTTACACAAGCCCCTTCGCCACGACAAGGCAGTGATCCATGAAGGGGTGGCTTAGGGTTCTTTTAACATTTCTTCTTGCATGCCAAATTCTCCCTTCCCTTCTCAGAATACAGTGTCCTAGATACATTTTCATTTTTTAGTTGAGTCTGCATATTTCATTCTTCATTTTTGTTGGATAAGATCAAGTCTCACTTAATTGGCAGTGATTTGCCAGGAGATTTTTAAACGTTCTCGGGCACTCTCTGCCTGCCTCTTACCATTGATTTTGTTAAGTGATGAGGGCCATAGAAGAACCTGAACTGAATAATAAACAAATACTGATACTTGCAAATTCAAGAGGAACCTGAAATAAATCCATAGCAAATATTCCCTCCAGTTCCACCTGTCTCCTTCTAGTTTTTGCTTAAAAGACAGCTGGTATAGGCTAAGTTATTTCATTTGCTTTTTTTGCTGGGTTTTTCCTAACAGAAAGAGGGAAAGAGCAGGATGAAATGGCCGTGCCAAATGCTTCAAGCAAGCAACCTCAGATGGTATAAGAAATACATATACTGTATCTTGAAATTTTAATGTATGTGTTAAGCATTAACAGCTTGCATTGCCCCATAAGAGTTCATTTAGTATCAGTCTGGTGTAACGGATAAGATAGTGGAGCAGGACTCAGAAAACCCAGGTTTAGGTCTAGCCTCAGCCATGGAAGCTCACTGGGTGACTTTGGGTCAATCATGCTCTTTTAGCCTAGACTACTTCATAGGCTTATGGTGCGAAAAAAAATGGTGAAGGTAGTGCTAAATAGGAAAGGTGGGATGCAAATAGGGTTATCAGAATCTGGGTTGCAAAAATCTGGCCAACTAAATAGATGACACAAAGAGATACAGAAAACTCCAGATCTGGTTGTCCTAATATAAATCCAATAATGAATAATGCTAAAATACATAGCTGAACAGTACATTTATTAGGAACAGGAATTGGAATTGATTGATTGATTGATTATGTGCCATCAAGTCAGTGTCAGCTCTTAGCAACCACATAGATAGATTTTCTCCATGATGATCTGTCCCTGACCTGGTTTTTCAGGTCTTCCAACAGCACCTTCATCACCACTGTAACTGAGTTCAACCACCTCATTCATTCATTCATTCATTCATTCATTCATTCATTCATATAACTGCCCATCTCAGACCAATGACTCTGGGCAGCTAACAACAATGAAAACAATCAACATTAAAAACAGTACAAAAATTAAATATAATATAAATGCAGCCAAGAGATCTTAAAAACCATTGGTATCAACACAACTGTGAAATGGGGCCCTTCACACACTCGGAGCCCCAGGCCTGGGCACAAAGCCAGGTCTTCAAGGCCTTCTGAAAATCCAAAAGGGTTGGGGCCATCCTAATCTCAGGAGGGAGGATGTTCCAGAGGGCTGGCGCCACAGCAGAAAAGGCATGTCTCCTAGTCCCTGCCAGACAGCATTCCTTGGCTGATAGGACCCGGAGCATGCCCAACCTGCCAGATGAGGTTGGACAGGTAGAAACAACTGGGAAAAGACAATCCCTAAGGTAACCCAGTCCCAAGCTATGAAGGGCTTTATAGGTGATGACCAGCACCTTGAATTGCACCTGGAAACACATCAGCAACCAGTGTAGCTCCCAAAGCAGTGGTGTTACATGTGCCGAGTAGCCGACACTATTTACAACCCAGGCAGCTTCATTCTGTACCAGTTGAAGCTTTCGGATGCTCTTCAAGGGCAGCCCATCTACAGCGCGTTGGAATAGTCCAAACGGGAGGTCATGAGGGCATGAGTGACAGTGAGTAGAGCCTCCCGGTCCAGGTATGGGCGCAACTGACACAGAACCCAAAGGTGTACAAAGGCCCTCCTAGCCACAGCTGCCACGTGCTCTTCCAGCAGGAGCTGTGAATCTAAGAGGACCCCCAGACCTTGCTGGTGGTCATCCTCTTCTTCTCTTTCCTTCTACCTTTCCCAGCATTAGAACTTATTTAATTGTTGGAACCAGTGGACAGTGCTGCTACTGGGGATGTGGTTTTCTGCTACAGTTTTCCTTCACTTCGAAGCCTCCTCACCTTCCAGAGTTTCCAATACGAGAAAGCTCCATGGGCAGAGAGTACCATAGATACCTGTCCATACCACTTTTAACATATGTCTGAAATTCCCTTCTGCTTTGAAAAAACTTCCAAAAGAAATTCTCTTTCATTAATGAGGATTGATAGTAAGAAGTGCAGTTTTCCACAAAACGTTAGGTGAGATGCACTTCATTTCCAATTATATTGTTGCAATTATAACTCGGCACTGATTTGTATTGAGCATGAAATTGAGCAAACTCAGGGAGGCAGTGAAAGATAGGAAGGCCTGGCGCAATATGGTTCATGGGGTCACGAAGAGTCGGACACGACTTAATGACTGAACAACAACAACTGATTTGTATATATTGCTATGGACAAATTTTATACTGATTTTTCCCCTTTTGTTCTTTTTTACAGATTCATTTCTCCCACTCCCATTCTGTCCCCTCCCCCGCTTTTAGCAACATATAGGTGACCACACTTAGATATATGAAGAGCAGATTTAATGGTTGTGTCTACCTAAACCCTTCCAAGTGTTGTGCCCTTGTGTTTCTTGGATGCAGCTAAGAAACTGACCTCATGCACAGTATGAAATATTCATGTCCTGTTGAAGTCAATGCAGTGATAAACAAATTTATTGGAAAATGATTATATATTAGTCATCTTTTGTTTAAAATATTAAAAAAAAAATTTTGGCAATGAATTATTTTTTTTTAAAAAATGTGCTTGTGATTAAATATTTGTGAAAGGTATTTCTATCAATTCCTTTTGTAAAAATCTGAAGTGTCGTTCATGTATGCTGATATATGTGAGGTATGCTCAGCTAGAACTCCAGAGAGAACATTATGTTAATTGCTGCCCAAAACGTCTACCTGCTGTCACGTTTCTTATTAACATTGACTAGGCTCATATTACTGTTTGAATAATCAGAGTGAGTTTTTGCTGTTATTGCTGAAACAAAGGGATTTCAGTTCTAATTTACCAAAATGCTGTAAGGAAACTGAGGTAGAAAGAGGGACACTATTGTTGTTGGATAAATGTCTGCAGCGATTCTTTGGGCTTTGACTGCTTCATTAAAAAAAAAAAAAAAACGCATTGATGACAAAAGGGTGCAGACTTATCAGAATTGACAGAACCCCTTATGATAGGTTGTAAAGAAATATGGACGTGCATATTCCCACCCTCATTTACTCCATACTTTGATGTAGAGCTGTCAGCATCATCCATATCATCATGAACACCAGAAGTTCCCAGTTTGGAGAAAGGGGTGGCAGTGGGCATATTTGGAATTTGGGAAACATGTTATGGGCATCTGGCAAACTGGCTGCCATGGAGAGTATGGCCAAGTTGTCAGAAGGGAAACTCTTACTTTGTCTTTTTGCTGGGCAAATAGGCTGGGCAAATGCAGACAGGATTGATCTGCAATTGATCAGTTTTCTTTTGTAAGCATCCTTGTCCTGTGAGTGTTCCACAAACATTATTGCCGTTAAAATTTAAATGTGAGATGAGTGGTTTGCTCTACAACATGCTAGCTTTTCAGGCCTTTCCTTTAACTAAAAGAATCTGTATAAAATAACATAAAAATGGATAGGATGTGGAACCTGACAACCCAGGGAGATGCCTTCAGGCACCATGCTGAGAACTCAGAACGTACACACAAACAATTCTGGAGCTTGTAAGTAGTTCTTGATTGAGGGAATGGTAGTTCCAACACATCTGTACAGCAAGAGATTGAGAAAGATTATATTTTCAAGTTGCTGGTGGACATGAGCAGCAAGTTCTGATCTCAGTCTTTAATAAGCTGGAATTATTCTAGCCAACAGAATTTTTCTAGGTGTAAAAGTAGAAATAATCGTTTTGGAGATTCAGTACTGATCTAAGATAGGGAGATAAATGGTGGCTGATTTCATGTTTCACTGGAGATGTACTTAGGACTGTTTCACATATTATTAATTTCCAGTTGTTGCTTTTCTGCTGATGCATCTTCTAACAACATTAGATTAACACTTTCGTTCTACTGGTAAAGCGTCATGGTTTATGCCACTCTGGTAATTAAGAATGGGTCATATATACTACAGCTGTAAAGCACTTCAGATTCAAAGGCAAAAAAGTACGTTGGAGGTCATGTGAACCTAGACCTTGTCTGCAACTTAGTAAACAAGTCTTTTCCTGGAATTACATGGCGGTAGTTGGGTTATCCCAAGAAAAAAATAAGGAATTATGACAAGTCTTAGGTGAATGCTCCTAGGTGCTTCAAAAGTCCTTTTTGCCTTTGAATCCAAAACACTGCATGGGCCTAATGTTAATCAAATTGAATTTTGTGCAGTTATTTAGTTATTTTTTAATGCATAAAAATTCACATGCATTTTCATCAGAGAGGGTTCAGAAGAAAACAACATGTTTTCATAGGAGAAATGTCTCTGGTTTTGCCTCCTTTCTCTCTCCCTCCCTCTCTTTGTCATTCTCACTTGCTGTTTTTGATTGAAATGAAAGCATATCCCAAGGAATAGTTAATATGAATCCTGGTATCTTCTCTGTAGGATAAGGAAAAGCAGATATAATTCTCATGACAGATGTTGTCCAAAGGCCACCTGAGTTACAGCCTTATCTAGGACAGGAATACAGGGTGATATAATTTCCTTGCAGTACCAGAAAAAGAGAGAGAGAATCATACTGCCTTAAATGAAAAGTTTCTGTAGAATCGTTTTGCAAAGGGTAGTCATAAATCTTTCCTCTTCAGCCTTCCATAAAGTGCCCATAGCACTTCTTTGTTAACATATTCGCTTCTATTGGTACTTCTTTGTTACTCTTGCCACACGGGAGGGAGATAATTTAGACCCACTTCTTTCTTATATTAGCTCCTCCTCCTCCTCCTCCTCGCTTTCAATTTCTGCATTTTTAGTCATCCCAGGAGCTCAGTCGACAGGGATCCTTGTGGATGGGGCTACTGTACAGTCTCATATTCTGCCAAGAGAATATTATCAGAGGAATGCATTATTACAGATGGGAAGAAAGGTCCCGTATGAAGTGGGCTACATCATTCCCTTATTTTGCTCAGCATTCCCACGGCTCCTCAACTCCCCCTCCCTTCCTATTTTAAGTCCTTTTCTGTCCCACAGCATTTCAATCACCATTTGTTGTTGCTGGGTTTCTTGAACGGAAGAAAAAGACATTTGTAATTTGACATGGATGGTTTCAATCAAATTAATAATATCATAACAGCAACAGCAGCTAAGAATGTCTTGTATGCAAAACATTTTCTAGTTTGTTCCTGGACTATGATATATATATTTTTTCTCACTAGCTAGCCCCCTTTTTTCCAGTTTTCAGAACTCTGCTTTGTGGGCAGGAGAAGATTTCTCACTCAGACTGTTGTTTTCAGCTTTTCATGAGCATAAACAGTGTTAAGAACAGCTTTGTTCGAGTTTTATTTCTTTTCTATTCTTGCTGCTTTCTTGTTGTTCTCAAAGCAGTTTAAAAGGGGTAAAATAGAAATGTCACTTAAGGATTCTTTAATGTAAAAGAACATTAACGAAACCTTGCCTTCCATCCCCTGCTTCGCATCCAGCGAGTGTCTTGAAATAAAGAACAGATTCTTAAAAGAAACAAATTTAAAAAAGAGTGCAAAGCTGTCATTGAATGGTTGATACAGAGTTATCAATGCAGCTGGATTTAAATTGATTTCTAAGACATCTTTTAATACAAACAGCCCAGAATGGTGTATAACCTTACAAAAACAATACATAACTATGGATAAAGACAATAACCTATGCTATAATTTTATCACAAAGGTAGGAATATTTCATCCTGCAAACCTGACAATGAGGTCATTGTTCTCAGCAGAAGGCAACTGACCTGGACTTCAGCTGGTTGGAAGGACTTGGACGTTTGAAAACCGATACGTTAGGAGCTAAAAGTGTCCCCTAAAAGTCTATTTTTGGAGTATGCCAGCATTACAGCTCAGACAAATGCCTCTTGTACTTGGCCTAAGAGATGCATGGAACACACTTGCCAACTGCACCCCTGATAACATCCCTAGATGTTTTAGGGAACAAGGACCAGCCCTACATTTAGATAGAATGAGGCTATTATCTCAGATGGCAGGTGCCTTAATGACATGAGAATAGTCAGCAAGTGGCCTGGCCTGCACTCCCTGAGGTCACTGTCTGTCTTCACCACCATGAGGAGTCCAAAAAGTCAAGATGGTGCTTGCTATGGCTGATGTGGGTCTTCTAGGCTGTGTGGCCATGTTCTGGAAGTTTTGGTTCCTAACGTTTCGCCAGCATCTGTGACCGGCATCTTCAGAGGACAAGAGCACAAACAGGAGCAGTTCTCTCTGTGCCCAGGAAATGGTGCTTGCTGTTGGGTGATGAAAGCCCCACCTCTTTTTACATGTCTGTGATACATGGCAGGGCTAGGTGGCACAGCTGTGAGGCCACCTTGACTTTTTCCACCACTGCTGTAGACATCCCTGTTCATGGGCCAAGCAGGATATTCTTTCATGGTCAGAGTTGAAGAAAAAATCACTTACTGCCCAGCTGAAGCTAGGATATTTTATTGGATTGATTGATTGATTGACTGATTGATTGATTGATTGATAGGCTACTGTAACATTCAGGCTGTCCTCTCAAGGTGGCTTCCAGTTTAAAACGGCACAAAATATACCCAATGCAAAAAACAAAAAAAAGGAAATTATCATATTGCCAAGAAGCTGATTTGAGGAAATGTTTAATGGGAGAGATGGAGGGAATTAAGAGTGGAAAGAAATGGCAGATCTATTATTTTCTTGGCACGTAATGTGCGTGTGGCAAGTTATCTTGCTTTCATTTTCTTCTTAAACTGTGCTCTTAAAAAATAGCTACATGCACATTCCCAAGCAGTCCCTTTGTGACCAAACTGTTTTTATATTGTATTTTGTCTCATTGCGCGTACACATTTTCATATGTAGATTCTTTTCATCCATTTGCTTATATATGTCTTAAATCTGAATTATATCTTTCCCCCCTTTCTCCTCCTTATTGTGAAGGCAATACCCCAGGTGGTGGTGAAAAGCTGTATGTATTATTGTTCTAATGATTGTTTAAAAAATAGGAACGGAATGTACAAGTAAGTAGAAGTACCATCAAGCCACCATCACAGAGAGAGAGGAGCAGTGGTACTCGGTGATTCCAGAGCTATAACTTGCCCTCACTAGATATGGGAATACCTTTTGTGCTAAAACAACTTCCCCCGATTTCCAGGACCTAGAAAAATCACAAAACAAAAGAAAAACTGGTTCGGGGGTGGAGGGTGGGGGGAGCTTTTCCTGAGTTTTCCAATTTTTTCTTTGGACTTGGGTCTTTTCCCTTGTCACATATCTTCACAGCATCCTTCAGCTGCTCCTGTCCTGTGCTGCTGCTGCTACCCTGGCTGTTGGTTATTTTAAGAAAAATTTGTCCATATTGGGATGCTTTGACAGCAACTCCCCAGGTGCAGTCCAAACTATCAGCTATGTCAGCCCCTTGCACCGGACAGTTTCTCTGCTGCTGTCCAAACTTTCCACACCAGGAAATCAAGGGCCCCACTCTTTCCTTTCTATGGGCAAGCCTTACCGAACATACCCATTTTTGTGTATACATACTGGTGTGAGCCCCTTCATGGGCTCCAGAAAGAGTGAAGTGTCTGGGCCAAAGCCGAAAGGACATTCAGTGGATGTATCTGGAAGCGAAAAGAAGGTCCGATGCTGTAAAGGACAATATTGTACCGATTGGTTCAAAATAGGGAAAGGAGTACGACAAGGCTGTATACTGTCACCCTGCTTGTTTAACCTATATGCAGAGTACATCATGAGAAATGCCAGGCTGGAAGAATCACAAGCCGGAATTAAGATTGCAGGGAGAAACATCAACAACCTGAGATCTGCAGATGATGTCTGCATCATCCGCAGACATGCGGACGAAGAATTGGACATGAATTAACGACTGAACAACAGCAACAACAACTGGTGTGAGAAAACAAAGAGCCATACTGAACAAAGGCACTAAATAACACAATGGTATATGATTAATATATTTAATATGCTCTGTACCACCACCACACATACAGATAGAAACACATACAAAATGTTTCTATATCAAGTTAAGTTAAATTTATCTAGACAAAATTAACACATCAAAGTGTACATGTATGCGTGACTACCAGCTTTATAAGAAACATCCCTTTCTTATATTTTCCCAACATCCCAAGATGTTGACAGAATTTTGCGGGTTTGAAAGCCAGCAGAAACATTTCATTTTTATTACTATTTTTCTATCCCAAAGCGATCTACTTTTCATTGGTTTTCCAGTCACACCATGCTTCCTCAAGTGACTGGAAAAATGATGAATCACTGCTGAAGCACTGCTGGATTTATTTATTTATTTGTTTCTTTCTTTTAAAAGCCCAGCAGAAAAGTGGATAGCTCTGGGAAAGAAAAATAATAATTAAAAAACCCAAAATGTTACTTCAGGGTTTCACACTGGCAGTGTTGTGCAGGGCCGACAAATGCTTTTACCACTACTACTATCATTAGTAATGATAGCCGTGGCAGAGATTCAAGAGCCACAGGGGCAACCACTGACCCGGGGGAGGGACCATTCCTGCCTCTGCTCCGTAACCAAAGTACAGGGGTTTGCTTAGAAGAAAATTAACCACAGCAGGCAAATCAGAGAGCTGGCACAAGATGGAAAACACTACTTTCAACTCAGACCACGAAGACACATCTCAAGTTCCATTTGCGATGGGCTTGGGGCAAATGGGACTCCAGATGTGTCCCCTTATAGCGTCATCTCTTCCTGCCTATCAAAAATGGCAATGTAGATAACCCTTACTCTCTTCCTCTCTTCTTTTTTTGTCTCCTTCTACACTTTCTGGCATCCATTTCAAGTTCCATTTACCAATCATTCTGGTTATCACACTTCAGCCTCTTTCCACAAAGGGGAATGCAAATTCAAACTGTCTATTCACTTAATTGGGAACTTAGTTGTACTTGTAATGATTTAGGCTATGGGAGACTTTGAATAGTTATTTACAGGTGAAACTCGAAAAATTAGAATATTGTGCAAATGTTCATTTATGTCAGTATGGCAACTCAAAAGGTGAAACCAATATATGAGATAGACGCATTACATGCAAAGCGAGATATGTCAAGCCTTACTTTGGTATAATTGTGATGATTATGGCGTACAGCTTATGAAAACCCCAAATTCACAATCTCAGAAAATTAGAATAGTGTGAAAAGGTTCAGTATTCTAGGCTCAAAGTGTCCCAGTCTAAGCAGCTAATGAATCCATAACACCTGCAAAGGGTTCCTGAGCCTTTAAATGGTCTCTCAGGCCAGTTCAGTAGGAATCACAAGCATGGGAAAGACTGCTGACCTGACAGTTGTGCAGAAAACCACCATAAGGAGGGAAAGCCCCAAAAGGTAATTGCAAAAGAAGTTGGATGTTCCCAAAGTGCTGTATCAAAGCACATCAATAGAAGGTTATGTGGAAGGGAAAAGTGTGGTAGAAAAAGGTGCACAAGCAGCAGGGATGACCGCAGCCTGGAGAGGATTGTCAGGAAAAGGCCATTCAAAAGTGTTGGGGACTTTCACAAGCAGTGGACTGAGGCTGGAGTTAGTGCATCAAGAGCCACCACACACAGACGGATCCTGGACATGGGCTTCAAATGTTGTATTCCTCTTGTCAAGCCGCTCCTGAACAACAAACAACGTCAGAAGCGTCTTACCTGGGCTACATAAAAAAAAAAAAAAAGAACTGGTCTGTTGCCCAGTGGTCCAAAGTCCTCTTTTTTGATGAGAGCAACTTTTGCATCTCATTTGGGAACCAAGGACCCAGAGTCTGGAGGAAGAATGGAGAGGCACACAATGCACGATGCTTGAAGTCCAGTGTGAAGTTTCCACAGTCTGTGTTGATTTGGGGAGCCATGTCATCTGCTAGTGTTGGTCCACTGTGCTTCATTAAGTCCAGGGTCAACGCAGCCGTCTACCAGGAGATTTTGGAGCACTTCATGCTTCCTTCCGCAGACGAGCTTTATGGGGATGCTGACTTCATTTTCCAGCAGGACATGGCACCTGCCCACACTGCCAAAAGTACCAAAACCTGGTTCAATGACCATGGGATTACTGTGCTTGATTGGCCAGCAAACTCGCCTGACCTGAACCCCATAGAGAATCTATGGGGCATTGCCAAGAGAAAGATGAGGGACATGAGACCGAACAATGCAGCGGAGCTGAAGGCCGCTATTGAAGCATCCTGGTCTTCCATAACACCTCAGCAGTGCCACAGGCTGATAGCATCCATGCCACGCCGCATTGCGGCAGTCATTGCTGCAAAAGGGGCCCAAACCAAGTACTGAGTACATATGCATGCTTATACTTTGCAGAGGTCCGATATTGTTCTATTTCCAATCCTTGTGTTATTGATGTCATGTAATATTCTAATTTTCTGAGATTGTGAATTTGGGGTTTCCATAAGCTGTACGCCATAATCATCACAATTATACCAAAGTAAGGCTTGACATATCTTGCTTTGCATGTAATGCGTCTATCTCATATCTTGGTTTCACCTTTTGAGTTGCCATACTGACATAAATGAACATTTGCACGATATTCTAATTTTTCGAGTTTCACCTGTATATTTATAGTTCTCTGTTTGAAACCAGTGTAAGCTTGCTTTGGCTTCAATCCAGGGCAGGGCAGGACATGCAAATGAATGAATGTGCCATTCATTATCAAGAATATGGGAATCCATTAAATTGTTTCAACATGGAACATCAACTTTCAATGACACATTCCTCTTATCTGTAGGCATTGCATTGTCTTTCTTGAGCATCTCTGGTTCAGGGACATCTACACAGTATCAGATATTATGGTAAAGAAAGAATGTCAGGGGGCTAAGAAGAAACTTAGTGATAAGAGTTTCTCACAGACGTGACCCTAGAGTTCTGCTGTTTGAAGGAGTGACCCAATCAGAAAGGAACACAATTAGGAACGAAGATAGAGTTTTCCCCGCTCACATCTATGGAACTTCCCAAGCTGTGTTTCAACAAAGGGAGAAATCCACGATGTGATTACTGTATCTACTGGGCCTTGAATCCTAACCCTGAAGTTTCTCATAAAGATTGCCATTTCGAAAAAAATGTTATTCCCATTCTTTATGCTTGTGAATGGAATATGACTTCTTGAATGTGTCTTTCACGTCTTATAAGGAGCACAAACAAACAGAAAATCACACTCTTGCAGCAATTCCTGTATTTGCAGTGCAGCCTATTTCTGCCTTGACATCAAAGCAGAGCTCCATTACATTATCTCCATTAGATCTGTATCTCAAAGGACAGCAGAACAGCCTGTGCTACAGCAGTGTACCAGCAGCTGATTCTCAGAATCGACAGGCTTTTCTATAGCTGTTACTCTCATTGGGTATTTTTCATGGAGAAAAGCTGCATTGCCTAACCACAGGAGACTGATTAAGTGCATCTCAGCTTCTTTTAATGAATGCTGTTCTCACTTGTTCTTGTATTCAGTCCTTGTAGGTATCGGGTTATCTTCCCAAATTCTACTCATTTGTGTTCTAATTTGCAGATCCTTGGCTCCTAAGGTCCAAGCCCTTGGCTGCCTTACATTCAACAATATTAATTATAATTTTAGATGAGAGTGCATACATACTGGGGGTGCGGGGTGGGAAGAGGGACAATCTTCATCCAAAGAAATGTAGAGCAATGCCTTCTAACTGACAGGGGTGAACAACAGAGCTCCTATTGTCCCATGCTCAGTCCTCAGCACCATTCTTGTAGTTAGAAGCAAGAATAGGATGGAAAAAAATAAAGTGTAAATAATTCTCCATTTAATGAACTGTTAGAACAGAGCTACTGACAGATCTGGAGTGGAAGCCAGGAATAAAGAACTTTAGCAAAAATCAGAGATGAAAAGTAAATCCAGGGAATATGTCAAAAGCTTTTGTCCAAAGCCCCTATCCAAACAGGAAGCCTTTCTAGGTCTTCCTTTTGAGGAGACCCAATGACAGGCTTGCATGGATGAAGTCATTCCAGTGCTTGAGAACCTTCTGTTACTGTACATGTAGGTCCAGTGGCTTATTGCAGTCATTGGAAATAGTGGGAGTAGTGAGCTCATATTTAGCTCAAACAGCTCTTGACTTTATGTTGTCTTCTCTTCCAATACCTTTTAAAGAGAACAGTCATGGTCCAACATTTGTTCTTCAAGTCTTTCCACTTTGGGAGGTTTATTTCCCCCCTTCTTCTACTCTGCCACTGTGTGTATCAATCATCTCCTAAACTCAATAAAGGTTATGATGTGAAGTTTACATTTTGCAAATCGTACATTTGTGGACTGTATACTATGTGACCTACATCTACGCCATGGTCAAATTTTTGACTGTAGAAAATAAGATACATCTTAAATCTGTGAATTCAGTATCAGCATAACTGCCATTTTGATTTACTGCTATTCAGTGCCCTTGTATTCAGTGCCCCTATGTAAAAGGCAAGGTAAGAGTGCATTTAAGAAAGCATCCATTGCTCTTTTAAGCATTGCCATGAAATTGAAACATGCAATAGAAATTCCCTAAATATATTAACTGTGTGAAAAATTTCTCTTATTAATGTATGAGTTCCCACTTTCCCAGACAAATTGAATAAAAACATACTGTAGGTGATCCTCTCCATGTCTTTTGTTGTCTTTCAGTCACACAAGGCAAGCTTGGGGGGCATCTGATTTTCTTCTACCTTTTAAAATGTAAATTGCATCCCCTTTTGGGACCTTTTCATAGTACGGAATGGAGATGGTTTAGGCCAGAGATGGGCAACATGTGCCTTTTGGGTTGCAGGTGGACCCCAGAACAATTTTTGCAGCTCCCAGAATCTCTGAGATTGCACTGCTAAAATTGTCCATATATATATCGACACAATTGTCCATTCTTTCTGGACAGCTTGAATCTTACAATAAAATTATTGAGCCTTTAGTAGTATAATGTCCCTCTAGTACAAAGTCCCCACTGTCACTAAACTGGGCAGAAACTTTCAGTCCTGTACCCCCTCTAGTGACATTTATTTATTTTTATTTGTTTAGAAAATGGATATGGCCATTTATACGGACATTGCTGCAATATTCCTTGAGGCCATAAAGAAAAATAAAAGGATAAAGTTGGGCTTCAGTTAAAGGGAAAGTTTTGTTTTATTTTCCTTTGTAGTATTTATATACCACCCCAATCAATTTAGACTTGTATGGATATCTTACATGTTTGTCTATGGAGCTAAAAGTAGATTAAGGAAGCATGAGATTTATAGACTAGAGAAAAATTTCAGAGAGAAAATAAGTGGGCAGGGCCTTTGCTGATCAACAGAAATATGATTCTGGACCTCCAAAATCATGTCTACATTGGCCTATCAACACTTGTGCATAGAAAACTAATCTTACAGTAGGAACTTGTTTAGTTAATTAAGTGCCATCAAATTTTACCTAAGATCTGGGAATTGTATGGACAACTGTCTATCATCTTGATCTATTCCAGGATAATAATCTCTAGCTCCTCAAAGGATGTGCTAATTATCTTCTTGATCTTCTCTATCCAACTTATCTATTATCTTCCCCTTCTACTTCCCTCATAGTCACTTCCCTAGTCCATTATCCACTCACGTCACATGTGCAAAATGTATTAGTTTCTGCTTGCTAGTCGTACTTCAAAGGAACAGTCAGTCTTTATTTCATCCAGGTCTGATTTAGTGATTCTCCTTGCAGTACATAATACTCTTATTAACCATCTCCAATGCCATAATGTGAAAGTACCTATTCTTTTTTGCTTGATCTTTCACAGCTGCACACTTTCAGTGGAAACAATTCTGATCATTATTTGCTTAAACACAGTAGTATTAGATAAGTACTATAGCACAATTAAATGTAATCTGATTGTATTTTTCTGCTGGCCTTTCCCCTTTCCTCCTTTTCTCCCAAACAAGTAATTCTGGCATTATAACCCCTGGAACAGCCTAATTACTTGTAACTATCAGCCATTCAATCAGCCACTTTATATAAATCGAACAAGCCCGTTTGTTACATAACTGGCCACAATAATTGCTGCTGTTATAATTTACATGATGGCTTAAATGTGGAACAACTGCCTTCAGAAGTGGCATTTTACCTCAGATAATGTCAGTTCATTAGCATTATCCTTAACCTATTTCCCTGTTATTGACTTTGGATCATCTCTTCCCAATTGTATTTATGAAAAGTATGATTAATTTTTTCACAGGACTATTGTCCTTCAGTGATGGTGGTTACTGATGAAATAGAAATGGAAACTATCACAGAACAAAGTTTTCATTCATTAGCCAAATTGATAGCATTTGTTGTTGCTTCTGCTAGCCAATAACATTTTGGGGGAGTGGCTACAGAGTCACCTTCCTCAACTGGAAGCCTTTCTGGATATTTAGGACACATTTTAGGATTTGCCATCCATCCATCAGTGAAACACATCTGGAGGGGCCAAGATTGGGGAAGTCTGTTAGAGAGAATATCCCTAATGGAATGATTCAGTAGAGTTCTACACCTTTTGCGTGCTTATGCGATTAATAGGGATAGATAAAGGTAGTATATTTGGAGAACCTACAAGCTGCTTACAATATGCAGTCCTTGATGGTTGCTTTCACTTCTAGTAATTTGTACTTATGAGGAATAAATATTGTACAAATTGCACAAATAAGTCTTTTAGCCGATACATGGTTCTGATATTTTCTATCACTGTATGTACAAATATTTACTTTGCACCAGTACAGTATGTCAGTGCTGTATTATTTACACTATGGGTCAATTTCTTACTTACAAAAGAGGAGCAACAGGATTTGGTAATCATTCAGTGCTTACCATGATTTCCACTATGGAGGGGATAAAAAAAGGGGATAAAAGTACCAGTAAGATTTTGCAATTCCATAGAAGCATTGTAACTTTTTAGTGCTTGTGATATGTGCAAGAGTCCTAGAACTGAGCAGAGTTGTGATGCATGCAAGTGTCCTTTGTTGTTGTTCAGTTGTTAAGTCATGTCCAAGTCTTTGTGACCCCATGAACCGTATCACGCCAGGCCTTCCTGTCCTTCACTGCCTCCCTGAGTTTGCTCAGTTTCATGCTCATTGCTTCAGTAATACTATCTAACATCTCATTCTCTGCCGTCCCCTTCTCCTTTTGCCTTCAATCTTTCCCAGCATCAGGGTCTTTTCCAAAGAGTCCTCTCTTCGCATTAGGTGACCAAAGTATCTGAGCTTGAGCTTCATTATCAATCCTTCCAATGAGCAATCAGGGTTGATTTCCTTTAAGATTGACTGGTTTGATTTCCTAGCAGTCCAGGGGACTCTTAAGATCCTTCTCCAGCACCACAGTTCAAAGGCATCAATTCTTTGTCGCTCAGCCTTCTTTATGGTCCAGCTCTCACAGCCATACATTACTACTGGAAGAACCATAGCTTTGACTATGCGGATCTTTGTTGGCAAGGTGATGTCTCTGCTTTTTAATATGCTGTCTAGGTTTGCCATAGCTTTCCTCCCAAGGAGCAAGCGTCTTTTAAGTTCATGGTTGCGGTCTCTGTCTGCAGTGATCTTGGAGCCCAAATAAATGAAGTCTGTTACTGCTTCCATTTCTACCCCTTCTATTTGCCAGGAATTAATGGGTCCAGGTGCCAAGATCTTAGTTTTTTTAATGTTGAGTTTCAAGCCAGCTTTTGCACTCTCCTCTTTCGCCTTCATCAAGAAGCTCTTTAGTTCTTCTTCACTTTCTGCCATTAGGGTGGTATCGTCTGCATATCTGAGGCATATGTGATTCTTCCAGCCTGGCATTTCTCATGATGTGCTCTGCATATAGGTTAAATAAGCAGGATGACAGTATATTGCCTTGTCATACTCCTTTCCCTATTTTGAACCAATTGGTTGTTCCATGACCAGTTCTAACTGTTGCTTCTTGGCCTGCATACAGATTTCTCAGGAGACAGGTAAGGTGGTCTGGTACCCCCATCTCTTTAAGAATTTGCCACAGTTTGTTGCGATCTACACAATCAAAGGCTTTTGCATAGTCAATGAAGCAGAAGTAAATGTTTTTCTGGAACTCTTGTGCTTTCTCCATGATCCAGCGAATGTTGGCGATTTGATCTCTAGTTCCTCTGCCTCTTCGAAACCCAGCTTGTACATCCAATAGTTCTCGGTTCACATACTGCTGAAGCCTAGCTTGTAGGATTTTGAGCATAACCTTGCTAGCATGTGAAATGAGTGCAATTGTGCAATAGTTTGAACATTCTTTGGCATTGCCCTTCTTTGGAATTGGAACGTAAACTGACCTTTTCCAATCCCGTGGCCACTGTTGCATTTTCCAAACTTGCTGGCATATTGAGTGCAGCACTTTAACAGCATCATCTTTTAGTATTTTAAATAACTCAGCTGGAATACTGTCATCTCCACTAGCTTTGTTGTTAGTAATGCTTCCTAAGGCCCACTTTACTTTGCTCTCTAGGATGTCCGGCTCAAGGTCAGTGATCACATCAGCATGGACATCAGGGACATTAAGAACTTTCTTGTATAGTTCTTCTGTGTATTCTTGCCACCTCTTCTTAATCTCTTCTGCTTCTGTTAGGTCCCTGCCTTTTTTGTCCCTTATCATGCCCATCTTTGCATTAAATGTTCCTTTGATATCTCCAATTTTCTTGAAGAGATCTCTAGTATTCCCCATTCTATTGTTTTCCTCGATTTCTTTGCATTGTTCATTTAAGAAGGCCTTCTTATCTCTCCTTGCTATTCTCTGGAAATCTGCATTCAGTTGCTTATATCTTTCCCTTTCACCCTTGCTTTTCGCATTCCTTCTTTCCACAGCTATTTGTAAAGCCTCATCAGACAGCCATTTTGCTTTCTTGCATTTCTTTTTCTTTGGGATGGTTTTAGTTGCTGCCTCCTATACAGTGTTACGGACCTCTGTCCATAGTTCTTCAGGCACTCTGTCTACCAAATCTAATCCCCTAAATCTATTCATCACCTTCACTGCGTACTCACAAGGAATATGATCGAAGTCATACCTGAGTGGTCTAGTAGTTTTCCCTACGTTCTTAAATTTAAGCCTAAATTTTGCAGTAAGAAGCTCATGATCTGAGCCACAGTCAGCTCCTGGTCTTGTTTTTGCTGTTTGTATAGAGCTTCTTCATCTTTGGCTGCAAAGTATATGATCAATCTGGTTTCAGTATTGACCATCTGGTGATGTCTATGTGTAGAGTGTCCCTTGTGTTGTTGGAAAAGAGTGTTTGCTATGACCAGCTTGTTCTCTTGACAGAACTCTTATTAGCTTTTTCCCTGCTTCATTTTGTACTCTAAGGCCAAACTTGCCTGTTATTCCAATTATTCCTTGACTTCCTACTTTAGCATTCCAATCCCCTATGATGAAAGCAACATCTTTTTTTGGTGCTAGTTCTAGAAGGTGTTGTAGGTCTTCATAGAACTGGTCAACTTTGGCTTCTTCAGCATCAGTGGTTGGGGCATAGACTTGGATTACTGTGATGTTGAATGGTTTGCCTTGGATTCGCACTGAGATCATTCTGTCATTTTTGAGGTTGTACCCCATTACTGCCTTTCCCACTCTCTTATTGACTATGAGTGCTACTCCATTTTTTTTAAGGGTTTCTTGTCCACAGTAGTAAATATAATGGTCACCTGAATTAAATTCACCCATTCCCATCCATTTTAATTCACTGATTCCCAAGATGTCAATGTTCAATCTTGTCATCTCATGTTTGACCACATCCAGCTTGCCTTAGTTCATAGATCTTACATTCCAGGTTCCTATACAATATTGTTCTTTACAGCATCGGACCTTCTTTTCGCTTCCAGATACATCCACAGCTGAACATCCTTTTGGCTTTGGCCCAGCTGCTTCACTCTTTCTGGAGCTACTTGGAATTGCCCCCCGCTCTTCCGCAGTAGCATATTGGACACCTTCCAACCTGAGGGGCTCATCTTCCAGCATATGTTTTAGCCTTTTGACATTGTTCATGGGGTTTTCTTGGCAAGAATACTGGAGTGGGTTGCCATTTCCTTCTCCAGTGGACCACATTTTGTCAAAACTCTCTGTCATGACCCATCCATCTTGGGTGGCCCTGCACGGCACAGCTCATGGCTTCACTGAGTTATGCAAGCCTCTTCACCATGACAAGGCAGTGATCCATGAGGGGGCAAGAATTCTAGGACTGTTCTTTCTCACTCTCACTTCCAGAGAGAGGAAGATGGGAAGAATGAGAATATTCCTTGAATTGTCTCATACAGACTAGGATACACAAAGGCAGCTTACATCACTGCTTTTAACCACAGTCAGGAATGAAGGAAGCCCCATGAATATAGACCAGGACCTAAGCTGTCATCTACATGCCAAATAACCAGCTTTCTCACCCTAACAGCAAAGGCCACCAGGATTTGTGTGCTTTGCACATTTAAGGAACTACTTGAGTGATCAGATTTCATTGGGATCCTGATTGCTTCTCATCATTAGCCTTTACTTGCCCTATTCCTGAATCACAGGCTTGATGGTGGATTGTGATGGTAGATTATTCCTTTCCTTTCATATGGATGTTTCCCCACCAGCCGATGACATTCAGAAGGGGTCAGGGCAGTAAAGCCAGACGTTACAACAGCCGCTTTGCTTAATATGCCTTGCAGGTGCATAGTCAGAGCAGCACCCATCCATGACAACCTAGAACAGAGGCAAGAGAGGCAAGATTGGGATCAGCAACAGGGACAGCATAGGCTTTTTTTCCAACTTAAGGATGGATAGCACTTTAACTATCCATCAGATGGGAAAGAGGTTATTTGTTTGCTCAAACATGCTCTGCAAAATGCCTCTTTCAAATGTTTTGCACACCTCTAATATCTGTTTGTTCTTCAAACAGGTGGGCTCCTTGATCTCCCTCCCAGCATTGAAATGTTGTTTTTACTGATCACATGCTGAGTGAGAGATCTTCAGTTATTGCAGTGAGTACTAGTAATTGCTTTATTTAAAATCAAGTGAGCTTGGGAAGCATCCATGCCTAAGTCACTAACTGGTACGCTACAGAAACATATGGTGGAACAGGTTTTGTATTGTTTTGTATTACACTTCTTTTCTGAGGCCTGTCTGGTTGCCTGGACTTCCCAATCTGAAAAAGCCCATTGGGAGCATTTTATGAAATCTTTTCTTGGGATATAATTGAAATATTGGAAGCGAGGCAGGAAGCAGACAGCTGTAGAGGTTAATGTACAAGAAAAAAAATGGAATATTCACAATGATTGAATGATAGTTTATGTGCCATCAAGTCAATATTGGCTCTTAGTGACCACACAGATAGACCTTCTCCAGGATGACCTGTCTGCAACCTGACTCTTCAGGTCTTTCAGCATTGTAGCCATCACTTCTATAATTGAATCCATCCATGTTGTTGCTGATCATCCTCTTTTCTTTCCTTCCACCTTTCCCAGCATTATGGAATTCTCAAGGGAGCTGGGTCTTCACATACTGTATCCAAAATAGGATAATTTGAGCCTGGTCATTTGTGCCTTGAGTGAGAATTCTTGATTGATTTGTTTTGTGATCCATTTATTTGTTTTCTTGGCTATCCATGTATTATCAGGAGTCTTCTCCAATACCAAAAGCATCTGTACTCTTTCTATCCTGGTTCTTCAAATCCAATTTTTGCTTCCATAGTGTCCCACAGGGAAAGCCGTTGCCTGCACAATTCTAATCTTTGTAGATATGTCACAGCATCCGAATATCTTTTATCAGGCCTTCATTGCTTCTCTACCAAATGCTAGTTGCTACATATTTCTTCACTGCTGGTTCCTTTACTGGTTCCTGTTGATAGCTGATCGTACGAGACAGAAACTCTTTCAATATCTTCATTGAAAAGACATTCACACTAGCCATATTGAAATTAAATAAATGCAAGATTGCTACACTTCACCCTTTAAAATTTCTCAAAATCTATCTTTTCTTCTGAAATGCATTTTGAAAGCAAATTCTGCTTGATCAAATTGAATGAGAAATGTAAAGGAGAGCTTTTCCTGCACAGCACTAACTGCACCTCATCCTCACTTCCAGCCCAATGGGAAGGAGGTGTGATGGCAACTCTAGTGGCTTTAAAAGAGGATTAGACATATCATGGAGTAAATGGCTACCCATGGGTACTAATCCTGATGTTTATTCCACCATTAAATATGACCAGTGGGAGGAAGCCAATGTCTTTATGACCTATTTATATGGATTTCCTAAGGTATCAAATTGGCCATTCTGGTAAACAGCAGGTTAGATTCTGGGCCTTATATCATTGCTAAGCTCAGATAGTTTTATTTAATCCAAATGTTACTATTTTATAAACAAGATATATATATATATTTATTCAGGGGTGCTCAACCTATGGCCCTAGGATCGCACTCATTCCTCCCACACCATCAGGCAAAAGCTGATGCCAAATTGTATTTATGAATGTGACAGAATGGAGATTTATTAAATCTCTGAGAAATAATCATATTATCTGCATTTAATTAATTTAATTTCTCCTGATCCTGCTCACTTTATAAGCTTGCCCTCTAGCAAGCCATTGAAAGATCAAATGCTGAAAAAAAGCTCTGTGCCCCTACTTTAAAAAGAGAGAATGATGTCATAAATTAACACCCATTTTTCACACAAAGCACGTATTGGTTTCATCCTGGCTTGAGGCTTAGAGGAGTGAAAATCAATGAAAGTGAGAGTTTGGCTGAAATTTCTTAGATCACATTTGCCCAAGGCAATTTCAAAGATTTTAGGAGGCAGTTGGCTCTCAGCTGTAATGAAAACCCATGGAATACTTTGTTTTGTGGAATATTTTAGAGTCCAGATGCACTTACAAATTCCATATTTGCCAAGCATCATAATTACAAAAGACCCCTCCCATTAAAAAAGGATGACTAAAAAGACAATTCATTTGACATTCCCTTTGGATGATAATTACACAAATATACAGACAGACCTGCTGCCACAGTAGAAAAACACTGTTGAAATTCTGTAGGGAAATTCTTTTCTTGTCATTAAAGTGATTGGCAATTTGCCAGAAGGCACAGACTTTGCTCCTCTTGAATGCACTTAACAGTGGTGCAAGTAGATAACAGCAGGACTGCAGAAGTGGTCAAGTAAAGGTGAGCTTGCATCCAATTTGCTCTGGGGAGTGAAGATTGTATAGGATCTGTTCTGGTGATACTTGAGATGATTGACACCTTAAAAGCTTGATGGGGTCAAAGAAGTGTCAGCAGATGAGTACTACTGATTGTGTGCCCTTCATCTCTCCATTAATTGGAACATCCTTCTGGCACAATACTGTGTGAAAATATGGTTATGATGTTAGCAGAGCCAGTTTGTGTCCTGCAATAATGTGAACTATTTGGATTAATTTTCTTTGCATGAGAATAATTATCTAAATTGGCGCAGCAGCTGAGAAGAGAAACCCATGTGTGAACCTATGCAGTATTATTTGGAAAGGGACTTTCCATAGTTGCGCTTGGATGGAATGTCATCTAAATTGGAGAACTTCCATTTTATTTTCCCTGGACTATCTGGATAGATCAACAAGAGCACTGAAACAGCACTGGTAATAGCAGAGCGGTGATCTTCCTTTCATAAAATTCTTTGTGTAGATTTCTACAGGCAAGAGTCAGGGACCAACAATAATGACTGTACATGGGATCTTCTGACTTGAATGTAAATCAGGTGCTTCTTTTACCTTCCTTTCCTATGACTTAATGATCACCTTGTTTCGTATTTCTCAGGTTTGGTGCTATTGGTAACCAACATAACCTGCATTCTTACCTTGGGAAGCTATAGCTGATGTCTTGTTCAAACTGGAGCATTTCTGATACAATGAAATTATATCGTGAGGGGGTCATGAAGAGGATCTTTGTAACACCTCCAAGACTACTTGTTTTTCTTATTTATCCAAAAGACAGCTTTACTTTTTAATTGTTAACTTTCTGAACTAAAAGCTTCATTCGCTCACATACAGATACTTACACATCCCTACCTAATTCAGTGTCTAACTGTCTAAGCTAGGTTTGAGCTCCAGAAGAATTGAAGCAGGAAACCCATCATGCATGGTACTTCATTTTTGGCAATGCTGTACGTGCTAAATGCTCCTAGTGCTACAATTTCCATCCACTTTTACCACTGCCAACAAGGCTGAGCCAGGCCCATTTTTGTATTTTTCTCAAACCTCCTGGTATTTTTCCACCTGAGTCATATTGTCTTATCCATTCATGGTGAGAACCTTGTCTTGTTCTGAGAATCATCTCTTCCTGAGTCTTCCTAGAGGTCTTCATTCTGGTATTTTACAGTATTCCGTATCAGCTAAAATCTTTTAGAATGAACCCTTCTGCCTCTATTGCTTGTGTTAACTGGGTCTCACATACATTCATATGTGTCTACTCAGATCTTCGTACAAATATATGACACAAGGTTTTATGTGTGTTGTGTATATCATTTTGTATGATAAATGGTATTGATAAAAAATAAGGTCACAACTACATGCCACTAAATGGGTCATCCTGGGAGCTGAAGTTGCAACACATCTAAGGTATACTAGCTTGGAAAACCATGGTTTAAATTCCTCTCCATGTCCTGAAAACTAGACCTCAAAAATAGTCTTTCAAAACCTTGTGAAAGAAATCGCAATGGAGAAGCTTGAATTTATATGCATTATATGATCTGTTGTCAAGGGAATGAGAATTTGAGACAGTGAGATGTAATCATAATTAATATTTTCCTATTAGGACATGTAGTGTAAAGGAAAGGGGGGCTTGGGGCCTCAACATCTTTAATGCAGGACCCATGGCCACTTAGAGTTGGAGTAACCTAAAATGTTTGTTCTTTGTTTTGCATTTTTAAAGTTTGGGGGAGTCAGCTGGCCTATTTTTTACCCCTCAAAAGTCCCACCTTCTCATAAAATGACTGCCAGACACATCTGGTTTTGGAGGGCATGCTGGGCAAAGCTTGTTGTATGGTCCTTAAACCAATGTAAAATTTGTATTAGGATATCTTTAATCTGTAACTTGCACAAACATAATAGTATGAATAAATATGCATTTGAGTTTGAGACATTTAAAAAATATTGGTGGGTGGGGTGGGGAGTATGTTGAAGAACCTAATAAGAATTTTTCAGTTAAAGCCCTTCATATTTGTCTACCACATTTCTGCCTTGTATTTAGAGAGGATATAAAAATGTATGATATTGAAAGAAAATGCCAGAATGCTTCAATATCCTTTCATTTGAGTGTCACTTGGGGTGTTATTCACCAGTTCCCAACACACTGTATCATGTCTCATTTAATTGGCAACCTCCATTGTTGGGGAACATTGGCAAACAATACGGTGTCTCACATTGTGATGTGAGTGTTCAGTTTCCACTGCTTTTCACAGAACTCACTGAATATTTATGCTCTGCTCGCAGTCTTCAGAAGACTCTGAGCTGTTTTGCAAAAAAACAAAAACCAGCAAAGAAAAAGTGCATCCATCACAACAATCTGGCACCATCCCCCCCCCCCAACGTATTTACTTATAAACTTAAATTATGTAAAAGTTTTCTCCTAGTATCTGCTAGCATTTGTAGAGCCACAATGATATTTCCGTCTTTGAGGCAATGTTTTCCGAAGCCTTTACTGTCAACATGCAGCACTCAGTGCTCACCTTTTGCTTGTTCATTCAGCTAGAAAAGAGAAGGAAGTGTGTTTAATGAAATGTATGTATGTATGTATGTATGTATGTATGTATGTATGTCCTGGAATTAGAAATAAGAGGTAGTTTGATTGGTGGTGCTCTTAGGACTGGGCCATAGGCTGAAGTCTGTCCCACAGAGCCGAGGGGCTCAAATGACACTTAAAGAACTATTTCTTCTTGGTTGCAGCAAGAGACAGTGACAGCATAAACACTTCAGTCATCATGTCTGGCTTAGCAGGGTTGATGCCTCTTACTGTGGCGACCTTTCAAAAAGTGCAATTAATATTAAAATTCAGTCAGTGTAATTTCTCCTCCTCCTCCTCCTCCATCCCCCTTAAGCACAATAACACTTATAATGAGATGGCAAATTTTGAAGGACATTTTGTGGGACCAAATGAACTACTTTCACCAGTCCAAATCAAGGTCCGGAAGAAAGCACCCCTTCTTCCTTTCTCAGTGACTAGACAAAACTAGAAGATGAACTTTGATAACATAGATATGCTTTTCAGGTGATTATGACCATATGTGACTTAGATATGGGGTAAACTGAAGAACTTTAAGCTGGCGGGTCAGTTAACCTGGAAAGATTGACTTGATATGAAAAATTCAGTTCAATTTTCCACTTTATAAGAAGGAACAAGGAGAACTCAAGATACTATATACTCCTTGTACTCCTGTGTATGAGTACACAGATCATCCTGGATTTAGAGAATTAATGTTTTTGAATTCAGACTTATTAGATTTGTATCTTACCATTCATATTCAAGGCAATATATACAGCACTCAACAACCTTGTAGGTCAAGTTGAGAGGGAATAACTGGACCAGGGTCATTTGCCCCTGTTCCTAGTCCAACACCTTAACCACTACACTACACTGGCTCTTCATACTGAAGATTCTCAAATCTAAGATAAACACAATACATGATACATATTTTAATATAACTTTGCTGATGCAACAAAATCAGTGTTAAAAGAATTGTGCTGTATATCTACACAAATAAATCCTCAGAAACTGCTTGAGTATATATGTGAGATTATAATTGCATAATTTTCATCCCGATTAATGTAGCTGCTGAGTTGATTTGGAATGGTTGGAGTTGTTCGCACACTGATTATCAACAGCAATAGTATCAATAGATCTTCTCTATCTCTGATTAAAATTGACAAAGGAGTGTGGTGCCAGTCCATTGCCCTCCTTCTCAGGAGCCTCCTTTGTTTTTAGTCTTTATGGTTTGGTGTTGGAATGTGAACTGCTGATGTTGTTAGAAAAATACTAGATTCAAGAAGAGGCACCGTTACTTCCTCTTTTTTATTTATAAATTTATTGAAAGTTTTAAAAGCAAAGATAAGAACTAATACAAACTAATATAGAGTGAGAAAGAAAAAAAAATCAAAGAGAGAACTAAAAGTGCAAGAAAGAAAGAAAAAAGTAAAAGAAGAGGAAAATATTCTGGTCTCAATTGTATATTAATCTTTAAAATCCTCTGAATCAGTGTATGTATTTGAATCCAAAATTTTCTAGCTTTTTTACACATCCACCAAGCATGATAAAATTACCCTTCTTGTTCCAGCATAAATTTGAAGCACCTTTATACATTCTAGACAATTTCTGTGATGTCATATACCAACGGTACATCATTTTATAAAAGTTCCCTTTAAGATTATAACATAGTGTAAATTTCAATCCTTTCAACCATGTATTTTCCCATTGTTCAATCTGTATATTATAACCAACATTTTAATAATACATTCTTTCACTTCTTCTTCTTCTGTTTAAAATTACAGTAAAAAGTTATACCTTTTTGCAATCACATGTTCATCATTTGTACACAATTCTATTTCAAAATCAGTCTTACAGTGTTCAATACCATAAACTCTTTTGTCTAATTTAAATCTTTCTTATAACTGTAAATAAGAAAACCATTGGCAACTCTATCCCAATGCTCTCTTGATTTTATTTTGTATGCTTGCTGGGGAATTCTGGGAGTTGAAGACCACACAGTTTAAAGTTGCCAAGGTTGAGAAACACTGACATGCTCCATGCAGACTAATATTGGGCTTCATCTCTGGAAGTTATTTTTTTCTTAAATTCCTGACCTTGCTGAAATGGTTCCTTTAACCTCATGTTATGTTTTCAAAACCCTCATTTCTTCAGACTCAGAGGACCAGTTGTGCTGAAAACAATTGTAGTTATTGGTGGGATATTTAATTGTGTGGAAACATTATCATAAAATGTTATATATATATTTCATCAGTGTTTTTAAAAGACTCCAAATCTGAAAGATTTCAACATTGTCTTTTCAGGCAATTGAAAGGAGTTAAGAGTTGCTTATTTATTCTTTATGAGGCACTTGGAGGAGGTACATCTTGGGCATAACAGCCAGTATGCTGTCACTATTGATAATATTTATTTTTCATCCAGTGGTTCATCATACATACTGACAATTTAATGATTTTTTTTCCCTTGAAGACAATAGGCCAGTGGAAGCCATGCGTATTGTTAACTCATTTGGAGGCTGACTGAATGAATCAATATTCATTACCCAGGATGCAGCAGCAGCAGCAGGAAAAAACCTCCATTAGCAGTTGTTACAAAGATAGAACATCTTTCCCATGGAAAGATATTGTTAAAAAGTATTGGTTTGTACAACTGAAAGGAAGATTCTTAATGGGATGTTATTTTACGAGCATTCTTTCTAAATCCTGCATATGTTTCCAGTCATTCTGACAGAGGGCTGGCAAAATCTGTTCAGAATATTCATACTAGCCTGGATGACATTGAACTTAGAAGCTAAACAGAGCTAGACCTGATTAGTAATGGAGACACTAGCAAGAAATCCCGGAGCTGAAGACTAGGCTGGGAAATGAAAATCTATCCTGGAAGAAGATAATGGTAAATCACTTCCATACAGTTGCCAAGAAAACAGCTCAGACATGTCCAGGAAGTCACCAGAAGTAAAGGTGGACTTGAAGGCGATTTTACCTTTATGGTGATAATGCTGAAACTGGCTTATTAATGAGGATTTTAACTAGCAGAGTGTACGTTCCACAATTCCTTTCACTGATTACTAGAAATTATGCCAACAGAAATAATACTGAAAAGTTGTATACTTTGCCATTCATTTTTCCTGAAAAATAAGACAATTTCTGCTGTAATCAATAGTTAACATACTGTGGAAAATTGCCAGGCGTTTCACATTTTAGCTTTACTACAATTGAATTTATTTACTTCAACATCTGACTTTATTTTTTTGGATTGCAGGGTAATTGCATGCTAGCACTGCCTTTGAAATTGTTCAATACTTTGTGTGGAGTATTTCAGAACAACGAAATAGGACACCTGGACCAGATCTTTGTTACCCGTGAAGTGGAAAATGATTTCATCTGTTCTCTTTGTAAAATGATAAATGATTTTATCTTGTGTCTGGACTGTTTAAAGTAAACCCTGAAGCTGCTTTCCCTTTCCTTCCTCCACCCACCATCTTGTTTAATAGCCTTATCAGACCTGTCACTGAAAAGTGATCAGAAAAGTGATCCATTATAGACATTAATATAATAAATTCATCCAAATAATGCTTATTAATCTAGTTAACTTTCCAGTCTGTAAACATAGATATATGCTCTTTGCTGCTGTGAAAAAAATACTTTTCTAAGGCTTCATATTTTTGTGAAGAAGTAGAACTCTCCGTAGTTGTGCACAATTTGCTAATGTAAAGATTTCTGACCTCAAAACTGGAGTGCCAATGCTACGTAATAGACTGTGGGACTTGGATATTGTGACTGAGGTTTAGATCCTCCTTCAGCTACAACATTCATGATACACTTGACCGAGTTGGGGAGGTGTGGTCATGGGAACACTAAAAAGGAATCATTTGACATAGTCAAATAACACCTGGGCAGATTAGATTTAACAAAGAGACCTATCATGCTCAGGTCTAAACCCAGAGCCACTGATAATGTGGAAATTGCTGACTATGAGCTTAACACATGCTTTTCTCTCTCAAGATTGAGTTGAAGTCTTAGAGAGACCTCTCTAGGTACTATATTTCTATGGCCACATATGAGGAGAAAGTAGAGTGGGAGGTACGTAGAACCTATCCTAAACCTGTCTATGGGGACACAAATGTCAGTTGCATAATTATAGTTTTCTTTTTCTCTTTGCTCCAGCTTAGGAAGAAAATGGGAAAGTGAGGAGGAAAGTGACAGCCAGTTTTACAATGGTCACCACTATAAAAGCCCAAGTGTGCTACCAGTGTACAGCAGTGAGTCTACTGGCTCAGAGAGCTGGGCTGTGTTATGTGTAACTTTGGGTCACTTATATAGGCATCCATAGGATCTGGCTTTTTTTGTTAGAATGACAAAAGCAGCATCACAACATCATGCTTCAACCTCTCCTTCTTTTGTACATGTGCGAAATATTGCACTACATGTACAAAAGAACCCAAAAGGGATGAGGTTTGCAGTGGGATGCCATGTCACTGCTTTCATCATTTTGCCACTTTGATCCCACTCCCCCCAGTCCAGCCCTGTGGGATACTGCTATAACTCACCATCCTTCACCACCTTTGTACTTCATAAGGCTGTTGTGAGGATAATATTTAAGAGGGAAATACTATAGAGATGAAGGTAGAGATAGAGAGGACTAGAAGACCTCCAAGGTCCCTTCCAACTCTCTAATTCTATGAGAGAGAGAGAGAGAGACCCCCTCCATATATCTACTGTATACACTTTTTTCCCCCTCTCTCTCTGTCCATATTCAGTCCTTATTGGCCCCTAACCAATTCTGTTTGATCTTGTAAAACTAAGCCGGGTTGGACTGATTAGTATATAGATTGGAGACTACCAGAACATCTCAGGGCTGTAAGCAACACTGAGAAATCAGAATTAACTGTTTTTTAAGAATCTTGGAATAAGACAGTGGCAAATCATTTTCATATTATTGCAAAAAAACCTTTAGAAATGTATCCAGCCAGCTCCTCAACCAGGAGTTGAGTTCCACTTGATGGAGACTTTACCTTTTCTTTCCCCTTGGCTGCCCCTCTTCATGCACTGCTGCTTAAAATGCCATTTGAGCGTTGCAATGTTGCCCGTACTTAAAATCTCATGAAGAAAGGGGAGAATGAGCATTGAATCCCTATCCCCTAAAGCTCTCATCCCTGTTCATCATGCTGTTCCGGTGGTGCAGAGGATTAGAACTCCCATCTGGAGTGCCTATCATCCATAGTCCCAAACATCCAATTTCCAATATGGCTATTGCAGCTTCCGAGCACTCAATGATGCTTGCTTTGCTTCAGAGTGCAAGTGGGGCCCTTATGACTGGCTGTACTTATAAAGCAATATTATTTACCTATTAAACTAGGTGTCAAGTGAAAGGCTTTTATCAGTATTACATGTTTACAGGAAAAGTTCAGAGGATGCCCTGACCTGGTAATAAAAGGCAGCAGAGAAGCAAACATGTCCATATTTTTGTGTACTGTGTATGTATTAGACAGGATAGAATAATCCCTTTCCTTCACACCACAAGACACAGCTTCAAACTTGGAGCTCTTTGGCGCTCCACTGGTGAGAACCAGGACCAGGCAGAAGGCCAGTTGTACTGCCAGCTGATTGCCATACGTGCAGAGACCTTAGCAAATGCTGGCATGCGGTCATTCTTCTTCACCCAGTGACTACATGGGAGGAAATACAGCTGAAACTCGAAAAATTAGAATATCGTGCAAATGTCCATTTATCTCAGTATGGCAACTCAAAAGGTGAAACCAATGTATGAGATAGACGCATTACATGCAAAGCGAGATATGTCAAGCCTTACTTTGGTATAATTGTGATGATTATGGCGTACAGCTTATGAAAACCCCAAATTCACAATCTCAGAAAATTAGAATAGTGTGAAAAGGTTCAATATTCTAGGCTCAGAGTGTCCCACTCTAATCAGCTAACGAATCCATAACACCTGCAAAGGGTTCCTGAGCCTTTAAATGGTCTCTCAGGCCAGTTCAGTAGGAATCACAAGCATGGGAAAGACTGCTGACCTGACAGTTGTGCAGAAAACCATCACTGACACCCTCCATAAGGAGGGAAAGCCCCAAAAGGTAATTGCAAAAGAAGTTGGATGTTCCCAAAGTGCTGTATCAAAGCACATCAATAGAAGGTTATGTGGAAGGGAAAAGTGGTAGAAAAAGGTGCACAAGCAGCAGGGATGACCGCAGCCTGGAGAGGATTGTCAGGAAAAGGCCATTCAAAAGTGTTGGAGACTTTCACAAGGAGTGGACTGAAGCTGGAGTTAGTGCATCAAGAGCCACCACACACAGATGGATCCTGGACATGGGCTTCAAATGTCGTATTCCTCTTGTCAAGCCACTCCTGAACAACAAACGTCAGAAGCGTCTTACCTGGGCTACATAAAAAAAAGAACTGGTCTGTTGCCCAGTGGTCCAAAGTCCTCTTTTCTGAGGAGAGCAATTTTGCATCTCATTTGGGAACCAAGGACCCAGAGTCTGGAGGAAGAATGGAGAGGCACACAATGCACGATGCTTGAAGTCCAGTGTGAAGTTTCCACAGTCTGTGTTGATTTGGGGAGCCATGTCATCTGCTGGTGTTGGTCCACTGTGCTTCATTAAGTCCAGGGTCAATGCAGCCGTCTACCAGGAGATTTTGGAGCACTTCATGCTTCCTTCCGCAGACGAGCTTTATGGGGATGCTGACTTCATTTTCCAGCAGGACCTGGCACCTGCCCACACTGCCAAAAGTACCAAAACCTGGTTCAATGACCATGGGATTACTGTGCTTGGTTGGCCAGCAAACTCGCCTGACCTGAACCCCATAGAGAATCTATGGGGCATTGCCAAGAGAAAGATGAGGGACGTGAGACCGAACAATGCAGCGGAGCTGAAGGCCGCTATTGAAGCATCCTGGTCTTCCATAACACCTCAGCAATGCCACAGGCTGATAGCATCCATGCCACGCCGCATTGTGGCAGTCATTGCTGCAAAAGGGGCCCAAACCAAGTACTGAGTACATATGCATGCTTATACTTTGCAGAGGTCCGATATTGTTCTATTTCCAATCCTTGTGTTATTGATGTCATGTAATATTCTAATTTTCTGAGATTGTGAATTTGGGGTTTTCATAAGCTGTACGCCATAATCATCACAATTATACCAAAGTAAGGCTTGACATATCTCGCTTTGCATGTAATGCGTCTATCTCATATCTTGGTTTCACCTTTTGAGTTGCCATACTGACATAAATGAACATTTGCACGATATTCTAATTTTTCGAGTTTCACCTGTATGATGCCCTGGAGGAGTAATGGATATATTGTTCAAGCTCCTTTCCAGAGCTTAGTCAGCACCTTGGAAACTGAAACTCCGCTCCCATCTAGGCCCATAATAGGCAAGTGATTATTGAGGAAGTTTTGTTTCAGATCAGTTATGTTGGACCAGAACCTCTAAACTTGCTCAGGCCATGTGAGATTTATGAGAGCCTGGTCAGGATGAGCAAATCTGGTATAGGCTTTTTCTGCTGGAGCTTTTCTAGGTGTTTGCCTGATGGAGAAGTCAGCCTTTCATAGGAAGTTGAAATGGGAACCACTCCTTATTTCTGTATCTCCATTTATCTTTTTTTTTTTTCTTTGCCCAGTGGAAAACAGCAAAGGGATCATTATAGTTTCCAGCAAGCTGCCTTGTACACCCTGAAGGGAATATTATAAGATTAAATGCAGAGTAGCATTCCTTTAGCAAGGTGAATGTTTCTCATTACACAGGTCCCTGGTTGCTCTCCTAAATATAATTCCCTATAATAATGTGAGACTTCTGAATTATTTATTTTCTCTTATTAGATCAGAAATATAATTTTCTCAAAGTAAACTTATTGTCATCAGTAAATCAGCTTATGAAGGTTATCTAAAAAAGTGGAATGAGAGATAACAGATACAGAGGCTCGCTGTTGGTGTGACTCCTGGATGGCTGGAACTTTTAAAATGAAAATGGATAAAGCCTAGGTCCTGTAACGCATGGAGTTCTCTAACTAGATAGTTCTTCCTCTTTACCATTTTGTTCATTTGAATGAATACATTTAGCCCTTTTGCCTCTTGCAAAATGCCCGGTTGCTTACGCCTGTGGACAAAACTGTGGCAAAGGTTGCCAGCTTCAAGATTCCCTTAAAGAATCTATAAAGAGTGAGGTTTTCAGTCTGGCAGTCACAGAATATTATAGGTCTGTGAGAATTAGTTTGATTGAACAATCCACACTAGACTGATCAGCGCTGAGCTAATATTCAGAGAGCTGAGTTGAAATTCCAGTTGTGTTGGCAGGACTAGCACTGAAGGGTAACATTCTGGTAGCAGAAGAGCATGCAGAAGCCAGGTTTGTGAGTGGCCACAGTAGAGAGCTGAGAAAGGAAATGAAGCCTAAAGCAATGTGGGAGGCAGGCCTGGTGTTTATCAACACCAGTTGGTGTAAGCCTTGCAAGGTAGTCCAGACAGGAAGCACACCCAGAAGTACTAGCTCTAACTTTATTGTAAGATTACATTAACAGAATCTTGCAAGTCCGAAAGTACATCTCTCCCCACTTGCCTTTACAGTCCAAGAAACTAGGGAGGGTCCCTTCTGAGATGTTTGCCATACCCCCATTCCTTCTGCGGGCTCAGCTGCTCTTATCTGACCATTGCCTAGTCTGCGGCTCTTCCTCCTGTCACCCAAAGTCATTCCCACATACCATTACAGCCAGAGCCCAGGTATTCCCTGACATCCAAGTAGAGACAGGAGGGCTACAAGTAGGGAGCAAACAAGGTTTTCCATTCTCTTTCACCCAAGGCTGGCTCATCCTCTATCTCCCACCATATCTCCCCATGATGGATGACACCCCCCTTTCCCAGCACTCTTCTCTGAGTTTTTGCTTCCTCCTAAGCCCATTAGGAACACCAATGTAACAAAATGGGATAGAACCAAAATGCAAGTGACTTAAAAGTCCTTTCTGTTATTTCATTCATAGTCATCTTTCCAGGTTGCTTTAACAAAGCTAATGCACAGCCAACTCCCTCAGTCACTATCTCACATCATTGCACACCTGCTCACACCATCTCATACAGTCCCATTCAATCACACCCTATGCTACCCATCCTCCTGCCCCTTCAGCTCTCACCCAGTTCCCCAGGGATGACAGTTTGATTCATGCCAGTTCTCTTTATCAGTGTTACTCTTTCTGTCTCTCACCCAGAGAGACTGATCTCTCACATGTAATTCTTCTCACCAAGCAAACTCTTCTTCTTTGCTTCTCCTGCCCTATGCTAGCCTCTCCTTTATCCTAAAGTTCTTAACAACTTATACATTTCAGGATCAAAGTGGGACTTCTGGTTGTTCTAATGGCAGTTTTACTGCCCCAGTAATCCAGTGGCACCTGTCCTTTCCTGCAACTGTTGACTGAACCTCCAAGATTATGTCTCATGGGCTCCAGCTGCTGCTTCTGCTGGAAAGAATATTCTGCTGTGGCATAGCACCATGGAGGCCAATGGTTCTGTCTGCTTTGTTTTTTGGGTCCTGGTAGCAGTCTGAAGTCCACCAAAAGTTTTGCTGCTGTTCAATTACAGCTTCTTGGTGACTTAATACCCCTTGCCTTTTTGGGCTGCTATTATTGACTGCAGTGTAGGACAATGTTGTTTTCATTTTAATACAACTCCTTTTCCATTAATCCTTTCATTCTGAACACTCCTATCTGTGATTGCCTTCAGTGCTTTCACTCACTTCCACTAAATTTCTCTTCTATCCATTTAAATAAAAATCTTAAAAACTCTACCACCCAAAGCTGGTCCTCATTGTTGCCCCACTGTTGCCTAAAACTTGCCCCCTGCCCTTTGATTCACAAATCTGCTCTGGTCATGTGAATCAATAGAAGTTTCATCAAACTGAATCACTCATTCAAAGCTTCATGCAGCAGGGAACATGTCATGGAAATTTCAAAATGGACAGTGCATAAGGCTTAGAAGCTGCTTTTCATTACCGTAGAGCAGTTTTTTTCAACCTTGGTCATCTTAAGATCTGTGGACTTCAACTCCCAGGATTCCCCAGCCAGCATGCTGGCTGGGGAATTCTGGGAGTTGAAGTCCACAGATCTTAAAATTGCTAAGTTTGAAAAACACTGCCATAGAGCTTATTTGTATATAAGGACCAAGCCAGAATAATTTCTTCCATTTTCAAGGTGTTTGTTACAGGCCAGTGGCTGAATTCATGCAAGAAGCAAGCAAAGTAACTTCCAAACTCAGATGGATGGATGGATTTATTATAATATTTGCCTTGTGCCTTTTCTGTTTAGGTAGAGATGATCAAGGTAGCTAACGAGAAAACAGAACTGGAGAAACTTGCTTCAATATCTGGGACAGAGGTTTAAAGTCACAGTTGATGTTTCAATTAACACAAGTTTGTCATTTCCAGCTGTGCCTCTAATGGATAAGAGTTCACATTAAACAGAACTAAACATAATTTAGCACATTTTGGTGCAGATGGCAGCTGACGTTGATAAGATGGCCACCTGGTGACTCTATTATTTTTCACTCCTAAAGAATGGCTTGATAGGTCAAGACTGTGAGCATTGGCAGGAAAAGGCAGCACTCTGGTCCTGTAATTCTGCATGACATCTGGCCTGCTTAATTAAGGCTATTCACTTTCTAGTTCCCCCCCTTCCAAACTCCAATACAAAGAAAACTCATGAAAAATTAGCACAATCAGTATCCTAATGAATGGTTTCCTTTGCTTTGTGAGCTAACATTTCCTTTCTATGGAGAACTTTGTCATGATCTTTAAGATCTGTGAGCAGAAAGTGTGGGAATGGTTTTGTGTCCACTGATGATTTTCATGCAAAATTCCCTTGATGTCCTGTTTTGAGATCACGTGTTCCTCTGTATACACCTACCAGAATATTCCACAGCAAGGGAGAAACGAAACAATCTGACACCATATAGTGGTAATCAAGGTGACTTCCTACCTCATCAAATTGTCTCCTGAGGGATTCATTTTTAACAAGGTTTTAATTATAAACAAGTAATGAGGTAGTTGAGGAATCAATAGAGAAATGTCTTTTGGGTGTTCAGGACTGATATAAGATTTACAGTCATGAGGACCACTTTTTAAAGAAAAAGAGGTCCAGACTGACATTACCAAAGCAGATGCTTATTTGGATAATAAACAAAATCATTCTGGTTTCAATAAACTGCCACTCTTTTTTTCTGTAATCAATTAAATGAAAACCCTGACTTCTGGAATCCATATAACTGTTCTCTGTTTTAGGAAAATTAAACTGTACTATAGATTATATTTCATTCAGAGGTAGTGGATTAGCTGCAGTTTTTACCTTTTAATTAAAACAGCTGCTGTAATGTAACACAATTTTGAATAATTTAATAGCATACAGTACTTTTGTCAACGCACTCAGCTTAGATTTTTTAATTATATGAAGCCATACATTTTTTATAGTGAAGGCTTTTTTGTAATATCTCTCAACAGTCACTAATAATGTGTCCGTTTTAGATGTCTTAAAGCACCTCACTATTGCTTGAAATGATTAAAACTAAATTAAAAGATGGGGCTATCAAAGAAAAGATACATGATATCTAAATTATCCATTGTAGGCTTTTGACAATATGCTTGTGTGTGAAAGTTTTTAAACAATGCACTCTCATTAAAGCTTTCGAGTTTTTGAAGGTCTAACCTTCCCTGCAATGTGATTTGTGTTAAGGTTTAAAGAACAAACACAAATGAAATAATAGGAATCCATCAGTTTTTTGTTTTAATCAGAGTTTCAAAATGCTAAAGATTTCAATGTTGGGACGAACATGTATTTCTTTGTTCTAATGCTGTAAGATCATTTTTCATGAAAAAAAAAAAAGGGATGATTCTTTTTGTGATATTTTTACAGCTTACTGACCAACAGGAAGCAGTGTATGACCAGTTTCATTTTTATTGGAACTAATCAGATGCACGTAGCCATTGTCATCAATTTTAGATCTCACAGAGACCGGGAATTGAACCTTCAGGCTATGGTACTTTGCTGACTATCCTGTATGCTACTTTGATAATGTACAAGCAGGTGCTTCTCACCAGGATGAATTCATTTAAGTTTGCAGACATATGGGTTATATTTCTTATGGCTTTTTTAAAAAGGGATTTCATACTTGTATCTGTTGTTCTCTCTTTAAAGTCCTAAGTCAACCTGGTTAAAAATGCCATTTTTAAATGGAAGAACTATTCTGCCCCAGTCCTATTTTGGTCCTATTAATATTCCTTCAAAGAGACTGAGGAAGGAGGGTGATAAATACACTCAAAATGCCCTCTAAAAAAGGAAGACTGGGAATTCTGTAGAAATGGGTTGAGAAAAACAATTGCTTTGATCTGAAGACCAAGGCGTGTAAAAACTCCTGCACTGATTTCCAGGAAATTTGGCTTGCTTCATCTCCTAACCTTAACACTCACTCCTACGTTTCCACCAATTTCATCCTATTACAGTTCATATTTATTTATTTAATAGCACTCTTAGCCAGCTGAAATCCAGAGACACCCAATGGCTTACCTGATATAAAAAAGGTTAATTAAAATAGCCACAGTACATCTAACATAAAAAGTAAATATCCAGATCACCAGCCATTAAACTGTACCAGCAACAATAAAAAAAAACAGAAATAAAGCCAAAAGAATAAAGATGATGCAAGCCATGAACTTAGCTGGAACGTTCTCCGAAAGAGCTCAGCATCCTTCTAAAAGCCATCAGGGAGGGAACTAGTCTGATCTCTCTTGGGAAGCTGTTCCAAAGCACTGAAGCTGCTGCTGAAAAGAAGCATCTTTTTGACTTTGGACCTTAGCTTTGGCTCCCTTCACATCCCAGAACTGCAGACCATGAGGAGCTTCTCCCTGGATGATGTAGAAGGCCAGGCCAATTCAGGTTGGAGCAGGTAGTCTTGCATGGATCCATGTGCCAAGCTATAAAGAGCTTTAGAGGTCAAAAAGAACACTTTAAATTGTGCCCAGAAACCAGTTGGTGACCAGTGCAGAGCCTTCAGTATTGGTGCAATAGGCTCCCAATATTGGGTCCCAGTTAACATGTGGGCCACTGCCTTCTGGACCAGTTTTGTAATTTCTGGGTAGTGTTACAAAGCAGCCCCATGAAGAGTGCATAGCAGCATTCGAAACAGGTGGTATTGAACACATGAGTTACTATAGCAGATCCATTAGATCCAGGGGGAACCTCGTTTCCCCTTTCCATTCAGAAGGCACCTGCTAACTCTTCAAGGTAGACCAGACTAGGAAACTGAAACCACAGATTTGCCTGGAATTATGTTTATTGAGTCTATAGCAGTGTTTCTCAACCTTGGCAACTTTAAGATATGTGGACTTCAGCTCCCAGAATTCCCCAGCCTGCTGAGGAATTCTAAGAGCTGAAGTCCACATATCTTAAAGTTGCCAAGGTTGAGAAACACTGGTCTATAGTGACAGCATCTTGAAAGCCTGACTATGTTTTCCCTTCCATCCCTCTTATAGCCCAAAAAAGGTAAGGAGCACCCAGTCTGAGTTTCTTCCTTGTTCTTTCTCTGATTTCTGGGCTTAAAGTATGTTTTTCTATATGTTGTGGCAACTCTCTCTGCATAGTTGCTACAGGGTCATCTCTGTGGCTAACTACAGCACCCTTCACTGACAGTCTTCCTCTCTTAGGCATAGTATACCTAGGCTGCAAATATCCAGACCACCACCAGATGACAACAAATAGTCAGATTCTCTATTGGTTGTCCAGATTTTTGCAATCTTGATATTATACCCCTTCCTTGTAGAATTCAGTTTGTTTGTGGCCTCCCCTGCCTTCACTCTATTTACGACACTGGTCCCACTGGTGGACTTTTCCTTCCCCCTTCTCCTCTTATGTCACCCAATCTGAAACTTCCTCCAGAAAATGTTTGAGGGCAAATGAGACGTACAGGGTGGGGCCTGTCTCCATTCACAGAAACCATTTCCCTGGCGGGAGAGGTTAATTGGATATAATCCCCTGTTGTTAATTAAATAAATCACACAATGTGGAAAAAGTGACTTTTCAGTTCACTTCTGCAGTTAGACCTCATTAATTCTATTTATAAAAAGGATCATTCCAACACTGGATCATTCCAACGCTTATTAAAAAAATGTATCCAAACAAATCAGTTGACAAGTTCCTGTCTCTTTTCTTTCAAAAGTGTCTACTTACTACTATTTAAATCTAATCTTTGTAAGGAGAGAGAAAATAAATGTGACTGACAGACAGCATGAACTGTTCTGTAGATTTATTTTTAAGAAATAAAATCTGTTCCAAAACTTAGAATAGCAACTTAAAATAAATCTAAACTTCTGGTTCTTTTCTTCTTTCCTTCTTTTGATGTATTATCATGTAACAACTTGTTTCAGAAAAGATATTGGAAAGTCCACTAAATAAAACAGACAGTTCCTGTAATATTTGATAATATCTTGACAGAGCTTGCAAACATATAGTTCCTACAGTTTATACACATGTAGTTCCATGTCTCCCTGCATATAAATCTGCATTGTGAAAATAAATCTCCAGTGTACCCACAGCTTAATGAATATGGAGAAATGCAATTACTATTACAAGTTCATGGGGGACGCGGTGGCACAGCGGCTTAATGAAGCTGAACGTTGCCGGCCAAAAATGGTCGACACTTCAGCGATTTGAGCCCAACTCCATGCAGCAGAGCGAGCTCCTGCTTCCTCCGCAGCTCCTGCCAACCCAGCAGCTCAAAAACTTATGTGAGCAGATAAATGGGTACTCTCACCCTGGTGGGAGGAAAAAGGCTGGCGGCACTTGCATGGGACATGGGACCAAGTTGCTGGTAACGCGGAAGCTGCCTGAAAAAGGCACGAAGCAATGGAAACCCCGCCTCCTGCGCTCGCCAGCTGGTCTCTACTCTAGGAAGGAAGCAATGGCAAACCACTTCCAAAACACCTTGCCTTGAAAACTGCAGGGACTCATCCAGGCAGTCGCCGCAGAATTGGTAACAATTGAGTGCGGATTAAAAAAAAAAATTACAAGTTCATAGGACCAAAAAGTTAATTTTCAATGTATGTGGTCACAGCAATGGCCACTTATTTCTTGTAAAGATATTGTTCGGTATCTATTTTGTGTTAAATTTAATCGCACAGCTGCATAGAGAAACTAAATCTTTATACTTTGATTCTAGGCAATCGTTATTTAGTATGACTGGGCAAAACTCTTGAAAGGGATTCTTTGCAAATCATGTTGGCAAGAGAGACACCTTCTTTGAAGCATTAAAGCAGCTATGTCCCAGTTGTGTATGCATACCTATCTATGGACAGACCACACTTCTGTTGGGACTGGCAGCTGTGCATGCATAACTCAACTGGGGGAGATTGGCCAGTCAATCTGAAGATCAATATCCAAGACACCTTCTTTCAGCTCCAAGGTGGCTCCCTCATACCTAGGTGGGACCAAATTGTCCACTGAAAAACCATCATCCAGATTCCAAATAATGGCTTGATATGACACTGAGGAGTGATTATTGATTTGCCTTTGTGGGTGAGATGCTGCTGCTGATCACAAGCTTTTTGGGGTTTGTATAGCAGTGGGGCAAACTAAATCCCTACACAGAAGACCCCACATCCTTGGCTTTAGTGAGATGCCATGCTGGGCAGGCACACTGGCAAAACTAGATCTGCCCTTACGGAGTGGTATAGCTTGACAGCCTGGCCCCTCCTGAGAAGAACCCCCTTGTAAATAGTTGGACTCCACTGTATCAGGGTTGTGGCTGGCTGACAATACCCTGTGTTAATTAGTTAGCAGAAGCAGCAGGAGCAGGTTGGCCTAGTGAAATACAAGGCCACCTTAATCCTACTCAAAGAGCTGAGTTGAATTCCTAGTTGTGTGGACAGGACCAGAACACCAGGGTAACATCCTATTAGCATAAGAGAGAACAAAGTTGAGGCTTGTGGCTGGCTGCATTGAAGAAGCTGAGAGCTGAGAAAGTGAAGGAGACCCCGAAGAACTCAGGTAGGTGAAGAGTTTAATAAGATGATAAAACTCACTGGCCCATATCAATGTGAGAAAGCCTGTGATATCTCTCAACTTTGCCCTGTTTTTTGGCTCATTGGATATTATCTGCCACAACCTAGGAAACAGCAGAAAAGCACCTAAATCTGCAAAATGCTTCGAAAGTCTTGCAAAACTCTTCATAGTCACCTGCTTCGATGTGGTATATCAAAGCACGTTTCTGCTTCAGTTTGTAAATCTGTTTTGATGGTGTGATGTGATCAAAGCTTTGTCACATCGGAGCATCCCTTTGAAGCTTTGCACAGCCTGAGCAAGGACAGCAAATATCTATATATAGATTGATATAAATATCTTTAGATAGATTGATATAAATTTAACATATATTTAATATATTGCATTTATAGCCCACCTTTCCTCTGGGAAAAATACATGAGGGCAGGGTATCCTCTCATTTTATCCCCACAGTGGTAATCCTGTGAGATAGGTTGGACTCAGCACAGTGACCCTAAATCACCTAGAGAGCTGTAAAATTATGGGGGGACGTCAACATGGATCCCCATTCCAGCCCTTCAGTACTGCTCAACACTGTTCCTGTCCCCCTTAATCCTTTGTTTCATTTCTGTGCCTCTTAAAGGAAAAAAAAAACAGGGAGAGAAATAAGTATGTTCTGTCTTGCATTTGCCATCCTTGAAATAGTGAGGCAGGGTGCAAAGTCCTTCTGGTACTCAAGAGATGAGAAACAATATTTCAAATAATTTAGCTATCTTTTCCAGTGCTGCAGTATTTTAAGAAACCCCAGATGCAGTTATACATAGGTGACGAAAAGGACCCAACAGTATTGACACTTCCAAACCAACAAAACAATTCTGTCTAATAATTTGGTGGCCTCCGGAGTCAGGCTTCAATTTTTTATTAGGTTCAGTTTATTGTCCTTTTCAACAATTCCACTCATTGTTTACTAAATACTTTCAGGTTACTGAAGTCTGACTGAATGAGGCAGCTCCCCAGAGCTCTGTTTCCACTTCCCTGTTCATGAAAGGAATGTCCAACTGGGTTATTGTCACTCTGTAAGATGGGAGCCATTTGATTGTAATTTCTGAGGTGTTAGAAATGATCCTTTTGAAGGATCAGAGTAAAGTCACTCCTATTTCCAACTGTGATTTGAATACTAGTTTTTAAAATAGTCTGGAATTCTGGTCGCGGAATCTCCTCCTGAGATTGAACTGCATGATGTTTAGGGATGCTTGGAGATTCCATTTGGCCTGGATTTTAAAAAAGTGAATTTATTTAATTTGCACTAACATTCCGACAACACACATCTGAGAGTTCCCAGTTCTATGTTTACCTTCCTCCAGATTTGACAAAACAGTTCTTGACTCAAACAATTTTCCAAATAAGGCAGAGATTAAAGTTAAAATAGAAAAGAATGGGATCACAGTTTAGGATGAAATATGCAGAAAAATGTGAATTTCCATCCCATTTCTTTAAAAAGAAAGGAAAAGAGCTATGAAAATTGAAAATGTACAAAAGTGATATGGCCAGGAAATGGCTTGACTGGTCCATCTTCAGAGATGTTTTCCTCAGCTGCAAGCCTATGTATCAGTTTTGGTCTCCCTTTTTGTGTCTTTTAGTCAATCTTCCTGTAAACTTTACAGTGAGAGATCCAAACCTTAACTAAGGAACTTCCTGTCTTAGAGAGCTTTTAAGCAAACGAACAGCCTGCCTCCTGAAGCTGTGGGTGTTCCATCCCTGGAGGTCGTCAAGAAAAGACTGGACAGCCCTTTGTCCAGAATGGGATAAAGATCCCTGCACTGGGAGGAGGCTGGACTAGACGGCCTTCAAGACCCCTTGCAGCCCTATGATTCTATGATTCTGGGCAACATTTTTTACCTCGGTCAATTGTTTGCTTGGCAAGATTTTCAGAAGTGGTTTGCCATTGCCTGCTTCCCAGGGCTGAGAGTGAGGGACTGGCCCAAGGTCCCCCAGCTGGCTTTGTGCTCAAGGCGGGACTAGAACTCACAGTCTCCCACTTTCTAGCCTGCTGCCTTAACCACTACAACAAACTGGCTCTCATACTAGGTATACGCAACTTTTTTTTTTTTTCTTCCTATCAAGGACCTCATTTGCTCCATAGTAATTTGTTGGCAGCCACATGGTAGGTCCAAAGCTGAGGCAAACAGCAGAGAAGGTCAATGCCAAAAGTGACAATTTTCTCTGTTTTGCCATCCTTTCCCCCTATTTTATTTTATTAATTTAAAAGAAAGATATATTTTCAGAAAAGATAATATCAATAAGTGGATAAAGAATTGAAGTTATACAGTTATTGCTCAATATAAATTAATAAAAGATAAACCACACCAAAAAAAGTACACTGAGTTGTTTTTATGATATGAAAAAGAAGCATAATTTTTGAGTTTAATACCAGAATCTCCACTATATTATTATTTATAAATGTTAAAAAAAAACTGCTAAAAATAGTACAGATAAGTGTTTAATTTCTGACTTCCCCCTCCTTTGTACTCCAACTGATTTACAGTATTATTAACATAAACTTTAGAAATCATACTCTTTTTGACAACTTGCTCTTCTCTTTCTCTTTCTCTTTCCCTTTCTCTTTCTTTTTCTTTTTCTTTTGATTGTTCCAATCCTTGCCTTTCTCTCCTGTAAGCAACAGACTATGAAGCAGGGACAGACATATCTCATCACAGGCTTGAACAGATCCTTGACATGGTAGAACACTGAGTGTGGGAGTGTGGAGCAGGGGTGTGAAACATGGACTCTCATCCCCAGATGAGCGAAGAAGAGATAAGAGGATGAGACTGGCCCCTCCCTGAGGAATGCTAGTGATGTTTGTAGTTTGACCCTGGGAACTGCTCTCAGTCTGAGAAGATTCTGTAAATGGGGTGAAGCCAAATAAACCTTGCTGGATTGAATCTGTATTGTCTCCTGGAGTTTCCTGGGCTAAACCTGATACTGAGTGCTATATGAAACCTTGGGCCAATAGGTTAGCCGTCCCCACTGTGTGCCCAGCTGGAGAGGTAGTAAGCCCCATTAAACCAAATGGACTGATACCTGTTCCAACACGCAAAGGATCACCATTTTAGAAAATAATATGTTTATCCAAGAATAGAACAACCTGGATTTTGCTACAGTTGAAACCAACTTTGTTCCACATACCTTCAGAAACCTCGGCACCATTTGCTGGTGATTGTTCTTTCGGTATTTGAATGTTTTTGATATCCATGGATAACATCAGACATTCAAAGATGTTTGTGGTATTAGACTGTATGTTTGACAGTATTTGACAACACACAGCATGTACTATTTGGCAATATCTGACAGATGACACACAGTTGCATTCAGCATTTGATAATCGCTAGCATGGCATGATCAAGGTATGACAATAGCTAGCCTCCAGGTCAGCTGGAAGTTGGAAGACTATATGGCTGCATCACTTCTCAGTGATAAGAGACAGATGCTTGACCAGACCACCATCACGTGCCTTCTGTACTTTAGGATGCAATGCTAAGGTCCAGGAAATTTAAATTCATTCATGGTCAATGGGTATTCCCTGACTAGGTTTCTGTGTGAGCTAGAAGCCTGTTCAGCCTTTCAGAAATGCTCGATAAGAATGCATTTCCTCTCCTCAGAAAAGTCTGAGCCAAAACTGGAAATGAGTCATTCGACTTTTTTCTCTGTTAAACATTATCCATTTGCTAACTCCACCAAGTGGCTGAAAAACTGTTTCTTGTTTCTTTTGCTAACCCCAGCATATTCTGAGCTCTAGCTTTCCTGACACAAACTTTACAAATCCAGGCTATCTGTATGTATTCCTTGGTGCCCTCTCTCTTTTTCAGCCCCTTATACATGACCTTTTGGATTTTCACTAAGCCTTATTTTCAGTTGCCTTGGCTTATTCGGCTCCCTCCTGTTTTTTCCTTCTTGAAATGGATTGCAATTTTGCTTTTGGTATTGCCTCTTTTAGAAACACTGATCACTCTTGAACTCCTTTTTCCCATCAACTGCTTCTTACATGCTACCCTGGTTCTCACTGCTCCACATTTATTCAAGTGTGACATCATTAGTGTAATATAATCAACTGATTCCATTGTTTAATGTACAACATAGTGAAACCTAGCAGCCAGCTTGGGCTCCATATCAGAGAGTGCGTTTGTATGACAGTAAGCCAAGTCTGGCAGTAACTATAATTAATCATCAGTTCGGTGCCAAACAGTATAGCAAATTGCAGACAGCCACACTTTGCTGGTTAACCTCCATTTGGCCAGTATTCCAGCTACTGGATAGGTGATATTGCATAGCTTCTTAAAGAGCCTGTGTTTCCGTTATGTCTTCATTTCATATATTATTAACAATAATGCAGGAGACAGCAGAGGAAGATTTTTCAACAGGCTTTCATCTTTCTTCTTTTGATCAAATGTTCTGTATAATCTAGCTGGATCTCATAATACTTGCCTCAGTCATGTGGCCATAAGGTTTGAAATTTGTTGTGAAAATAGGCGTGATTTGTGAAACCAGGATGTAGGCCAAAAACAATATTTGAACACAATTCTCTTCCCATCTGTTAATGGAACCTCTTTATATTGCTTTTCTGCTCTTTAAACAGTATCTAAATTAGGAGTCAACACTCCATTCTGTACCAATAGTTGGAGGGAACATTTCTTCCATCTCATCCTTGATGATTTATTACCATTTTCCTCAACCCCATGCCCTTTGAATATGATAGATTTCAAATCCCATGGTTTCCATTAGTAGGGCAAAAGGGCCATCACAACTCATGCTGGGACATACTAGCTAGGTTATGATATGAGTTGGAGCCCCAGACATCCAATGGATGGGAATCTTTGCTGGAAAAGTACTTCAGAAGGAATTATCCTGACATTTAGAAAATGCATGACACCTATGATGCTCTCTTGTTTTGAGCCTATCCGGGATCAGGAATATTTATTTGTTTAATTTAGAGCATTTATATGGCCATCCACCTCACATAACGTGACTCTGGGCAGCGTAACAAAAATGATCACCAGCAGATGCAAACCAGAAAAGAAATAGTAATTCATGTTCAGCAATAACATGAGCAGAACTAAACCATACTGTAAAACATCCAGTTGGAACTCTCCTCATCCTGATGCAAAAGCCTGGGTTGCATGAGACAAACTGTCTGTGTCAATGGTGAATTATCACTCCAGTAGGAATAAGGTTATTTCCATTTTCCAGCAATAGTTCTTGATCCTTAGAGAATGATCTGCTTTGGTGCTCTTCTTCTGCTCGTCAGGCACATTATAGGCAGCAGTTGAAATATAAGAATCCTTTGCTTGAAGTCTTTGCTTTGGACACTTCCTTCTCTTTTATGGAAACAGAGAGGATGTTCATTTGGCTATATACATTTCACAGCTCCTGTAGACTGTTCCTATCCATCTTAAATCGGAGTTTATTAAGATTAAGTGCCTTCTTAGGGAGATGTATTGAAAAGGCCTTTGATGTGATTGAAATCAAATTTGATTCAATTAAAATATAAGGGAGATTGAAGTACTTCTGTGTAAAGAAAATGAAAAAGGAGTTCATCAAAAGAGAACGGAGGTTTAGCACATATGAAATCATTAAGAGTATGTTCAAGTCAGAGGAACAGATAGAAGAGAACTGATCTGAGGCATGGGGCAACTGGCAAATTATCTTCTGGAGATTTTAATCTTTTAAAAAATATTGTTTTATTGTATTATTATAAAACCCAAGTAATACATTATATTATCTGGGTATAGTTGTATTTGTTCAGTATTGACTTTAGATTATTAAACTCGAATGTTTAAATAATTGAAACCTTTAAAGTGTGGAGTCCTTGAAATTCTCTGAGCTTAGCTGTTTTCTTGCAAGCATTACCTTCAGAGAACCCCAAGGACTCCCCAGTTCAACACTGAGTGACACATATTCTCTTCAGCTGAAACCTTTAAAGATAAAGAAAAAGGAGTTTATATCACTATTAACTATGATTTCTATAATGTTAATGTTGATAAGCACAAAGTCATTTAAATTTTCCGCCTACAGCTAAATTGGCATTAATAAACAACTGCAAAATAATTAAAGTACTTGTAATATAATAAATAATGATATAACATTCTGTGTTAAGCTTAATACTTAAGGCCTCCACTGTATTGTTACTTATTAGTGTTTGTGCATATTAAAGAAAAGAAAAAAAGAAACAACAAGAAAAAGAAAACAAAAAATTTAAAAAAAAAGGAAAAAGCTTCCCCTTTTTTGTGCTTCTACCAATTTGTGATGCTTATAAGCATTTAGGCCCCCTAGAAACCATACTGTAAATGTTTGTGTTTGCCATGGTGCATAATATAGTGTATATTATGGGAAACATTCTTGCTTGAAGTTGGGTAAATTTTTATTGGGAGATGTCTACCACCCCCCATTCCCAAGGATAGAAGGTGTCCCATAGGCTAGTGGGGAAGAACAGAAATTAAGTATGACACTGGTAGTTAACATGTGATTGGATTAAAACTAAAAGAATATCCGTCTGTTGATGTGGCCAGAGGTGAAATAAACTTTTGATGCTGCCAAGATACGTATACTACTGTTATGTGGACTGTCAGAACAATGAAGCAGGGCAACCTTGATGCTGTCAGCCTTTCAGATGCATTTCAGGCATTTATTTGTGAATCCACTGTTGCCATCATTTCAGCCAAAAGGAGACTGGGAGATGGTAAAGACTCACTGTTGTTTTATAACTCTTAGATAAGTTGTACCAAGTATTTTTAACAACTAAAGTTAAATTGGAACTACTACATTCAGGAGATTTTAATATTATTTGAAATGCATTAATCAGAGGTATTGAGAATCTGGAGAGAAAGCTGGAATGTTATTGGCTCACTGGCTGAAACAAAAACAATAACAATTTTTATATGGAATTCAGTTCAACAATGGTCAGCTACATAATGATTGATAGATTATGTGCCATCATGTTGTTGCTGACTCCTAGTGATCACATAGAAAGCTTTTCTCCATGACGATCTGTCCCTAACCTGCTTTTCCAACAGTGTGCTCATTCCCATGGTAACTAAGTCCATCCATCTTGCTGCTGGTCATCCTCTTCTTTCCTTACATAATGAGAGAGAATATACTAATTACTTTTTTTTTAAAGTTGCATTTAATTATATAGACTGGAGACATCTACAACTGAACAGCAAATTATTAGATTTTAGGGAAATATTGAAATGGAAGACATCTTTCAAGAAAATGTATACAGCTGGTACATCTGCTGACATTCAAGAAATCATAGAGACAATTCAATCTATGAAATTAAAAAAAACACCAGGACCTGATGGATTTCCAGTTGAACGATGCAGACTTTTATAGATTGATTGACACCTATATCATTACAGCTTTATCATGTATAATTTAATCTTTCTACATTCCCTCTACCATTTTAAGAGACCTATTACAGTAATATTAAAGCCTAAAAAAGACCCCACTGTATGTGCAAGTTATAGACCAGTATCTTTCCTTAAGTGGATGCTAAAATATTAATTGCAACATTGGCCAGGAAGTTACAGAATGTAATATCATCTATAATTCATACCTTACCAGTAGGGGTCCTTGGGCAAAGACCCCCTAACGCTTCACCTGCCTACCTCAAATATGAGAGTGACACGAACTAAGAGAGTCATGCCGGCTCAGACATCGCCCAGATTAACAAGGTCCGCATCAGATGTTGGGGAACCAGGACAATCTGATGTTAAGTAGGCTACTGGAACAAACCATACATGGACGAGACAAGAAAACTTGGAATTGATTGAATGCTACTACAACAGCCCCCTTCATGGATCACTGCCTTGTCGTGGCGAAGGGGCTTGTGTAACTCAGTGAAGCCATGAGCTATACCGTGCAGGGCCACCCAAGACGGACAGGTCATGACAGAGAGTTCTGACAAAATGTGGTCCACTGGAGAAGGAAATGGCAACCCACTCCAGTATCCTTGCCAAGAAAACCCCATGGACAATGTTAAAAGGCTAAAAGATATGACGCCGGAAGATGAGCCCCTCAGGTCGGAAGGTGTCCAATATGCTACTGGGGAAGAGCGGAGGGCAATTCCAAGTAGCTCCAGAAAGAGTGAAGCGGCTGGGCCAAAGCCGAAAGGACGTTCAGCTGTGGATGTATCTGGAAGCGAAAAGAAGGTCCGATGCTGTAAAGAACAATATTGTATAGGTACGTGGAATGTAAGATCCATGAACCAAGGCAAGCTGGATGTGGTCAAACATGAGATGACAAGATTGAACGTCGACATCTTGGGAATCAGCGAATTGAAATGGACGGGAATGGGTGAATTTAATTCAGGTGACCACTATATCTACTACTGTGGGCAAGAAACCCTTAGAAGAAATGGAGTTGCACTCATAGTCAATAAGAGAGTGGGAAAGGCAGTAATGGGGTACAGCCTCAAAAACGACAGAATGATCTCAGTGCGTATCCAAGGAAAACCATTCAACATCACGGTAATCCAAGTCTATGCCCCAACCACTGATGCCGAAGAAGCTGAAGTTGACCAGTTCTATGAAGACCTACAAGACCTTCTAGAACTAGCACCAAAAAAAGATGTCCTTTTCATCATAGGGGATTGGAATGCTAAAGTAGGAAGTCAAGGAGTAATCGGAATAACAGGCAAGTTTGGCCTTGGAGTACAAAATGAAGCAGGGCAAAGGCTAATAGAGTTCTGTCAAGAGAACAAGCTAGTCATAGCAAACACTCTTTTCCAACAACACAAGAGACGACTCTACACATGGACATCACCAGATGGTCAATACCGAAACCAGATTGATTACATACTTTGCAGCCAAAGATGGAGAAGCTCTATACAGACGGCAAAAACAAGACCAGGAGCTGACTGTGGCTCAGATCATGAGCTTCTTACTGCAAAATTTAGGCTTAAATTGAAGAATGTAGGGAAAACCACTAGACCACTCAGGTATGACTTAGATCATATTTCATGTGAGTACACAGTGAAGGTGATGAATAGATTTAGAGGATTAGATTTGGTAGACAGAGTGCCTGAAGAACTATGGACGGAGGTCTGTAACATTGTACAAGAGGCAGCAACTAAAACCATCCCAAAGAAAAAGAAATGCAAGAAAGCAAAATGGCTGTCTGATGAGGCTTTACAAATAGCTGTGGAAAGAAGGAATGCGAAAAGCAAGGGTGAAAGGGAAAGATATAAGCAACTGAATGCAGATTTCCAGAGAATAGCAAGGAGAGATAAGAAGGCCTTCTTAAATGAACAATGCAAAGAAATTGAAGAAAACAATAGAATGGGGAAGACTAGAGATCTCTTCAAGAAAATTGGAGATATCAAAGGAACGTTTAATGCAAAGATGGGCACAATAAAGGACAAAAAAGGCAGGAACCTAACAGAAGCAGAAGAGATTAAGAAGAGGTGGCAAGAATACACAGAAGAACTATACAAGAAAGATCTTAATGTCCCTGATGTCCATGCTGGTGTGGTCACTGACCCTGAGCCAGACATCCTAGAGAGTGAAGTCAAGTGGGCCTTAGGAAGCATTGCTAACAACAAAGCTAGTGGAGATGACAGTATTCCAGCTGAGTTATTTAAAATACTAAAAGACGATGCTGTTAAAGTGCTGCACTCAATATGCCAGCAAGTTTGGAAAACGCAACAGTGGCCACGGGATTGGAAAAGGTCAGTTTACGTTCCAATTCCAAAGAAGGGCAATGCCAAAGAATGCTCAAACTATCGCACAATTGCACTCATTTCACATGCTAGCAAGGTTATGCTCAAAATCCTACAAGCTAGGCTTCAGCAGTACGTGAACCGAGAACTGCCGGATGTACAAGCTGGGTTTCGAAGAGGCAGAGGAACTAGAGATCAAATTGCCAACATTCGCTGGATCATGGAGAAAGCACGAGAGTTCCAGAAAAACATCTACTTCTGCTTCATTGACTATGCAAAAGCCTTTGATTGTGTGGATCACAACAAACTGTGGCAAATTCTTAAAGAGATGGGGATACCAGACCACCTTACCTGTCTCCTGAGAAATCTGTATGCGGGCCAAGAAGCAACAGTTAGAACTGGTCATGGAACAACCGATTGGTTCAAAATAGGGAAAGGAGCACGACAAGGCTGTATACTGTCACCCTGCTTATTTAACCTATATGCAGAGTACATCATGAGAAATGCCAGGCTGGAAGAATCACAAGCCGGAATTAAGATTGCAGGGAGAAACATCAATAACCTCAGATATGCAGACGATACCACCCTAATGGCAGAAAGTGAAGAAGAACTAAAGAGCCTCTTGATGAGGGTGAAAGAGGAGAGTGCGAAAGCTGGCTTGAAGCTCAACATTAAAAAAACTAAGATCATGGCATCTGGACCCATCAATTCCTGGCAAATAGAAGGGGTAGAAATGGAAGCAGTAACAGACTTTATTTATTTGGGCTCCAAGATCACCGCAGACGGAGACTGCAGCCATGAAATTAAAAGACGCTTGCTCCTTGGGAGGAAAGCTATGGCAAACCTAGATAGCATATTAAAAAGCAGAGACGTCACCTTGCCGACAAAGATCCGCATAGTCAAAGCTATGGTTTTTCCAGTAGTAATGTATGGCTGTGAGAGCTGGACCATAAAGAAGGCTGAACGCCGAAGAATTGATGCCTTTGAACTGTGGTGCTGGAGAAGACTCTTACGAGTCCCCTGGACTGCTAGGAGGTCAAACCAGTCAATCTTAAAGGAAATCAACTCTGATTGCTCATTGGAAGGATTGATAATGAAGCTCAAGCTCAGATACTTTGGTCACCTAATGCGAAGAGAGGACTCTTTGGAAAAGACCCTGATGCTGGGAAAGATGGAAGGCAAAAGGAGAAGAGGACGGCAGAGGATGAGAAGGCTAGATAGCATCACTGAAGCAATGAGCATGAAATTGAGCAAACTGAGGGAGGCAGTGAAAGATAGGAAGGCCTGGCGCAATATGGTTCATGGGGTCACGAAGAGTCGGACACGACTTAACGACTTAACAACAACAACAACCACAGCAGACCTAATGAGAGGGGATATATGAAACGTATGAGGGAACTATGGATAGACAGAAGGCCTACATCCACACTAACTGAGAAACAGCTAGTTACCCAGCGCTTCAACATAGTAAAGAGGAAGCTGCTCTCACAACTCGAGATAGACCAACTCTACATTACAACCCGGACTCAAGCAGACCTGGAAGAACAAGCGGTTGTGCAGCCAACACCTGAAGCTGGAATGTCACTGCCACCCCTTCCAGTACAGAGCACAGCAGCTGATATGAGACATAAGATCATGGATAAACTAGCTATAGTCAACCCTCAAGCCCGATTACCAAGGCTCAGTGGAGAAGTACCATCAGATAGTATGCTAGAAGATGCCAACAGAGCCCTCCAGACAATCCCTACTACCACCATAACTGAAATGAATTGGTATATGCTACAGCCACTGTAATCCTGGAACTACTTGGCTACACGATCAAGAAGAACAGCAGTACATACCCACCCTGGAAAATGAGATTGGAGGCTAAGATCAAGGCAACTCGGAGAGAAGTCAGTCAGCTGGTGGAACTACAGAAGCGTGTGGAGATTAAGTATAAGACTCGGCTATTGAAAAAATACATGGGCCTGACTCCATCTGAAGCCCTAGAGACTGCTAAACAAAGGCTCACAGCACTGGCTACCAGGCTAAGGAGATACACTAGAGAAGCTGAGGCCAAGAAGATAAATGCCCTGTTCTCCAAAGAACCATCCAAAGTGTACTCCCAACTGCAGTGCAACCACAGAGTATCAGCTGAGCCACCAGCAGCGGAAACTGAACAGTACTGGAAGAACATATGGGAGAAAGAGAAGACACATAACACCAGTGCAAAGTGGCTGCAGGACCTGAAAGCAGACCACAGCAATCTCCCAGAACAGGAACCAGTCACCATCACAGTAGCAGACATCCAACAGCGGGTCAAGAACATGAAAAGCTGGACAGCACCTGGCCCGGACATGATCCACACCTACTGGCTAAAGAAACTAACAGCAGTGCATGAACGCCTAGCAGCACAGATGAACCAACTGCTAGCAGCAGGCTCCCACCCAGACTGGCTAACACAAGGTAAGACAGTGCTGATCATGAAAGACCCTCACAAAGGAACAGCATCATCCAACTACCGGCCAATAACCTGCCTCCCCACAACATGGAAAGTTCTATCAGGCATCCTAGCTGCCAAGCTACAAGACCATATGGGCCAGTACATGAGCACAGCTCAGAAGGGCATTGGGAACAACACCAGAGGCTCAAAACACCAGTTACTCATAGATAGAGCAGTCACCCAAGATTCAAGGTCTAGGCAGACCAATCTGAGCACAGCCTGGATTGACTACAGGAAAGTTTATGACTCAATGCTGCACACATGGATCTGTGAATGCCTGGCGCTATACAAAGTCAACAGGACACTAAGGACCTTCCTCAAGAACTCAATGGGACTGTGGAAGACAACACTGGAAGTCAACTCAAGACAGCTCGCACAAGTGGCCATCAAGTGCGGCATATACCAAGGTGATGCACTGTCCCCACTGCTGTTCTGCATAGGCTTAAACCCCCTCAGCCAGATAATCACAAGGTCTGGATATGGGTACAAGTTCAAGAGTGGAATCACCATCAGCCACCTCCTCTACATGGATGACATCAAGCTGTATGCTAAGAGTGAACGAGACATCGACTCACTGATCCACCTGACACAGATCTACAGCAAGGACATTGGGATGTCATTCAGACTGGAGAAGTGTGGCAGGATGATAGTAAAGAGAGGGAAGGTAGTTAAGACCGATGGAGTGGAATTACCAGTGGGCCACATAGCAGACATAGAGACCAGCTATAAATACCTTGGTGTCCCACAGTCACACGGGAACCATGAGGAGGAGGCAAGGAAGACAGCAACATCCAAGTACCACCAAAGGATAAGACAGGTCCTGAAGAGCCAGCTCAATGGGAAGAACAAGATCCATGCCATCAACATGTATGCCCTGCCAGTCATCAGATACCCTGCTGGTATAATGAGCTGGCCAAAGGAAGACATGGAGGCTGCCGATGTGAAGACCCGGAAGCTCCTCACAATGTACGGAGGTTTCCACCCCAAGTCCAACACCCAGAGACTGTACACCAGCCGCAAAGAGGGCGGGCGGGGTCTGATGAGTGTCAAAGCCACTGTCCTGGATGAAACCCGGAGTATCCAGGAGTACATCAGTAAGATGGCACCCAAAGATGAGCTGCTGAGAGAATGCCTCAGGCAGCAGCAGACATGGGAGGAAGTTCAAGCGGAGGAAATACCACAGCAAGACAAGCCCCTGCATGGGATGTACCATCGACGGATAGCTGAGGTGGCTGACATTGGGAAATCCTATCAGTGGCTGGAAAGGGCCGGACTAAAAGACAGCACTGAGGCACTGATCATAGCAGCACAAGAACAGGCACTAAGCACCAGATCCATCGAAGCAGGGGTCTACCACACTAGACAGGACCCAAGGTGCAGATTGTGCAAAGAGGCCTCAGAGACAGTCCAACACATAGTGGCAGGGTGTAAGATGCAGGCAGGAACAGTGTACACTGAATGGCACAACCAAGTAGCTGGCATTGTGTACAGGAACATCTGCACAGCGTATGGGCTAGACCCCCCCCCCCAAGTCCAGATGGGAGATTCCACAGAAGGTTGTGGAAAATAACAGGGCTAAGATCCTGTGGGACTTCCAGATCCAGACGGACAGGCAGGTACTGGCTAATCAACCAGACATCGTGGTAGTAGACAAAGACCAGAAGACAGTGGTAGTGATAGATGTAGCAGTGCCAAGTGACAGCAACATCAGGAAGAAGGAGCATGAGAAGCTGGAGAAGTACCAGGGCCTGAAAGAGGAAATAGAGAGGATGTGGAAACTCAAGGCCAAAGTGGTCCCAGTGGTGGTAGGAGCACTCGGGGCCGTGACTCCTAAGCTGGGAGAGTGGCTCCAACAGATCCCAGGAACAACATCAGAGCTCTCTGTGCAGAAGAGTGCAGTGCTAGGAACAGCTAAGATACTGCGCAGAACCCTCTAACTCCCAGGGCTCTGGTAGAGGACCCAAGATTGAGGAAGACACATACCACCCATAGGGGTGAGAGGGAATTTTTTTAATTTTTTTTTTTTTATATATATATGAATGATTTGTGATTGATCTTTTGGACATTGTGACAAATAGATCAGAATAGGATGTTCTAATTTCATTAGACCTGGAAAATGCCTTTGATATGGTTCAGAGTGAATTCATGAAGGGTGCTATAAAAAGATATGGGTTTCCATAATCCTCTATCCACTGGATTACAATTTAGTGTCTTTACACCTTGGACAGAGCCATTATAAATTATATTCTCTTTATTATTAATTATTACTAAATTATTAGGTTATGCTATGGCACCTGTCAAGGATGCCTTGTGGCCTTTAATTTTTAGTTTGGGTTTTGAACTCTTAGCTTCTCCTGTTAGACAGTCTCAAGATTTTAAGGGTGTGGTAGGGCTTGATCTATTGTTTTTATATGCTCACAATTCCCTAGATATTTCAGGTTATCATTTAGTGTCATTTAAGGTCATTACCAAAATTTTATTGAAGTAAAACAGCAGTATGATTTATACTCTGGTTACACTATCAGCTGGAAAAAGTCTAGTTGCTGCTTTTGGGATCTACAATATTTATAGATATTGTAAGGTAATTTCAAAATCCGGGTCACCTCAATATGTTGAGTTAAATATGTGTAAATTCAGTAGATATAACTTGATGGTTACAATTTCCACTATTAATCTATATTAGATACTATATAAAGATAGACCATACAAAAACTTGTACAGTAGGCCAAAACTCCTCAGATATCTTTGGCCAAATTGAGGTTGCCCTGTGGTGAAGGCAGCTTTATCGTTAGGTGTTTCAATTTTACAATTGGGTTTAACATTATTATATATTATATATAATATAATATTATTATAGATTTTGATATCTATATTCTTGTGGAATAAGAACTTTGGTGAATATTCTTTGGGCCTGTTTAGAGAGTCAATGTATAACCCCTCTAAAATCTGATGCAGCTAATGAGAACCCTGGAGGAAGTGGATTAGCTAGACCTGTTTCAGTCAGGTTTCAGGCTATGAGTCAGTATAGAGACAGCTTTGGTTTTCACCTGTTGATGACCTGCGGCAGAGTTAGGATGGGAGCGGTACACCCATCCTTGTGTTCCTTGATCTCTTAGCAGCTTTTGACACGACTTATCATGGCATCCTGCTAGACCAACTCTGGGGACTGCTAATAGGGGACACCATTTTCCTCCTGGGCCAGTTCCAGTCAGTATTGGTTGGGGGTAGAGGCCTTTACCTAAGCCCCTTTTTTGTCAGGTTCCACGGAGTTTGATGCTTTCTCCCCTCCTATTCAACATCTAAATGAAACAACTGGGAGAGGTTGTTAGGGGTTCAGTATCATCAATGTGCTTATCATACCCAATTATATCTTTCAATATAATGTGGGCTGGCCAGTGAGTCTGGTGGGATTCTGTCCCAGTGCCTGGAAGCTGTGTAAGCCTGGCTAGAGAACAACCATCTCCAACTCAATCTTACCAAGACCAAGTGGATATTGGGGCCACCTAGATCTATTCCATCTTTATCCTTGGATGGGTACTTCCCATTCAAGAGTTATGTGCAGTCTGGGGGCTTCCTGGATGAGCAGGTGACAGCTGTGGCCAGGTAGGCCTTTATACAGCTACATCTGGTGTGCCAGTTGCACACGATCCTAGACCAGGAGGCCCTTCAGACAATCATTTGTGCCCTAGTCAACATTACTACAACATGCTCTGCATGGGGCTGCTCTTGAAACCATTCAGAAGCTTCAACTGGTCCAGAATGCAGTGGCATGGGCAGTGATGGCATACCTTGGTATGTCCATGCAAGAACCCCAGTTTGTGAGCTTCACTGGTTGCCAGTTTGCTTCCAGGTGCAATTGAAGGTGCTGATTATAACCTATAAAACTTATATAGCATAGGGACTGATTATTTGAGGGATTGTCTGTCTCCTGTTGTGTCTGCCTGGCTGGTTTGGACTGACAGGATGGCTTTTAGAACCCAGGAAGTATGCCTTCTCTGTCACAGTGTCTGTCCTCTGGAATGAGGTTTCCCCTGAAATCTGGGTGGCTCCTACCATGATGGCATTCCTGAGGGCTATTTTCCCAGACTCGGGAACCCTTACTGAGTGCATGATATCTGTCTTATATTATAACCAGATCCACCAACTGTTTATTGTTTTTTTATTTATTTTATTTATTTATTTATTCATCATATTTATATAGCTGCCCATCTCACACAAGGTGACTCTAGTCCAAAGTGGACCAGAATCTTTCTCCACTCTTATTGCATTACATTTACATTTATTATAACCCTTACTGAGTGCATGATATCTGTCTTATATTATAACCAGATCCACCAACTGTTTATTGTTTTTTTATTTTATTTATTTATTTATTTATTTATTCATCATATTTATATAGCTGCCCATCTCACACAAGGTGACTCTAGTCCAAAGTGGACCAGAATCTTTCTCCACTCTTATTGCATTACATTTACATTTATTATATTTCTCTGCTCTTATTGCAACCTCAGAATGCTGCCCAGCAGCCTTATTTAAGATCACCCAATCTCTTTTGGGAAAGGTGGGCCCAGTGACCCACCTACAGATGCCCAGAGGAGTTTTCTGGCATCTGTAGGATAAAATCACTCAGATATGTTCCCAGTTGGATACCATGCATGTGGCATGGCCTGTGGAGATGCCTGGAGTAGTATTTAACCTGAGGAAGTGGACAGGGTCCTCTGGACTGTAAATGCCACCACTTGTCAATTAGATCCATGCCCCTCCTGGCTGGTTAAGGCAGCTCAGGATGTGACATGTGGGTGGATCCAGGCAGTGGTGAATTCATCCTTGAGAGAGGGAGTGTTTCTAGCTGCCTTTAAAGAGATGCTGGTGCACCCCCTCCTCAAGAAATTGTCGCTGGATCCCACCTACTGGAAAATTTTTGTCCAGTCTCCCACCTCCCCTTTTTAGGGAAGGTGGTTGAGAAAGTGCTGGTGTTGCAGCTCCAGAGGATCCTGGAGGAAACATTATCTGGACCCTTTTCAGTCGGGTTTCAGGCCTGGATATGGGACAGAAACAGCATTGGTCGCACTCTTGGATGATCTCTGGTGGGAGTGGGATGGGGGTAATGCATCCATCCTTGCTCTTCTTGATGTCTCAGTGGCTTTTGATACCATCAACCATGGTATCCTTTTGGGTCAGCTCAGGGAGTTGGGGGTGGGTGACACAGCTTTGTGCTGGTTCACCTCCTTCCTCCAAGGCCAGTCCCAATTGGTGTTGATAGAGGGTGAGAGGTCCAGCCCATGGCGCCTCCTTTGTGGGGTGCCACAGGGTTCAATACTTTCCCTGCTTCTTTTTAACATCTACATGAAACCACTGGGTGAGATCATCTGCACCATGGGATGAGGTATCATTAGTATGCAGATGATACCCAATTATACATCTCCATCGCGGGTGATTTGAGTGATGTGGTGACCACCCTTTTTACTCTACACCACCTAGAGTCACTTCCTAGTGGGAAGGGGGGGTGACAGAATTTGAAATATAAATAAATAAATAAATAAATAAATAAATAAATAAATAGTTTTATGTAGATAGTTATTTTTATATTGTCTTGTATTGTGAACCACCCAGAATCAGTTTGGAGTTGGGCAGAACTTTTTTATTTTTTTCTGTCACATTTTAGTTTGATCACTATATGTAGTTTTGTTTAATTGTATAACTACTACCATATCCTTTTTGTTTGTGTTGTGGTTGTTTGTATTTCACTATTTTTTACAAAAAATAAAAAGCATAATGTTATCAGAGCAGAAATGTCATGACAGAACATTGACATTTTGGGACTGGACTAGATCACTTCATTTCAGAAAAGCATCAGAGGTACTGTGGATAAGAAAATCATAGAAGTAAAGTAGACATCATTATTAATAAAATGATGCCAAACTTATTGTGCAGGTATCACTTAAAAAAATGATCCAAGATAAGCCAATCAATATTATGTTAATCCAATGTATGTTCCCACCATAGATCCAGAGTGTGCAATGCTGAACATTTCTATGGCAATTTGCAACACCTTGTCAACTCAACATCAAAAAAAGATGTCACACTAATTATAGGAGACAGGATTGCTGCAGTCTGAAATAAATAACATCTGGAATTGCAGGAAAAATTCAACACAAAATGATGCAGGAGATAAACTGAGTTCTGCCAAGAAAATTCAATAGTTATAGCAGATATCTTCTTTATAACATGTAAGATTCTGGATAGACCATAAATAAATCAAACTATTTACTCTGAAAGCAAAGAGGACAAAGCTTCATTTAGTGATCTCAGATCGTAAACTCCTTACAAAATTAAACCTTCAACTAAAGAAAGCCAATCAAATCAGACCAAGCAGGTATGACCTCAAGAATATTTGAGCGTTAGGTGGTAAAGGTAAATAGAAAGCCAGTTTGATGTAGTGCTTAAGGCACCAGGCTAGAAAGTGAGTGTGAGTTCTAGTCCCTCCTTAGGCACAAAGCCAGCTGGGTGACCTTGGGCCAGTCCCTCTCTCTCAGCCCTAGGATGAAGAAGGCAAGGGCAAACCACTTCCAAAACCTTGCCAAGAAAACCACAGGGATTGTCCAGGCAGTCACCAGGAGTCAACACTGACTTGAGGGCACTCCCACCCCAAAAAAAGATAAATAATAGATTTAATGGATTAGATGTGATACAGGTGTTGCCTGAAGAAGTCTAGACCTCATTAAATATGAAGCAAACAAAAATATCCCAACGTGCGAAAAGCAAAAAAAGGAGAAAGCAAGAAAGGAAGAAAGCAAAATACAACAAATGAAGAGGAAAGCTGCCCAACTAAATCCCGAGTTCCACAGAAGAGACAAGGAATTATTTAAACAAACAGTGTAAAGGTATTGAGGACAACTATCACATGAGAAACGCAGAGAGTTATTTAAGAAAATGTCAGAAATCAAGGAAACTGTTATGCAAAGAATGTAAAGAAAGAAAATATAAAAAGAAGAGATGCCACAAAGATACAGAAGAATGTACAAATCAATGATGCATATGAAAGTCTGATCACTGAATTGGGGCCACATATTCCCCTAAAGTTAAGTGGGCCCCATAAACTAATGCTTACAACCAAGATGTAGAAGTTGATGGAATACCAGCCAAACAGTTAAAAAAACAAAACAAAACAAACTTGCATGATCATGCTATTAAACTTTTAAATGGGCATCGAAAACACAGCAATGGCCAAGACACTGGAAAATACCAGTTTATATTCCAGTACCACACAAGGTAGTGCTAAAGAATGCCCAAAATACGGAACAGTTCCACTTATTGTACATGCTAGTAAGATAATGCTCAAGATTTTGCCATTTAGACATTAACAGGTCAGGGAACAAGAACTGCCCAGGGTACAATCTGGATTTCGAAGAGACAACGGCACCTGAAATCACATTGCTAACATCCAATGGATAATGGAAAAGGCAAGGAGTGCACCCCACTTCCCAGCAGCCCACCACCAAGAGAGAGAGAGAGAGAGAGAGAGAGAGCGCTACTTTTCCTTCATTAACTATGACTATGGATAGCCATCCCTGCCTATTGAAGAATTTTTATGATGCGCAACAAGTAACAATTAGAATGGAATATGGAACAACTAAATGATTCAAAGTTGGGAAAAGTTGTAAACTGTCCTCTTATTTATTTAACTCATTATTAAAAATACATAATAAGAAATGCTGGACTAGCAGAAATAGAAACTGGAATAAAAATTGCTGGGAGAAACATCAACAGCTTCAAATATCCTGATAATACCACTTTGAGAGCTGGAAGCAAGGAAGATTTAAAACTGAATGGAGACTTAATTAAGAGATAACCATTTCTGTACTTATTTCACAAGGAAATTGTTCCAAAACGCACTTCTCCTGGGAGCATGCATTGCCCATGAAGCGGCCTTAGGAATGAGTTACACTAGGGCATTCTTCCTAGAGATGCTTGAAAGTAATCTTCTCTTCTGCCTTCTTGGCTCCTGCAGTCACACTGGGCAATCAAATGCATACCGAAGCAGTGCCCGCACAGAGAATTGTTACTAATTCACACCATCCCTGATGAGACAGAAAGCCACAGCATCTCAGCTGCATTTGTCCTGCTGAATACGAGCTGTCACTGCAAGTATTGACCGAAAATTGAAGCACAAAGAGCAGTCATTTGCTAAAAACAAGGAAAATGCAATGACTTGGGAGCCTGTAATGTAACACAGAACCTTTCCACCCTGGGTTCACCACATCTAAGAAATGATAATCAGGTGACCTGCATGGAATGAAACAGTGAATTCAGTTCCTCGACCACAATCATTCGCATCCCTAAGACTTCCACACAGCTGGCGACCCTGCAGGCAGCCTTAATCATCTTCTCACAGTCTGAAGTTCTTGCACCTTTTAATTAAAAAAAAAAAAAAAAGTAAGAATTGCCATAGATTGGTAACACAAGCACAGATGCCTGCAGAAGACTGAACCTCTTCTGTATTTGACACTGTAACAAGAAAGGATTTCCATCTCTATGGATTCTGCCTGCCACTTCCAACAATGCTGTATTCCAAGAAGCGATTAGAATAGTAGAACAGAAGGTTGGCAGATGACAATTGAGCAATCAGTATAACATTTTGCCTCATACATAACTCTATAAACATATATTCATGCACACAAGACACATACTCTGCTGGAATCTGAAAGACCATTAAGTGAATATCATTATGCCTGGAGTGTAGCAAAATGTGTGTCTGTGTTATGGCGGAAGGGAGGGGCAGAAGTTATGTCATGAAGACAAACAAGAGATCCGTCTTTGTTGTTTATGCTACTTGTAACACAATACATAACTTACATTATATATGGGTGTATGTCTGAGTGTCTCTCTCTGGGGAAGGGTGTACACACACATACACACACACACACACACACACACACATATTGGGTCAGCTTTCCAGAGTCTGGATTCTATCACAATATGTGGATTTCAACTCTCACAATTCTCAGCATTGTTCCATTTGTTGGCTGGGGAATTCAGGGAGTTGCTATCTACACATCTGGAGGGTGCCCAGAGCTGCAATGGCTGATAATCTCAAAGTTGAGAGAAACTTCTTTCCGACATTGTTATGCTGTGAAGACCCAATCTGGTATACTGCTTGAGATGTTGAGCTGAGATCAGGTAGTCTTAGGTTTAAGTCCCAAGTCTGCCCTTATCACGATATCATCACCATCACCACCACCATCACCATCATCATCTTCTCCAGGATATTTATTTCAAGGCATTTTCAAGGCTGTCTCACTTTTTATTCTGTAAGAGCTCCCAGAGCAGCTTACAAATCTCAGTAGCAAGACAGTCTTGCCGTTATAAACTTACATGCCAAAAGATGACTGGTGAGGAAAGGAGGTTGGGGAAGGAGGAAGAAAAAAAACATACAAACAAGAGAAATATTCCTTAGTGTTACAGCTTTTTTCATAATCAGCTGTAATGACAATGGAGCAGCTAAACTGATGACAGAGAAGGCAGTTCGTCTTTCAGCAGAAGAAATGAAGTATCCCTGGTTTGCCTCCATTTTGAGTAGCTGTCAGGGAGGTGCTTCTGAGCAAGATGTTCTTCCTAGACATCATTCAGACTCGCTGAACTTGGGCCAGTCACCATCTTTCATTCTAAATAACGTCATTGTTCCCTCCCATTGTCATGGGAATTAAATGAGAGGGAACTGTGCAACCAGACTCAACTCCTTGGAGAAACTATGAGTTCTTACTACTAGTACATTTTCAACAAGAAGTGGCTGCAGAGAATGTTACTTCAGCACTCCAGTGCTATATAAATACTTAATTTTGTGTCACAGTCAAGGTTTAAGCAAAAAACGGATTTGGAGGGAATGACATTAAAAATTCACAAATATGTTGAAGGAATGTTATGTCTTGCTTGAGTTGTGGCTGAAAATATGTCTGTTTTGTTTTTCCATGATTCATTGTTCTAAACTTGCAGTATATTCACCATGTAGAAGCATTACTGCTAAACCAGTGGTCCCTAAGTATTTAGAGCTGTGGGCGACTTTCAGCATTTGAGAAACAAGACGCTATCACTAAAATGGCTCCAGCTTTGCCTAGTGGTTAAGGCATTGGACTAGCAGTGGGGAAACCTGGGTTCTAGTCCTGTTTTAGGCACAAAACCAGCTAAGTGACTTTGGGCCAATCACTTTTTCTCAACCCTAGGAAGAAGGCAAGAGAAGACACTTCCAAAAATGCTACCTATAAAATTACATGAACTGGTCCATGTAGTTGCTAAGAGTGAAGCCTGACTCGAAGGCCCACACACATACACAAGTGGGCTTAATTCATTACATCAACAATGAATTTACCAAAAAAAAATATGGGAGTCTGGATAGGAGGAGCAAGAGAAATGATAAATATCCATCCCAACACCATAATACAAGCTTCGCCCTTTTTGTAGGTGCCTTGTGATATTTCCACCATTTCAGGCTTGTCTGCAGAGTATGGTTAAAAAAAAGTCAAGGCAGCAGGTCCAACAGTGCAATTGAAACTTTGCTTGTTCTCAGTGTGCATAAATACAATGTTTTATGTTACGTCTGTAAGGAATGCCCGGTTCATCAAGAGAAACTCCCGTGACACGTGTGGTTCACAAAAGAGGTTTACTCAAGTGTAGCGCAACAGTTACAAACAAAGCCAGGACTGGCTTGGCACATTTCGTTGTACAATTTATAACTCTCCCCTTCCCGCGTTTCGCCCCGTCGTCATGTTACATGCTACGGATTATTGATACCCCAATAATCCCCTTTAATGTTCCAAATGGCAGGTTCAGCCAGTATCCCATTGTCCCTTGATTAACTGCCCCTCCGGCGTGGGCTTGTTTCCTCGGGGTCCTTTCAGTTGCGCGCAAAACCAGGGTTTGCTTGATCACGCGGTGATCTCCTTTCTGTGGCTCGCGGCTTCGTTCTTTGTCTGGGCGCACACCGCTTATCAGGGTGGATGCAAAACTTCCACCCTGTGGTTTCCTTGTTAAGTGGGCGCAGGTGGCTGATCAATTCGCCAAGGCTCACACTTCCTTTTTCTCCCCGGCTTGCGAGTGGGCGGTAGAATTGGCTCAGTGTGGCTGGCCGGTTTCCTAGCAGTGCCGTGCCAGCTGAACCTGACAACGTCGAGGCAAGGCATGTCAAAACAGGAGGAGCTGCACCCTTGTGGCTGTCTTCTTGACATTTTTTACCATACCCACGCATGCCCCTGATCAATTTAGTTCCACAAGTGGTAATAACAGGGTATGTTGGCATTGCTCTGCCATAAAAATCTGGAAGAAGAAAAAAGGGAAATTGCCTGCATTCACATACCACATGAAAACCTGAATGTGGCTTAACAAAACGCAGTGGCTACCACTGTATATAAAGTAACATGCTGAGCCAAAGAGTGTCTTGCTCACAAAATATGCAGAAATAATGGCTGGGTTTCTATAACATACTAAACCACAAACTACCCAGCCTCAGTTTAGCCAGGTTCAACATGTTGTGTGAATCTAGCCACTGACTCCAAGTCAAAGACTGGGTGTTATGTTCAAAATGCCAAACCCTGTTTGGTCCTATACAGCTCAAGATAATATCCATTGAATGTTCACCACCCCCAAAAGCCCCAAAACATACTCCAAAACCAGGCAACCCCAAGGCAAGATGAGCATAAATAGCCTTTAGAGATTCCATTGATGAGCCGTATAGTCTTATTTGAAGATATTCCTCCCTTTTGCTTCTGAAACTGAAGGATTTTTTGTCTGTTAACTCAAATAATTCTTTTCCTTCTGAGTACAAATAACATGGGCACCATTTGACTAATTTTCCTTAGGCTGTTCACATGAATTTCACAAACTGGCTATTTAGAAGGCAGCGTTTTGATTTTTGACTTGTAGTAAATTAAATTCTCTCCACATGACCTTTTTTTAAACACCTTGGTGAAACGGTTCTCCAATCAATCATGGTTTGGCTCTTCCCATATATTATGATACCTAAATTCCGATAGCTAAAAGTGAAAATTTTAAAAAGGTGATGTTCAAACCATATGAACACTGACTTGGAGGTGCCTTCTGACTGCAGTTTTCATGCAGGCTAGGATAGATAATTTCAGACTCTAGACTTCAGGAATGAAGTGAGGGTATGGTTGATACTTCTATCTATACCTACTTGTGAATCACACAATGAATGATGGAACAAGCACCATAAATTTTTAAAGAAAGAATGCTGCAGAGTGGTGAACATTATCACAGTAATGCCAGCATTCCTGGGCCAAGTTTATTAGTCCCATTAACTTCCAGGATCTGATCGATGAGAAGCTGAGTGGATTGTGGGCTCTGGATGGAAGTTCTAAGTTGAAACCTTAGTTGCATCACTATAGACAGACACATAAAGGGATGCATCAGAAAAGACAAGACGTTCTGTGTTTAAGTAATTTCTCATAGGCCAGGGGTTTGAAGATGTATATAAATATTAGAAATATAAAAATAGCAGTAAGCCAAAGATACAAATAAGTAGTTGATAGCAGTGGTAGGATCCTTTCTTCCTCAAGACAACTCTGAATGTTGTAAATTAATGGGACTCTGAGATTAGAGATAAACTGGATGGACCACTAGGCTTCCCCATCACCTCTTTACACACAAAGTGAAATGTAAATGATACAAAAGTAAATGATACATTAGTGTTTTGAGCAAAGGCTTTTAATTGTTCAACTTTGGGGATACCTTATATGTGCATGTATCTAGCAGCACTGCTGAGTGATTTTGTTGTGATATTGCTAATTCCTGTAGCCAGTTTATACTTTAATGGATGGTAAGAAGTCCTCCTCAGACAAACTATGCAAGCATGTTAATACAAGTCACAAAAATAGCTCAGATCCTAACTCATGTGCCAGCTTGCAGTGGTCTGGCATCTGAGGCCACTAATCTCTCGCTGTCTTTTGGTGTGTTGTTAAATTGATCTTATGTGTCTTTAATTTTGTAGAACAACTACAGGGAATTTTATGCTACAGCATGTTCTCTATGAAGTAGTGAGAAGGATTAACCCCCCCTTTCCAAATTTGATCTGATGCACTAATGGATTGAATCTGCTTATTCTTCATATAATCCTGTTAAAAAGGAAAGCCTCACTCTGCCTATGATGCTGTTAACAACTGCAAAACATCTACAATGATTAAAAAAATAGAGTCGTTTTATAGGTTTTAGTTCCTTTGTTATTAGCCTTTGGCAAGAAAGGTGAAATAACTTAATACATTTCTAGGATCTTTAGTATCAAATGTTCTGACCCTGATAAACACTTCCATCCTGGACTAAAGAAAATTCCAATTACTTCTAGAATGAAAAGAAAGAAAGAAAGAAAAAAAAAAGCAAGCAATGTTGGGTAGCATTGGTCAGATTCAGTATCTCTTGCACAAAAGGAAAAATGGACACCAAACAGTGCAAAAGGTTAAGAAGTAGGACAAATCTGAGAGAAGCTGCTTCCCTTGTGTCATCCCCATACAACAGTGGAGGTGAGCATAGAAGCGCTCAGAGGCTGTGCTTCAGAATTAATCAACCACATGGCGAGAAGCAGGATTGCCCCTGAAAAATCTGAAAAATTAAGACGAGAGGAGTGAGGGAAAGTGAAGTTATAGGTGGGAAATGCTGGAATAAAATGTCAAAGCTGAAAATATTCCAAGCTTGTAATTCTTTCTCTTGAAAATAATGCTGTAGAAAAATTTGTTATGACTAGATCTTATGAGCTATGGCAGCCTAGAGTCCAATTCCCAGATTACTCAGCTGTAGCCATGCAGGTTGGGAGTTGAAGGCCACACCAATGGTGGAGCACCAAGGCTGAAACATTGACCTATAGCATGAGATTGAATCAGTATATCCATAGGGAAAGATTAATGCAAGGCGCCTGTTTTTATTCCATAGGAATAATAGCATTTGGTGAAAATATGGTAGATGTAAGAGCTCCAAGTAGGATAGAATGGTGGTGTCTGGAACATGTGTAATGGTGTGTGGGAATGACCTTGGGAGACAGAGGAAAGAGCTGCAGCTGGGGCAATGGTCGTATAAGGGGCAGCTTAGCCCACAGAAGGAATTTGGGCATGGCAAACATTTCAGAAGGGACCCTCCCTAGTTTCTTGGGCTGTAAAGGCAACAGGGGACAAATGTACTTTCAGACTTTCAAGATTCTGTTACTGTAACCTTACAATAACGTAGAATTAGTTCATCTGGGCATGCTTTCTGTCTGGACTACCTTGCAAAGCTGACACATGTGATTATGAAATCACATGTTTGTTTTTTTCTCCCCATGCAAATTCACATCAGTCTCCACTCTCTTACCTCTGTGTGTGCCTATCTTTATGCGTGCATTGCAATATTTAAAGAGGTAAAAATAAAATCCATTTATCTTGATTGCCCAACATTATTACTGTTCCATTCCTGAAATTCAGTTTGATAAATTGATACTGACCTTGTCTGATTTCCAAACATCTAAGCAGGGTTTGTTCTGGTTAGTGCATGGATAGGAGACCACCAAAAAAGATCTCAGGGCTGTGGGCTGGAGTGGTGTGCTGAAAAGAATCCAGGAGGAAGGCAATTGTAAACCACTTCTGCCTGATTATCCAGGAAGCAATACCACCTTGACAGAAACCTACCCACTGAACCTCTAAGCAGATACATAGAGAATGGCATCATGGCAGAGCCACTTTCGTTAGAGAAAAATAGCTGTCTCTGTGAGAGTAAGAGCGAGAGGTATAAAGAATGTACTCTCATCCCCCGAAGAGCGAGGGAGAGATAAGAGGATGAGACTGGCCCCTCCCTGAGGAATGCTAGTGATGTTTATAGATTGACCCTGGGAACTACTCTCAGTCTGGGAAGACTCTTTGTATAGTGTGAAGCCAAATAAACCTTGCTGGATTGAATCTGTATTGTCTCCTGGAGTTTCCTGGGCTAAACCTGACAGTCTCGGTCATACAGAAGTGGAGAGAAGATGTCAGATTGGAAGACAGTGCTGTCACACACATACCACACACATGCACATACATAAACAAGGCATAGGCCACCTGACCTATGACTTTGGGCAACTCACATTTAAAAGTAAAAAAGATACAAAACAGAAGAGTGAATCATGAGTGGCCCCAGAAGCAACGTGTAACCAAAGAAAAAAGGTTACGCAGAGGCTCAACCTTCACTCAGCCCCAGATCCTGGGAGAACAGCCAGGTTTTTAATTGCTTCCTTTAACTTCCATTGGGATAAATGCCATTCAGATCTTTGAGGGGATTTCATTCCAGAGGGTAGCACCACAACAGTTTACCCACTTTACCCCATTGCACCATATGGGCTTTTATCTCAGGCCGCAAACTATCTTGGTCTGGTCATGGCGTACAAGGGGAGTCATAAATTGCTTCATTTCGGAAAGCTGGTCCATTACAAGTTTCAGTAACATATGACCAAAGTTAATTAACAATAGGTTTCATCTCCTTCTCTTTCAGTTGCCCAGTACTGTGATGGTGCCATCGACAATGCCAGTTACCCCCTATTTTGAGGTAAGTTAAACATTTCATTTCCTGAGGGATAGTCAAACATAGATGACGCAACCTATTTTCTTCTTCACTATGAATATTCACCAATGCGAATAGACAAATTATTACATAGGAAGTTTTAAAGCAAAAAGTTACGTCTTAGTCGGCGGCAGTTGAAGGATGTAGCTATTCCCAACTATCAGAGATGCTTCGATCTAAATTCCTGCACTGAGCAAAGGGTTGAACTTGATGGCATTTAAGGACTCTTACAATTCTATACTTACAGATCAGATGAGTTTTGGTTCATGGTAGTGAATCTATTTTTCTATCACCTTTGTTAAATTTAGTTGATAAGAGCAGACTCCTTTTAACATTGAAAATCTTCAGAATGGGAGATTTTCCATCTTTGACTCTAGATTGAATGGCATTCCCCCAGATAGAGTTGGTGTACAATTTGGGGGTTCTCACAGCTTCTCCTTGAGGAGGAAGTGGCATCTGTGGCCATAAAGGCCTTTGCACAAATACAACTTGTGTGCCTGTTCCTGGATTGGGGAGCTCTGTTCACATTCACTCATGACTTAGTCACCTCTTGGTTGGATTATTGCAATGCACTGTATGTCCCTGAACAGCATTTGGAAACTGCTGTTCAAGAATGCAACCATGGTATGCCCACATAACATCCTTGATTCACTGGGTCTCAGTAGGCTTCTGGGTGCAGTTCAAGATACAGAACCCTACATGGCAGAGGGCCAGGTTATTTACAAGACTGGCTGTCTCCAATTGTTTTGCTTGTCCCATCAAATCTGGCAGAGGAGTCATGCTTTGGGTACCTTCTGTGAAACAATGGCCTCTACTGAGCCCAGGAGACATGCCTTCCCTGTCATTTTGGTTTATGACTCAGTGTAATGGATGAATCCAGCTAGGGAGCTTGTGCAGTATTGCTATCCCTTCTGCTTTTTCTTAGTTCAAAATTGAATCCTTCTAAAAGTGTTTGTTTGGACTGTAGCAAGAGTATGCTATATTTAGTATGCTTATTCTTTTAGCACCCCAAGCTTTGTCCTCTTTATTGGAAATTAATTGCTTTTCCCCCATACAAGATAAAGGTGGATTTGAATTTAACTCAATTTTGGGGACTTTATGGATATAGAAGGATATTTTTTTTGATTTCCTAGCCATGCCTTCATCCCTAATATTCCCTGCTGGCTTCCCACTCAAAACCTAACAAGACCAGGCATTGAACCCAGATCACTTCTGAGCCCAGACAAGTTCAGCTGCATGCTGCTACCTGATGAGGCTTTTCCAGATGCTTCAGTGGAAACAACACAGCATACAGTGGTGGGTTGGGGGGAATAGATTCATTAATAATTGCCTAACTGGAATATTTAGCAGCTGCTGGTCATTCTAAACCCAAGCTTTCTAAATTAAAGTGGAAATGACCTCATAATTTCAGCAAAGTATACCATGCTTTTAGCAGTGCAGCTAATATTTGGGTGGAATTCATACTGTAGGTTTATCCCCAGGCTGAGATTAATTCACAAAATGGGGGCTTCTAATTCGCATTTCAACCTGAAAAAGAAGAACCCTGCATGGATTGTCTAGTTCTTGGGGTTGAAGACCAATCATGTTCCCCCTATTTCCTCTTGCCCTGCTGTTACACAAGCTGCCAAGTCTGCGGCTGAAAAAGACCTGACATCAGATGCAAGAGGAAACAGGCAGGAGCTCTTGACACAGTGTGCAGCAAAGAGGCAAGAGATCACCATGGCAGCAACATTATTGAATAAAAAGACTCTCAGGCATCCTCATTACCTACTTTCTCTCCAGCATAATCTCCCACTCCCTTTAGCCTAAAAAAGCCAGCTATATTAATGGCTGATCTGCAAACTATAGACAACTTTTTGGATGTGTAACTACAGATGTAATACATACTATAATATTGTCCTCTTGGGTTCTGTTCTTGGCCTGAGGCTGATGCATCCCAAAATACGAGCAGAATTCATCACTGCAACATGAGGATGTCCATACTCCACCATTATGCTCTTGTGACTCACTGTATTACCTATAGGGAGAGGGGCAGTGTAGTGGGAGTTCCAAGAAATTGTGCACTTGCTCACTTCTAGAAGATGTCAGACAGAGCTTCTTGGAGAAAGGGATGCTTCTCAAACTCAGGTTGCAAAAGAATCAAAATGCTTGAACATTCACTTGGACATGTAAAGGATTTTCCTGCAACCCTCTCCCCTTATATAAAGCTTTCCTATATTTCTCTCCATGAATATATTCATTCTGTACAGGAAATATATTTATTCTGTACCTGAGTAGCTGTTTTAAAGAGAATAGCCCTCAGACTAAGAAGGAGCAACCCATGGTCCTAGGAACATACAGTATATATTTCCTGAACCTATGTTATATGCCTTCTGAGATCCCTGTGACCATATGAATTCCCTCCATTTTGAACTGGAAACATTGGGAAAGATTAAGGTAAGCCCTAAAATAGGCTTAATATTAAAAACAAAACAATGAAACCGCTCCAAACTTCCTCCCCACAAAAAAGCCAGAGGGAAAAAAAATAATATCCTGCCCATGAGTGACAGCCCAGCCCTGCCCATTATATATCATTACCATCACTACTATGGTCCTTACCCACCCAAATTATATAGCCTCCAGCTTAAAGATTGCCCATCCCTGTTCTAATTTATCTATTGCTCCCCCAAAGCCAATCAAAGGTGTCTTCTGTGAACAAAGCCATAATGGCACTTGTTTGGTTGGCTTGACTTGGCATTGTGTGAACTCTGAGATTGTGGGTTGTCAATCTTGCTTTATGGCTTGGCATGGAGTGCAAGCCCAGCTAGCGATGGCACATTCAGTGAACTATGGCTGAACACAGCATAGTGATGGGTGAACCAAACTAGTGACTCTCTGAAGGTTGTAGGCTTATATGCTTGGTTCAACAGAGACCAGGTTAGCTCAGCATGGGGCAACTGGGTAAGCTGTACATACAGACCTGTCAAGAGGACTGATTACAAGCTAACACCTGTAAGAAGAGGAATGTGGATCCAGGATAAACAGAAAAATACTACGCAAATCTCAGTTACAGGTTTGGTTGGAATAAGAAATAGTAACTAAGTAGCTGTCAGGCCTAGCCCAGGGAACTCCAAGAGACCATGTAAATTCAGTCCAGCAATGTTTATTAGCTACAACCTCTGGCAAGAATCTTCCCAGACTGAAACCCCAGCTCCCAAGTAATGCCAGCCACAACATTATGAATTCCTCAGGGAGGTGCCAGCCTCATCCTCTTATCTCTCCCTCGCACCTCAGAAGATGAAAGAAAACGTTTTTCTCCCTGAGTCTGGCCTTCATAAATCCATTCCATCACAGTAGCAGAGTCAAAGCCATCATGGAAATGCTAGATTTTAAGGAGTGTTAGGAGCAAGTCAAGGCTGGCATTATTCAAGTATCTCAGGATGCAGTTCCAAGCAATATGAGATAGCATATAAGACTGAAAATGGCCCCTCTATAAAACATTCTGAGCTTTCTCATAACATTCCTAGATTTGAAGTGGCATCACTTCACTGGTCACTTAAGCTCATGTTGACAATTCATTAACAAGCACATATGATATTTTTTATGCTTACAAAGTAAATATCCAAGACAGGGAAAGTGGAATTGTACGTGTTTTCAGATTTTGGCAATCCATAGTAGATTGCAACTCTTCAGTGTGCAGCATTTTCAATTCCTAGTGACGACATAGATAGATTTTCCCCATCATGATCTATTCCTAACCTGGTCTTTTAGGTCTTAGATGGCACACCTATCGCCAGTGTAACTGAGTCCAGCTACCTTGTTGCTGGTCGTCTTCTTCTTCTCTTTCCTTCTACCTTTCCCAGCATTAGACCCTTTTCCAGAGAGCTGGGTCTTTGCATAATGTGTCCAAAGTAGGATAATTTGAGCCTGGTCATTTGTGCCTCAAGTGAGAACCCTGGGTTGATTTGTTCAATGATCCATTGATTTATTTTCCTGGCTGTCCACAGTATTTTCAGGAGTCTTCTCCAACACCAAAATTCAAAAGCATCAATATTATTCCTATCCTGCTTCTTAAGTAGGATAGGACTGAGCACTTATTATTAAAGTATTTTAATATCAAGTTTTGTTTCAGTAATATTAAAAAAAGTAATTATATCAGTTCTTCACTGACTCCCCCTCATCCCTTCTGCTATATTGGAGGCTTCCTTGCCATGAAATGTCTACATACTAAGTGGTTTTGGAAGATCAATAGTATCATTTTTACTGAGCTTTACTAACATAGCAGGCTACATTGGTAAGTGACTCTCTGTCTGAACTCCATATCTGATTAGTCCCATAAGGCAGGGCCAATGGCTGGAGCTTATAGGTATTATTAACTGATAATGGCTGAGGATCACTATGTTCTCACACTTATTCTATTGTTCTATCTGTATATTGGCTTTAAAGCACACATAAACACACGCATACAAACACACTACTTTATCTATTCTTGTTTCCAACAATGAGGAAAACTGAGCCTCTTTTGTTCCTATTACTTTCGTTGAGGTGTCTTCACAGATAGAAACTGTTTTACTGCCACCCAACCTTTGAGTGGTGCAAAATTACCTACAGAGCTGTAAGAGTCCAAATATAGAGTCAATTCTGTTATCTCTGTTATGGCTGCTTGCTGAGCAAATTTTCTCTTTTAGCTGCACAGGTCTGTGTTTTCATTTCCAGCATTTGGCACAGAAAGTTCACCTGGCAACCCCTGGTGTCCAATTTTTACAACCGTGCCATCCTTGCACAAATGCTAGATAATTGACTGGCCCTCAAGCTGTGTCCTGGAGTCAGGCAATGGGAGCCAAAGTCATTAGCTTCAAAGCAGAACACCCATCTGCCTAATCCATTGGAGCTCGGCAGCTTCCTATGATGGAGAATTCAAGCACTGAAAATATTTGCTTTGTGTTTAGTGGGAGTTTTACTATCGCCGATGTATATGGGGCTGCAGTAAAAATATATATATATATATTGAGTGCATTCACAATAATGCTAAGATATATTTCAAGCCATAGTTTGTTGAACAAGCCTTAATGGCCAGGTTCACACATGCTAAGCCAAAAATAAAAATAAACCACACTGTGGACTATGGTGAGAGGGCTAAGATTGCTTCTCTAAGATTGCACTTCAATCCAGTTCTTTTCTTTTTAGATCAACAAATTGTTGAGAGTTTTGTTGCTGTTTCATCTGCTCATAAACGTTTATTCTCTTATGGCTGGATCCACTTTCCCCCTTCACATGGCTTACTCTGTACCTTATATTAGACATATGGAGCTTGGAGAAATATCTCACTATGTTTTCAGGATTCAGTGGCAGCATGTTTTTTCTATGAAAACAGCCAGTGTCAAACCGAACAAGGAATTTCATCTTGTGACATGAAGATTTCTCACCCAGTTCAGGGCATATGTGTGGAGAAACTGTACTGAAAATCTGTGTTTTAATGTGGGAAGATCCTGCCTGAATATCTATGTGATGAAGCTATTACTGTTATTATATACACATCAACGTGAAATCACAGCTGCCAGTTCTTTAGCTGGTGTTGGTCTTCATTTGCATCACGTTCTTCCCAAGAACCTAGGATGTCGTAATGTATCAGCATAGTATATGTGTATTATTATTATGGATGGTTGCACAGTTAGCCAGATGTTTAGACTGGTTTGGGCATTTTTATCCACCTATTGAGGCCTTCTCAAGGACCTGGGATAGGCAGATGTTGCTTGATGGCGTTAAAGGTATCATCACAGGATATAAGCTGTTCCAATTAAAGCTGCCTTTTGCAATCAACTGATGGTGATTTTGTCAATGCCGATGGTGTTCAAGTGGTGCTCCAGATGTTTTGGGATTGCACCTAAGGCACCTATAACTATTAGTACTATCTTTGCTTTCTTTTCCACAGTCGTTCTACTTCTATTTGCAGGTCTTTATATTTTGTGATTTTCTTGAGTTCTTTCTCTTCTATTCTGCTTTCTCCAGGTATTGCATGTCCACTATCCAGACTTTTTTGTCTTTCTTATCAACACTTGTTAAGTCTGGGGCAGGTGCTTGTCTGTTTGAATTCTAAAGTCCCAGAGCACTTTAGTTTCTTCATTTTCTATTACTTTGTCTGTTTTGTGATCCCACCAGTTCTTGCTTGCAAGCAAATGGTATTTCTTTGTCATGCCGTTGTTTATAATCAGTCTGTGCAATCTCCTTGCAGCACCTGACTAGGTGGTCTACTGTTTCTTCAGCTTCTTTGCAGAGGCAGCATTTGCTGTCTATTATAATAATGTCTATATTTATTATTTATTTGTTTGTTTGTTTGTTTGCCATGAAGTCATTTTCAACTTCTAGCAACCACATAGATTTTCTCCATGTGATGCTAGATGCCTTCTAAACAGTTCCTCAGTTATGCATGCATCATTTCTTTCCCATTCCTGACCAAAGCCCATGATCTTCTTTCAATCTTTTAAAAAAACCGAAATACACATAAATATAATTGTGCTTGCTTGCAAATGAGGGGACAGAGACTGCAATTCAGCCACCCAGCCTCTAGAGGGTACTGTTTTTAATTTCATTGGGGGGGAGGATTAAAGGTGGGGATGGAAGCCATTGCCTCCCCATTCTTAATCCTCTAAATCAGTGTTTTTCAACTTTGGCAACTTCAAGATGTGTGGACTTCAGTTCCCAGAATTCCCCAGCCAGCATGCTGGGAGTTAAAGTCCACACATCTTGAAGTTGCCAAGGTTGAAAAACACTGCTCTAAATGTAAAAAAGTGGTATAAAATCACGCTATTGATTTTTCACAGCCAAAACGACTAAATTTCAGCAGCCTGACTTTAGGCCACTATTCAGGTTACTTAATAGTCAAAGTTGTTTGCCTTCCAGAAGCGTCTGGTTTTCATTCCCACCATTATTTTAAAATGCAAGGAAGTGAAATATAGCACTATCAAAAAATCAGCCATTTTGTGCAAATTATCACTGGCACAATTTTAGGATGCTATGGGTGGGGGGCTCAAATGGGGTACTGGGGTGCTGCATATGACCTCTTTGCCAAACTTTCTCAGGACTGTTCTCTGTAATTTGGCAGCATATTGTCAGATTTCCTGCAGGAAGCAAAATGCATAAATTGCATCCAGCTTTCAGCCCTTTGAGGTAGATCAGAGTTGGAAACCAAAATTATGAATACTAAAACCATTTTTCTTATAGGGTTACAGTAGCAGAATCTTGCAAGTCTGAATGCACCTCTTCCCCGCCTGCCTATACATTCAAGAGAACTAAGGAGGGTCAGGTCAGAGATGTTTTCTCAGATTACATTTCTGCTCTGGACTCAGATTTCTCTTATCTGTCCGTTGTCTTGGTTGCAGCTCTTGCTCCTGTTTCTATTCTCACAGCCCATTATGTCAGCCTTCAAATAGGCTGAAAGGATCTAATCCAGCAAAAAAACCCCACCCAACCTCCCTGAAAATGTAAAAAAAAAAAAACAACCACCTCATCCTGCCTACTTATATGACGCCTTGTTATCACTGCCCCGCCGTCCTAGGCTCCGTGCCTTATTTATGGCACCCTGGAACCCAAATATGACCCTTATCTCTCTTCTACTGGGACCAGTATTTTTTCCTACCTGCCTGCTCTAATTGTTGAAATGCCGCCCTAGTTTCATAGCCATAGAATGAATACATGAAAGAGGGATCATGTTTTTGGGTTGCTACTGAAATCCAAATTAACGGTGCAATATCCTGTTCTCAGTATAGATTAGTCCAAAGAATGTGAATGAAGATTATAGTTAGAGGTGTGCTTTGAACACAGGAATAATTTTGGACCCAATTACAGAAATGAGCCAAATTAAGTCATAATGAAGCTCAAGTTCTCCTCTGTATTAGCACGGGAAAATGCCAACTTTAGTAACTGGTTACTAATCAACAGAATTGAGTGAAATGTAAATGTAGCCACAAATATGTATTCAGAGCTCTGCTTGCTTCTTTGCCCCCCACCCTTCCTATTGTGTTATAGTATCAGGTAGTAATCTTCACCACCAGCCCAAACCTTTGTTTTGAATGTAGGATCTTGCAGTTAACTTGCCTGGTTCAGATGGTGACTCTGCCTACTATGTGTTATCCTGCTTTTTGCCCACCAACTATCTCTGGAGAAGTGAGGCTGAAACTGGCTACAGTTTTAGAATAAGCGAAAAAAATAATCACACCAGCAAATTGATTTGGAGAAATGTGAAACTGGGGACAGTCTCAAAAAACAAGAAAAATGACAAACTGAAGTGGACAGAAACTTGACCCTTTTTTCCACGTGGATATCCCCATGAGGGCACTAGGAGTCAAGTCTGACTCTAAGGAGATTTTCACCTTTATTGTCAGACAATGCAAATCTTCCACTTTAGTTGACCGGGAGCATTTGAGCTTATCGCTAAAAAGTTTCTATTTCTTGTCTTGTGCTCTCGTTCCAGACCTAGTTCATTTAATTTAGACACCTTTGACTCTCCCGTTCCTCCCATTCTTTGTAGCGATCTCTTTCTCAGCATCCCATCTCTTCACCTTTGAAGAGATATGATTGAATAAAGGACTTCCAGTGATGAGGGACTTAATTACTTCCTTGTTATCAATGCTCTCCATAGAGGACAAGGTGAATTCACTCATGAGGCCCCATGCAGCCTCCAGCAAGAAATCCTCAACTTTCAACTTCAAAGCAAACCCAGAACCCAGCTTCGTCTTTCTCACCCTGAACTGTTAGCCATGCTGCTTTTCAGACTGCTTTTGAAGCTCTCTTTTTAATTGTTGCTCCTCACACTGCATAGGGAACTGATTTCTTTGGTGGATAAAAATGAGTCAGAGGTCCCACTGCTGGAGATAGACACATAAGTGTACAGTTCTGTGAACTGCAGGCCATGTTTTCAGAGGTGTCATGTAAGTTAGGTGAGAGCTGGTTCTAACAATAATTCATCAATCCCATTCTCTCTCTCTCCCCTACCCAGGAAGCACAGTGGAGAGGTTACAGTGATGATTCCCTCCCTTCCATCCCATGCTTAAATACCTAGGGACAGAAAGCTCTTTTGCAACCTAATGAAAGTGTGAATACACCAAGCTGCACCGCACACAGCCTCCTGTTGCATGGTGTGGAAGAGATGCAGGAGGTGAGGCCCTTGGATTGCCAGGAACGGGGGTACAAACTCAGTATTAGCACCCACCATGGTGCTTTTAAGAAAGACAGTCTGGGAGAACACAAATAAGAACAAACACTCTGCTATGCATAAGCTGGACTGAATCTGACAGATGACATTTCTGTGTGTTTTGCTAAGGTTGTGCCCTGCCTCTTTACCAAGCCATTAATGGGACTGGCTGTTGGTTTTGAAGAAACTGCAAGTAAATCAAATTGTTTGGCCTATTAAGTATGCCTGAGAGAGGATCAAGAACCCCTACAATGTAGCATCCAGTTGTGCCCAGTGCTGTAATATTTGAAGAAGTTGCATGAACAGCTTTTATGCTGAAAGTCGGGGTTTTAACAGTGCATTCAGAATTATGACTCTGACCAGAAACCAGAGGCAAGATAAGCAAATAAATGTGTTTCATGGATATTTTCCAGTTTGGTACAATACTCCTGTGTATGGTAATAAAGTGCTTCAAGGGTGGGCCTCAAAAACATATTTTTTTCTCTCTTGATAGAGTTGGAAAGAAATTTTACCAAGTTCGTTTTCGAGCCGGGAATAAAATGTGCAGGCAATTGCTTGAAATGGAGCTGAAGTTTATTTCTGAGAGCACAACTTACAGGTAGTCCTTGCTTAACAACCACAATAGGGACTGTAAAATGTGTCATTAAGTGGAGCAGCTATTAAGCGAAATATCACATTACTCCACCTGATTTTATGACATTTTTTGTGGTGGCTGTTAAGTGAATCGCTGTAGTCGTTAAGCAAATCATGCAATTCCCCATTGATTTTACTTGCCGGAAGCCAGCTGGGAAGGTTGCAAATGATGATCACGTGACCCTAGGATGCTGCAACCATTATAAGTGTGAAGTGATTGCCAAGCGCCTGGATCGCAATCACATGACCGCAGGGGTGCAGTGACATTCCTAAGTGTGAGGACCGGTTGTAAGTTACTTTTTTAGTGTGGTTGTAACTTTGAACAGTTGCTAAATGAATGGTCATTAAGCGAGGACTACCTTACAGAGTCAGCTGGCGGCAGCGGCCATGCCAAGTCCTCCTTGAAAAGCTCCTTATATAGGGAAACCTTGCCATTGTTCCTTGAAAGTGCATGAAGGTACGCCCCTTAGGAACTCTGAGAAAGTGTATGTAGCCCCAGTTCCAAGAGGGAGCATTCTGTGGTTAGGCACCCTGCTGAGTCAGGTTTCTCCTTGCTTAGCATTTGTTGATTGAAACAGTAATCTCCTTTGGGAAAGATCCCTCCTTATTTGATCAAGGAATCCTTCAGCTGAGCTCAGCCAGGAAGGAATGTTTACCTGAAGCAATTGGTGTCTCTCACTGCATTTTAATCTTTGTGTTGAGCCCCTTCTAATTGTAATTTCTCACCCTTTTGCTTTGATTATGGCAGGAAGACTGCATGGCAGGAGGAAGATTTCCTTCCCACAACAGACTTGTGGGATCTTGATGAACACAAATCAGTCAGTTCTTAATGTTCCAAGGCATGCAAGAGTGAGGTGAGATGGGGAGAGGAAAACAGGCCTTTAAAAAAAAGATTGAGTAGCTGGATCAAAGTTACAAGATTAAATATTTGACATCAGCACTAAGTAAGACAGCTTGGTACCTGAGACTTAAAAAAAAAATCTAAATGGCTCTCTAGTATAAACACAGCATTGTTCAATGCCTGCTAGAAATCTAAACAGCTTAATTTGATTGATAGAGTCAGAAGTAAGTCACATTGATTTCAGCGTGGCTTAACCCTATGCAATAGGCTATGCATTGGTTGCAACCTAACGATCCCTCTGCTTTAAATAAGAAAGAATTCAGAGACTGGAATCAATTAAAGGGCCTTAATTTTGGCTGTATTGTGCCAATTCCGATTCTCAGCAGCACACCCCAATGGGGAGCACTCATGGGAAAGCTCCAATGGACTGAAGATCCATTTGTTTCAATGCGGTTCACTCAGGAGAAACATCTGGCTGGCTTAAGGCCTTGAGAGGCCAGATAGATCTGTTTTAGAGTCTGTTTTCATTATCCAGCACTTCAGACAGCTGCTTCAGTGGGGGACAGAGCCTCTGGAGGAACATCTCAGTCTACAGCTTTGGATGTTCCTTCAATTTGTTCAAGGTAATGCTGGAAATTAAAAATGAAAGGGGAAGTATAAAAGATGAGCTTCTTCAGAATCTGCATTCTGGAGGACCCTCTCATTTTACTCAGGGAGGAGAAGAAGCCTCAGTAGGCTTTTCTCCACTACATGCGTGCACACACACTCATGGATGAACTCATACACAAATGCAAATATTCTTCTAGACCTGTCCATTCTTAGCCAAACTGTGAAGTCATTGTTTCAGCAAACTTAGCAGGAATTTATGATACATTGAAAAATAATGCAATAATACAATATAGGTCTAACAGATCATTTCAAACAGTAAATCAAAGAAAAAATGGGCTTGTTTATAAAATGTGTAAGTAATTATATCTGTTACGTAGTTGGCCATGTGTCCAGTTTTACAGAGAATGTTATTATATTCAATTTTAACTTAATGTTTTACTCCCCAATGGGGAAGAGCGATCAAAATAGAGAAGCATATTGAACAATCTAAATATAAAACTACTGATCTATAATTATTTTCTTTTTATGGACCTTCTATTGCTGAAGATATAAAGCCTACACAGAGGCGTAACTGAGGAAGAGTGCATAAAATATAATGAGATAACTTTAATCATAAATATCAATTCCTGTTTATTTATTTATTTACGTGATTTATATAGCTGCCTATCTCACTTTTACATGACTCTAGGTGGCTTACAATAAAATAAATAAAAATGCATAGCATCTTAAGATGAGCAATATGAAACAAAAATAAAAACACATAGCAGCCAGCCATGATCTAACCTATCATCCATACAAGGGATGATAGGCTAGATCATGGAGATGGGCTCTAACCTACACCCAAGGCCCCAGGCTCAAGCACAAAGGCACATTTTCAAGGCCTTACGAAAGGCCAACAGGCCAATCTAATCTCAGGGTGAATGATGTTCCAAAGGGTGGGTACCATAGCAGAAAGGGGTCTCCTTCCTGGCCCTGCCAGCCAACACTCCCTAGGTGATGGTACCAGAAGCATGCCCTTCCTGTCAGATCAGATAGGATGGGTAGAAACAACTGGGGAGTGATGGTCCCATAAGTAACCTGGTCCTAACCCATGATGGGCTTTAAAGGAGACAACCAGCACCTTGAATTGCACCTGCAAGCACACCAGAAGCCAATGCACTCAAGGAGCAGTGGTGTCACATATGCCAAGTAATTGGCTTATGCGCTGCCTGCGCCACCGCATTTTGCACCAGTTGAAACTTCCAAATACTCTTCAAGAGCAGCCCCATGTAAAGCGCATTGCAGTAGTCCAATCTGGAGATCACAAAGGCATGAGTGACCATGAGCAGGGCCCCCTGGTCCAGGAACAGGCACAACTGATGCACAGCCCTAAGCTTTCCTAGCCATGGCTGCCAGCTGCTCTTTAAGCAGGAGCTGTGACTCTAGGAGGACCCCCAGGTTGCACAGAGGCTCTGTCTGGGGCAGTGCCACACCATCTAGAACCAAAGATGGAAGGTCCCTGGAGGGAGGGTCCAAAACCCAGAACCACTCAGTGTTGCTTGGGTTGAGCTGAATCCTGTTTGCACCCCCTCCAATTTAACTTAGTTTAACTTAGATTAATTGATTTAATCTTCAGATTCACATCACTACACTTTGGATAGCTAGCCAAAGTGAGTGTGAAACTAAATGGAGAAGGAGTCCTTGTACGCAAGCCAGTTCCCCACGGCTGAGATAGAGCTTCTGTCTCACATTCTCTATCAGGCTAGAACTTTATAGGTCCTTGGCTTGCCATCTTATAATATGTTCTCAAAGGAGCCTCCCTCTTTGGGTGTATAATGCTCCTGGGTCCCTATAGGCTAGTTTACCTCTACGTGTTCACTTTTACTTATATACAAGCCAGTCAGTACCTTTCCAAGCAACTGTGGTTTGATTCAGTAGGCTTTTGATAGTATCTTTACTATCTCCATCATCTTGACCTGATTGTAAGCAACCTTTTCGTAATGAAAATACTGTCTTTGTTATAGTTTTTGTCATTCTTTCTTATATCAGTATCCTGAAATATGCCAAGCTGATATCCACCTAAGTATTTTTTACCTTTATCTTCCTTCTTTGAGTGCTCCTCATGTCCTGTCCATATCTCATAGAGCTTCGCTCTCTTGATCATTTCCGCTGGTTTTGTGTACTCTGTGTGATTTTCCCAGCCTTGCTTCATTCCCTTACTCTGCACTCAGATAATAAAATAGCTATACACAAATCAATGCTTTTTACTGCAGCTCATGTCAATATACATAGATCAATTTCAATGGTTATACTTTTTTTTTTTCTTCCTAGTGTTTTTCCCATAGGTGCAGGGTTCCCATTTTTTTTTGTTTTGTTTCCGGATCAATTGAATGTCACTCCATTTCAAATTTGATTCAGTGCTTGTACAATGATTGTATAAATTGTCATAGCATAGCCCAAATCATTATATTTCATCTGTTCCTGAAGGACTGTCCAGTTCACATCCAATTTAAGGACAAAGAAAACATTAAAAATGACTGCAAGAGCTTTGGAATTGAGTGAGCACCAGGACAGCAGATTGAATAGACACATAGGCCAGTTTGTCACAGTCTTCTCCACCATGGGAAGATTAAGCATCTTTGTAGTTAATAATCTTTCTGAAATTGCATTTATATGTACAAAGTAGTCTATGCCTATATGTGTGTATGTGTGTGTACAGGCTGTGGTTCATGACATTTGCCCTCCATGAGATTCCTATTACCCATCTGAATTCTAGAGGACCATTTGGGGCCATAAGTTTTCCTAGAGAGCAAAGTGCAGACTTTCAAACCTAATTTCAAAATAGATTCTCTCCTTGCTATGCAGAGAATTCACTCAACCCATCCTTTGTGCAGTGGGGAAAGAAAACCCACGAATAATCTCTGCACAGTCACAGTTCACATGCCCTTTATCTGATCTTAAGAGCCATTACTGCAGGATACCCATACTGATAATTCTATCTGCAAGAAGACTTAGGGCGCTTCCATACCACCATTATTCTGCTTCCAAATTGCTCACAAAGCACTTTTTAAGTCGACATGATTTTTCTTGCTGATTTCAAAACCCTGAGAACATGCAGAAAGTACAAAGAACATCATTCAGTCAGTGCCTGCCTTGAGCTACCACCAATCCCTCACCCTATATTGCACAAAAAAAGAAATAAAATAGCTCCATCCATCCCATTTACAGTATATGTTGTGTGCATTGTCTGGCCATTGGCAACCTGGAAGCTTTTCCTCATAGCACTGTTCAATTCTCCCTCCCTCCCTCCCTCTTCCTATCTCTATCTCTATCTCTATCTCTATCTCTATCTCTATCTCTATCTCTATCTCTATCATCTCTATCTCTATCTTTCTCTGCAAATTTGGTCAACCCTCCTGCAGCTAACAGTCCCTTGTGAACTGTGAAAATTGAAATTATAGTATGTTAGCAATTTCACAATATGTTACAGTACTCTCACCAGCAGGGTGTATGATACTGTGGTGGCTAGAAGAGGGAAGAAGAGGAATCCAGCCTTGCAGCATAGAATGTTCTCCATCGCTTTAGGGGAATCCTCCAGATCATGACTTCAGGCAGACTGGAATGGGAGCTTTTAATTTAGTTGAGCTGGGGATGTTATGGGACTGCAGAAATGAAACCACAATCTACAGTCCTTTGGATTACTTGGAATCAGTTGGCAAAGCAATGCCATCATCTACTGTATTTCTGTCTCCACTTCTCCTTCTCCTTAGTACTTGGGCACTCTGCTTGGGCACTCTGAAAGGTGGGTGGACAGATAGTAACTACATGGGAGAGAAGCAGCAGGGCAGATGCCCAACCCATTCTGTTCTGACGTGATCCTTGCCAGGGACTCAACTGACTCAGAAGTGTTGATCTCTGCCATTGGTCCTGCAACAGCCCGACCCAGCCACCCCTTTCCAGTTCTTCTTTAGAAGGCTCAAATGTGGTAGTTGGCAAAATTGCTGTAGATTTCATTAAAGGCCTCTATCTTCACACATCAGGTATTGGCAAGAACTGGATTAGGACAGTGTTATCCAAGCTTGGCCATTTTAAGATGAGTGGACTTCAACTCCCAGAATTCCCCAGCCAGCATGGGGAGTTCTGGGAGTTGAAGTCCACTCATCTTAAAGTGGCCAAGTTTGGACAACACTGGATTAGGAGGTTCTAATTCCATTGAACCGATAAGCCCCAGGAACAGCCTGACCCTGCTATTCCCTGCTCAGGAAATTATTTCTGACCTCCACTATTTTTGTATGCTCACATTTGCAGAGCATTTTGTGAGATGGGCAGCTATAGAAATGTGATTAAATAAATAAATAAATAAGTCTTACCTATGTACTTACAAACCCATCATGTCATACCCTTTTAGGCTAAGCATCTTATATACAGAAAATCAGAATTTAGCTGCTAAGTACTTCCTGCTTGCCCCATGCTGAATTTAGTCTACAGATTCCTCCTCTTTACTCAGTGGAATATATCTAGAAATGCATATGATTAATTACTACAGGGAAAGGTTGGAAAATCATTCAGTAAAGCTTTGGAAATATTCTAGCTTTTTCTACCAACAGTAATTCTGTTCTACTTTTAACAGTGTATGAAAAATACACCTCTCCTTTCCCCAACTCACATTCCAGATTTTTATGGGGTTGATTTAAAAAGGGGAGCTGTATTTTTGACAGATAAAATTCATCTGAGCAGAATTGCTTTCTTGGCTGTCTCAAATCGATGCTGCAATAGACGGTCTTGAAATATGTGCAGTCCTACATTTGCTCAAGTTAAAACACCCTCAAGATGGATATACACCCCACCCCACCCCACCCCACCCCATTTCTCTTAGAAATTATTCCTTTATTGCTCAATCAATAAGTAGCTCCATTGATAAACATGTGCTTCTGAATATGTTAGGCTGTCTGTTGTAGCATCACAACCTGTTGCGCGTTGCCTGTTTTGGTTGCCAACCCAGGAAAACATACCTGGAGAGTATTTGGGACGCAGTGTTTCTGTGCCAAGAAATATTTCTGTTGCAAAAACAGCAAGTTTTTGCAACAGAAATAAGCAAATTCACTAGAAGTGGCACCAATCAAAGTTGGCTAAGAAATAGATGGAAAGTGAAACCCCTGCAGCTGGTTCAAGGGTTATCTACATCCATAATATGTTCAACGTTGCTTTGATCCTGATAGAAAAAGTTAGGTTAGTGTCATTCTACATTCTTATTCTTCTTAGAAACATTCCATGGTGGAACTGGAGCTGATAGTACACTTGGAGAAACCTACCATATTCTTTGAGTGCATGGGAGTAACAAGGAAAGCTTTCCAGAACATTTTGCATAAAAAAAGCATAATTCATCCCCTTATTCATTAACGTCCTCATCGTCTGCCATAAATTTTGGGTAAATCTGTTCAGGATAGGATTGGCTTGGAGGCTAAGTACCATTGTGTATTTCAGTAAAATTTCCTAAGAATCATCTGTTGGAGAGTGAAGATTCAAATCTAAATTGGCAGGTAAAACTCCTGGCTTAGCACATCACCCAGTGGCCACATAATCTGCAGAGCTGGGGTGGGTACACAGAGCAGCCCCACTGGGGCAGCTCTGTTATTGTTAGTGTTATGAAATGCTTTGTTTGAGCAGCAGGGAATCCTTACTGAGGGTGTAAAGAAATTCTCAACTCAGAGAAAAACATAATAGAGCCTCTGCTCTCACGGAGTGTTGGGTTTGGCTCAAAGCCAGCAAGTCCTGGATCAGGGCATCTCCATCATTCTGAGCATGCCACAAACACAGGAAAGACTCATAATATTTGTAAAAACATGAAGTCTGTGTGTGTATGTATGCATATACAGGTGAAACTCGAAAAATTAGAATATCGTGCAAATGTTCATTTATGTCAGTATGGCAACTCAAAAGGTGAAACCAAGATATGAGACAGACGCATTACATGCAAAGCGAGATATGTCAAGCCTTACTTTGGTATCATTGTGATGATTATGGCGTACAGCTTATGAAAACCCCAAATTCACAATCTCAGAAAATTAGAATATTACATGACATCAATAACACAAGGATTGGAAATAGAACAATATCGGACCTCTGCAAAGTATAAGTATGCATATGTACTCAGTACTTGGTTTGGGCCCCTTTTGCAGCAATGACTGCCACAATGCGGCGTGGCATGGATGCTATCAGCCTGTGGCACTGCTGAGGTGTTATGGAAGACCAGGATGCTTCAATAGCGGCCTTCAGCTCCGCTGCATTGTTCGGTCTCACGTCCCTCGTCTTTCTCTTGGCAATGCCCCATAGATTATCTATGGGGTTTAGGACAGGCGAGTTTGCTGGCCAATCAAGCACAGTAATCCCATGGTCATTGAACCAGGTTTTGGTACTTTTGGCAGTGTGGGCAGGTGCCATGTCCTGCTGGAAAATGAAGTCAGCATCCCCATAAAGCTTGTCTGCAGAAGGAAGCATGAAGTGCTCCAAAATCTCCTGGTTGACAGCTGCGTTGACCCTGGACTTAATGAAGCACAGTGGACCAACACTAGCAGATGACATGGCTCCCCAAATCAACACAGACTGTGGAAACTTCACACTGGACTTCAAGCATCGTGCATTGTGTGCCTCTCCATTCTTCCTCCAGACTCTGGGTCCTTGGTTCCCAAATGAGATGCAAAAGTTGCTCTCATCAGAAAAGAGGACTTTGGACCACTGGGCAACAGACCAGTTCTTCTTTTCTGTAGCCCAGGTAAGACGCTTCTGATGTTGTTTGTTGTTCAGGAGCGGCTTGACAAGAGGAATATGACATTTGAAGCCCATGTCCAGGATCCGTCTGTGTGTGGTGGCTCTTAATGCACTAACTCCAGCCTCAGTCCACTCCTTGTGAAAGTCCCCAACACTTTTGAATGGCCTTTTCCTGACAATCCTCTCCAAGCTGTGGTCATCCCTGCTGCTTGTGCACCTTTTTCTACCACACTTTCCTCTTCCACATAACCTTCTATTGATGTGCTTTGATACAGCACTTTGGGAACATCCAGCTTCTTTTGCAATTACCTTTTGGGGCTTTCCCTCCTTATGGAGGGTGTCAGTGATGGTTTTCTGGACAACTGTCAGGTCAGCAGTCTTTCCCATGCTTGTGATTCCTACTGAACCAGCCTGAGAGACCATTGAAAGGCTCAGGAACCCTTTGCAGGTGTTATGGATTCATTAGCTGATTAGAGGGGGCCACTTTGAGCCTAGAATATTGAACCTTTTCACACTATTCTAATTTTCTGAGATTGTGAATTTGGGGTTTTCATAAGCTGTACGCCATAATCATCACAATTATACCAAAGTAAGGCTTGACATATCTCGCTTTGTATGTAATGCGTCTATCTCATATATTGATTTCACCTTTTGAGTTGCCATACTGAGATAAATGAACATTTGCACGATATTCTAATTTTTTGAGTTTCACCTGTAATGTCTAATAGCTATCACAGCACAGCCATCAGAAGTCACCTGTAAAGGCAGAAGGTAAATGGGTGTTCTTCCTAAAGTGGACAATATTACTAATATTATCATATTAATATTAATCCTGGGAATAGCTCGTTTATATCAAACTGTTAGGTTAACATCTACCATAACAGTCTTTGCAAATAGGTGAAAGGGTCAGTTCCCTCATCCACTTGGATTTCTGCAGAAACACTGAAATCAATGCAGCTACACCAACCTGTGTGACCTCTTAATTACTCCAGAAGAAATTCATTTTTTCCCCCCTTCCTCTACACCCTCCCTACATTAGTGCTTGCAAAGCCAGGATAGTGTCAAAAATCACTGTATTCCCACTGTGATATGTTCTCCAGATGACACTGACACCTGCTGAGGCTGTATTGGATTGTTATTTTATAGCAGCCTTTTCAGGAATTAATTACATATCTGCAATCAGGGACCCGTGGCTTCCGTTTATGAGCAACATCTTGGGTACAACTGCGAATGAGTGAATTAGGGCCAATTAATTTTTGACTAAAGGATTTAAGACAGAGTGAGCTGGGACACCTTTCTTTACTGATCGCCCTCCCCTCCCCCTGCCTTTTATAGATATTCTCTGGGGTTCTTTAAAACTGCCTGCCATCAAAAGTCAGTGTGGGTACATGAGGAGCTCTTGCCTGAAATTGTGGGGCTGACAGAAATGCATCCCTCTTTTGTAGATCTGAGTGGGCTTCAGAGTACTCCTGAGTTACTCTTCTCCTTGAGAGGGTTGGTACAAGATAGTTCCTCATAGAGGTGGAATGGGACATCCACTCCTCCTCATCAATGAGCCCCTTCTCCTAACTGGTGAGGGTGGTTTGGCACCTGCAACAGCAAATTCCCGCAAATATTTCTACCTAGGAGTAAGAATACAGTAATAGTAAATAAAATTGCAGTTGGCTGCTACTCAGAGGCAGATGCCTGAAGGAGCCACCTTAACAGCCTCCACCTCACTGATACAATTTTATCCATCGGATTTAATGTGTTCCCCATTCCTACACACTATTTCCCCTTCCTCTCTTTTTTCCGTTGCGTTTAATTTTTTAGAAAGATTCAGAAGTGCTGAGTTTACATTGGCAACTTAATTTCCCACTCTGAAGAAAGCCTTGCAACCTGAGGCTTCCTGTAGGATTAAAAGCAGAGAAACTTGCTGATATGGAGAGAAGTAGGCAAATGAGATTGCCCTTAGCCTGAAGGCGAAGGGGCTCCACTTAAACGTTATCCTGGACTCAACAGTATTGAGGCAATCAAGGCAATCGGGAGTGCTGGAGTGACTCGGATCAGTATGCTAGCGGTATCCCGTCTGGAAAAAGAAAACGTTGCCAGAGTTATCTGCATGAAAATGTTCTGGAAGCTTTGGCTAATAAAAGCTGTAACTATTCGATTGCTTGTTTGGGTTGGGAAATGTGTGAAACATCGAATTAGTATTATGCACAATGTACCTCCAAACCAATTCAAACTCTTAAAGCTTGAGGTGGCTTGGAAATAACACTACATGAAGGAGTACTTCTGACCATGTGAGTCTTGGTGACCATTCAGACTGACCACTGAAGCCATCTCTCCAGCCTTCCTGTGAGGTCCGTCAGGTTGCTGAACAAAAAGACAGGAACTTTTCATAGCGTTTCCATCAGTAGGGAACTCCCCCCCACCCCTACCTTTAGGTTTTAAAATCTTGGCTATTCAAAATTGTGTTCACAAATTAGCTTTAAAATAATGTTGAATTTTGTTTTATTTATGTATTTAATTTATCTTTCTTTCACTGCTTCTCTTATTGTTTGCTTTATATTTTGCACAGTATTTTCATAGTTCCTCTATTAATTTTGTATTCTCTAATGAGATACTTAAATGTTAGTATTGAGAAAGGTTCCTAAAACAGCATGTGTGGGTGATTGTATGCATGGGGGAGATATACATATATATAAATGTACGCCATATCAAAGCACAGTATTGCACTGAATTATTCTTACTGTATTCAAGATGGTGGTAGGGAGCGAACACCCAGCATGAGGCTCCCGGCCATGAACAGCATGGGCATATGAAGTCTGAATGGGGGGAGAGTGTTTAGAGAACCCCCGGCGTTACCTCCATCCTGTGCCGGCTGTTGTGGTGGGGAGGAGAGTTGCAGCGGTGGCGGCTGGACCGAGGACAGCCAGGAGAGTCCGTGGGTGACTGGGGCAGTGACTGGGACAGTGTTCGGACCCAGGGGGATGACCATGGCCAGTGTTGTCCAAACTTGGCCACTGTAAGAGGAGTGGACTTCAACTCCCAGAATTCCCCAGCCCCATGGCTGGCTGGGGAATTCTGGGAGTTGAAGTCCACTCCTCTTAAAGTGGCCAAGTTTGGACAACACTGACCGTGGCAGTGGCTGCATCAGCGAGAGAGTACTGGTGGTGGTTGCTGAGGCCGCACTTTCTGGGCTGGGAGTGACACCCGGGCCCAAGAGTGGCAATGATGGTGGACTGAGAGTGGCTGCAGAGCTGAGGTCGACACCTAGTGTTGCGGGTTGCAGCAGTGGTGGCAGTGAGAGCGCCAGCAGTGGGGTGGTGGTGATGAGAGCACTGACCATGGGGCCGAGGCTGGGCCAGTTACACCAGTGGAGCTAGAGGCCAGAGTCCAAAGGCCCACAGAGTCACTAGGACCTTGGGGGGATCTGGGTTTCTAGCCCCCTAATGTGATAGGAGTGGCTACCCCCAGAGAAGGGGTCAGGGGTGACTGGAGTGGTTGTGGTGTGGGTCTGTGGGTGAATGTTAGATGATTGTGCTACCCTCTTCCCGGGTGTGAAGCGGGAGGGGAGTAGGAGTGGATGTAGCCCTCTTTTCACTGACTAGTGAGAGAAGGTGGCTGAGAGAGGGAGTGTTGTAAGGGAAGGGGGAGTTGGGGTGACTAAGCCCCTGTTGGCACTGAGAGCAGGTACCTTAAGTGCCATGGGGGCCCATTTCCCCCCCCCCAATAATCCACCTTGGCCTGAATGGCTTATGAGATGGTGGGCCCCTTGGGCAATGCAGGGCGGGTAAGGGTATTCAAGTGGTGATGGGCATGGGACATTATGACAGAAGCCAGAGGACAGACTGTTTAAGGGGAAAGCACCCCCGATGTGTTATACCAGTGGCATGTTCAGGCCCTCTGCACTCAAGCCCAGACCCTGATCAGCAGACCTACAGAGGCCCGGACTTTCGGCTGCTGCTGATGAATGCCTGGTCAGTTAATAATAAGGCCCCCCTTATTCATGACCTTATTGGGAAGGAGCAAGCTGACCTGGCATGCATTACCAAGACCTGGCTGACACCAGAAGGGGTGTCCCCCTTTCAGAAATGTGTCCAGCCAGGTTTAAGGTAGGGTAGGGGGGTGGCAGTTGTCATCCGGGAATCTCTACTGGCCTTCAGGGGCTCTGCTCCACAAGTTGCTGGTTGTGAGACCCTGTTCCTGAAGATGGAACAGGGTATTGCGGGATCAGTTGGGAGTTTTGCTTCTGTACCAGCCTCCCTGCTGCGTAGCAACCTCCCTGCCTGAGCTGCTGGAGGCCATCTCGGGTTGGCAGTAGAGTTTCCCAGGCTTATGGTCTGGGGGACTTTAATCTGCCATCCCTGGGGTTGGCCTCAGAGGTGGCTCAGGAGGTTGTGGCCACCATGGCAGGCATGGGTCTATCCTAGGTCATCCATGGCCCAACTCAGGATGGTGGTCACACTCCAGACACGGTTTTCTTGTCAGGGCAGTGGCAACATGATCTGGTGGGGGATTTGGTATTGTCCCCTTTATCATGGTCAGACCACTCCCTGGTGGCCTTGAGATCCTCTTATGCTGCCCCACTCCACAGGGAGGTTGGACCTATTTGAATGGTCCACCCCCAGCAACTGATGGACCTGCATGGGCTCCAAAGGAAGCTGGGGGTTGCTCCTGAGGTCTTGCTGCATGGTGCTGCAGAGGCCCTGGCTGTAGCCTAAAATAAGGAGGTGGCTGGGGCCTTAGACAGGATCATACCTGTGCATCCTCTCTTGGTCCATTACCCGCGGCACTCCCCATGGTTTATGGAGGAGTTAAGAGTGCTGAAAAGGGCCAGGAGACATCTAGAGCGCCACTGGTGGAAAACAAAGGATGAGTCTGACCAAACATGGGTTGCAGCCACTATTAAGGCAGCAAAATGCCATGATATCTCCACTCTTATTGCTTCTGCAGAATGTCGCCGGACAGCCTTGTTCAGGTCACTGGGTTCCTCCTGGGTAAGGAGGGCTCAGAGGACAATCTACAGGGCCATGCAGAGGAATTTGCTGAATACCTGAGGGATAAAATTGCTTGGATCTGTTCTCAGTTGGAGGCCAAGCATGATGCAGCTCCAGTGGAGATGCCCAGGGAGCAGACTTACCTGGTTATCTGGGAACGATTTGATCCTGTTGGACCTGAGAAAGTGGACAGGGTCCTCGGGGCTGCCAATGCAGCTACCTGTACTTTAGATCCTTGTCCCTCCTGGCTGGTTAAAGCCACCAGGGAGGTGACATTGGGGTGGGTACTGGTGGTGGTCAACTCATCCTTGCAGGAGGGGGTGTTCCCAACACCTTTTAGGGAGGCCCTGTTCTGCCCCCTCCTCAAGAAACCATAGCTAGATCCCACCCTTTTGGACAACTTTTGTCCAGCTTCTGTCAGGATTAGCCCAGGAAACTCCAGGAGACAGTACAGATTCAATTCAGCAGGGTTTATTGGCTTCAGTCCCGTTACAGAAATCTTCTCAGAGTGAGAGCAAATTCCAGGGTCACCCTCCCAACCTCCCTTGCATTCTTTAGGGAGGGTTCAGTCTCATCCTCTTATCAGTACCCCGTTGCTCGGGCGACGAGAGTAAATTCTTGACCCCCCTGTTCCTGACTCTCACAGCTTCACACCTTCCTATTTTAGGAAAAGTTGTAGAAAAAGTGGTCATGCAACAGCTTCAGAGGATCTTAGAGAAAATGGATTATATGTACCCCTTTCAGTCAGGTTTCAGGCCCAGTTATAGGACAGAAACAGCACTGATCACACTTTTAGATGATCTCTGGCAAGAGCAGGATGGGGGTAGTTCATCCATCCTTGCTCTTCTTGATTTCTCAGTGGCTTTCAATACCATCAACCATGGTAGCCTTTTGGTTTGGCTGCAGGAGTTGGGGCTGGGGGGCACAGTTCTGTGCTGGTTCAGCTCTGTCCTCCAAGGCTGATCCCAACTGGTGTTGATAGGGAGTGAGAGGTCCAACACACAGCCCCTCCTTTGTGGAGTACCTCAGGGTTTGGTGCTTTTGCTGCTCCTATTTAACAGTTGGGTGAGATCATCTGGCACCATGGGATGAGGTATCATTAGTATCCTGATGATACAATATGTCTCCATCCCAGGTGACCTAGGTGATGCTGTGGCTACCCTTTTGCAGTGCCTGGAAGCTGTAGGGGCCTGGATGGGACACAGACTTCAACTGAACCCTGGTAAGATTGAGTGGCTGTGGATACAGGGAGCCTCAAGATCTAGGAGCTTATCATCCTTAATTCTGGGTGGGGTTGCACTACTCCAGAAGGACCCAGTGCATAATTTGGGGGTCCTCCTAAACTCACGACTTCTGTTCAAAGAGCAGGTGGCAGTTGTGGCTAGGAAGGCCTTTGCGCAACTCTGTGTTGTGCATCAGTTACACCCGTTCTGGATCAGGAGGCCCTCCATGTGGTCACTCATGCCCTGGTCACCTCCCATTTGGATTACTGCAATGCGCTCTACATGGGCTACCCTTGAAGAGTATCCAGAAGCTACATCTGGTGCATAATGCAGCAGCGCAGGCAGCTTTGTTACACAGGCTGCATTGTTTGCCGGTTTGCTTCCAGGTCCAATTCAAAGTGTTGGTTATTACTTGTAAAGTCCTTCATGGCACAGGACCAGGTTATCTGAGGAGCTGTCTCACCCCTACTCGATCCAGCAGAAGGGGCATGTTGTGGGCTCCACCAGTCAAGGAATTTTGGCTGGTGGGTCTAGGAAGAGGGGATTTTCTGCCGTTGCACCCACCCTGTGGAACAACTTACCATCTGAGATGCGGTGTGCCCCCACTCTCATGGACTTCTGCAAGAGTGTGAAATCTTGGCTATGCCAGATGGCCTGGGGGCCTGATGGGCGCTCATATTGTTGGAATTGGCTGGCAGGATAATCGATTCTGCTCCCCCTGACATCTTGAATTGTATATAGTATTTTTATAAAGAATTATTTTTTAGCTAATTTAATATAGATATTTATATTTTTACTGTTTTTACCATTTGGATTTTGAGGGTGAACTGCCCAGAGTCACCTTCTGGGGGAGATGGGCAGCATATAAATTTAATAAATAAGCAATTTGAGAGAATTTTGCTCTATAAGATAGGTAACTTTGATAATCCATGAATTTCCTTCCAGATTTGCTTTCCTCTGGTTGCACATAGGCTTTCCTGACAGATAATAGCATTTTACTGAAGCCAGTTTTGAACTGTGATGATTCCAGGTTATTACATGTAGTGACAAACAGAGGGCTAAATTAAGCACCTAACAGATGCATCATCTTATAAAGATGTACTGCAGAAGTGATGCTGTTTGCCTGGCCCTCTGGCATTTCCAGGGGCTCATGGAAAGTGCCGGAGGGGGCCCAAGAAGCACATGAAGTGAAGCAGTGTTGCAGCTTTTCAAAGCTTTTCTAGAATAAGGGTCCATGTTAAGCCGATTTGAAAGGCTGTTTCACTCAAAGATTGGACTGTTGCAATGCCCTCTACATGGGTCTGCCCTTGAAGAGCATTCAGAAGCTTCAGCTGGTGCAGAATGTGGCAGCATGGGCAATTAATGGTGCCTGTTTTTTGGCACATGTGATACCACTGCTCGTGAACTGCACTGGCTTCCAGTGTGCTTCTGAGTGCAATTCAAGGTGTTGGTAGTTGCCTTTAAAGCCCTTCATGGCTTAGGACTAGGCTACTTATGGGACCATCTCTCCCCACTTGTTCCTACCCATTCCACCTGGTCTGGCAGGAGGGGCAGGCTTCAGGTGCTGTCAGCTAAGGAGTGTTGGCTGGTGGGGCCCAGGAGGAGGGCCTGGAATGATGTTTCACAGAACACCATTCCACCTGAGTTTAGGTTAGCCCCAACCCTTTAGGGCTTTTTGTAAGGCCTTAAAAACTTGGCTTTGTGCCTAGGGGCCCAGAAGGGTGATAGACCCTGTCTCTTGGCTTTGCTGATGGCTATTTATGAAGCTCAGCTGCTATGTTTTTATTTTTTTATGTTATGTATTTTATTGGTTTTTATCTATTTTATTGTAAGCCACCCAGAGTTACTTATGTGAGATGGGTGGGTATGTTAATCAAATAAATCAAATGAATAAATAAATAAAAAGCCTTGCTGAAGGGATACAAACACACACAAAGGCTGTGGTTCACTTCTGAGAGCGCCTTGTCAGAGCCAACTTGTTTCATGTCACTTTACCTTTCAATTCATGTGAAGGTAAATGCAGTTAATATGATGGTTCTCCAACCACATCCTGAATAATTTCCTCTTCTGTCACATTAAGAATTTTTGGTAGCCTCTGGAGACAGTTTCCAAGGCTTCCAGGGACCAGTTCCACTTCCGGAGGCCTCAGATTCAGCACCTCTGACTTAGAATATCTGGGTATACGAGTTGGGGAGCAAGGTAGGCGATACCATAAAAAATGAATAGCACTCTTGTGAGTTACTTTTGTGAAGGAGAATGTGGTATGCTTTGAAGGCCTGACTCTCAGATCACTTTGAGAAAAGGGCTATATGTGTCTTTCATGTAGATGAGATACTATTCTTGTACAACTGAACTTGCTATTTGCTTGGGAACTGTGTCAGAGGAAAAATAGTATAATATTTAATGCTGCTGTCATTTTTTTTCAGCAGCAGACTTTTATTCCCCCAAGTATTCTGAATCTAAGTTATTATTAATTCTAAATGTTACCATTCTTTTGGGATAAGTTACACTAAACACCCAAATAATAACCAGATAATATTTCAGCCTGCAGCTTCCACACTAAACGATCTGACTGTAATCTATGGGTATGTTCATGGTGGGGCTACCAGATGTGGGTTACAGAAACCCAGATGGCAACAAAGAGATATAGATAAATCAATAGCTTTGTTTCAATGGGGTCTCCTGCAGCAGCAAAATCTTAAGCTGTTTCCTTAGAAGGAAATTCTGAGTTCAATCCCTTGTCAGTGCATTTACGGCGATGGCCTTAATAAAGCATCCTCCTCTGTATCAACACAGATTGGTTTTTCCCCCTATGCTCATGGTTTGTGTACATGGGGAGTGATCACATTAAAAGTATTTAATGAAATGAATTTAACAATTTAAATTAGATTTCAGCTTCAATTAGATTACAAGAAGTTTAGTTTTCATTCTACCCCTTTTCCCCTCCTTTATTCTGGCTCTGCTGCTTTTTGGAATGCAGTCCTTGCCTCATCCTTTAAAGACCAAGTGGAACTCTTAAAGCAAGAGGAGTTGTGCACCCCTGAGATATATACTTAAACCTGTTCAGTTATTCATTGACGGAAGGAAATTAAATCAATGCATGCCAGCTATCAGACTCATCTCACCTGGGAAGGTGTGCAAGAGGTAGGACAGATACTTCTTAACATTAATCAGTCTCCTGAAGTCATTACATTCATGAGTAAATGTAATTCACATGTGATTACTTTTTAATTTACTCAGTAATCATATTCCATGTGAATGGGGTAAGCTTAAAATGAAATTTGAAAGTCAAATACTACTTTGTATTGAGAATTCACAATTTCTATATACACGTAGGTTAATAAAGGTTTTTATAAGGTTCCATTTCTTGCTTTTTCTTTAGGAAACAGCTTTCTCAACTCCTTTGATAAGCGATGAGCCTTACCCACCAGTACTAAATTGACATTTCTTATAATCATGTATTTATTTGTATAATGTAACAGAATAAAAATACCAAAAAATCTTACCACACATTTAAGATTTCAGGAGCAAATGCATGTTTAACTTTCACTGAATTTTTTACTATGTGTGTGTACTTTTTAAGGAACTGCATTAACTGCATTATATAATAAATGCTTTTAACTTAGAAATAACAACAGGATGAGTAGTAGCAGATTCTTCTTTCTTCAAAGTTGAAATCTTGTCCTGCAAAAAATTCTAATTGAATTTGATGGTCTTTCCTCACCTGATTTCATTTGGATTCGGAACTTAATTAGAATCCCCAACATTTTATAGAGAATATAGAGACACTTCCAGCCCCAAACTTCTAGAAATCAGTATGACCTAAACTTTTAGGATAGTATCATCCATTCAGTTATATTTCTGTATGTGATCTGCAGCATTTAAAAAATAATAATAAAAATACCACAAAATTTTATATAATAGCTAGAAACAATGCTGTATAAAAAACCAATTTGGAAAGATACTTCTGAGCACATATTCTAAAAATTGAGTGTGGGGATGTTTTACCTCTAGAGAGACTGCATTTCACAATTTGGGAATACCTTTTCCATGAAAATAGGTCTCTACCTATGTCAGTGTCCTCAAAAGAACATTTTTTCACCCAAGATCTTAATGAGTTTATATAAGACATTTCTTCTGCATTTTTACAACTGCTTCTCAATCACATCGATAAATTGTCAGAATAACTTCAATATGAATAACCCAAAATGTGGCTGTGTGAATATACACTCAGCATATGTGATCCCTTCTGTAACAGTATATACCATTGCTGAAACAGAAAAATAAGCTGAAAATGAAAAATGTAGTACTCCATAAAATTCATTTGCATTACATCGTATGTCACATGCTTTCTCATATTTGCATTGTCATGACCTCCCATCGACCTCAATATTGTATACATGAAATGAAATAAATCACTTAGTTCAACCTCTTTTTTTTTCTCCCAAGAGTTTATGATTGTATAAATAGTTCCTTCTTCATAACAAAAAGGATAAGTAATAGACTTGTCTGAGAAACATTGACTTGTTCAAGTCATCCAACAAAATTGGTAGAAAAAGGGGCGTTTGAATTTGGGTGTCCCACATGCAATTAATGCTTGTTATTGCTTGCAATTAAGTAAAAGAAATCAAGCCAGAAAGTGGAAAATATGACTATGTGAAGTCAATTAAAAGCAATCATATTAAGGGAGGGTTTTTTTAATGACTTAGTGCAACCAAAAACAATTAGGGCTAAATTGACTCTCATAATGTAGTACACAAGGGAGCTGTGAATTGGAGGGAAGATCAAGTCCTAATTTATTTGAGTCAGAAGGGGGGAAAAAGTGAGCCAGAATTATTTCAGTTCCATTCCATGAAAAAAACATCCTTAATGCAGATGTGGATGGCTGTGTGGACAGTGACCTGGGTAAAAGAAAATGCAAGCCACATCATCCAATTTATATACTATCCAATCATGTCAGGTGAGCTTCAGGCGGACTTAGGCTACATTGCATCTTAGTGGTAGAAATAGAACTTGACTGCCCCAGTGCCCCTTAATATGAGTGACATCAACACACATACAAAAGGGGTGAAGTTTCAATCCTGCAGCTGCCACTGCCATCTTGACTTTTTTGATACTCCCCCCAAATGACACCACTGCTCCTACACTATAGTATGTACAATGTTGCCTGTTCCTCAGGGTATACTGAACTTATATATTTTTTTCTTCCATCATTTTTCTGACTTACCCTAGTCAAACATCTCCGGTTTGAAAGGCAATGGAAGGTGTGGGGGCCAGCTGAGTAGACTACATTTTGAACAGCTGCTGAATGATTGTACTTTGAACTGAATAGGGTAAAGAAGTGTTACTTTCAGAAAGATTCCACTCTTTGGGACCACATGATCTCTCTGAAACCCTTAGATTTTATGTGAACTCTTTTTTCCTTCCCCTCCCTTAATTGATAATATCATAAAGCAAGTGAGGAGCATTGAGACATCTAAACTCTACACAGAAAGAAATAAAAAGGGTGTGTGTGTATATCTATCTCTATCTCTATATCTCTATCTCTATCATCTCTATCTATATCTATATCTATATCTATATATCTTTATATCTTGGTTACATCTATTTCTTGGTTATGCTGACTGTTCGATTGTGGCTTTATATATCTTTTCCAGCTGCTATGGATTTTATATTGTTTTGTATATGTTTTTATCATTTTTAATTCTGTTAGCTGCCCAGAATCTTATATGTGAGATAGGCGGCCATATACGTAAATCTGCTAAATCAATCAATCAATCATTCAATCAGTCTACTGTATAGCTCTAGGAATGATTTATTAGTGGCACCTGGGTTATGCCCTAGATAAAAATCTTACTATTCTTCAGGGTAATGAACAATTGCATTTGTCAGAAGCCGTATAGACACACACATGCATACACACACACACACACACACACACACTCTGTGTGTGTGCGCGCACGTATATTCATATTCGCCTAATTTCACTAACTACAATATGGTTTTGTAGTTGAGTCTCTTTGGTAGTGACAGTGCAAGTGTGCAACTGTGCAGTTGTCGATTAAGGAAGGTGTCAGGCGTGATTCATTTATAACCTCATTACTGAAACATGGAGGAGTGGAATGGGTGGGAGGACAGAGAGGATCTGGCTGCTTGGTAAGGCTGCCGGAAAATAAGAACATGAAAAAAAACATCTCAGACTGATGGATTGCATGCCTATTTTCAGCTGAAGCTGCCATTTTTAAAACAAAAAACAAAACATCACTCAAACGATTGTCACATGCCATTTATTGAGCTGGGAATAAAGGGTTTAAAAATCCCAATAATTCAGACGTGCTAAGGACAGAGCCTTCTTCAGCCATAGACTCTTCCCCAGCTTGCATCTCTCCCATTTTCTATTCCAAAGCTTCAAAATTGGACAACTGTCATAAATTTTCATCTATTTGTCCATTGTCATTGGAAGGCTCGCTGCTGATCACCAACCATGCTTTTTAACAAACCGAGGCCTGTAATTCAAGATAATTCCTCTGCAATTTTGTGACCATGGGTTACTTCACCCTGGCTTTTAAAGGTAAGAGGAGGAAAGGAAATGCTTTCTGTTCCTAGGAAATCTGCCTGTTATTCGCTAAGCCCCAAATGGCTTTTCTTTTTCTCCCTCCCTGTCTCTCTTTCATTCTTCCTTTCAAAGAATGCCAAGTAAAAGCGTTTCTGCTTTCAATGTAAGTTCCCACTCTTGATGTTTATGAAGCGTAAAATATATTTTTTTCTGTCTTCAAAAGTGCTCAGCAACAAATGTGGAAGACAGCCCATAATATAGTTATTCGGTCCCTCCAGATCCTTCCTTATGAAAAATGTACTTAAATTGACAATTTTCTAAAGATGGAAAAGTGCAAATGATTCTAGATAGGTTGAACAGGACCTTAATTTTATCATCGGTACAATCCATTCAATTAACATTTAATAAAATCCATAAATTTGACAATGTGATGGGAATACTTCTGGTCTCATTAAGACCTTCCCTTTGGTGTCTGTGTCTGTGTGTCTGTGTGTGTTTTCCTCTAAAAGGAGCTTAATGCCTGAGCTCTTTGCACTCTGAATTGTTCACCAGATCTTTTTGCACAGAGGTTTATATGAGTGGGACAGATCAGAACCTCCTCAGTCAAGTAAGTGATTCTTTTTTAAAGAAAGGGTGAATTTTAATTTGTCTTATTTTGCTCAAAGAAAATTAAATACACTTGATTGTTACAAAGTTGTGATAATTGTAATCTGGGTGTAAAAAATTATTGAAAAGCATGTGAAAAGCATTTTTTTTCATTTTTACACAAAAAGTCCATAAGAGGCTTCCAGTCACCAATAAACGTGGATAGTATCTTTTCTCTAACCGAAAAAGTCTATTTATCCATTTCAGCAAAATCTGTCAACTTCACCAACCATTCCTCCATAGTGGGTAGTATTGAATCTTTCCAACTCTGTGCATATGGTAAACTTGCTGCAGTAATCATATATTGAAATACTTCCATGGCTTTTTTCTGTTTAATCCATTAATCCTAAAAGGAAAAGTTCCAGCTTCAGTTGAATATTGATCTTTAAAATCCTCTGTATCAAAGTATGTATTTGAATTCAATTTTTTTTTAGCTTTTTTACATGTCCACCATGCATGATAAAATGCCCCTTCATGCTGTTCACATTTCCAACATATATTTGAAGTGTTTTTTTACATTCTAGATAATTTCTCTGGCATCATGTACCAACAATACATCATTTTATAAAAATTGTTTTTTTTAATCATAACACAATGTAAATGTCAATCCTTTTAACCACATATTTCCCCACTGACTGATCTGTATATCCATAATTCTTAGCCCACTTTATCATACATTCTTTAACCTGTTCTTCCTCTGTTTCAACATTCAACAAAAGTGTGTACATTTTAGCAATGACATGTTCATCATCAGTACACAATTGTATTTCAGATTCTGCCTTACTTTGCTCCATACCATAAGTCTTTTTATCCATTTTAAATCTTTCAAGTAACTGTAAATGGGGAAACCATTGACAACTATCCTTCTGCTATTAATTCTTCTCTTGAATCTCACACTGATCATCACCAGATTAGATTATTTGTATGTGGAGTCTGTGCTGCTCTCTGAGCTTGGTTGTTCCCTTGCAGACATTTCATGATCTGATTAGGTAACATCATCAGAACTTCACAGTTCAGCCCTGAGCTACATATATTCTCTTCTTAATTTCCTTCCATCAATGAATAACTGAACTATTTGTATGTCTATGTATGTCTATTAGCTATATTGTATAAGGGTCTCTCTTTGGAGATGATCCAGAAACAGAAGCTGGTACAAAATGCAGTGACAAATTTGTTGACAGGCAACTATATTTCAGAGGATTACGATTTGAGTATGATCCTAACACAAAGCCTGTTGTTTTCCACATAGCATTTGCTTCTAATATAATTGTGCTTTGGAGGGAGGAAAGTGAGGTTATACACTAGAAATAAAATCTGTTAATTTTTAATTTATAAGATAATTTTCATCAACTTCAAAGGATTATGCATTTCAAAATTCATTGGACTTTTAGTTGAAAATAAATTGGCTCATGGAATTTGGGGCTTTTAGGGTTCTTTCACTCTCCACCGTAACTCCCATTAAACATTTTCATATTATTTTATATAATATTTCTACCAACTTTTGATAACTATCAAAAGGGGACTTGTGTATCATTTTTCTCAGAGAGAACTTTTGTGCCAAGGTGGGGATATTGCAGGGTGTGCAATATTATGTGCAACCTTGAGATATCTGAAGCATTTGCACTGTTGCTCAAAACTAGCTCCATGACATTCTGAAGTTCCTTCAAAAGAAAGAAATGAAGAAAGATTTCCGGTTTCCAGCACATTTAAATTTCATTTCACACACTATAAGTTACCACTAATGCTCTACATTTCACAAGAGTCATTTATTTCAATAGTGTATTATTTATTCATTAAAAAATAGTTGACTGTCTTCATTTTTTCTATTGATTTTTAGTATGTTTTCTGGTCTTTCTTTAGTATTTCAGGACTCTAACCAACTGTTCATATTTTTATCACTTGTCTTGATTGTGCTTCCAATTCATTTCCTTCCTTCATTCCTTTCCTCATTTTCTAAGCAAAAGATTTCTACCATTTGTAAAATATGTGTGGGCATTCTTGAAAACTTTCCTAAAATTATAGTATTGCTTTCAATACCGGTATACAGTGTGAAGAGCAGCTTTCCCTCATCTGTGGCTCTCCCTCCTGTCTCCCAAGGTCATTCCCACATACCATTACACAGCCCCACTAAGTAGACCAGACCAGGAAATCAATTCCACGTGAAGGCTAAAAGTACTTTTGTTAAAATTGGCTATAATAACAGAATCATGGAAGTTTGATTGGGGTGTACCTCCCATCCCACCCCTCCACTTCTAATGCTCCAGTGAATTAGGGAAATGTCTGCTCAAGCCACTGCTGAATGTTATCTCTTTGTTCTGGAGTTAAAAAGTGCTTCAGCTCCTTTTGCCTAGGTAATGGTTCCTACATATTTCTGCCAAGGTCATCTTCCTTACATTTATTACAGACTATTGTGCCTTGAAAAAAAAAAAAAAGGATATAATTAAAATCAGAAGAGTTGGTATCTTAAATATTTCTCCTTAGCTCAGAATTGCCTGGAGTCATTAATCAACACAATTTTACTATTCTGAATATATTAATATATTTTATATTAATTGCTACCTTGAGATTATGTAGCTTTTTACATTATTAATGCTATATGTTTTCATAATGGAGGTTATATGAACTTGTTGCCCTTTTAAATACTCTTTTGAGGCCTACCTCTATATGACCCTAGTGTCAGAGATGCAATGGATGTATAGAGACCAGACATTGGGTTTTTTTTTTTTCTATCAGAACAACCTTTTTAATATATATTCCAAGAACTTTAATATCTTTTTGATGCCATGTCAAAAGATTTCTCATGCAATGGAGGGAGAATGACATCTTTTTTCTTCAGATATTATTTTTATTAAAACTGTAGTCATAATGCATTAGCAGCTTTCTTGATTTTGATATACATAAATTATTTTGAGAGCCTGATAGTAAAATGCAGGACATAAACATTGAAAAGCAATTACCTAATAATACAGTCAAGGAGTGCATAAGATTTGTCCTCCTTGTGGCTCATCATTCAGTTGAACTGGGATCCTATAGAACTCAGTGTCCTCTTTATATGATATCTAAATGAAAGTTCACACGTACACGCCAACAATTAGCTAGAGAGGAGTTATTAGCAGACTGTCTGAGCCCATAGAGTGAAGGTTAAAAGCTTCACTCCTCCTCTCCTATAAGTCCTCGTCACACCCTGGTCCTGTCTCCTACTTAGAATCATAGAATCATAGAATTTTGGAGTTGGAAGGGACCACATGGATCATCTAGTCCAACCCCCTGCAATATGCAGGAAACCAATTAAACCATCCCCGAGAGGTGATTGTCCAGCCTCTTCTTAAAAACCTCCAGAGATGGAGAACTCACAACCTCCGTAGGTAGACTGTTCCACTGTTGTAGAGATCTAACCGTCAGGAAGTTTTTCCTTACATTTAAGTGAAATCTAGGTAGCTGCAGTTTGTACCCATTATTTCTGGTCCTAGTTTCTGTGGCCATGGAAAAGAGTTCCTGACCATCTTCCCTATGGCTCCGCTTTATGTACCTGAACACTGCTATCATGTCTCCCCTCAGTCTTCTTTTCTCCAGACTGAACAGCCCCAGTTCCTTCAGCCTGTCCTCATAGGACATGTCCTGAAGTCCCTGTAACCCCATATTACTTTGTGGTAATATCTCAATACCTTCTGCTCTTGCTTCCTATCTTCCATGGGGTGTCTCACATGGCACCCACCCCCAATTCCTGGGGTTCAAGAGATGGGGCTCTCACAATCTGTGATGCCTTTCTGGCAATTAAAATTAATAATACAAAAAGCTAAATTGCGTCAGTAGTGCAAGCTCCTGACCATGTAGTGTATAGGCTTGTGACTAGATGATTAAGCCTTTCTTTCCCTCCTTTGGGATATAAACCAATCTGACCACAGATGAACAAAATCAATTTTTTTTTAACAAAAAACATAAAATGTAATCCTCCTTTTTAACTTTAAATATTAAAATTCAAAATTCAAACATTAACTGTTGAAACAGATAAATTACAAATCAGATTTAGCAGCTTGGTTAAAAAAATAAATAAAAATACCATTCTCCAGGCAGATTACAGGATGTGGTGGTCTGATCCAAGCACAGTGATTCTGGTGAGCATTTCAAAAGAGATGTTCTAAAGAAATTCCAAATTGTATTCCAAACTGCAACAGTACTTTAAAGACAGAATTAGACACAGTATAATCAGATATGAATACAAAGGCTGAGGTTACACACAATTCCTGAGCTTGTACAGATGAATAAATCACATCAATATCTGGAAAGTATTTCCATACAGGTAGTCCCTGAGTTAAGAATGCCTGGTTTACCAATGACCCATAGTTAAGAACGGAGCCTGTTGTAGCAAAATTCGAGTTAAACACACAGTGATCCAAGTTAAATACACAATGATTTGAGTTCATTACACAATACTACTTATACAGTATTATACAATAATACTGTTCCGGCTTACATACAAATTCGACTTAAGGACAGACCTTGGGAACGGAACTTGTCTTTAAAGTGGGGACTACCTGTATATACACATATGGAAAAGGAAATAAAACATTTAAAAAGATAAAGCATAAGAAAAAGATAAGAGAAAAAATCTGGCTAATCTTGTTACCTATTTCTATTGAATAACGGGACTAAGTGATCAAGGCAGCCACGCCTCCTTGTTGATGTGGATTCTGTCTGAGCCTGCCTGGCATATAGGCTGGCCAACCGTGAATATCAGACGTTGCAAGCAGCTCGTTCATGTGTCTTCTGTGTAAATTGTATGTTATATGTGTCCTCCCTCTCTGCAGTCCTTCTTTGTGAAACATCAACTCATACAGTATATGTGCCACAAAGTATTGGCAAAGGACTAGTCTGGATCATCATAAAGCAGAGGTCAGTAGAAGATAGGTTGTGGTTTCCTGGTATATCTCAGAGGTTTTAAACTCTTACTTGTTTAACAGTGACATCAGTTAAAACACTTTCCCAGAATACATTGCTGAAAAAAGATGCTTCAACCTCATATTTATCCACCCTGGCTAGAGGCTTTTCGTTTCTTGATTATGGGAAAACGTACGGGACAATTGTAGTAGAAGAGCTTAGATTGGTCTCTTTAGAATATTCTTCTGTAATCAAATATCACCCCATATTGTAGGAAGGCTAAAGCTGAGCTGAATCTTGTTTCGCTGTTCCAAGATAACAACATTCACACAGAGCTGTACAGTAGAAGTTTGTACTTCTTCTGAGAGCAGCAAAGGAAATGTCTAAAAAGGCAGGACATTTTCAAAAGGATCCTGATTTATCCTCTCCTATCTCTCTTTTCTCAAGTAACGTAATTGGAGGGGAGGTGAACTCCACTGAGCAGGGTTACTTTTCCACCATCCTGACAAGTCACAAACCACAGTGTCATTTTTTAATGATTCCTAGGTTGGAGGTGTGATGGTAATATCTCCCTTCTGCCCTCCACCACTTTCCAGTTAACATATTTTTCTGGATTCCTCTTTAAATTGGATGGTGGGGTCTCCCCCGCCTTTCTCCTGCGTCCCTTAATTAAACATTGGATCTGTTGCTTTTAATCTTCTGGAACAGCATTTCTTTAGCTGTGAGTGATAGATTCCGGCTGTGGCTCTCTTCTTTAAGCAATTTAATGTCACTGTTTTGTGTGACTTCACTGGTGTGAAAAAGGACACAGTGTTTCTGAAATTGTGATGACAAGGAGGAAAAGCCATTTTTTTATCATGACACTTAATTCCTATAGCCTCCAGGAGGTCTCCACACTCATCTCATCCTTAGCCCCCTCTCTCCAAAGCTAAAAAAAGTAGACTAAAAAAGATCAGCTATACTCTTTCTTACTTTTTCCCCATTTTTTCACCCCGGCCCCAGTATGGAAGTGGCCTGTCACTCCATTCTACCAGAATGCTTTTTGGTTTAGCATTCTAGCCTAGGGTTCTGTGTTTTCTGGTGGTGTCCCATCCAAATACTAACTTAAACCCTGCTTAGCTTTTTCAAGGTCAGCCCCAAGATACTGCCATCCCTGGTGAGAAAAGAATGACACCAGGGGTTATTTGAAGAACGGGGCTTCCTATTAGTTGGTGTATGTGGTTTGCCTTATCTTTAGCTGCACATCCGATTGGTAGCTTTCAACACAGTATTATCTTTACAGAACAATGAGTCTTAATGCGTTACTATTACAAGATGGGAACCCTTTTTCTGGCTGGAGTCTGGCTTTTTTTTTTTAATAGCCTCCTTTTAATTTGGCATTCATTTTTCCTGAAATGTGTGAGCTGTAAAGATTTTTTAAAAGGGACTTGTGAAGGACAAACACAGTATTTTCTACCCTTTAGAGGCAAAAATTGCACTGCCAAAAATCTTGGGTGGGCTGCAAAATGAGGGCTTGCCAGAGAATTGCCCATTCTTGAATTACAGAAGAAAGCACATACGCTCTGGGCCCACACCCAGAGGATCCATCTGTCTGCAGAAGGCCAGCTAAGGAGTGATCTTGGTTGCTTTGCTGTTGAATAGGAGGCACTGAACCAGTCAGCTGATTCAAGTGAAGGTGGGGGCAGAGTTCTGAGAAGCAACATCCTCCTTCCTTCCTTCCTTCCTTCCTTCCTTCCTTCCTTCCTTCCTTCCTTCCTTCCTTCCTTCCTTCCTTCCTTCCTTCCTTCCTTCCTTCCTTCCTTCCTCTCTCTCTCTCTCTCTCCCTCCCCTCTCTCTCTTTCCTTCCTTCCTCCTTCCCTTTGCATTTAAAAACAAGGGAAGAGCTTTCTCTCCCCCACCTCCTGCTTCTGCCCTTACTCCTCTCTGACATTTCTGTTAAAGCAACAGTCAACCCAGGTCTTGCTCTACCCTCTCTTGTTTTAATTAAACTGCTGCTGTCCTTGAATGGGAGAAGCAGCTAATCAGGAAGCAGCAGAAAGAGCAGTTTGGTGTAGTGGTTAAGGCATCAGGCTAGAATACAAGAGACCATGAGTTCTAGTCCTGCCTGAGGAACAAAGCCAGCTGGTTGACCTCCCTCTCAGCCCCAGGAAGCAGGCAGTGGCAAACCACTTCCAAAGTCTTGCCAAGAAAACTGAAGAGACTTGTCCAGGCAGTTACCAGGAGTCAGCACTGACTCAAAGGCACAAAACGAAACAAAAAAGAGCAGAACAAGAAGGTGAGGCCTTCTGTTAGGAAAAGCAGACTGGGGGCTGCAATCTGTTTATATATTTAGTTATTGTAGGTAAACTAAACTGTTGCTGAACTGAAAGCCTCTGGACTGCTATTAAATAACAGACAGAAGCAGTGGCAATAAACAGTGACTGGGTTCAACAGTTTGCACTACATCTAATGTGGTTGGGTTGGGTTTGACATATCATATGGTATGAACCCACTTATTGTAGTTTGTAAATCATCGTTTATAGCAGGGGTGGACCACCTGAAGTAAGTGGAGTGTAAATGGCCTCACATCATCTCATTTGTGCCCTCCACTCCCCACCCCTGGTCAGGAACAACACCTCCAAAATTTGAGAGCAAGATGGCTGAATTTTAGCAGTGCAACTTTGGGCCTCTTTGAGGGTTTAGGATGGTTTTAAGGAGGGAATAAACGCAATTTGAGAGACTTATCACCCACCCACCCTTAATCCTACCCAAAGGCAAAACTCATGCTGAAAAAATTCAGCTGTGCACCTTCCTGTGATGTTATAGCATCATTGGATGGAATCCCATAGCTCTTTAGAAGATCTGGAGGCTAGTTACAGCCTCCAACCTCCCCAATATTGTCCATTCCTTATTTATGGCTGTGGAATTCCAGCCAGCTATGGTTTAACCCCAAATCATAATTAACATGTATGAACCCTGTCCCCCTATGTGTGGGGGTAGGTGTGTTCCTTGAGAACATTTGCCAGCCTTAGCATATTCTACTTTCTGATAGAGAAAAATAGAGGAACTTTTGGGCCATATTTATTCTCATGCAAATGATGAATACCACCCCAACCTTGTAGTAGGAGAGCCGTATTAATCTACAGTACCTGAAAATCAAAAGAGTCTGATAGCCCTTTTCACACTTACAGTAAGAAATGTTATTAAAAGGCATAAGCTTTCAGGAGCTCAGCTCACTTCTTCAGTTGTACAAAGTGGCTAAATTGATGTTGAATTTAAATTGGTTTGAGGCAGGGGAGGAAGTGCGTAGTGATTTATAGTATGTTTCTTAGACTGACGTATTGATCTGAGTGTACACTGTCCTCAGCTGTTGTCAGCCTGACGAGGTAGACCAGACAGGAAACATGATCAGATGAGCTAATTCCACTTTATTGTAAAATTATATTAACAGAATCTTGCAAGTCTGAAAGTACTCCTTCCCCCACATCCCCTTTACAGTGCAAAAACTAGGGAGGGTCCCTTCTGAGCTATTTGCCCCACCCACATTCTTGCTGTGGGCTTAGCTGCCTTTTATCTGACCATTCCCTTGGATGCATCTCTTTGCCCTGTCTCCCAAGGTCATCCCCACATACCATTACAGCTTTAACCATTAAGGAAAATAAGCACATGCTTGGGTCACCAAGGGAAGGGGGGCACCACAGCATTTTTTCCCCTAGCTATCATGCCCTAACTCTTTCACTGCCACACTCAACTTTAGTCCAGTTTTTTAAGCTCACTTTATCTGCTATGTTCAACTTTAATCTGGATTGTTAAAAAATGTTTTCTTTGTCATGGTGGGTTACTAGAGTTTAAAAGCTTGGTTTGAAGGTGTCATCAGATATCCCATTTGTTTTTGTGTAATGGTGTGAGAGCTTTGCTTTTGTTGAGGAACACCACTGTTGGGCTGTGTTTAGGGCATCAGTTGGTCTTAATCCAGCCCTGACTATCCTCTAGTTCACATTTCAACCCCACATCTCTTAAGCTCAAGCCTTGCATATTTCTTAGGCTTAGCCAGACTTAATTTCACCATTACATCTTGCTCATGAGAATGTTTTATTTGTTTATTTATTTATTCATTTATTTCCACTGTTCTCTGTTCTTTGCAGTAAACAGAATGTGTGAAAAGTCATCTCAGCAGTTGGTTAAATTACATGGTATTTATAATTGGTGAGATGTTAATTGCATTTGCTCATAACTCTTAATCCCTTTGCATTGCTGGTAGAGTCTAAATGCTGTCACCTCAGTATCTATCATGTGCTTAAGCTTTTTTTTTTTTGCAAAATAGCACACAGGGCAACTTTCATGTGCAAGCCAGAGAAACAAAATAACAGCCTATGAGAATATATCTCAAAGATGTGTATTCTGGAATGTCACCCCAAATGTGCTCTCATATGTCCAGATGCTCTTTATGGTTCATTGCCTTTTTTTTTTTAACTGTTTGTTTTGCATGCCTAAAAAATAAGATCCATATAGGAATGCCTCCCTTTAAACCAAACAGTGGCACTTTTGTTTACCCCCATAACTAAAATACAGCAGCAGTTCATATGGTTGTTCTGCTTTGAGGAAACCTTAATCACAACCATATTTTAGAAAGAATATATATCAGCCTCCATGGGTTACAGTGGTGCAACAAGGCCAAGGGATTCATTCATTTTTAAATGCCTCTAACCCAATGCTTCTCAACCTTGGCAACATCAAGATGTGAGGACTTCAACTCCCATGCTGGCTGGGGAATTCTGGGATTTGAAGTCCACACGCCTTACAGTTGCCAAGGTTGAGAAACATTGCTCTAACCTATGGCATTTCTACATTTTCACCTCTGATTTGTTAACATGAAAGGTTTTTTTTTCAAAACATAAACACACGAAGGCTTAACATGTTACTAACACAGATGAATTGCAGAGGATGACTGACCTCGGGTTCAAGTATTAGTCCAAAAGTGTGAAATTAGATACATTAACAAATCTTTCCAATTGCCATATATGCACATACATACATGCTATATATATAATCGAGGGTGCACATGTGAACACCAGGTATGGAAGGAACTCTCTCATGACATGGTATGTGAAGCTACTGTGGCTCAGCCCTAATGCTTGAGATGCCTGTTCTGCACACGTGTAGATTTTAAAGTTTGTCATTGCAGAGCAACTGGTTGCTCCCCACCAGTGGCAATTGCTTTTCCTTTGTTTCGCTGCATTTGTATGGATAATTTTCCCCTTTTATTTCCATTCCATATTATCATGCTTTATAGAACAGAATGATCCTGAAAATTTGTGTAGCTCAAAGTGCCTTTTTTTTTAATTTGAATACAGATTGCTTTATTTGCATAATGAGGTGCGATGACTGAGTGATTAGGCATGCGGCTGTATCCTTCTTCTGTTGCAAATTGAAGTATCACTTGGGGCCACTTCTCTTGTTATAGCTTTGGAGCCATAGAAGCATTCTCGTAAGGCAGGGCTCAGTTTCAGCTTCGGGGTTTCTGTCCAGTGCTCTTAGTGCCACCTCTAAGCAGGGGATCCATATCTCCTTAAAATTGGAGAATTCATTTGTGGATCCAAGTAGACAGAAATAAGAAACTCTCATTCTTACAGTGATCACAAGGTATGCTGGATCGTTCTCTTCGTGTGTTTTGGAGCTATTTCTCCAAGGTCCTCCAATTTATACAATCAGAATTCTATTGCTCCTCCTGAAGGAGCCCAGGGTGATGTATAAAAGAACCCATAAAAACTATCTTCGATAAAAATAGCTTAAAAATTATCAATATCTATCCTACATCAGGATAATAAAATGCAAGAATTAAAATAAAATTCATTTTAAACAATGGAATTTAAAACATGGTGTCTTGTCCTGAGTGCTAGTGTAGCCATAACAGAAAATATGACCTAGAAAGGCTTATGGAATTCATTACCAGAAGGGTACATCCGACCTTTTTTTCTGTTCCTTTGGTAGAGCTCGAAAGACATGCTTCTTACCTTCTCCAATCAGGTGTCTTCCAGACGTGCTGCGCTAGTAAATCCCAGATTTCACAATCAGCATGGCACAGCCAAACAGAAGAGAATGTAACATAGGGGTTGAATGTAACATAAGGCTGCCATAAGGGTTGTGTGGGGCTGTCAAACGAAAATAGTTTTAGGACAATTGATTTTAATGCTCCCAGTTGATTTAATCCTATAGTTGAGTTGTTGTTATTATTAAGTATTAGGTTATGAATTGGACTTCAATGGTATATGATTGACTCTTTTTAAAATTATTCTGAAGGGCGCCTTGATCTCAGCAAGTACAGCATCTTGCTATTCACAGCCTGTAAATTTCTTTCAATAAATATTATATATCTAGATCATACAGGGTATACCAAAAGTCAAGCCCCATAGATAATTTATTACATAAATTACATTAAATGCTCAAATGCTCAAACTGGTTGCCATTTTCTTCTAAACACTTCATTAGTGGCACATGACCTTTGAACATTCTTAGGCACAGTAACATTAATAAAATTAATAAAACATACAGTATTGTGACTGGGGCCTGACTTTTGGCACAACCTGTATGTTTCTGGTATGAGTTCAGATAGTGGGAAGCCATTTGGGAAATACAAATAAAATCTACCTCATTATCCACAGGTGGGGGTATATCAAAAAAGTCAAGAGAAAAATGACAGAATTTGGAACACTTACATAAAACCAAGATCATCTATTAGGACATTTAGTGATACAAATTGTTATTGAAATATGACATGGAGATGGGACAAATAAAAAATTGTATGACAAAGTGGATGCAAAACTTCAAAGAAATAATCACAGTACAGCAATCAGAAGAACTATGGGGAAAACAAATCTATACATTTATTCTAAGTTATAATTTAAGGGAATATTGGTTTAAAATATTTTACATATATATAGCTCCATCAATAATAACTAAGATAGACAAATCATAGAATAATAAACGGTGGAATCATTATAACAAAGAAAGAAAATTTTGTGTATTGTCGAAGGCTTTCACGGCCGGAATACGATGGCTGGTGTGGGTCTTCTGGGCTATGTGGCCATGTTCTGGAAGTTTTGTTTCCTAACGTTTCGCCAGTATCTGTGACCGGCATCTTCAGAGTGCAGGAGCACAGACAGGAGCAGTTCTCTCTGTGCCCAGGATGGTGTGACCCTTTTGTGGGTATTTATAGAGATCGGCAGAAAAAACCCTGCCTAACCCCCAGGAAGATACACACATATTCTGACACCAAAACAAGCAGCCACTCGTTAACCCAACCCCCCCAACCCCCCTAACCCCCCACCTCCCATCCCCCACCCCCCCAATCCCCCCACTTCAGGCACCCTCGCTGATCTCTATAAATACCCACAAAAGGGTCACACCATCCTGGGCACAGAGAGAACTGCTCCTGTCTGTGCTCCTGCCCTCTGAAGATACCGGTCACAGATGCTGGCGAAACGTTAGGAAAGAAAACTTCCAGAACACGGCCACACAGCCCAGAAGACCCACACCAGCCAAAGAAAATTTTATCATGTGTGCTATTTTTGTAAAAAAAAACCATAAAGGTACTAGAAAGAAATACATCACAATATTCAGAAGTTATAGGTATAATTATAGGAATTAGGCATAATTCCAGAAAACATAAATGAAAAATATTACACTATACCGAGATACATACTAACAGCCGCAAGAACAATGTTGTGCCAATGTTTGGCCAACTTTGGAAAAGAGGAATTTTGGCAATGATATCTGATTGGAAGACCACAACTGGAAAGTATGCAACAGTGGCAAAATGGACAATATATATCCATAATAGAAGTCTAAGAAAATTTAAGCAACAATGGCTCCCATATATACTTCATTACATAGCAGTGCAAATTTAGACATTTGCAATATAGTTTTTAGGAAGAAAGTTATGAGACCAATAAAAAATAATAGATGAAAGGATTGAAATAGATACTAGTGATAATGTTTAATGTAAAGTATACATATCTAGGTTGTGATCAGAGGTTGGGGAAATAAATGAAAGGGAAGTGTTACTAGAAAGTTCTCCCATCATGTTTTATTTATGACTTAGTTATGCTTAGTAGTTGTTTCTATTTGTGTTATTCACTATCCAATGTAGAGCTTTTTTTTTTCTTTGTATTTCATTATTCTAACAATAAATGTATCTTAAATATTTAAAAAGCCAAGAAGATGGGCACATAAAAAATGGGATACGACTTTGATTGGCCAGTACCTGCCTATCCATCTAGATCTGGAAGTCCCACAGGATCTTAGCCCTTTTATTCTCCATGACCTTCTGCGGAATCTCCCATCTGGACTTGGGAGGGTCCAGCCCATACACTGTGCAGATGTTCCTGTACACAATGCCAGCTACTTGGTTGTGCCGTTCAGTGTATGCTGTTCCTGCCTGCATCTTACACCCTGCCGCTATGTGTTGGATTGTCTCTGAGGCTTCTCTGCACAGTCTGCACCTTGGGTCCTGTCTAGTGCGGTAGACCCCTGCTTCTATGGATCTGGTGCTTAGTGCCTGTTCTTGTGCTGCTATGATCAGTGCCTCAGTGCTGTCTTTTAGTCCGGCCCTTTCTAGCCACTGATAGGATTTCCCAATGTCAGCCACCTCAGCTATTTGTCGATGGTACATCCCATGCAGGGGCTGGTCTTGCCGTGGTATTTCCTCCGCTTGAACTTCCTCCCATGTCTGCTGGTGCCTCGGGCATTCTCTCATGGGACTGTGTTCCCATGTGACTGTGGGATACAAAGCTACTTGTAGCTGGTCTGTATCTGCTATGTGGCCCGCTGGTAGTTTCACCCCATCAGTCTTAACTACCTTCCCTCTCTTTACTACCATCTGGCCACACTTCTCCAGTCCGAATGACATCCCCCTCTGCTTCTCTAGTCTATCTCCTTAGCCTGGTAGCCAGTGCTGTTTCTAGGGCTTCAGATGGAGTCAGGCTCTTGTATTTTTTCGGTAGCTGAGTCTTATCCTTAATCTCCACACCCTTCTGTAGTTCCACTAGCTGATTAACTTCTCTCCAAGTTGCCTTGATCTTAGCCTCCAACCTCATTTTCTAGTGGTGGGTGGGTATGTACTGCTGTTCTTGATTGTGTAGCCAAGCAACTCCAGGATTACAGCAGCTGTAGTGTATATCAGTTCATTGGTTTGAGTTATGGTGGTAATAGGGATTGTTGTGAGGGCTCTATTGGCATCTTCTAGCATACTATCTGATGGTACTTCTCCACTGAGTCTTGGTAATCAGTCTTGAGGGTTGCCTGTAGCTAGTTGATCCGTGATCTTATGCTGCTGTGCTCTGTAATGGAGGAGGTGGCAGTGACATTTCAGCTTCAGGTGTTGGCTGCACATCCAGTTGTTCTTTCGGGTCTTCTTGAGTCTGGAATGTAATGTGTAGTTGGTCTATCTCAAGTTGTGAGAGCAGTTTCCTCTTTACTATGTTGAAGCGTTGGATAACTAGCTGGTTCTCAGTGTGGATGTAGGTCTTCTGTCCATCCATAGTTCCCTCATATGTTTAATGTATCCCCTCTCATTAGGTCTACTGTTGCAGTAGCATTCCATCAATTCCAGGTTCTCTTGCCTCGTCCATGTATGGTTTGTGTGTGTATATATATCCATGTATGGTTTATGTGTGTGTGTGTATGTGTATGTACCATACAAGGATATATATCCCTTTGTTCATGTGGTTATGTCTCTTAAGCATAGCATAGCATGAACTGCTGAAAGAATCATACCAAACATTTTACTTCAGTCTGAGATAAAATATACACATTTTAGATTTCAAGAGAGTAACTGATTGTCAGGGCTGTTATTTATGAATGAAACTTGGGCAGACAACATGTCAATCATAATAGGCCAGTTTAGCTTTATTTGTGTTAACCACAATTGACTCAAGTGACAGTGTGACAAGGAGAGACACATTTCTCTGATAGACTCTTAATGTCAATTTAATTTAGTTCACAAATTCACAAATCATTTTGCCAATCTATGGAACATGTCTCATACAGGGAAGAATTTTTGATGGTGATAGCAATTATATGGCACAAGAAAGACCAACGAAGATGCTGCTTGTCCCCTCATCCCCCCCCCCACTGTTTTTGTGATGCAGCTTCCACCAGGAAGCCTACTATTCATGAGGGAAATATATACTTTGCCTTGTTTATGGCTTGTAGCAGCAAGAAATCACTTATCCAAGGGGAATCAAGTATTGGCCCAACTGAAGCAGGCAGGTCAAAACTAAGCAGGTCAAAACTAAGCCAGATGATCACTTTTTTACCCCAACATAATGTCCATAGAAGATCCACAAACAAGCCAAGGTCACAGGGAGCAGATTCTCTTACACATGGATACTGTCAGATATGAATTAAAGGCAACTGAGCCAAGAACTACAGTTGCTGGTAACACTGAGTTGTAAGGCACAAGCTTGAATGCTATTATGATGCCAAACTTCCTGAACCTGTGGGGCAGTTCCTTATCCTCAAAGACCTCTGTTCATTCTATCTTGCTTCTTGTACTTTCATTCTTAAATGTGTCATAGGACACAGTGAAGGGTAGGAAAATTCTACTAGTTCCTCCTCATCTGTTGCTTGCTCCAATCATAACCTGGGTGGGTTCCTTCCTTCCTTCCTTCCTTCCTTCCTTCCTTCCTTCCTTCCTTCCTTCCTTCCTTCCTTCCTTCCTTTCTGTTTTGGGCTTTGTTTTAGCAGTGAGCCTACCAGATCATTTGGCTCCCCTTCCCCCTCATTTGTTGCACCTCCTCCCCATTTGAGGATTCCTCCACAAATCTAGGTTTCTTCATTTGGAACCCCACAGAGTTGTGGCTGTGAATTTTAGTAGAAAATGACACAAAAGTAGTCCCAGTGTGTCAAAGGTGATAATAGTATATATGGAAGACCAGTTGAAATGAATTATTATTATTATAGTTGGTCGCACAGTGATGGTGTTAAAGGTATCATCGCAGGATATAAGCTGTTCCAAGTAAAGCTGCCTTTTACAATTCACTAATGGTGATTTTGTCAATGCCGATGGGGTTCAAGTGGTGCTCCAGATGTTTTGGGATTGCACCTAGGGTGCCTATAACTATTGGTACTATCTTTGCTTTCTTTTGCCATAGTCATTCGACATCTATTTGCAGGTCTTTATATTTTGTGATTTTCTCCAGTTCTTTCTCTTCTATTCTGCTGTCTCCAGGTATTGCCATACCTGGAGACCTTTTTGTTTTTCTTATCAACAATTGCTAATTTTCTTATCAACAATTGCTAAGTCTGGGGTGTTGTGTGGCAGGTGCTTGTCTGTTCGAATTCTAAAGTCCCAGAGCACTTTGGCTTCATCATTTTGTATTACTTTGTCTGTTTTGTGGTCCCCCCAGTTCTTGCTTGCAGGCAAATGGTATTTCTTGCAGATATTCCAGTGCACCATCACCGCTACTTTGTCATACCATGTTTGTAGTCAATCTGTGCAATCTCCTTGCAGCAGCTAACTAGGTGGTCCGCTGTTTCTTCAGCTTCTTTGCAGAGGCAGCATTTGCTGTCTGTTGCTGTCTTCTCAATTCTGGCTTTATATGCATTTGTTCTTAAGGCTTGGTCTTGTGCAGCCAGAATTAGCCTCTTTGTCTCTTTCTTCGACTTTCCTGCTCTTAGCCATTGCCAGGTCTTGTTGTTAACTGCTTTGCCTGCTAATTGTTTTGTGTAGTGGCCATGTAATACTTTGCCTTGCCATGTCTCTTTTCTATTCTTCATTTGGTCTTTCTTATAGGCCAGTTCGGTTTCTTCGGTATTCAGTAAGCCTTCATGGTATACTAGCTTCAGTGCATCTTCTTCACTGTCCTTCAGATATTCTTCCAATGCCCTTTTTTCTTCTTCAACTGTCTGGTGTACTTGCAACATTCCACACCCACCTACGCTCCTTGGTGAGTAGTGTCTGTCAACATCACTGCATGGATGAAGGGCATGATTCATTGTCATTATTTTCCTGGTTTTCCTATTCAGGGCTTTTAGTTCAGCTTTACTCCAGTCCACTATCCCAGCTATATATAGTATCTAATGACTGGTATTGCCCAGGTTTAATAGCCTTGATGGTATTTCTGACACTGAGTTTGGACTTTGAGATCTTCTTCATTCTTCTGATGTATTCACTACTAAACTTCTTCTTGACTTCAGTGTGTTTGATATTGTCAGCCTGAAGGATGCCCAGGTATTTCTAGTGATCTTCTTCATCCAGACTCTTGATGTTATTTCCATTGGGCATCTTGACTCCTTCAGTTTTCACTATTTTCCCCCTGTTGACAGTATGGATGGCACATTTGTCCAGTCCAAACTCCATTGCAATATCTTGGCTGTATATTTGGATTATTACTATTACTATTATTACTATTTACACATTTCCAAGTGGTGACCACCTGTGAAGTCTACAAAATAAAGTAAGCACTAACCACAGATTTGCTTGAGCTGGCTTGCTATCTATTCCATGATCAGGTTGAACCCATGGCTTTTTTAAAGCAATAAAAAAGAGGATATTTGAAAGTCTATCTTTTCTCTATTTCCTGGCTGGATACTTTGTCAAAAATGGTTCCAGGTGGTGCCTTCTTTTCCTTGGTGACATCCATCTTGCTTTGCAGCATCAGAGAATTTCCCTCTTCTTTTCTAGATACTTCAGTTCTTTCAGCCATATGGATGTTGCTGATCATCAAGTAATTATATGTGTCATGAGACTTTCTTGCCTGCCCAGGTTATTTTCTTTCTTTCTTCTTCATTGGGAAGAATCTAGCTTTTCAGAAGCATCCCATTAAATGTCTCTGCCACAGCTTAGCTTTCAATTCATTAAATTCACAGACTAGACTTCCTCATATTATTTCTCCAGAACAACAGACTTCTGTGTGACTGTGGAACAGCTACATAGATAATTTTCAACACTCTTAGCTAAATATCCATATCTGGAGTATGGATTCTACAGCCTGTATTAGTTGTCAGCTAGAAGACTCTATAGCTTGTCACTGATATTTGCTTAATGACAACATGATTCACTTAATAACCATGGTGATTTGCTTAACGACCATTGTATACAAGGTCGCAAATCATGATCTCCTGACTGCTGGGGGTGGTGCGACAGTTTCTGACAGTCATAAATGCGAATACAGGACATAAAGCACTTTTATGGAGGCCGTTGTAACTTTGAACGTTTGTTAAACAAATGTCGTTAAGCAAGGACTACCTGTAGGTGTTTATTATTATTATTATTTATTTATTTGATTTGTCCCCGCCCATCTCCCCTACAATGGGGGACTCTGGGCGGCTTACAATCACTAAAATCACAATGCATAATTAAGTTAAAGAAGTTTAAAAATTATACACATTATAAAACTAGAAATTTACAGAGATAAAAAGCTAAAAACTCCAAGAGGCCAATAGGGCCCCACCAGGCCGCTAAGGGGCCAGCCAACCCCATTTCTGATATCCTCCCTCCCCGCCCCAGGCCAGATGGCAGAGCCAGGTCTTCAACTCCCTCCGAAAGGCCTGGAGTGAGGGGGCCTGGCTCACCCCCGGGGGCAAGATGTTCCAAAGGGCAGGGGCTACAGCAGAGAAGGCCCGCCTTCTGGACCCCACTAGTCGAAGTTCTTTTACCACGGGGATCCGGAGCATGCCCTATCTATGAGATCGGGTGGGACTAGTTGAAGTCGTGGGGGCGAGGTGGTCCTTTAGGTAACCTGGCCCCATGCCATGTAGGGCTTTAAAGGTGATAACCAACACCTTGAATTGGACCCAGAAGCAAACCGGTACCCAATGCAGCTCGCGGAGCAAAGGTGTTATATGGGTCCTTCTTTAGGCCCCAAAAATTGCCCGCGCGGCCGCATTCTGGACCAGCTGAAGCTTCCAGATACTCTTCAAGGGTAGCCCAATGTAGAGCGCATTGCAGTAGTCTATCTGGGAGATAACAAGGGCATGAGTGACTGTCCGTAGGGCATCCCGATCCAGGAAAGGGCGTAACTGGTGCACAACCCGAAGCTGTGCAAAAGCCCTCCTGGCCACGGCTGCCACCTGCTCTTCGAGCAGGAGCCGTGAGTCCAGGAGGACCCCCAAATTACGCACTGGGTCTGTCTGGGGCAGTGCCACCCCATCCAGAACCAACGATGACAACGTCCCGGATACAGAGGAACCATTAACCCACAGCCACTCCGTCTTGCCAGGGTTCAGCCGGAGCCTGTTGTTCCCCATCCAGACCCTCACAGCCTCCAGGCACCGAGAGAGGACGGTCACGGCATCACTTACCTCACCAGGGATGGAGATATATAATTGAGTATCATCAGCATACTGATGATACCTCATCCCATGATGGCAGATGATCTCGCCCAGAGGTTTCATATAGATGTTGAAAAGGAGCGGAGAGAGAACCGAACCCTGCGGCACCCCACAATGGAGGGGCCAAGGATGGGACCCCTCGCTCCCTATCACCACCAATTGGGATCGGCCCCGGAGAAAGGAGGTGAACCAGCACAAAACCGTGCCACCCACCCCCATATCCCTGAGCCGTCCCAATAGGATACCGTGGTCAACGGTATCGAACGCCGCCGAGAGATCAAGGAGAGCAAGGATGGTCGCACTTCCACCATCCCGCTCCCGCCAGAGATCATCCATAAGTGTGACCAATGCCACTTCCGTTCCATAGCCGGGCCTGAAACCTGACTGATAGGGGTCCAGATAATCCGTTTCCTCCAGGACCTTTGGAGCTGCGAAGCCACCACTTTCTCCACCACCTTCCCCAAAAAGGGGAGGTGGGAGACTGGGCGAAAGTTGTCCAGTACAGTAGGATCCAGGGAGGGCTTCTTGAGGAGGGGGTGCACCAACGCCTCTTTAAAGGGCGCTGGAAACACTCCCTCCTGCAAGGATGCATTAACCATCGCCTGGATCCAACCACATGTCACCTCCCGAGCTGCTTTCACAAGCCAGGAGGGGCATGGGTCCAGATGACAAGTGGTGGCCCTCACAGTCCGGAGGATCCTGTCCAATTCCTCAGGAACCACAGGATCAAACCGTTCCCAGATAACAAGGCAAGAACGATCCCCTGGTATCTCCCCAGACCCTGCACCACGCTCGGAGTCCAACTTGGAATGAATCCGAGCAATTTTATCCTGCAGGTGCTCTGCGAATTCCTCCGTGCGGCCCTGCAAGTGAACCCCCAGATCCCCCTTACCAAGGAGGGACCTGGTGATCCCAAACAGGGCCGCCGGGCGGCACTCTGCAGATGCAATAAGGGCGGAGAAGTATTGCCGCTTCGCCGCCCTTATCATCACAATGTAGGCCTTAATAGTGGCTCTAACACGTGTTTGGTCGGATTCTGTCCTTGTCTTCCTCCAGCGGTGCTCTAGGCGTCTCTTAACCCTCTTCAGCTCCCTCAACTCCTCCATAAACCATGGGGAGTGTCGGGGCCAATGTGGCAAGAGAGGCCGCAAAGGCACGATCCTATCCAAGGCCCCAGCCGCCTCTCTATTCTAGGCAGCAGCCAGGGCCTCTGCTGGACCGTGCAGCAGGTCCACGGGAATATCCCCCAGCTCCCTCTGAAACCCTGACGGGTCCATCAGGCACCAGGGGCAGACCAATCGCATGGGTCCAGCCTCCCTGCGGAGGGGGATGGCATAGGAGAAACTTAGGGTCACCAGGTCGTGATCTGACCATGACACCGGGGAAAGCTGTACATCTCCCCTCAGATCACTTTGCCATTGCTCAGACAAGAAAACTAAATCCGGCATGTGGCCACTATCTCGGGTTGGGTCCCGCACAATTTGAGACAGGCCCATGGCTGCCATGGTAGCCATGAACTCCCGAGCTGCCTCCGAGGACCGTCCCAGGGATGGCAGGTTGAAGTCCCCCAGAACCATAAGCCTGGGGAACTCCACCGCCAACTCCGAGACGGCCTCCAGCAGCTCAGGCAGGGAGACTGCCACGCAGCAGGGAGGCTGGTACAGTAGCAGCACTCCCAACTGTTCACGGGTGCCCAACCTAAGAAACAGTGTCTCACAGCCAGACACTTATGGAACAATGCCCCTGAAGGCCACTAGAGAGTCTCGGATGACAACAGCCACCCCTCCTCCCCTGCCCTGGTATCTCGGCTGGTGCCACACCGTAAACCCAGCTGGGCACATTTCCGAGAGGGGCACCCCCCCCCAGGCCCCAGCCAGGTCTCGGTAATACATGCCAGGTCTGCCCCCTCCTCAGTGATTAAATCACCTATGATGGGGGCCTTGTTTTTAACTGACCTGGCATTAAGCAGCAACAGCCGGAGGCCAGGGCCCCTATGAACCTGCTGGCCAGGACCTGGGAGTGAGCAAGGAGGGCCGGAACACGCCACCGGCAATACGCACCGGGGGCGTCTTCCCCGAAGATGGCCTGCCCCCCTGCTCCCGGCATAACGTCCCCTACCCATCACCACCTCGATACTGTAGCCCCCCCATCATCCCCGGGGGTACCAGGCCCAAATACCTCCAGTCCCAGGCCCTCAGAGTTCCTAATCTGGGGTAGAGATCCCTCCATCCAATCATACATCTCCATTCAAAACCAGTCACTCCCAGATGAGGGGAGATCTCGCCCACACACCAGCTCACGCTCTCGGCGCAGGCTGAGACCCACCCCCCACCAACCTCACATCACGATCACACTCTGCCCCCCTGCACAACCCCTCTCACTAGTCAGCAGGGTGGGCATCCCATACACACACTCAAACCTCCTGGCTCTCACCCAGCAGGTGGAGCCTCGCATCCCCCATACACTCCTAGAGTCCCCCCCAGACTCTCACTACCAGGGGGGAGTCCCAAATAACCCACTGGAGGGACCCCACGGCTCTGCACTGGCACTGGGCGGGGTTGAATATGGGTGGCTGGATCTTGGAGCCCCAATTCGCCCCTCTTAAAGCAAGGACAATTGGGATGCTGTCTTGCACCCCCCCTGCTGCCCCACTGTTCCTCCAACCGAGGGATCTTCCTCTGCAGTTAGGCAGCTGCCTTGCAACGGGGCTTGCTGTAGTTTGCCGCACCGTCAGAGGCTCGTTGGGGGCTACTGGTCTTAATCAGCCTGGAGTCCGCTGGGTCGATAGGCCCGCTGGGCCTGGGGTCGAGAATGCCTTATCGGGCCCCGCCAGAGTTCGTTGCATTCTACTGGAGTTTGCCACACTCGGAGTTTGCGGTTCGTCTAGGCTCCCTGCCGCTCACTGCGCCCCACAGGGGGCAGATGGACTAAAAACTTGCCGCTGGTCACCGCCCGGCCAAACTCTCCGCGCCGGCCAAACTCTCCGCGCCGCTCCAAAACTCGATGGGCCTACCACGCCCCACCGGCGCATCCCAGGGCCTGCCGCATCGACCTCACTCCACTCTAGGGATAGATGGGGCCAGTCGCCCCACACCGGCCCCGTGCTGAAAACAGCCAGGTCTGTCACCCGTCGCTCAGTGTTGCCGCTCTCCACCGCGCTTGCTTTCCGCCGCGCTCTGCTGCTCCGCTACCTGTCCCAGGGCTTGCGCCTGGGGGACCCATGGGCAAAAACCCCTCCTAGGTCTCCCCCCGCACCCAATTCAGCCCTAGGAGATGGAGAAAAGTCCCCAGGGGGGGGCGAAATAATCTTACAAACTTCCCCCTAAAGCAGCGTCCGCGCTCGGCATTTGCTGGCGGTTGCCATCTTGGACCAAGTTGTGAAAATTGGACGAGGGTGAAGTGTGCATGCTGCCTGTCCAACTTGTATATGTTCAGCAAAATATTTGAAATATGCTTGAAATAATATATTGAGAGTTAGTTACTTTTGTTCCCTTTGGTCTGGCAGTCTTTCAGGTGGAAAAAAGTCTTCACTATTGAATTCCCAGCACAGTTTGTGAAAGACCCATTCTATATTAAATCCAGCTTCTGCTCTGAACATAATGTTCTCTTAATGTTGCAATCAAGCTCTCAGATGTACCTTTAAAAGGAATGGGGAAAAACACCACTTTTTTGTGTTTTCCTTGAATTTCTTATCTTCCATCACTCCAAGGGATTAGAGACAGGAATGATGCTGAGTTAATCTGTTGCCATATCAGATCTTCCAGTGCCCCCATCACTAGAATTTGGTACTGCATAATTGTTCTCCTTGTATCACTGGCAATTCACATTTAATAATGCTGTTTCTCTTCTTTTGCACCAATGAAGTAATATTGATTTGGTACTTAACATGGAAGTATACTTTAACATGCTGCAATTTAGGTGTTTTAAAATGGGAATTGAGCAGTCAGAGGATACCCATGTTTTAGTTCTATTGTAATGTCACAACCAATCGTGGAAATGGGCTTTAAAAGCTTCTTTTATGGCCACAAGGGGAATAGTGTGTGGCTCATAGGTAGATATTAATGACTATAAATAGACATTGACTATTGGAAGGAAGACAATCATGCAAGCCGGAAAATCTTGTTGAGTTGGTGGCACGTCTGGAGTTTTGAGTACATTTGCATGTATTTTTTTCTGCCTATATCACACAGCACCCATTTAGCTGAAGGCCAAATAGGAATGTCCTTGAAGACCATTCAGAAGCTTCAGCAGTTCTGGCATGAACAGCCCAGGTAGTTGTGGGGCATCTAAATCTGCCCATGTAACATTCCTACTTTGGAAACTGCACTGCCTGCCAGTCAGCTTCTGGGTGCAGTTTGAGGTGCTGGTTATTGCCTTTAAAGCCTGACAAGGCTCAGGGCCTACTCAAAAAGGGAGGAATTGTTATTGCCCCCCCCCCCCCACCACCACCAACCTCCGTCTCTTTCTAATCCATAGGATTGTAATTTTATGGTATTTTTTAATCTCTCTCTTGATGATTGTCCACTTCTGAAAGGTTGAGTGAATGGAATGCAATATTAGTAGAATAAATAAATAGGCAAGTGTGCAATGTTATGACTTGTTTCTACGGTGGCTACCTTCCCTCCATTTGAATGGAATAAATGTTAAAAGGTGTTGAGGAACCACCATAGGATACCATTGCCAGTTCTCCTCCAACCTTGTGGCTTTCCTGCTTCAGGGCATTCTATGGGTAGAACTAGCCTAGTGGCCCCTACTTGGTACCTTCTGTTACTGTTTGTCCAAGGAGAAGAACGAAGGGTGCCCTCCCCTGCCATTTTACCCTTGAAACTCCCCCCTGAATTACTGTTTCCTTGCTAATCTTCTGAATTTGTTTACATCCCAAATTCAGTGATGCAGCACAAGTCAAGGAGGAGTTAAGTATTGTTTTCTCTTCTGTGATAAAGAAGTCCGTTTTCTGTGCAACAAAGGAAGCTGCTGGGCTAATACAATTGCACAGTTGCATGTAATTTTACCTTTAGTTCTGTGTTAAATTAACATGTGCTCAGTTTTTATCAGATGATATTATAAGAGTTCTGAAATGTTGTCAGAAGGTTATAGTGGTGTTGTCAGGAAGCTGGTGGTCTGGCATATGCTGATAATATGGGAACAATTTAGAATAAGAAGAATATTTCAAAATGCTAAATAATTTGCAAACTGGAAAAACCCAATCTGCCTTCCACCCATCCATCTATCAACTATCTCAAGAGGTTAGACCAGAAGTGGAAAAACCCAGGTTCTAATCCTCCCTTATTCATAGAAGCTGGCTGGGTGACTTTGAGCTACAGTGGTACCTCAAGATACGAATTTAATCCGTTCTGTGACTCTGATCGCAAGTCGAATTGGTCGCATCCTGAAGCACGTTTTCCCATAGGGTTCAATGTAAATACGGTTAATCCGTTCCACCCTCTGAATTTGGTCGCATCCTGAAGCAAATTTCCCCATAAGGTTCAATGTAAATACGGCTAATCCGCCCTCCGAATTTGGTCGCATCCTGAAGCACATGTCCCCATAAGGTTCAATGTATCAGCCAGTGTTGCACGGCTAGGAAATTCCCCAGGCGCGCTTTAGTCAGCCCTAGCGCAGAAAAAGGAAGTGCTAATGAAATCTGAGAAAGGCTCCCGCGCGCACAGCCGGGAGCGGGAGCTTCCCCCCACTCCCCGTGCTGATTCCTCTTAATTCTGCGCTCTTTCCTTTGTGCATAGCCCTTGGCGTGTGCGCGACAAAAGCACAGTGAAAGCAATGGGGGGGAAGGCTTATGTAGCGTGCACAGCGGAGCGGGAGCTTCCCCACCCCCGCGCTGATTCCTCTGAATTCCGCGCTCTTTCCTTTGTGCATAGCCCTTGGCGCGCGCGACAAAAGCACAGTGAAAGCAATGGGGGGGAAGGCTTATGTAGCGTGCACAGTGGAGCAGGAGCTTCCCCACCCCCGCGCTGATTCCTCTTAATTCCGCACTCTTTCCTTTGTGCATAGCTCTTGGAGTGTGCGCGACAAAAGCACAGTGAAAGCAATGGGGGGGAAGGCTTATGTAGCGCGCACGCACAGCCGGGAGTGGGAGCTTCCCCACCCCCGCGCTGATTCCTCTGAATTCCGCGCTCTTTCCTTTGTGCATAGCTCTTGGCGTGTGCGCGACAAAAGCACAGTGAAAGCAATGGGGGGGGGAGGCTTATGTAGCGCGCACAGCGGAGCAGGAGCTTCCCCCCCCAGTGATTCCTCCGCACTGTTTCCTTTCTCCATAGCGACAAAAGCACAGTGAAAGCAATATCAGCGCGCTGGGGTGAAAGGCTTATGTAGGCGCACGCACAGCTGGGAGTGGGAGCTCCCCCCCCCCGCGCGCTCAGATTTCATTAGCACTTCCTCTTTCTGCATTGCTTTCCTTGGGCTTTTGTCCTCCCGCTCAGATTTCATTAGCACTTCCTCTTGGAAGCCGCGACCACGTGGCAGCAGGGCAAATGGCCACGGATCCGGTTCATAGCTTGAGGCGGAGTTCGCATGTTGAGGTAAATTTTTGCGGCTGGAGCTGGTCGCATCTCGAAATTTTCGTAAGGTGGGGCGTTCCTATCTTGAGGTACCACTGTATTCACTTTCTGTCAACTCTAGATAGTCTTCTAGACTTTGTGAGATAGATTATCATCTATAACCTTCTGTGAAGAGACCTTCACCTTGCAATGGATTAATTCAGGCCTATACACACAAACACACCCCACTCCTCTTCCTTCCCTTTTCCCTCTTTGTATTCTAGTCTGCTAAATTAATCCAGCAGAGTAGTTAGGAGGAATTATATTAGTAAAAACACATATTTAAATTAATGGAAAGCACAAAAATGGGAGTGGAGGAAAAAGAACACACATCCTAAGAATCTCTCTCTTAAAAAACAAAAACAAAAAAATAAGTGAACATGTCACCATGAATGCAAATATTGTGAAGGTTGTTATGATTTTCAGGAATGGCTCATGTCTCTGGATATTGCAGTTGTCCCAGCATGGCCTTGAGAAAGCTGAAGCAATTTTCTGGAATAGTAGTGGGAGAACAATTCTATCTTTAGAAAAAAGTCCAATCTAGAAATTAATCACATTTAAGTGTATTCTGAACTAGATATAGCAGTTTCTGCTCTGGAAAAAAGACAGTTGTAAAATGAAGCTCAGCTATTTCTTTTTACTCCCACCTTAATCTTCCCCTGAAATATTTTGTGATTTGTATGGAATGGTTCTTGCCTTTTATTTTATGGGGACAATCAATTGAAGTACTTCAGAACAGGCCTATGTTGGTAGGCAACCTATTGACCTGGTCCTAAGTTCATGAAGAGGGGCAGGATGTAGAGGGATAACTGGGGGATGCACTGAAACTGGAGTGAAAGAAGATTGGCATTTTTTGCAATTATTCGTTCAGACCTTTGGTATTAGCAATCTCTCTTCCTCTTGTCCATCTCCTGAGAAGGAAGGAAGGAAGGAAGGAAGGAAGGAAGGAAGGAAGGAAGGAAGGAAGGAAGGAAGGAGGGAGGGAGGGAGGGAGGGAGGGAGGGAGGGAGGGAGGGAGGGAGGGAGGGAGGGAAGGAAGGAAGGAAGGAAGGAAGGAAGGAAGGAAGGAAGGAAGGAAGGAAGGAAGGAAGGAAGGAAGGAAGGAAGGAAGGAAGGTCGATCCAAAGAGAGAAAAATAATGAGTGGACTTTATGCCTTTGACATCTAATGATCCTGAAAATATTTTTCCCTATTCAAACAGTCACATTGAAATTTTAATTTCTTTTTGGTTAAGGGGAAAACTATATCTCCTTCAGATACACATCTTAAGATTGTTTCTAACCTCAACAATGTTAGATTAACTATTCTTAAATTTATTTATATAGATATAGATATAGATAAATTTATATATATGGATATATATGGATAGACAGAAGGCCTACATCCACACTAACTGAGAAACAACTAGTTACCCAGCGCTTCAACATAGTGAAGAGGAAGCTGCTCTCACAACTTGAGATAGACCAACTCCACATTACAACCCGGACTCAAGCAGACCTAGAAGAACAAGCAGATGTGCAGCCAACACCTGAAGCTGGAATGTCACTGCCACCCCTTCCATTACAGAGCACAGCAGCTGATATGAGGCATAAGATCATGGATAAACTAGCTACAGTCAACCCTCGAGTTCGATTACCAAGGCTCAGTGGAGAAGTACCATCAGATAGTATGCTAGAAGATGCCAACAGAGCCCACCAGACAATCCCTACTACCACCATAACTGAAACCAATGAATTGGTATATGCTACAGCTGCTGTAATCCTGGAAATGCTTGGCTACATGATCAAGAAGAACAGCAGTACATACGCACCCTGGAAAATGAGATTGGAGGCTAAGATCAAGGCAACTCGGAGAGAAGTCAGTCAGCTGGTGGAACTACAGAAGCGTGTGGAGATTAGGGATAAGACTCAGCTACTGAAAAAAATACATGGGCCTGACTCCATCTGAAGCCCTGGAGACTGCTAAACAAAGGCTCACAGCACTGGCTGCCAGGCTAAGGAGATACACTAGAGAAGCAGAGGCCAAGAAGATAAATGCCCTGTTCTCCAAAGAACCATCCAAAGTGTACTCCCAACTGCAGTGCAACCACAGAGTAACAGCTGAGCCACCAGCAGCGGAAACTGAACAGTACTGGAAGAACATATGGGAGAAAGAGAAGACACATAACACCAGTGCAAAGTGGCTGCAGGATCTGAAAGCAGACCACAGCAATCTCCCAGAACAGGAACCAGTCACCATCACATTAGCAGACATCCAACAGAGGGTCAAGAACATGAAAAGCTGGACAGCACCTGGCCCGGACATGATTCACACCTACTGGCTAAAGAAACTAACAGCAGTGCATGAATGCCTAGCAGCACAGATGAACCAACTGCTAGCACCAGGCTCCCACCCGGACTGGCTAACACAAGGAAGGACAGTGCTGATCATGAAAGACCCCCACAAGGGAACAGCATCATCCAACTACTGGCCAATAACCTGCCTCCCCACAACATGGAAAGTTCTTTCAGGCATCCTAGCTGCCAAGCTACAAGACCATATGGGCCAGTACTTGAGCACAGCTCAGAAGGGCATTGGGAACAACACCAGAGGCTCAAAACACCAGTTACTCATAGATAGAGCAGTTGCCCAAGACTCAAGGTCTAGGCAGACCAATCTGAGCACAGCCTGGATTGACTACAGGAAAGCCTATGACTCAATGCCACACACATGGATCTGTGAATGCCTGGCACTATACAAAGTCAACAGGACACTAAGGACCTTCCTCAAGCACTCAATGGGACTGTGGAAGACAACACTGGAAGTGAACTCAAGACAGCTCGCACAAGTGACCATCAAGTGCAGCATATACCAAGGTGATGCACTGTCCCCACTGCTGTTCTGCATAGGCTTAAACCCCCTCAGCCAGATAATCACAAGGTCTGGATATGGGTACAAGTTCAAGAGTGGAATCACCATCAGCCACCTCCTCTACATGGATGACATCAAGCTGTATGCTAAGAGTGAATGAGACATCGACTCACTGATCCACCTGACACGGATCTACAGCAAGGACATTGGGATGTCATTCGGACTGGAGAAGTGTGGCAGGATGATAGTAAAGAGAGGGAAGGTAGTTAAGACCGATGGAGTGGAACTACCAGTGGGCCACATAGCAGACATAGAGACCAGCTATAAATACCTTGGTGTCCCACAGTCACACGGGAACCATGAGGAGGAGGCAAGGAAGACAGCAACATCCAAGTACCACCAAAGGATAAGACAGGTCCTGAAGAGCCAGCTCAATGGGAAGAACAAGATCCATGCCATCAACATGTATGCCCTGCCAGTCATCAGATACCCTGCCGGTATAATGAGCTGGCCAAAGGAAGACATGGAGGCTGCCGATGTGAAGACCCGGAAGCTCCTCACAATGTACGGAGGTTTCCACCCCAAGTCCAACACCCAGAGACTGTACACCAGCCGCAAAGAGGGCGGGCGGGGTCTGATGAGTGTCAAAGCCACTGTCCTGGATGAAACCCGGAGTATCCAGGAGTACATCAGTAAGATGGCACCCAAAGATAAGCTGCTGAGAGAATGCCTCAGGCAGCAGCAGACATGGGAGGAAGTTCAAGCGGAGGAAATACCACGGCAAGACCAGCCGCTGCATGGGATGTACCATCGACAAATAGCTGAGGTGGCTGACATTGGGAAATCCTATCAGTGGCTAGAAAGGGCCGGACTAAAAGACAGCACTGAGGCACTGATCATAGCAGCACAAGAACAGGCACTAAGCACCAGATCCATAGAAGCAGGGGTCTACCACACTAGACAGGACCCAAGGTGCAGATTGTGCAAAGAGGCCTCAGAGACAGTCCAACACATAGTGGCAGGGTGTAAGATGCAGGCAGGAACAGCGTACACTGAACGGCACAACCAAGTAGCTGGCATTGTGTACAGGAACATCTGCACAGCATATGGGCTAGACTCCCCCAAGTCCAGATGGGAGATTCCACAGAAGGTCGTGGAGAATAACAGGGCTAAGATCCTGTGGGACTTCCAGATCCAGACGGACAGGCAGGTACTGGCTAATCAACCAGACATCGTGGTAGTAGACAAAGACCAGAAGACAGTGGTAGTGATAGATGTAGCAGTACCAAGTGACAGCAACATCAGGAAGAAGGAGCATGAGAAGCTGGAGAAGTACCAGGGCCTGAAGAAGGAAATCGAGAGGATGTGGAAACTCAAGGCCAAAGTGGTCCCGGTGGTGGTAGGAGCACTTGGGGCCGTGACTCCTAAGCTGGGAGAGTGGCTCCAACAGATCCCAGGAACAACATCAGAGCTCTCTGTGCAGAAGAGTGCAGTGCTAGGAACAGCTAAGATACTGCACAGAACCCTCAAACTCCCAGGACCCGAGATTGAGGAAGACACATACCACCCATAGGGGTGAGAAGGGAATTTATATATATATATATATATATATATATATAATTTTGTAACTGTTCCTTTCATATCCAAAATGTTCCGAGGGAAGAAATAACTACAGTTCCTTACAAGATTTTATGAGCCCAAAATATTTTGCTCTCATTTATAGCTAAAGATTAAATACAAGCAACAGGGTTTTTCACTTGCCTGTCTCTTATTTAGCAACATTTGTACTTTGAATAATCACATGGACTATCCTTTAGTACCAAAGACTCCTTGAGTTTAGCTTAAAATGCCTTCCATATTTAAAAATATGGGGGATTATTCTCTACCCATATTGTCATTCAAGCTGGTATTTTTTGAGTTCTGTTGGAGTTTTACTGATCTTCAAATCAGCATTACAAAGTAGGAAAAGCAAAACAATAAAACCTTGGGGGTGGTCACAAAGAAGAAAATGTTGTTCAATTTTATGTGTTTTCTCAGAGGCAGTATTAGTATGACCTTTACATTTCAAATTTAAAAATACATCCCCTGTAATCAAAGGCAGCTAACGCAACCCGCATGTGTGAAATATATACAGAAGAGGCAACTCAGCACAACTATTTTCTTCCCCTTTATTGTGGCTGTACGTATTGACAAGAACATTTTTTCTCATAACTGTTTGTTTTTTATATATCAGCTTCTAAATTTAATATTAATAAAAAAGAGGGAAAAGAGCAAAAACATCATCATTAACAAAGGAAAACCATCAAGCTACAGGAACAGGAAAAAAAGAAGGAAAACATGATATTGCATATAGAGAAAATAATTTGGTCCCAATTTTAAACACATCATTAAACTTTCACCTTGTGGAATACTACTGATATCGATTCATTATTTTCATTACTTTGATGCAGAACCAATTCAAAAAAGGAGGTGAACATATAACAGTTATCCAAAATTGTAAATCTAGAGTTATACTTTGTCCAGCGTTACAAAGCTGTGCGTTGTTTTATTATTTGTTTGTTTGTTTTGTCCCATGCTCAGTAGCTATACAGTTTTTCATATGGGGTGAGTTCAAAATTGTTGGTATGTTGATCTCTCGAACAGCATATTAACAAGCTGAAGGGTATTAAATAAAAACAAGGCACAAGGAGACAAACCTATATCTTAAGAATAAGGGTCTGCCGTCTATTTTAAGCATGCAGCAGAGTGAGATTGACACCCAATCCTTTTAAAACATTCTTTGAAGTGGCCAAGAAATCTAAAAGAAAAACTTTTGAAATTTGAATGAGTTTCATCTTAAGATCATTAGAAACATACTTAATATTATTTAAGAACTTGCCCATTAATAAATTTTAATACATTGCTATTAATAATAATAACTTGTTAATGTGGTATATTTCAACACTTTATACCAGAGATTGTGCCAATAACTTGTATCTACCTTACCTACATTCTTCAATTATTTAACAAAAATAAAGTAAACTTAGAATCATCCAAGTCTTACTGCAGTACTGGCAATACTTCTGGAGTTTTAGATGCTATTGCATCTGGCCCAAATTGGGAATTCTGGAGATATTTTACTCTAATATATTGTCCTTTCACAGTTTTAGGCATTCTAAAGCCCTCTTGAAATCATTCAAATGGCTTAAAAACTTTATTGGCAATAAGCTGATCTAAAATATTAATACCCCTACTTGCTCATGGATTCTAAAAAGAGAGGTATATGCTAGTTTCAAACTGGGTTTATCCCAGAGGGTCAATTTATCACCTTTATAGGGTCAAAAGTATATTTCGGTTCCAGTATCTTCCCAATGTTCCTTATAGCTTTTAATGCAAGAATATAGAGTTATTTTTAAAACTGGAGCCAGGTCCCTGGCATTATATCAGAGGAATCACATAATAACTTCTTAATTATTCTCATTGCATTTTTTTTTCTTTTTACTTGGCCCCTTGTGTTCCATAGAGAAAGTGAAGTCAAAATAGATATCCTATGTTAAAACGGAAAGTAAGGAAAGCTAAAACCTCCATCCTCATAAGATAGCAATAGTTTAAAGAAAGAAAATCTAGGGGTTTATCCTACCCGTAGAAAATTTCTGATTTTCTGAATGATCTCCTTAAAGATATTAGCCTAGAGATATTAATCTTGAAATAATGTTTTTATAACACTTATCTTTCCCATAAACTTTATAGGATTTTTAACCATGTATTGGTATTATTTTTTATCTGAGACAAGATATTGGATACTGTATATTTACCTCCACAAATGAAGAAAGTTTCCTGGGAATCATTAAAAGAAACCAAACAACAAGAGAAACCATATAGGAGTCTTTAGGAAATATGAGACCTACTTTAATTAATTGCATAAACTAATAAATTATCAAACCATTGGACAACATCAATAAAAGTATAGAAAATACATAATTATGTTTGTGACATAATATATCATCTGCATATAAAAACGACAAGTTCAACTCCTGGCACCTATATTCAAAATGTCTTCTGTCTGTCCAGTATGGCAGGATAATTATTCAAACGTCATTTTTTAAAGGAGGAAATAAAGGACATCCTTGACCACATAGTGATTCTATTAATCAGAAAGGAGGAAATTCATACTGAGGTAAAATTTGTTTCAAAAATACCACTTTGTCTTATCAAAGGACTAGATTGTTGTTTATGCAGTACATATTATAAATGAGGACAGAAATCCATACATGTAGACATGAGAGAACTATTGTGAAGTATATCCTATAATATTCAAGACCCTCATGACTAATCGTGTTGGAGCCAGCCATGACCAGTCAGTAGTTATCAGAATGAGTCTTTCACTTCTGAAATGGCAAGTGTATTGCTATATCATTAGGCCTGGAGAACTGTCCCTAATCAGAGTCTGCAAATGCAACAAATGGACTCTGCTCTTAGAAAGGCAAAGCAAAATGTCCTCAATGTGTTAGAATGATTTAATTAATCCAATTACTTGGATTACCCTAATTACTTGGGAGATAATTCTCAGGGGATGTCAGTCACTTCACTAATTCAGTTCTTGGTTTTTAAAAATGAAGCAATCATGAATTGTGGAAATTTCATAATGATCACCTGTATCCACCATTGTAGAAGGCAAGGCCTTTATAAATCATTCATTATGGGAGATTACAAAAAAAAAAAAAAGCATCCTAATTTCTTAAAATAAACATTTAACTGATATATTTATTTCTCAGGACTCCATGGCCAGGGGAAAAACTCAAAGCTTCCCTTTCCTTCCAGCCTTTACTGCTTTTTATGGTAGTTGTTTTGTCTAAAAAGTAATCAAGAAGTATTTGGAGGGAAAATCTAACAATAGCCATAAACCAGAGGAGGTTTTTTAGGGTTTTTTAATATGTTTTTAATTATTTATAGTTTTTAGCCATCTGGGAGAGAACTGTGTTTTTATTGTGAGCCGCCCAGAGTCACCCGTTGGGGGAGATGGGCGGCATACAAGCCGAATAAATAAATAAATAATAAATAAATAAATAACAAGCTGATTTGTAAAATTAGAAATGTTCACAGGTGGTGTCAAGTTGAAATCTTGAGATATTTTAATATTTCTCCATCAAGCAAACCTATGAAGGTCAGGAGAGGACTTAATTAAAATACATTTTTTCACTACAGAGTCTTGACTGCTAATTGGCAGAGGCACAAATCCACCAGTGCTATCAGGCACATCTTAGAATGTGTTCTTAATACCCAAAATGCAAGTTAGCATCAAAATAGTCTAAATAAATAAACAGATTCTTCTTTTATATATGACATCTTTTGCTCCCCTAGATCATATTCTAAAGAGAAAGCTCCATGATATGCCATATCATCTCAGAAACAAAAGGAATTGCAGAATGAATATTGTATACGTTTCACCTACCTGCTCTGTTCATTTTGATTGGGTTCTATTCCTTCCTCAGCCCAGAACACTGAAATCATTGAGAATCATAGAATTGGAAGGTGCCCCAAGCTAAGGGTAGAAATAAAGTATCTCCCAAAGATGGGTTCCTAGCCTCTGCTGAAACACATCTAGTGAAGGTGTGCCCACCATCCCTCTGGATAATTGGTTCCACTGTTGAATTTCTCTTTCTGGTAAGATGATTTTCAGCATTCATTCAGAATTTGCCATCTTGTAACTTAACCATTAGCAATAAATGTGATGAATAAAATAACAACAACAATAGATGGGTGTGGAATGTTACAAGTACACCAGACAGTTGAAGAAGAAAAAAGGGCATTGGAAGAATATCTGAAGGACAGTGAAGAAGATGCACTGAAGCTAATATACCATGAAGGCTTACTGAATACCAAAGAAAGCAAATTGGCCTATAAGAAAGACCAAATGAAGAATAGAAAAGAGACATGGCAAGGCAAAGTATTAAATGGCCAGTACACACAAACACACACACACACAAACCTAGCAGGCAAAGCAGATAACAACAAGACCTAGCAATGGCTAAGAGCAGGAAAGTTGAAGACAAAGAGGGGCTACTTCTGGTTGCACAAGACCAAGCCTTAAGAACAAATGCACATAAAGCCAGAATTGAGAAGACAGCAACAGACAGCAAATGCTGCCTCTGCAAAGAAGCTGAAGAAACAGTGGACCACCTAGTTAGCTGCTGCAAGATCACACAGATTGACTACAAACATGGCATGACAAAGTAGCAACAATGGTGCATTGGGATATCTGCAAGAAACACCATTTGTCTGCAAGCAAGAACTGGTGGTACTACAAAACAGACAAAGGAATAGAAAATGAAGAAGCTAAAGTGCTCTGGGACTTTAGAATTCAAACAGACAAGCACCTGCCACACAACACCCCAGACTTAACAAGTGTTGATAAGAAAGACAAAAAAGTCTGGATAGTGGACATTGCAATACCTGGAGATAGCAGAATAGAAAGAACTGGAGAAAATCGCAAAATACAAAGACCTGCAAACAGAAATAGAACAACTATGGCAAAAGAAAGCAAAGATAGTACCAATAGTAATAGGCACCTTAGGTGCAATCCCAAAACATCTGGAGCACCACTTGAACACCATCGGCATTGCCAAAATCACCATTAGTGAATTGTAAAAGGCAGCTTTACTTGGAACAGCTTATATCCTGCGACAATACCTCTAACGCCATCAAACAACATCTGCCTGTCCCAGGTCCTTGGGAAAGACTTGATTGGTAGATAAAAATGCCAAATCCAGTCTAAACATCCGGCTGATTATGCAACCAACAATAATATCCACCCAGAGTTCTCACCCGATGCACAAATCACCAGGCTCAAATTACCCTACTTCAAACCCATTATGCAAAGACTCAGCTCTCTGGAAAAGGCTGTAATGTTGGGAAAGGTGGAAGGAAAGAGAAGACGAGGCCAACCAACAGCAAGATGGACACATTCAGTTACAGTGGCAATGAGTGCACCGTTGGGAGACCTGAAAGAACAGGTTAGGGATAGATCATCATGGAGAAGATCTATCTATGTGGTAGCTATGAGTCAAAAATTACTTGATGGCACATAATCAAACAATCATTAATAATATTTATATGCCACCTGACTCTCAGTGGCTATGGGCAGTTTACAAATTGTTAAAAACATTTAAAAACAAGAAAACAACACAACACAAAAGAAACAAAGATGGCAGAGATGACAAACCCAGATGGGAACAAAGAAAAAGAAGAAAGCAGGCTTCAGTCATCCTTGCCAAAGGCTTGGATGAAGAGCCAGGTCTCCAGGGCCCTTTGAAATACCAGTAGGGTGGGGGCTGTTCAAATCTTAGAGGGAACCTCATTCCAGAGTGCAGGTGCTGCTACAGAGAAGACATGCTTCCATGGTCTCAAAAGATAGTATTCTTTAATTGATGAACCTGGACCATGCCAACCCTGCCACTTCAGTTGGCCAGGGACATACTATGGGAGTCAGGTAGTCCCTCAAGTATTCAAGTCCTATGCCATGTAGGGCTTTATAGGTGACCACTAGCATCTTGAATCATATCTGAAAGCCCACTGGCAACCAGTGCTGCTTGTGAAACAGAGGTGTTACATGAGGATACTGAGGTATGCCCATCACTGCCTGTGCCACTACATTCTGGACCAGCTGAAGCTTCTGGGTGGTCTTCAAGGGCAGCCCCATGTAGCATGCATTGCAATAGTCAAGCTGTGAGGTGACTAGGACATGAGTGAGTGGCTGAAGGGCCCCTCAGTCTAGGAAAGGATGCAACTGGTGCACCAGATGAAGCTGTGCAAAGGCCTTCCTGGCCACAGTTGCCACCTGCTCATCAAGCAGGACATTTGTGTCTAGGAAACCCCCCCAAATTACACACCACCCTACTACACTTACTATGTCTATCTGACACATATTTTCTTCCTTACTCTGAAATGTAACTTTGATAGTCTTAAATCAGAGATGAGCTACTGTATATAGGCCCAAGGGACTGATAGAGCTAATAGATTTCAATGATTGTACAAAAATAGAGCTAAAATATTACCATCATCACCACATGTCTGTTATCTATAATAACAATGTCTGTGTCTATATGCCTATAACAATAATGTCTATAACAATAATAACAATCTATTATAATTGTTTTATAGCCTGTTCTGAAGAATGCTCAGTGAATGCTAGTACTTCAGAGTCCATTGTCAATTATCCCAAAGCCTATTTGTTATTATCCAAATACCACGATAATATATATGTTAAGAAAAGAAGTGAAGAAAAGAAAGGAAGCATAGAATTGTAACTTCTGCTGTTCTTTCTATGTAGTAATTCCCACCTTATTCTTTCCCCTCTCTCTTTAACCCTTTCTAATCCCCAAATCCATAAATCAACTCAGTCTTTTCTTCTTTCAGCAAAAAGGCTTCCAAGTCTTTTAAAAAAGTCTTTAGCATTTTTTTCCTGACCAAACTGATCAGCTTTGCCATTTCCACTTGTGTTTTCCAAATTTCATACGTTCCGGAAACCAAGAGGCAATGGATTTGACTCAGAATAGCATTTCAGAATTTCCTGACTCTCACAAGTATCCACATTTTTTTTTCTTTTTTGGCAATTTCCTTATAGCTGCTTTGCAGTTTCTTGACCTGGTTGTCTAGCAGAGGTAATTGGGCCCTGTAGCCTGCTCCTCACTTGATATCTGGGGGCTGCAGCATCAGATATGGCTCTTCTTGATCTAGGAAGTGGGCAATCTGATATGGAAAACTGTTTTCCAGTTTTGACCATTCGGAATGGGGAGTTGGGATGTTCTTGGTTTGATTCTCTTAATTAAGACCTGTCTGGCATGGGAGACCCTGACATGTTACCACAGCCTAGTTTCATTGAGGATCTTAAACCTTGCTGCCATGGCAAAGCGGCATCCCGTTATTATTACGGTTGATCACACAGCCAGATGTTTTGACTGGATTTGGCATTTTTATCCACCTGTCGAGTCCTTCCCAAGGACCTGGGATAGGCAGATGTTGTTTGATTATTATTTTAGATGATGATGATGATTTTAGAAAGAGCTGTGAAAACACCTTAAATGTAACATTTTATTTTTTTAACAGTTGTGAAGTTTGGGTCAGTTACATATTTTCATCTTTCTGATGAATTAGTTTTCTGTATATACCTAGGTCGACAAAGGATAATGGTGTTAGGAGATTTACTCTAAGGGAGGTGCAGGTCAGGGGAATAGCAAACTCAGTACAAGGGAAAGAACAATTCATCTAATTACCACTTTGGTATAGAGTTTGATAGGACAGATAAAGCTTATTAACAGATAGCAATTTCACATTGTGAATCTGATTATCAAAGCCTTCTGAGACCCCCTATTATGGATTAGTTCATGTTCAATCTTTTGTTGCAGTATATTTGACATGCTGAAAACTGTGATAAAAATTGCTAACCGTATTTTGCATTATTGGCTTATTTTTTGTGTGCAGCCTATGTAAAACCTTTTAACATATGGAGCTAATTCTGCATAACTAAAAATTATACAGTAGCGCACTTCTGAAAGATTATTCAAATGCAGACTTTGCAGGTTGATTCAGAATATGTTGTTACTGCAAAAAATAAGGTGATATCCTACCCATTCCAAGAATAAAATAGAACCATACCAGCAATCAGATCTTTCTTCAAGGCTAGCAAATGAACAATGATCCTGTGTCTAACGATAAACCCTGGAAACAACACGGTTTATCCTCCAATATATTGTTGCTGCTTTCCAGCATCTCCTGTCTCAAGTGATTCCCTCACTATTTAATATTAGAGCATACTGTTACATGGTTCAGTTTGGAAAAGCCAGTAAGATAATAGTTTAGGTACTGTAAACATTAAGAGATTCTTATTAAGAGTAAGTGAAGTTTGACAGTAATGCAGTAAGAGCACAGCTACCAGATCTCTGAACAGGCAAAGGAGGACACAGACAACTGGAAAGGAGGACAAATGGGGAGAAAGGAGGACATGCTGGTTTACAAAAATTACACCGAAAATCTGCCCCCCCCCCCTAAAATGTACTCAGGCCTACATGTATATGAAATTACTTTTTCCAGCATCAGAAAGACTGGTTTTTCAATTGCAATATTTTCCCCACAAATCTTTATTTTCCAGAATGTATGCTAACTATAATACAGAATCGATGAAGACGTGCTTTCAAATTTCACCAAAGAAACATAGGATGAGTCATGAGATCTACCGACTACAGTGATCCTAGATTTGAAGGGGCTGGATCGAAGGTGATTGCTGGAATCAGGAAATAAATAATGTAAATCTAGACTGTGAAATCTGTCGACAGACAAGGGAAAAAAAGAGAATTTACAAGGTCACAATACACAAAAGCTTGAATGACTACTGTGAAAACAGTCCCAAACAAAACAAAACAAGACAATAAACAGCTGGAGATATTTTGTCGGACATCTGGAAACCCTAAGTAAAAGGGATTTGTGGAGTCCTTGGTGCTTTCTAAGCTTGGTTGTTTGCCTGCAGATATTTCATTACCCCATTCAGGACCATCTTCAGCAACGTTGCCTAGTTGGGTAATGAAACATCTGCAGACAAATAACCAAGCTCAGAGAACACCAAGGACTCCACAGTTCAACCCTGAGCTACAGATATTGTCTTCTTGTGATGGAGGGCATGAGCAGGGAAAATTCTGGAATGGAGCTTCAAGATTGCCAGGAGGGGGGAGAGACATTCCAGGGGAAGCACTTCCTCAGTCCCCAGCCGGAGTGTGGGAAGGCCAAGAGAAGGCCTCCCTAGGGCCTCATGGTTATAGTTACTGTTGTGGTGGTGTAGATTTAGTCTGGTGAGATTCTGTCTATTAGTTGTAAGCTAATAAAGGAGCTAAACTGTTCTGGACTGTCTCACTGTTGTTCTTGGGCTGAACTTGACACTTCTATAAGAGGGATTTCTCATTCATTAGAGGTCTATGCTGGTCCACAATTGGGAATGCTGTAGGATTGGATTATCTGCATCAAATTAGAGCGTGGAGTTGATAGCCACTTTTGATCCTATGTTTCAATGACACCAGGAACACTACTTAAATATTATTGAAATTTGTCAATTTGAACAGATTTTTTAAAGTGTCAAATACCAGTTTTGGTATTTGCACTGATTGGTTTTGGTCTTCAGATTGCACAAATATCCAGAATGAGATTGTAGGGATAAGATAGGAATTTAAGTGAAAAATAGTGTGATCTAAAGCTTATTTATCATCAACTCACAATTCATTTCATTTATGAACATTGATGGCTTTCAGTTAATTAAAGAATGCTGCTGGATCATATATTATAAGAGTCTTCAGCAGGAAGTTATCTGGCTTATTTTAAAATCAAAACCAGGAAGAGATATTTCTGAGTTATATTAAAATTTTACTTGTGGATGAAAATCCTAAAATTACAAAGCCAACAGCCAGATTTTTAACTATGGCTATAAAAACAAGGTTTTTAGTAACAAATCAATGAGTTGGGGTTTAAGTGTATTATGTAATATTTATTAAATATTTTACTTGTTAAACTGTTTTATCTAATACCAAACTTTACGCTATATTTGTAATTTACTATTTGGGCCTTTTGGCTGTAAATAAATTGATTAATTAGAGAATGCCCTTCCTTTCACACACAGACATACTTGCAGAGATATCCTATCTTGGCCTGAAATTATGTACGCAAATATTTGAATTATATCAAGTTCTATACTTCTTGCTTTTTCATTACTCAGACGTAGAATACACATTCATCACCCTACTTTCCTCTGGGTAAGCAATCTTATGCAAGGTGTGAAAAAGCATTAAAAAAATTATAACCCAAAAAGTAAAGTAAAGTAAAATAAAATAAAATAAAATAAAATAATTAAAACCATGGGATAAGAAAAAAGGGAAATAGAGAAAAAACTAATTTATATCAGTGCTATTCACTAGACTATTCCATATCTTTATACCCTTGCTTCTACTGTGTGCTTACACTGCTCCATTCACTTTTATTCATCATAAACAATATTTGTCACAAACAATCAACTCAATCATGCTTTTAAAAGAATATTCATTATTTTGCTGTGGATATGTATGATTAGATATTTTATTCAGAACCAACAGACCTTTTTTCTGATTGGTTGCTGGACTGTTATCATTCTCATTCAGACTTGGATCATGGATCTCCAAATGGCCCAATCGCTTTTTCTGTACTTTCTCATCTCATTCTCACCTATTGCATCACCTAGCAGAGTAATGTTCGTGTTTACTGAGAACATTACATATCCGCCCCCCTCCCAAACTTCTATCTGGTTCTTCCATTACCATAATTCAATGGAGCACAACATGTAATTATCACCAACCTATGGATTTCAACTTTCATATCCATGCACAACAACACAGATGACTCCATTTCATACTTTCTAACATATATATTAGCCCTTTCCTTCATGATTAAACCTATACCTTTTCTTCCCTGCATGTGTTCATCAACCCCACATCACAAGATTACACCACCTTCATTCAGAGCTATTGCATCCTTACCCTTCCTCTTAATTTCACAGACCCATAGGATACCATTTTTCTTTATTTCTCTTCTTTCATTCATAAATTCATGTTCTTTTTTTTTAAATTAATTAATTTATTTATATATCAAATTTGTCACTGCCCATCTCATTGGAAAAAATGACTCTGGGTGATTTACAGAGAAGCTAAAATCAGTTAAAAATACAATATAAAATAGACCTAAATAAATAAGAAACAAATATAGTCCAAGAGCTAATGTTAATTGGCAAACAGCTCAGGGAGCATCATCAGGGTGCCAGCCACCCACAAGGTTGATTAAAATTCTTGTTGCCCCACACAAGGTGGCAGAGCCAGGTCTTTAGTCCTTTCCAGAAAGCCAGAAAGGACTAAATCATTTACACTTTTTATTTTCTAAGCCATAATCTTTCATGGATGTCATCAAATGAGCCCATGGATTTTTGACCTTCAGGACCCATTACTGGTTTGGTGAACTAAGGTCTTCACATAATGCTTTTTATTAATATAGAGAAGGTATAGACTAGGTCAGTTTTTCTCTGTTGTCTGAGGAGCGTGGTCTGAGGAGCTCTGGGATTTTGATTTCACGGACTCTCACAAGGGTCCATGAAATCAAAATTATTTGCCAAATATTGGAGATATTTGCAAAAATTTAAAACAATGTTTCTGTTCTCATTATTTTTTTATTTGTACAAAGGTATTCCTGAAAAATATTTTATTTATGTTAATATCTAACGGGTTTAATATTTTTATTTTTACATGATTGAATAAATAAACATTCTATGACTTTGTCAATTTTGATTTTTAATACGATAAATATTGATACAAAGAAAAGCTCTTTTGGAGTCCTCCATAAATTTTAAAAGTGGGAAGAGGTCCTGAGAGCCAAAAGTTTAAGAAACACTGGACTAGTTGTCCACCTTTAGTCATATCCATGCCATCTGAAGAATCCCCTACAGTAATGATGGTATCAGTCACTTTTGACCCATTCAAATACTCAAGTCACATTTTTATTCCAAATCTGTGGATGTTATTCAATGCGAAGTAGAACTTCTGACCTCCTTGCAGGCCAGGATGCTCTTGCCTGTGTCCCACCAACCAGGAGTTACAGTACATGCAGTTTACTGATATGCTCAGGATACTGCGCTGTTTACTTCAGAATGAACTAATAAATAAATGCTGCATTATAAATTATTATGGCAGCTGCCATGTTAAACGCAATTGCATTTCCCAGAAGGAACTTGCCATTCCAAAGAACATCCCTTCCTAATAACATCGTTCTGATAATGCCTTTAACCCTTCACCCTTTAATCATCTAATAATTGTAAATGATGGGAATACAAGATCAAGGTAGTTAAGTAGAATAACAGGCATTGGATTTCTGGGTGATTATAACATTCCTCTGGGGGAGAGGATGGTACTGTAATGCAGAAGGCCAAAGAGTAAAGCACTTCAACCACCTGAGGCTCCCTTTAATTGCCCTGAAATGCACAGCTTGTCATATCATGTTGCTGTTATGCATATATTAAAGAAGTAAAGTGGCATTTATATGTGAAGAGAATTCACGGCAGACAGATATTGTCACCCGCAGAAAGTAGGGTGATCATTGATCTTCCCCCTTCCTAAATGGAGAAATCTTGTGACAATAAAAAGTAATTTGTATTTTAATTAACATTTCCTTCTGCTCTATCCCCACCCCACCCCTGTACACCTGTAAACTGCAGCCTGTTTTGCAATGATCGAAGTGTGGTTGGTTGGGAACTGTTGCTGGCATCGTACGTTGTCATCTTACAAATAAAAAAAGGCACTAAGCTATTTGATATTAGAACAGCTGGTAATGTCATTTTTGTTAATGTCTTTAACTTCATTTTTAACAAAGCAGCAGATGTTCCTCACAAAAAAGTCATTTTCTTCTTTCAGCCAAATATATGAAATAGATATACATGCTACTGTTAAAACTGAGAATGGGAGAGCTGACCTGCCAACTGAGTGAACTTTGAGAGAAGTCCAAATTTTTTAAATATAGGGTTGACTTAAACAGTTGCTCCCAGATGAAAAGCTCTTTCCTGTGGTGAGAACCTTCCATACAAACTGGAAATAACACGTCCTTTCTCATTTGAGAACATCTTCATTTTTGGCCCGGTTGAATATTTTCAGTAGCTGTGGTAAAAAAAAAAAAAGTGCTCCCTTATCACTGACACAGCCATATAATTCTGTTTTTAATGTTTCATCGTATTAAGACTCAATCATGCACAGCTTTTTTTTAGTATGCTGAACAGGGATTAGACTGCCTAGAGACTTGGTGCAGTGGCATACAAATGTAAGTACACAGATAAACAAACAACAGGAAGTCACTGAGGATAATTTACTGATGTTACCCAAGTGACTTAATGGCATTCCTCTAAAAAGGAACAAATCTTTATTAACCAATCCCTGAATTTCTCTGTGTGTGTGTGTGTGTGTGTGTGTGTGTGTGTGTGTGTGTGTGTGTTTAAGCTAGCAGTTACATGTACTCCAAAGAATGAAATAAGGGTGGGGGAGAATTTCAAGGTCAATCATTTTGTGGTTCTTGAAATGTTAAGCTGGTTAATGTTAAGTACACGTCTTGCTTCAGGGCACCTGAATACATAATTCAGTATCTTACATTCTGAAAACTGTAAACCTGGAAGGAGCCTACAACGGATTCGAAGATAGTTGTAAGAGCAACTTTGTATTTTGATGAATGATTAATCACCACCAACTGTTTAAAAAAACCTTATTTATTTATTTATTTATGCATGCATAGCTCCCTTTCTGCAAGTGTTACTCCCAATATTTTGTGGGGGAGGGGAGGCGAAAGATTTGCTTTTATTGCATGAGGGTACAGCGTGACTGGATATCTTATCTATTTGGTTTCAGAATCTACTCAAAATAAGAAAATGTTGAGAAATGAATGAGTAGCCTTATGCTCAGCTTTAATTGGGCATTATAGAGACCTTTTGGTGACTCTGGCAGGTCTCTAGATTACAGAGAGCTCTGACAGGGAACTATGTTCATGAAGGTCTGGTCACGCCAGGAGGGAAAAGGTTATTTGTTAATTTCTAGATTAAATAGACTGAAAAAATATTCCGAAGTCTGTGGCAGATATTCCAAACTGGCGTCTTTCAGATATTTTGGAAGTAGAACTCCCAGAATTCCCATCTTCCAAGGGCAACGGGAATTACAGTCTCATTATACATGGACTGAGGTAGGAACTGAAGCAAGAAGCAGAAGTCAATGATGGGGCATATATTCTACATGTAGAAGGTCCTGGATCTAATCTATGACTTCTCTATGAATAAGACTTCTGCTAGAGCACTGTTTCTCAAGCTCAGCAGCTTTAAGATGTGTGGACTTCAGCTCCCAGAATTCCCCAGCTGGCATGCTGGCTGGGGAATTCTAGGAGTAGAAGTCCACACATCTTAAAGCTGCTGAGCTTGAGAAACACTGTGATAAAGTTGTTACTAGTCCAAGTAGAGCATTGTAATCTGAATTAGGCAGTTTCTGAACATGAATGATCTATATTTGTACCAGGTAGTTTCCTGTGTTCCAATCAACTTCCATTCTGAGTCATCAGGATGCATCTGGCTCACCAGATGGGCAACCATTTAGGCAGGCCAAAGACTTACAGCATCGGAACACTTTGAATCATTTCCCATGCTCATAACCTTCAAATAATAAGACATTTGGGCATTTTTGTATGTGAATAAAGCTCTGTGGTTTAGTTGCCACAACGATAGTTTTCTGCTTCACTTTGCTGCCAAGTAAAACTTTTCAAAGCATTTTGCACCAAGTGGCCATTTTGTAGGTACTAGTCTAGATATGGATGGAAGTTAGTCTAGAATCTGATTGGATTCAGAAATGTTAAAAAAAAAAAAACCTTTCCATATCAAAACCTAACTGAGTCCTTTTCCTTGATTTAGAGATTGAGTGAGATATAATGGGTTCTAAGGTTTTTTAGATTCAGCTTTTTGCTGAACTTTTAACAATAGTGTCAACCTATTTTTCTTAATCTCAAGAAATACAAAATATCTGAAGTGGCAAAATTTGCAGTTTTAAGCATCCTTTGTTCAGTAGGATTATTAATAAAAGGTGTCAGCCATCTCTGAATAAATATGGGTAAGGCAGGGATGAAGAAATACAAAAGATTAGTAGGGCAGAAAGAATCCTGAATGAAGTGTTAATTATTTTTTGGAATAGGAATAGGAGAAAAGCAGACAAGCAGAACAGGAAAACACTGATAAAATTTACAAAGTAACAAACAAATCTTTGTATGAATGCATGAGGAAGAAATATGCACACAAACAAACAAATTCATCATTTGGAAATACTGTTGAAAAAAACTTGATCAGAAATTTTGATTAGCAAATAGTAAACCCTTTCATTCCCTGAGGATCTCCTCTTCTTATTTGTATACAGTATGTAGAATAGGGCCCAGAGATTACTATTTGTGGGATAACTTTATTTAGAAACCTTAAGTGATGGGATCTCCTTGCAGGATTATGTTCAGGTGCACCAGATATTTAAGGTTTCAAGCAAAAAGGCACTTTTGCAAGTTCACAATTAAAAATGCTGTAGAAATCAAATCAGTGTGGGAAAAGCCATTTTCCATTTTGGAAAATCCTTTTAGACACATTAGTGCCCTTCCCAAAATCAGTAGACTGTCATCCTGTAAAAGCCAAAAGTTTATGGTAAAAAAACAGTGGATATACATCTTTCATTAAAAGAATAAAAAGCTGGACTGGTAGCTGGAGGAAAAGGAAATACTTCTTTGGGAGCTTGACCTTGCTGTGGCTGTGGTAGTGTGGAAGATTGGAGGGAAAATGAGTGGTGTCCATGAGATTATGCCATGTTGGGAGAGTATGATCAGGCCATGCAACACCAAAGGACTGATCATTTCAGTGGCCATACCTTTAGTTGGGCACTTCAGTGGACACTATCTTTCATAGTACAGTTGAAGCCCAGCATGGAGGACAGCAGGAGCCAAAGTGGAAATGGTGGCAGATGGAGAAACCGACCACCAATGTTCTACCATCAACAGGCCAAATTGGAATAAGAAAAACATTTGGAGTTCTGCAGTAGAATGGCTATCAGGATGAGGTGAAAAGGCTGGGAAGAGACAGGACTTGCTTTAATGGGGAAGATGATGAAGGCTGATTGGATGTTTTTTTCTGATTCCTCTAGCAGTTAGGTAGCTGTAACTCAGGCCTTCAGAATGGTGGAATGATGGAATAAATAACCCTGAAAGAAGATGTTTATCTGGATGCTTGATGGCCAGGATTCAGATTGGACTGTGGGACAGAAGCTATGCTATTCATTCTCATGGATGACTTGTAGGACCTGGATGTGGGGAGTACAATTATTATTGTCCAGCTGGATCTCTCAGTAGTTTTCTATCCCATCAATCATTATATCTTTCTGGGTCACCTATAAGGATTGGGAGTGAGGGGCATTTTATAATGGGGTTCTGCTCCTTCCTCATTGGGATATTCCAGCTGGAGGAGAGGTTGAGCCATCAGGAACTCTGGTTCCAGGGCTCAGTCCTCTCCTCTATTTAATATCTACATGAAGACGGTTTGGTGTGAGGTTTCAGCAATATGCTGATGTTACCTACTTATATGTCTATATATGAGAGGTGTGGTAGACGTTCTGACCCACTGTTTGGAAACTGGATGGAAAGAAGCCATCAGAACTGGATGGAAAGAAACAGCCTCAAACTCAACCCAGGTAAGACAGGGTAGCAGTTAATTCAGAAATCTACTAATTCTTAGTTTATACTCTCTTTGACTCTGGATGGAGTTGCATTCTTTTGAAATCTGGTGGTCTTCCTGAACTCATGGCTCCTGCTGGAAGAGCAAGTGGAGGCTGTGGCCAGGAGGGCCTTTATCCAATATCAGGTGGTCTGCCAGTTACGTCCATTCTTGTCATAGTCACTCATATCTCTTGACTGGATTTCTATAATTCATTTTAAATGAGGCTTTCCTTGAAGACCACCCAGAAACTTCATCTGTACAGAATTTGTCTACTCATGTGATCAGACCTAATATTACTGGGTTACACTGCTATTCTGGGAACCGCAGTAGCTACCAGTTTGTTTCTGAGGACTATTCATGCTGCTGATTATTATCTATACAGCCTTATAAGGCTTGATGTCTAGATGGCTTCAAATCCACCTGTTCTGGGTGGAATATTCCTAACCAGTGCATGTAGATAGGACTGCCGAGGGTCTCCATCTATCTGCATATGTGATGGGAGAAGGGACATAGCATTAATGTGAATCTTAATCATCTTAATAGCTATTTTACAGCATCAGCTACCCAGTTTTTTTAAAAGAACTACCCAGGACCCTAGCAAATTGTGGGGCATGAAAACTTAATAAATATAGCTATATAATACAAACAAATATATAATAATATATAAACAAATATAAACAAACATTTATTACAGATCCAAACAATTCCTAACATCTAAGCTTTATTGCTAGACCACATAAAGTCATTTTTGGTAGTAGATGAAATCTGTGATCTGAATTTCACTTCCATCATCAATAAATAAATATCCTTGCCAGTTGCATCTGGGAGTAAAGTCCTGATTTCTCCCCATGCAGCATCAATCCCTTATACCATGTTGTACTGCTATCCAATGAAACCCCTTCACTCTCAGCAACATCTTTTGAAGAATCATGAAATATCCACGTAGGCAGTTATAAGGTCCTTTTGCCAAGTTTCTCCTTGGGATAATAGTGATTACATCCAAAGCTGCTGACAGTTTGCCCCAGTTAGTTTCCCAGATCCATTGACATGCATTGAACTGATTATTATAAGTAGACAATACAATGAAAAGCTTTTACCCCTTGCAGTGTGGCTTCTCTTGTCATCCATTATATTTCTACAGTTGTTAAGCTACTAGTACTGGGTCAAGAATATGGCCAACAGAGCAGTAAATGGGACTTTGCTCCAATTTCTTCTCAGAAATAATTGTCTGCTCATGGCCTTTGGCATTAATCAGATAGGATGCTTCACTTCAGGGTTATGGAAGAAGCTGAATGGCTGAATAAGAACCTTTGTGCCATGGCTGAAGGCTGAAAGGTCAAAACTGAAACAGCATTCATGAGCAGGTACAAACACAGGCGTTATGTTGGAAAGTTTGCCATGATGATGAGGGCAGCAGGGTGGTTGCTTAAAAAACAAAGTCATTTAATTTTGTCTTGAGGTAGAAAGAAGCTAGAATATTCCCAGAGAATCATTAACCACGAAGAAGACATAATTAACCTCTTGCTCATCTCATTTTGATAGTGAAAGTGAAGACTCAAGAAATTGTTGTGTTATTCTAATATAGCAAAATCCTAGGCATGTAGACTTAGTCTGAAGTCCTGCTGAATGGAAATATATGCAGAACTGCAGCCTCAGTCTTCTAAAAGACACATAAGCATTTTGTGACCAGAGAAGACTAACCACTTTACATGATTTGCCCTTCCCTCTTTTCACACTCATTTCAAGTTCATATGCTGCTTTGCGTACTGCAGAACGTGATCCGAAGGAAGTCTCTTGAGTAGCAAATCCAGTTTAAACTGAAACAATGTTACCACTTTACCTGACATTTGCTCCCTCCCTCTCATACAGGATGAGGAAATTAAGAGCTCATAAATTAAGCTGACAGTAGGAGTTAAAGCTTTGTAGCAGATGCATTAATTCTACACATGTATGCAGATTTATGGATGGAGGCCTGCAGACTCCCCCCCACCCCCCTGCTTGGGGCTTATTTATGTCTTCTTGGATCATGTTCTAATCTCACAAAAGTGCAGAGCCCACATCAGTTTGACTATACTAACATCTCCACTGAAATATGAAATAAATATTTATTATTTTACAATTCCAGTCTCCTAGCATCTGAGATCCATTCTAGTATTTGAAGATCCATAAAAGTAAATGTTATCATGGACCACAGTTCTGAATTATTGGTGCCAAAAAGAAATAATTAATATCCATAGTAATACATTTTGGTGGCACAGAATTAGACAGGATACCTGGGGTGCCTTAAAGACTAATACATTTGAAGCTGTTGTCAACAATTCTTGATTGTGTTGCAACTCTATAAGCAACTAACTTTCTGAAGAGAGTTGCATAAGGCATTAAAAAGAAAATTAGTTCAGTGGTAGAATGCTGATTTATAGTCACTGCATTTCTGAGGAACAATCATAACTTAGGGATTTTTGTCTTGTTTGATGGAGAATATAGGTATGAACATTGTTCTGATAACTGGCTTTTGATTTTTAAGCAGTCACCCTTTAGGGAATGTCTAATAATGGCTTTGTAAGGAATGATAAGCAAACAATGTAATTGTAGTGATGATAAGAATACTGTGCTGGATCAAGCCAAGATGCCTCTTAGTCCCGCATTTTGTTTCTCACAAGATGCAACCAGATGTCTCTTAGATGCTTACAGACAATTCGCTGGCCCCCTCTGGAGATAATACTGAGTATTCAAGACCAATAGCCCTTAGCAGATCTGTCTTCCATGAATTTTCCCAATTCCCTTTTAAAAATTATATTTAGTGTCTAATTTATTGTCATATAGTTATTGGGCTGGATCTCAATGATCAGCGGGAAGAAATTAGGTCCATGATATTCCACTCCTGGAGAAACAGATGGATGTAATTTGTCCAGTTTCCTTTTTCCCTTCAACCCCCTACTCCTTCCTTCATGTTGGCCCAAAGTTTGGAGAATCCATTTGAAAAGCATGGGGGATGGAGGGGGAAGCAGGAAGGTAGCACTGGGCATTGTAGTGATCAAGGAAAGGGCCTCTCCAGCTTCCTCCAATGGGAACTTCTGGTAAATGATAGGGGACAAATGTGAATCCAACCTATTAAAATATTTGAGCTCTTAAGTTATTAAGGTAATAAGTTATTTCAATTCACATTGTTACCTAACTTGAGCTCTTTGGGGAAAGGCTGAGAAGAACTGTTTTAATAAATAAATAAATAAATAATGATGAAAGGGTAGAAATCCCTCCTTCTGATATTTAATTAAATCTGAAGGGAAAAATAGAAATATTTTATCTTTGGCTCTATAGTTGCTGCTTAATGTAACAGACATGCCTGTCTATCACTTAGGTGATCAGAATATTTCACAGAACTGTGAAATTGACTGTGCATGTTCAGACAAGCTGTTCTTCTGAGTGAGAAGATAGGCGCAAGCAGTATAAGAAAACTGCAATAAATTACAGCCTGTGATCTAATTCAGGTCAATAGAGATGGAAAGTGTTGCCTTATGATAGTTCACTTAGAGATAGGATTGTGATAAGTTTCAGTCAATGTTAACAAAATAATGCATGGAATCCATCTGAAAAAAAAAAAGGAGTGATCATTCTACAACATATCCAGAAATATTTATAACCATCTCATGGTACCAACTGGTGACGAATGGCCATCTGATGATACCGTTTCAACCTTTGTCTGAAGCAAGAGGAGGAATTGCCAATGATGAAAATGGATAGTCCATGCTGGAAAACGTGACCTGGATCCTTCTATTTCCTTTTGTGAGCTTCCCTTCACCATTAGTTTGCCATTGGCAGAGCAAAAGGTTGGCTCAGATCTTAGGTCTGATCCAGCATGACTATTTCTATATATGTAGGAAGTAATTTCATGGCTTCTTTTTGCAACAAAACTGCGGCATTGCCCAAGGCCAGGGGGTAGCAATTGGATGTCTCAAATCTTGCTAATGAAGTAGAGGATACAACAAAATGGAGTTTTTGAATGCAGCATGTTAAGATGAGACTATAGATGCAGAGAGTTTGCACTGCAATATTAATAATATTGGGGGGGGATGGGCGGGGATAAGTCTACTAAATAAATAAATAAATAAATAAAATATTCATGTTAAACCAATAAAGTAATATTAAACTACTATATAATCAGTTGATGATCATAGTTTGACTTTTATCTACCTTTTTTCATCTATGGATGATGAATTCAGTTCCAATCTGTCATCTGCAAGCACTGTTCGTTTTTTTCATTACTTCAGTCTGGATTTTCCAAGATAGTTTAATCAGAATTGTAGGGAAACTATGGAAAAGAGCCATTTCTCTACTATGATGAATCAATTTGCTTTTATTTGTTTGTTTGATTGCTTGATTCCTCTCCTGCCTTTCCTCCAGGACCCCAAGGCAATTCACTTGGCTTCCCCTCACAACATCCCTGTACGTAGGATCAGTTTGGAGTCACCCAGTGAGTTTCCATGAATGAAGATTGATTTACTACATTTTATATACATTCTGCTTTTGTTATTACAGAACCTGAAAGAAAATGGCAGTGGTGTTTGGAAAAAGTAACTGCTGTTATTAGATGACAGATATATGAAGGAGAGAAAAATTAGTTTAAGTCACATTTTCAGGCAAATGTATCTAATTCACATTTTGGAACAATTTATGAACTCCCCTTTTCCTTTTAAAACTTATTCCTGGAGAATGTTGCATTGCCCTTCCTTCCTTCCTTCCTTCCTTCCTTCCTTCCTTCCTTCCTTCCTTCCTTCCTTCCTTCCTTCCTTCCTTCCTTCCTTCCCTCCCTCCCTCCCTCCCTCCCTCCTTCTTTCCTTCTTTTTCAAAGAAAGAGTCTTTTAGGGAAATGTTAGGAACAATTGCTTGCAATATATACATTTTACAGAATTCTGTACAAAATACATACGTTAAGAGAGAAAGGTGCACACAAATTTCAGGGCAGATGTTTAAAACAAGAATCTTCAAAGTATTACATCTGATTAACTGAATTTAAAATTGGACTTATGAAGATCTGAGAGAAAGTACAATAGGTTTATCCATCCCTAATAGATTCCAGAATACAGAAATAGGGACATTTGTATAGCTGAATAGAACTGACACTTGAAAATACCAGGAAGAACTTTCCTCCATTCAAAGTATACATTACTCACACCTTTGAAGTGCAACAGACAGTAGATACACATTCAGGGTTTCCTTGGCAATGAAGCGGCTCTTTGGCCAATTAATTGTTAGTTTCTATGCTTGTATTGATATTTATTACTTGGTATAATCTGTTTTCAAAACAAGAGGCTTGAAGGCAGCTTATACTTAAGCACTTGAATACACTTGAACAGAACAACCACATCTTCAGCACAAGGAACATAATAAACTCAGTCACTTGGCTATATTCCAAGCAGTAGTTGGTCAACCCCCCTTGGAAAGTTCCGCATAACAAGAGCTTGAAAGGGAGCTGCAAGAGTTGCTGACACCAGTTTATGCTATTTTTTTTAAAACTGTAAAAATAATTTCAAGGAGTGATGAGAATGTTACTAAAAGCAAATGGTAGTGTATGTGTGTATACACATGTAAAATCATTACTCAGGGAACAGTTAGCTAAAAATGATGTCCTAAAGTTAAAAAAAAATCAAAACATTGCAAACTAGCACTTGATAGGATAGCAATGAAGTCCTTGGAAAAGATATCTCTACCTACCAAGGTGGAAAGATTTGACATTACCCACAATGGAGATAGTGAAGAATGAATGAATGGTGAAGATGATGGAACTTGCTGAGATGGCTAAATTGACAGCTTTGATCAGAGAGAAGACATTAAGTAAGTTGAATGCCAGTTGGAAACCCCTTTTGGACTTTTTGAGTGAAACAAAAAATGAACTTATATGATTTTGATGGCTAGAAAAAATAGTGGACTATAGAAAAAATGAAAGTTATGTGGTAACCATAGAGTAATAGGTTAATTTACATTTATACTTATAACTGCTATAAAGGAAAATTGGAAGTTACTTCTTTATACTTTTCTTCTTTCTTTCTTTCTTTCTTTCTTTCTTTCTTTCTTTCTTTCTTTCCTTCCTTCCTTCCTTCCTTCCTTCCTTCCTTCCTTCCTTCCTTCCTTCCTTCCTTCCTTCCTTCCTTTTTTCTTTCTTCTATTCTAAATATTAGTTTCTGTTACTTTTTACCTTTCTTCTTTAAAATTCTAATAAAGTTATTACAAAATAAAGGAAAAGATACCTATACTTACAAGGCATATTTGATATACAGTATCTATACCTACAAAAGTTAAAATCGTGCAGATAATTGTTTTCCCTGTGGCACTCTATGGAAGCAAAAGTTGGACTTTCAAGAAGCAGGATAGGAAGAGTATTGATGCTTTTGAACTGGGTATTGCGGTAGACTGTTGAGAATACCATGGATAGCCCAGAAAACAAACAAATGACTCATAGAACAAATCAATCTAGAGTTGTCATTCAAGGCACAAATGACCAGGTTCAAATTACTATATTTTGGATACATTATGCAAAGATGTAGCTTTCTTGAGAAGTCTACAATTCTGGGACAGGTGGAAGGAAAGAAAAGAAGAGAACAATTGGCAGCAAGGTAGATGGACTCCATTACAATAGTGATGGGTGTGCTGCTGGGAGACCTCAAGGCCCAGGTTTGGGATAGATCATCCTGGAGAAGGTCTATTTATGGAGTTGCTAAGAGTCAACATTGACTTGATGGCACATAATTAGTTAACCAATCAAGGTAAAAAAAAAAAATTACCTTCATAACGAGATAATATCAAGAGCTTAAAAAGCATTGTTCTGCAAGCATCTGAATAGGAGAGAGGGAGTATGCATGTATCCAGTTCTTTTAGTCTAATTCTCAGCTGCTATTATATCAACTATGCAAACGCACTGCTACCTTGCCTGGTGGCCTTCAGATGCTGATGCTTTTATTAGCTCAATGAACCTAAGCTTGACAACGAGTCCAGTTCCTATAACTCTTTTGGTGGCTTCTACTACAGCTACAGGACTTCCCCTCCTTCTCATCTCCATCTCGTCTCATCCTGGCACATGAGGGACTGCTATTGCACTCCAGGGAACTCTCTGAGCCATTTCCAGAACTGTGTTGGGTGAGAACAGTGGAAAGGAGAATAAGGGGTTAACTGCATCGTGGAAGGCGTGGTGTAAGTAAGCTATGGAGAGAGAAATTCTTTTCCACTTTAGATTATGATTTGAATAAAAGATATCTAGTGGTCAAAGACACCTCTGAACATGATGAGCTGCTGAGGTTCAGAACAGAGATCATAACATTTGCAGATGAATCATGAGGCATGTTAAACTGATAGGTCTCTCATGTACTTCATGGTTTTGTCATATTAGTAGACTTGGAAATCCATCCGTGACAATGTCCACATAGTACAGCTGAGGTCAGTGAAATGATCAGATAGAAATATAGACCATATATTGCATCTCCTCTGGCCCACTACATTAAATGCTATGCCCAAATTAGTAGGTGCAAAAGTGACCTTAGCTTTCAGGGAATCTGAAGGTTTATTTTGCAGTCTGGAACAGATTCCAGATTACTCTGTGCTGTTCCCCCCCCCCCCCCAAATAATTCCTCTCAGTCTTTATTACTAGAAGAATTTCTGCTTTTGGGGGAGGGGGGTGGACATCTTCTTGCTGCACTTTAATGCCTTTTGTTGGCATGACTTGTAATCCCCCCTGATCATACTGTATGCATAACACCTGGGTTTGTGTGTGCACATATGGTCAAGAGATTCATGTGGATGAATGAGTTGGATGGGAAGAAAGGCTGGAGCTCTCTGTCCCAGTTCAGTGCTCATCAAAGAAACCTCATGTGCTACTACAGATGGGAAGCTTCCTCCCCAAACCCACCATGGAAATTCAGCCCCCTTATCTCCAAAGTCAGCATCCCGAAAGCTAGTAATGGTTGTGGGTTTGCTTACCATTTTTTTATTTATTATCTTTACAGTCTTTAATATTCTGAAAACTGGTTGTCTTAAAGACCTCCTTCTGCTGCAACTTCTCTTTCTGCTGTTTAATTAATGTCAGAGATCCTCCACGTTTCTTTGTCAGCTGAGACTGGACAAGTAGCCACATGAGATGTGGTCTTTTTATGGTTGCACGATTGCTTTGGAACATTTTCCCTTGTCTGCCACCTCCTTAACATTTTTCCTTTAAATGAAAATATTTTGGGATCCTTTCATGGTGGATTATCTGCTACTGTGTTCAGAAAAGTTAGTGCATGTTAGTGTAGATGATAATTGATTCCTATTTATTTAACAGCAGCAAGATGATGCACAGTTAGTAGTACCTGGTTGGGCTTACACAGCATGCAAAAACCTTAGGCTAAAATAGGTTGAGAAATTGTGAGATTGTAGGCACCCAGCCATTGTCATAATACAGGTAGTCCTCGTTTAGGGATTGCCTTGTTTAGCGACCACTCACAGTTACGATGGTGATGAAAAAGTAACTTTGCAACCAATCCTTGCATTTACAACCTTCGCAGTCTGTAAAGCAAAGGAAAGCTGAAGTAAGAGTGGAAGCACAATTGCAGTTTCACTTAGCAGCTGCTTCACTTAATGACCAAATTGCCAGTCCCACTTGTGTTTGCTGAATGAGGACTACCTGTATAGTGTATCAACCAGCCCATCTTGATAAGACATAGTGTACCTTAGCTGTTTGGGCATAGCAAGATATATAAAAACACAGTAATTGTTAATTCTGGTTTAGTGTGTTATATGAATCTAGACCTTGTGTTTCAGATTGGAATCATATCTACCCTGGCCTAAGAGTAAGAATGACATAATTCATTCGACTATCTTCTGAATAAAGAATCAGAAATTGCTCTGTCAGTCACAAAGGCTTGGGCAACCATAACTGGGCTTTGACAATCTAGACATCCACTTGATGCCACCGAAGAGATACAAAACACTCAACTTTTTTCTGCCATCCAATGACTACCTGGGTTTTTGCAATCCATATCTGATTTTCCCTAATAAAGACTCTGCCTACTTTTCATTTCTACTGTAACAAATTCTTGCTGGCTTTTTACTTGCCAAGAATTGCCTGCAAAGTTATGAGGAAGCAATGGTTGAATCGTAAACTGAAGGCTTTATGTTGGGAAAATGTAAGATCTGTAATGCCTAAGGCATATATCTTAAAGCATATTGTTTCTATACACATTTCCCCAGTAAGATCAATATAACTTGCACACTTCTGTGAGTGTATTCAGTTATACAGCCTAAAGGCACTGAATATGTGGGAGTGTGGAGGGAATATCAGAATCTATCATTTAGAAGTCTCTCACGGATGACAGAATTGTTAATAATGGAAGCATTAGGGGGGAAATTTCTAATACCAGATGCCAGAAATCAATGCCTTCCTTTGAACGAAAGGTGTTATGTTATTTTCACTTGGCTATTAAGTGATAATTAGTATTTTTATTAACATTTCTTAAAAGCCAGTCTGTCTGGCTTTCTAATCATTTTGGAACCCTCAAAAATTCTTAGGCACACACTTAGTCAGCTCTACCACATTTTAGGTAAAAGGCTTTTTACTGGCATTGCTCTCTTTTTCCCATTTCTGCAAAATTATAATTTACTAGATGCTGTTAAAATATATAGTATATACCTTTGGAAAACATCACAAAAATGATAGGTGGATCTGTTTTGCGAGAGTAGCTTTTCTTTCTTGATGGGCCTTTGGGTGCCTAGAATATCTTGTACAAAGGATTACACTTTAACTATGAAGCAGTTTTCCAGCTGCTTAAGAACCTGTCAGTTATACTGAGATAATAGCTTTGGAAATCACCTTAAGCTAAACCTTTGACTCGCTTCTTTTTCATTCAAGCATGAATGATGTAAGAACATAACATTGTTTTTGGTGAATACATTGCAGTTACATAAAGAAACCCCATTATCTCCTGTACAGTTGGGATGGTCTTCTTTTTTTAGAATTGGGATGGTCATCTCATGGCAAGAGTTTTGCCATGTGGAGTACTAATTTTGACAACGACAGCTCTGACAAACACAAAATATACATTTTGTTCTGGCTTCTCTATTAAAAACATCTGAAGCGAACTCTGTGTCAAATGATAAATCATTAGAAGTTTACCAAAATAATGGTTTAATATGACATTACTTGTTTAGCCACTTTGAAGTAGTGTAGACTATTATGCAGGTTCATCTTAATGTTCTACCATCAAGTGGCCTTGGAGGGTAAATTTTATAATATCCATATGGGAGATCCATCCTGCTTTTGTAGCAGGGAGGTTAACACCCTGATTCATGTTTTATTGTATTACTTATTTTATTGAACTATTTCTGCCACTCACTTCACTCTGCTTTTGACTAACAGACCAGGTAGAAATGATATATTTTATATTTCCTTTCTTTTGGCAGCTATAGATACAGCTGTTGCACTTACTCTGGCCAAGTTTTGTGCTCCTGCTTGTACAGTCTGCCAAATGATCCTTCAGGAATCAGATTAGTGATGAGTTATTTAGGTCCTAAGATTTATCTGGCTTTTGCCACCATACATTTTGTTTTGTTTTATAAATTTTTTTATTGCTTTTTAATGTTTTTTATATAATTTTTTTATTGCTTTTTAATACCACCATGCATTTTGTGTTGAAGTTTCTTTAGCCTTGTTATGTTCTTTTTTGGAGTAATTCAGTGACTATAATAAATATGATTTGAATGGTTTAACTACACATTCCTATACAGACACACAAAAATACATCTGGGCAGCAGCAGAAATAATTTTTACACTCATGAATACAAAAATATAGGCAGATAAAAGAATATTTTAAGGGCATCCTAAAATAGAAGGCCCATAACTCAGAATTCAGTTTGAGCAGAAGAGTTGCTGGAAGTCAGTGTAAAGAGCCCTGAGTTAGCTGAGTCATGGTTTGACACAAAATAATGTTCCGTGGTCCTATTTTTTTATCTTTAATTTCAAATAAACTGTGTGCATTGTGTATGGCTAATGGAGAGGAATATAAAATAGTAATCAAGGGGTTGGCTGGCCCCTTAGCGGCCTGGTGGGGCCCTATTGCCCTCTTGGAGTTTTTAGCTTTTTATCTCTGTAAATTCTAGTTTTATAATGTGTATAATTTTTAAACTTTTTAATTTAATTGTGATTTTAGTGACTGTAAGCCACCCAGAGTCCCCCATTGTAGGGGAGATGGGCGGGGACAAATCAAATCAAATCAAATCAATCAATCAATCAATCAATCAATCAATCAATCAAATGCAACATCGGCAATGTGTCAGTGTCAACAAAAGAAGTAACAATTCAGTATCATGCCAAAATAATATGAATATTAATGTAGAATCCCTCCCTCTCTCAAATATGCTAGCCCATTCATGGAGGATACAAATAGGAGAAAACTTGTATGAACATTTCACCTCCTCCTTCTACCTTTGTGCAACATCAGGAATGGAGCCTTTTTCTTCAAAACGTTTGTTTTACAGCCACAATAAATGTCACACTGGAATGATAACACGAACACATTCTGAGAACATTAAGAGGGCTAAAAAGAGTGGACAGGTCTTAATAACAGTTCACACACTCCCAAATTTGGTTGAGTGAGTTCATAGGAATTAATTCAGTAATGAATTAACAGTTCAATACACTACTCAGAAAAAAATTCCACTGATTTCACTAAGGAGTACTCCTATAAGGGGCATAGGATCGCCGCTCCAATTTAATAGTACCCAGCGCAAAATCCCATTGTTTCTGTCCCTTGCACAAGGCAACAAGTATCATTCTGGGAAGGAAATAGTGGCCATCTGCCAACTGCCCACTGCCAACTTTTCATCTAGGCCAGTGTTGTCCAAACTTGGCCACTTTAAGATGAGTGGACTTCAACTCCCAGAATTCTGGGAGTTGAAGTCCACTCATCTTAAAGTGGCCAAGTTTGGACAACACTGATCTAGGCAATAGGAATAGCTTTTATTTAAAAAGACTTTGCAACCAATGACAGGCCAAAGCCTGAAGTAATTGGCTCCATGCTACTCAGATAGCTCAGCCCGCTGAGATGATTCTTTTCCTTAAGAAAATACTCCATTTTTTTCCTTGACAAAAACAATCCAGGACTGACCTGTGATTTAATGACTGGCCCCAAATCACCTGGGACTTGAACCTGGTCTTCCTGGTAATAGTCCAGCCCCCTAGCCATGACACAGCGTTGCTTCCACTGCCTTTCACTAAGGATATCCAGGAACTGGAGAAGTGAGAAGTTCCCCTGTGAAGAAAGGGTTCAATATTTAGTGCTTTTTACCTTTAAAAAGGACAGATGAGGGGAGCAGGATGGAGGTATAAAATTTCACATGATGTGGGGAAAGCTCAAGAACAGGAGAGTCATGAGAGACAAAGGAAAGAGTGTCTTTATAGAGCATGCAGTTGAACCATGGGACTACCATCTTATTCAGCTGCAGAATGACATAAGGCAATTGATGGTTTTGAGTCATGATTGCCAAATACTACTGCCAGGATAAGAGGTAGTTCTTCCCTTATAGAATACCATCTATAGGGCAATATGGCAGGAGGGCATTCTTGAGCTTATGTTGAGGACTGTGCATATTTTTCAGAGGACATTTTCTGGACATTTGATCAAGGCACCCTTTAGAAGTAATGCTGTGAAGCAAAGCAACACCCCACTACTAATCTACTGATAACAGAGCATCTGCACATATGCAGTTCTGTTGTTAGCCTCACTGGTAGACCAGACCAGGAAATGAATTCCACAGGAAGTTTTAAACTACCTTTATTGAGATTAGCTACAGTAACAGAACTTTGCAAGTCTGATTATACTTTACCTCCTTCTACATCTGTGAATTAGGGAGGTGTCTGAGCTGTTTCCGAATATTATCCCATTTCTCAGGACTTAAAAAATATTTCAGTGCATTTTGTTTAGGTAACAGTTCTTGTATATTTCTGTCAAAGTCATCTTTCTTCCTTCTCTACATCTGCTTATGAAGTAAAACAGTCTATCAAGGCAGACTGGCCCTCTTGACTCTGTTCTGGAATCGGGGTGACTTGTTTCCATGACAAGGCAAAGTGAAGCACAAGATTGAGAGAGAGTATGGCAAACAGAATCCACACAAGGCTACTAGTGTCCTGTTTGTGGGCTTACCATCAGCATCTGATTGGCTTTGGTGGGAACATTATACCCAACTAAGCCACTAGGCCTTTTCTTGTGTTTAATGAACTCTCGACCAACCAAAACTCGGAATCCTACTAGAAAGACCATCAAGTTCCAATCAGTCTTGTGTGTGTGTGTGTGTCTATGTGTGTGTTAATCAAACCTTTCATAAAGATTTCTACACATAGTCCTTGTTTAGTGACCACAATTGGGTCCAGCAACTTGGTCGTTGAGCGAAGTGGTCACTAAGTGAAACTGTGACTGTGTTATGATCGTACTTCAGCTTTCCTTTGCTTTACAGACCTGTAAAGGTTATAAATGAAGGATTGGTTGCAAAGTTACTTTTCATCATCTTCTTAACTGCAAATGGTCACTAAATGAGGCAGTCACTAAACAAGGACTACCTGTAATACTATGTGGGTTTTAACTTTGATTTTATGTACAAGCCCTATGGAAATCTTTATTTAACTACATTAGAATTCTGAAATCATGCCTATTCTGCTATATACTTTTCTGGTAACTATGACTGGAGGGACTATTTATTATTTATCTGCTAAAAATATTTGTAATAAAGAAATAAATATTGGTTGAAAAGTAGAGTAATACATAAATTTATTATGTTTTTCCCTAATTGGATTCTTTTACAAAGAGAACATTTCTAAAAAGTACAAGGAAATACATTACTTAACAGCAGGCCTGACATGTTTAATTGATTAACTGGTTATATTAGTTAGTTAATGAAAGCAGCATATTTAGGGATAAATTAAAAGATATCCTGCCTCCACTAACTGGGGAGTACTTCTTTTAAACATTAAATATTTGCAATATAAAAAACTATAAAAACTGTAAAGGAGAGGTACCATCTTAAATGCATAATTGGTATTCTAAGATAATTTCTTCTATGATATCTATACAATCATCTAAATAAGCTTTCTTCTTCAAAACTATAGTTCTTCTTCAGAACTATTAACCAGTGAATTAAACAATTAAAATCTGCAGGATTAAAATTTCTTAAAAATCAAGTGACAATCTGGTTTAACAGTGGGAATATTAGACAAAGGGTTGATTTGCATCTTTATGAATGCATCTCATTATAATCACTTGAACAATTTTCAGAAGTTTTTAGCATAGTTAACGGATGCATGTAGGGAATGGCAGAACTTATGTTTATTCACTGTAGTGTCTGAGGAAATTGGGAGGTATACCGTTGGAGGACTTCTCTGTTTTATGTGCTTATTGGACGCACGTTTATAGCATCTTAAAAGGGCTTGAATGATATCCCACTAAAATTGTGAACTCCGTTTATAGGAAAATATGTTTAAAGATGAACATTCTAATCCACACTAAGATGAAATTTGAAGATGGAGTGGGATTAGGTAGATCCTGCAGGATGGAGCGTCTACAGCCTATTTAAAGATTTTATAGCATAACAGATACACTACTACATTTTGCCAAAAGTCGAGTTTCATGACAAATTTGGAGATACTTACTGTATATCAATCCTACAAAGAAAAGAAAATAACTATGATAAGAACAGCAGAATTTATTGGTGGCGAGGAGCGACAAAACATCCCTACATTGCTGTGACAGTTAAGCAGAAGGTTTCCAACTTAACTTTTTTAGCTAAGGAGGAATATTAGAGTGGGATCTTCTTTGCAGCCTACCTGTAAAACTAATTCATTCCACCTTTGCTTGCCCATATTTTCTTAAAGCCAAAACAAACTGAAGACACCTTGTTCTGCTTTCACTCAGAACTGACTTTATATTGATGCTAAGTAGCCAATGAAATTTGCTAAAGCCAATCCAAGTAAGAGCAATGTTTCATGACTTCATTCTGACATTTCATGAGGAGTAAAAGCAATCTAGTTAACAGTAATGGGCAACATTGCCTCCAAGAATTGCCAAAAAGGAGCCTCTGACTGTACTTTGTGACAAAATGTGAAGTTGATGATCAAAATATGTGGTTCAGCACTATTTGCCACTGAATTTTTCCTGAACTAAAATTTTGAGGCAGATTTGGAGATACCATCTGAACTGAAATGTCTGAAGGATTTTGCGGGAACCGATAAGTTTTAGTATGAATAGCAGCATTTTCTGAAGTGGAATGTTTTGTAGATGCTTTGTGGATTTAATTGAATTTAAGAACTGAATCTCAATTGAAAAGATTTATCTTTAGAAGGGGCAAGTCACGTGCTTAGTGGAGGAAATGTAAAACTTTTTTATCCTACTCATATCACATTTTATATTATTAGAAGCAAGATGCTTTGTATAATAATATAATTTTAGCAAGTTGACACAATTTTAGCAAGTTGTGTCACTGCTAATTACCTTACAGAGTCGATAAGAAGTATGCAGGAAGTTTCTTGAAAAAAAAATATTTTGCCCTTGGGGGTATGTGTTGCCATATGGAAAACAGGCGGCTGTTGTTCTTTGTTAATTGTCATCCTTTAGAACATTTAATGGGACTTGTAATAACTTGTGGATGTCTATTCATACTTGTTTACCTTGTTGTAGGGAATTGTTAGAATAATAAAGTTCTCTGGGGGTTGACTACTACAATAGCTCAGAAAAGACAGATTTAATTAGTTTTAGTGTTTGCATGTTACACGTTCACTTTTTTTCTCAGAAAGGTGAAATATTCAATAAAAGGTGGCTTGGCACTTTGACTAAATCAGTAATACAGATTTTTCTTTACTGTTCCGCCTCAGAGAGGTTTTAATTCCAGTAACAGTCATGTTAATATTGGTTTCTGAAAAATTTGAACAGAATAAAAGTTGATATATGCAGCTATACTCCAACAAAACAGCAAACCAATACTTGGTATTCAGCTTTCTGATGACAGTAAGTTTTCTTTCCAGTTTATGAGAATTATGAAAGCCATAGAAAGACTTTAATTTATGTACTAGTACATAGAAATGTTGAATATTCCACACACTGTTAATTTGAAAGAATACATTTATTTATATATACATCATAGGCATTTATTCCTAACCACATTGACTCCAAAATGTATGTTGTGACAGTACAATGCAGTCTCTGTCCTTTTGTATTTGTGTCATGACATCACATGCAAAGGGCAGAGCTAATGTTGAATTGTTTTGTCACTTGCCATATTTTGCCCTCCCCGCTCCCCTGGGCACTTATACATTGCATTTCTATGTCTCATGCTCTCAAATTTAATTATATTGTAGAATAATAATATTATGATGGGAATTAAGGTTTTAGATATCACCTTTCCACCAACAAGTAGCTAATCAAAACAAGAAAAAAAATCAATTGTGAAAGCAATTAAAGCATAATGAATAACACACCATGAAAATAACAAATGCCACAAAACACATCTGAATTCCAGACCTGCCTAAACCATATATGATATATGAAGCACCTCTTGAGATGTTTGCATGCCTGTTTTTGTTGCTATTCATGAACTTTTATATCACATCATTTCATATAGGATGAAATAAGGCAACTTGCACAGAAGGTTCCCTTATTTCATCCTACAGCAACAAATCTATAGGTAGGTAGGGCTGAGAGAATGACTGGCTCAGTAAGCTGGTCTGGTTGAGGTGGACCTGAACATGAGTCTCTTTGATCCTAGAATAACATCATAACCACTACAACCACACTGGCTTTATCTAAAAGATATGTTCCAAGATTTTGCCCTCTGTAAATAAAATAGATTATAATTGGGAAAAGTACACTGCGGGTATATACCTCATGTGTGTGGGACAGTGTTTCTCAACCTCACCCACTTGAAGATGGGTAGACTTCAACTCCCAGAATTCCCCAGCCAGCATGGGAGTTGGGGAATTCTGGGAGTTGAAGTCCACCCATCTACAAGTGGCCGAGGTTGAGAAACATTGATGTGGGGTATATGGTTCTCAGGAGAAATTCCTCACCTGCCTTTTTAATGAAATACTTTTTCCATTAAACAGATTTTGTTGTAAAATCCCTTATAATCCCGCTAATTTTTCTGTTTCTTAAGGTGTATAAAATCCATTTTTAAAGAATAGATTAGAAAAACAAAACCATAAACTATGTAAGTTTTAAAGCTATGATTGTCTTTTTTATTTTTTTACCTTTTTTTGCAGCATGAACTGCTATTTTTTGAAGCTGCTATTTTTAAACATTTCTAGTATCATACCTGTAGTAGTTTTAGGATCAAACACTGAACAATAATTCAGAATAACTTTATATTCAGGTTTAGGACAATATGAGGCAGTAGCAGGCGTGTTGTTTAAATCTGGATCTCTCTTCATCCTCTTTTTGCATGTGTCTGGGTATACTCTACTATTTACACTTCACGTGCCAGATTTGAAAACTTGTGTGCAAGGGTTCATCCTTGCTAAACGTTCTAGGTGAAAAGAACGCTAACACGCCGTTCATGTTTTCTGATGTAGTAGTAATGTATGGCTGTGAGAGCTGGACCATAAAGAAGGCTGAATGCCGAAGAATTGATGCCTTTGAACTCTGGTGCTGGAGAAGACTCTTAAGAGTCCCCTGGACTGCTAGGAGGTCAAACCAGTCAATCTTAAAGGAAATCAACTCTGATTGCTCATTGGAAGGATTGATAATGAAGCTCAAGCTCAGATACTTTGGTCACCTAATGCGAAGAGAGGACTCTTTGGAAAAGACCCTGATGCTGGGAAAGATGGAAGGCAAAAGGAGAAGAGGACGGCAGAGGATGAGATGGCTAGATAGCATCACTGAAGCAATGAGCATGAAATTGAGCAAACTCAGGGAGGCAGTGAAAGATAGGAAGGCCTGGCGCAATATGGTTCATGGGGTCACGAAGAGTCGGACACGACTTAACGACTGAACAACAAAAATGGCTTTTGTGCGTTATCACTGCTGTCTCCTCTAAACAAATGCAGTTTCTTAATCAATGGAGCATATTTTTCTTTATCTGAAAATGTGCAAAATTAACCAAAGGGAGTTGTATTTTCATAAACCTAGCTCTTGCAGAAACACACAAAGTTTGTTTTCTTGTTTTATTTAGCAGATTCATTTTACTGATTTATTAGCCTCTTTACTTGGGAAGATGCCCTTCTGGGCTCGCTGGGACTTGCACCAATTAGTCTTGTACAGGGTTGTTCTCCCGTGCTCTCATTTTGAATAAAACCAGTTCGGGTTTTATGGAGGAGGATGCCATGTTTTGCGTTTGTTCTTTGATTCTTTCAGTTTACCCCAGGAGAGTTTCCTGAGAGACAGTTCCAGGCTGGGGCTTATTCTTGTTATTTGTGGGAGTGTGGGGTCGAGGTATGAAACATGGACTCTCATCCCCAGAAGAGCGAACACGAGATAAGAGAATGAGACTGGCCCCTCCCTAAGGAATGCAGAGGATGTTTGTGGGGTGACCCTGAGAGTTGCTCTCAGTCTGAGAAGATTCTGTAACGGGAGTGAAGCCAATAAACCTTGCTGGATTGAATCTGTACTGTCTCCTGGAGTTTCCTGGGCTAATCCTGACATTATTGCCTTATTAGCCCTTGGGCCTTGCAGTGTCACAATTAATCTTCCCTCTGAGCTGAAACCAGGATCTTCAGGTGAGATGGATCAGTCTCCTGGAACCAACTTCAAGAAAATGTATGCCCAAACTGACAGCATGCTAACAAGGAGTTGAGAAACCAGAATAAATATGAAGGGTACTATCAGAGTCTTAAATGCAAGGAAGGGAACATGCATAAATAAAGCGTCTGAGAAAGAACTATGTTCCAATTAAGGAAATCAGGAAAGACCTTTTTTTCCCTATTTTAGGAACAGTATAATAGAAGTCTAGGCAGTCTACTTTTCTGAACTGAGTGTTGTAAGCTCAAATTAAAGCAGTCTCCCTCAGGTACAAAATGGTTTGGAAAGGGAGATGTTTTTAACAAAGGCTGGTAAAATATGCTCCCGATTTTCCATTAGGCACTTATTGTACAAGCCAACTCTGCTTGCTCCACAAGCACATTTTCTACATGGTTTCCAGGCCTCTGTTTCCTTGGTGACCGATGAAGTAAACTGGAGAGGAGTTCAAAGGGAAAGCAACTGAAATAATTATGAAAGGCAAGACTGATGCAGAAAAGGGCAGGATGTGATTCACCAATTTATATGACTCCATTTACCATTTCCTACTAACCAGCAAATCCCCTGTTGCATTTGTCCACTTCCAGAAGAATTAAAGGCAACTTGGGCCATTGAGTTGTTTTGGATTTCAGCTCTCTGAAATCCCACCCCCCATTTTTTTGTTTATTATTAGATTTCTGTCCCGCGTCCTGTATTCCCCACAACAACCCTGTGAGGTAAGTTGGGCTGAGAGAGAGAGTGACTGCCCCAAAATCACCCAGGCAGCTTCTAGGCCTAAGGGAGGACTAGAGTTCAAGGCTTCCCAGTTTCTAGGCCAGCACCTTAAGCACTATACCAAACTGTTTTTCTTCAATTTTAGATGGAAAAAAGAAAGCAGAAAAGATAAATTATAAAAACATGACAATGCAGTGAGTCAGTTGGGCCCCACCTTTTTGTCATTTCAAATATACAAAGAGTGTCATCATAGAAGTCTTCCATGAAATGAGGACATTTTTAAAAAATGCTATGAATCACTCGGTTGGCAAATTTCTGTCACCCTACTGAAATTTTGTAAATTAAGTAATATTCTACTCCATGCTTAAGTGTTACAAACAGATTTAATTTATAACAGGAGAGGAATGTATCCTATCCATCTGACTAGACTCTACAACAGCGGTTCTTAATTATTTGGGTCTCAGGACCCCCATACATTCTTAAAAATGATTGAGGACCCCAAAGAGCTTCAGCTAATGTGGGTTATATCTATCGATATTTACTGTATTAGAAAATAAAACGAAGACATTTTAAAATATTTTTTTTATTTGACTTTGGGCACCACCTGAAAGGATCTCAGGGACCCCCAGGAGTCTCCAGACAAAACTATAAGAACTGCTGTTCTACAATATGAATGGGGCAAGAGAAAATATTTTGTGGCATGGGAGGAAAATACCACTTCAGTGGAATAAAAAGGAACCCAGTGTTGATGCTGAAGTCATTTTTCTATGAACTAATTTTGCAGTTACCTAACATCTCATTCTCTTGACATGCAATCTGAAGAAATAGATGTGTTGTTCAGTTTCTACCTTGAATGTGCTAGGAAGAATAAAATAAGTTAAGTTCACAATGACTAGCTGTTGAGAAGATAATTATAGTAAGTATTATATGTTAACTGCACAGTCCATAACAAAATACCTATTTCCTGATTTTAGCTATAGGTCATAAATAACTAAGAGGAGATGAAATATATATGTACCATAAACAGGTGCTCAGATATAACTGTTATATACATGTCATCCAGACTAAGCAATAAAACACAGACATTGCAGAATGATTACAGATGAAAGCTGAACACATCCATATTTGCAGGACTGAACAACACATAGAGTTCATTTTCCACCATTTCTGCACCAGTAGTAGCATAGACCATATAGCAACTTGATGCATCTGTGCAACAACCCTGCAAAGTAGTCCTTTACTATACATGTTGGAACGGAGGCTGAGCAGGATGGAATCAGTTCAGAGAGACAGTGAAAGAGGGATAGATGAGTTAAAGATAGGATAGGGACTTTTGAACTGTGTTATTTTTGGTTATGTTAGCATCAAGATTGCCTGTCTAATGAAGTATAGTGGTTAAGGTTAGGAGCAGGGAGACCTAGGTTCTAGGCTATCCTCAGCTGCAGAAGATGGTTAGGCTAGTCACTCTCTTTCAGTCCAGCCTATCTCACAGGGTTGCCGTTGTGGGGACAAATAGAAGAAGGGACTGCCTTAAGCTCCTATGCAAAAGATGGGATAGAAATCTAATAAAAAAAATAAATTGATCAGCTAACTATAGGGTTCTTCATTGTCCAGCATATATTGTACATGATCTTTTCTTTCCAGTCCTGAATGTAACTAGAGAGAAGTGTGAATAGAACTACAATCAGAAAATTAACATGAATTGGTGTGTCATAGTAGCTAAGTGGCTGAGCTGTAAAACAAGGAATTCCCAGTTCAAATATCTCTTGTGCCAAAAGCTCATAACTTGGCCCTAGATAAACCATTATCTTTCTACTCATTTACAATGATTTACCTTTGTTTACTATTTACAAATTTGTTATCCACTTTTCATCATTTAAATGATACCAAACCTGGGATACAAACCATAATAAAAACAACGAAACCACATCCAACTCATAAGCAGGACAATACAGAGAACAAAAAATTCAGCACAGAGTCTGGAAAGAATCATAACAGAAAATAGCTGGTCTATTTAATGAACAGGGACAGTGGAAGTTCAACAATAAAAGCAGCAGTATCTTTATTTCATTTGCTAGGTGTTTATATGATAATAATCAATTTGAACACATTATATAATCCCAACACTGATTGATTGATTATGTGCCATCAAGTCGATGTGGTTTTGACCACATAGATAGATTTTCTCCATGATGATTGTCCCTAACCTGGTCTTTCAGATCTTCTAAACAGTGTGCTCATTTCCTTCCACCTTTTCCAGCATTAGAGCTAGGTCTTTGCATATTGTGTCCAAAATAGGATAATTTGAGCATGATCATTTGTGCCTCAAGTGAGAACTCTGGATTGATTTGTTTGATAATCCATTCATTTGTTTTCTTGGCTGTCCACAGTTTTCTCTGGAGTCTTCTCCAACACGAGAGTATTAATGCTCTTCTTACCCTGCTTCTTTAAAGACCAAGTTTTGGTCTTTAGCCTTTTCCAGAGAGCTATATTTGTTTCCTTAGCTGCCCATGGTATTCTCTGGAGTCTTCTTCAACACCAAAGTATTAATGCTCTTCCTATCCTGCTTCTTTAAAGACCAGGTTTTGCTTCCATAGAGTGTCACAGGGAATACCATAGCATGCACAATTCTGACCTTTGTAGGTATAGACATATCATGGCATCTGAATATCTTTTCCAAGGCCTTCATGGCTGCTCTACCAAGTGCTAGTCTGTGGCATATTTCTTGACCGCTTGTTCCTTTACTCTTGAAGGTTGATCCTAAAAGGCAGAAGCTATCTACCACTTCAATGTCTTCATTATCCTGATGCTACCATCCCAAGACACAATAATTTAATATGCAGTACTTAACTTAAAGTTTCCAGATGCATAATGGTCTTGAAAAGAAAAGAGGAGCATTTTAATTACCTTTTTAAAACTCAGGAGATCAGCCTCCAAATGTAGTTGAAAGGGGAGTTGATTCCAGACTGTAGGAACTAGATGGGGAAAACTCTGAAATGGGAGATGACTGATTGCACAAAGAAGCTGAGCACAATGGAACTATTCAGATAACCAGGGGTTTTGCTACCCATTGCCCCAAAGGTCAGCAGTAGTAAGAACACCCAGCCAATGTAAGACTGATGAAAAGAAAATGTAGGGGTCTACTGGGAGAGGTGCAGGACTATCCCATTCTGGACCTGAACTAGGAAGCAGAGTCAGGAACACCTGTCAGTAAACTAGGCCAACAGTCTAGGTGAGAAACTGCCAGGGCATGAACTAACTGCTTAGCCATTTCAATAGTAAGAAATAAACATATTCTCCAGAGTGTCAAAAGATGAAAATTACAAGCTCTTTTAGATTTATCAGTGAAAAGGCTTCAAGAAAACGACATATTGATAAGAACTCCCAAATTTCATGCCACAGAAGATGCCAGAAACTGTCAGCCTGAAAAGCAAAAGAAGAGGAGAAGAAAGAGCAGGACAATCAGGAGGAAAAATAATAAGCTCGGTCTTCCCTAAATTTAATTTCAGGTGGTAGGAACACATCTAACTGGGAATGTAAGTAAAGCAACTGGAGAAGACCCCACTGCATCACGCAAGACCACAATAGAAAAATATGTTCAATAATCTTGGCATAAATATGATAGTTAAACTGAAAAGAAGAAATCAGAGAACCTAGTGATGGAGTATACAAAGTAAATAAAAGTGGATCTATGACCAAACCCTGAGGAACCCTCACTATTTTGCAATAATACTGATAAGTATTTTAATGAGAAATATTAAACTACTTGCCACATACCTGACCTGCTGGACTTGAACTCTCCTTAAACATTTACAGAGGATGAATAAATGCTTCTGTCTTCTAGCAGTGCCATTCCACACCCCCACACCCCATCTCCCCTGTCCATAAGCAGCCTAAGAAAAGAGCTAATGCAATACCCAGGTATTAGGATTCTTCATCCAGGCCCCTGACTATTTGCTTAAGCTTCTCTTGCTTTTCAAGTACAGACATTTTAAATGAATTTGGTCTCTGGGGTTCTTCTGCCTGTTACAAAACAACCCTACTCTTCTGGACCTCAAAACCATTGGATGGGAAATCTCATCCATTTAGTTCCACAGATATTAAAATCTAGCAATTAATTATCTTTCGTTCTAATCCAGTAAGTCTCTGCAATTAACACTTGGGATATGATATATCCTTTATGCTGACTTTTTAATTTAAGGACAGAGTCACAGTGGATCCCATTAGTACAGCTAAATAATCTAACTTATCAAAGCCTTTTTTTTTCAGATTTACATTCAGCCTCCAGTCTTGTATTACTGTCCACTCTTCTCTCAGTTGCTCAAACTGCAACAGTTCTTGACTGTGCTGGAAACCACATAGCCCCTGGGCAAAGCTGTTTCCTGTTCTTATGTATTATTGGTTGCTTCAACAGAAGACAATATACTGTATGTAGTTCAGAGATGAACTGTGGAATTCTTGGTGCTACTAAGTTGGGTAATGAAACTTCTGCAAGCAAACAACCAAGCTCAGAGAGCACCAAGAACTCCACTGGTTGCTTGCATGCCCCTTTTACCTTGTAACAGTAATAACTTGTTTAGCATCTCTCTTGGACACCAGCTCCTAAGGAATCTGCATAGACATGAGGAGCCTCCAGCTAATCACGCCAGGCTTTGTAAAGTCTGGTTCGTATGGTGATCCACACTGCCTCCTTAGACAGTGAAAGTTTCCCAGGTACTGGAATTACTAGACCCATTTTGACTGGCCACTGACTTCTTCTCTAAAAGGGTACAAATCAGAATGTGTAGAGGGCAACCTTGTCCAGTGCAAGGGCAGAGCTCCAGAGCTGGTAATGGTCTCTCTGTAAGTACTCCAGTAAGATTTGATGCCTGAATTTAAAAATAGATTTGGGTAAATTGAACTTTGTTTTCCCATTGTACAGTCAGGTGGGGGAGGGGGGAGAGAGGAATTATATAGCTCTCTTGTTTATAAGCATAAACTAAAAAAAAAAAAAGACAATATGCTTATGAGGAGTAGAACATAAATTAATGGGAAAAGTTTCAAACCAAGCATCTGTAATAGTGTTATTTTGGGACAAGGGTTACATTACTGCACTGTGTGGGCAGAAAATCTCCAACAATAAGAGGGAAGTCCTGTTCCATCCCATTTGCAACTTACACATTTTCCCTCCCTTCTCAAGCCGAGCTTTGTTTTGTCTGCTCAAGCAGGACACCAGATGACTTCTGTCTCCAAACCCTTTATTATGGGTTTGCAAAACCAGATCAAGCACACTTGGACATGTTCAGAAACTGTCAGCCTTCCCAGGTAGGTCAGGCAGGAAATACGACCAGATGAGCTAATTCTACTTTATTGTAAGGCTACATTCACAGAATCTTGCAAGTCTGAAAGTGCAATTCTCCCACCATCACCTTTGTTGTTGTTGTTCAGTGGTTAAGTCGTGTCCGACTCTTCGTGACTCCATGAACCATATTGCGCCAGGCCTTCCTGTCCTTCACTGCCTCCCTGAGTTTGCTCAGTTTCATGCTTATTGCTTCAGTGATGCTATCTAACCATCTCATCCTCTGCTGTTCCCTTCTCCTTTTGCCTTCAATCTTTCCCAGCATCAGGGTCTTTTCCAAAGAGTCCTCTCTTCGCATTAGGTGACCAAAGTATCTGAGCTTGAGCTTCATTATCAATCCTTCCAATGAGCAGTCAGGGTTGATTTCCTTTAAGATTGACTGGTTTGACCTCCTAGCAGTCCAGGGGACTCTTAAGAGTCTTCTCCAGCACCACAGTTCAGAGGCATCCATTCTTCGGCGCTCAGCCTTCTTTATGGTCCAGCTCTCAGAGCCATACATTACTACTGGAAAAACCATAGCTTTGACTATGCGGATCTTTGTCGGCAAGGTGACGTCTCTGCTTTTTAATATGCTATCTAGGTTTGCCATAGCTTTCCGCCCAAGGAGCAAGCATCTTTTAATTTCATGGCTGCAGTCTCCGTCTGCAGTCATCTTGGTGCCCAAATAAATGAAGTCTGTTACTGCTTCCATTTCTGCATCACCTTTACCTCCCAATAACTTAGGGAGGGTCCCTTCTGAGCCTCTTGCCCTTCCCACTGTGCAGCTGTGGGCTATGCTCCCTTTTATCTGACCATTCCCTAGGCAGCATCTCTTCGCCTGGTCTCCCAAGGTCATTCCCACATACCATTACAGTAACATTCCATAGGCAAGACTCGGATATGAAGGAAAAAGGGTGTATTTATAATCAAGCAACAAGGAACTACAGAATTATACATGTGACTGGTTACAAATTAATTATAAAAAGACAAGGTTTTAAAATAGACCTGAATTGCTGTGCTATACCTACTAACTACGCCTGTAGGTGTTAAACCACAGCTTTAACTAGCTCTAGCTGCTCTGACCAACTTCCTCTTGAAGCTTAACCACAAATACAATATTGAAACTATTATGTACCTTCTTGCTTCTAGGACTTACTAAACATTTGCTTAAAACATTTATTAATATTCAAATGTCTTAAATTTTTCCATAACTGGCAGTAGTTGCCATGGTGGGGAACAGTCATGCCAAATTTGAAACAGATTTAAGAAGACTGTAGAAAGGAGATACCCTTTTCTGAATATATTGGAACTGATTATGGGGTTAAGGCATAAAATATTACCGTATATACTCACAGATAAGCTGAGAATTTTAGGTGCCAAAAGACACCCCCAAAATTGGGTTCAGCTGATCTGCGGATGGGCTTATCCATCAGTATATTACCATATATACTATTTTTTAAAGTACCCATATATCCTATATATACTTGTGGATAAGCCCATTCATGGATAAGCTAACCCTTAAATTTTTAACCAAAATATCGTGAAAAATGCACCACCTATGGATAAGCCAATTGTGAAAATTAAAACATGAAAATTTCGAGGGTTGGCTTATCTATGGGTGACACATTTTTTCATGGTATTTTGGTTAAAAATTTGAGGGTCATCTTATCCACGGATGGGCTTATACATGAGTATATATGGTAATTTGCTAGGTCATGTCAGCTTGATAATGCATTTCACAAAGCATCACTGCTTAATCCTTCTGGATGGAAGTCTGAAATGCAGTTGAACTCTCCCCTTCAGTGCTACAAACAATGATGGTCTAATTGCAACAGCCACTCTGATATGAGAGAAAACCTGTCAATCACTGAATCCTATCTATCACTAATACACTCCGCCCCTTCCCAAGCCACTACACAATGCTATTTTATATAAACAGTATATCATTTTTGTTTCTGGCACAGCTGCCATGGCATGAAGCTTTCACAGTGTGCCAGAACCCTATAGGAACAGAACCAAACCTTTGTGGGAGCCTAGCATTGGAATACAGTGAGTTTAAACTTAACTGGTAAATTAATCTATTCTGACTTTCCTTTATTCATATTAGAATTTGAGCGTTTACCAAACAAATGCACATGTCTGCTATAAAGATTTCCTGGTCAAACTTAACAATGATGTCCTTTCTTCATTGGGTCTCAGTTTATTCTGACTTCCAGCTTAACCTTGGTACTTATATTCCTCAGGTTCATATCTTGGTTTAACCCCTGTTCTTACTCAGCTGCTGCACCAGAAATCTGGCTGCACCAGAATCTAAGCTCCCCGTTAACCATTCAGATGGGATTTGCAGCATCCTGGGTTGTCCAGGCCTCTATTTCACTCCATAGAGAGCCAATTTGGTGTAGTGGTAAAGGCACCAGGCTAGAAACTGGGAGATTGTGAGTTCTAGTCCTGCCTTAGGTATGATGGTGACTTTGGGCCAGTCGCTCTCTCACAGCCCTAAGAAGGAGACAGTGGCAAACCACTTCTGAAAAACCTTGCCAAGAAAAGCACAGGGACTAGTCCAGGCAGTCACCAGGAGTCAAAGCTGACTCAAAGGGACCCCCCCTCCAAAATAAATTCTTTCCATACTGTGGATAACAAGGAAGATCTTTCAGACTTAGCCTTCAGACTACAGATTCAGGCACTCCAAGGTTCATCCATAAACTGAGATAAACATAAAAAATTAAGTAGACGAATGAATAGTATTGTTAAGAACATAAGAAGATTCATCTAGATCAAGTCATCAAGGACTCCTTTATGCATGAATCTATCTAAATTTAATGACTTCCATAGAATCTTGTGATACTCTTATTTTAAATACTAAAATTTTATTTCAGTGAACTGAATGATTCTTTTTCTTTTCCTGAAACTTTTCACTTTTACTTGCTGAGAGGAAGAGGCTCTCTGTTATGTCAAGCAGGATAATACTAAAGTGGTCTGTAATTATTTCCAATTTCCCAGTGGTTCTGTTGAAGTGGTGTTACTCTCTTGTTATCTCTTATATTCCATATCTGTTTTCAAGTTCAAAATAGACCTGAGGCAAAAAAAAAAAAGGAAGAATATATGAAAAACTGGCTGATTACTATGTGGTACAATGCTTACCCCTCCCTGACCCAACTGCTGGGGATATACCTAGGCTGAGCAAGTAGACCTTGTCAGAATATGTAAAAAGACACAGCTGCCATTTTTGCATCAGATGTGTAATTCAACACCTATCACAGACTTGAATGTTTGTGAGAAAACAGGGAAGAAATAACTCCTTATAGATATTCAGTGATTCACATTAGTGAAACTGGGAGTTAGAATAAATCTGGAGAGAGTTAAGATCCTCATTAAATTTTAAAGAAGTGAAAAGACAAAAACCCTATTCTCAAGCTGTTCATCTGGAACTAGCAGGCTTCAACGATATCCACAAAGAAAACCTAACACAGACTGTAGGCTGGGCTGGGTTTGAATAGGCTTCTTATTTGTTTGAGGTCACTTGGCACAGATCCCTATATTATAATTTAACTATGTAATCCATAGATAATTGCTCATAGGAGTAGGACAATAGCATGAATAGAACAATACTGGATCTGGTTCAAACATGAATGCACATGGCTGTTGGAGAGGCAGGGTCTGTATGCTACATGTAAAAGGCCCAAGGAGTCCCTAGGTAGATCTGTGAAATACTCTGAACTAAACCCCTGCAGGTCCATTGTTGATCCATGTCTACAATATCAAGTCAGGAATATGATGTACCAAAGTTGACAGCTACTTACATTAATATGATTGTCAAGAGGATCAATTGCCCCAAAACCTCATGTTTCCAGTAATGAGATGCAGAATTTTAATTTTATTTGGGGTATAGGTAAGCAGAACTGGGCTGCAAAAATCCAAGCAACAACTAGCAAGTAACAAAGAGGAATAGAAAAGCAAACCAAACCCCCCTTGCTTCATCTAGTTTCACATTGTACACACAGCATTTTAAGGAAATCCTGAGATACAAATTGAATTTTCCATGGCTTCTCAAAATGGGAAAAATGCCTATATGAGTGCAACTTCTACCTCTTCTCAGTATTTATGGACCCTACTGGCAGAATAAATAATAGCAAGATTGGGCTTTAAGTACTGTGAGCACACAGGTAATTCCAGACCAAAGATGTATTATTTCACAGTGCTTATAATCTGCCCCTATCATGCACAGCCTTCACAAAATAAAAATGCATAATCATAAAACTATAATCATGGATTTAATTTCAGGATAGTTTCAGAAGTTAGGAGATGCGTAAGTTAGAAGAATGGTTTGGAACTTTGGATGAGCACAATACTTTTCTGTTCTACATTAGGAAGAAAGCAGCTTGACATGTTTCAGGCTTCTGTGTGGGCCTGAAGGAAAAGATGTTCCTGCTTTAAGGAATCCACTCATAAAAGTCTGATTACGAATACAAATAAATGTTATTTCAGTCTTAGTTCAGTAATACCTTAATAAAATGCAGTAATCAGCCTCTTGGAAGTATTATATAGGAAGTTTCTTATTGTAGCATATTTTAATTAATTAATATTTATCTATTTTAATTAATGTTTATTCTGTTTTTGCTGCAAATTGCCCGGAGTGTGATTGCTGCAGTGAGATGGGCGGTGACAAATTTGAAATAGAAATAAATATAAATAAATAAATAAAAAAGAAAGCAGGCATGATTATGCTGTAGTAGTTATATTTATTAGTCCAGTCCTGTGGAAGGTATCATCATATGATAATCTTTAAAGCTAGAAAGCAGTATTTGGCAACTGTATGTGTCACCTTCAGGTTTTTAATCTCCCCAGAGGCAATAAATATAAAACATAACCTGAGTGGCCAGGTATCTTTGTTAATAAGGGCTGCAGTGGCCTTAAGCAGAGGTCACTGTACATTTACATCTCAAAATCTCATCAAAGCGAATGGGATTCTTAAAGCAACAGGACCTTTTTTTAAGGCTTTAAGGAGTAGCAGGAAGGAGATGTTGTGCAGCTAGACTCAGAGCAAGCCCTTTTTCAAAGCCATATTTGAAGCATGCACAACCCTGTTGGGTGGAACACCACAGATCAAATGATGAAAACAACAATAATTTCCCAGTCATCTCAGACTGAGTGATTTAATGCCCTTCCACATGCAAGCTCTCAAAAGCAGGAATACAAACAAAAACATACAATAAAAGAAGAGATCCCTCAGGATTTTCCTGAAAATATAACACTACTCAGGTATTTTCAAGAGTACTGATCAAATGAAATATTATCTCTGTTTCTGTGGATCGTTCCCTAATTGTTAGGCTACTGTATTTTAATCCATTTACTCTATTTTGTTTTGTTTTTTTGTTTTGCTTATTTGACATGCCGATGGTAAGCTTATTTGAATTCATTGTTTTTCTAAGAGTCCAATCTTGCATACAAATAACTGATTTGCATGTAATACACTGACAAGTTTTCCCCCCTATGTAATTTGTCTGGAAAACTATGATATGGAAATACAGAGCTGTATAGTACAGTATAAGGTAAATATGCTATTGTTCATTTGGAAAGATAACCAAAGTTAGACATATCTCTAATAACTTCTTACTGTGCCATTCTGTATATTCCTACCCAGAAATATGACTCACGAGCTTCATGGATCTTATATCCAAGCCAGCACATATGACTGTGGCCTTAAAGTTTTGACTTTTTACTAAATTCCATTATATACTCTGTTATATACTCCGTTATATTCCGTTGACTTTTTACTAAATTCCGTTATATACTTCCTATAAACCTTCAGCTAAACCTACGTCCCAAGCCATAATCTTGTTTGCAATCATATAGTTTGAGCTGGAGCAGGATTTATAGAAAATTTATAAAGAGGTCCTGGCATCACATCAAGCTTGACTTGTACAGCTAACAGATCTGGGCTGCTAAAATCCAGATAACCATTAGAAGACAGCAAAGAATTAGAGTTTTCTGTATTTCTTTGCTGGCATCTAGTGGTTTGGGGGATTTTTTGGGGTACAGGTATGGTAGTTCCCTTCACTTAGACATTTTGTGACTATATCCTTTGGCAAAACATTCCTGGAAACCTAAAATGTTTTTGTTTTCAAATGTTGCTAACCTATAGATCTCAGCATCTTAAAGGAATGTGTTGTGTTTTATATTGTGTACTTTGTCTTATTGCTGTTAGCTGTCTTGAGTGATTATATAAGATACAGAGAGATAGAGAGATAGAGATAGAGATGATAGAGATAGAGATATTCCTTAGATAATAACTCAAGACAGCTTACAACAATAAGACATAGTACACAATATAAAACACCACACTAAAGTCAAGACAATTAAAATCAGCTTTACAGCTGAAAGTCTAATGACAGACATGTGATTTTGTCCTTTTCCTAAATAATGGGAGAGGGGCCAAGGGACCGTTTTGAGGATACCAAACTACCACAGCTTCTGACAGTGGGAGCATTTTCAGAGAAAGCCACCCTAGCTTATCTAAGTCACTGGGAAGGTTCAGAGGAAAGTGGTATTTTTATAAACAGTGAGGTAGTAAGCCAGTCAAAGGTTTAAGAGATAGCACCAACACCTTGAACTGTGCACAGTAGGCAAATGAAAACCAGGACAGATCTTTCAGTACATTACAATCCTGTAATCCCTGATTTAGCAGTCTGCCCATCATGTTTTGTATCAATCACCACTTCTGGAGAGTTTTTCAAGGGTAGCCCCACATTGTACAAATCAAACTGGATTGTAATGAAGACATGCATAACTGTTGCCCCACTCTGACCAGCTCATGAAGGATCACAGTTGGTGCACTGTAGTTGTATAAATGTGTTGCCACAACCAACTCCTGCAAATCCAGTAAAAGCTATGGGTCAAAGAATACCCCAAACTGCTAGCTCTATTTTTTCTGGAGAGTGCAACCTTATCCAAAAGAAGCTTCATCTCACTTTCTGAATCTAGTTTTCTCTTTACCCAAAACACCTCCAACTTGTCTGGGTTTAATTTTGGCATGTTCCTCATCCTCCAATCCATTATCAAATTACTTCCTAGGATGATTGGGAGTGATAGAAAAAGTTTTCATTAGTACACTGATGACAACATACTCCAAAACCCCAAATGACTTCCCTCAACAGTTTCTGGTAAATGTTAAACACAACAGGGGACAAGACAGAATCTTGTGAGACATCAGAGGTCAATAATTGTCTAATTATTGTAAGTGTCAAACAGTAGACATCCTAGCTCTGCTTTCTGAGTAGATCCTAACAGGAAGGATCAGAACTACTATAAAAGGCCACTAAATGACCCAGAAGTATACCATGGTTAAAAACAGATGTGTGATCCAAAAGAACTAGCAGGGTTATACTCCCCCATCTTATTTCTGGCACAGATAATCACCAAAGTGACCAAAGCAGTCTCAGTTCTGGGTAAAATACAACAGAAATGGGTCCAGATAGTTGGTTTTATCCAGATATATCAGAAGCTGCAAGGCCATTACCTTAATGATCACTTTACCCAGGAATGTAATATTTTATCGTACACTTACAGATATCTTCCTGGTAAAGGGAAGACTTTTTCAATAAAGTTCTTATTGCTGCTCCGTTATAGAGGTGGAAACAAATCACACCAAGGAGACATTGAGCTGTAAAGATCCAGACAACCACTAGATGGGCAGCAAAAAATTCTCTTTGATGTTACCTACAGGTCATCCAGAATCTTGCAGCTCAAATCTCGTATTTCTTATACTCAGGGAGTCACATTTGTGAGATAGGCGGCCATAGAAATTTGATAGATAGATAGATAGATAGATAGATAGATAGATAGATAGATAGAGATAGACAGACAGACAGACAGACAGACAGACAGACAAAATGCTCTTCATTGAAGATGTTCCCTGAGAGGGAGATTTGACAAGGAAGCTTTCATCTGAATAATGTTTGTTTCTCTCAAATTATGTTCTCCTAGATTCATGTGATCCCCAGTAGGTAGACCAGACCATGAAATCAACTCCACAGGATGGCTAAATATTGAAATTGGCTATAATAACAGAATCTTGCAAGTCTGACTGTGCTGTACCTCCTCGTTCTTATAGTTGTATGGCATAGGGCCTGGATCCCTGACAGACCCCTTGTCTCCAATCATTACTGCCTGCCCAGAGCGTTCCAGCAGCCTTGGTGCACTCCAGGTCCCCTCCATTAAATGTTGCCATCTTGTGGGACCTCGGAACTGTTGCGGCTCCCACCCTCTGGAATAGCATAGCACAGAGAAAAGGATGGCGCCCTCTCTCCTGGGGGTTCTGGAAAGCTTTGAAAACCTGGCTTTGGTCCCAGGCCTGGGGTTGAGGTTTGTTATTTGTTTAATGGCCCTTGTTTTGTTTTGTGGATTTTGTCACTAGAACGTGTTAGTCTGGGCTGCCTGTTGATTTAATATTTTTTAGTTGTTTTTATGTCTCTTTTAGTTTTGTGCACCACCCAGAGTCCACTGCAGATGGGCAGCCAATAAATTTAAACAAATAAATGAATAAATATTAATAGTTCAGTGAATTAGGGAAGTGTCTGTTGGAGTTGCTTCTGAATGTTATCTGCATGCTCTGGACTTAAAAAATGCTTCAGCCCCTTTCTACTAGGCAACAGCTTCTTCATATTTTCCTCAAGGTCACCTTTCTTAGTCTCTACAGACACCAGCATGTAATCCACTCCTACAACCAAGATGGAAAAGATTCAAGGACAATTGTCAGCTGTAATTTCCCACTGTCCTACATGGATCACTTGGGGCTAAATACTTTCCTGTATATTGCTCTCAGTGATGACTTGCATGTGACCTATTGTTGTTCCCATCTAGCAGTAGCGATGTCACCTTGTTTTCATTGCAGTATACTGGTTCTGCAACTTATGAATCATGATATGTAAGAAATGGAAATCTATACTGAACTGTGCATTTGGCATCTTATTTCTCCTCACAGGGGCCTTATTACATTTTGACAGGTATGTGACATGAGATGCTGTCAGTGCTGGAATATCACCTTGAAGTGCCACCTTCAAATTCATTGCCTAAGACTTGTGGGAGAGATAATAAAAGGGAGCTGAATAGTGGTTGAAATCTTACTTTTGTCATGTTTTAATTTTAATTTTCATGAGATGTACCAGTACCCCACAGTTAGCAAAGCAGGTATAATTTGCTCAACATATTTGGGTTGGTAAATTAATCCATCTTCCACTCCAGTAAGAAGCTCATCAAAAAGAGAAAACAGAATATCATTTTAATGAGTTCTGCTAAAATAGCAAATAGCTTTGCTACCTTCTCACTTAATGACATTTTAAGTCATCAACACTTTACATAGATACATGAAAAGCATCACACTGATGATGGATTCTTATATGTAGAACTAGATAAATGTAAGAATATTAACCCAATGAATTTCCTCCTGCCCCCAGATTTATTATATTGGATTTGAAATGAGGAAAAGAGAGAGCTAGCTTGATGTAGTGGTTAAAGCATCAGGCTAGAAGCCGGGAGACCATGAGTTCGAGTCCCACCTGAGGCATGAAGCCAGCTGGGTAACCTTGGCCCTGCACTCTCTCACAGCCCTAAGAAGGAGACAGTGGCAAACCACTTCCAAAAAACCTTGCCAAGAAAACTGCAGGGACTAGTCCAGGCAGTTGCCAGGAGTCAAAACTGACTTGAAGGCACACACACACACACACACACACACCAAAAAAAGAGGAAAGGAAGGTAAAACATTCCTTTTTCTGAGAACTTTTAAGATTTTTTACACGATTAGAAAGGTATAAGGTATCTGGAGCTGCATCTGTCTCTCTCCACTAGAGATATACCATACACCTTTCTGTTATTCTGTTAATATTTCTGCTTCTTTGTGGTATAACAATGCAGGGTATTTGGGGTGAATGGAAAAAACAAACAAACAGAATGGAACCTGTTTTATTTGCACTCAACCAAGGGGATGTTGGTTTTCTCTAACAATTGGGGCTTCTCTGAGTAGCCCTCCCAGAATGCTTCAGACATCCTTCCAAGGGATCCCCTTGTAGCTGCTTTTCAGACAACCATTTATTTTTCAAACACCCTCCAAATGATCTAATAACTGGGGCATTCCGGGAGCTGAAACTTGGCAGCTGAAATTAGTTTAGTAATTTTTATGACCGGTCAGTGAGGAGAAATAGTGAACCAAAAGGAACAACCAAGAAATTAATGTAACAGAATGAATGTGATATTATTAATGTTTATGATTAATGGGACAATGAAACAAAAATGATCTTTGTTATACCTATCAGGAGTGTTTTATAAAGAGAGTTTTTCAGTCTTTTCTTACTGAGTCCTCCTTATATTGAGAATCAGTGGAAATCTGCTAATGTGTCAGCAGTGTTGAATGTCCAATGTCATTTGTCCAAAGGCCTTACAGTGATTGATATGAAAAGCAATTAACTGTCTTGCAATGGCTACAATCCAGATCTGAACAGGAACATATTTTTCCTTGTAAACTGCCAAGTTCCCTTTTAAAGGCATGCTATTATTCAGAGACCGATGGATAAAATGATTCAAATTAGATATATTTATTTTAATTTATAAGTTTTCTCACATTGACAGTTAGGATTTTTTAAGAAGATCAAACTCATTTTTGGGTATTACTTGATAAAACTGAGAGTTTTTGGTTCACAATTTGTCAACATTGTTCCAAAGCTGACTGTTGCTCACAGCTCACAGCAGGTGTTGGCAACATAGTACCCATAGGCACCAGGAAGTCATATACCCTCTAAAAAGGTGCTAACAGACAATCCAATTAAATAAAAGTATTAATATTTTATTTTAATCACTGCAATCTCATAAGATCTGCAAATGTTATACCATTTCAGTATTCTCACATATCAGATTTCTATTTTCCTGCATGTAACCTTATGGTAAACATTTAAAAAACATTTTATTGGAAAGGAGCCTTGGCCATTATGCTAATGCCCATAGCCTACAAAAGTTAGGTGATCCTGGGATCAGAATATGTGAATCTGATATTACATCCTTCCATGGGCTCTCAGTTTATTCCATTCCATACCTTTTATTTATTCAGTTCGAAGTACTGTTCACAATTTTTGAAGCCCTACATTATTTTAGAGAAGGTATGTCCCAGAGTTAAGAACAATTTCATTGGGCTTGTGGGTGGGGTGAGGTTCTTTCATGAGAGAGTTGACAAGGAGGCATGAGAGAAGGGAAACTGAATCCACAGATGTATTGTTAGAAGGAATCCTAGTAAAAATTATTTTCTGTGAACACTTGTGCAAGGACTAGTTTAAGGCATTGTCTGACACTGCAAGAACATACATTGGGATATATTTTGAGAAGTTGAGTGAAAACTTACACAAGTGATTGCACAATGCATTATATAAATGTAGTATAATTACCCCCATGAATCTCAGATCTCTTTTCTTGCACTAGGATCTTGCTCTTGTCAGTTATATTACATTGATTTGTAACAAAAAATCTATCTTTGCATGAAAGAACATTTCTAGAACCAATGGACATCTTTTTTTTTTTTTATGGTAATGCCACTTTTACTATTTAGAAAGTGATTGCTGTACTACCATTGCATTGACTGTATCATATGATGTAGATCCATCAAGATATTTTTGGAATTATTCTAATTCTCCTGCTTGCGGGAGGCTATATCTAGAGCAGCATGCTATGCACATCTTCCATACAAGTTAGCAATGAGATGAGCTTATTCTTGTAATTTCCCATGGTATATTTCTCACAACTTCATTCATTTATTAATATCATGGCCACAAGATCTTTTGATGGGCTTGAAAGTGAATTAAGCAAATCATGAGGGATGGAAGTATTGTGATTACTAATCATTATACCTCTAAGTAATCTTCAGGTTCAGAAGCAATACATGAGCAATATATACTGGGAATCAGGATCCCAGCATTTTTTGATCCTTACAGGAAATAGGATTTTGGCCTAGATGGACCATTAGTTTGATCTCACAGAGCACCATGATGGATGTGAAAAACTACGTCCTTCAAAAACTTTGATCCCATTGCCAGCTGCAAAGTTTCCCAAATGACATTGCTGCTGGTAAAGATTTCGAGATGGAGCTGTCATGCAATATTCATTGATCCTTGTAAGCTGTTCCTTTACCTTTAATTACTCATGGATGTCAGAAGGAAGGGGAAAAAATTGAGAATACTAGAGTGGCATTATAGGCAGTATCACTTCAAAGGTGATTACTTTTATTTCCCATCAATCACATTCAGAAGAAATTCCTAGTGCACTTGATAATCTTGTTTTCCTTTGGAGAAAAGAGACGGGCTTGATTCCAAACTAACCATAAAATTAACAGAGCCATTAAACATTTTGGAATGTATTTAGTATTCCCATACTTTAAGAAATTTGAAAAGCAAGTTTGTCAATGATGATAAAGTAGTTAATAATTTTAAACAAAACAAGCTGCAAATTGCTGTCTATGAATTTATTTTAACATGTCTGGGACATTGTGAAAATGCTTCACAGTTATTAATCTAGCTGAATGATTTGGCAATGGGATCAGATGGTTTCTAGAAATAAAAATGTTGTAAAACGTGTTGACAAGCAGTACTAACTTGGAGTTTTCTACCTTTTTTCCCTCTTTTCCTCCTTCCGTTTTGTTTACAGCCTGCCCAAATTGGTGGGGAGGAAAAAATGAGCTGGAATGAGAGCCAAGCAGGTACAGTTTCTGGACAAGGTTCCCACATTTTCTCTGTAGTGAAGTACACTGTGGAGTAGAACCCACTGAGAAATGTCCTCAGACATGTTAAAGTGCTCTCTTTCCATTCCTGAGTCAGGAGAAAAGTATATTGGCATCAATTGTGCTGTCCCCACATCTGACTTTTAGTGCCTCAGCAATGAGGCTGTGCAGTATTGCTCTCCTCACACAATCTGATGTGGAGATATTTTCAGAGTAGTGACCGAAGTGATGGATTTCCTGCCATATTTTTCCATCCCACCCAGCATCATCTACCAGCAAGAAAACCAGCCTCCTATCATTTTCCCGAATGTGTGGTAGGCTGGGGTTGGGGATTCAAGCATTAACGACTATTTATATAGTCTTAATTTTTAGTATTTATTTTGTGATTCGTCTGACAGAATTATCAGTCTTCCAGGATAATCTGGATGATCTCCAGATGGAAGCATGTATTAAATTGTTCTGAGAAATAGGAAGTTGATAACATCTGATGCCTCTTCCTGAGTGCTCAGAGAACTGAATTGAAATTCAAAGCAGAAAAGCCCAAATTTTGGAACTTTCTTTCCTTTTCCCCTTCTGGAGCCAATTTTTCCTGTGAACCATTTTTGGTTAGGCAAAGATCCTCTTCTGTCTTCCACTCCCTACTTCACATGCGTGCTATGTGTGTGTGCATATGTGTGCCAAGTGCTTTCCCTACTTTAGGATCTCCCCAACATACACACAACACAGATGCACCCCATAGAAGTGTACCAAATAAAGGGATTCCTGGGGTACAGATCTCTTGATTTCCTGGGAGTTTAATATTCCAGTATAAAGAGAAAAAGACCAGGTGTCCAGTCTCTCTCAGCCAAAGCCAAACTGACCGTAGAGGAGCAACCAGACAGAGAGGATGTATTTCTGTAGCAGGCTTACCAACCAGCTGGAACTGAGCAGATTATGGTGCCAGACTGTGTCATCCCCTGGATTCTCCTCAGAGGAAGCTTTGTGTCAGGAGAAGAAGGAAAACCCTATCTCCAAACTGGAACAACTAATGATGGCTCTAGGCTGCCCTAGCATTGGGCTGGGGGTGAGATGGAGGCAACACTGTGAGGACATGGCCCTCAAAGACAGCAAAGCATCCTCATGCTACAGCAAACAGGAATGAGGATGAACCCTCTTTCATTGAAGTAGATTGCTCTATACCTACTTTAGGGCCAGGTTAGATAGTTACTGTGCTGTTGGATTACTGGAAGCAACTCAGCCATCCTATAAGAGTTTTCAGATAAGCATTCTTTGTATATTTGAAGGAGGAGTGAGGTCATACCTGTTATTTCTTGCAAATTACTATTTGCAAATGAACAATGCCCAAGTCTCACATATGGATATAAATTTCTGATGGCTGGACATTTTCTCTAGGAGAAGGAAGAATTCTTGAACAATTTTTCAGAAGTAAGTCTCTCCTTAATGGTGACATTAGTAATGCTATTGAAGACATCCCTCATGATGTCTTCCCATGGGGTTTAATGGAAGCGTGGGAAACTGTAAGGGGAGCTGAAAACAGTGGGGGTGATTATTGTTCAATTATTATTATTATTATTATTATTGACAGGACATTTACACACACTCCTTGGCAATCTTATCGTTAAATAAGCACAACAACACTCCTTTTTACTCATGAGAATTGTTGATCCCTTTGAAATAATTATGAAAACAAATTCTGTATCATCACATTAACTCACAACTGATACTAACAATGCACAGTAATTGTGTGTATATATGGAGGGGGGAGGGGTAATGGATTTTTTTTTTTTTTTACCTGACAAGAGAATGCTAGAAAATGGGAAAAGGCTAATATTTTCCTCAGGTGCTACTCTATTCTATAGAGCCATTGTCATGTATCATTATGTATACATATGGTATAAGGTATAGGTGAGTTAGTGAACTATTTGGGATGTTGAGGGTGGTGTCCTAGCAACTAGGAGAATACATTCAGTGTAAGCTAATTGCATTTTCCCACTTCAGCTTCTGAAGTATCGTTACCTGTCATTATTTTAATAAAGCATTGTGGTGATAATGCCATCTCGGTATTCCCCAGCCATATAGTTAAGGGTAAATGTGGTGGGGCTGGACAGGATGTCAAGGAGAACACAGGATCTATTTGAATGTGGATTGCCATTAACTCTGAAACATAAATAAGATGTATGAAAACAAATTAAATTGGGAGTTTCATGTAAGTCAATTATCAGCACTGTAACTGCCAAATGTAATTTTGAATTGCATGAATCCCAGATGCTTTAGAACAAAGTTTTACTTATTTCAGGAATACCAAAAGAAAAACAAAATCCGGTGCTTTGTAAAAACTGTTAATAATTAAAGGGTTTTAGTGAGGAAGGGCAAAGTGTCAAAAGCAAATTTTAGCAATGTTATTGGTGTAGAGAAGAAAGATGTCAGAAAGGATTACTTTTCATATAAAAAATAGGGGGGTTATTTTTGTATGTTAAGAATCATCTTTATGGTTTTTTTTTAAAAAATGAAACTTTATTATAGCAAAAAAAAAAAGTATAGATGCCATATTATAAGGTTTCAATAATGTTATAGGGCAAGTAAACTTCAGGTGAAATACAGTAGAAATAAGAAGAGTAATAGTAATAGTAATAGTAGTAATGATTTGTACATTATTGATGCCTAACTATTCCAGCACTTTGAAGTTTGATTATGACCAATAGAAATGTTTCAGAAGGAAACAGTAGGGAGATCAGTTGCTTCATTTTAATATGAACTTCCAATTTTGGACTGTGTCACACCACTGCACAAGTTGAAATGCAATTCTTTTGAAATTTGTACTTCTCCAAATTTTGCAGAACTATATTCCCTCCATTTTTTAATGTTTCTTTATCCATTTATCAGACCAGAGAGTGAAATGCATCTCCCCATTCTACATTTTGTACAGGTGTAGCTGTTTATCATCCTCACCTTTGAAACTGGTTAGCTAGCCATGAGCTCAAGTTAACTTTGGTGGGTTCTGCTATATAGAATAGAATAGAATAGAATAGAATAGAATAGAATAGAATAGAATAGAATAGAATAGAATAGAATAGAATAGAATAACTTTTTTGTCATTCCACTATACACTATACACCAAGTGCATAATAAAATGAAATTCTGTTGCAGTTGGCTTACAATCATACACTAAAATACAATCGAGATACCATAGTTACTATAAAATATACACTCTATACACATTTGACATTAAACATTCAAACATCTAGCAATCACAATCCAGTTTGAGCAACTTGACACATGGGATTCTACTTCTTCACCTCAAGGCCCAAAGCAGAATGCAGAAAGGCTGCGTGTGGCAATGAACAACAGCTAATCAGCTAGAAGAATACCAACAATTCCTACTTGACAACATAACAGACAGCCATTCGTTGCTGCAGGACTCCACCCTCATTTAAATTGTCCAGTAGACCAACAAGCATCTCCATTCCTCAGTGAAGGTGGAGGCCAAGAATTGTTCTTTTTCTGAGCAGGAATTGAGGCTTTCAAATGTGTCTTAAAAGAAGCAAACTGTTCACACTGTTGGCTATATTTCATCTATTTTGGCTCCAAATATCAGAAATTAGCTTTATCCTGAAGCATTGGAAAAAAAGGTTGTTGAAATTATAGCTCTGGATATTCTTGTCCCCCACATAGGTGTCAGCTGAAAAATGTTACAGTGTAGGGCTGTGTAATTACTTCACAACTCCTAGAGACCTGCATATTACCACTAGCTGTCATGTATGGGAAGGATCAGGCAGCATATTTCTGCTACCTTGGGGCATAACCTGTTACCCAAATCCCCAAATGTATTTGACTGTCCCTTTCAGACTCATAAGTCTGATTGATATGTTTCAACAAAAAGACCCATAGCTGTGCGTGTATCTCCATTTGTAGATGTCAAGATGTGCTTTTAGTTCATTTTACAAGTATTCTTCTTAAAAAAAAAAAAAAGACAGGATTTATTAACTATTGAAGAGAACCTAATAGCTGAAAAGAACCTAAAAATCTTAATTATCTAATCTTTGTATTATGGCTATAGAGAAAGGTTTGAAATAACCTGGGTAGTATATTTTGGAGAAAGCTCAAAGCCTGGAAAATAAGCACACAAGATGAGTCTTGCTGGATCAGCCTTTACGCCTACAAGTCTATTAGATTACACGTGTCAACCAGGATAAACAGTGGCATTCCACAAAAAATTATTATGTTGGTTCAGAATTCAGTAAGTTTGACCTACATTTTCATCATTCATTGTTATCTCAGGTTAACAGTGACAATGTTGTCATTTATACATCACTACATGCAACTGAACTGTATAATGCCTCTGTAATAATGTTGTAAGCTAGATTCATATCCTTTATTTGTGGTGTGGTGACTGTGATTTTTTAAAAAAAACTATATGAACTTACACACACTCCCTCTCTCACTCCCTCACTCCCTCTCTCCCTGCTAGAGATTTCTATCTGGCCTTTCCTCCAGGAATGCAAGGTGATGTACACAGCTCTCCCTCCATGAGTTTTTCCCCACAACAACAATCTTGTGAGATAGGCTGGACTGAGAGGGAGTGATTGACCCAAGTCTCAGTGAATTTATGTGGCTGAGAATGGACCTGCACCTGGAACTCCCCAGTCTTAGTCCAACATTGGACTAAAAGATGTGTGAATTTAAGTCTCAAATGTAAAACTAAGATCTTTGCCTCCCACAGTTTCTCCACTGCTCCAGATGTTGTGATTGGGAGAACCAACAATGCTGTGATCCCCAGAATCACCCTGATTTGGGGGTATGCTCTCCCTCTTCTTCCTTTCCCAGTGTGTTTTTCATAAGCAGTGAAAGCGTCCTTTGAAGAGATACTGTTGCTCTAGAGAAATGAACTGAGATTGGAGCTTCATGGAGGCTCAGAATTAGAATGTTCTAGGTTTAGTCTTAGCTGTCCTTTCCTGGATTAATCAAAGCCTGTTCCGAATTATATGTACATATACATACTGCATATACATAGAGTTGTACCTCAAAGAATAAAATAGCACAGAATCAGGCTACCTGGCATAGAAGTATCAAATAACATGTTCTCCAACTGCCTGTGTCAAAAGTCACATTTACTTAAAGAATGTGAATTAACAATGGCCAGGCTCTGGGGTCAACATTCATCTAACTCTGAGAGTGACTGACAGTTTAAATCTGCCAAAATTAAGCAGATATAGAATTTGTCAGGTCCCTCTGACCTCTTCACTAAAAAGGGAATTATGCAAGGGGACATCACTCACTGTTTTGCTTCCCCTCCTTCATATGGAGGAAGTTGCTCCCCAAGGAGAAAGTTGGGATATTGTCCTTGTAGCAAGGCTGAGGAAAGGGCATTGAAAAGAGCCAGTGTGAATGCTCTAGGTTGTTTCCAGGTCATAGTGTTACTCAAGTAACTGAGTATGTGACAACGAGCTCTTATTCAGTTGCCCTTCTCTACACAACGTTCACTATCTGAGACTGCATGGCATTCTCACGTCTAAGGGAGATTAGAAACTTAAGGAAAAAAATCATACAGCCTAATTTACTCTCTGTCTGTGCCAATTAGACTGAAGGTTATCAAACACATTATGGGGAGGCCAGGACTGCTAAAAATACACTTTTAACTGAAATTAAAAAGCCGAATGGAAGTTCTAGCTTCAGTTAAGCCTATTTTCAGCCACAGTGTTGCACCAGGCATACACCTAGCCACAGAAAGATGATTGGAAAAATGTCAGTTCTACCTTTTCCAATTGTTCCACACACCAGAATAGCAGTTTCGAGATACATAGAATAGTTGGGCCAAAGCCTTGGCCTTAAATACCTCAATGACTGCAGGTTGAGGTCCTCCTCTAGAAAGAATTTGAAGATAGTTCTGAACTTCCTTGCCCATTTATTGTGGCACACTCATCTTTAGCCTTCCAGCAGCCTGTGGTCTGAAAATCAACCTCCAGATAGTTACAGTTTTTCTCTTGCTCAATGTCATGCCTACAAATCTGTCATTCATGAGAGACAGGCCTTTTGGCAAACATCATAACTTTGGTCTTGTTAAAGTTAATACTCAAATGTTCTTGATTGCAATGGCTGTTTAAAGCCTAAAGGGTTCTCATCTTTCCTGTGAGTATCCAAGTTGACAAAGTGTCATCAGCATCTAGTATTCTGGCCAATAGCAATATTAAGGAGGTGAAAAATGGCATTTACTCAAAGCATTTTACCAATGAGTTTATATAGTTATTAAAAAAGATGACGGAGAAGAAGAGAATGCACTCATGCTTCACAAAACTCTATGATAATGTAGAACCACATCAGACAACAGTCTGTTTGGGTTTCACCTAACCTTAAGGTAGATATTATTATGTAGTTTACCAATGATAAGGAACACCCAGCAATTAATTAATCCTCTACCTTTATCAAAAGCCTGTCTTTGTATATGAAGTCAAAAGTTAATTTGAAACTTTATAAAGAGTTTATTTTGCAGTACTTGCATACTGCTCAGCCAGATGTTGCAGAATTAATCTCTGTGTAATGAGCTGTGAGAACAACCTTGAGGAACAGGAAGAAGAGCCTCAACCAAGACAAAGGTCAGATAAGAGAAATCTGAATCCAAAGCAGGTATGTAATTTGAGAAAGCATCTCAGATTTGACCCTGCCTAGTTCTCTTGAACGTAAAGGCAGGGAGGGGAGAGGCACATTCAGACTTGCAAGTTTCTGTTACTGTAATCTATATACTACTAAAACTCTCATGTCTGTAACCCTCAATTGGGCAAAATAGTGTGTCATAGGGCAAAAATATTTGAACCAAGGTACCTCATATGGGCTAACTTACAGAATGAGTAAGTTAGGACCTATTATTTCCGTGGGATTGAAATTTGGGAAATTTGTGGCTGCTTAGGAAGCAAGCAAGCAAGCAAGCTTTTGTCAATTCTGATACTATAAGACCATTACTAGGAGTTGTTCTGAGCTTAAATTTGACTATCAGGTTTGTTATCTTCTCAGTGATAACTGAGAATGAGAGGCAGATATTAAAAGTTGATACTGGGTGACATCTCCAGAATACAGAGCTTTGAAAAGCACAACTTTCATCTCCCAAGCTTAATATATCCCCCAACAATGGTCTGCTACTATCTGCCAAAAAGTAGACGTCCTTAAATCTGAAGTCTGAATGGGACAGCTCCAGGTTATTTTTTTCTTCTCTTTTCTTGTATAGTGGTAAATATCTCTGCCTTTCTCTCTTAATAGAGGTTTATACTTCATCTTCTGTATCAATATGTTATGTGAAGAAACTAGCATACTACTGGCCCTGTAGAACATTACAGTAGTTCAAAGAGCTGGTGTTATAACACTCTTGATCACACCAGTTCTTTGTATTAATGTTAGCAAGGAAATTCTGCAATAATTGTAGCAGCACCTGAAACTGTTCCAAAATTTACTGTAAATGGGTGAATCAAAAAGAAGCACCACAATATGAAGGTGGAAGCCAGGAGATCTAATTGTTCATTGTATGGGACTATTTAACCATAATCTGTTTGCTGCTGAGAGATGTGGTGTAAAAGTAGCCTCCACCCATACATTTTTAGCAAAAGGTTTTCATAATAACACCATTGACGCGTATTATAGCCCCATGGCTCTCAAATTGGTTACCCACCATTAAACAACCAGTTTAAATTGGCTTCAAGAAATAACATCACAATCCAGAACACTCGTTTTCTGACATCCCAATGAGAAAAGTTCCCATTAAAGACATTTGCTACAGCCCTGTTTAAGATAAAAATATCCAAACTCTTAACTCCCAGAGGTTAACAGATACTAAATACAGGGTTCCGTATTATACCATTAAATTGGTATGAGTTGGGCGTCCTATATCAGATGAACAGTGATAGAAGGCTGTAGTTATGGTGGATGGTTTAATCCCATTCTAGCATTAAATTTCCCTTCTATTATAAGCACAGATTCTGGAAAGAAAATTAAAAGATGAATAATATACTTTTCTAGTGGGAAATAAAGTTATTTTGTATGATCCTCTCACTACTTTGGGGAGAGGTAACAGTTTACAACTTTTAAACTCACCATCCAGGCTTTTGCAAAGGATTAATAAAGTCCAGGTGAAACAACAATGAAGCTCTCTTTAATGTTGAGCTATGATGGACTAGTAGACCATCCCATTGACTATCAGATATTGTATCATGAGCAGGGGCTTGGACAGGAGTGCTCTCATTGATGGAGAAAATTTCAGCTCCTCTTAGATACTTAGATGTTGAAGTTTCTTGCAAATGCCATTGCCTTTGATCATCTATAATATAGGTCAGGATGATAGTATTATTTTAATACAGTTTTGCTGCAGGGTGGGATATAAGACATTCCTTTTAAAAAGCAAGGGAAAAAGAAGAAGCATAAACAGCTTTATCTGAAAAGCTGCTTTCTCCAAGACTCTCTCTCCCAATTTTGGTGTTATAGTTCCCAGGCTTCATAGTCAGAATGGACTTTTAGGAGTTGAGTTCTAACATATTTGGAGGCTATCAGGTGGGAGAACACAGGGCAGATAAAAAAAATAAATTAGCTGTTCTTAATATGTAACGTCTTGAATCTCTAGAAAAGAATTTAAAGTATATATGTATTTTATGCATAGCAATAAATAAGTGAGAAAAAAGAGAACAAAATGGATCTGGTAAATCTTGGCCCATACTTTTATACTAACCTCACTATGTGGCTTTAAAGTATCTTATTGTTTGCCTGTCTTCTGTGGTATAAAATCAATTTAAAAAATAATTGCCCACTGTTAGGAATGATCAGGGATGTATTTTTCTTTCTCACTGCCCAAGGAATGTAACAATCACCATTTACTAAGTGACATTACATAATCTTATCTCCTCATCTATTAGTGATTCCCTGTCCCTTGCAGATATGGCTACTTCAAGCTAATGCCCTAGCAATTTATGCAGCATAATTATATGGAAGAAGCTGCCTGTTTTCCCTGTTAATATTCGGGTTGAAAACAATGACAACTAAGTGGCTTTGAACGTGAAGCTTTCCCAGTTCCACTCTTCATCCCTGTCTCCAGAGTGAGGCATTCCACTAATCAGTTTTAATAAATCAGAATTAGGTACATTGTGGAATTCTTTTAATATTTATAGCATGCTTGGGCTTTTTAAAAAGGTCACTGGGAAATGAAAAAGGAAGAGAGTCAGGGAATGCTAAAAAGGATCAATGGACATGTATTTCTAATGGCTGTGTTACTCTTCTTTTCAAAGAAAAGCCTGCTTTTCTTTTACAGACTTGATATTGTCTAATGTCATTTTACTATATGATGATGTCTTAATTGGGTGGGAGAGTAAGTAAAATACCAAGAAAGTGAATAAGAAAGGACATTTTGCTGATTTGCTGTGGCATCTTCTTAGACAAAGCCTGGAAGGTAAGCAGAATAATTGGACAAGAAGAGAAATGTACAGAGAACAGGCAATGAACAAGCTTTCTTGCAGTTTATCAACATCCCACTCTTCCTCCTAAAGAACCTTAGATCAAAGCATGTTATTATTGGGTTTGGTGATTCGATTCAAAGGTGATTCCATCAAATCTTGAAATTAAATTGTGATGCTGAATTAGATGCATCCAATTTGATCCAAAAATTCAGTGGGCTATTGCACTTGCTGATATCCTTTCCCCCCCAACTGAATTGACAATCCACATATGAAATCCATCAAATTGATTTGCTTTTCTGAATTAAATGGATTGGAAATAGATTCAGTGATTCCGATTATGTCAGAATTCAAATTATATTAGATCTGATTTGCACAAGTCTAACCCAGAGTAGAGTACTGTGGTTCTTGAACCTCCCAGCTTTGGGGATGTTCCATCTCTGGTCCTGAATGCAGATGACTGCCCCATTTGAGATTGCTATGAAATTGGGGGGGAGGGGGGTCTTCCTGGACTCTCAGCTCCTCCTTGAGGAGCAGGTGGCAGCTATCACAAGGAAGGCCTTTGCCCAGTTCAGCTTGAATACCAGGTGGCCATCCTTGGACTGGGAAACCCTCCCAGACAGCCATGCCTTGATCACCTTGCAAGTGGACTATCATAATGCAGTCTTCATGAGGCTGCTCTTGAAAATCCCTTAGAAGCTGCAGCTGGTCTAGAATGCAGAGACATCAGCAACAACAATAACAGTGACTTTATTTCAGTCATAGACCAATATAAAATAGAAACAAGGAAAATTATATATCCATTTCAATAATTCCACTGAAAATTATAAGGGATCAAAGATAATTAAAAGCTAGGATTGCTAGCACAGTACTATAAAATTAAAACACTAAAATATCTCTATAAAAATCTTAATACTAAAACTATGGACTAAAAGGGGGTGGGGCTTTACAGGCCACAAAAAAGGTGTAAAAACAAGATTAAAAAAATAAAAAGAATTTTACTGAGTGTTTTTTGGATTTGCTACCTTATGATATTGTTTTCATTTGTTTTCTTTGTTATGAAAGTGCCCAAAGATGTTCTGGAGTTGGGCAGCTTAGAAATTTGATAAATGAATGAATGAATGAGAATAAAACAATCTTCAGCAATAATAAATTGATAAAATAATCATCCATAAAACAATGTAATGCAAATCAGGAGCATGTATATGCCTTCTGCAGTTTTTCTACCAGTTCTCAAATCAGTCTGATAAAAGAGAATTTGCTTTCAATGCTTCTTTCAAAAGAGAAGCATTTTGATGAAATTCCCACACATGGAATATGTGGTCCTTGCCTTTATTTAATTATGAGGTGGCCAAGGCATGGGTGTCAGTGTACTGTGGACAATCATCTCTCTCATTTTTTGTTTCCAAAAATTTTTAAAAATTTTAAAAATAAATTTTTCCACCCTGGGCTTTTGCTGATTGGTAGTAGAGAGGGACAACCAGGGAGACTTCAGAATTATAAAAAGATACATAACTCAAAACATCAGCAACACCATTCACTGTGTAAGTAGCATCTGGACAGTCCTAAACTGTCCTAAGATTGGAAGAAGGCTCTGACAAGGTTCTCATTCTGTACCTGAGAAGAAGCAGTCTGGACTGGAACCATAGCAGGCACGTAAAGCTAAAACTCCCCTATGTCCATCCTAGGGGAATAAACATATTGTGGGCTCTTAGGCTAAGGAAGAGAGCCAGCTTGGTGTAGTAGTTAAGGCAACAGGCTAGAAACCGGGAGACTGTGAGTTCTAGTCCTGCCTTAGGCACAAACCCAGCTGGATAAGCTTGGGCCAGTGCCTTTCTCTCAGCCCTAGGAAGGAGGCAAGGACAAACCACTTCTGAAATCTTGCCAAGAAAACTGCAGGGACTTGTCCAGGCATTCACCAGGAATCAACACTGCCTTGAAGGCACCAGGAAAAAAAAAAAAAAAAAAAATCCAAGGCTAGGGGACCCAACAGGGTATCTCAGTACCTTCAGGGAGTCTATGTGACAGGTAATTGGAACAATTCAATGCCATCATTCCCTGATGATGATGCCACAATGGGAACCATGCTTCTGGATCAGAGAGACCTTGGTCAGATCCTCTAATGCAGGGTTCCTCAACCTCAGCAACTTTAAGATGGGTGGACTTCAACTCCCAGAATTCCCCAGCCAGCCAGCCATTCCATTCAATTCTGGGAGTTGAAGTCCACCCATCTTAAAGTTGCTGAGGTTGAGGAACCCTGTGCTAGTGCTTCTTCTGTTAATGGTTTGAATCTAAACTATTAATATGTTATCCTTTAAAAATGTGTTTCATATGTTGCTTTAGATGTTCTGTGGATTCCCATTACAGCACATATTCAATCTCATTTTCCTTTCCTTTTCCTTTTATTTGGTCTCCTCTTAACATACCTTTCTTTCTTCAATGGCAATGAACTGGCCTTGCTGCTCTTGCCTACAGCAGTGCAATTTAAATATGTCATCTTTCTTTTGGCAGAACTCAAGAGAGGTGACATCCATGAAGGAGAACGCTATGCTTTTTTAAGTACCCCTCTCCTTCTCTTTGGCACTGGCAAGATTGATTGCCACTCTAAGCACATCCTGGTGGGTTAAGCAAAAACCCTTCTGCTCTTACCAGAATAGCAAACTATTCAACAAACATGGTAGAAGGGAGCCTCTGGTTAAATAGATACAATCAGAATTAGGAAGCAAGTAAGCAAAATCCTGGAAACCAGCAAAACGTTGGGAAAAGTGTCTACAGTGGACAATATTTCTTGTTCCTTTGCCTCTCTATGCTTACCTTCACCAGCAGTTCCTGGAATCAAGCAACTTGCATCTCAAAGCTTCAGATAAATTGCATAGGGTTACTTGGAACAAGGGACAAAATATAGTTTGGGGCAACCCAAACTATTATGTTTAAGCTCCAGCTAGACTTTTGTGCTTTTTCTGTTAGATAGCATATTTCTCTACACCCTAGCATTATTATGTATTGTTACTCAGTGTAAAGGCATGATTACATTATGAATGACTTAATTGTGTCTAGCTTGTGCTTAATTAGCCATTGTTTCATGATTCAGTAGGTCTGTTTTTTAATGTTTTTTTCTTTGCTACTCTGCAGGGTGCCTAATTATTGTCCATCTAAATCCCTATTCAAAGGGCTACTTCTCTTGCTGCAGCTGATCATGTTCCTCACTCATAGGTCTTGACTTGCTTGACTATATATCGCTTATTTAATGTTCTGTTTAAAGCCCTGATCACCTGAGACTAAAAACTTTATTTGCTGTTTTGGTAGGGTGTGTGTATGTGTGTGTGAGTAAGTGTAAAAATAGATTTTGACAATTGCCATGAGAATGCCAATTTACACAGACCTCCAAAGATGAGGAGTCTGGAGTATCTCTATCATTAGTGCACTCTTACTGGAAATGTATTTTTAATGTGTTAGGCCCATGTAATTTAATATCAGTGTAGCCGGTTTGGGATATTACAAGGTTTTTTTTTTTTTGTCTTGTCTGCGCTCAGTCATTACTGACCCTGCAGTGACTGCCTGGACGAATCCTTGCAGTTTTCAAGGCAATTGTTTCGGAAGTGGTTTACCAGAGCCTCCTTCCTAGAGCAGAGCCCAGCTGGCGAGCGCAGGAGGCGGGGTTTCCGTTGCTTCGCGCCCTTTTCGGGCGAGCGCGGTTTCGCGCTTACCGGCAACTGGTCCCGTCTCTCTGTGCAAGGCGCTGCCAGCATTTTTCCTCCCACTGGAGTGAGAGTACCCATTTATCTACTCACGTGAGTTTTCGACCTGTTGGGTTGACAGGAGCTGGGGGGGGGGGGAACAGGAGCTCACCCTGTTAACACGAAGGCTGGACTCAAACCGCCGAAGCGTCAGCCATTTCTGGCCGGCAACTTTCAGCGTCATTAAGCCGCTGCGCCACCGCGTCCCTACCTATTACAAGTTGCTACTGCTAATTGCATGGAAATGTTCTTCCAATGCAATTACACTTCCATTTTGAACAGCTATTGAGAGCCTTTGCCTTTCTCTTCTTTATGTGTAACAGGTCTTAACATGAATTAGAAGAACTGTAGAAATCTTCTGAAATCTTTTCATTGGATTTTAGGCAGATGTGTTCATAAGATTTCTTTTCAACTGATTCTGTATTATGAGGACTTCTATATCATTCCACCCACTCACCCCCATTGTATTTATTTATTTAGAGTTTCTGATCTGCTTTACTCTTTGGAACTCTGCAGTGGATTTGCTGGCATGATGGTTCCAATGTTAACCCCCTTCTCTTTTTTTCTGTTTCAAACCACGGGCTAATCTCTTCCCCTTTTATAAACCTCATTTGGGGTAGTGCAAGAAATAATGGTTGTTTTCCCCAGGACAGAAATGAGCAACAACGCTAGCATATAGAAAAGTTTCAAAGGCTGTATCATGTTCTTTTAAAAAATGCATGGTAGATCTTCCAGCTTGAAAGGGAAGCAAACGACAGAAGAGAAAGGAAAGCAGCTATCAGTGCATTAGTCATAGTTACATTCCTTCATTACTTCCTCCAATTGAAAAATGCCAGCCACTACACAGCTCACTGAAGGAAGTTCAGCTAGAACCACGTCCATTCAAAGGTCAAAAAGAAAGAAAGAAAGAAAGAAAGAGGGAAATTATAAGCCTTTCTTTTCCTTGCCTCCACCTGACGATTTATTTTCTCTTTCTTTTATTTTCCAAGTGGGGAGTATGGGGGGGATGGTGGCTGCAGAGGGGCTTCAGCAAGAGCTGTGTGTAGAATGAAATTTCAGAAATCAAATTTCATTTATGAGTGAACAGCTCTTTTATTTCACTGGAGTACTTGTCAAGTGGGCAATATTTACAGCTGTCCATTGGGTTCACTATGCCTGGACAAGTGGTGTTTCAATAAACTTTAGAGGCCAGGCGTTCGACAGCTCTGCACTTTCGAAAGGGTTCTCTAAGAAACAATATACTTTTTAGAACAGGATTAATGCGTTTAACTAGCTATAAATCATGTCTCCGTGTTTGCCACTTGGAGCCAGTCAAGTAGTAGTATTTGCATGTTTCATGCTTCCGTCCCAATAAGTGATTGCCAAAAGCTATCAATGAAAGTGTTCAATCTTTGTCTGTATTTGCAGTGGCTGCTTGGGTGGTTCGTTAAAAAGCAACACCACAAAACACAGTATGTTTTAAGTAATTTTGCTTTCAGAAAATCCTGGCTTTAAATGCTTGGGGTACCTTACGTTATAACATCTTGGAATGACAAATGGGACACGTTGAGGTCACAAAGAAAAAAACTAAGTAGGTTAATGTCTGATGAGGTGGGAGATGCAGTCGCTTAGGAAGACCTTGAGTTCTATGATGGGAAGAAACATGTGATGTAATAAAGTAACTAAAAGTAGTCATTTAGATGTTAATACAAACTTGATATCCTTGCTAAATTGCAATAGCAGTACAAAGAGAAATAGAAGGGGATAATAATGGAAATAATCCATATGCTTCAATATCACCATGAAATTAATTAGATACAGAACTGGTTAAGATTTAATTAGATGTCTTATTGTATCTCTTGTTCCAGATTATAGCTGTAGCAGAAATTGTTTCTAGCTGAAGATTTGGACACCATCTTCTAACATCTAGTATGTTAAAAAAAAGTTTAGTCTAGGACACTATCTTCTATCTTCTAGTATGCTAAAAAAAATTAATTGCAAAATGAAGCAATATGTTACAGTTGTATTATAACAATTATTTCTTCAATGATTTTGAATTTCTCTTCCACACCCACCATCCTACCCCATATAGGTGTGCACAAATCTGTAGGGATGTATTCCATGTACTTCCCCTGTCCATTATTTTAACATTTTTTTTTTGTTTGTTTGTTTAAACTAGCTATTTCAGTTTTAATTTTCTGGTTGACTGAGAAATGATAAGTTTTCAATATTCAGAATTTGTATACAAAAGCAAAACTTTTTAGGTGATACTTTCTACTCTCTGCACAAAATTTGATTGTCACCTGAACCAAATAATATATCCTAATTGCCAGTTGAAGCTTCTTTAAAAGCATTTTTTTAAAATTTATTTACTGTACAACCTGGTTCCCCAGTGACCACCAAGGTGGTAGTGTGTCTGTCAACATATTCCTTAGTGCCTACCAAGTTCCATGACCCATCTATTTTTTATCTTTTTAGATTATTTTAATTAAAATAAAGAATAGAGAACTAGCCTGCTGAGAAGCAAATACTAGCCTCAAACATAAACTGCCTATAATATGGTCTCACATTCAAAATACCACTCTGGCCCAACAAGACTAGGAACCTGTGCCAAAGTAATTTTATTCTTATTCTTATTCTTATTCTTATTCTTATTCTTATTCTTATTCTTATTCTTATTCTTATCCTTATCCTTATCCTTATCCTTATCCTTATCCTTATCCTTATCCTTATCCTTATCCTTATCCTTATGCTATTCTATTCTATGCTATGCTATGCTATGCTATTCTATTCTATTCTATTCTATTCTATTCTATTCTATTCTATTCTATTCTATTCTATTTATTTTTGTACTTTGAAGTCAGTTTTTGACTCCTGATGACTGCCTGGACTAGTCCCTGCAGTTTTCTTGGCAAGGTTTTTCAGGAGTGGTTTGCCCTTGCCTCCTTCCTAGGGCTGAGAGAGAGACACTGGCCCAAGGTCACCAGCCAGCTTTGTGCCTAAGGCGGGACCAGAACTCACAATCTCCTGGTTTCTAGCCTGGTGCCTTCACCACTACACCAAACTGATTCTCTCTGCCAAATGTATCTCCAAACAAAACTGAAATTGTCAAAGTGGTTGCAATCTAGAGGTCCCAGGACCTGCTAGTATTGACTGTGGTATTTGGGAAGAAAGAAACCCTTTTGCCTAAAGAAGTTCATACTCTTTGAGTCATGGAACTCAAGGAGATCTTGTACATCTAAAGGTTTAGAGAATATCAACACACTGATGCCGGGCCCAAGACCCAGACTGGCTGTCATGCGTTAGCTGTTTCTTTCTTGCAGGGATGGCTAAATTCACTGCAGATCTTTTCTGAGATAAAATAATGAATGGGCAGCCTTATTTCATCCCACTCCTTGCATCTCTTCTCTTCATTTCAGGATGGGGTTGAAAATAAATGGTTCTTTGGTGACATCTAGAGATGTGAAACTTTGTTTTAACTTAACGACTAAACAACAACAACAAAAAAGTTCAATATGCCTTGGTGTAAGACATGAAAGGGAAGCCTACATCCTTCTGTTTTTTGTTGCCTCTTCACAGAGTGGCATTTTTCTGTGCAGGGTTACTCCCTGATGAAGTAGGACATGGAAATTCATAAACTAAAAGATTTTTTTCTTCCACTTTCTTATTTTCATTTAAACACCCAGAGAAATACATACTTCCACACCACAATAAAAAAGCAGCTATGAGTGGGATAGAAGCAGTGCCTCCCAAAGAGCCTTTAACATACAGGTGAAGTGGTATCAGATGAAATACTCTTTGAAGTATTTGCATTTTGAGCCTTTTAGAGATCTTTAGAGTAATGTCAGTCCTTTTAATTGGGCCTAGTATTTCAGCCAGGGCAATGTTTTAAGCAGTGGTACTATGTGGTCTCACTTAACCCACCATTTAATATTCAGCCTGTGGCCAACCAGAAGGCTTTGATAATCACGCATGTCTGATGGGTTCCCCAACAATTGTTATTCACAGTCATACTGTCTCTAATACTAGAAGTTATGTACAGATAGCATGACTAGTAGCCATCGATAATCTATCCTCTCAAAATTCTTCCAATCCATTTTAAGGCTATTCATATTGGTGGCCATTAATGTCTTTGCAACAGTAAATCCACAGTTCAGATGTCTCTTGTTGAACTTGGGGGACACTTCTTTCATTCCAAAATGAAATTCTCTGAAGTTCAGTTTCACTGGATGGCCCTGGATTGTAGACTTAGGAGAGGGAAAACAAAGTAATTTGCTTGGCCTTGTCACATCCCTGATGTTACAGCAATAGTAATCTGAAATAATCCATGCTGTAATAAAACCAAGAACTTTGTAGATTAATTTATGCATTGAAAAGTGCTATGTAAATGATGAATATAGGCTTTTTTCAGATTCAAGTTAAAATCGTAGCAGTAAGAATAGTGCTCACATTTAACAGTTTGTATTGTAGATTTATCAATAGATATTCAGTGTGATGTTCCTTTCTTCACCTCTCCTTTAGATTTGTAAGAAAAAAGGAATAAGACATGTGTGAAGCATATTAAGAGACAGTATTTCAGTCAATCAATAATGAAGGATTTACTGATCTTCAGTTAATCCTGAGGTATTGACTCTCTGATCTAAATTCATTTTTAATTTGATTTTTCGCAGGCTGGCAAAGAGAGAGGTTATATGAATTTCTACTGTTCCTTTTATTCATTATACTGTTACCTACATTTTCAAGGTGTATCAGTAGGGGAGAGATAAGGGTGAATCAAAGTTATAGGTAATCAGTATTCGTTTTTAATTATAATAAAGTTTTGGTTTCTGAATGCTAGGCTGCCTTTATCTTCCCTTTACTGTGAATGCACCACGTTCAGCATTCTTGCCAGATTGTCTGTCAGCCATAAATAATTGTGAGTGTCCTGATCTTTCCTCACACTTTTAGAAAGGTTGCCCACTCAAGCAGAGTGGACCAATCAAATACTGCTTAGAACAAATGTTTTGAAGAACCTCTTTGGCGATGAACCACAGTGTGTGACACCGAGAAGAAAGTTTTCAAACAGGCTGTCAAGATAAACCCTTCTGTAGCACAGTGTTATAGCACCCTTGCTGTTCTTCTCAGTTAAAACCATTCTCTTCTAACTGTCACCTGTTGGTTCTTGCCCACTCTGCTGGAAGCTCAGGAATTTATCATGCTCTAGCTGAAGAAAATGCTCCCACCTTTCAGTGCGGAGCATGTCGCCATTAATCAGATTCTGTTCATTGGTTGATTTTTTAAAAAGGAATCATAGAAGGTATGGAGCATTAGAAGTCATGTTGGAGGTCATCTAACGCAACCCCCTGCCCAGCACAGGACCCCATTGCAACAGCATCCACGACAGATGGCCACACCGACTCTTTTTAAACACCTCCAGAAAAGGTCTGTACCTTTGTTGAGCAACTCTTACCATGACAATAATTTTTCCTGATACGCTGACAAAATTTGTGTCCTTGTAATTTAAAACTTCTGTTTCTCGCCCTGACTTCTTGAACAACTCTGAACAATTCTGCCTCATCTTCTACATGACAGCCTTTCAAATACTCAAAGATAGCTAACATGTCTCCCCACTGACTTCTCTTCCTCTGGCTAAAATAGCTCTTTGGCTAGCCATGTTTGCCCTCCCCCACCCCCACCCCCACTCCATTGGCTAGTCCTGTGTTTGAGAAACTGTCCCCAAAGGACAATGCCTGCTATAGGATCCCTGCCAGTTTCTTATCTAATTCCTATGTTTTTGTCACTTTCTTAACAGTGGAGCCTTAACTCTGGAACCTTCTTCTTTTTTCTCCTTTTTGTCATCTTAGGTTGCTTCTGACTCATGAGTCATCTTTCACTTTAAAGCTTTTCCACCTTTCTCCCTTATGCTCAAATAAATATTGTTTCTGAATCCTTTTTATATCCTGCTAAGCTCACCACTTTTCTCTTTCCCAGACATTTTTTCCAGACTTGGTCTCTCTGGGTCAAGCTTGTCCATGTGTATCTTCTGGCCTCCCCACAACTCCACACCTTTTATGCCTTTTCCAAACTCTACATTTTGTTTCAACCTCTCAACCCTTCCCTTCCCCTCAAAATTCTGCTTTCCCAGCAGATTCCATTTTGTCTGATCAGAAACTCATCTCATTTTGTGATTTAATCCCCTTATTTCCCAGTTTGCCTTTACATCCTTTTTCCTCTGTTCTGACTCCTGCTCATTTAAAATCCTGCATATCCAAATTCTTAGTTCCCAAGTTATTTCTTTGCTTCTCATGGCAAATCCTTAACACTAGTTTCATTCATTTCTCTAACTTTACTGCAAAGACCTAAGTTACATAAACATAACCAATGCTCAACCATTTCTCATAAGATTTTCTTTCCAGGATCCTTATCATCTTGGTAGCTATCCTCTAGACACATTCCGCCTTGCTCCTTCCTTCCTCCCCCCCTCCCTCCCTAGATTTACATGGCTGCCTATCTCACAGCAATGATAGCAATAGTTTTCAATGCCCTTCCTAAAAGGTGAATCCAAAACTGGATACCATATTCTGACTAACACAGAATAGAGAGCAATAATAAATCTTTTAATCTTAACACTGTGCTACTGTTTATGCAGACCATGAATGCATTTGCTGGCTGGTTGGTTAGTTTTTTGCAGCTGCTTGCACTGTTCAGCTTGTGAGCCATCAAGACTCCTAGATCTTTGGCTAATGCATTGCTTCCCTGTATGGTTTCTTGATTCTATACTCACTCTATACCTTTGAGTTTTCTTCTCATATAGGATTTTGTGCTTGTCCCATTTGAAATTCATCTTTCCAGCTAGTTACCATTGTTCCAACTTGTCAGGATCTTCTTGAATCTTGTTACCATCCTCTAATCTCCCGTTTTTATCATCTGCAGATGTGATATCATATATTCTAATCCCTCATCAAATCATTTATAAATATATTGAACAATATAGGGCATTTTGAAGTATTTGCTTTTGAACAGAGAATGACGGACAGTTGAATCTGTTCTTTGATGGAAAAGATACATAGCCAAGCAAACTTTACACTACCAAATAGGAATGATGTTAGGCCAAATCAATGGGTTGTAATACAAAAAAAATGAATAACTAAGGCAGGGTTTGCAGTTTTGAATGGGATATAAAATTGATCCTGCTCTTTGAGTTTACAGTTTTAGGCATCCATGGGGGAAAAGTGACAAATCATGCATCATGATATCATGATTGAAAAACTATGAATTTGGTACTTAGGTCAGACACTGGGAAACAAATACATAAGAGCTGGATTTGCATCATGACATCACCACATGCATCATTATTTGTATGCAATTTCAGCTTGCTGCAGATGCCTATGCCTACAATACTGTATGTGTTTTCTTCCTACTTATATCCTATCTGAATCTTTCTTCTCCCATACAAAAAGGAGCTTGCAAGCTTGATCAAGTTACAAATGACAAGGGTCAACATAGAGCGATTCCATCCATCCAAGGAGTATAGTGGTTGATGGAAGATGAATGATGAAGAGTGGATACTCATGGATACCTACCTGTCTATATAAATATTGCAGTGAAGGGCTGAAATTGATGTGAGGCCTGTCACATTCACAGCAAAACTATGAGAGGTCTGTTGGATGCCCAGATTAAACAACCTCTCTGTTTCTTTTCCAAGACAAATGAGCGTACTGTTTCTTTTAGATTCTCAAAACTTTGAACTTGTTCAACTTATGATCAAAAAGCATAGGCTCAAAAGGGGGAGGTGGGGTGAGCCTTCACCCACTACTTCACTGTTCACAGAGGGATTGTTAACATTGCTTTGATGTAAAGGCAGGTTGATTTCCAGACTTCTGAACTGTCAGTTTCAAGACAGCTTTCCAGTAAATGTCAGATAATCAGTGACATCCAGTGTCATCAGACATACCTTTTCTTACTGTCAGACAAGGCTCCTGTCAACTCAGTGGGACAAGGTCCTGAGATGAAGGTAAGATTGGGTGCATGGAGGCAGAATTCAGAGGAAAGCAAGCAAGCAGCATGGTTGCAAGAGCAAGGGACAACATCAACAACAGATTCTTCCTATTATTCAAGGTAAATCCAAGTCTCATGTAATAAAGCAGAAGTGTCCAAAGGGCAGTCCCAGGATTGCACGTGTCCTTTCAGAGCCCAGATTGTAATCATCAGAATGCTTCCCAACCCTTGGCATCCCACTGTCATTTTTAAATGACCTTGAAGAAAAAATAAATACTGAAAATATAACCATATTAACTATATTAAACTCTAGTCCATAGATTTTAACAGTGTTATTAAAGTTAGATTTTTTTCCAGAGGATACTTTATGCCCCACTTTTGGGAGTGTGATTCCCATGCTTCCAACCCAAAGATCAAGGGCAGCTCTCAGCCTGAAAAGGATTATGCCCTCCCCCATTCTAGACCTTTCCACAGGTCATCTGCGACTCCAACAGCCTGCAAGCCCCTTCTAGTATGGGAGTAGAAATGAAGTTTATTCACTGTGTAAACTGAAAGAAAAGATGTACAGGTAGTCCTTGCTTAGCGACCACAATTGGGATCAGCAACTCCGTCACTAAGTGCTGCGGTTGCTAAGCAGAAAATGACATGACTGCAACAGGCTTATAACCTCACTTCCCCTTCACTGCTTAAGCAAAAATCACATGACTGCAACTTATGATTTTACTTCTGCATTCTCCATTAACTCTGCTTGTCACAAGCCAGTTGCATATATGACTGCAGGATGTTGCAACTATTGCAAATGCGAGGATTGGTCGCAAAGCTGTTTTTTTATTTTTACACTGTTGTAACTTTGAACAGTTATTAAACAAGGAAGTTGATAAGCATGGGCTACCTGTAGCACAAAATTAAAACAGGATCAGGATGTTTGGAGTCTTCCCAGCTATAATTCTGGTTTCCTAAGTATCAATCTCATATCTTGAGAATACTTCCTATATTGTTCATTTATGAGAAGGAAGAGGGGAAAGGACTGTATTTATTGGGAACTTAGCATATTGGGAGGAATATGTGATCACTCCACATTACATGGGTAGGTTCAACTTTTGGTAAATACCAACTTCCTCACATTCCCCTCTTTTTAAACAAAGTAACTTATTCATGTAACATTCAGCATTCAGTTAAATATCTTTAGCTTCTGGATTACATGTCTACTCTTTGTAACTTGTACAGTAGCAACTGGGTGTCCATTGACTCCCTCAGCAGGTACTGGCTGTTTTAAGCTTTCTGCTGATAATAGGTTAGGCTGTAGTTGCCTTTATTTTTGGATGTAAATGGGAAGAAGATGTCTTTGATTATACAGAAAAATCTGTTCTGATTCTGTTTTGACCCAATAGGTTCATGGTGAACTTTGTGATATACCTTTGGCTTAGGGTCCCTGGTATTTTGAAACTTTTATTCTGATATTTTCACCTGGTAAAAGTGGAAGAAAAGTTTCACAGCTCTGTCATTGTGGCAAGAATAGCGTGTGCATATTTCTTTGAGTTTTGGCTCAGTACTACAGAGTCCTTATAGGGTTTTTTATGAATTAAAGCAGGAAGATACATCACTATGTTTTTCTCCCAAATAAAAACTTGGCTAGGGACTTCTCCCATTGAAAATGAAACGTCCTATAGATCACACAAAGAAGATAGGACCTTCTTCGAGCATCTCTAGCCTTTCTTAGAAGAGTCTGCTGGTCCCCTTCATTTCTGTAAGGTTCTGTCAGAGGTTATAGCCAATACCTGAGTACCATATTATAATTGCTGTGACCCATAACTTTCAATTGGGAGCGAGCAATTTCTGCTCGAAATATATTAATAGCATATTTTAGGGAGAAATTCATCACTTTAAGTGCATATTCTCATATCTTATGCCCCAAGCAATTTGATTTTTGACCAAAGATTCAATGTGCCAGAGTCACAAGACTGACTTACATGGTTTCAAATCTGTTACACATTCGTCAGCTGTCTCACTCTCCTTTTCATAGCCAAGGTCCAAAGACAAATCTTTCATATGTTACATTGTTTTGCAGCACACAATAGAGTTTCTACAGCAATCACGTTTCTACAACAGAACTTTAAAGTTATTTCTTCCTTCATCCATGAATATAGATGTATTACAGACATCAATGGCATCTCCTCTAACGATTGTCAGGAAGAGAGCTGTTTTCTGTTTGTCCTGTGGTGCATGATAGTCAGTTATTTTTTAGTACAATCAAAATCTTGATGTCCATATTGCCTCAGTTCTGGTGATAGCCCCATTTTTTTATTCTGAGGCTGTCATTCCTCAGCTAACATTCAAGAGGGTGCTATTCTCTGATGACCATTCATTAGTGCTGCAGTAGGCCTCGCGGTGACTCTCTGTGGTTTGTGCTGGAAAACTCACACTTTCCCCTTTTAACAAGCTACCTTTTCCCCCCCTTTTTATTGGGCTAAACTGAGTCCCTAGCACATCATCACTGCTGCAAAGGCATTCTGCTTCATGTCTGACAGCACATGTTGTTCATTTATGAGAAGCCAACGACACAAGAGGTGAAGTGACTATGTTTATTAAGATCAACTTGGAATCTTCTCTGACCTGGAATGAAAAGGAAACTAATATATTGCGAAGAACATAGTATTACTCCTCATAACTTGAATAGGCTTAATTCTGGATAAATACCAATTTCCTCACACTTTCTTCGTCAGTCAGAGTTGTAACTTATTCTGTTGACCTTTTTCTGTTAGAAGGTGACTTACCAACTTTTTGCATATGAACTTCCCAGGTTTTAAGGTCTTTTTGTCAATTCATCAATATCTGAAGCCACCTCAAAGAAACATACTGTACCTTGGCTGTGCCCTGTTTCTTGAACCTTGATTCTAGGGAGCCTCATGTGGCCCCTTTCTTGTGTTCTGAGAATACCTTTTTTTAGCTGAAATCAAATCATGTATGTTTTCTCAACAAAAATAAAGTATCTAGATCTGGAATGGTAATAATGGTACCTCTCAGGTAGGTGGGGTAGGAGAGGGGATATGGATCCAAAAAAAAATCAAGATGGGGGTGTGATCACACCATTGAACATCCTCTCCATTTATTTGTTTGTTTGTTTGTTCACATGCCATATATAGCCACGGATAAGCCCATCTGTGGATAAGCCAAACCACATTTTTGGGGGAGATTTTGGCACCTAAAATTTTCAGCTTATTCGCAAGTATGTCACACGCTTCACATAAACATTAAAAGGGGGAGGCTTTGATTGTGTGTCATTTTGACTTTTTTTTTTACACAGTCACATTCTCCAGTCTTGCTTCTCCATTATAAAAAGTTAATTCAAAGATACTCATGGTACCACTCTTATCCATCCATCCATCCATCCATCCATCCATCCATCCATCCATCTATCTATCTATCTATCTATCTATCTATCTATCTATCTATCTATCTATCTATCTATCTATCATATTTATATAGCTGCCCATCTCATATAAGTGACTCTTTTAGCCAGATTTCTGGATGTGAAATGTTACTTTGGAGGGCAGAGGGGTTAGGACAGTGGGTTCAAACTACAAGAGAAAAGATTTGGATGAAAGCTGAGGAACATGCATTTGTTTCTCTCCTGCTTGGGCATGGAGGTACAGAAATGCCAGCTGGAGCTTGCAGCTATCAGAGAGAATTCAACAGCCTCTCCATGGAAAGCTTTAAGAAAACATTTTTTTCCTATTTCCTGGTTTGTCTTTTCTTAGCATTTTGTTTATTTAAACTTCAGAAGCATTACAATTAACTTTTTTTTAAAAGTTAACTATGATTTTATATAAAAACTAAGCAGCGATGCAATATATGGTTATTTTATTATAAAATTATGCAGTTTAGAATGGATACCTAATCTATTACATATATAAAAATAAGGTGAAGAAGCACACTAAGTTAAAAAGTGAAATCTATATTAGACTACCTAAAAAATAAGAACAAGAACCCCAGAAGGTGAAAAAAATCCTACATTAATTTAAACACATCAAAATAACAAAGCACCTTATCAAACTTATCTTTTTTCTAAATATGTGTTTATGTGTATAAAAGATAGATACTGAACTATAGTGCTAAGATTACAAGGTATTTTTCAGTTTTTTCCCAAGTTGTGTTTTAATGTTGAAACAAATCACTAAATTAGAATTGATTAAAATTAAACCTAAACCATATGGAATCATATTGTCCAGTCTTGCGTCTCTGTCGATAAAAAGCTAATTCAGAGACTGAGAGTTAACAAATTTCTTTAACCAACATTTAGAGTCAGCATACAGATATTCTTCCATCAGTATACAGTGTCACCGTTTTGCCACAGTCCAAGCACAATATATCCAAAGTTCTTCATAGATTAAAAGATTCCAGATTTCAGGGATATCATCTAACAAAATATCTTTAACCCTTAATCGCCTTTTAAGACCCTGGTTCATCACAGCAATAATATCTAAACAATATGGAATTAGAAGTGGACCGACCCATAACATATGTACCAAAGTTCCTTCAAATTTATTACATCTCCAGCATAAAAAGAATGAGAGCCAACCTTTTAAAAACATTCTCTGAAGGGTTCAATAGATGTTTTTTAACTGAACTTGCCAGGTTCTTAAGTCGTAAGAAACATATCTACTATTCTTTAAAACTGGGAGCCATTGATTGGGCATTATAGCATATTCTAATTCACTTTTCCAAATTACTTGGATAATACCCACATTTATTTTTAAAATCTTTAAAAAAAATTTTGGATATTGTTGTAGTATGCTTTGTTGAAGCAGTAACCCGACTGAATCCTAGCTCTAAATTACCAATACCTATAGATCCAAGAAACCGAAGCTTCTTAAACATTATATAGCAAGTTATTGCTAAAGAAAACCTTAATAAAAAAACCTCTGAAAGTCGTGGAATGACAATCCAAGATGGAAGGGAAAAAAAAGAGATTTAAAATATGTGTAACTAAAATATCATTTTCACGTTTTGATATTAAGAAAAATGGAGAAAATAATAATAATTTTTAAAAACTAACATTAAAATCAAAGTAGAAAGAAAAGGGGCAGGAAATGATGAATTTTAAGGCTTCCAGTAGGTACATGTTAATAACCCAGACCATCTCTTTCCCTCTCTTGAGGTTGCAAATGGGAGAGAAAAAAAGAAGAGACTACTAAATGTAGGTAGATGATAGATCAGGGTTCCTCAACCTCAGCAACTTTAAGATGGGTGGACTTCAACTCACAGAATTCCCCAGCCAGCCATAGTGATAGATAGATAGATAGATAGATAGATAGATAGATAGATAGATAGACAGACAGACAGACAGACAGACAGACAGACAGACAGACAGACAGATATAAACCTGTGACCCAACAGATCAGTTCTAAATGGACGGTGTGGAATGCATCCATCTGACTAGGTGGACTTCAGTTGTTTAAGATAATTATCACCCTTTTAGGATCATTATGTTTCCTCATACCAGTTTCCAAGGATAAATCAAATATTGCTGGATGTAGAAAGCCTTTATCACTTGTCTGACAAACCTGGTGGAATTCTCAGTGCTTTGGTACCACTCTGAAGGATACATCTGGAAACAGTGAAAGTTTCTTTGCCTCATATTCCAGATGTGTTGCTATTCTGGTTACTTACAATATTTTGTCCTGAGCTCTACAGAGAAGTTCAATGACAACAGCATCAGTAGATTGTAAAGACCTGTATCTAGATGACACACAGTAGGCTGCCTCTCTAAATTAAGTACAATCTATCTGAAACAGGTTCAAGAAACCTTTTAATCACGTCTATTAAAGTCTCTTTACATTATTGATAAGAGAATCCAAGCAAACCATTTTTTCCTGCTTTCTTGACCTTGGATACAGTCCAAGGCTTCTCTGCAGGACATCAGCTCTTTAGTTATGTCTCAAGCAGTTAAAGCAGCAATAAGTTTCTTTTTTGCTTCAATGTTAGCTTGTTGCTCTGTTAACTGCCTCTTGATCTCACCATATCACCTCTCGATCTTTTCAATCTTATCTCCAAGATCTGAAAAATGTCTACTCCACAAATTCAACAATCTCAGAACTGCTTCCTTCACAAGGAATGACATCAATTGGAATTTCTAGGGCAAACTTAGCTCTGTATGTATCCCATTTGAATTGGGGTCTCAGTCAAACTCTACACCTGCCAAGATGCCAAGAAGGAGTTGATAGCTTCTGGCTTGAAATCTTAAGCAAAGCCACTTTTAATCTGTTGCTGCTTTTTTATTTACTCTGCATTCCTATTTTTTTGGGGGGGGGGAGTTGGTCTGTTTGTTTGTTTTTAATGAATGAATGTGTTAAATGAGAAACTGGCCTTGATCTTTGGACTGTCCTACATTTCTTACTTTATCTTTGCTGTTAGACACTTAGTCACCATTGGGGAGCCAACATTATCAGTTTAGAGGATAAATAATATTTTTAAAATATACAAGGTACTAACAAAAGATGGTTTAAAGAATTTTTTAGAATAGAGATGAATCCTATATAGAGCAAAGGTATGCAACCTGCAACCCCCAAACCTTTTTTTTTTTTTTGCTGTGCCCAGAGCTCTAAGGAATTGCACTTCCTATTTTGGTTGCAAAGCACTGAGAAATGGACATTGATAAAGCTGATCTAGGAAGCAGAATTCAAATGCACTGGCACAGGAAGGGAATACTTAGTTTGCAATGGTATTTGTGAAAAGGATCTTGGGTAGTTGCTGATTAGAAACTGAATATGTGATGTGGCTGCAGAAAAGACAATGCAGTTTTAGGCTGCATCAACGGAACGTAGTTTCTAAATCTTGGGAAGTAGTTCCATTAAGCTGTTAGCATTAGGTGATTTCAACCCCCCATTCTTGAGAGCAGGTTCTGAGGCAGCTGAGGATTTCATGGCTACCATGGCAATAATGCACAGGCAGTGAGCAGCACATGTCAGACCTGGTCTATGCCTTGGAGTAGTTGAAATGTGATTTGGTAATGGGAGAGATAAGAAATATTCTCTTGTCATGGACAGGGAAACCATCGGCTTAGTTGGCAACACCAACCACCATAGGGGAGTAGGTACAAAGTGTATGACCTGCTCCAGGCACACAGTGGATCTCATTGGTTTCCTGAGAGTGCTTGGGAAGTTTCCCAGCAATGTGGACAAAAGTTCTGTGGGGAGACTTGTTTCCCTCTGGAATATAGAGGCAGCAAGAACCCCCCCTGACAGGATTGCTCCTGAATGGCCTCTCCCTGTGTACTGATCTTGGGTGGTTCTTTGAGGAGCTCCAGGACATGAAACACCAGAAAAGGCACCAGGAGTGACACTGGGGAAAGTTTAAGAGTAAATCTAATTCAACATGGGTATGAGCCCAAGTTCAGGCCTACACCTTGGCAGTAAGAGAAGTGAAGCAGGATTATTTCTCCACTGTTAAGGCATTCACAGAATGCTGTCTGGCAGCCCTTTTGATAATAACCCAGACCCATTTAAGGAAGGATGGGCTGGAAGAGCTGATGCTAGGCTGCTGTGAGATGTTAGACTAGCACTTTATGGATAAAATCACTTACATTTGCTCTGAGTTAGAAGTTGGCTTGACAGAGTCCAATGAGATGCCAAGGTAATACCTTGCAATGTAATTGGGAACAGTTTGAACCTGTTCAGGAAATGATGAGATGACCTCTGCAAATTGTGGGCTAGACCCTTTCCCTACCTGGCTGGTCCATGCAGCCTGGAAGGGAACAGAAGCTCGGTCCTTCAGTTCTTCATGGGTGACGGCTCTCCCAAAATAGCTGGTACACAATTTGGGGATCCCCTTCAACTCTCAGCTTCAGCTGGAACAGCAGATAGAAGCTGTGACCAGGAAAGCTTTTGCCCAACTACTGTGCCAGTTGCGACCATTCCTGGAGCAGAAAATGCTGGTGACAATCACCCATGCCCATATCACCTCACAGCTAGACTGGCAAAATGTACTGTACACAGAACTGCCCCTGAAGACCTAGGGCAAAATGTGGCTGTTCTCATGTTAGATAGCACTAACATAGTATAGCCATATAACACCAGTGTGGCAGGAGCTGCACTGGTTGCTGGTCTGTTTCCAGATGCAATTCAAGACCCTGATTATCACCTTCAAAGTTCTTCACAGCTTGGGACTTGGTTATTTGTGGGACCATTTACTCCAGATAGAATCTGCCTACCCATTGTGTACCTGTAGAAAAGTTTCCACCCCACATGATCTATAGAAGGAGGGGACTAAATAGTGGGCATTTTCAACAGGGGCTGAAAATGTGTATCATTTTCTTGTGGAACACCTTTCCACCAAATATTATATGTGAATCTTTAGTCTTGAAGTTTAGGAAACTATTAGAAACCTGGCTCTTCCAAAAAGCATTTGGGTCTATGGAGTGAGGACTGGATATACCTGAGATGAATGGTGGTGTTATGATATGTAATTATTGCCTGGTTAACCTAGGGTAGAATTTATGTTATAAATATGTAGGTATTTATTTATGTATCTATTTATTACAATTTTTATAGTGTTGATATACTTGGTGTTGCTGCTGTAAGTTACTTAGAATCATACCAAATGAAGCAATATGAAAGCATCTGGAATGAATGAATGAATGAATGAATGAATGAATGAATGAATGAATGAATGATGAACTGTTGGTAGAAGAGGTAGGATCATGGGTCCCTACTGATTTCTCGGAAACTAAAAGTTCAGGACCTGAAAGCTCAACTGCTAGCAAATACACAAGAAAAAGAAGAGCTGTGAATGACTTTGGAAGTGGAAAAAATTGTTACTCTAAACTAACAAACCAGATGTCTGTGGGATATCTAGAATAATAACCTGTGAAGTAGAAATTAATTTCCAACTGCAGCAGACAAGGATTGCCCATCCCTAGCTGAATACGCTTTGACCTTCAGTAACAATGCCATTAAGCTGGAGCCCCTGCTTGTGTCTCTGTGATCTTAGCAACATTATGCCTAACGCACTTGTTGGCATTTAGTAAATGTAAAATAGCAGGAACACTGATTTCCACAGAATCCGAATGGTGGTAATATTTCTAGATATAATCGTTACCACAGGGAGCATTCTCAGTCTCTATCAGTGCCTTGCTCTTTCATGCCTCTTCTCCTTTGAGGATTTAACACAGGAAGAGCAGCTCCTATCTCCCTTTGCCTGATCCAGTGACTCACAAAATCTCCAGTAGAGTTTGACAGCTTTGTGTGACTGTGTGTATGCACTCCAAGTAAAGGATAAAGTGACAAAGAGAGGCACACTGGAGATGTCAGTTCATAGCACTGTGAACCTGGAATTAGTACCAAAGCCTCTCTGGGGTCGCATACATGATGTTGCCAATGCGTTTCGGCTTCAGGAGGAAGAGAATGTACAAAGCTGTCAAGAGTACCCTTTCCTTCTTAAAGAAGGAAAAAGGTTAGAAAGGATTAGAGTAATTTGGAACAGGAGGTTTCCATTATGCAGAAAATGTTAGTTCTTTGGCAAACTGTATTATGACTTGTTTGCATCATAATGCTTGAAAGCTTTTATTGTCTCTTACACTGTTGTTCTGCATGGAATGTGTGTGTGGTGTGTCTATGACTTTGTGTGTGTGTCTTCTCTTAACTGTACATGCACAACTCCCCAGCTGGTTTTAATAGATGGTTTATAGCAGGAGGAGAGCCAGCCATTTTTGCTTTCATCATTGTTTAAGCGTGTGCACAACCTGTCATTGTGGCATGGTTAAATGGAAGAAGAAAAACTGAGCTTCTATTTCCAATGTTCTTTGCTTTTCATGTATGCATTTTTGCATCAATTTTCCCAAAACTCAAGACGTCCAAGTTGGCCAGCTTTTTTCTCCAAGCAATCTTTCTGGGTATCAAATCACAGTGAGAAGGAGGCTGAACATGGGATAATCCCTCCTCTGGCTGGCACTGAGATCATAGCACTGAGGAAGAGCATCTATAATTGCCAACAACATCCCGAACATGGGGATTAGTAATGCTGTCACCACGATCAGAAGAGCTAACCAAGGAAGGAAGGAACTTTGGGGGATGGGTATCTGGACTATGGGAATCTGGAGCAATTCCACTCTGTGTAGTATTGGCAAGACTTTACCTCAGGTATTGTGTCCAGTTCTGGGTGCCACATCCTCAGATAGCTTCAAAGAAATTGGAACAGGTCTAGAAAAAGACAAGGTGTGTGCGAAGGGGATTAGAAATGAAGGTCTGTAAAGAAGATTAAGAGAATTATGTATCTTTACCTTGAGAAAAGACAACTGAGACGGAATATGATAGCATGCTCAGCCACCTGAAGGAATATCACACAGCAGTTCAAAATCTGTTCTTGATCATCCCACAGCACAGATCCCAGAATAACAGTCCAGTTACTGGAAGGCTGATTCCAGTTGAACATTAGGGAAAAGACTTGCTAAATATAAAAGCAGTTTAACAGTGGGTCTGATTATCAAGGTGAACTCATCAGCTGGAAGCTTAAAGGAAACTGAAAAGCCTTCTGCTGGGAATGATCTTATTTGAATTCCTGCATGAAATAGTCAGCAACTTCAATGGTCCCATCCAACAGCATGATCCTATGGCATCTGCATAAGAGTGTGAAACAAATAGCTCTGCTATCTATAAGATCCTGTGAATCCTGAGGAAGTGGACAGGGTTTGTGGAATTGCGACCAACACCACCAGTGGGTTAGATCCATGTTCCTCTTGGTTGGCTAAGGCCCCCTGGAGGTGACATGTGGGTGGGTTTTGTGTTGATAACTGTATCCTTGTGAGAGTAAGAGCAAGAGGAATAAAGAATGTACTCTCATCCCCAGAAGAGCGAGGGAGAGATAAGAGGATGAGACTGGCACCTCCCTGAGGAATGATAGTGATGTTTATGACTGACCCTGGGAACTACTCAGTCTGGGAAGATTCTGTGAATAGTGTGAAGCCAAATAAACCTTGCTGGATTGAATCTGTATTGTCTCCTGGAGTTTCCTGGGCTAAACCTGACAATCCTAGAGAGAAGGGTGATTTAGAAACAAGGAGGAGATAGTCAGCCCCCTCTTCAAGAAGCCACAGCTAGACCCCAACATTTTAAACAATTTTGTCCTGTCTCCAATTTTCCCTTTTTAAAGAAACTGGTGTGCAATTTGAGAGTCCACCTGAACTTACAGCTCCTGTTTGAGGATCAGTGGCTGTATCCCTTCCTTACTTCTCTACATTTTATTTTCTCCTTCTTTCATTTTTTGGGATAGTTCAGCCTGGCCATTAAATTAACTAGCTTGACTTTAACTTTGTGGCTGTTCTGAGCACAATAAAGACACAAGCAGTTCCTGAAAGTGCACCAAAGTTACCATTATAAAGTTATGATATAAGAAGTACAGTATAAGGAGGAATGCTTGTTACATGCAAGTGATCCGCCTGCCATTTTATCTTAGCAGGCTGCATCAAAGTTTCTTTGCAATTTGACAGCATGATTACCTCCTAGACACCCATGCCAGACACCTGAAGACTCATTCCTTGGCTAGAGCACACTGTAAGTCAGTACAACAAATAAATAATAGCCTATGGAGCTGTCTGATTTACAGTCATTTAAACAGTTCCAAGGCAGGAAAACTCAGCCCAGATTTCTTCTGATATCTTTTTCAGGTGCTTCTGAATAGCTTCTATTGAACTTATGTATTAAGAGACAGTGAGAGAGAACATGCAAATCTAGTTATTTGTATTTCTTCACACTTCACAGTTTGAGATAAACTAATTTCTCTTTAGCCTTAGCAGTGGGTTTTGGGGGGGAGAGCATTATCAATTCAATATCAGTTGGATATCAAGAAGCTCCTTGATTATACAGCATGCCCAATTGGGCAGCATCTTCACCAGTAAGGGGTTGAAGGGAATTATGGGGAAAAAAACTTTTTAATGTATTAAAATTTAATTTGTTATATTATGATATATATTATACAGAGCATTACGCTGTTTTGTATGTGACATTTTAGGTTTGAAGTTTTGATATAAGTTGGTTCAAAAGACCTTTTCTTGAAATAAGATGCAACATGTAAGTTGATATATTAATTATTATTATTTATTATTAAGTAATGCTACTTATTGAAGGTAATGGTACTTATTTCTAAGCTGACACAAACAGAGCTGTTTCACCTACCCTCCTTTACCTATTTGGTGCATAAATCTGACCTTGGGATCTCATCCATCTCTATTCTGGTCTTGGGTCAGGGAAGCGAGACATAACATTCTCTCCAAAATATTGGTAGGAGTAAGAATTGGCAAATGAGTCCTTAGTTCTTTGCTTACTTACTGGGAATTAAGCCCCACTGATCTCAGTGCGATTTATGATTTCATGGTATGCATTGTTCAGCCATCTTTTCTTTCTCTATCATGCTTCTGCATTAATCTATTTTTTTTTAAATCCCAGTATGATTTTATCTGCATGTGGCTATACATTTTATCAAACAATTCATTTTAAATAGGGTTGATCCTTTCTTAAAAAAAAACAAGAATTGCACTGGAATCAGACAAGCTCAGACTGAAATGATCAAACTCCTGAAGCTTCCATGGATCTGACTTAGTGCTCTCCTCTCTTCCTTGTTCCACAAAGTTCAGGGTTCTGTGAATGTTCCCCTTGTGCCCTCAGTCTGTTTCCCTCTTCCAAATATCAGGTATGATCTTTCTTTTCCAGAGGAGTGCCAACACAGCCGTTCCAGGCTTAGCATATCAGGGGCTGCATGAGTGCCATTTTGCCAATTCAACCTACCCCTTTATTTCTGTGGGTGACAGGAGAAGCTTGGGAGTGAACGCAATCACCCTGGGTGCATCACCCTTCCCCAGCCTTGTGCCTTCCATATATGTGGAATATCAGCTCCCTTGGTTGGAAATTATAACCTTGATGTCTGTGAAATTATAACCCTGAAATTAAGATCATAGAGGTGGGGAAAGGAAGGTCCAGACAGAGGGGCTGCCCATGAAATTATTTGAGAAAAGCAACCCTGGTAGCACTTGCCAGAAATGTTATCTGATATCCAATACGCAGTTTACGGTCTGCAATATTTTTTTTCTATGCCACACCGTTCAATACTGAGCTGGATTAGTTGTGCATTATGGGTTTATTTTTTTCAGTTCATAAGACAGGTTAGATTGTACTGATTCTTTGTGTTTCATTCTTTGTATATCTCAGACTCTAGATTTTGGGGTGGGGGGCAGGTGGAAGATGCTTAATTTAATTGTCATAATGTGGTGGAATTATAATTCAGCTCCTGGTGGCAGAACAGCGAAAGGTATAAAGTCCCACAAGTATAAAATGAACATGGCATCTTGGAAAATATATCCACTCGCTCTTCTGAACCCTTCTAAAGTGAACTGAGTTTCTCTCTCACACACACACATCTATTTCACCCGGCCTTTGGCTACATTGAGGGCAGAATAAAGGTTGAACACAGCAATGGCTCAAAAGTAGCAATCCTGTGTCAATTTCCTTGGTTCTCGCAATTGGGCATTTATGGAAATGGCTTGATGTGGCATGCTTGTGCCACAGGTCTCACTATCTATCCCCTAGTGGCGGCCAATCATGGTAAACAGATAATACAATCAGCATAATTTGATATCACATGCTTCCATGTCCATATGGTATAAAGAACATCAGATTGTGTTAAATGGTCAAGCAGTCCCAGCATTTTCTGTCTGCTTTGTCTTTTTGAAAGACAAGGTTCTATTAGTACATTTTTTCTTAAGATCAAAATCTGCAGTGTAGGGACAGGGGACAACACTGAGTGACTGAATACATGCTTCACATTTTTCAGCACATCCAGTTTAAAAGTATCAGTAGCAAGGGACAGGGAAGAACATCCTTGAAGGTCTTAAGCTGGCAGACAAAAGGCTGACTAGGAATAAAGTAACTTGTGCTGTCTACTCTTCTGAGTCACACAGACACTTGTAGCAACTAAATGCTTTGTCTAGAACAGGGGAATGGTCAACATTTTTGGGCCCTCTGGACTGGTTGATAAAGTTCAGGAGGACTTTCCATAAATCTGTGAAAATGTTAGGCCTTATTTCTTCAGATGCAGAGGGTCTGGTAAATTAAAAGGCAGCAAAAATCAGTGTATTTTGTTGTACGGCGTCTCCATTTCCAGTCCTATTTTGCTGCTTTTTGTGCCCTAAATCATGCCACCCAATTTTGGTTGTGCCATCTTGGGATGCTTCAGGACCTGTACATGGCCCATGGGCCGGAGGTTACTCAGCTCCAAATGAGAAGTAAACAGGAGTTGCAAGAAGTTCAATGCAACCTGCATTCACATGTCTCTTGGTTACTGAGTGATATTTTAAACTCCTTGTCAGCAGCTGACTCCTTTTGACCCAAGCAAACTGGGTTTGACAGAAGTTCACCCAAGTTTCCTCTGGGACCCAGAGCAGTTCTTCATTGAACTCATCCTCTACACTGCTGTGAATTAGGAATAGGCATAGCAATTTCCATAAGAACAAATTGAAACTGCTTGCGGTTTTTATTTCATAAAACATGACGCAGGTAATGCATTCTATTTTTGTCGTCCCATCTGCCAAGCCTTTTATCCAATAGTATTTTTATGGAGCACTTCTGAGCATGATTGTTATGCATTTTCATGGCACTGAGTGTTATTTCACTATGCATTTAATACCTCAGGTAAGCAATCATCACCTCTCCATACTCAGCAAAATAGTGACAACCAACCTGGTGCTTTCTATGTATGCTTGAGATTACCTTTGTTTTTCTTTGAGAAACAGCTCAGGAGGGGATGAACAAGGGCTGGACCCCAGACACATCTGAGTTTAGGGTGGCTTAGTTTGCATCTGTGAAAGCCAGTCTGGGGTAGTGGTTAAGGCATCAGGCTAGAAACAAGGAGACCATGAATTTTAGTCCTGCCTTGGGTATGAAGCCAGCTGGGTGACCTTGGGCCAATCCCTCTCTCGCAGTCCTAGGATGCAGGCAATGGCAAACCACTTCTGAAATCTTGCCAAGAAACTGCAGGGACTCGTCCAGGCAGCCACCAGGAGTCAACACTGACTTGAAGGTGCAAAAAAAAAAATTGTATCTGTACTGCAAATTCATGTGGGTTTTGAATCAGTTTAAATAGCTTTGGCATCCGAATGATGGAATAAATTGCTTTGGTCTCAATCTAGCTGAAATAGTTAAACACATCAGCAGCATGCAGCTGTGTATTAGCCTTGCACCACACATGGAGTTGCCTCTTCCCTACATGTGTGGCTTTCACTGTTATGTCTTTCTCTTTAAAAGCTCCTTCGTGTGTCTGCCTTTGGAGGGGACAGGAGAGTCCTGCAGATTGGAACCATAATAAATGTGCAGGGAATTAACTGTTTGCTCTCACCACACTCTTTTGTGTTAATAATCTGGAGATAATGAGAATAGTGGCACAAGGCATCAGCTGCAGCTTTGGATGTGCATTTCTGACAGCATGGGCAGAAAGGGTAATTCCCATTCAACCTTACCCTCTTCTCTTGCTAGCTGACTTTTCTTCAGCTTCTTCTAAATCATGCTTAAGACCTATCTAATAGCCTACTTAGTACTAGACTAGATGTTTAAATAGATTATACTCTTAGTTCTTCAGCAGGGTCTATTTTTATTGCCAGTGGCTTTTTTTTTAATCCTCCTATGTCATAGAGATTCAAGAATACAGTGATTAGTGGCCTTCCACTTTGCTAGTTCCCTCTGTGTTCTCTCAGGTATAGAATAGGGAATATCTCAGTTGGTAATTGTTTTAGCAAATAATACCTTTGAATATAAGTTATTTGGCAGCTGAATGAGCTGTCTGCAACGAGCTGCAGCAGGAGCTGCAGGAAAAAAGCAAATACAATTTTGGTTTTCTATAGAGGTACAATTGCCAGATCACAAGAATTCATTTACTGTTGTGCTTTTGTCAGTCCCTGACTCCCCAAGATTATGTCCAATTCTAATCACTCTTTAAGAATGAGTCAGGGAAATTGGAGTGAGTTCAGAGAAGGGTAATGAGAAGGATCAGAAAACTAGAAACTGTCCTACATAGAAAGATTGAAGGAACTGGGTATATTTAGCCTTAGAAAAGGTGAGCCAGGAGAAATGTGACCATAGTCTTCAAATATCCAAAAGGATGTCACCCAGAAGAAAAGAATAGGGATTTAAATTACAGATTCTGATTAGAAAAATTAGAATTATCAGAAATTATTAGAAAAATCAGAATTAGAAAAAAGTCCTAAAGGAAGAGGTGATTATCTCCCCTTCTCTGGATACATTCATGTGGTGGCTAGATAGCCATCTTCTCAGAGTGCTTTGATTTGGATTTCTGAAGTGAGCAGGAGGTTGTACTTGATAGCCTAAATCAGTGTTTCTCAACTTTGGCAGCTTGAAGATGTGTGGACTTCAGCTCCTAGAATTCCCCAGCCAGCTGGCTGGGGAATTCTGGGAGCTGAAGTCCACAGATCTTCAAGTTGCCAAGGTTGAGAAACACTGGCCTAAATGGTCCCTTTGAATTCTATGATTCTCTGGCCTTTAAAACAACTTCCTGAAATCTGGACTGCTGTCACTTGACTGCATGTAGGCTTGACGTATATTAGGGAACCATAGTTTGATCTGAATAGGGCCCTGTAGACAACTGTTACTGCTATTTTGTTCATGAGGAACTGGCATGGGGACAACTTCAGGTGGCTGTTTGTTATGAAAAGGGTCCTTTATTTAAGAACTTAACCAGCTGTAAGATATAGATGAGACCTGAACTTGCCCCCCAACACTTAGTATCTCATTAGTGGAACAGTGTCAACTACTTGCAGTCTTCCCTACTAGGAGATGTATTCTTTTTCAATTTAAAACATAGTAATTATTTTTAAAAGTGGCATTTATGTAGAATAATTAGTATATGCAAATATTATGCAACGTTGTGCCCTCTTTTGTCCTCTTTTTAAAAAAATTATTTTATGGTCTCCTAAGAGGCCACCCTCGATCATCCCTGCCTGATTTTCATCCTGTCACTTCCTAATGACTTCGCTGTGACTCCACATCAGACCTGTAATAAGTATAGTTGGCAGAGAACTAGAAAAGGCAGCCTGTGGCAGTCCCCTGAGTTACCCAGTCTCCTGTTTGATTGATTTTAATTGCTCTTAAAATGTAGGGAGCTATAAAATTTAATGTCTGTTTAGACAAGGTCAACTGTAAGGGAGGAAAAAGGGAGGAAACAGACCCAGCTTTCTCTTCCTTGACATTGCCTAAGTGACATGCCTAATCATGACTAGAGAGAAAGGATAACTGGGTCTAACCTCAGTAAACTTAGCAAGGTTGGAACTCAGGGATTCTCCATCCAAGATGCAAGGATTCAATGTGTGAGCCTGTCAGACTTGAGCTCGAACCCCTGGCAGAGGAGAAGAGGAAAATCCCTGAACCAGGAAGCTCTCTTGGATCGAATCATTGGCTCATCTACTCCAGCATGCCGTGTCCCAGGGGGTGGCTAACCAGGTGCATCCTGGAAAAATCCAGTTGTACAGAAGGACTGTAGTCCTTCCCTGCTCTCATTCTTTAGCAATTGGTAAGCAGCCTTTCATGCTTATTCTCCTGGAGAACCCTTGGATTCAGTTGTTGCAGCTGGAGCTAAAAGGATCATTATGTCATGCATGCTGTGGAGAGAAGCAAGGAGAGGAGGCTTGGCTCTTACTAACTACACCAATCCTGGAAAATTTGGAAGAGTGATCACGTTTGCCTCTTGTGGGTTTCTGTGTGGCAGACACTTCTCTGTACCTGTTTGCTTATCAAGAAGGCTTGAAACATACAAATGCAGAAGGTGTTTAAAATGGGGTAGAGCAAGGTGGGCGACTTATGGCTGTGGGCCATATGCAATCCTCCAGCTCCAATTTTGCAGTTGCCCACATTGTGTAACAGCAAACTGGCAATTGTTTGGTGGTATGATTGTTCACCTCCACACACACACACACACCACCCACAAGGCACAGAGTAGGTACAAGGACACCCTTACTGTACATCACCATACATGTTCCTTTGCACCTTGGAGACTGCATCTGCTAGTTAGAAAAAATAGAAGGGTGAGGCAGTGGACACTGCCCCTGATTCATACATATCCTTTGTGTTCCTGTACCTTGAATCCCAGACCTTGCAATGTCAGACAAGAAGATCCAGTGGGAGTTCACATTGTCTTACATGTCAGTAGAACTCACTTAAACATCTGAGAGGAGAAACGTTCTCTATGGATTCAAATGAAGTTAGGCAGAATTTGTACTGTACAAGTTATTGAATGGAGAGTTACACATGGGAGATTGAAGGAGGAGACCACTGTTGGCAGCCTTGTCTCTCTCTCTCTCTCTCATTCTTTCTCTCTCTTCCATCTCTAGTCTTAATGCGTTCCCCAGAATGCCTGGATAGTACTCCTGGAACCTGAACATCCCAAATAATTATTTAGATTAGGTTAAAGTTCAAACCTCCAGTTTCTTATAATCCAGTTCTTGTTTGATGTTTCAGAACCTATCTTTCATCAGTGATTCTGTGAGCACTACAGAGCATGCTTTACCACAACAGAACTGCAACTTGTGCCTAGAACTCCTGCTAGGATTTGCAGCAGTAACTTGCACAAAATATTAGGAAGATGTCCATCTGCACCAGGGCTTTATTTATTCCTTACATTTATGTAAACAATCTAGGAGTGGGATATACCTTCATTATTTGGAGAGAGATACAGCCAGCTGATATTTATATATCTATAGAGATCTATCTATCTATCTATAGATCTATCTATCTCTATCTATGTATCATTTATCTCACCCCCACATATTAGAAGTTTCATGGCTCAATCACCCCAGTGGGCAAACTTTTTCTTCCTGTGGTTTTATGTATTACTTGACAACCAGAAGGTTGTATGCAACTGGTTTGGTCCTTTCTAGGATTCATCAGGTACACACAGCCATTACTGTCAGCATTACAGTAGGTAGATCTTACATTGTGTGGTTCAAATCCCTTTATCGGGAATCAAACTCTTGGACTGTTTGGTCTTATATAGTGAATTTAGCTTTATAATGTATCTATTTATTGCATTGCTTTATTTATTTTTCACATTTAGTTAATACATTGTTTCTACCCTGCCAAATCAATCGATTCTAAATGGCTTCATAATAAAATTAAGTAAATTTTCATTTATATTTTTTAAAGAAAAGACCAGATGTTAAAGCCTTACCATCCCTGCAATTCCAAAGATCCTGTCAGAGGGAAAGGAGGAGGCAACTCTCTTTTTCTGCAGTACTTGCAGACTGCTAATGCTGGCCTATTTTGGTATAACATGTTCACAACATGGCCTTCTTCCATATGTCAGGAGACACAGAACCGCACTTGAAATCTTTTTCTATGCAGTGCATGTTCTCCACTGCTGAATTATGGATTGTCTCTCTAAAGAGATCAGGATGTGCAGTGGTACTGAAATTACTTTGTGGAAGAAGTGGATTGGGTGGGATGTTTTGATGGAAGAGTGCAAAATGGGGTGATGACTAGATAGCTGCCAATTACATTAGTAATAATCTTGTGATAGAGACAGACAGCAGAAAGTTACCATTAAAAAAAAAAAAGGAAAATCCAGTTCCTCAAACGCAGAGACTTAAAACAAAACAAAACATGGTAATAATATCCTTTGCTATGTGTTCATAATCCAACTTTTCAAAGGTCCAGGGGGGAAAAAAGTACTTTAATGGAAAGTGTAAACCCTCTTCGACTTTGCTAATACCAAAAGTCACCCTTGGAAACAAAGATATAAAGAAGAGTTTTCAGGTATGTTAGATAAGGCATTAATCCCATTAACTTCTAAGAAAGCAAAGCACTGAAAACTTACTCCTTGGGGTTTTTTCCTTGCCTCCCCTTGTTCCCCCACCCTTCAGCATCTGCTATTGTTTGTACAGCTGTCTGGCGGCTTCTCTGTTGGGATTTCATAAAAGATAATATTAATATGAAGTCTTGGTTGCTTTATTTTATTCCTTCAGAAGAAGTACTAAATTTGCTATTGCCAAATGGAGGGTTTTCCCCCCTCCTCCAGCTGTAAAAGGCATCTCAACTCATTTCTCATGAAAATTTGCCCCTTAGGGGTGGTTTGAGTACAATCCCAGGTGTTTAATGTTGTTCACTTAATGAAGGCACAACTCACAAAAACCACCATTGAACTCTGGCACCCTTCATGAATATTGAGGCGGCATTGATATTCAAAACGCACAGTGGAATAGGTGGCTTTGTAAGCTGCTTCTCCCAACCTGCAGCACTCCATGAATACTTTTGGTCTTCGGAATATTTTTTATTTCCAGTCATTTCTGTGCCCATTTTTAAAAATCCTAGAACCTTAACTTTAGCCACAGAAAGACCAGCACAATTGTTGTATAAAATATGATCAGATGGTGTGGAATTGCAAGGGATCACGGAGATGTTTTATAAATGGTGATGAACAGAGGGACCTATTTCACACAGCAGACTAAGAAAGAGTGTGGCTTGTTCTGACTTCGCAAGTTATGCAAGTCCAGTTAAGCCTGGTTTAGTCAATACACTGAGGACAGAAAAAGAAACATGAGTTGAAGAAGTCTCCAATTCTGGGGCGCTGATGGGCGTATTTGGAATTTTGGCAGTATGTCATGGACATTTTCAAAAATGGTTGCTGTGATAGGTGGCCTACCCTAAGGGGCCATTTACCAGGAGTTTAACTGGTGAATTTGCTTCCCACCAGCTTTTTAGCCTATGAGGATTGTTCCTATCATTTTATCTTACTTTTTTTTTTTAGACAGGTAGACATCATTCACTATTTTATTTTCCAAAAATGTTTTGGGGGTCTCTGTGTAGCTCCAGGGGCATTGTTGGAAATTTGGATTAAGTTTGAAGCTAGCTTCCCACTTTTAAAATTAAAAGCGTCTAAAATAATAAAATCATCTAAAGCATAGAACAAGGTGAGCACCTAGAGAAATGTCCACAGGCATATTAGCTCTCCTATATGCTGCTAGAGACTGAGGGTACAACATGATGTGTCTCTCCAGTCAATGAGCCATGACCCGAGAAACTCTCGTTTCAAATATGAGTGTGTGAATTAAACAAGACTGTTTTCACAGTTCCCCCCCACCCCCATTTGCAGTAGGGTGATTTCAGTCACCCCTCTTACATAAGTGTTATAATTGTAATCAAGATACACACATACACACATGCACACATATTCAGAACTTTAAATTATATGAAAATACATTAACATGTTCTATGAGTCTATCTGATTTCTAAAGCTTCTGTTTTCCACACTCAGTGGAAAAATAGGCTGATCGGATAGGGTTATTATAATGCCGCTGTTACTTCTCATTCTAAGAACTAGATATCACTGTCAGGTCTCAACATCTTTGCTGATTTTCCATGGAGAAAAAACAGCTTGCAGGTGGAGCAGTTCATAGGACCAACGTAAAATAAACAGATTCATCACAGTGTAGCCCTATGCTTATCAACTTCGAAGAACATCCCATTGAGTTCATTGACGCTTATTCCTTGGAACAGGAGGTAAGAACTTCACTTTACATGAGAAAGGAATCCACAACAGGAATAGAAATCAACTGGTAGGCAAGTTCAAGGGAACAGTGGGATGTTTTTGTGTTTCCTTGTTGGCAGAAGAAAGTTAAGGATTTGGAGATTTTTTTCATTGATCCTTACTACATTTGTCCTTTTCAATATGTCATAAAGGTAGTACAAAGGCCAAAATATGATCTCAGGAAATAGAGAAGATGGTGCAGGAGAAAATACACCTAATGTAAGACCTGAATAATTAGGAATGGCTATTTTCAGCCTATTAATCTTTAGGTGAGAACCAGTTGGTATAGTGGTTAGAGGTACCAAGCTAGAAACCAGAAGATTGTGTTCTAGTCCTGCCTTAGGCCAAAGCCAGCTGGGTAGCTTTGGGCCAGTCACTCTCTCTAAACCCTACAAAGAAGACAATGGTAAGCCACTTCTCAAAATGTTACCAAAAAAAATGCATGGACTCACTGACACAGTTGTTAGGAATCAAGATTGACTTGAAGACACAAACACATAAAAAACCCTTTAGGTATATTTCACCATCCACATTAGCACAAGACTGGGCAAGAGTGATTTAAGTCTATTCCTTGATGTGAATGACAATTGAAACATCTGTAGAGAACCAGGATCTGAAAAACCAAGGAATTACTTTTTTTCTGTGAATTTCAACATGATCTCTTATAATGGGTAGAAGAATTAGGGTTAGTTTATATCATGCACAAGAGGTTCCTTGCTGGTATGGCCATAAGTGAGCCTTTAACTGTTTGTAGGCAATTTTTGTGCCTGGATTAATATAATAAATGTCAATGTTTAATGGAATAAGGTCAGATTTTACTGCTTTAACCAGAAATGTAATCTTCCAAGATTCAGCTTTATTGCTGTATTTTAGCAGTCAAGGCTGGATAAGGTCACCAGTATTTATTTCAGAATGATGTAAGATATGAAGACATACTATATGTCAACTTCATTCACACAGCTGTCAGATGTGTGAAGTAGAGGGTTATTTCTCTTTCCCCCTTATAAATCCACAAGGCAGGTTGGCTTTATTTTGCTAGATTCCCAAAACACGTCTCATTTCTCTTTATCACCTTCTTAAGGCTTTGCATCTTTACTCAAGAGACAACTTTCTAGTGGTGCAGTTTATGAAACCTTTAGCGGCATGCCAAGGATAATGACAAGTGCATTTTTGCTTGAATTAACAAGGCATACCTTCATTTTTAAAAAATGCTTTTCTCAATTCTAACGATCCATCATTCTTTAGAGCCTAATGGTGAACTTCAGAGCTTGCCTAATTAGAAGCAAACCCTACAGAGCTCAATTCAACTTGATCAGAATAAATTTACACAGCTTTCAGGGCCAGTCAAGATATTTCAGTCCTTGAAGTGAAGGGCAAAATGGTGTCCCTCCTTCCAGAAACAGAAACCAAGTAGATGAAGCAACTTTGCTTCAGCTTTGGCAACAGAATATTATCTTGCACTGTATCTGAGAGGAGGTAACTATCTTAGGGGCATAAATTAGACTGTTCTCCAGTGTCTGCCTCCCCATAGCTTCTGCTGATTGAGGTAGCTGCCTCACTCTGACTGATGGCAGAGCGAGCTCTAAAAAAACTTTAACCTAAGTCAAGTTCTGGAGAACAACTTTGTCACTGTACCCCACATATACACAAGACTTTCACGGCTTATAAATAATCATTTGATAGGAACTCTATTATCTTTAAGCAACTTCTCCAGAAAACTATGGAGTTTTTTTTTTTTAATGCAATTCCAGAAAGCAAAGAAAGAAAGAAAAAGAACCCAGTATCAATTTACAGCAGGTCAAATCTGTTCATCTGTTTAATATGAATGGAAGCAGATCATTCAGAAAATTGAGGAGCTCATGTGGTGTTTTGAAAACAAAGGGACCTCCTCTTGTTCCCAATTAGTCAGTCAAGATGATATATTTGCCTGCCTGGATAAAATGATAAATTAATATAAGAGAAGTTTAGTATGAGAGGTGATCGGACTACTAGTTTAGGAACATTTTTTTAAAAAGGGCAAATGTATATTGAATAAAAGCTGTTAATTAAGCTATAAAAAATAGGGGCCTTGAAGTATGAGCTTCAAGATAAAAACCTTCTACTCAAGAAAAAAATAAATAAGGTAAGTTGACTAGGAATGTCAGAATAAGAAAGATTGGGTAGTTTCTTGGCAGTAAGCAATAAACATCTAAGGTGAAGCAATTTAAAAGGAAAAGCAAATTTGGACAGTTTTGCTTGGGCTATACACCAGAAGACTTTGCCTTCATTTTGGCAGGGCAGTTTGCTTAGTTAAAAAAGAAAATCTCAGATTATCACATTTATATCTTCTGTGTAAACTACAAATGCTTCTTGTGTATGGAAAGAAATGAAAAAGTTAAATGCTTGATAATAACACACTGTATTTCTGTTAAATTATGTAAGGTAAGCATTTTTTTTAAAGAAATCATTTTCTTTTTTGTATGAAGCCTGCTTTGGGGCTGTATGGATAGAAATAGAATGTATCCTGAAATATAATTTAATTCACCTTGACAATTATGAGAATAATGATCAACATGTATTTTTCTCTCTTCTTTTCCTTATCCTTGTTCATCTCACCTTCTCTTTGTCTGTTTCATCTGCAGTTCTTGACGAACTGTTGCATTCAGAAAACATAAATGTCCATTGAATTGATGCGGGAAATTCCAACTTTTTTGTTATTAGCTATGACACATATTGGAGCAACTTCTCAGGAAATAGAAGTAGTTGCTCCAACTACAGAAGTAGAGATGTTAACCCTTTAAATCTTGATAAAGTCCTTGAATTGTATTTTTGTGCTACACTCCTAAAGTCATCACAAGGGCCCTTCTAGCAGCCATAGGAAGGAATACAAATATTTATTCCTCCAAGGCCAGAAAGAATTTTACAGTTGGAAAAGGAAGTTTAATTGGGTTATCACCTCCCAGATCTATGGAAACTTCTGAGGTCCCTGTTTCTTCTGTCTCAATGTTCTAAAAAGAGACAAAAAGAATGTTTGGCAGGTATGTTCTGAGCCAAGCAGGAAGGGCTTTGAATTCAGAGGATCCAAAACTTCTCCCAATTATCCTGGAGCTCCCAATTTCCCTCCCATTTGTTGCCATCTCAAATCATCCCCAAATCAGCAGCAACAACTTGGATGGAAAGGATTCCTTACTATTTGATTTGTTATGAAAATGCATAGCAAGAAAGAAATAGAAGTTAGAACCCCAATGTGTATTTGAACATGGTCAGTGAGTATCTACTTCAGCTCTTAACACTCAGGACAGTTCTAGTATCAGGAAATGCTAAAAGTGAAGAATAGGTGTCTCCTCATGTAGAATATGTGCAAGGATATTCCATGCCAAGGTCTTACAGCTCACACTGAAAAAAACTCCAGTAAACACATTTCTCTTCCAGACTCTTAAAAATGCATGTCATTCATAAATTGCTCTTAGGATCCTACAAGTATTTTTAAAAATCTTTTTGATCAATTGATATGCCACCTTTCTATTTACAGAACATTCAAGGTGGTTAAGAACATACAAAGAGGCAGGAAAAAAGGCACCTCCAACTAAATATAATGGTGGTGGAAGAGTTGTGTCTCACCTGCTCTTTTAAAGGAAGAGAAGACCAGGGTTAGTCACTGCTGTCAAAGAAGAGTTTTCCATAGGAGAAGGATCTCTCCTTCCTGCCCATAAGAGATTTCTGAAAATTAGGGCATACTTCCTGCAGATAATCATGAAAGAGGACATTCCCTTGCATGATCAGGTCCTAAGCTGGTTAGGAAAGTTCTCATCAGTACCTTATATTGACCATGGGAAGCAATTAGCAAGGAATTCTATAGAAAGAAATCAAATTGCCTTGAGCCTTAGGAAGTAGGCATTATGTAAAATTCTATGCAAATAATAAACAACCCATTTTCTTAATCTTTAAATCTGATTTCTCATTTAAATCAGATTGCCCGGTCTTTCCATTATTAGCACCCAGCACAGCCACAATTCTGTATTCACTGACTTGGGAATAAGTTTTGTTCAACTCAGTAATACAATTTTTGAGAAAACATCTTTAAGATCATGCTGAACCCTTTTTCTTCTTAGTGCATTGTATTCTGTCATCAGTTGATACAGATAACATAATCCAAATTAAAAATGAAAGGAGAGAAAATATAATAGGTTTCAGTGACTTTTAACTATGTACACTTTTCTATCTGCTAGTGATAATTATTAGGACGTTCTAGAATCTTTGTCATCACATGTATCGAAACTCAAGTAGCCCCATTTTACAGAAAACACACTCTTAAGCCTTCCAAATCCCTTAGAAGGAATTTAAGCATAGCCTAGTCAGATCTGAGATAAATTCTTCACCAGTAGATTGTTATCCTGTGGCTCCTATGAGAAATCAAATACAGTTAGTCCTCTACTTACGGCCACAATAGGGACTGGAAAATTCATTGTTAAGCAGTGCAGTCATTAAGCAAGGCATCACTTGACCGTATTTTTTGCAGTGATTGTTAAGCAAATCATGCAGCTCCCCATTGATTTTGCTTGTTGGAAGCTGGCTGGGAAGGTTGCAGATGATGGTAACATGACCCCAGGTTGCTGCAGCCCTCGTAAACACATGCTGTTTGCCAAGCACCCAAATTTTGATCATGTAACCATGAGGATGCTGTGACAGTCATAAGTGCAAGCCAAATGCCAAGTGCCCAGATCACAATCACATGACTGTGGGCTGCTGCAACATTTGTAAGTGCGAGGACTGGTCGTAAGTCACTTTTTTTAGTGCAGTCATAACTTCAAACAGTCACTAAACGAATGATCGTAAATCAAGGACTACCTGTAATTATAAATTCTGAATATCATCAATCTTTGATTCATGTTTTCTAACAGGACAAAACTAGAGAAGTTGTCATCCAGATTCATCATCAAAAAGAAATGAAGAGAAAATGGCCTTTGATCAGGCCTGCTTTAACTTCTATTAGCAAACAAATGCTGAATTCAGTCTTGATTAATGATACATGTAATAAACTGAATGCTTCATATTGTAATGACAATAGCAGATCATGCTGGGGTTAATTTCTCTTTTGCACCACATAGTATATTAGCAGGGGGAGTCACTCAAGGTCTAGACCTAATTGGCTTCTCTCTTTACATGTGTCCTAGCAACTGGCTGGAGGAAGTTTGCTTTTTTACTTTTTTTTCCCCTGGGGTGTACAGTCTGCACATCTATTATGTCTTGTCTTCAATCTTTTTTAACTTTTGAAATCAAGTAAAGTTGGCCAAGTTCTTCTCTCATTGGATTTAGTCTACTCAGACTTTTACTCTGCTAACACTTCATATGTGTACCTACATAATCCTCTTTTTTCTTTGTAGAGCATCTGAATAACATTGTATCCTTAGGAAACATCCCTTTTGGACTCCTGTAACAGGTGATATTTTATTTTCAGGCTGATAAGATGCCAAAGGTTTACCTTCTATGAGCTGTCAGCTTCTTGTTTATGGGGATCAGCTGCTGGTGTGTGTTTCTCTCCTTCAAAGGACATGATGACAGACCCAATGCTGGGATTTCATTTTTAAGGGAGCGATGACAAACTTTAAATGCGTTCTGGAATTGTATTCCTTCAGGTTTGGTGGCAAATATTAGGCTTTATTTGCATACAAATCACTTTCTTCTTTCTGGGGAAAGGCTGGTTTTGACACATTCATAAAGTAGTTTATCTCTGAAGTTTTACTCCCTTCTTTGCTTCCAGAGTCTACCTGATTAGCTTATTCTATTACAGAAGATTTTGGAGTCATTTTTTTCCCTTCTTTTTTCTCTTTTTGGCTTCTCTTGCTTTGGGAAAATGTGTAAAAACACAACAAAACACTCATTTTCTTTTGAAAACACTAATGCTTTTAAGTGAGTGATTTTGTCTATTTTGTGAACAAAGATGAAGGCATGAAACAACTTCTCCATTTCTTCAAGGCAGCCTTTTTGTTCCAAGCAGCTCTTCTCGGTTTGCTATATGGAGAGTGGAAGGATGAAGGAAAAATGGGTAGATGTTTTTTACTAGTCCAAGACTTTCACTGCTGTTAAGATACAATATTGCAAATCAGACTCAGTCTTTTATATCACCTCTAAACTTTAGACCAACAAACAAACCAGCAGCAGTGGTGATATACTTTAGAACTCCTCTTGTATGATGTCTTGAGTTCTTGAGACTGGGGAGGGAATCTGGGGAGTCAAAGCAGGAAGCCTGCAGCCATCAAACAGATAAGAAGGAATGTCTGAATGTGAGTCAGTTTTTGTTTGGTTGATATATTTCTCAGACTTAAGAACTTAATCCAAAATTGCTTTCATTATATTTCCAAATCAAAGGGAACATAAGGCTCATTGCCTGAATACTGATACCCTCTTAATCATCCAGAATTGAAGTGTAATGAAAACTAGTCTACCAGAAGATTTTCCCTAAGCTATTAAAACCTGGAAAGGAGCTTGGAATCCACCTAGTTCAACCTCTGTTAAGTAGAAGCACCAGAAGCAACTTTAGCATCCAAACTAGGTGGCTCTCCAGCCTTTCTTAAAAGACCTCAAACAAAGGGAAGCCCATCAGATCTCAAGGCCATTTGTTCCACTGTGGAACAGCTCTTACAAGTTAGAATATTTTTTTTCCCCCACTGCTAATTCTTTTTCCTTGTAATTTCCACCTCTTCTTTCTAGTTCTGCACTCTGATGCAACTGAGAAAAGTAACTGCTTAAAAGTTAATTTTCAGTAGTGGCATCACTATTAGAGGGTCACCTTGCCAGAAGGGTCTACTATCCCTGCGAAGGGGGAGGGGAGAGGGGGCTAGTCCCAGATCAAGACATTCTGTTCACCCAGGTCTGTTAAATGATTAGTGTTCTGTGTCTCTCAGTTTTAAAATCAGTGAGTTTGATGGGGTATATGTCTGTTTTATTATAGTATTTTATGTCGCCTTTTGAGGGAGCACTTTGATATTTTCTATTTAAATTTGATGTTTATTTATTGTAACTTGCCCAGAAAATTTTCTTGGGTGGGGGATGGGAGGTAGCATGCAAATGATGAGAATAAAAAAAGTTGTGAATATGTGAATAAATAATTGGCAGATAAGTCTGTTCCATTAATGAGGGGGCTTGTGGGCCAGGGCTCATTCAAGTCCTTGGATGTGGTCCCTTAGTCAAATGTGTCTGAGTTGATGCAAAGGCACATAAAAGCATATGACTGCAATAAACATCCCACTGCAAAGGGAATAAATAACATGACCAAACTAGTGTGGGAGAATAATTTTGGCATTTTCAATTTCTTCCTTCTCCTTGCAAATCCTAGCCTTGAATAGGTACATCTGAAAAATTTAATCTTTGTGACTTTCAATAAGAACTTATCTGATCTGCACTTTCTGGATTGAAATATAGCTATTCAACAGATTTCACACTTCTCTGAATGTTGTGATATAGTCTTTGGCTTAAAAAGCCATATCTCACTGCATCCAACTGCTTTTAAAATGCATGTTGAAAGGTGTGCCTCAAAACGTGAATTTTCAGGGAAAATACATTTATTGTAAAGTTTTATGGAGATTTTTATAGAAAGAAAACTAATGCAGAAATGGGGCAGAATGGACTTATGAGTACATATGTACAAAAAGGACACAGAACAAAAATAAACTGGCCTTAATTCTGGAATCCCCAGAGACAAAGCAAAGGTACCAACAGAAGCGAATAGCAAAGGACTAGTCCTGGATTTAAGTTTGCCTTCTCAGAAGGGAAGAACAAGAGCAAAAATGAGGACATTAGTAGTAACTGGACAGGGCTCTTGTTGCTATTAGTTTGGCCACCTCTGCATTAGATCCCTGCCCTTCCTGGCTGGTCAAGGCTGCCCGGGAGGGGACTTGTGATTGGGTCTGGGTGGTGGTTAATTCTTCCATGAAGGAGAGGGTGGTTCCACTGGCTCTTAAGGAGGTGGTGGTGCATCCCCTTCTCAAAGGGCCATTGCTTGACCCAACCAATCTGGACAATTTTCATCCAGTTTCCAAGTGCTCCAGCTTCAAAAACTCTGGATGAAACAGATTATCTGGACCCCCTTCAGTCAGAATTCAGGCCAGGGTATGGGACAGAGATAACATTAATCGTGCTCTTAGATGACCTCTGGTGGGAGTGGGATGGGGGTATTGCATCCATCCTAGCTCTTCTTGACCTCTCAGCAGCTTTCAATACTTATCGATCATGGTATCCTTTTGGACCAGCTGTGGGAGTTGGGGGTGGGTGGCATGGTGCTGTGCTGGTTCTCCTCCTTCCTCTGAGGCTGGTTCCAGTCAGTGTTAATATGAGAGGAGAAGTCCAATCCATGCCCCCTACATTTGGGGGTGCCTCAGGGCTTGGTTCTTTCTCCCCTCCTGTTTAACAGCTACATGAAGTCACTGGGTGAGGTCATCCAGCAGTTTGGGGTAAGGTATCACCAGTATGCTGATGATACTCAGCTTTATATCTCCACCCCAGACTGCTTGAGTGATGCTGTGGATGTCCTGTCCCAGTGTCTGGAGGCTGTGGGGACCTGGATGGGGCACAACAGGCTTCAGCTCAACCCAAGCAAGACTGAGTGGCTTTGGCTGTTTGGACCTTCTGGTGCCAGGGACTTTCCATCGTTGGTCTTGGATGAGGTGGCACTCATCCCAAGAGTACACAATCTGTGGGTCCCCTTAGACTCACAGCTTCTGCTCAAAGAAGGCCTTTGCATACCTTTCGGTTATGCACCAGTTGTGCCCATTCATGGAGCAGGACCCCCTGCTCACTGTCACTTACGCCCTCATGACCTCCTGCTTGGACCACAGCAATGAGCTCTACATAGAACTTCCCTTGAAGAGCATTCATTAGCTTCAACTGGTGCAGAATGTGGCAACATGGGTAGTAAATTGTGCCAGTTATTTGGCACATGTAACACCTCTACTCCGTGAACTGCATTAGTTTCCAGTGTGCTTCTAGGTGCAATTTAAGATGCTGGGTGTCACCTTTAAAGCCCTTTATGGCTTGGGACCGGGATATTTGAGAGACCATTTCTTCCTGGTTGTTTCTTCCTGATCCAGTCAGGCAAGATGGGCATGCCTTGGGTCCCTCAGCTAAGGAATACCAGTTGGTGGGGCCTAGAAGATATGCCTTTTCTGCTGTAGCACCCGCCTTATGGAACCTTCTCCCTCCGGAGATCAGGATGACCCCAACCCTGCTGGCTTTTCGTAAGTCCTTAAAGACCTGGCTCTGGGCCTGGGCCTGAGGCCCCAAATGTATGCAGGGACCCATTTCATGCTTGATTTGGTCATTATGATGGGTGTTTTATTCTTGGCTGCTATGTATTTTAATGTTTGTATTATTTATTTTTTTAACTGTTGTTCACCACCCAGAGTCACTTGGTGAGATGGGCGCCCATACAAATTAAATAAATAAACAAATAATAAACTTTATTTCATGCCTATATCTAAGCACATTAAAAGACATACAATATAAGCTACAATGTCTGCAAACAAAATACAATTAAAATCAATCTGTTTCTCAATGCAACAGCTAAAATCAATTTGTTCCTCAATGCAATAGCTAAAATCAATTTGTTCCTCAATATCATAAGGTAAAATCTAATTGATACAATAAACTCAATTAGATTTGAACATAGGCAAATAAAAATCAGCAATCTTTCAAAATCCTCAGTGTCCAGCAGCTTCCACAAAATAAATACAAAATAAAATTACTCTAAAATAGCAACAGCCTGTCCACTAGAGTTAGAACAACAGATCTCATCCAATACAAGGGTTCTGTAGCTTACTCTCCCAGGAGAGTTGTAAAACTAAGATACTCCATCTGTTTCTCAGAACTGGCTTCAGATGGGAATTGGAACTTTATTTTATATCTTTAACAAGTCCACATTTTAATAACATATGAAAAAATGACTTACATTATCTTTAGCGTTCTTGAATGCTGACAAGCCAGGGAGTAAGACTTTTTAAAGTTCCGCAAGAGATGAATAAACTTGTTTCTTGAAAACACTGACAATGTTTACATCTGTCTGCTGCATTTTGGGTATTCTCTCCATTCAACAGAATGCTCTATGGAGGAAGAATTATACTATCCTTGCCTTAAATGGCCCAAAGCCGTCTGCTATGATCATGCAGAGTCTATGAAGAATTAATTTTAAAAAAGTGTCTTTCTTGCCCCAGGCAAAGATCACTAACACATCAACTTCTTTGTGAAATTTAAAGTCTAGAAGTTCAATGAGAATTTGCTCAAGGAGTGGATTTTATTTCAGTAGACCCCAGGTGTTGGTCAGTTACAAAGGACTGGTTTTATAATAACAAGTTTAGCCTTTTATTGGCAGGGGGCCAGGTCATTTTGGTGACCCAAATCTGGTGGCTTAATCCAGAGAAGGCTGAACAAATGACAACAGCAATGCATTCATGTGGAAGGATAAGAAACTGCTCTGCTTCAGCAGTCACTGTGAGGTCAGCCTTCTGATGACCTCAGTGTGGAACAGCACATCAACGTTTTTCAGCAAGCAGCCTTTGATGGTCATGGGAGAACTGTTGCCCAGTAATAATGTAACAGGATAAGGAAGATAAGTAGATTCTTAAAGATAAGTGCTGGACCCAAACTGTCTCTGATGTAGAGGTGTCTAGTTTTGCACAGGCAAAAAATGCATCCTCGGATGTTCCAGTTGAAGTTATGTTGATGCTTCTTCTCCTATTTTATTTTGCAGAGTACTCTTAAGTATATTTAAAAATGGATGGACCTTAACTATGACTTATAAAACAAAAAATAATATTTAGAAAGTATATTTAAAATGGGGCTGAGCAGATTTTAGAATTGAAGGTCTACTTTCCTTTTTCGTCTTCCTTACTAGAACCCTGTGGACTATCAACTGGAATCTGACAAAAAATAGTCGCTTTATGCAGATAACATAAAATTTTGGAAAGAGGATGTCTCTAAGAATCTATTCAGTCCAGCAGTTTATTTTCAGGATAAGCTAGCAATCCTCCCTTTCCATTTCAGTACAGCTTTATCTTAAGGTTTGTCTACCTCTGACAGCTACTTCCTGAAAGTGGTCATAAATGAGAAATAACGAGTTTATAAGGTGTCAAATCTGGTATGAAATACAATATCAAACTAAGATGTCCACAGAGGAGTGCTTTTGAATAATTTACTAGCAGGGTAGTAATCATTATTTTAGAAGCTAGGCAAATGTTTCAATTCCAGCACTTGTGCTGGTCTGTGTGGAGTGAAAGTTGATTCAATAGATTACTGCATTGGTTATTATAATCCCTTGGTACAGACATGGCAGAATAGACTGTCACTGCTCTCCGGGTGCTTGTCAAGGATTCTATCTGCTGCAAATTACGTTCCATTTCATTCTTACTGCAGCACCCTGTGACTTCCCCTTGCAGTAGCTTATAACTGTTGCATGTTAAAAAGTTGTAGCCTTTTCTACAATAAATTATTTGGAACCAAGGAGAACTACTTGCATTTTGTTGTTTCATTTACGTGATTTATAGAAAGAAATTAAGGGCCAAGCTACAAAATGCATAGTGTTAACTATGAAGGATGTTCCTGCACCATCAAATCATTCGGGCACACCTACCACTATAAGCATGCAAACTGATATTGGGAAATGCCAGTTTAGCCTTTGCTTGCATGGCAGTTCTAATGCAGATTATGTATATTCTCCCCTCAAGTACCTGTGAAAGATAGGAGGAGGAGGAGGAGGAGGAGGAGGAGGAGGAGGAGGAGGAGGAGGAGGAGGAAGATTGCAATGCAGCAAGAAGCTGTGGAACCCCAATCTGAATTGGAACTGTAGTAGAAGCAAGGGTTAAAGACTCCTTCCCTGGCCATACTAAGGACTGGGATATTTCATACTGGAAGTTCATGTGATGATGGGGAAACCTGAAAATAAGGTTAATTGGAGTTAGTCCTAGTTTCATAACATAAAATCAAATGATGCTGAAGTCAAGCATTAAAACAACCCACAATCAAGTAATATCTTTATTAGGATCAGTCAGAATGTCACAAAACAGTGAGCAAGCCTTTGAGTTTTTCAGAACAGTTCATCCTGCTTCAAGCTAACATAGCAGAGAGAAAAAATGTGGGATTTGGTAGTCACCATGACTCCAATCTTGCTTGATATAACTCTGGAGTAGCGAAAGTATAATACAAAATTGGAAACAAAGCAAAAAGAACCAAATGGTTCCAGGGTTTGTGGTAAAAGAAAAAAAGGGGAAATGCCCAGGAGGGTAATGAATTGGCTTGCTTGACCTCTTCAGAATAGCTGGACAGAACCATTTCTGTTAGCAGGGTGAGCTTATATTCCCATCTTTTATTGCAGATTCCCCTTATATTTACTATTAGCAGCTCCGGTAAGGAATTTAGACAACTTCAGCTACCTTGTCCCCAATTTCTTCAGTTACTTCAGTAGGAGTTATCAACAGTATTTAATTGGAATATCTAGAAAGGAGGTGTTTGTGTGTGTGTGTGTGTTTTAAATCAGGTTGATTAAGTAAAGTGCCTTGCTATCCTACACAAGGGGAGAAGTTTTAACTTCTCAGAAACCCATATCTGGAATCAAGGATGAAAACCAAGATGGGATAACACCTCCCATAATCTAATGCAGGGGTCCCCAAACTCTTCACCTCATCCACCCCTTTATGAGGTTTTCAGATTGTTCATCGACCCCCAAATATTTATCACATGAAAATAATTTAATAAATACTACTTTAACTAATAGTACTACGAACAACAACAACAGCCCCTTGGATAGCCCCATCAACCCTTGGAGTCAATATTGACCACTTTGGAGAATCCTGATCTAAAGCAATCTTCCCCAAGATGATGATGCATTCGGATGTGTTAGGACTTCAGTTCCCAGAAAACTTCATCCCAAAACATCTAGCAGGCACCAGGTTAGGCAATGTTAGTTGAAAGATAAAATGTTCTTTTGGTGGGAAGGAATGCAGGAACGTGAAAAAGCAGCCGGTTGCACATATCTGTAAAATAAATGTCTAATTTCTTTGACTCAGGGGATCAGTAAACGTCAACATAATCTTCACATTTTTATGATTCACACCTCATAAAACCTGATGCTTGAGAATGCTTTGCTTACTTTGTTAACAGCCAGGTTTCAGGCACCATTCTGGAACAGTATCCAACTCTTAGCTGCCAGAGCACGCAACAATAGTGTCGGAATGAAATAAAAATGGTTTCTCCTCCCATTCCACTGTTACATTGACACTGGCATTTTCAGGCTACCTTTGGAGTCAGTTTCACTACCTTAGCCAAGAATTTTGCCCATTGTTTCTCATAAATTAAACAAAACCACCAAGGAATTTTACAAGATCCAAGGACAAGGAATGATTCTATAATAGAGTACTGAAAGTACAAGGAGGCAATTTGAATATCCAAGAAAGCAAGCAATTCACCAGATAAAATTTGTCCCCACCCAGAGTCCCCCATTGGGGGGAGATGGGTGGGGACAAATTTAGTAAATAAATAAAACAAATAAATAAATAAATAAATAAAGTAATGCACGCTCATCTGGCAAGCTTCTGATGCTTTAAGGGTCACATCATGTCCTGTGTCATGTCAAGTGCCATGCTCAAAAAGTGGGTGGGGATGTATTATTGTTGGTCATATAGTCAGCCAGATGTTTAGACCAGATTTGGCATTTTAGACTACCTATCGAGTCCTTCCCAAGGACCTGGGATAGGCAGATGTTCTTGGTGGTGGTGTTAAAGATATCTTCACAGGATCTAAGTTGTTCCAAGTAAAGCTGTCTTTTGCAATTGACCGATAATTTTTGTCAATGCTGATGGTGTTCAAGTGGTGCTCCAGAAGATTTGGGATTGCACCCAAGGCACCTATTACTACCAGTACTATCTTTGCTTTCTTTTGTCACAGTCATTCTATTTCTATTTGCAGGTCTTTGTATTTTGTGATTTTCTCCAGTTCTTCCTCTTTTATTCAGCTGTCTCCAGGTACTGCAATGTCCACTAGCCAGACTTTTTTGTCTTTCTTATCAACACTTGTTAAGTCTGGGGTGTTGTGTGGCAGGTGCTTGTCTGTTTGAATTCTAACATCCCAGAGCACTTTAGCTTCTTCATTTTCCATTACTTTATCTGTTTTGTGGTCCCCCCAGTTCTTGCTTGCAAGGATATGGTATTTCTTGCAGATATCTCAATGCACCATTGTTGCTACTTTGTCACACTGTTGTTTGTAGTCAGTCTGTGCTATCTTCTTGCAGCAGCTGACTAGGTGGTCCACTGTTTCTTCAGCTTCTTTGCAGAGGTGGCATTTGCTGTCTGTCACTATCTTCTCAATTCTGGCTTTGTATGCATTTGATCTTCAGGCTTGGTCTTGTGCAGCCAGAATGAGCCCCTCTGTCTCTTTCTTCAACCTTTCTGCTCTTATTATTATTGTTATTGTTATTGTTGTTGTTTTTGTTGTGGTTATAACTTTGTAATAGAAAACCACCCCTTCCAAACAGCTGCAGCTTTTTTCTTTATCAGTAGAAAACAATTATGACACAGGTTCTTTTTACAGCGTAACAGCTCTCTCTACTGATAAAAAAGTGATTAAAAAATGGCAGTAGTTTTTTAAACAGATGGAAGAACCAAACGGCAAAAGGAAAGCCTGTGCATTGCATGGCACCTTTTGGGTTTCTGTTTGATTTGGAGGCGGTTAAAAGCAAACTTTGCTTTTATGTTACGAAACTGGGAGTAACTCCAACTAACCTTATTTGCAGCTTTCCCCATCATCACATGAGCTTCCAGCATGAAACAGCCCAGTCTGGATCAGGGCCTTAGCATGGCCAGGGGAGGAGTCTTTAACACTTCTTCCACTATAGTTCTAATTCAGATTGAGGTTCCACAGCTTCTTGTTGGATTGCAGCAGAAGCAGTGTCTTCATCATCTGATGTCTTTCACAGGGACTTGAGGGGGGGAATATCCACAATATGCATTGGAACCACAGTGTGAGCAAAGACTAAATCAACATAACCCAATATCAGTCCTTGTCCTTTAAGCAGATACATTTGCCCCTTTAATCTCTACTAATCTAACCCAAAACAACAAAATGGGGAAGCGCACAGTCTTGAGGACTCAGGAGGGCACCAAGGGGCACTGGTGGAACCATCCCTGATATGAGACCAGTGAATGCTTATGTGCAACATGGCAATCTTTCCCTTTTCTCCCAGGAACATGATTTAAAAGTCCAGCCAACCATGATCTGAAGTGATTGTAGGGATGTGCAGATTGACAGTGATCCGACTCAACATGATATTTTGCCTGTGAAGAAGCTCTTCTGTGGATCAGATTGGATCAAAGTGGTATGGGGTTCATGTGAACCCCACATGGTGTACTACTGCTCCCTATCAATAAGGTGCTTTGTGGTGGTGTTTCAATTAAAACTTCATCAAAACAAAGTGACCCTCCAAATCTCTATGAAGTTTAGATTGTATTTTTATTCCAAGACTGAGGGGATAGCTAGATTGCGTTTTTCCCCTAGAACCTGACTACTTGAATAGGCCTGAAGTCTCCTGACATTTCTTCCTAGTTACTTAGAGGTGAAAATTAACTTGGACCTCAAAATAACTGCCTCTGCCTGAAACCGGGATTGAGAGTGGAGAAGGTTTGGATAGTCCCCAACTAGCTACATATAAAAATAATTTGCTACAGGGGAGAAAGATTGATGGAACAAACAAAAAAATTAGACTGAACCTCACCATAGGCCTGGACGAATAATAGAAAGAGATAAAACTAACTTCTTATTATTGGAAGGAGTTATTTTAAAACCTTGATTCCCCCATCCCCTGTTCTCCCTAAGATGAAAAGATGGATGAAAGGACACCATATTTATTTTCCCTTGTTGTAGATGTTTAGTGTAAAAATGAAGTGTTCAAAAGGGGCTCCAAATACTCAGTTTGCTTTTGACTGCTGGTTGTACAATGCTGCATCTTTGGATTTTTTCCTCATGGGGCTCTAAGAAGTTAATGTATTGATTCAATGGCTCTGACTTGCATGGCTTGATTGCATTATGAGTATGGCAAACAGTGAGGCACTCACATCTCCGGCACAGAATAGGAATCGCTTCTATGATATTTGTTAATAAGATGTATTGTGGCTTTGATTTCTTGTCTAAATTCATGCTTAGTCTAGATTCTAGAGTCAAGTTGTTGGACAGATACTCAACAGGCAACATATTTGAACGTCTTTGTAAAAAGTATGGTCCCTTGATCACTTGCCTGGATTTTTAATTCATTGCCATCCACTACCCCTGAGTTGCTGTCATTTTTGTGCCAAAGGTCATATTGCTCAGGGGATTATCTGCTGAGGTCCATGTGCCAATGATGGGTTGGGTAGGAAGCCATTTATGGGAACAGAACTGCATTTATTAATTTTCTTTTTCTCACACTCCTTTTTCTTTTCAGATACTTGTTTTCTTCTCTTGTTCTCTTTCTTTCACACTCTTCTGCCACATAACTGAATGTCAGATCACTTTTACCAGAGGTTAAAAATGATCACTTGCAAAGAGCTTTAAGAATTGTTTGTAGCCACAGGGCTGTGGGTTGTCCACCCAGTTCTTCTAATCACCTTTCTCTCCTAGTTTTTATTGTGACCTTGTTGTTCTCATTGATTCTTCATTTTCCTCATTTGTCTATAGATTCCAGTTGGAGGCATGCCCCTTCACTCCTAGTGAAGGTGTATTTTTATAAGAATGATTTGGCCTTCATGACCATGTCCATATGATCTGGTGTGGTTATGGGGCTGGTGGCATTAAGCAATGAGCTGTGCAAAAGTGGTAAAATAAAGCCTTTCTGGTGGAGGTTTAAAGCTTCAACTTTATCAGTGAAGCACGTACAGATATCTGTTAGAGATTCATATTGATTTCCTTTAGCTCCTCTGGAATGGTTAATTCTCACTCTCCCTGTTTAAATCCTGCTTTTTGTACTCATGTAAACATGTGCAAAGCTGCTATACCAAGATTGTTGATGTTAGGATAATTTGACTAATCTTAATGACTTTTTTCCCCTTAGAAATACCAAGAAGAAGCAAGGGAGATTAGGAGACAAAGCAAAGAAAGTACTTTGAGTTTGATAAGAAACCGCCATCTTAGATTATGCAAATAAATCAAATAATTTCCATGAGCCCACCATGAGTTCATCCTCTTGGCCTCTGTTTATATTTTGAAGATGAACATGTTTTGCAATTTTGTTTGGAATAAAACAAGATACAGTTTATTTATTTCTTCCCTAGGAGCCATACTCATCTTGTTTTGTGGTCTGCAAAAATTGATTTCTTAAAAAGTACAATTTTTCCTTTCTGAGAAAGTTGGCTATGACTTGCCATTAATGCCATAGCTTCTCTATCCAGAGCATGTGCCACTGATTGTTTCTGAAGGGACTGTAAGCAAGGATCACTGTGAATTCAAAGTCAGCCTGTTACTCCCTGAACCTGATAATCCTCTCCATCCATTCACCACTAGAAATTTTTGACTACAGAAAAGCTTTTTGGTATGGCTGCTTTAACAGTAGCTTTTACACCAGGATGGAGTTCTGGAGGAAGATCCATAAGGAAACTCCTTGGAGACCCAAAATTAGATTGGAGAAAGTTCAGACCTAAGTGCTCCACTCCAAGAAAATTAAAATCTATCCCCAGTTTTTGTGATCTGTCTCATGATCTGGACTTTGCCTAAGTCTGTTGCACACCCTTAATTTAGATAACATATTTTGATACAAAATATATTTAAATTGAGTATTTTATGAGGAAAGAAAGATTCAAGACACTTTTAAGGACAGACTTTTTAAAAAATGCAGATTAGTCTGAGAGCAGGCCAGAATAGTATATGAATAAATAATATAAAGAGATAAAGTAGGGAAATATACTGATCCACCCATATTATCTACTTATTCCCCAGCAGATACCTGCCCTGCTCAGCAATATCTTCCATATGTATTCATAGAAACGGATTGAAAGTCTACCACTCAGCAAGCCTTGGAACAGGTTTTGCCACTTCTGTATGTGTGGAATGAAATATAAATCCAGCCACTCAAACACAATAAAAAGCTATGAAGTCTAAAGGATGCACACAGCCTTAATCTCCATCCAGATAGGTCTCTTGCTGAGAATCATTCTATAATGCATGGTATACATTCTGCCAAAAGAGATTATAACAGGCTGAAATGCAAATCAGCAAATGCTCTCTTTAAGATAATACAAAACATACAATATGTGTTTAGAGTGACTGCCCTGGCCTGCAGGCTTATTAACATATAATCGTTAACAATTTAAAGTAAATATCAGTGGAAGCATTCCCAATGGGGTTAATAGACAATGCCTTAGGGCCATCTCGTCCAAAGTTTGAGATAAAAAGTTTCTTACCAGTAGCACAATTTGAGCAAGTAACACAGGAAGAAATTAAAGATCCAAGTTCCAGGCAAGCACATATCACTTAAAGTCAAGACACTGTCACAAGGATCTCATAAAACACATTCCTATGGCTGACCATGCTCAGACAGAGTCCTTGATACTGGAAGCTCCTAACTTCACCAAGTACTATCCAGGCTGAACAGGTCTACGTGGAGAAGCCAGGCCAACTGGGAGTAACATCCTAATTTTGAGTAGACCTTCTCTCCCAAGCTGCCTCTCCACATAACCTGAAACCTCTCTTTTGCAATGTCAACAGTATCAATGCTTTTGTGAGCTAGGTAGTTCGTATTTTAGGTCAAGATCAGAGTCCACAGGCACATGAGTCAAGTGCGGCAGAGTTCTTTTCTGCTTCTAGTTCTTGGGCCCGGCTTCTCAGAGTCAAGTCAGCTTGATAAGTTCTTCTGTTGCTCCCTTTCCTCCCATAATGAAGATTCATATTGCAGGGACAGGACACTCATACAAGATCATATGTCTCTGAGAAAGGTAGAAGATAGAAATAGAACAACATGGAATGTGAGCTGTAGGATAATGGAATTATCCTGCAATTATAGCAGGAATGGACAATCCATAGGTTGCATAAAAGCCCCCAAGCCCCCAAAACTGTCCCATTAAAATTTGGAAGCACAACACAACTTCCAACTCATAAGAATCATAATATCATACAGTTGTTTTAATTCTTGAAATTATAATGTTCTTTTACTGGCTCTTGTATGGTTGTCTGTAGTAGATGGAGTGTATATATCACAATAAATAAAAGTAAATAATCTTTAATTTCTCACCACCCCAGGGCACAATTGGGTGGGATTTCAGTGGCATCTAGACTTAAAGAGGGAGGGCTGACATTAGCCAGAAGCCTTGTTAAGTTGCTGAGGCTCAGGGATATTTAATGCTGGTGCTGCTTTTTAGTGATGGCTGAGCTGCACAGAAAGTTGGAGGTCCAAATTGCTGATTTTAGCATCACTGGTGAGGTCACATGGGGCCAGGGCAACATCCCTGTAAATGTACAGAGCTCTTCCTTGTCTTGAAAAAGACAACACCATGCCAATTTGTGGAGAAATGAGTTCCGGCAGAGGGGGACTAATGCTGTAGATTCAAAAGAGTGTCAGGTAGCAGAAAGAGGCAGACCAACCTTTATTTGTCTGACAAAATGTCAACTATTTTGCCCTATCTGCTTCCCAGGATTTAGACCGTTCTAGTGGTTTGCCTCACTCCAAAGCAGTGACTAGGCTGTTCCCTATAAAATAACTTGCTCTTTGTGACATCTTTGTATTATTATCATTAAGGGTTTTAATTGTGTCTCCCAACCTTTCTTTGGTCTGTAGCTTGTATTTAAAGCAACTACAATCTCGACCTCTTTCCACTGAAAAAAGGCAAAGGAATTATGCACTACACCATTTATTCATTTATTTTATTTATGATTGAAGTCTTACCCTTCTTTGATGTTTTTCTTTTTCCTAGTACTCTAGGCAGCTTACAACAGTTGAAAAGCACATAGATATAAAACAAAATTAATACAATTAAAACCAAGCTGAAAACCAGCTATTGACAATACAGAGCTTGGTGAAAGATGGTGTATGTACCCTCTTTCTAAATATCGGGGGAGTGAGAACCAAACATATCTCCTTGGGGAGTGTATTTCATAGTCTGGAGGCCATGATACATGTAGTAGGCATATAATAGGGAAGAATTGCTCTAATAATTCTACACAAACCACAGTTGTATAGGATTAAAGTTCCTGCTAATATTGAAGATTCTATACATGCCACGCACATACCCCTTATCTGTAGACATGCGTGCTCTGCGTGTAGCATCTTTGGCCCTGTGCCCTGTTTTTTATAAATTGGTGGAAATACATTAAATTCAACCCAAAAGGGTAAAGGCCCATGCTGCTATTGTACTTGCAAGAAATAGCCTCACCAAAAACTTTTGTCTAAAAAAACACAACATTAACTTAATTAATAGCAGCAGTATAAATGTATGCTGTCAGCACTTAACAACAGCATATACTTTCTCAAGGACTGTTCTAAAATGAAGAATAAGAGCCAAACTATGCATTACATAAAGTACATAGTGAACAGAGTCGTATCTGAGACAGGTTTGTTTAATAACTTAGCATGTTGGGTAAACCAGCTACATGTGGTTTACTCTTATGTGATGGCTTTTACAATGAGCAAAGTCCATTGGGGTATAGCTATGATTTTATAAAAAATTAATTCTGGGATCCCAATCTGGATCAGGAGTATCGTGGATAACTCTTTCCTCTGCAAACCTGGCAATAATCTGATGGAGCACTTAGGTTTCAAAAATGCAAGTTTCTATGAGTATAAAAGAAACTCTGCCCCCCTGTCCCTATCCCATTCTCATTAATTAATTGGGGTAATATTTCTCAAAATTATGACAGGGAAGGAAAGGGAAGAAATGAATCTGTCTCTGCTTGCTGTGGTTCTCATCTGAATCCCTCTCCTCTCACTCATGCTTCCTGCTAATTAAAAACATTGCTAAAGTTGTATACTGTGTACTTCCAAAAACATATAGTTTGATATTAAGAAGTTTGTGTACAGACTTGTGTATATATATGTTGCTTTGAGTTCTAATGGCTGGGATAGACATGTATATAAATAAAATACATACAAAATGTAATGGTTGCCATTGGCATTGCTTAAATAGCATGGATTGAAAGAAGGGTCTCTTAAGAGATTTCTTGCCTCTTTTACATATATTAATAATGATCAGAAATATAGGTATGTGGCTTGCAATAAGAAAAGGGAGATGGGATTTCTAACCACACAAACTGGTATCTTTCCAGAAGACAATGTCAGCCAGTGGCTCAGAGGAAGCACCTGAGTATATCTAAAAAGCCAAGAAGAGTTCAGATTAGAACAAAATCAGAGCATAGTTCTTCACCTGGGCTAGTAAAGGGTTTGAACAAAATAACTTGGATAGAACTGCATTAGGAAACCATTTTGAAGAGAAGAGCAGTTTGTAGCAGGAGGTTTCCCCAGGCAATCTATGGTATTTGCATAATGAAAAGCCTCTAAAAATCAACTGTGCAAACTTGTTTCAGGGTTGGCCTATATCAGACTTCACACCTGGGCTAAAAGGTAATTCAGTCCAGACACTGAGCCCTTAATTTAGCTTTCAGCTAAACTTGGCAAAAGATTCCCAGGCCCAGTTTGGCAAATTTAGGATCCTTACTGCAGACAAGAACAAGCCTTAACAGAAAAGATGATTGCCTTCTGCAGAACAAAGATGCCAGAGCTTTTATATAGGTAGGTCCCAGTGTTTAAAGTTTCTTCACCCCACATTTCTAAATTAACAGATAGTTGGCATTTTCCATGGTGGCACTGGGAAACTATTGGAACCCTGAGCAGAAAGCGGTGATATCTTACTGATTTATTTGATTTCTGTGCCACCCAATAAATGCCTGTGAGTCTTTTGGTGCAACACAGAATAGAGTGCTTGAAAAATTAACAACATACATTTGCAGGTAACCATCCCCTTTGTCCATGGTCAGGAAAAGAATGTCATGCCTATGTTCAACCTGTTCAACATGTTCAACCTATTCTTGTTAGGGCTAAGAGTCCTGAGGGACATGGACTCACACAGAGCCTACCCAGATTTATCAGTCCTATTCTTGGGAGGCAGCACTAGCATATATGTATATTGCTATGTGTCTATGTTTATGTTTGTTTCTCCTCAATAAGCCTATAAAACATAGGGTTCTGTGTAATGGGAAAGACCTTGGGAGAAGGGACAAAGAGATGCTGCCTATGGAATGGTCAGATAAGAGAGAGCATAGCCCGCAACTGGATAGTGGGTGGGGCAAGAGGCTCAGAAGGGACCCTCCCTAGTTTCTTGGGCTGTAAAGGCAACAGCAGGAGAATTGTACTTTCAGACTTACATGATTGATGTCAGCCAGGAAACATGACAAGATAAGCTAATTCTACTTTATTGTAAAGCTACATTAACAGAATCTTGCAAGTCTGAAAGTACAATTCTCCTGCCATCTCCTTTACAGACCAAGAAACTAGAATGGGTCCCTTCTGAACCTCTTGCCCTGTTCATTATGCAGCTGTGGGGCTATACTGTCTCTTATCTGACCAGAGGCAGCATCTCTTTGTCCCATCTCCCAAGGTCTTTCCCACATACCATTACACTATGTTTGTGGGTGCTGGTTTTATGCTATAGTTTCCCCTGATTAAAAGAAAACCAAAGTTATCTCAGAAATAGAAATGTGGGATGCACATTGAAACTAACAGAAACTTATTAAACATGCGCAGAGAAAGGTAACACTGTGGATCTGGTGATATGGGAATCTGCAGGGAGGGCGAAGAGGAGCAAGTGACATCATATGCATCACAACAGCATTACTCAACAGACATGAATTTGCACAAGAATGTCATGATGCACGTGATGTATACCAGAATTAATTTGCATTTAAGGAAAAGGGGTTGGGCTTTTTAATTGCAAACCCAATATTGATGCCACCTTGCTTCACCTGTCTGAGATATAAAATACATCTGCTATGTGATGGCCCCCAAATTACACTTTACAATTTATATATCAAAGAAATGGGAGGCTCAATTAAACCCATTTTCTGTCTGTACTACCTGCATTTTATGTTGGACAGATTAGGTATCAGGTATATGTAAAGAGTTCAGTAGAGCATTTCAGCAATGATTACAGACATAGCTAAAGATGGGATCAACTCCTCTTACCCTTCTTTTTTATTGCTTAAAATAGGCCCTGTTTTTCCAGTGTTTTTCACTGCAGTTTCAGAAATCTTTAACAATGTTATTTGTCTGATCCAATTTAACGAGGATCCCCAGGCCTGGCCATTTTAAATTGGGTTAAACCTAGTAACCCTGAAGCCTGACCATTACAGCTTAGAAGTAAGGGCAAACTATGTATGAGAAGAAGTATTGCTATTGGGTTTTTAAGAAAGAAAGAAAGAAAGAAAGAAAGAAAGAAAGAAAGAAAGAAAGAAAGAAAGAAAGAAAGAAAGAAAGAAAGAAAGAAAGAAAGACCCTTATTTTTGAGAAGGATCTCTTGCTTTTCTCATGCCCTTATAACCCTGAGAGTGTGATGGAAACCTACAGAAAGTACTGAAGATATAACGAAGCTTTAAAAATGGGAGAAAATAGTACCAATCAGTTTCACTAGACTTTGACATCCTTCAGATATTGCCTGGATTCCTAAGGACGTCCATGAAATCAGAGCAGAAATTAATTAATAATTGACTGGACATTAATTATCCATTAGCTTTTGAACTTCCTTACTTTTCCAATGTAGTTCTTGGTTCAGCCCATACATAAAATCAAAATACATTCTGGAATTTGCATTTTAAGAGGAAAACGTATTCCCAGATGCATACGTTTTAATGATATAGTACTTTAAAGTACATCTATTCCAGTGTGACTTTTGTGCAAAAGAAAATAGGGGAAAAGTGCAGGAAAGGAATAGAGTGGACCCACGAAAAAGTTCCTGGCTCCCAAAAGAGACAAGGCCTTTTGGCTATACTCTTCTTTTCTTTGAGCAACTCTGAAAGCAATATAATAAATAAATAAATAAATAAATTGTTGTTGTTGTTGTTGTTCAGTTGTTAAGTCATGTCTGACTCTTCGTGATCCCGTGAGTCATATTGTACCAGGCCTTCCTGTCCTTCACTGCCTCCCTGAGTTTGCTCAGTTTCATGCTCATTGCTTCAGTGATGCTATCTAACCATCTCATCCTCTGCCATCCCCTTCTCCTTTTGCCTTCAATCCTTCCCAGCATCAGGGTCTTTTCCAAAGAGTCCTCTCTTCGCATTAGGTGACCAAAGTATCTGAGCTTGAGCTTCATTATCAATCCTTCCAATGAGCAGTCAGGGTTGATTTCCTTTAAGATTGACTAGTTTGACCTCCTAGCAGTCCAGGGGACTCTTAAGAGTCTTCTCCAGCACCACAGTTCAAAGGCATCAATTCTTTGGCGCTCAGCCTTCTTTATGGTCCAGCTCTCACAGCCATACATTACTACTGGGAAAACCATAGCTTTGATTATGCAGATCTTTGTCGGCAAGGTGATGTCTCTGCTTTTTAATATGCTGTCTAGATTTGCCATAGCTTTCCTCCCAAGGAGCAAGCATCTTTTAATTTCATGGCTGCAGTCTCCATCTGAAGTGATTTTGGAGCCCAAATTAATGAAGTCTGTTACTGCTTCCAAGAAAAGAAAGAAAGAAAGAAAGAAAGAAAGAAAGAAAGAAAGAAAGAAAGAAAGAAAGAAAGAAAGAAAGAAAGACGGAAGGAAGGAAGGAAGGAAGGAAGGAAGGAAGGAAGGAAGGAAGGACGGACGGACAGACAGACAGACAGACAGACAGACATTTGAAATGGGTGAGCATTAATTCCAGTCCTAATTGAGATGTTAATGCTCTGGAGTGTTAATACTCAAGTAGGATCTGAAGCAATCAGGACAGAACTTTATAAGACATTTAGAAAAGAAAAGAAAAGAAAAGAAAAGAAAAGAAAAGAAAAGAAAAGAAAAGAAAAGAAAAGAAAAGAAAAATGTTAGCCACAGTTTTGCTAGAGGTTAAATGAAAAGATATTCTCCATGTGTAAATGGTTCACTGACCCATAATAATAAAGCAGTGCTTCAGAAGAAGGGTAATTATCTACTTAAATTTCAAAAACCCAGAGGTAAATGCCTCCCATCTTTCCTTTTGAAAAATGAACCTGGATTCAACCAATGTGGCTCTACCCATTTTTTGTGTTGACTCAAATGTCCCTTTTTCATGAGCAAAATTAAATAGTTTGCTTATTTCTTTATGCCTGGTGTGGAAATCAAGGCTCACTGCAACTACCCTGTTTTCCCCTTGGGCTCTTGGTTCAGCCAGTGGCATCATTTAGGAAGGCATTTTCTGCAGCCTCTTGGAAAGTCTAGGAAATAAATAAGTGGAGCTTTATTAAGCCCTGCAGCTCCTGCTACTCCAGGCAGAAGAATAAGCCACAGGATCAAAGGGGAGTCCCAGCAGAAAATAGATGTCCTGTTTTCTAATACCGCTTTGATTGAAAGTATTTCCATCCATATGTCCCAGATACTTCATCAAGAATCTGTGCCCTTGCTACTGTGAAGTAAGTCCCCTTGTGTTGATTGGCTTTGACTAAATGGACAATATGTGCAAAATTGCAATCTTATATGGATTACTTTTACCCTAGTTTCCTATCCATGCCAAGGAGTGTGAGTTCAGCAGGACTTTGTTTCCCAGAAAATAGGGACGGGCTGAAGCGTAAGGGTGGAAAGAGGACTCAGAATGACTTACTCTGGAGGAGATCTGGATACCTTATTTATATGCTTACCTGGGATAACTCCCAAGGAACTCACTAAAAGTTGCTCCCAAGTAAATATATATTTTGTACTAACAAGTCGATGCTTAAGACAGCAAATATTTTTGAAAAATTATTCCTGAAGTGGCAAAGCCAGTATTCTGAATTCCAGGAATTTAAATTATTAAGTTCCAGATAATTCCAAAGAGAGACTGTCCCAGGGACCCTAAGATTTTATGGATTCTGTACTCTGAGTATTCTGTTCATTGATTAGGCCAATCAAATTGCTGATCACAATCCAAAATAAACCTGAACAGGCTTAGATCAACATAAATCTCAGTTCTAGCTGTGTAAGTGATGTGATGCACAAAGATTTTAACATTGCAATTATTTGTCTCTGAATGCCAACTTATTCAGATTAGAATCGTCAATTCTATTTAAGGTCAGTTTTATATATTTATATCATATTTCCTCAGGAATTTCTTCTGCCATCTGACAGTGAAAGCCTGTATGTGTGCATTCAACTGCACTGCAATTTATATACATCTCCGTGTGTGTGTGTCTCTTTCCTTCAGGGCTTAAACAGATACTGCATTTCAGAAAGAGCTGTGCAAATGATCTATAAAGCTGTTTTTTTTCCCAACTCATTTACACTGTGATCCTATATATAGTTAACTAGATGTAAATCTCATTGTACTCCGTGGAACTTACTTCTGAGGAGATGTGCATACAGTTAGATTGGCAACCCCCTTTATGCAATTTGAAAACTGTGAAATGCAGTTCTTGTCCCAAATATTAGACAGCAAGTCCATATATTTATTTATTTTTATTTATTTATATTTCGAATTTGTCACCACCCACCTCACTGAAGAGTGACTCTGGGCGGTTTACAGTAAAAACAGAACAATTAACATAGAGAAAAATTAATTAATTAATTAAAATATACTGCAATACAAACTTCCTATACAATACTTCCAATACTTCTTTCCCTAACTTTTGCATGTTCTTTTCCTTCTAACTTGAAAATAAATAAATCAATCTTGTGATCATGGGACTATTTTTGCTGTAAAGGAGAAGGAAGATTATTCAGATAGAAAGCCAAGCATTTTAAAATGTATGATCCACCCTCCCTCCCTTCTTCTCCAAATTCTTTTGAAGAACAGGCTCTTTTTTGCATATTTCTGTGGAATGGATTGCTACAATTCAAAGTTGTACCTTGACTTTGTATAAATCAGATGTTCTCATTTGCCCACTCCGCCCTGTGGAACGTTTCCGCGACTTGTATCCTGAAGAAGTGGCTGACTTATTTCGCACAACGCAAGCAGTTGGTAATGTAGTAGAGCAACATTTTGGAGGAACTTCACTCACCATTTCAGTTCAGGTTGGTATGAGTACTGTGATTTGATTATCATATAAAAAAAAATCTTTTACCTTGCCTATAAGCAAATTATAACCAACTGTACAAATGCTCCCAAAAAATAGTTTTTAAGGTTTATAATACCAAAACTGGTACTTAAGGTATGTACCTGCAATTTCCTGTGTGAAGTGGGATTCACTGTAGCAACATCAACTGAAAGTCGATATTATAGCTAGCTTAAGTTTTTTGGTTTTTCTTTTTTTTTTAAACCCTCAGTAATTAATTTAATGTCCTCGGGGACAATTCTGTAAATGCACTGGGTCAGAGAATAATGCATGTAGTGAATGGTTTTAGTACAGTTGCAGAAGTAGCGTTCAAGAGTTAGAAACCATACCACAGCACCATACCACATCATTCACACAGGATTCAGGACTTACCTTGGATCACCAAGGCTGAGTGACCTGCAGCCCCAAACTTCTTTTCTCTGCCCCTTAAAGACAGCTTTGAAGATGCTATTCCATTTTGCCATACCAACATAAGCAGGAGCTCAAAGAACTATAGTTGCTATACATCACTACAGACATGTCTTAATTTGGGAGACAGAAAGGAACAGCTGGAAGAATGGTGGTGGTGGTGGTGGTGGTGGTGGTGTGAGTTTCTTTTTTGCTGCTCTCTTGCCATTAACAACAATATTTTATTGCTATTCCTACTTACATGACACCACTCAGGAGGAAGGGAGGGAGCAGAGGGCTGTCATGTCTTCCTTGGATAGACCATCATTTGAGTTAGAAGGCAAGCAGCAATAAGTCCTGGAGAAAAAGTTTGGCTAACCTGACTCTCCAATGAGAGCCCAGTTCCTGAAATCTTTAAGTACTGTCCTCAAGTGCCTTTGACCTGGTTAACATCCTCAACACTGAGATGATGTCTCTTGTCTTGCTGCATAAATTCTGGCACAGAACATTGTAAGGGTGTTTTTGGAAATGAAGATATGCCTTTGAGGTCTCTAGTAGCAAGGAACTCAGATCAACTCATGCCATTTTCCTGAAGTTAGTTTGGGTGCAGCTTCAGAGGCCATATCAGAGAGCAAGTTAATATTACTGTGACTTTGATGTACAATTTGTACTGTCGCTTCTCCAAAGGGCCTGAAGTGCTCCTTCACAATATATCTCAGATGGTTCCTTTTAGTCTTCCATAAATATGTACATGATATCTGTGTGAATAAATCTGTCCACAAAATCTAGTATAATAGAAAATCCAGGATTGTGCATGCAGGAGACTGAGGGCCTTCAGCTCAGGATGCTTCAGCTACATGCAAATGGGACCTTGAACAAGAAGGTCCAAAAGATGGAATATATATCTCTTTAATGTAACTTGGCTTCCTTGTTCTTCATTCATGTGCTCCTTTATACCATAGGTTTAAAGTCCATCCCGACTGAACAGGATATGAATAAAGAACTTTCATATATCCATTTTAACCTTGCATTTAAGTATAAATAACTTTTTCAGCTATCCACAGAATGTGAGTTCTCTACAAAATGCTCATTCATCGTCCCCCTAAGAGGGTATATCGGTCTATTTCTGGGACATAGCAGTGAATGAATGGGTTACACGGTTACCTCAGACCTTTTGTTAAAACCATATTAAACTAAGAAGGGCATTTTACTGTATCATGTCTGCCAACAACTTGTCTTTTCTAAACAGTCCCCATAAATCTTGATGAGCACCAACATTATTAACAGCATCTGTGATCTGAGATGGTGAGGGCCAAGAGGAACAAATGTGCCAGCATTTATTCTTCTCTATACCATTATTTCCCATTTGATTTAGCCCTGAAATAGAAAGGTGTCTGCTCTCAAGTACTTTGGCGCCAGATCATCCCCATGAGAGTGCTGTAAATTAATGCACAATGAAATTAGATTTAAATTATTAATGGGCAATTTTTTGAATGCCCAGGAGAGTTTTGTTGGCTGTTATTATCTAATTCTCTTCCCCTTCCTTCCCTCTCTTCCGCTTCTCCCCACAGGATGGTCCTGAAGCTGGGCAGACTGTGAAGGTGAGTGCTTATTTTATTATGCAGAGTACCAATTAATAAGAGACAATTATATGAACGAATAAAACCAGTCAGCTGCAGCACATTGCTGCATTGCTGTTTTATCCTTGAAGCTGAAGGGACCCCTCGATCTTTGGTGTCGGTAAATATATTGATTGAAATGGGATGGTGCAATATGGTTACAGCTCACCTCTTTTCCTAGTCAGAACTCTGTTGTTGTTAAACACCTCCTCGGCCACTGGTTCATCAAATCATTCTATCTAGTATATAGTTGTCTCCTACATGTGTGAAAAGATGGTTGCTTCCTGTGTTTCAGCTGAGATTTTAAGAGCATATAAAAACTCCTCCTGGATTAAACCAGGGAGGGCAGACATAGCTTGTTGCTGTTGTTTTTTAATTATAACTGTAGAAGACCCCAACTGATACATCCACAAATTCCATACACTTAGAATGAAAGCATTTTGAGCCCAACCATTTATTTTCAGTAAGAACTGAACAAATACCATCATATATTTTGCACGCAAAAATGCAATTCTAACTATGTTTTGTATTTCAATATTATAACATTGGTGTGGGGGTGGGGTTTCCTCAGGGAGAAAGTCCTTTTGTTGTCGCTAAAGTTAAGTAATTGGGATTCCATTTACTGAAAATTGCTTAGAGACTACCATTTGATCCAATTCTAATTTTTCTCCACTCCTGGATCTGTCCATGGTCCTGACGGGCTAGATGCTCCAGAGCATAAAGTCCACTGCCTTTTCCTAATTATCACCCAGGAGAGATTGTCTCTGAAAATAGTACTTCTAAGTACCCTGCATGACTAATTGTTGTATCTTTCTTCGCTTTGTAAAATCCTCTTTTAAAAAATAACTCGTGCTTTGTCTGAGATGGTCACGTTCATCTTCATTATAGCTATGCATTGTAGATGGTAAAAGAATACGTTCTCTTGTGAGATCAGTTTCAAGTGATGACCCTGAGTTCTAATAAACTGAGAGAGATACCTTTACCTATCTCTTGTTCCTTTTTCCTCAAAGCAAACTATCTCCTTCTTCAGTTTCTGAGCACGCTAGATGCAATGGACTTTGGTTTAATTCATGCATAGAGGCACACTCAGATCAAACACCTGTCTTCTTACTGACTGTTTACCAAATGTTTTGCATCTGAACTTATGAGTTACTTCCCTTAAAAAGGATTCAAGCTGAAATACTGTGAGAGAAAAACTGTGATAGCCATTCTGTCAGAGTAAACCACCAATTTGAGATGATAGTCCTTGACTTCTGCATATATGTACATAACCCTCAATGAGCAGCAAATTTAGTTAGTTGGAATAATAAGGCAGTGGGGAAATTCATATTGAATATGGCCCATTGGAACTTCTCATCTGGCTTAATAAATTGGTTCCACATGCTCCTAATGTTATCTCTATCCCAGTCTCCTTCCATTTCCTCTGCTAAGGATCAACACTGACTTGATGGAATATAATCAGTCAGCAGATGAGAGATAACCTTTTTCGCTCCTCTTCCTCAGCACAGCATCAAACAGCAGTTGAACAGGGAGGCAGCAGGAGGGAGCAATGGAGAAAAGTAGTCCCCTCCTCTACGTACCAGAGGAGGCTAGGATGGTTGCTTCCTCCACATGGAAGAAGGGACTGCTGTTACACCAGGCTCAGATGCAGTTCTCTATCCAAGATGGTCATTTCAATCATTGTAGCCCCACTCCCTAAGATCATTCAGTCCACTAAAGATCTGAGATAGGAAGAATGGAGTCTCTTTTCCATTGCTGGATTATATCTGGGCAGGAGAATTATGAGAACAGGGGTTGTACACTGCCGCCAACAAGTGCTATTGCTGCCCTTGCTATGTTTCTTTGTTCCTGTCCTGGCTGCTTTGCAAAACAGTGTCCTTGCATCAACCTACCAGGTAGACCAGACTAAGAAACCAGTGCCATATAGGTCAGGACTGCTTTTATTGTAACAGCCATAGTAACAGAATCTTGCAAGTCTGAATGTGATTCCCTCCCCCCTCCCACTTATCTTTATGTGAAGTAGGGAGAGGCATTTTCTCCAATTAGCTTCTTGGACAGGCTCAAGCCCCTCTTATCTGATGGTTGCCTTGGTAGCTGCTCTTCCTCCTGTCCTTCAAGGCCATTCCTTATTCCCTCTACAGCCTGATGTGTTGGAGGCACTGTGGCATTTTCTTGTCTTTTATATAAGAGTGATGATGCAAGGATAGGTGCTCCTGTAACTGTGAGTTTAGTGGCTACCTCTCTATATGGCACAGTCACACACATTTCTAGGAATACGGGAGTTATGTCTGCATTTCTGCTGCTTTGGTATTTTTGCTCCTTCTCAGCTAAGGACATGAGGATATGGTGGTCATTCCACTGACATAGCAATGATGTAATTTTGGTCCTGACATTATGGAGTATAAGATTTCTCAGTTGAAGTCCCTGTTAGGGTTGATTCTCATAATATTAACAATTGACAATAGCAAATGGAAGCAATTCTCTTCTTTTCCATTTCCTACATTGACCTTATTTGTGATCTCCTTTTTTATTGCCTCAGAATAGCTCACGAGGCTGGAGGAAGGAGAAAGAAATGGAAGAATAAAAAAGCGTTTAGCACATCTCAAGTGAATTGCTAGGTCAAAGATTCACAAATCTTACTGGGGGAAAAAAAAAGGCCCAGGAGAGATTTTTTAAAATTTCATGGCCCATTTCCAACCCTTTAGTTCATCTTCATCCTGCTTCTCCTTATCCGATGTCACTTCTCGGACACTTTGGTCCCACAGTGCCTGCTGCCATGCTCCCATGATATCTACTCTGGACAGAAAGGCAGGATATAAATCATTAACTTTCCACTGTGAATCCCTTTCCTTAAGCAGGGATGTCTAACTTTTTAGGAGATGGGCACATTTGAAATATTGAGACTACAGGTAGTCCTCAGTTTAGAATGACAATTAGGACTGGAATTGCCATCGCTAAGCAATGCAGTCATAAACCGCAATGTCATGTGACTGTGCCACTTAGTTGTCCTGGTTGCTGTCGTTAAGTAAGGATCATGTGGGTCATTAAGCGAAGACCTCATGTGACCCTCCCCCCCACTTCTGACTTCTGGCTTTCCCATTGTCTTTGCCTGTGGGAAGCTGGCAGGAAACATTGGAAATAGTGAGCATGGGAATGCAGCTCAGTGCAACAGCTGAAACTCCAAGGATTGGTTGTAAGTATCACTCATTCAGTGCTGTCATTCATTTGAACAGTTGCTGAACAAGTGGTCGTTAAATGAGGACCACCTGTATATCATGGTCAGTGATAGAACACCCATTTATGAGAAGGGAAAGTGATGAGTTTGCTCTTCCCTCTAACCTCCCAGGATGGCTTTCTACCATCAATTTCTCTTTCTCCTTCTGCTAGACAGGTGGTCACACTTCCAAATAAATCCTAGCTGCCACCACCCATCATTTTATTTTGTAATAATGTTTCAAGGATCTATGTGCAGCTTAAAGAAATTATTGAATATTGCAGCATGCTGGCCTTCCATTTTTTTAATTATTTTTTTTTAACAAGAATTAAATCAGGAGAGACAGAAAGCTTGCTGGGTCTCCAGGGAAGGTATTGGCAGACATACTGGTACCCATGTGAGCTAGACTGAAGGCCACAGGGCTAAAACCTCCTTTATAGCAGTTGCTGTAGGTAAACCTTCCACAACATGGTGTCCTCCTTTCCAGTACATTGGACTTTCCTTAATGGCACCATGCTGGGGAAGGCAGCAGTAGGTCAATTCATGTTAGCATTTCCATGTAGCTACTTGAGTGCAAAAATAATGAACTTCTTCCCCCGCTGTGTTCCATGAATACACATTCCTGTTGCCTCTTTTCCAATAATGTTCTCACCTTGTTCATCATTTTGAGACAGGGTGCAAGTTGCCAGGGCTGTGGGGAGTTATGATGTGGGTGCTGAAAGCAACACCCACATCATAACTGCTTCCCCATTGTTGACATAAAGTATTTAAAGTCCTAGCCTCAAGCACTTCTATAAGACAGTAGCAAATTCTGACCCCATATCCCTCTTGTAGGTGTTAGGCACAGGTGGTGTGGAAACACTATATAACAGATTCCAGGATGGCATGATTTGCCAGTAGGCATAGAAACCAGTTCCAGTGGTCTTAGAACAGTACCTGCAGTCTGTGAAGTGACCATATCTTCTGCTGAACCGAGGTGCACTTGTTTAAGCAATTGCAATTGCTTAAGCATCAGACTCTCAAATTGTCTCAGTGGAAGACTGAAGCACTTTGGTCATGAACTAATCACTCCTTGTGACTGACATAAGCCAATTCAAATGCACAGCTCGTGAAGATGACCTCACTGTGAGCCCATAGGATTACCTGCAAATGTATTTGTGGGTAAAGTGTTAGTTGAACAAAAAATTGCTCCCTTGATTAGTCATCAACAAGCATATATCTTGCTTTTAGAATTAAAGCGAGAATTGATTTTCTATTGTACAAGAGGCAAAGGCCATGAGATGTATGTGCAGCCAGTGAATTGTAAAACTATGTAGACGTGCTGGGCTGCTCATCCCATTAGCTTAATAAATGTAATGCAGTGACTGTGACCCACTGAAGTTATTGCAAACTCTTGGATTTTAGAAATTACAGGCTTCATCCATTATAAATGGATTACCTCTCTTTTTGTTGTATTTTTTCCACTTTTTTTTTTTGCAAAACTGAGAGCACCATAATTTGTGATAATTTATTGCTCTTGTATTGATGATGCAGCTTTAAAAAATGCTAAGTGTGGGTGTTTTAATAACATTAGTTGGACATCCAGTACATTTCTGATTCAATTACTGTAATTCCATGCCATAATAGGATGATAAGGCTGGTAGAGTGGTTGTTGGGTTGGGGCTGGTTTATTGACGACATCCATCAGATACCCATCCATATGGATGAAAGTCACATCTGAGATGTAATTCTGAAATGTGCCTTGTCCCTATCAAATCTTTTCCTTGGAAGAGTGAGGGGAGGAATTTTTAATGCAAAGAAGCATGGCATGTGAACTGTTGAAAGAAAAACACATATTTGGACAGATGGACTCCTTACATTAGGTATTACTGAGGAAGCCAGGGGTCTCTCCATACATTTTGAAGCAATTGGGAGGAACTGCAGAAAGGGAGTGATACATTCAAGCAAATTAATTCCTTCCCTCTTACACATCATTTGTGTTCCCCTGTCTCCTTCTTCATTTCTGAAGCTCTTCAGCCACTGGGAAAGAAATGGAGCAAATAAGGTATGTGTATAGCAGTATCAGTGGTGGAAGACACAACACCCCTCCCCCACCCTCTGTAGTCTCATTTCATCTCCACATTACTCTGCAGGCTCTCTCAATTTACTGCTCCAGCTTTTCAGAGGATACGGGGGCCTTCAGGATTAAGAAGTGGCAGTTCCTTCTTCCAGTAAAAGCTTTCGCTGGGTTAGGGGTGCTTCCATTGATGAAAAGAGGACTCTGGATTCCAGTCCATTGTCATTCCTTGAGTGACAGTTGGGCTTTAAGTCAGAAGTGGAAAGACCAAGCCTGAAAGCATACATTAGCTGTCTTGGTAGTGGAAGACAGCTGTTCTAGCCATTTGTTCCCAGAACAATGCTTTTTGAATACTTTGCTTTTTGCTACATGCAATCTTCATTATGCCCAAATTTGGGCCTTTGAACTTTCGTATGAATTTTATCCATCTCCCCCCTGAAACTTTTTCACATTAATAACTGCAATGATGATTGTGGCATTTGAAATGCTCCTTCAGCTGATTGACCTGGCTAGCCACATTACTTTGAGAAGCATTCTGTACATAATATACCTCAAGAGTCTTAGATGATGCAGGGAGGGTGGGTGTAATTCTGTGATTTGGCAAATATCAAGAATAGGAATATTGTTCAGAAGACCGGTCAAGAAGCAAAAGTTGGCTATTTTCTCTTTCTAAATCAAGTCTAAGATGGGCTTGGCACAGACATTCAGTTGAATGTTTGGAAGACTTCAAAGTGGCCTGAAGGGTGGAGTTTGTACCTAACTGTGCTGGAATATGAGTATTGCTCCAAGCATGATCTGGAATCCTGGTTCATCTGGGTCCTGGATCAAAAGGAAAAGTATACTCGTGTTCAAGACAACACGAGTACAGCTCTCTTCAGTTAGCCAGCTGAATGCATGAAAGGAGTATACAAAGCAAGGCTGTGTGCGTGGCCCCATTTCCTACCCAGTCTGAAGCCCTCCATACCTGAACAGGGCTACAGACATAAGCTGTCTATGCTGGATGTCTGAACAGGGGTACAGACATAAACGGATACAGCCAAGGGGAACTCATACTAGAAGAAATACATTTCCATGTTCACATCAATTTATGTTATTTGTCAAATGGAGAGAGGTGAAGGGGCATAATGTACAGATGTGGGTTCATCTGTATCTAAGGATATTTTGCCCAGTGAATAAGGTAACAGTGTTTAAAGTACTGCCGAAATGAATGTTGCTGTGCAGATTTTTACTTGCTGTGGGCATGGTTTCCTTTCTTTGTCTTCAGCATGATGCAGTGGCTACCAAGTTCCTTATTAATGTGTGTGTCCATGTGCATACACCTGTCCTGTGTGTGTGTGTTGTGTGTGTACCAATAGAGGAGAATATGTGTAGCTCAGGGTTGAACTGTGGAGTCCTTGGGGTTCTCTGAGCTTGGTTCTTTTCCTGCAAACGTTTCATTACCCGGCTAGGTAACATCTTCAGTGCTGGAATGGGATGGGGCTTGCTCTCTGTTTATATACTCTTGTATGCCCTGCCAGTGTTGGTGGGGCTGGGGCTTTTGTTTTGCTCCTCTGGTAGTTCCTTGATTAGGGTATTGTTTGCTGCCTGATTGTGTGCCTGGTGGTCACCTCTGCTTATCTGGGTGATGATTGCTGGTGAGGCAATCTTCTGGTCTTTTGTTTTCTTCTCTATTGTCTCTTTTGAATAGTGTGTAGATGCTGTTTATCTCTATGTGCCTGTTGATGGCTGCCTTGTCTGAATACCAAGCTTCCAAGCATTCCCTTGCATTTTTGGATTTAGCTTGGTCTAAGATGCTGACAGTTTCCCAGTTGAAACTATGGTTCAGTCTGTCCATGTGTTGTGAGATTAAGGAGTTTTCATCGAGTCTTCTGACTGCTAGTTGGTGTTCATAGATGTGCTCTGCTAGACTTACTACATAGTGGTTGTTCCAGTCCTTACACTGTATGTTGTAGATGACTCCTATTCTTCTTTCTTGTGCTACTGGGTGTAGTGTTGTACTACTACAACACAACCTACACAAGCTATGAAAAGGATCACACTACCATACATCAAAAACATCTCAGAAACCACCAACAGACTATTACAACCACATGGCATCTCTGTAGCACAAAAACCAACAAAATCACTCCAAAATATCTTAAGTAAACCAAAAGACCCCAAGTCAATACAGGTAGTCCTCGTTTAGCAACTTACTTGTTTAGTGACCATTCACAGTTACGACAGTGATGAAAATGTAACTTTGTGACCAGTCCTTTGCAGGTTTGTAAAGCAAAGGAAAGCTAAAGTAAAATTGTAAAATGGTAATGTTTTACTTAGCAACTGCTTCGCTTAATGACTGAGTTGTTAATCCCAATTGTGGTTGCTAAACAAGGACTACATGTACAAAGTTTCAACAATTAACAGGTAGATCCTGTGACATTTATTCTGCCCAAGTTACACTGGCTGCGTATTTGTTTCGGGACTCACTTTATGATATAGCCTTTAACAGTTTGAGAGGACTGTCTGCATCGATACAAGCAAACTGACACAATTGAATCCATGCTCTCCGACACAACGGAGCAAGAGCAATGAGATTTGAGAGTAAGGCTGGACAGCGCTTCAGAAATAATTCATAAAAGGTGCTTTGGAGTATACAGGAGGATGAAGGCAACATCTGTCTGCCACTCTGAAACAGCCTTGTCTTTTCCCAGCATCATGAAGCCGTTTTTGAAGTTACCATATGATTCTGGGGAAAGAAATGGCCACTTTACAGAGTAGCAAACAGATGCTACAGCGTATTTGAACTTCTGCTTTCTGCAGAACCTTTTTGGAATGGAATCCAAAGCACTGCACAGCTCGGTTGGTAAGTTCCACAGGCAAGCCTTTTCAATGGAGGCTGGATATTTTTGGAATGACATTTTCTTGACCGGTAGATTTGTATGTTTCAGTGCTTGTTTGCATCTTCTTAGTGTGTTTCTGCTTAAGGAATGTGTATGCTTTGGGGGTGTTTTGTTTGTTTTCTGTTGCAGAAATCATCTCACTCTTGCTACTCTCATGATTTCGGCATTGCATATTGTCTTTACAATTTGATGATGTGGTTTAAATTGCTTCTATTTCACTTTTTGAAAGTAAGCATTAAACAAGTTGTGGTGCAGGAAAAGAGGCGGCTTAGCATGAATACACTGCCAGAGAAATATAAGATTACTGTCAGAAGCATGGCAAACTGGCCATTGTCTATGCACTAGGCCTGCATAGATCACTGGTCAAACGTTTCTCTTCAATTCCACTTGTTTCCTGTTCTTTTAGCCCTTGTGGAAGACCCGAACTTGTGCAATGTGATTGATGTGCTTCCCTGAATTGCAAAGAGCTGAGAATCGAGGATGATATGGTTATGATAATGCAGTACCTTTTAGACAACATCTTCTGATAATTTTTCTGAACAGCAGAGATTCCCTTTCCATTCTTTTGGATGGCTATTTTTCCCCACTTATGCTTCTTTAATGGCACATTGAGTCAGTTCACCTGGCTGGAATTTTGTACGAATCATAACATGTCATAAAATGTCTCTACAGAGTCCATTTTAGCTTACAGCTTAAATGTTTCTCACATTCTTTCCTCTCCTTTTTCCTATTGTTCCTGAGGACTAGAGAGTTAGAATATTCCAAATTAATCACATCGCAGCATGCTTCAGTTGTATCAGAAGCATTAGTGTCATTAACCGGAATGGTACATAAATGTAGCTCGGTTTCCAGTGGATTCACAAACTCCAGCTTTTGGGCTAATAAGGCATGAAAAACACCTTTCTGGTCTTCTAAATGAGCAACAGAGCTGCAGCTAGGAAATAATAATAATAATATACAAAAGTTGTATAAAAGATTTAATCCCTGCAATACTGGGATATTCTCTTAATGCAGACATAATCACTTAAAAAGAATGAAAAGTGTTTCAGGTAGCCAGAAGATTGGTCTGGGTGTCCAAAATTTCCTACTAGAATTAAAACTTTAGAAGGTAAAAGGGAAGAAACTACCTATATGATTATCATCTTTGTCATTCGCATTTATAGGGAATGCAGGACACTTTCAGTGGCACCTGCAACAAACTGCCATGATGCCAAATTATCAACATATGTATGATAATGTCATCACACAAATAGTGCAATTGGATCACATTGTTATCATCTGCTTCTCTCTTGCTTCTCTGCAGATCTCTGCAGGCCCAGGCAGACCTCTGACAATCATTAAACAAAGGAGGGGAAAGACCCTGCACTTGGGCTAGTTTGTGATTCTTCAGCAGTAGCAAACTCCATGACCCCAGGATGTCTGCAAACCTTTTTAATGGCCAGCAGGAATTTCAGCAAGACCTCTGTCTGCTGCTGGTGGTTTCAGGGCTACGGAAGGTTGCTTGCGTTCACAGTTCTCGGTTTCCCTTAAGAACTGCAACAGATCCTAGCAAGGTGTTTTCTTGCTGCACGGACCTGACATTTGCAACATGAGATTGCACAGGAATTTAATATATTCCTCATTGCAGTGGTGTCCTAACAAAAGGAGACCAGAGTTGCACGATGCTGTCATTTTGGGTTTTGAGAGGCTGTTAAATTAGAGATCCTTCTTTGGCTAGCATTTTAATCTGATCAGAAAAAGAATTGGGGGACTTCATTATGAGCTGTCAAAGAAGGGGAAAGCATTCTCTTCCTGTTTCAATCATGGTGAGTTTCATGGTCATTTCTACCTTGATAAAGGGTTCTCAGCAGTGGAGAGGGACAAGTGTTGCTCTTCTCCCTTTCCTTGCTTAAAAAAAGTATCTTCCTTATAAGTATCAAGACAAGGTGGATTTCATGGAGGAAATCCCCCCCCCCCTTATATAAACAGCAATAACAGAAGGAGAAAGAAAGCCCTCTGAGCCATGCACCCAGACTGAAACTGTCATATGTGTCCATTTCCATTTGTCAATGGAAATTTCAGAAACTTCTCTAATCTCTGAAACTCCCAGTTCCTTCCATTTGGAAAGGGCAGGTGGCTTTCTCACTGTCCTTATCCCTTGATATTAGAAGCAGCATCAAAAAAGTTTTCTTTGATGGCTGCAGGAGACAAAGGAAAATGAAGACCATGCCGTGATTGATGGACATGACACTCTTTGAACTGTGAATACCAAGAGCTGCAAGGCACTGATGAATGGAAATGATGGTCTGGATAATGAGGTCTGTTTTAGAAATATCAGAAGCTGATGCTCCCCTAAAGGGAGAGGGGAGCAGGTATCATTCCCATAATTCTCAGTGAATTATGACAGGGTTGGAGAGGGATCATTTTTTGAATCCGCCCTATGGAATGTCATGACACTCCAGACTTGCCAAGTAATTACAGGTCCACCACATTCTGAACAAGATGTTGAGCAAGCATATTAAAGCTCTTGTGCATGTTGAAGAATCAACCAATTAATCATAGCTGAAAATCCAGAAAGCAGCCAAACAGCCTTGCAGAATCTTTGAATTGCCTCTCCTGGCATCAAAGTATGTCAATAAGCATCTTTCTGTTAAAAAAAAAAGTTCCCAATATGCTTTATAGTACTATTCATTGTAAAGTAGCTTAAATTCATGAAACCAATTACCCCTTGGGAATGTACTGTTCGAATGCCTATTTTAAAACTTATTCACTCCAAATCTCTATATAGTTCAAATCCTATCATAAACCCCCAAATTTAAAATTCACATTAAAAACACACACACAAAACACAAATATACACACTTTCAGGATGTTGATCTGCATACTGAATTTGTTAAGATCTTTAAAACCTACTTTCCAAACAACATCAATTTTTCTCCATAACAATTCTTATAAATAAATACTAGAGTTTACTCTTTTTCTTAGGCATAAATCTTTCATTAGAATGAACTTGCTAAGCTAGAGACTTATTTCCACCAACAGCAGTTTTTTCAAAAGTCTTTCCCTAGTTTTAGCTGTTATGATATATCATTCAATAGCCCATAATGTTCCCCCAATTACTGTTTGGCATTTATTTTGAAGTTTCTTAGCCAGCTCTCAGTAGAAGGAGTAAGAGAAAATGCAAAGCAAACTAAGACAATGCAAGAACCCTAATTTAAAGATTAAAGATCGATCGATTGATCTCTTTGGCATTCTTTTTTTTTACTAATGATTCACATATGTACCCTGTAGACATAACTCCCTAATTAAAAATAGGGTTCCTATGGTGATCATTGTTGAACTTGTTTGCGCACACTCAGATTAGAGCAGCTCCATGATCTACACAAGACAATGTTTCTTATTTATGGAAATGCTCCCTTGGCATAAGAGACATTTATTGGCATCCAGGAAACATAATGCCACCTCACCTCCCAAACCAGGGACAAAGAAAGAGGAATTTGAAGAGAGATTCTGAAGGGGTTCAGTTAAAGGAGAGAATTAGAATATGTCTCTATACATTTGTAAACAAGTATAAAGATACACAGTCCCAAATTCCTACAGCTTCTTCAAGTGCCTCAGTAAGTTCACTGAGAGAAAGAGAAATGAAGCTCTGTAAAAATAGAAATGGTTCTCGCTAAAGAGCTTGTATGTTTCTGATCTTTCCTATGCAGGCTTTCTGTCCAAACACAGTCTCACACACAGACACAAAATCAATCAATCAATCAATCAATCAATTTTCATTTCAGGATTTATTTTCTTCTCACATTTGTACATGTCACAAAGAATATGTCTGCAGCTGGATAAGATGCTATGTGACTGACAAACTTCTGATAAATCTTCCAAGTGAAAGAAACAGATTTTCCTAATGATGGCTTGCTGATCACCCAACTGCTGGCAGGCTGTAGGGACCCCCCCCCTCTACCCCCCCCATACTCAAGAGGTGTGATGTTTTCACAGGAAACACAACAGTCTGTTGCCATTAGGAACTGGTGAGAAAGCCAGATCTGGAGGGAGGCAGAGCCAAGGCTAGAAGCTTGGTTGTCTGTTTTGCACTTTTTAGCTCACCACTCAAATGCCAGAGATGCTTCTTGGCCCTCAATAGATGTCTCCATCCTGCTTTTATTCCTGCTCTAGCCCAGGTAAACATATCATTGAAATGGGGTGCTGGGCTACCAGAAAAGCCCAAAAGGAGTGAAGACAGACTGACAAGGTTGTGAAGTGTAGCAGAAGCTTATACTGCACATTCACACTTTCCAAACAGCTGTGTAGCCTGTGGAATGGCATGCACACCATCACGACAATTAAAATAATTTATCTTAACTGGATCTTAAATGGATCATGATCTTTTTGGAATAATGCAATCTTTTTATTTAATTGAATGTACTCATCAAAAAGAAAATAAAGGCTTATTAGAAAATAGCCAGCAGAATTGAAAATAGTACCAAATACATGTTTCAAAACCAATTTAGATGGTCTTGAAAGGGGACTGGATGGAGGATCAGGCCATTGGTGGCTACTCGTTTTTATGACAAGCAACATGCCTTCAGTACTGGTCCAATGCTGGACAAGATAGGCTTGATGCATCAGGGCTCTTATATTCTTTTTGTCAGGTAGAGTAGCAATGCATGTGTTCATTCACCAGTCTGACTGAAAGGAAATGATGTTATGTTATTCTTTCATTCATTTTGACTATTCTTTCATGGGGAAAATACTGTTAGAGACCAGGTCTGGTGGTGGAACATGCAGTTATTTTCATCTGCCTGCCCATGTAATACAGCAGTGGATCTGTCTATCTGTGCCACGCAGACCCTGTCAATCACCCCATCAGAGGAAGCCTGCTGACCAATTCTGAGAGTAGAAAGAGCAATTATTCCTATAGTATAACTGGATAAGCAATCACAGTTACAGGAGGGGTGGGCTTTCCTTTCTGAAACTCATGTTCCTTCTTTTTTCTGGGGCCAGAACATTTCCAGAAAAGGAGAGTTTGTATCTCCCTTCATTTCCCTTCCCTGTGTGATTTGTAGATGTGGGGACTGGAGTGAAGAAAAGTAGGCAGCACCTCTCATGTACATCTTCCCTCCCTTTCCAAAATCGGAAATGGTGAAGGAGAGAAGCAGAAGAAGCTAAAATGCCTGTCCGCCTCTGTCCTTGCTCCTTCCTTCCTATACCTTGCTCAAAACTGAACAACAAAAACAACAAAGAACACAACTATTCCATTCATCATCCAGGAATGGGGTTTTCTGGGTTATGAGAAAGGCCTAATCAGTAGTTAGGGATACCACGCACTGAGCAACATGCTATGCTTTGGTCGACTCTGTTTCCGATCTGTGGTTCATCCTCCGATGGTTATTTTACTGTGCTTCCTTCTGGATTCAGAGAAAATAAGAAATAAGAATAGCTGCATGTGGCTGACATACTTGGTAACTATGTAAGCCTCTATCACATGCCTACACATTTTCTCTTCTTTCCCACTTTGGGCTGTCTTGTCTGTTTTAGTTGACAGCTTTTGAATACTTGCACTGACATAATCATATGGGACTTCTCATTTTTACAGCCCAATCTAAAATGCCTGTCCCTGAATATTTGCTGCCAAGTCCTATCAAGTTTTTTTTTGTGTTCTGCTGGCACACCACTTGGTATGGACCATTTATAGCATTTGTCATGTTGGCATGTCTTGGGAGAATTAGGCCGTTATTTACTAAAACTTCTCAGATCCCAGCTTTATGTCTTGTAAAGATAAATCCCCATTAGGCAGATAATAATTAATTTAAGATTAACAATGAGTACACTGCTGGGGATAGAGTGTCCTGGAGAAAATCTATCTAGGTGGTTGCTGAGAGTCAGCACTGACTTGATGGTACATAATCAATCAATCATAAAACTTTAAGATAAAGTCTACAATAACAAATGGTCACCAGGCAGTAGGACATTATCTGTGAGCCTCACCAAGCAGACCAGACAGGAAACATGACCAGATAAGCTAATTCTACTTTATTGTAAAGCTACATTAACAGAATCTTGCAAGTCTGAAAGTACAATTCTCCTGCCATCTCCTTTACAGCCCGAGGATCTAGAGTGGGTCCGTTCTGAACCTCTTACTCCAGAGTTGTCCAAACTTGGCCATTTTAAGATGAGTGGACTTCAACTCCCAGAATTCCCCAGCCAGCATGGCTGGCTGGGGAATTCTGGGAGTTGAAGTCCACTCATCTTAAAGTGGCCAAGTTTGGACAACACTGTCTTACTGTGTTCATTATGCAGCTGTGGGCTATACTGTCTCTTATCTGGCCATTCCCTAGGCAGCATCTCTTTGCCCTGTCTCCCAAGCTCTTTCCCACATACAGTACCATTACACTATCAGTGGAATGAGTATTTTCAAACAGGCCCCCTGTAAAATTCCCTGAGAAAAGTTTGTTCTCACAGTGGTAGACAAGTAACCATGGACCCTGGTATTTTCCATTTAAAGTGGGGATGGACAATCTGTGAGCCCATGTTCACATGTCTCTCCCCCCCTTACTATCTTTCACCTGGAGGGTTTTTCTTAAAACCAACCAACCAACCAACCTTTGTTTTCTTAAAATTCAGGCTAACCCAAAGCCTATCATGACCTATAAATCATTAAACAAAAGCTAGATGTGAATTAAGGAGCAATAATTGTTTCAAACTCTGCAGATCAAAAGAATGCTGGCAAAAATATTAAACGGATATTCTTTGCTGCTTGAAGCCAACTGGAACTTGCTGGCTGCTAAGCGCAGGGATAATATCTACCTGGTGCTGTGCTTTTTTTGAACTATTAAGCCTGTGAGAAGCAGTTCTGCATTGCCTTATTTAGATAACAATCCGATGCAGTGCCTGAACTGGGAAAATAAAGTAATTCTGCCTGGATGCCTTGAACAGAAGAATCAAAGTGGGCTCAGTCTACTCCACTGGCCTCTTCAATATGGATAAAGAAGGCTCTGTGCATGGGCAGAAACCTCTTTTTTTAGCCTGATTCAATTGGGCAGCTGCTGCAATCTGGTGCTTCTAATCTGGTGCTGCAGTTCTGTGCTTTGCTTTCCAGCTTTATTAAAACAAAGCTTTCCTTTAAAGCTCCAATACCCTTTTTCTTTGAAGTGGAAGATATATATAAGCTTGTAACTCATCATAAGCTTCCTGCACTTGATTACGTAGACTGACCATTAGGTTTTTCCTCTATTTTGTGTCTACCTACAGTGTTGGAATTCCTGGGATCTATCTCAGGACAACTTCTGAAATTAAATCCCATTGTTGGAGCATGTAGAAGTTACCACAGCATTTCAGTCTCACGTGGGCATGCAGAAGATATTTTATATATTTGTTTGTTTGTTTGTTTATTTTTATTTGTTTATTTAAATTTATTAACCAACCAACTCCAATTGGCTGATTGAATTACTTTCAGTAATAAGGGTGATTGGGTCATAATTATTTTTTGCATGATGGTTTAGAGATGGTCTCATGCGATTGGGCACATGGACACCCCTGCCAAAAAGTAGAAAAGAATCAGCTCGCTGATTCTTCACATCCAGGTGTGTGCAGACAGCTGCTCCTTATTTCTCCTCATTCTTAATTCAGGCATTGGAGACTACAAAATAAAACAAAAGGCTTCCTAATGGAGTGTCTGCTCTCTCATGTGAAATGGTCTTTAGAAGTACAGCCAAATGTGCAGATCTTCCTGTTCCATCTAAGGTTGAGAGATGAAGTGGCACATGTAAAAATATGGAGTAAAGTCCATGCAACCTTGGGTCATACATTCATCAGAGTTTGTGATCCCACAGCTTTTTTGCTCCCTGCTCTCCATCTAGAAATGTCAACAACAGTAATCTTATTTGTTTATTTTTATTATTTTTTTTTTTTGGTCTGTGCACTTCTAAAGTATTTTGGATTCTTCAAATAATGTCTCATTCATCTTATTGTGAATCTTATTAAAGCCTTGCAAAGTAGCAAAAGATTGGCAAGGGGTGACCCTAAGAGAACAGCAGCTCTCTAAACTGATGAGAAGGCAGTTTGGAACCAAGTTCTTCCTCCTCCTCCTCCTCCACCACCACCTTTTCCCCCCTACTCCTCCTTCTCCCCCTCCTCCTCCTCCTCCCCCTACTCCTCCATGTTCTAGCTGCACATGGTAAGATGGGATTAATATTCCTACTGGACAGCAAGGTGGGATGTAAATTGAATAAAATTATAACAACACAAGCTGCAACAGCTGTTGTGTTGTTAAGGCTTATGCTGGCTCTCCCTGCCAGCAACATTTAGGAGAAGGATCACTCTGCCCTACCCAGTAAGCTGCATTTAAGCAGAAGTGGACACGTAGCCCCATACTATGCTTACATGCCATGCATTTAAAAGGGCTGCTTTGGCCCTAAGTGTGTCCACTAAGTAGGAGATCTGTAACCAAGCGTCATCATTTCAAGAACCCTCCTCTAATTATGTGACTCTAGGTACTCCTCCAGACTGAAAAGCAAATGTCAGACTCCTGAACCAAATTAAAGCATCCAGTTATGCCATATCCCCTGATACAGCTCTGGAGAAGACTGAAGGAAAATTCTTAGTATTTGTTAGGTTTTAATAAACTCTCAGTGCAAATGCATCCAATGTCACTGAATGTTAATTTCACTTGTTTTTAAGCATTAAACCTTGTCCTGAAGTCTGAACTGAGACATAGCCATGCCCTTCTGTTTACTTGCTTATTTGCTCAGCTTTATTATACACAGCTTGAAGGCTCTTGCATAGCCAAAGGAATAAAGAAATACAAGTGGGGAGAATCTCCACTTAAACAGAATTTGTGGACTTGTAAAGGAACCTAAGAGATATGTAAATGAAAGAATTAATGGATTCATATTGATTACCAGTAGGATCTAATGAAATCATAAATATCTCCTCAAACAATTACTTGCTCCATATTATTAAATTATCAGATCCATAACTAGTTTTGAAGATTAGGCTTTAAGACTTAAATAAAGACTTTGAGAGAGTAGAAAGGTGTTTGGGAATAAAAGGAGGCAGAGGCAGTGTAGCTAGATAGAGAAATTTATGATTTAATTTGTTATGTAATTAAACTGAGAATAACTATTACATTTCTTGAAAAAGACATTAGATTTCTTTAGATTTCAGTTGTCACATTGTCAATAAATATAAAATATTGGCCATTTTACCATTGATACAGAGGCCTAAAGAGAAAACTGCAAGGGTTACTTCAAATTGTGACATTATTTGCCCACTCATCCCTGACATCTTAACTACCAATACACGCAGGGTTTTTAAGTCTAATGTTTCTTGCATAGCATGTTTGTATAGTAGTGGTGGCATAATTTCACAAGTAGATCCTGTAGGGTTAAATGTTAAATGCATGAAGAAGTTTAAGAAGCTGGGTAGCACTGACAAAAACAAAATGATGAATTAATACTTTCCTATATTATACCTTAATTTTATTATACTGTGTGCACAATTATTAGGCAAGTGAGTATTTTGACCATATCATCATTTTTATTTTTTTATTTATTTATTTAATAGACTTGTCCCCGCCCATCTCCCCACAACGGGGGACTCTGGGAGGCTTACAACAAACTAAAATTGGAGATACATAATTAAAAGTTATAAAAACCAGACTTACAAAGATAAAGATAAAAAGGCTAAAAAATCCAAGAGGCCGATATGCATATTTTCCACCTACAAGCTGTTCAAACCTGAATGCTTATTGGATATAAGCATATCAGGTGATGTGTATTTGTGTAATGAGGGAGGCTGTGTCCTAAGGAGATCAACACCCTATATCAATGTGTGCATAATTATTAGGCAGCTTCTTTTCCTCAGGCAAAATGGGCCAAAAAAGAGATTTAACTGACTCTGAAAAGTCAAAAATTGTAAAAAGTCTTTCAGAGGGATGCAGCACTCTTGAAACTGCTAAGATATTGTGGCGTGACCACAGAACCATCAAACGTTTTCTTGCAAATAGTCAACAGGGTCGCAAGAAACGTGTTGAGAAAAAAAGACGCAAATTAACTGCCAAAGATTTGAGAAGAATCAAATGGGAAGCTACGAGGAACCCATTATCCTCCAGTGCTGTCATATTCCAGAACTGCAACCTACCTGGAGTGCCCAGAAGTACAAGGTGTTCAGTGCTCAGAGACATGGCCAAGGTAAGGAAGGCTGAAACTCAATCACCACTGAACAAGACACATTAGTTGAAATGGCAAGACTGGGCCAAGAAATATCCGAAGACAGATTTTTCAAAGGTTTTATGGACTGATGAGATGAGAGTGACTCTTGATGGACCAGATGGATGGGCCCGTGGCTGGATCAGTAATGGGCACAGAGCTCCACTTCAACTCAGACACCAGCAAGGTGGAGGTGGGGTGCTGGTATGGGCTGGTATTATTACAGATGAGCTAGTTGGACCTTTTCGGGTTGAAGATGGACTCAAAATCAACTCCCAAACCTATTGCCAGTTTTCAGAAGACATTTTCTTCAAGCAGCGGTACAGGAAAAAGTCTGCATCTTTCAAGAAGACACTGATGTTTATGCAGGACAATGCTCCATCGCATGCATCGAAGTACTCCACCGCGTGGCTAGCCAGTAAAGGCCTCAAAGATGAAAGAATAACGACATGGCCCCCTTCCTCACCTGACCTAAACCCTATTGAGAACTTGTGGGCCCTTCTCAAACGGGAGATTTACGGTGAAGGAAAACAGTACACCTCTCTGAACAGTGTCTGGGAGGCTGTAGTTGCTGCTGCACAAAAAGTTGGTCGTCAACAGATCAAGAAACTGACAGACTCCATGAATGGAAGGCTTATGACTGTTATTGCAAAGAAGGGTGGCTATATTGATCACTGATTTTTTGTTTGAAATGTCAGAAATGTTTATTTGTAAATTTTGAGTTGTTTATTATTCTCACTTTAACAGATGAAAATAAATGAGTGAGATGGGGGAATTTTTGTTCTTCATTTAGTTGCATAATAATTCTGCACACTAATAGTTGCCCAATAATTGTGCACACATAGATATGCTCCTAAGAAAGCCAAAACCTCACTTTTACTTTCTTAAATATTCAGGTTTGAGGTTTATTAACAGTTTGGATTGACTGAGAGCACTGTAGTTGTTCAATAATGAAATTCATCCTCAAAAATACAACTTGCCTAATAATTGTGCACACAGTGTATATTAAATGTCAGCAGTGAACTTGGGTAAAAGGTTGTCTTTCTTCCTGTATTACACAACCATTATTTGCTGAAAAAACTTCTAATCTGGATAAAAATTCTAATTCACTTGGAAGAAATGGCATCAACAGTTTATTATCACAGCACCCCAAAAGAGTAAAGACAATATCTATTGTGCTCTTGTATTTGTATTCTTACCAATATCCACCTTATGTATAAGATATATTACTACTGTTATCCATCTTGATAAATAATGATGCCAAGCTTCTGAAAGCAGTTGTGGAATAAGTTGGAAAACATTTGTAGAACAATTTCTGTTTCTTCATTGTTGTTCTCTCTCTTTCCTGTATAGACAGTCTCCCAGGTATTTGGAAGTACAGATACTCCTCGGGTTACAACAGAAATTGGGACTGGGAACTCCATTGCTAAGTGGCGTGGTCGTAAAATGTGACTTCATGTGACCATGCTGCTTAGTGATGGCAATTCCAGCAGTCCTGGTTGCCATTGTTAAATGAGGACCACGTGGATTGTTAAGCGAGGACCTTACATGATCACAACTTCTGACTTCCTCCTGGCTTCCCCATTGACTTTGCTTGTGGGAAGCTGGCAAGGAACATTGGAAATCACAAACATGTGACCGCAGCTCTCTGACATTGTAATCATAGGGATGCTCAGGACTGGAACTCAGGACCCATTGTAAGTCCCCCTTAGATAGCTAACATAAGATGGATAACAGAGAGAACAAGAGAATATAAGGAAGTTTACCTTTACTCTGTTGATACAGCAAGGCCTTTGACTTGAAAATGAAATATATTAGGGCTAATGGGCATACCAGAACATCTGATTATTCTTCTGAGGAAACTTTACAACAAGCAAGCAAATGTAAGTATTGAGTTTGGAGAAACTGAGTGCTTCTGAATATGGAAGGGAGTAAGACCAGGAAATACATTATCCCCAAATCAATTAAAGAGAAAAAAGAGAAAGAGTGAGAAAAAAACAAAAGCACTATGGATTTGGGGACAATTATTAAGAGTACCAGGGACTTCCAGAAGAATCAGTCACACAGTTCTGTATGAGATAAAGGTGGCTGCTTTAAAGTCATGAAAGCAAGGAGAAAGTCACATCTGATACAACCAGATGATAGACTAGAAAAAGCTAGTATGCTTGGCAAGGTTGATGGTTGTAGAAGAAAAAGAAGACATTGTTTTTCATAATGTATGTCAATATTTGCTGAGTCAATTGATATGTTTTCTTTTCAACCCGATGCTCTATGTTTTTGTTTGATTGCAAGAAACTGTCTTGGAAGATGGCGCACACAGCCAGCCTGTATAGAAAAGGTTGCAGGAGCTTAGTCAGAATGTCAGCAGGTTATGGATGAATGCAGTAAGGTTGGCTTTCTTCAAACAGAAGAAGCTGGCAAATCAGGTAAAACTGATAAAAGGTACTGCTGATGGAAGCTGCCAGTACTTCCACATATACTGCCAATGATAGAAGTATTGCCCAGGATTTATACCTAACTGCTTGTAAACCCATCTGACTATGGTCTCGTGCTTTATCCCACCCATGACATTGCTGTCTTAACTTATTAAACCTCAGCTTGTAGACTTCATTCTTTCATTCACTTGAAAACTGGCTCCAGAGACCTGGTAAGTGTTATAGTGTCTTGGATCTGAAGGCAAAATGTAGTCTCGGAGCACGTGGGTTGAGTAGGTAGTTCCTGTCTGCTCCTTCTTAAAGCTGCTGCTGCTTTTTCCAAGATTGCAAAACTGTCCTCTGCAACTGCAGTGCAATTATGGGAAAACACATCTTTGGTTTAAGGAGTTGCCAAATTATACTGCTTGCATGCCCCCACATACAAAAGTCTGGAGTACTTTTTTGCCTTAAGGCTGAAGTGCTACACAGCCCTATTTACAACAGCCTCTCTAAGATTAGTTGGAAAAAACAAGAACATGGTGTTGGATGTCATCAGTGACAACTTTTTTTTCTATGAGTGAGCAGGTGCTCTATCACTCAGCTATGGGTCCTTCCAGAGCAGGACCTTCTGTTACCTTCATCTGACTGCAATAAATATATACAGAATTTATTCCCATCTTTCCTCCCCCTCTTTCACGTTCTCTGTCTTATATTCTGATTACAAGCACTGAGCTCTATCTTTCATTTTTGCCCATGGAAGGTTTGGTTTAGATGCAAGTTTTGGAGGATGTTTCTCAACCTTGCCTACAGTCTCACTGCAGGCAGCCAGCTGTGCTAGCTAATGAACTCTCCCTTTCTCTGTATTTGTGTGTCTCTGTAAGATAATATAAAATGGGGGCTTCTGCTTCCTGTCCATGAGGGCATGAGAATGAACATGCTGGATGATTGATTGATTTTCCTCACTGTGAAAGGAGCTGCCTAGGGATCCCATTCTTCCCTTGAATGCTTTGGTCCCCCAATCAACCACCTTGTATTATATTGACCCGAGAAGAGCATTTGTTATGCAAACACAGTGCCATCTGTCGCACAGCAGCTTCTCCGTTACAGAACATAAACTAAACTGGAGAGACGTCAAAATAATTTAGGAAGCTGACAAGTTTAAAGGAGGACTTGGTAAATATAATGTGTTATGATGAGCTTTATTAATCACTGGCATCTGCAGGCTTTTTAAAGGAGGTACCATTCTTCATCAAAGTCCTGCTAGTCTTTGCTTCATGCATATGATATGGTGATCACTCCTAGCAGGAGCTTTTAGCAAAGCTCTCAGAGTAAAAGAGAGTATTAGATTGAATCAGATTCTGATTTAAAGGGTCTAGGCTGGCTATTGAGAAGCATAAAGAAATGCTAAAATTGTGATTAAATAACAAACCCAGGACATGGACCTACAAAAGATTTAATTCTGATTTTTATTCATTCCCGTGTAGGGGCTTATAAGACAGAGGTACCTGGCCTCTTATTTGTCCAGTAGGACAGTACTGAAATATAGTGAAGTCTTCATGTTGGCCTGAGTTAGCATTCTTCCTTCAACACCATCAATGGGCAGACATCATAACCCCCTTTTTCAGTAAGTATTTGCCCGTGTGTGTTTGAAGAGGCAGTACTGGTGGTTCATGTTCTTCAACACCATCCTTTCTAAACAGAAATTCATGTAAATTTGATTGCAACTCTGCAAGGATACTTGCCAGAAGAGAACTTATTTTTGATGTGTGTTATTATCAGGCCATAATCAGCATTTCCAACTGTGTAGCTAAATTTTACACTTTTGCTTCCTCCACCTGCCAGCTGCTGGTAAAGAAAAGTGAGTATGTCTTTGGATTTGGTAGTGAATTGCATTTTTAGAATTTTAGAGAAAAAAACTTAAATATTGTGGATTATATACATGCGAAATTCTTGTGCATTGCAGTGCATTTACAAGCCTTGGATAGCCTTAGGTACACTTAGATGGTTTGGGGGACACAAAAGGATTTTGTTGTGTTAGTGGCTGTGTGGGTAAAGCATTTTTGTGCGAATACATTCAGTGAGACCCTATGATGTTGGTAGCATTTACAAGCCCCAAATGCCTAAGTCAGTGCTTATGCCTCTCTTTCTCTGGTCCCTCCTCAGCTCACTTTTACACAGAGATGGTTAACACACACACACACACACACATATGAATGATCAATGCTGAAATGTGTTTACCTATAGATTTCCTTGAGTGCTGGAAGCAGGAAGGCTCACCCAATTGAGTTCTTTGCAGGAGGACGTCTTCCTTCAGACCTCCACAGGGAGAGCAGGAATGGGCCCCAGAACAGCTAAGTGTCTTTGGGGACAGGGCACCAATGCACCCTGAGCTCCCTTATGCATGCTTTAACTCTGACAGGATTAGCTCCTTAAGGGAGGTAGAGGTCTCTGCTCATTGCAAGAGTATTCATTAACCATCATTCAGATTCAGTTCAACCCTGTATTTTGGTGACTTTCACAGTTACTGTTGCCTGAGAACATTCCTATTACATGAAATAAACCTTTGCTGGTATAATTGCTAGAATATCATTTTGCTGGAAATGGGATGAAGATGGATCTTTCCTTTCTCATATTCAGGCCAGAATTTCAAGATATCTTAAATGTATAATCTTCCTACTAATTTCATAGTTTAAATAGCTGGATTCTACGCACACCTAAAATGATGTCCCTTTGGAATGACTATGTAGCATGAGGGCAGAGGTGCGTGCCATACAATATCTTTGACTGTAAACATGCAAATTGGATGGACACTGGATTTCCTCCAAAATGGTGAAATCTCAGTTTCATGCATTGCCATTTCCCCCAAAAGATGTATGAATCATCTCTTTTTCAAGAGATCCCCATTGTAAAAGCATGCTCCTTAGCTGCATTTCTTAAACAGATGTCAAATAATTAATTAAGAGTTTCCAGCTGAGCTTTTCCCACTGCCCTATATCTCTGCATTTTTTCCTTTTTCATTAAGAAAGATAAATTCTATCAAATTATGGAAAATTATGTAAGTCATTATCACAAATGAAACTGCAATTAAATTCATTTTGCACACTGGAGAATCAAAGAATGGTTATCTTGCAATAATATTTGTGTTAGAATGGCTCAGTTGGGTAATACTCATTCCTCATATGTATAACCATATATCCTGGGTGATGCTAAATCCCATCTAAGCTACTTGATCTTACAAAATACTCCAGCAGCATTATTGCCTAAGAGATTCCTGCTAGGTAATTAGGATCTGATTCAAATCATTGCTTTGATGAGCTGAGTTGATTTAAATTGTCAATTCAGATAATTGAACTGAATCAATTAGATTCAAATAGGCAATTCAGTTCAAATATTTAATCAGAAGGACTGATTTAGTTCCATACTTGAACTGAACTTTTGCACCAACCTAGTTCCCAGTGTTGTTTTCAGCAAGCCACAATGATGCAAAAATGATGTCATGTGCCTGGTGACATCATCGTGCAAATCTCATCTTCATGTACTTGCGCCCTGATGTCTGATGTAAGTTCACAGTTACAGTACTGTATTTATGTCATAACACAGGTTTGGTCACTTGCTGTCCTCTTGCCTCCATAAACACCTATGTTGCTACTACAAAAGATTTAAAGAACACCACTTTGGAGAAGGCTGTCCTAAAGGAGCAGAGGAATTTGAGATGCATCTCTCAAGGGAAAAGTTGTGGCCTAAAACCTATAGGACAAAAATGTTTCTTTTTGGAAAGTTGGTACAAATCATAAATGTCAATAATGAGATGAATTAATGAGTTCTATTATAGTTACATATATGGGTTCTCTTTTTGGACTGAAACAGAACAAAATTACTTGTAGAAAATATTTTAGGAAATGTTAGAATAATTCCTTGAAAAATGTAATGACAACAGTCTCCTGCTCCCCCGCCCCCCCCCCCGCAAAAAAGTATGCCCTGTATCTAAACAATCAAACTCTCTTCCCTACCTTGGAAAATACCTGAGACAACAGCTGGAGTGTGTAACAATTGTCTCTTGCTTATCCACAATTAGTCTCTCTCTCTCTGTCTTTTTAAGATTTTTTTAGGATAAACGGTGTCACCCTTTTTGTGTCCTTTCTGAGTTTTGTTTCAGTCACTCTTCCTTGAGACAACCCTTCTCTTGTCTGGAAGTCCCCAATTCAATTTCCTTCACTGGCTCCAAATTCTCTAACTGCAGCCATTTTATCCGTCCCTTATTCTAATTCCCTTGCTCTAACTTCTACAGACCCAGCACTGGCACTCAGCTTTTAAGTTTCGTACTTCTCCTGTAAAAGTCCTACCAGTCTGATCAACCATTTCTCTAGCACAACTATTTTGATGGCCTTCATGGACTCTCAGCATTTCTTTGAGCTGTCAGGCAAGAATTTTTTTCAGCACTATTTGGAGATGCCAAGGATTGAACTTGGGACTGTTATCAATGATTTGTAGTCTTTTCCATAAATACTGAACCCAGCTCTAGCCTGTGGCAGCAAGATAATTGTCTCATCTTGGAAATGCCGCTGAATGTTCAGCACCTCATAACTTACTGACCACATGGGGGCAGCAGGGTGTAGATAGAAAGTTCAGGTTTACTTTGTTTTCCTATCACTCTGCCATACTTAGTCTATGAGATTGTTAATCTGAGGTTCTTTCTTTCTGCTTTCCTTCCCAGGCATACATGTCCAGAGCACGTTCTTGTTGACTCTCCTCCTGATAGGATGCAACTAGCTAGGTGCTAGGCTTTGTTTATCTCTCTAATATATTTCCTGTAAAGAAATCTCCTTTTGTTACAGTAATCACTAATCATTGCTGAGCTTAGATTCCCATTCTCGAGGACATTCATCCTGTATGCATGCACAGGATACTTTGACCACCAACAGGATCATCATAAGAAAGTTGAGGTATATGAATCAGCACAAAAAAATGCTCACAGAGTAAAAGGATATCTCCTTTGTGAAATGTAAAATCCGGGGGCAGCCTTCAGCAATCTGACATCCTCTAGATATTTGGGACGATAGCTCCCAAAATCTCTACAAGGATGTGACGACCAGCCCATAGCCCTGCAGATATTTTTTGACATGGTCCTACCCACTTTGCACTGTCCATGGTCCTTGCTCCACCCTGAAAGTATTAGATATGGCTCCCCAGACAGCAGAAAATTGCTGAGCTTTGATGCATCATTCCCAGATGATTTATGTATAAACATTTTAGCTGCCAGAAAGTCATACCACTGAGAAAAATTCTGAGCTATTTCATTACCCTTATATTTTGGCACAATTCTGACCTGACATTTTAGTTCAATTCTAACATGTTAGATTGACAAGATAAGCAAGCAGTTTTTGGACAACAAATAACCTCAACCTTAACCTTAACCTTAACCTTAACCTTAACCTTAACCTTCCTTCCAAACACTATTAGACTGAATGAACTTTTCGTTATAATAAAAACATAGTTCCCGGAAACTTTCAGTCTGAATTAATTAATCCTACTGAAAATCTGCAGCCAATTCAATGCTGATGTCTGTTAGAAAAATGACTGAATTAGCTTCCAGCACTGCTTTTGTTCCAACTTGCCAATGAATTACTTAAGTGTCATTTGTTAAACCATTTTAGTCAATAAAATCCTTTAGTTGTTTCTCAAAATGTGACCATTATTTCCAGATAATGTATATCTAATTCTCTCTACGCTCAGTTCTATCTGCATGAACTAGAGTGGCTTATTATTAATTAGCTCTTTATAGGGTATTAGCCAGGAAGGATCATGATGCTGTAATAAGTAAAAGTTCACAAAGATAAAATGCCCTGATTAAAGAGGAAAGTTGAGTAGTAAGCATTTACTGCAAATAGATTACAATCCGGTAAACTAAAGCTTATTTTCCCCATAGCCATGAATAAAGGCTGTTATTTGTTTGCAAATAAAACATTTTCTCATTCTTAGTCCCTCTTTATTTATGAAAGATAAAGCCATTGTTTACCTAGAAAGTCTTTCATATTGCTCCCTCCATCTCTTTGACCTACCTGCCACAGTGTTAAGAGCTCTTGGAAATATGGCTGGAATTATCCTAAATTGTTAGAATAAATATAGGGCCCTGCCAAAAAGTCTCCCGCATTTTTTTCCCTACCAGCTCTCATTCTCTCTGATGAAAAAGAATTTGCCTTCAGACTTTACAGTATTCCAAATGAGAAGTGAAGGGTGGTGTACTCGTACTTACTTAGCCGTGAGATGACCAAGGTATGCGTATGTATGAGAGTTTTGTCTTTGACTGTGCAATCACCTGTCCTTGGCATTAGCCCTACTATTGTGCCCTGACACAAGCGCTATGAACCGATCCCATCTCCACTTCCTGAATGAATATTGCGATACAAAGTTATACTACTTATTTTTCTGGGAACAAATTTCATAAACTCATGTTTCTTTTCATGTTGTGGTGCAATATTTACCCTCCCCCACCTATCAGTATGTATTTTTTAAAGCATATTTAATGAAAGATGTAGTTAGAAATGCACACTTAACAATATTAAAATATATGTAAATGCTTTAATTCAGATGAGGACGCCTTTTCCCTTTAAATATGCATGTAAATGTAGAAGTGCATCAGCTAATTAATGAACAATAAATAACATTTATATGGGGGAATCCATGTGAAAGTGACACATGGCACTTTCTCATGTACATTCCTCCCACCCTTGCATCGGCAGAAAAGTATTCAGCAGAAATTGCATTGTCCCCGTGATTAAACTTTACTGTGTTTCTCAACAAGATTAGTGAGTGGTGTCCTTACAAATTTAATACAGGGCAGTTTTGGAGCAGCAGTTGGTGGATACCCCAGCTTCCTTCCCCCTCCTGCCTTGTGACACCTGCCAGCAGGAAAAAAACAAGCAGAAATTGCTTTCCATGACACGTGATGGGTGGAATTGGGGGACTCTGGATGTGTGCTTGAGATGGGGAGTTCAGACACTTTTCAAGTTGGACAAGTAAGCCTTGGTCTGCCAATCTTCTGGAAGACAGCTGTTCTTCCACTGTCCATAAAACTAACCCAGCTGATAAATCAATGTGATATAGAAGAGAGTGGGGTGGATCAAGGGGTTGCTCACAGTCCTATTGAGAGAACTGCATCACACTGTGCTCCTCCTACTTCCCACCAACCAGCCAGGATTTATTTTTATTTTTTTGACATGGCGACATCAATTTTCTGGAAGACCAATATATCCTTATCAAGACGGATATTGTCATATATTTTTAAAAAACACTTTTTTTAAAAAAAATCCTAAGCTGTCACTCAGAATGAAGCTCAAAGGAACATGCTTTCTGCTGAACAACACAACCTCCTATGCCTCACTGAGTAGAGAGCTGGGATATTCTAAACAATTATTTAACACAGTTATATCAATCTTTTGGATGTTCAATATTCCAACGTAACACCCCTTCCCAAGAAGTGAACTCTGCTCTTTCAGAAGTGTGACAGTCATATATAAAGATGGAGCCTCCAACTGGCAGCATGCAGAATGAGCAGCCCATTGAGTATACAAAAAGATGGTGCAGTAGCCCAAATGGTGGTACCCTCCCACCAATAAATAATAAAATCCAGTAGGAGAAAGGTCACATGAAATATGCAGCACCAGTGAAAGGCCCATAATATAAATAACTCAAGGTAGAGAACATACCTAATACTCCTTCCTCTTCCTATTTTCCCTACAACAACAACCCTGTGAGATGAGTTGGGCTGAGAGAAAGGGACTGGCCTAAAGTCACCCAGCCAGCTTTTATAACTAGGGCGGGACTAGAACTCACAGTCTCCTATTTTTTAGCCTGAAGCCTTAACCACTAAATCAAACTGGCTCTATTACTGTTACTCTTTTCCCTCCCCTTTTAACCCCTTTAAATCCCCAAATCATTGGTTAAGTCTTTTCTTCTTTCAGCAAAAAGTCCATATAAGGCTTCCAGTCTTTTAATCTTTCAGTTTTTTGGATGACCACTGGTGGACCCATGCACATAAGGAAGCTGGGCGATGCCTAGCTGGTATTTTCTGAAGCATCAGTTATTATATACTCTGGGCAACCAAGTGTCTGTTTCCTATTGCAACCCAAGCTGCTCCTTGCCACAGCTACCACCTACACTTCAAGGGACCACTGGGGTTCAAGGAGTGCTCCCAAATGGCACAACTCTGTCCAATAAATGTTGAATCTCAATCTTTGCATCTTTTCTAGATTTAATTTCTCTTTCATCCAGCCCATTTTACAACATAGTTATGCTTATAATTCAAGGGCTCCAATTGCTTTCTTGGAGTTAGATGGCAAGGAGCAATCAGTGTGTCAGCATATTTGTGACATCCCACTCCAAAACTCTGGACAATTGCACCCCAGTGTTTGCATATAGATGTTAAAAACATGGGAATAAGATGACAGGTGTCAGATCCTATAGAAATTAAGGGAGATGACCTTGAGGGAAATAGGCAAGAACCATTACATAAACAAAGAGGGCTAAACATTCCTTAAGTCCCAGGAAACAGGATAGTATTTAGAAGAGCCTCAGGCAGGTTCCTCCCTGATTCACTGGGCTATAAGAGGGAGGGGTTGTAAAACACCATCAGGCTTGCAAGATCCTGTTACTATAGCCTGTCTCAATAAAGTATAGATCTATCCTTCTTATGGAATCAGTTTCCTAATCAGGTCTACCTCACAGGGTTGACAGATCCCAAGTTCCACTTTCTGGACACAGCCTCCTATCACAGTGTATCCCATCACGTCTGATGGTATCAAAAGCTGCTGAGAAGTCCGGAACCATATTCACACATCTAATCGCCAGTACCATGTCCCAGCTGAAAGCCTGATTAAAATGGACCTGAAAATAAGTATTATTGAGATGCATCTGTGGCTGCAAAGCCACCACCTTCATGATCACCTTTCCCAGAAATGGAATATTTGAGAATGGCTAATAAATGTACAAATCTCCCAGGGGGCCAATGGAGAGGAAAATATATCCTTCCTGTAAGAAGGCACTGGCCATCTTCCTGAGTTGACTGTTCCCTGTTCTAAAATACACACATAAACAGAAGGGGAGGTAGAAGGCAAATGAATATAAGCTGCAGATTACAATAATATCCAAATAAGTTTGAAAACCTACCCACCCAGATTGTAAGTCTGCAAGATTTGTTGCTTCTGCAGGCTCAACATGAGCAAAAATAACTGCCTCACCCAAACTTGTTCTAGGTCTTCCAGCAACAAATCATGTTTATTCCATGCAAAAGAAAAAGAAAGAAAAACAGCCTGGCATTTTTCACCTGGGGTCCTTTCCTGATGAAGAGAAGGAAGAAATTCACAAAACTAATTTTGACTGAACTACTGAGGGGGAGCAGCAAAGCCATCAAGCTACCATTTATCTTAGAGGACCTGAAGCTTAAGAAGCAGGAGTTTTTTTCAATGAGAAGCAGTGTTACAGGGTCTTAAAACCGAATCAAACAAAACAAAACTTAGCTTTGCTATAGTTTTAACTACACTGCAGCTGAACTGGAAACAAATGAACTCCATTTATCCATACTGCTTCAGTTCTGGGAATGCAGACACCCAGAGCAGTTTTCACATTGCTGTACAAACCTTCTGTGGACATTGCAAAATTAAATCCACGTTTGTCTTTCATGACAAGTGTATACTGCAATAATACCTTTAGTAGGGTTGGCAGAGTATGCAGGCTTGGTGTCAGTGGGTCATGAGGCCAGACAGCCCCCCTGGATGAGTGTGCCAAAGACATTACACACTTCACCTCAATATTAATTAGAACATAAAGATGGAGCCCATCTGGTTCAATCAGCAACTTCACATGGAGAAAAATGTTTTTTCTGAATGTATTCCACCATTCCAGGCTGGTCAAAAGTGGGCAGCACAGTGCTGCATGGACCAGCTTCAAAGGCACTCTGATTGGGGCTTTCCACAGCCTTAACCTTTACATATTTTTTCAGAAGAATTTTAACAACTTTTTATTTTTATTTTATTTATTTATTTACATTTATTATAGCTGCCCGACTCCAATGGTTAAATCTCTCTGTTTTTTCTTTCCCCTCAGTTCTTTCAGAAGTGGCAATTTATGCACTGCATTTTGAGACTGGCAAGTGGAAAAATGGAATGGAAATCAGCAGAATTTAGTTTTATTTTGCAATTTCATGCATGAACTGCTAACATACTATGCACACAGTTCCTACTCCTGATGGAATAGCTCAAACTGAAAAATAGCAATTTCAGATATTGATCACTGTTCCACCCCTATTTGGGCCCAAGATGTTTTTAAATTCTTAATTTTGAGAAAGTCTTATAGAATTACCTATATGAAGCAGAATTTGACATAGCATGGAGATGTTTCCAAACATACACAAATTTTCTGTAGAGTTTCAATAGAAAAACAGAGGTTTGCATGATCATTTGAAATGGTTTAATATAACCAGAGCATCCGTCTATCATCATTTCCTCAGATTATCAGTTGCATTTTGAAGATTTTTTCCCCTGGGTTTAAAGTGGAGATTCAATAGGCCGAATACAGGAACTTAGGAAAGCAAAGCAGGTATTCTGTCATCAGTTTATGAGAACTTATTATCCTCCTCCTCTAGGTAGATGTTAAAAAAGAAGCATTATCATCATCACCATCATCATCATCTTAATTAATTATAATAATTAGGCATCTGATTATTACTATATCAGCTGTAACACGAAAGGAGTGGAATTGGGGTGTAATAATAATCAGATTCTTCATTGGTAATCTAAGTTGTAGTGGGCTTATATTCAGATTGTATGGTACAACCACATTTACAATGTTGTATATAGTGCTGGTCACCTCAGTTGCTGACAATATTACACAGTGAGATAAGATACAGAAAAGGATCATCAGAATGATTGAGTAGTTGTAGAAACCCTTACAGAGAAAGATTACCTATTATTTTATATTTTTAGCTTTGAAAAAAAGATGAATGAGATGGATATGTTAGAAGCTTACAAAATAATGCACGATATGAACAAAGTTATTAGGCAGTTTTTTTCCTGCTTCTTTCTCAAAACAGCTAATGAAGCTGAGTGGAGATTTGGGATAGATAAAAGTACATAATTTGTGGAATTTGCTGCACAAATGCAGCTAATCAAGCTTAATCGTTAGCCAGCTAGTTAAGTGTGGGCTGGATGGCATGGCAGTTAAGTAGATACATAGCTGGTTTGAAAAAGCATACTCAAAGAGTGCTCATCAAGGGTTCCTCATCAAACTGGAAAGAGGTGTCAAGTGAGAAACCGTAAAACCCACTCCTAGTTCTCTATTCCTCAATATTGTTATTAATGACGTTAATGAAGGGCAGAGAGGAAGACAATGCTTATCAGATCTGCAGATGAGACAAAATTGGGTGGGAATGCTAATAACCTAGAAGAAATAAAATTCAAAATGGTAGATTAGACAAGTATGCTAAAGGTCACAAAATTAAATTTAACAGAGGCAAATGCAAAGATATGATGTCTGTGATTTTAGTCAAAGCCTTGTCCCCTTTTTTATGTTCCCTTTTTCTGTGTATTGACGCATATAACAAAGAACTGACGTTTTGGTTGTGACTGCCATCTTGACTTTTTAACTGCCCCAGGCATCCCTGGTGATGGATTCCCCATCATTGGATGCGTTCAGGTGGAGGCCAGATAGCTAACTGGCTCAGATTTTTAAATTCAGATTCACGCACTGTGAGGGTTGGACTTCATAATCATGGTGGCCCCTTCCAGTTCTATGGTTCCATCATGTCCACCAACTTGGATGGCTTTAAAAGGAAATCAGACGAATACATGAAGGATATATCAGTGATTAAATGAAATTATTACTTGACATAATGGCTATAAATTTCCTCTAGTGTTGGAGGCACTATGTTTCTTGATGCATATGCAGTTCATTGGGTGAACACAATTTATTCATTTAGATCATTTATATAGCCACCCATGTCACCAGAGTGACTCTAGGTGGTGTACAGAAGGTTAAAAACCAGAAAAGCCATAACACAATTTTCTCAAATAAAACAATAATGTAATACATGCCAGGGGTCAAAAAAAATCACTCCACTTTTAGTTAATAAGAGTGTAACTCAGCCAACCAACCATTAGGGCTCATAACTTTCCAGCCCAAATGCCTTTGGAAACCTCCAGGTCTTTTATGACTTCTGAAAGGCCAACAGGATCAGGGCCATCAGAATCTATGGGGAGATGCTGTCCCATATGCGTAGGCACTGTGACAAATATGGCAGGCTGTGGCAGTCACTTGCACTCATGATCTGCTTGCAGGCTTCTCATATTGCCTTTGGTTTCCAACTGTGGAGACAGAATGCTGGGCTAAATTAGAACTACCATATCTAGGCTACAGATACCTGGATAACCACTAGATGATAGCAAAGAAATAAGGAAAAGCAAACTTTGTTGCCATTTACTGGTCATCTACATTTTTGCAGCCCAGATATGGTATCCCTAGATTAAATGGTCCTTTAGTCTGTCCCATGAGCTCCTTATTCTACTGATCTTCTGAAATCAATGTGGCAATTTAATCAAGACTTATTGTCTCTAAGTGTGTATTAGTCTGGACCCAATGAAATGTATGGTAGGAGAAATTGGTTGTATAGTTCTTTCTTGGATTATTGTTAGTTATAGTTAAAATTTATACAGCTGAATATATACCCCATGAGGTTTCCATTACAAATGAATGTTAAAATTCCTTTACGTTAACAGGTGATAGATTTCACATACTGAACTGCAAATTATATTCAGCAGTTGCTCCTCAGGCAAAACATCCCAAAATTTGAGGAAAGCTAAGAGTTTTGATAAGACGAAGAATTTATCAGAGGGGAATGTGGATCACACATTCCTAAATATACAGAGAATATCTCCACCTTAAGATTTGGTGGGGAAAGAATATTTATTTAAAGCTGAAACTTAACTTTAGTCATGGAAATTTAGCCAGTGAAGAGGAAAGACTATTGCATTTTCTTCAAGTAGTGCTAAAGCCTCTTCTTGGTGGAACAAAAAGAATTCAGTGATTTTAGTGGCAAAGACTGATCAAAAAGTGCACATTATGCTTTCTTTATTAATTAGAAGTGGCAAAGAGAGAGCAGTCATTCCCTTTCATTTTATGAAAACAAAATGCTGTAAAATGAGTTTACAGCTTGGGTCTGGGTGGACTTGGAGACTAATAGAGCAAACATTTGTCCTGTGTATTGCTTTGCCCAAGTGTCAACAAGTCACTAATTGCTGGTGGATTTCAAGACGCAAGAAAGTAGGGTAGAATCTAAAACTGGAAAAAAGTCATAAAATGCACTATGGGGTGCATTTTATGTACTGAAATAGTAGGTGACCTGTATGAATGGAGGTAGAAGAATTTCTCAGCTCCAGAGAAACAAGAATTTATGGTCATCTACGCCAGCATAATACAGTAGTGTGTTTGGAATCATGTACCTACCCGCCCCACCCCGAAAAGTGGCAAAGGTCACCAGCTACAATCTGTGGCCCTTCCTAAGTGACAAACTATTGTTTAGTGTGCAAGTCTAGAGTGTACTAAAATGTAGAAGTGTATAAGCTGCAATACTACTGTCTAATGTATTTTTATGTGAGAGCCAATGTGGTGTAGTGGTCAAGGTTTCAGATTAAGACTAGGAAGATCCATTTCAAATCGAGCTTAGACACTGGGTAACTCTGAGTCCATCAACCTCTCTCAGCCCAGCCTGAGATATATACTCTCTCAATCCAGTCTATCACTGCACACTTGAATTTGTCAGCAAATTCAGTAAATAACTTATTTTGAAAAATGCCTCCCCTCCCCCATCCCATTGTTCTCCTGCTTCATCCCTGAAACAATAGTTCAGTAAAACTACCCCCCCCCCCCCGGTTCTCTGTAGAGAAGTTTGAATAATTCTGCCTCCTTTAACAGCAACAATAACAATAGCAGCAACAATAATGAATGTGCACCATTATTTTTAGGGTTAATAAGATCAAATTGTACTTTGTATCATTAGGCAATTTATCTCGGAAACTCTTTACAGAAAGAATCAATAGGTATATTTCAGCAATATTTGAAGGGAATAACACCAAAAGAGCTAACATCAACTCTTTTTAATGATAATTTAGTAGACACCCTGTTTTTTGATGCATTAATCTTGAAAACCATGTATGCTTTTTGAGAGACACTTGAAGGTGTTTGAGAGATACTTATATAATAAAAAGCCTTAATTAAATCCTGTACTAAATCATAATGTGGTTTGATTGATCTTGGCTTAATGCCACATGCAACAACCATTTTTAAATTATAGTTGGTAGCTCAGATGGGTTCTCCTTAGTCTCTCAATCTCATTTCCATTTCTAGGGGGATCCTAGAACCCCCCAAGATTGCAGTACTAAAATTCAGCTACAAATCCTTAACATTGGCCTGATTGTTCATGGTTTCCTTGAGGGGAAGTAGAATAGACATCCCCTTTTCATTAAGCGAATCCTTTCAATCACGTAAAAAACAGGCCAAAAATGTCCATATCACTAGCTCCCTCTGCCCCCTCCAAATATTAATAGTATAACAATGAAAATGTGGAGCCTGAAGGAAAAATATGCCTATCACAAGTCTGTGACTTAGCATAATGTCTGAACCAAGCAGCTGTGGATGACTCAACAAACCTGCCCCTATGGTGAAAAAAGTGGGGAAGAACTTCTCATGGGGCCAGAGTGTTTTCTCAGGAAGACCTGGAAGGTGAGGGAATTTCACCACTGTAACCAAACTTCTCTACAGAGAACCCTGGGGCTGAACAGACCAGCCTTTCAACACATTACCCAATATCCAATACTGAGACATTTCAAGGGATTTGTTATTCCAAAAGTAAATGATATTTGCCAGTAAGCCAGAGAAGAGACCTGTTTATCTTCAAAAGTAATCTCCTCTCATGAATACTGGAAAATGTTCTTACTTCTATAGAAGAGTTAAAAACCTAAAATGTCATAGGCCTTGCTTTGGCCAAAGCACAGCTGTTATGATTAGACTACAATTATTAATGTAGTGGAAATCACTGGTCTGTGTGTGTGTGTGTATGAGAGAGAGCAAGATCTCCCCATTTTCCTCCACCACCACTATCCCAGGTATCCTTTCATGACACAACACGGTGGGGAAAATGATTGCTCTTTGAAAGAACAGGCTTTCACCATTCTCTCTGGTTCCCTCAGCACCAGAAACAAGCTTTCACACATGATTGTGTTCATTAACCTACCCCCCACTTTTATCCAGTTGCCCTGTGAAAGTCGATTCCTACTTTTTCCAAGAGTGAGCTGTGCCCGTGACGAACCCATTACATCCTCCAACCGGTGAGGAAATTATGGGACCCTTAAGGTTAGAGGTTCCATCCATCCTCTTGTAAATTTTATAGTCAAGTGGCAAGAATGTGCCATATTTCTTGTGTCCTAGAAGTTTTCTGTTGGTATATAAAAGAATAGTGTGGGCAGGAGATATGGGTGCTTGTGTGTGTGATGATTGCACAGTAAAATACCTCTTCATTCAGCAATGGCTGAGGCTCCGAACCTTGTCTTCAGTTGTGAGTTCAGTTGATATTGACATATCAGGGCATAAATGCTGACTCATTTGTTTGAAGAGTTCCAATTCTGGCTGCATTCATCTTCAGAAATATATATCTGAGTAAGGATGAATGGTTCGGCTGCTGTATGCAGACTTTGAAGAGATTGAATTCCCCTCTGAACTTAGATTTTAATCATCACTTTGATCTCTGGCTCTGCTACAGGATCAGTTACAAATCTGTCTCAAATCTGTAAAGTTAAAATTGCACAAGAATACAGGGTGTCAGTTTTTTTTTTTTTTCTGAGACAGTATAAAAGATGGTATTCATGAATCCGATTAAAGTTTGAGGACCATTCAGAATGCCTGGTGCAGCTCACTGGAAATTGCTCCTCTGTTTGATTCCTGTTGCTGATACGGGAAGTGTAGAGCTCAAATTGAATCAACTTTATCGCAAAGCCAGCCGGGGACTTCCAGGAGCAATTAAATGTAGGTCAGGCTGAGATAAGGGTGAAGGGAAAGCTACTTTTATAGTTCAGGCTATTTGTCCATTTAATGCAGCTATCAGTCGGTCTCCAGGGTCTCTTCCAGGGAGGTTTCACTTGCTACCTGAGATTTTTTTTAACAAGAGACACCAAGGATTGTACCTAGCGTCTTTGGTGTGTCAGGGATGTGCTTGGCCATTCAGATATGGTCCGTCTCCTTTGATTACTGCCATCTCATTTGCCTCTTAAACTCGCATTATAAAATCACAGCCAGTCTTTAAAGAAGCATCATCCTTATTACATCTCCAACAAAATGCTGTTTTTGACAGTCCTTTTCAATGCAAATGTAATGGAGTCCAATCAATTCTAAATATTATTTTTGGTTGTGTAAGTTGTAATTTGAGGTCCATTGACACTCTTGCTATAAAAGTTAAGATACTCTCCCATTGTCTAGGTGATATAGAAACCTCTAGTTCTTTGTTCCACTCATTTATTAGCATCTGCATATCAAATTCCTTTATTGATAACAAATATCTATAAAAACTAATAGTAGTTTGTTTTTTTTTAAAGGATTTAACAAGTTGTTCCAGTATGTCAGGTGTCTCCAAAGCTGAAAATGCTGCTGGTCCAAACAATAATGTTAACAAATGTTGCAGCTGTAAATATTGCTTTTGGGTTACATCTGATAGATGATATTTATCTCTTAACACAGCATATGTTAAAAATTCATCGTCATCATCTATCAGTTGGTCCAAAGTCCATATCCCTGCTTCCATCCAATTTTTCCATATCACCATCTTTGTCCCAATTTTTAAAGTTGGGTTTCCCCATAAAGTCAATTTGGCATGGGAAAAGGGGTCAAAACTTTTTTTTTTATTAAATATTACATTCCATAGCTTCCTAACTGATGAAATTATTTCCACAGATATTAGAGTTTTAGTATATTTAGATCCTAATCCTGTCCATCCAACCAAAGGTGCTATATACATATATTCCAAAGTTGCCCAAATTGGAAAATTAACACCAATTGTTGACTTCCAGTATTTAATACTTGACAACAGGTATGATGATATAGCTCCAGATATGGAAAACTGAATCCTCCCTCATCCATTGTTAATTGCATTTTCTCGGAATTGAAGAACCCCATAAAAATTTTCTAAACAAAGCAATTATTTTCTGAAAATATTTTCCAGATATATGAACTGGAATTCCTCTCAGAACATAAATTCATCTGGGAATAATATTCATTTTCAAAGCATTCACCTTTCCCCAAAGGGTGAAGTTTAATTATTCCCATCTGTTGATATCTGAAGAAACTTCTCTATATATTTTATTTATATTAGATACTACTAACTGAGTTATATCTTTTGGTAGGCACATACCTAAATATTTAATGGATTTGGTACAAATACAGAATTGATATTCCTTAAATGGATGGGTAACCAAATCTTCACCAACTGGCATCAATTCCAATTTGGGCCAGTTAATAGAATATCCTCCTATTTTACTAAAGGCATCTACCATTTGCATCAACACTGGAATAATAGTGTGAGGTTTAGAAATAAACATAAGAATGTCATCTGCAAGTAAAATCAATTTTTATTCAACTGAGTTACCGTATTTTTCCGACTATAAGACGATACTTTTTTCTAAAATCCTTACGCTAAAAATTGAAGGGCGTCTTATTCAAGGAAGTCAGCCAAGGAGAGAACTGCGCGGTCGCAAAACTGCCCATACCTTGTCTCTGCAAACGGGCTTCCTCCTATTGCTAGCCTCCAATCACGAGTGAAATAGCTTGTCTCCCAAACAGACTTCCTCCAATCACGAGCCTTATGTAACTGACGTCAGCTGATGCTGAACAAACCAATTAGAGGAAGGCTGTTTGCAGAGACAAGCTATCGGCAGTTTCACTCGTGCTTGAATGTAATCAGTTATGCAAAAGAGCATGGAAATAGAGCTGCAGAGAGACGGTTTGGACCTCCTCCCACCGAGTGTATCAGGTAAATATTAACTAATTACTAAATAAAAATGTGTTCTGCTCTATCTTTAAAATATTGATTTCTTAATTTTGGGTTGGAAAAGTGGGGGTCATCTTGTACATGGGGGCGTCTTATTGACGGAAAAATATGGTATGTACTACTCTGTGGATCTCCCTATGTTGTCTAATGGCACAACCCAGGGGTTCCATGCAGATATTAAAAAGCATGGTGAAAGTGGGCATCCTTTTATAGTTCCTCTAAATAATGGGAAAGTAGGAGAAAACATGCCATTGACCTTTACTTTAGATGTGGGACACTCATATAATATCTTGATTCGTTTTATGAATTCCAAAGGAAATCCAAACTTATTTAATACAGCAAACATGTACTCCTTCTATATTTTGGGCAAAGCCTTTTTTAGCATCTAATAATAAAATTACAAATTGATCTTTATTTTTATTCAAACCTATTAAATCTACAACTAACCTAATGTGTCTGCTGTTTGCCTAGTTTTTATAAACCCTGCCTGATCATGTTTTTTACAATGTCCTGTAATTACTAAGTTTTGGGAGAAAGGAATGGATTATATAAATACAATTGTGCGACAAAAGCTAAAATTTTCAGTTAATATTATCTTTAACTACATACCTAATACATGGAATTTGACAACCAGACAATGTAAATGGATTCTATGTGCCCTTACTATGGCTAAAAGACTGATATTGCAACATTGGAAAGATAAATGCAGGGCCCCATTCACCCAATGCAGTGTTGTCCAAACTTGGCCACTTTAAGATGAGTGGACTTCAACTCCCAGAATTTGCTGGCTGGGGAATTCTGGGAGTTGAAGTCCACTCATCTTAAAGTGGCCAAGTTTGGACAACACTGACCCAATGGATTGAAGACCTGATTGCACTTGCTACTTATCAGCGGATTGCCTTTAGACATAGACTTTGTATGGACAAGTATAATGAAATATGGGTCTTATTTATACAAAATATAGTAGGTTAGGAAAACATGTCAGTTATATAAGAAATATATACGTATTTGAATAATATTCATATTAGATAAGTATATATAGAATTATAACTATTTACCGTTAAAATGACATCTATTTTTTCCTTTGTTGTATTTTTTTCACTTTTTTTAAAAACACTTTTTATTTTTTTTCTTTTCTTTGACAATGTATGCATTTCTGTTATAACTATTTTTGTATTTTGTTCTTTTTCTTTTGTCATTATTTTAAAAGCAATTCAAAATAAATTAAAAAAATAATAAAATCGCAGCCAGTCTCATCCAAAGTTACAGGACCATCTGGAGACTAGAAAAATGCTGCTGAATGGGATCAAAAGTTCATCTAATCCAGCATTCTGTTTCCACAGTAAACCAACTTGATTCCAATCAGAAATCCACAGGAAGGGCTTGAGTGTAAGTGTACTCTCCCAGCTGATATTGAGATATAAGTTGTCATATTGTCTCTAATGCTGAAAGTAATATATAGCCACTGTAATTGGTAGAGTTTTCCTCCATAAAGTTGTTTCATTCCCTTTTAAAACCACCCCAATCTTTGGCCACCTTAAACATCTGAAATTAGATCTTTCAGAGAAAATGAGGATGCACAACCTAATGTGATAGAAGAACATCAGATCCATTCAATAGTTACCATGAGAAATAATGGAGAAACTTTACTTGCAGAGTAGACTTAACTCCATCTTTTGCAAAGGTAAAAGGAAAGTTTTTGTAATCTATGCTGAATCTCTACAAAAATTACATTACTTAAATATTATTTATGATACAGTGATCAGGTAGGAGAGAGCCAATTTGGTGTAGTGGTTAAGGCACCAGCCTAGAAATTAGGTTCTAATTTCTAGCCTGCCTTAGGCACAAAGTGAGTTCTAGTCCTGCCTTAGGCACAAAGCCAGCTGGGTGACCTTGGGCCAGTCACACTCTCAGCCCTAGGAAAAAGGCAAGGGAAAACTACTTGCAAATATCTTGCCAAGAAAACTGCAGGGATTTCTCCAGGAAACTCTACAAAAGGAGAGAGACAAATCAGGTAGGAAAGATCTTCAAAGGTGGATTGTATGTGGTATTTTATAGGTAAATCTTTTCCAAGTCTTAATGGGAATGTGAAAAATGTGTCTGTGATAGACTTCTACTATGATACCTCATTGCCTTCACCTTCTCTTCTCCCGACTGTGGCCTCCTGACTGTGACCTCTTGACTCTGAGAATATACTTCTTTCAACTATAACTTAGTTCCTGTATTTGTTTTCCCTTCCCTTCCCTTCCCTCCCCTCCCCTCCCCTTCCTCTCTTTTTTCAAGATAGTGAATCAAAATCCATACTTTTTGAGGGGCAAAAGGGGAAAAATCCTTCAATCTCAGTAGATATTAGCTTAAACCTAATATTCTTGTGGTTGAAATATTTTCAAAGAGATTCAGAATGAAGTTCAGAATGGAAACAAGAGTACAGGTGCCCTATTTCTTCATTTTAGTTTAGTTTTAATAGTGTCAAAAGGGATTTATATTGATCAGGGCAGCAAGAACTTTTCTTAGACTGTACTAATTAACAAGGACATAGTGTTTTTTTTTCTCCTTCACTCTCTCATGGAAGCAGCCAACAAATTAATGGATTTCATGAAGGTCTTTCAAATGAGATAATTTTTCTTCACGATCCCCTTAGTTCAAAATGACTCCATTTCTGAGCTTTATATACTCCATTATTTCTCTCAGGCATTCTTTGTCATTTTTTTTTCCTCTTCAGTTTCACATCTTAGTTCCTTTAAAAAAAAAGTTGATAAAGGATACCTCAGAGAAATTATGGGGTCTAAACCGATACCTTTTTCATGTAGAAAAATAGGTTTATCTGAAAGCCCTTAATCTTGACCACTAATTTCCTAATTTCCATGAAAAAATATATCTACTGTCTGGATGTAGTGATAGACAGTATATATCCAACACATATATATTGGATGGCAACTGTCTTGGAATCAACCTATTTTCTCAGATAACTCTTTTAAAACTCTATCTTCTTCAGTTTATAGTGCATAGTCATATATACATGCCTTATAATATTCCACAATCTCTATGGGGAGAAGAAGGAATGAGACTATATTTAAGGTGGTTAAGGTGTTGGACTATGGCCTGGGACCTTCCCGTTCAAGTCCACCTTCAACCATGAAGCTCATGGATTATTTGAGGTCAGGCACTCTCAGCACAACTTATTCTACACATTTGTTTTGGAGAAATATCAGAGAAGGAAGGGTTAAATATAGAAAATGCAGGAGTTTTAATTAAAAAAAAAAGAATAAAAGAATGTGCCCAAAGGCAGATGAGACAGAGAGACAGCTATTTGGATGAAACATCAGGTCACAAAATTTCACATTTCAAGGGAGTTACAGTTCCTGACAGATCTCCCCTGTTCTGGTAGTTAGTTCTCTAACTTAGCTGACTGAGTGGGACCACTCTGCTATGGCCTGTACTATATCTTTCAGGCTGTGACTTTCAAAGGAACTTTCTGGGATTTCTCTGTTGTTCTACTTGAAAAAATAAGAATGGGACATAATATTCTCTCTCAAAAATGAAAACAAACAACCAAAAAAATAAGATTTTTATATGATGCTGTGTTATTGAGAGGAGGCTACTCTTCAGAGGAGGATATGTGGAGTTATAAAATCAAATGTATCCTTTCCAGAATGGGACACAGGGTTTTGCCACATCTTAAGGCCCCTAACTAGACAGCCCCTCAACTGATACATGTTTGAGGTCAATAAGAAAAGGAATCCACTTGTCTATACCTCCCCTCTGCTTGTTTGGCTGAGATTCCCAGTTGGATGAAGAACCAAAGTCACATCTAACTCAGTTTCAGAAAATGTGCATGGCATAGCCTCTAGAGGAACATGACCAGGAGACACTCCAGCACAATGAAGGTATGGGGATCCTCTTTGATAAGCTTCCATTTAAAATGAAAGGCCAGCTTGTGAATAGCATTTCCTATCCTCTATCCCCTGGCCCTGCTTTGGGTAGCCTATGTCTACATTAAGTTCAGGGGAAAGGGGTTGATAGGAAAACATTGAATGAAACTGAGATGGATTTTTTTCCCTTTGAAATAAACAGGGTTTTACATTCCAACTAACTCTTCATTGCTGTCTGGGTGATTGCCAGGTCAGACACCTTCCAGAGTAATTTAGAATATCTGCAATCCCCACCCCCCCCCAGAGAGAGAGAGAGAGAGAGAGAGAATACACATACAGAATCACACAATTAAGAAATGTCAAAATGACAAGCAGAAAGATAAGCCCAACATATGCTGCTCATTAGGATCACAGCATGATATTTTTAAAAAACCCTCTTGCTTGAATGACTTTGGACTTGCGAGATAACATGCTCGGAGTGAAAAAGGTTGCCACCGTTTACATTCTTCCATGGTAACCCAGCCTTTTAAAACAAGAACAGAGGTGTTCATGACAAAACTGATTTGTTAGTCTATCATACAAAGAAATATCCAATCGGAGATTTAGTAGCACCCATTGTCTGCTAATAAGAACTCAGCAATGGCCTTGCAGAATTGGTGCTACGTATAGTCAATAAACACCTGCTTGTACAAGGGTATGGGGCTACCTGTTCTCCAATAATTAAGCTTTATTGAAATTGGCTTGTCTTTAATATGGCAAAATGAAGGAATAGCATAGTGTACTGCTGGTTCACTTGGTCTTCATGTTAGAACTCTGCTTCGAGGACCATTAGCTTATAATACATTTGTCTGAATTTAGAATATAACTATGTTTCTTGAAAAGACCATCTGTTCACAGACCCATTCTTTTCTTACTCCTAGCAGTAAACTTGAGAGGGTGGCAGAATTAGCAGAGAAGTGTATTTAAATGAAAATGGATGTGGATTCAAAATAGGTACAGTTGTCTTTACACATTAAAATTGTCCTGTGAAGCAGTGATTACAATTGCTTGGTCTAGGTTTTGTTTTATTTTGAGGGTGGGATTTTTGGGGTATATCGTGAATTTTTGCCATTTTCATCTAGATACATTATTTATTTTAGGAAACAATTAACAGGGTTAGTTGTTATATACACACAGAGGACACACACACAAGGGCCATTTGTTTTCTGCTAAAATGCTGTGTATAAGTCTATACACAAAATTATTTATTGAACTTGTAGGGGGAGGTAATGATAAGTTTCTGTTTCACTGGAGCTCTTTCAAGCACTCATAATTTTAGTTCTGGTTGGAAGGTGGAGTCATGCAACTCAATTCAGTCTTCTGATTCTGTACAGAAAGGTCTTGCAACCATTTCTGAATGCAGTTATATGTAGGGTTATTATATCTGGGCTGCCAAAATCCAGACAAATACTAGATGGGAATAAAAAGATATGGAACTGCCACCTGTGGTCACCAGATTTTTTTGAGCCCAGTTATGACGACCGTAACTATAGGAATCCACAGGATTGGGATGTGGAGTACTATAATTGTGTTCAGTAGAACACAGTTACAAGTAGTCTACAAATCTTCCCTGCCAAATTGAAGAAGAGAACCATGAGCAAAGAAGAAATAATTAGAATATGACTCCCCTGTTCCTCTTCAAGTGTACAATTGCTGAATGCCTCACCAGGGTCTGAAGACTCAACAGTCTATAACATGGACATCTTTCAGATGTGTGGAGTTCAATTCCCAGGATCTGAACAATGGCCATGTTAGCTGGGGAATTCCAAGAGTTGAACCCCACATATTTGGTCATTGCTCCATTGAGGAAGAGTGATCTAAATGCAGCAATATATGTATGTATGCATGTATGTATGTATATATTTCTTTAGAAAGGAATGGTAGTAGATGTTGGGATAAAAGGTGCTGAAGATTCTGATACCCTGCTTGGTGCCCCAGAGATGCAAAAACAAAACAAAACAAAAAACAGCTCTTTGCAAGGGCTGCTAACGTACTTCTCTGCTGTGACACTGAGAAAGCATCAGTAACTATATCTGCAAAAAAATATATTTTTTGGAAGGGGGATTTTCAAAAGAGTTTCCATATCATTTTTTTTTAACAAATAACAATTTGATGCGGACATGAGATGGAACAACCTCAAGAAGGAACATGTGTGACAGTGAAACATGCTGGAAACAGGATTTGTCCATAACAAGTATTTGCATGTTATCTGTGGTATCTGGGTGACAATGGAGCAAAAGTATAGAAAAGGTGGCCCATGGATTTTGTTTATATGATGTTATTTTATTGATTATATTTAATTCTGTCTTTCATCCAAAGAGATCAATGAAGCATAGATACTTGAGACCTTTCTTAAGATTAGTGCTGACAGGCCAAGAAGAACATCTTTTACTACAGGACGATTGGGCTAGTGAATTCCTAGATGTTTCCCCCATCATTTACTTGACCACTGTTGAAAATAAAGAAATTACTTGTAATCTGGCATTGATTTAGTAAAGTAGTTGCCATACTCTTATGCAAGTAGATTGCAGGCTATCTAACCACAACTTCTAGTTAAGAGGCAGGAAATCATAAGCCCAAGTGTTAGCTGGAGTTGCATAAGATTAAAGTAAAGCTCTACCAATAAGAGACAGCTTTGAGACAGCTTAAGTCTTGCACGGGGGTATGGGCATGAGAAACGCTTTATTTGGCCTTTGGAGAGAAAAGACCAAAAATTGCAGGAAACGCCACCATTTCCTTGACCCAACATTCCATATCTCCTCAAGCCAGGCCTCTCTTTTTCCTTTGTTCCCTAATTTTGTTCAACTGTGTGTAAGGTGCACTTCTGTAGATAATACCAAAGTGCCACGGAGGAAAGTCAAAAGAAAGTTTACAGTAGATCTCATTTTATATTTCAGACTAGAGATGTTTATTTTTCTGAGTTATTACAAAACATGAAAGTGATCACAAAAACACTGTGGAGCCCCACTGAGGATGTTACCACAGTAAAATAATGAAGTCACATATTTCATATGTCTGCCTCAAATAATTCCTTTCTGGTCCAAGTTGATCTCTGTGAATAAACACATTATTTAAAATAAAAGGAAAATTAGAAATCCAAAAAATGCCTTTAAAATTGTGCTGCACCATTCTTCTTTTTTCCTCTACAAAGAATAACAGCAGGAGAGGATATACAGAAATGTTCTAAACGGAGCAGGCAATTGACCTGTATTACACAAAAATTTGAACCTGAAGCTTTTTTGAATTTCAAGTATGAAATTGACTTTCAATTATGAAAGTGAAGCTCTTCTGATTGACAAAACAGAGTTCTGATAAATCAGAAAGAACAAGATAAGAATAGTGAACATTGGCTGCATGCTACTAAATAACATATTATTTTATCTATTTATTTCCCATCTTTCCTTCACGAGATGAACGTGGCATACTTAATTTTAATTTTTCTCTTAATTTTTCCCTACAACAATAATCTTGGGAGAGAAGTTGGACTGAGACGGAGTGTGATGTCCCCAAGTCACTCAGTGAGCTTCCATGGCTGAGGTTAAATTTGAATCTGGGTCTTCCTAGTCCTAGTCCAATATCTTGACCATTAACCACACTGGTTTAATACTGATTGATTGTTGATAGCAAGGAAAGTTTCATACGAAACCTGAAAAAAAGTTTATCTACTTATAGGACGGCCCCAGAATAGTCATAACTCCTCAAGATAGGTTTCTTCATGCTTAATTTTTGAATGTATGATTTCATGATCATTTTAATAATGTTTGTTTCTTTTAAACTTTTTAAAACTTTTTCCTTTGTTGTTTTGAAAAGCTTTTTTGGGAGTGGAAAGGCAGAATACACGTTTAGTTAGTATTAATGACCATGTCTTTGGGAATACAAAAAGAAATTAGATATGGAAGACATTATTAGGGAATGCATTTCATTTTGTATTCATCATACAGGAAGAAAGATTAAAGTAAAAGATCCTCATTAGCTAATATAGTTCTTTTCCATAAACAAACCAACATGGCCTGTTTGCTATTGCAGCATTCTCAGCATCAGGTTGAATAGATGGATCAGTTCTGCAAACTAAATTAGCGCATCACAGACTATCACAGAAAGAAACAAATCATTTTCTTTCTACATAGGGCTTAAGTGATAGCTCTCAACTTGGAAGTTATCAAGGCTTGAACATCAATGTGACCTACACTACGTTCTTATCATAAATATATGCATGTTGCTCATGATATGATATTCCTGCATATCAGAAAGCCTGCCAACTAATGTTTATGGTTTTGGTATTTCAATTTGCATACACCCTTCTGCAGAGAAATTTCTTTTGGCTGAATAAGCTATCAATCAATAAACAGAACGGGAGCCTTACATTGTCACAGATTACTGCCTCAGTTCATAGACAGTGTGGGAATAACTGCAGAAACTAGGAACACTTCTTTGCAAGCTACAGCCAGTACTATGATCTGTTATACATGCTTGAATTATGCACTAAGTACAGAAAGTTCAACCATGGCTAAATGTACAGGCATTTGTCAAGTGTAAGAGGACAAGTCTTGAAGAGATTGAAAAAGGAGTGAAAAAGTAGAATATCATCCTGGGGGAAATATCAAGATCGTCAACTATCAATCAGTGATTATTGATTATCTAATAATTTTCACAATCACGTGATCAGCTTCTGAATATCAGATCTACTGTCTTATATTCAGTGTGAAATAATGAAAGCCAGCTTTAAATGACTAAATAGCAGATATTTCAGTGAGTGTCCAATTCCACACTGCACAGGGATGGATTCTGGGATAGAATTAAAAAATTGGAAGGGCTGTTTAGGCCACCGTATCTGTCTGTCTGCCCAGTGCAGGAATCCAGATTAAAGCAGCCCAAACAGAGAGCTTCCTAGCTTTGGCTTGAACAGGTTCAGTGAAGGGAGTGCACCACCTCTCTGGGTAATTGATCCCATGGTCAAACTGCTCTGTTAGGAAGTTTTTTTCTAACATTTAATTGGGATCTGCTTTCTGGTATCTTGTATCCTTATTTTGTGTCCTGGCTCTCTGGAACAATAAGGAACAAACCTTGAACTTCTAAGATATGGGTCCAGGCATTCATAGACCACTATAATTTCCCCCTCCCTTTTCTTGTCTCAAAGCTAAACATAACCAGCTCCTTCAGTTGTGTTTTGATGGCAAACAAGGCAGGAGTTTCTTGGGCCAGACCATAGTCTTGGGTGACTTCAGGCTGCTCACCTCTGTCCTAGAAATTGCACAGGTGGCTATCAAAATAAGCAATATCAAAATTAAAACAAATTAACAAAGTATTTTGAAACATATGGAAAGAAGATAAAATAATTCCTAAAAAAGTACCAAAAAAAAAAATCAGTGAAGTAGTCAATCAATATTTTAATTCCACCAGAATAATAAAATCCACATTTTTTTAAAAGCAAAATGGACATCAGATGGATTTCTTCAGGGTGGCAGATTTTGGGTGGCAGGAGATATAGCTATGGCCTCTTTCAATCATACAAACTGAGCAAATCTCAAATAGAGAGGAGCTGAGTCAAGAAGTCTCCTTATGTAATCTCAGAGGACGGTCAGGTTTATTTATTTCTTTATTCAATTTACAGGCTGCCTGACTCTTTAGCGACTCTGGGCAGGCAGGATGATAGTTGCTGGTTGCCAGTAAGTTCATTACAAACACAGAGTCTGGAAGGCTTGATTCTTACAATGTGCTTAAGCAATCAATAGGGAATTTATACAAATATACAAAGCTTGTTTAATTTTTACTTTCAGTACTGTGTGTGTGTATGTGTACGTGATCTAGCATGCTGTAAAGATTTAGCAGCTTTGGTTATGTTATGATTCATCCAGTAAGCAGATTAATTTTGTAACCACAAACACAGTCATAGTGAAAGAGATATGGAGAAAAAGCCAGTCTCAACTCTTTCACTGGAGGAGTGTGTCAAAATCAGCTGAACTGAGTTTCTGTACAAATTAAACTATAGCTTCTTGCGGCTATCTTCTCCAGTGCTGAGAGGAAACCAGGAAGAATTCAGCTTATGCCCAGATGCGTTGTGTGAATGAATGCTTTGTAGAGAAAACCCAATTTGAAAGAATCCTAAGGATGAAAATATTATATTCTAGATGTCAGAATCTAATATAGATTAGTTTCTAATCTAATAAGCTTCTCTATATGAAGAAAATTTCACTTTATTCCTTCTCAGCCCCTTGCATTTTAATTCTAGTTTTGGCTATAATAGGGATTCATTCCTTGAATATTTCAGAGGTTGACTGCTGCATTTTCTGTTCTCCAGAGACCCCTTGTTTTCTATTGTTATTTTGTGCAAGTCCAATTCTTCATTGACCAAGTTATTCACATATTTTCTGGGAAAGGGCTGTTTTAACTATTTCATTTTTGTCTATTGAACTATTTCATTATTGCATCCTACCATTGCAAGTTTGGCCTAGTTCCACTGTTTACACTCTTGGCAGAACAAGTAGTTTGGTCAAGCATTTATATGCAGTTTTGTGCATTCTTATTTTTCCTAGCAGGCACACTTTTTGCCAGCAAATTCCCCATAGTAAAATGCATTTTCTTGGTACTAGAATAGACATTTTTAAGTTCCAAAGTTAGTTGCAATGTTCTACAAAGTATGGCTTTCAGGCTATGTCCATACTCTTGGTGCTTCTGTATATCTGACTGGTCCAAAATTACTACATTCACGTAAACATTCTAATGTCCTGATTTTTTATTCATCACTACATTGTGTTCTTTTTTTAAAAAATTATCTGAGATCTGAACATCTCATATTCTTACTCTTCTGCAAATACGAAACAACAATAAAAACAATGGATGAAACCAGTTAATATTTTTCATTTTCAGAAGTCTTTCAAATTGGGTTTTCTCTACAAAGCATTCATTCACACAACTCACCTGGGCATAAGCAGAACTCTTTGTGGTTTCCTTTCAGCACAGCAGAAGATAGCCATAAGACAGTGTTGAGCAGTGATTCCAGATGGTGTTTTTCCATACAGCTTAAGATCATCCACGTAAAGGATGTGGAATAGTCTGGCAGATGTTTTTGATGTTTGAGAGCCATGGTTTGACTTGTTCAATATTATTGACAGAGGAATCAGTGCAATGACAAAGAGTAGTGATGATAGTGAGTGTCCTTGAAAGATTCCTCTCTTGATGTTAACCTCACTCAGTCTATCACCATTGACCAGGAACTGTGTCTTCCTTGTGCCATTGATCTTTGCACAAAGCTTCTGATGTTTCTACTGACTCCTGTTATTTCTAGGCACTTGATCATCTAGTCATGTGGCAGGGAGTTGAATACCTTCTATCTGCAGACATCATACGAGAGGGAAAATAGCAATATTTACAGCTCTTGTTACCATGATGTAAGCCCTAATATGGGCTCTTATATGAGCATCTAAGAGGGAGAAGTTATTGTTTTTTAAACAATGATTTTAGCAATAGTTTAAAATTTAAATTTGAAACACGTATAAACTCCCCCTATTCTGCTTAGAAGATTAGTTTCTAAAATGTTCTATTACACCCATCATACAGGATTAAAAATTATTTTTAGAACAGTTCACTTCTCCTCAGATTCCCTTTAAGGTTAAGGGGGAAAAGAAAACAGTTTCTAACTATTTTCACTCCACTCCTGTTCAGGTTTTAATGCAATCAATATAAATATATTAAATGGTTACATATTTTACTCTGCCCCTCTCATTTTTTACTTTTGCTTTGCAATGAATTTCCCAAATAAATAAATGAATTTTAGACAGCACTCATAAGTGCTACAGTCCTTACTGCCTGAGGTTCGAAATAGTCAACATTTGGAGTTTGGCTTCACCACATAAAGTGTTTTGTTCTCTTAAATTATTTTTCATATATGATTGAAGGGGAAAAAGGCATATTAAAACATCCAGTCTTGAAGTTCCCTTAGCCTAGTTCATGTCAGGCTACAGAAAGGCACAAGAATAAATTTTGCCATGTCAGATCTTCCATCCTGTATTTTCTGGAAGTTGTTTCCAGCAGACGTTTTGCAAACCCAACATGGCTAGATTAGTTTCTTTACTGCAGACAAGACAGAGGCCAAATATTGGCAGAAGCTCTCCATACTACAGAATACAGGAATCATAAAAATATATGCTCTGGGATTTAAATTCTAGATCTTTTTGAATCAAGGGATATTTGTCTAGCCTGAGAACCTAGGAGACTTGCTTCACCCAATGATAAAATGGCTATTGATGGTTTGCCAAGCATTTTGCAGGGGCAAGTTGGCCCACCTCCAAAAGCATTAAAAATGCACTTGAAAGAAAGGTAGATTATAGCTGTTTAAATAATATATATGTACAAGTTGCCGGTAAAAGCACGAAAAACCGCGCTCGTCCGAAAAAAGGGGCGCGAAGCAACGGAAATCCCGCCTCCTGTGCTGCCAGCTGGGCTGACGCTCTAGGAATTAGGCTCTGGCAAAGTCTAATTCCGAAACTCGAAAGATGCAATTGCCTTGAAAACCGCTAGGGGGCGGTCACTGCAGGGTCAGAAATGACTGTTAAGCAGATAAAAAAATAAAAAATAAAAAAAAAAATAAAGTCCCATTTGAAAGTAACGTTACTCAGAATTGGTATGCTGTTGTTCCGATGTTCTCTGCTAATACGTGTTATGTATCTGAGAATAGGGAGACTTGTTTCTTTAGCTTACACGTTTCCAGACTGCTTTCTGTGAGAGACATCTGTCAGAACCATTGGTTCCCACTTTTCTAGCTTAAGCTTTACCATATGTTGCAATATTTCTATGCATTTAATATTTACATGCTTGCCCCTCCCAACTTCTCTTGTGTTTCTTGTTCCCTTCTGTGCAAGTATTCAGTGTTATGCAGAGGCCTTCACCAGCAATAAACAAAGCCAAATCAATATGCCACCAAAGACTTTGTTACTGAGCTCAGCAATTTAAAGTCAGCATGAAAGCTGCTAGAATGCCTCTCTCCCTGCAAAGGGCTCTTGATATTGTTGTCATAAATAAATTAGCACTGACGTAGAATCTATTGCAGCGTGAAGTCTTATTTAATCAAGTGATAGTTCGGTGATTTTTTTTTAATCACCTTATTTAGTGCAATTGCATTAAATACCAGTCTAACTTCTGTCAATAGGAGAAAGAAAGAGAGAGAAGGTGCAACATTACCAATTAAGCAAGCAACTAGTAAACAGTCTAATCAAACAAAAAAGCTATAATTGGTAGGATGGTTTCATTACAAGAAGGGAAAAAGCAAATGAGGATTAAATTTACCATGTTCTTGAGAAACTCGAATTCAGTTAATATTCCTAATTAGAGTTGAGTAAATGATTAGTTGTAAAGTAATCCGTCTGAAAAGCTTTATGGAATCTTCTTTAAAATATTGTTGCCCAAAATAATTAGAAAAAACATTCTGCATTTACACCTTATTTTTTTTTCTTGCAACTCATTATGGTTCTTCAGATGGCTCTCCTTTTTCTCAGTCCATCTCTACTTAAATAACAATCTATTTCAATAAATGCATCAGCTTTGCATTTGAAAAAAAATAATCCAGAAACATAGACATAATTGTCTCAGTTACATGTGCTTAGATTTCATTACAGGCTGAGTTAATGTAAATTGGGCATGGGAATTAGAGGATTATGTCAAAGGCGTCATACACACACCCATACCCCCCCCCCCCCCATATACATAAGGACATACAAAGGATTAGAATCTGCAACAACAAAAGGTCTTTTTAAAATAACCTTACTGAGGTTAATCATAAAAAATACCTTTGTTGTTTTTAGAAAGCCAACCCACTGGATACCTAATGCATTAATGCACAGTAGCAGGTGGGCTCATCCATGTGACTAGGTTGCCCCAACACAAGTACAACCACTGTTCGTTAAGAGCAGTAATGTACAATGTTATCCCGTAGCTGACCCCAGCCTTCCTCCTATCCTTTCCTATTCTACATCAAAAGGAGTGTTTCCCAACTTGTGCCTGCTCTCTTGTTCACCTGCTGTGCTTTGGGTCGCTGTAGGCAACCCTCTACTTCATTTGGCTTCTGTGTGATATGGAAGGAATGTTCTCTCCCCTCCAGTCACTGCTAGACCAGTGAAATGTTGCCTCTCCCTTTTTTATCTGTTTACTGGTGAACTTCTGGAACAATAGACTTGCCTTGCCTTGCCTTTAAACCAGGTGAAATTGATAAGAATTCTGCCTGCTTCCCTTTTTCTCCCAAATAATAGGGGTAATGATTTTCTTACTTACTTACTTCCTGGTCCAGAAGGGAAGGTATTAAGTCCAAGGGGGAGTCAATGGACGGAGGCTTATATGAAATATCTGTCAGTGGAAATCACAAGTTCTCAAAGATGCACCCACCATAACCAAAGCAGACAATCTGGAAAGAGATTTATTAAGCCTGCTTCATCTGCTGGCAATTTGCAGGAGTGGTGAAAGGAGCACAGGTTTGCAAAAGGTGTTTTCTACTCTTTGGTAAACCACATCCATGGTGTATTCTAACCTTCTTTGTGAGACCTCTGAGGGAAAAAGCCTACAGTTGCTCAGCTGGGCTCAGCTGACCTAAAGTAGAATGGGGGGCACAGGTGGTCTCTTCCCCTTTCTGATAGCTGAACACTTGTCCCAGGTGAGTGTGTCATGAAAGCAAGGCTTTGTATGGAGAAGGTGATACATCTTTCCATGTGAAATTGCAATATGAGATCCACATTATGAACTGAGAAGTGGACATACAGTGTGTCATGCTGGCAGAATTCCAGAAAGCTATCCTTCCTACCTCCACTAGTCACTGGATCCTATGAAAATGCATAACTGACAGCCAAAGTATTCCTGCCCAATTTTGGGACACACACACACACACACCCCCCCGCTTCCCAGCCACAGACATCTCATTCAGGAGAGTATCCCACATTATTTCTTTCTAGGGGAGAGCAGGAATTTAATTTCTGAGAACTCTCTTCCACCAACATAATATTAGATGCTTCTTTCAGCCAGAAATGTTTATGGAAGGATGAGCATCCATTTGTAAATCACAGAGGTCAAAATTAATAATCTTACCCATGAAAAGAGGTACAGTGGGTTACTTTATCCCAGTATTACTAAGTGGAAAAGATCTGGTTTGTTTTATAGAATACTTGTAGCCTGTGTAATGATGATGGGAAAAAGGAACGACAGTTCAATTTGGGTTTTGGATTGAAACCCTGGGATTATATTGATGTAATTTAACAACTCATTATTCTGTTATATAAGCATAGATATTGGTGAAGCTGTGATGGAGGTCCATAATTATATCTTGCATGATGGAGTTCTTGAGATGACTAATGTCACCCTTCACTTCCATAGGGGATACTTTTACTAGAACAATTCCTTTGCTTTGAAATGTAAAAATATGTATAAATGACTCTAGGTGTAAAGATGGCATGCTGTAGATAAATGGGAGCCTGCAGATGTTCATACAGTTTTGGATTCAAGACAGACCTGTGGTGAGTGTGTGAAGTAGAGCACTAATAAAATGCCATTCTGACTCAGGTGTGAATTGTCCTGTTTTGGGCAGGTAAGAAACATAAAGGCCAACAGTATCTGATAGTCGAGCCCTTGCATATATTTAGTTTGTTTCATAAAATACAGATGCAACCAGCTTTGTCATAAAAGGTAATAAAGATTAAATCTCATTAAAACCACCTTAATATTAAAATTGAGCTATATTTGTTTTTAAAACTGGACCTTTGGCATTTTTATGTCAGTGGATGAGTGTTTGAAAACATCTTGTGGGCACTGTCAGAAAATGACTGCTGTGGTATATGCAGCAAATCACAACCCATCTGTTTATCAGTAGGAAGACTTGTGATTTCATATACCATAAACTGAATGTAGATGTAGAGACTTATGATTTTAAATGACAAATACTGATTTAATGGCAGAGGCTTTTAATTCTGAAAGTCTGATTTATGATAAATTAATGCTGGTATAAATAACTAAAGGAACCATAACTGATTTAATGAACTATTCATAGTTTCACTGTGGGAGTAAAAAAAAAAAAACCCAACTAAATGCATTTTTTACCATACCACTCATGTTTGTTATACAAACAATCTCCTCTCTAAAGTGTCCTGCAATGGCTAGAGTTGTGAAGGCAAAAAATAAGGATCTTGGGACAGGGCAGGAGCAACCAACTAGCCTGTGTGAGAAATGGACTGCAAGGAAGAAACTCAAGATTTAAACTGTAGGATTTCATCTCTATCTCTCTATCATATCTGTCTGTCTGTCTGTCTGTTCTCTCCAGTTTCTTACTAGAAGCTGATCTTTGTCATAACTAAGGTCACTTGTATGTACAATAAGGTAATAAAGTATCCTATCTACTCTGGCCAAGTCCTTGCCTTCCCAAGAAATCACCAAGCTTCTAGGGAAATAATGGCTTGGAAGAACAACTTTTGACACTCTCTTTTTCAAAAGTTTAAATATGGCAATCCTAATGGGGAGACCATTGATGCATTGTCCAATCAAGAGGAGGCAAGAGAATGCAAAATGGGAGGGGTAAACCCAGCTATATTGGAAACTACAAGTCCCAGAATTCCTGGCCAGCCAATGGAATTGACTCCATTAAGAGCCCCAAATAAGTAAGGATGAGTGGTGGGGAGAACTGTTACTGACAGCCTTCCCATGTAGACCAGACAGAAAACTTGACCAGATGAGCTAATTCTACTATATTGCAAGGCTACATTCACAGAATCTTGCAAGTCTGAAAGCACAAATCTCCCACCGTCTCTTTTTACAGCCTGATAAGTTAGGGAGGATCCTTTCTGAGTTTCTTTCGGTGTCCATTATGCAGCTGCAGGCTCTCCCCCCTCCCCCTTTATCTGATCCTTCCCTAGGCAGTATCTCTTCCCTCCATCTCCCAAAGTCATTCCACATACCATTACAGTTACAGAGCCCATTCAAATGTGAGCATCATGCCTTGATTTTCAAAGACCTCAAGTGAGAAACACGTGTGTGAACCAGTTCTGAGAAGGTTTGCTTAGCTGGTTGGTAGACTGCAAATGTGAGTCTTACATTCTTATGGAACTTCTAGCTGAAGCTTCCAGGGTGAGAATTGAACATAGGACAACTGAAACCCCTCTATAAAACCAAATGGAATGGTGAATAAATATTACAGAAAAGTCGAGAGGCAATTTCAGGAGACCAAAGGGCTGAGGCCCCAGACTCATTAATCAACAACTAACCGGCTGGCCCAACCACATTCTGTGCTCTCCATAACAACTCATTACAAAATCATTATGGCTGTTCTTCTTCTGCTTGTGCTTTTCCCTTCTATCAATATTTTTTGCAGAAAATAGCCTGACCGTTTATGTGAAACTAATGAGAGCTGCTTCCAAATGCAGGCTAACATATCAAAGAACATTTTCCCAAAGTTTTGTTTTGTTTTTATTTTTCATTGTTTTGTTTTGTTTTGGACGCCTCATGGGCAATATGGTTATTATTTTTTAACTTTTAAACCTTAACAAGAGTCAAAAACTTGTGGTAACATTTAGATTAAGGATGCTTCTCTCTCCCCATCCCCTGTCCAAATCTTTCAGATGGAATTTGTTAAAAGAATCCAACAATCCAAAAATAGCACTTTTACCTGTGTAATGAAACCCATTTCCTTAACTGATTTTATAGCCATGTTACTTAGCACAACAAATGTTGAACAATGTATTGTCTGGGGCTAATGCAGTGATTTGGAAGAGGAAACAGAAGGAATCAATCTCTCTGAAAAGACTGCCATGTGAAAAAAGCTTTTGCCCCTAATAATAATATAAACAATATAATAAATCAAAGTTGATATTAATAGCACCCCATTCCTATTTTCAAATCTGATTATAATTTCTGTTCAGCTTTCCCATAGTTCCATTTCCTACATACAAAGTCAAGTATCCATCCTTCAAGCTCAGTTTCTAGTGATTCATGGACACATCCATATACTTTTCTTGGGGACAAAAAGGAGGCTGTTTTCCACAGCCTTCTTCCAAAATCCATTTTTTATTTCCCAGTCTAATTCTACTTTAACTTTCCTTATTTTCAATACAGTTTAAGAATGAAAAAAAAGAAAAAAACTGCTCATGAGCTTTCACACGTTTTCAGATGCTGATTCCTAAAGTACACCAACATGTAAGCTGATCTAATATTTTTGGAAACGGGTCTTCTCAAAGTAATATATTTTTGTGTATTATTTTTGCTAATGTATGTGTTTTTTGTGCATGTTCTCCTTTCATAGAGATTATAATTTGGAGAAATGCAGAACAGATTGTGTAATAGTGAAACCCTGAAGGATAGATACATTACAATCCAGACATTACTTAGAAAGTGATTAGGAAACTGAATTAAGTAATAAGTTTTCCACACATGCTACCTGAAAAATTATTCCAGTCCTTTCACGGTGTCTATTGTAATTATAATTGTTTTGGCAATTTCTTCCTTATTCAGTCTCAGAGCAGTCTTCCCTAGACTATAGGGTTCTTTCAACTTGTATGTTTTAATGTTGCATGGAACACCAAGCCCTTCTTAGATATTTTGAATGAAAATAAATATGACCTTCAGTGACTTGGTTGCCACAGCCTTGTTTTATCCTTGTCCTCCCTTCATATAACACACAAATATCTGTAGATATGGAACAGCAGGGAATCCCAAATGATTGGATCAAGATCATTTTTAATGTGGCTCAGTAAACTGCAACTACTTCGTAGATTGTGGAAGGTAGGCTATGGTATATTGACTTACAAATCTTGGTTTCCATAGAATGGCATCATTTGGGGTAAAACTGGACTTTGGTTGTGCTGCCCAAAAAGTGTCCAAAGTGACCAGCACTCTCCTTACTGTTAATGGAAATGCTGCATATGGCATGGGTATGACTAAGTCTAGTAACCTAGACTTGGTTACTAGACTTATAAGTCTATTATAATGTTTTATAATAACACACAGAAAATATTACGTGAAAACCTTAATTGACCAAAACCATGATGGATGGTACAGATCAATATTTATGACTGATCTGATGATTGCCATGGAATATGGGCAACTGTGACTTGTAATATAAGGGGAGCTAATGGTAAAGGGCATGAAGTAATGAATGGAAAGGGAAGGACAGAAGGAAGGGAGGGAGGGAGGGAGGGAGGGAGGGAGGGAGGGAGGAAGGAGTGAAATAATAGAAAATAGAAAGATGCATATATATAAATGGAAGAGATCTGATTTTGTGTAGTGGAACTGATGAATACATGCAGGGAAGTAAAGGTGGAAGTTTAATTAAGAATGAAGGGACTGTATGTATATATGTATGAATTGGTGTTGTCTAGTTTATTGGGGGTTGAGTATAGAAGTAGGAATCTGTACTTGGTGATAATCGAATGTTATACTCCAATGAATGGTGATAATGGAAGACTCAAATATCAATTTTGGGGAAAATTCTGCAACATTTTGAATGAATGGGATCCAAGGAGCAAATTATTCTATTAGGTAACATGAATTGATAGGTGGGAATGAGCTGAAAGAATAAAGAAAAAAGCGATTGAGCAATTCAAAGAACCAAAATGAATGAGGAGGATGACTATTAGGTGAGCATCTACTTGTTTATTTATATTTATGTATAATTTTGATTTCTATTGCAACCCACTGATATGCAGCATACGAAAAGGAAGAAAAGAGAAAGAAACTATATCAGAATGATGCAGAAATAGAAAGTACATGTCCTGTGTGAAAAAGTTAGATTAAGCTCCCAACAAAATGAATGGAAAGTGGACAAAAAGAAAAAGGGCATGAAAGCTGCCTGGAACCGTGTGAAAGGAATCATGTTATAAAGTTCTACAGCAATATGAAAAATGATGCTTGGGGCAATGATGAAATGAAAGAAGATGTGAATGAGGAAAAATCCATATAAGAATGATTGCTGCAAAAAATGAGGGTGAGCAAAAGATATTTTATACTGTGTATAGACTGAAAAAGACAGTTGCAAAGAATATAATCACCCAAGAGAGCAAAGAACAGTTAAGAGTGAAGAAGGCAAAAGAAGACAGAACAATTTTGATGGAATTAATTAAGTCATTGGTCCAGTAAAAACAGTAGACTTGGGTTTAATTCATGGAATGAGATGCTCCAGGTCTTGAACAAAAATTCAGAGCCAAGACTCATTCCTCCCTCTTCTCTATCACCTTAGTACATATCTAAGATTGACTAACTAGTGGTAGGCAAGCAAAACAGAAAATAAGTATTAAAATAAAAATAATGCCAAAGCAATGAATACTAGGGAACTATTACAGCAACATCCTTGGGTAGGGGCTGAGAACAGGTAAGAGAAAAACAATCAACACTTCCCCAGAGTGAGGCACTGGGAGCAGTTTTTCTTTGCCTGACCTAAGAGGTCAGGCTGATTCTGCTTAGGGCAGGCACTTTTGTAAAGACCCAGGTGCCCAGGCAAAAAGGGCATTTAGCTCAAAAACAGTACTTTAAATTGTACCCAGGAGCTAATTGGTAGCCAGCTCAGGGTCTATAGCGTGGTGTAATATGCTCCCAATTATGGGTGCTGGTTAGTACACAGGCCTCCGCATTCTGGACTAACTGCAGCTCCTGAATGGTCTTGAAAGGCAGCGCCATGTAAAGCACATTGCAGTTGCCTAACTGGGTGATAATGGGTTCTTCAGGTAAGGCCATAAGTAAAACACTGACTGAAGCTGAGCCAAGGCCCCTCTAGCCACAGCCTCTACCAGGTGCACTAGCAGAAGCTGGGAGTCCAGAAGGACCTCCAGGTTGTGAACCTGCTCCTTTGGGGGGAATGCCTGCCCATCCAGAGACAACACTATTGTTAATGGAGAATCTTGATGGACAAAGGATACCTTCAGCTTCAGCCTGTTCCGTCCCATCCAGATCCTGACAGCCTCCAAGAATGAGAAAGAACATCAACAGTATCCTCCCTACAACTCGTGGTGGTGATGTAAAGTTGGGTATCATCCATATACTGATGATAATGCATGCTAAATGCTGGATGACCTCACCCATCTGTATTTAAAATATAGATATTAAAAATCAGGGGAGAGAGGACCCTCTAGAACAAAGCAGGGGCCAATATGTCAATCTGTCCTGGCCCACTACAAATGACTGAACCAGTCTACTGAAGAATGAGCAGAACTACTGCTAAACAATGCCTCCAATCCCCAACTCCAATGCTTCATGGTCAATGATATCAAAAGCTGCTGAGATTTCTAAAAAGACTAGGAGAGGTACATTCCCCTCACCCAGAGGTCATCAAGAAGAGCAACTGATGTCATCTCAGTTCAATATCCAGGCCTAAACATTGACTAAAAAGGATCCAGATAATCTACTTTATCTAGGGTGCTTCCTAGTGGATCCATCACTGCTGTTTCAACAACCTTCAAGAAGGGAAAGTTGGTGACCAGATTATAGCTATTCTAAGACACCCCCCACAAATCCAGGGAGGATCTCTTCAGGAGTGGTTGCACTACCATTTCTTTAACAGTTGCTGGTGAGACCCCCTCCTGCAAAAAGGTGTTGACAATCTCTTGGATCCAGGTGGACACACTATCCCTGGCCCCATGAAGGAACCAGGAGGGGCAAAGGTCAAATGCTCAGGTGGCAGAGGATAACCTAGAGAGCACAGTATTCAGTTCTCCAGAGTTCTCAGGTAATATAGCAAGGCAGTGACCCAGTCATCATCAAAGACTTGATCTATGAAGAGTCAAGATTCCAGCAAATGTGAAGAACTTTATAAAATGCTGTACAAATTGGTCACAGTGGTCAGGTGGGGAATCTTGTCATTGATTTTAGCCTAATGGGGAATTAGCTACCCTAAACTAAGCTGCTGGAAGGTGTGATGGAATGGAATTATGAAGGCCAGGCTCAGGGAGAAAAACATTTTCTTAGCTTGCCGGAGGAGCGTGGGAGATACAAGAGGATGAGACTGGCACCTCCCTGAGGAATTCACAATGTTGTGGCTGGCATTACTTGGGAGCTGGAGTTTCAGTCTGGGAAGATTCTTGCTAGAGGTTGTAGCTAATAAACATTGCTGGACTGAATTTACATGGTCTCTTGGAGTTCCTTAGGCTAGGCCTGACAGAAGGCAACTCACAGCATAATAAGGAGAAGAAAAGTAGTACAGGCCTGGCATGTATTGTACTCTTCCTCAATCAGAATAATTTTTTATCTTACTCCACTGGTGCTCCAGTTGTTTCAGTTTTTTTATTACCCTAATGTCTTCAGTAAACCAAGGTACCAACCAGAATCAGTCAACAGAAAGAGGCCATTCTGGAACAAGCTTGCCTTTTGCTGCTGGTGGCTTATCAGGCTATCAGCAGAGTTGCCTACTACAGTGTTAGGGAATCTCCCAAGCATCCTCTGGAATCTTTGGGATCCATTAGGCTTCTGGGATGGATGTTCTGAATGGGTCTGTGTATCCCACCAAGGTTCCAGGTGGCCATCAGGGTCATACAGATCACCATGGCAAAGAGATAATGAAAATCCTCTCCATGTTCAGATTATGTAATACATCCTCTGAGGCAAAATAAGGTCTAACATATGACCACCCCTATGCATTGGGCCAGAGAACACCTGAGACAAGCACACGGTTTTCATGGAGTCCATGAACTCCTGGGCCTTACCAGACCCAGCACTCAAGGCATGGGGGACTCTACTGCCAACCCAGAGAGTAGATCCAGAAACTCAGAGAGGGATCCTCTTGGGCAGCAGGGTGGCCGGCACTCCAGCAGGATCCCCAGCTTGCCTTGACAGCCCAGTTTCACACCAGGTATCTCAGGAGCAATATCTTTGCTCACAGAGTGTCTCTAATAATCAATGCTGTTCCGTTGTTAGACTAACACAATGGAGAATGACATAAAGTGCCTTGGAGGAAAAGGTGATGATGGTATTTATAGCTGTCATAACAAGTGAACATCTATTGATTATATATGTTGAAGTCATGGATCAGGTGTAGAACAGAGTTTGACAATAGTCCTGTTTAGATGTTTGGAAATACAGAGCACTTGTCATGTGAGCACCTGAGTTAAGTCTCCTCTGCTGACATCTCTCAACTAACATAGACCTCCTGCAGACATTCTTGCTTCCAGAGTCCTGCCTCAGGTAGAAGCAATATGTATACTCTTTGCATGTACAGACTGATCTAGGCTATGTTAGAGTTTTTATTTTATTTTGGAGGTGCTCCAAATTTTGTCCAATCCTTTCACAATTATCATGCCATGAAGCTCAATCTCTGTTTTGAATGAGATTATCTATCATTCCTTTATTTCTGAATCCAATCTTTTTTTCCCCTTAAGTCCAGCACCCTTCTGAGTTTCTGTTTGCTGTAATGTAAATGTTATTTAAAAAAAAAAAAAAAAAGCATTTGGGGTGTCTTTTTGTGCCTGTCTTTGTCTTGTGGGTTGTGATGCAGTAGCACACCTCCCATGACCTAGGTTTTTGCAAATGGGCTAATGGTTTCTGGGTTTAAACTACCTTTTTATTTTCTTTTATTTGTAAAAAAGAAAGGACATTTTCTTTTCTTACTTTGTTCCTGTCTCTCTAGCAGGGTCATGGGGAGAAAGAAGATGATGACAGTAATTTCAGTGAAAACTATCAGTCATTGCTACCTTTGTGCCAAGCTGTCCTGATTGCAGGATCGTTTGTGGGTGGCTGTGGGAGGGGGGAGTTTAAAAATGTCAAGATGGTAGCTTCAATCATATGCTTGTCACCATCTTGACTTTTTTGATGCCCCATCCTGTGGATGTTCGTGCCCAGTTGTGTTGGGCAGAACTGGTGGTGGGAAGAGTAAAAGGCATATAATTTTCCTCTCTTTTCCTGATAGACTCACTGGTTGAGAACATAACTTAAGTCATCTAGTAATTATTGAATGCAATACAAATAAGTGATTAATTAGAGGAACTAAACAGATGATAGAAAATCAATAAGACATTAATATTGTTAGAAGAATAAAATAGGATCAGGGTGCAGCAAGAAACGGAAAGCCTGTTGTAAGTCTACTTTCCCATTCTGATGAAAAACAACTATTGCACGTGAGTGGCATGTAATGTCCAAGTCATTTCCCCACAAATGATTGAAGGCATGTTCCAGTTATCATTGTGCCAAAATAACACTAATGAGTGTTTACATCCCTTCAATGAAGGCTTGGTGATGCTATGAAGTTGCTTTAACTTACCAAAGCCACAGACTGCCAACTGTGGCAGATTGTACAAAGTTCAGAGATGTGGATAATAAATGTGTTGGTACTGCTCTGTAAACAGCATGGCTGTGCAGGGATCTGGACTTTATGGGGAAAATTTGATCTGGAGTCCATGGGGTGTGGTACTGAGGGAGGAGATGCTCACAGCACACAGGACTGCAACTCCTTAAAGAAACAGCATCTTTTCCTGGGTTTGTGTAGCTACTGCTGTGCAATCCCTAGAAAGGACATGTTTGATTTCAGGGGATGCCAGGAGGTGCAACCTGGAAGCCCACATGTCTTCTCAATCACTTTTCCCCCTTTATATCTAGATCTCCAAAAATCTCTAATGGACAAGGAACTCAAGCCCAGCAAGAAACTCACATATAAAGAGGCTTTTCTAGCATTCTGTTGCCACATTCCCTTGCAATTTTTGGAAAACTTCTACCTTTTGGACATGTGCTGTATTTGTAACATACAGATGGCAGTTTCTCATTTCTTAATGGATCTGTGGTTAAGCTGGAATGTGCATTGCTGAGGTTTGATCAAAGGCACATGCTGTGTAGCTGTTGGAAGCTGAGTGGTCAGTTTAGGTCGAAATATATGACTGCAGGTTGTGTAAAAAGTCTTTTTCGGTAATAGGGGTAGGCAAGAGCTTTTATAGTTCTTTCTCTTAAGAACACCCACCTGCTGTTCTACTGGTGCCCTTGTTTCTTTTAATCCAAATTATATTTATATTATCCATAAATTGTGCACGTGTGTGTGTGTGTGTGTGTGTGTGTGTGGAGGTTATAAGAATTAGAAATTTCACTTTGGGTTTTGCTTCAGTCCTTCTCCTAACTCTAAAGAAATTGCATTTCATGCCTGCAACAATCTGCAAATTTGCTCTTCCCACGAAAAGAAAAGAAAAGAAAAGAAAACAAGAAAAAGAAAAAGTTCACATGAAAATGGCTTTACTAGGCCACACATTTTGGGAAAATGATTTTTCACTCATACACGCCTCAGCATTTGCACAACCCGTTGATGGTTGGCTTTAATCTTGATTATGTTTTTTATAGCTTAGTATGTCCTGTGAGTGAAAGCTAGTTTGGTGTAATGGTTAAGGCACCAGGCTAGAAACCAGGAGACAGTGAGTTCTAGTCCTGCCTTAGGCACAGAACCATCTGGGTGACCTTGGGCCAGTCACTGTCTCTCAGCCCTAGGAAGGAGGCAAGGGCAACCCACTTCTGAAAAACCTTGCCAAGAAAACTGCAGGGACTTGTCCAGGCGGTTGCCAGGAGTCAAGATTGACTCAAAGTCACAAAATAAAGAAAGAATTAAAAAAAAGAATTAAAAAAACCCTCTGAACCCAGTTGTTGTTGTTCAGTCGTTAAGTCGTGTCCGACTCTTCGTGACCCCATGAGCCATATCGCACCTGTCCTTCCTGTCCTTCACTGCCTCCCTGAGTTTGCTCAATTTCATGCTCATTGCTTCAGTGATGCTATCTAGCCATCTCATCCTCTGCCGTCCTCTTCTCCTTTTGCCTTCCATCTTTCCCAGCATCAGGGTCTTTTCCAAAGAGTCCTCTCTTCGCATTAGGTGACCAAAGTATCTGAGCTTGAGCTTCATTATCAATCCTTCCAATGAGCAATCAGAGTTGATTTCCTTTAAGATTGACTGGTTTGACCTCCTAGCAGTCCAGGGGACTCTTAAGAGTCTTCTCCAGCACCACAGTTCAAAGGCATCAAATCTTTGGCGTTCAGCCTTCTTTATGGTCCAGCTCTCACAGCCATACATTACTACTGGAAAAACCATAGCTTTGACTATGCGGATCTTTGTCGGCAAGGTGACGTCTCTGCTTTTTAATATGCTATCTAGGTTTGCCATAGCTTTCCTCCCAAGGAGCAAGCGTCTTTTAATTTCATGGCTGCAGTCTCCGTCTGCAGTGATCTTGGAGCCCAAATAAATGAAGTCTGTTACTGCTTCCATTTCTACCCCTTCTATTTGCCAGGGATTGATGGGTCCAGATGCCATGATCTTAGTTTTTTAATGTTGAGTTTCAAGCCAGCTTTTGCACTCTCCTCTTTCACCCTCATCAAGAGGCTCTTTAGTTCTTCTTCGCTTTCTGCCATTAGGGTGGTATCATCTGCATATCTGAGGTTGTTAATGTTTCTCCCTGCAATCTTAATTCCGGCTTGTGATTCTTCCAGCCTGGCATTTCTCATAATGTACTCTGCATATAGGTTAAATAAGCAGGGTGACAGTATACAGCCTTGTCGTACTCCTTTCCCTATTTTGAACCAATCGGTTGTTCCATGACCAGTTCTAACTGTTGCTTCTTGGCCCGCATACAGATTTCTCAGGAGACAGGTAAGGTGGTCTGGTATCCTCATCTCTTTAAGAATTTGCCACAGTTTGTTGTGATCCACACAATCAAAGGCTTTTGCATAGTCAATGAAGCAGAAGTAGATGCTTTTCTGGAACTCTCGTGCTTTCTCCATGATCCAGCGAATGTTGGCAATTTGATCTCTAGTTCCTCTGCCTCTTTGAAACCCAGCTTGTACATCCGGTAGTTCTCGGTTCACATACTGCTGAAGCCTAGCTTGTAGGATTTTGAGCATAACCTTGCTAGCATGTGAAATGAGTGCAATTGTGCGATAACCCAGAGAATGGATTAATTTAGCAACCAATGTAAGCAGGTTGTATGAATGCAAGCAGTGTTGGGGAGGGCATACTTCTGCTGTGAGCCACACATTAAAGTTGACTTGTTTGGCTAACTTTAAACTAAATAGAAGTGTTTTAGCAGCTAAGGAACACTGGATTTATGGGGAAGACTTTTCAGCCTAAATGTAGATCCAGCCCAGGGACAACCCAAATCATAATAGTCCTGTCTAAAATAAAATAGGAAAGGGCTGAACTTGTCAGTAGCGTCTCCTGCCCTGTGAAACACCCTCCCCCCAGAGATCTGACAGGCCCCCCAATCTTCTAGCCTTCCAGGAGGCCTTAAAAAGCTGGCTTTTCCCCCAGATGTTGGGATAGGGTGAAACTCGAGCTCAGGGATTGTGGGGTTTTTTTAGTATGAGGTGCATTGATTTAGGGTACCAAGAGTTGTGGGGGGGGTTGGAAGTTGTTTTTAATTGTTTACAGTTTTTTATGCTCTTACATCTGTTGCTGGGAGCCACCCACTGTTACAGCTCATAAGATGGGCAGCCATATAAATCCCTGAATTAAATAAAGGAAATAAACTTCTGAATGTATAGCACTTGGAAATATATTTAAAAAGGAGGCTTAAAATGATCAGTTCAGAAAATAGTTCAGAAATCGGTCTTATTATAAAGACATCTGTAGAAGATCAGAATTGTTTGGAGTTTATATGCATGGATGCTAAGGATTGCACATTGATTTTGCAGTCATAATAAATGATAAAACTCTTAGTTTGCAGTAAAAAAAAAGTCTTACATTTCATATATTTAAGACAACTTCTGACATTCTATTGCGTAACTCTTTTTAAAGCAATCCATTAAAAAGCTCAGCTCCTGAGCTAACCAATTAGGGCTTTTAAACTGAGATTATAGAAAACATTTGTATGGGTATTTTCTAGGTAATCACATTTATATTGTACAATTCTTACCATATTAAAAGACTGGAGTGTTTTGCCCTCTTTGTCATCCGCTTAGGACAAATTCCCTCAAATCTGAAAATAAGTTACACTTCCTGATAATTGCATAGACGTTTTGAACTGGTTCATCTGATTGTTTTAAGGACAGCCCACCTACATACCTGTTTTCTAGAATAGGCTTTCCAAAATGTTTTCCACCAAGATGTGGGTATTTAGGGCAATTTTCAGATTAGTGCCATAGTACCCTCCTCTCAGATTCCTCTTCAGAATATCGGGGGTTATTGGAGGATCACATTTACTTCTAGTAATCCTGGGGCTGACTGGGGAGATCCCAATCTTGGAAAAGATACATGGATTCATATCTTTGGGATATGGTAGAACTAGCGGATTTGGACTGCAAAACTGTCTGCAGATGGCTAGATGGCTGCAAAAAAATATTGTGTATCTGTTTGCTACTCATCCAGATTTTTGAAGCCCAAATCTGATGGCTTTTTGCATATGTTTTTGCATGGAGTGGCCAGATCGCCTCTTCTTTTGTTCTGTATTGTGTTTTCAGTTTTTATTATTTTGTGAACCACCTGGAGTAGGTTTGGAGTCAGGTGATGCTTATATCAAATTAAACAAATATTTTAAGAAGAAAGTCAAGCCCCTACAGGCAAGAGAGGTTCAACTTCAAAAGGTGAACAGAGCTTCAGTGTCCGAGAGTTAAATTTAATTTAGCTGCCAGGCACAGAACCATGACTGTCTGCCAAAGGGGAGAGAGTGTCAAGGGGGCAAATGACAAAACATGCATGTCAACATCATCAAGCAAATGCAGTGTTTTACATATTGCATTTGAAGAATGACATTACCATCATGCATGTGGGCATCATAGTGGTTTGCAAGGGATGCTGCTGCTGATCAAAATGGTTGTTTAGGAAACTGAAAGACTTCCAATGTGTAAAAACACATTGTATTCAATGTGTAGTCACAAACAAGGCCCTTCCAATAATTGGCATGTGGGGAATAGCCTCTTTGATGGCTTGCTGCCATCCTTAAATAGCTCAGGTTTAAAAGCCTTTGGTTCCAGGCTTCTAGAACAATATCTATTCATTAGCCCTCTGTTGGTGATCTCTGTCCACCCCCTTGTTAGATTCTCTGCATCTGACTGCTGTTTGGGGAACAGATGCAGCTCTGACTTAAAGCAAGACAAAGAATTCATCCCTCCAGAAATAATGCTTTGAGGTTTATGGAATTTCTGTAGCAATTTGTATGCAAATGTCTGGATGATGAAGAAGGAAAGGGAATAGCTACATATTGCATGGAAAAGTAAAGCAGAACCGTGGTTCTATTTCAAAAAGAAGCAAAAGCAAAATTATGAGCATGGGCTGCCAGACAGAAAAGTTGTGCAACATGGACTATTTAATCCTTCCTGCTGTTTCTGCACTCCAAGTCTGACCTCCCCCACCCTGACTTACATAGATACTTTCCCCCTTGTAAGAGACTACAGTTTATGTGGCTCTCAATTTTGAAAGACCACTAAATATTGGTCTTGAAGGTTCCTACCAGTATTTGGATGGGAAATAAATGGGTTCAGTTTCTAATGAGTTTTAGTGCCAGCACTGTCATATTCACCAATGCTTCTATATTCACAGGACTATTCCCACTGAATAAAAATGTACATTAAAATGAGCTGTGTCTTTTAAACCAAAGCTAACCAGTGCAGGTTATCATTTACAGTGAAGAGTACAAGGAGGGTTTTATATATATGCATATATATACATGCATACACACACACACACACACAGAGGCAAACTGCTCATAAGTGATAAGTGCAATCAGGTCTTCAATCCATTGGGTGAATGGGGCCAAACATTTATCTTTCCAATGCTGCAGTATCAGTTGTTTGGCCATAGTAAGGGCATGGAGAATCCATTTACGTTGTCCAGTTGTCAAATTCCATGTAGGTATGTAGTTCAAGAGAATATTATCCTCTGAAAATTTTAGACTTTGTTGCACTCATCCACTACTTTCTCCCAAAACTTAGTAAGTATGGGGCATTGTAAAAACATTTGTTTTAAAGAAGAATTTGTCAGGTTCAGCCCAAGAAACTCAGAGGGACGATTCTGGAACAGTTGTTACTTTATTAGCTTACACCTACTAGACAGGATCTCACCAGACTAACCCCCAAAGACTGCAATTAAACACTCCAAATTCCTTAGGGTGATGCCAGTCTCGTCCTCTTAGCTTTCACACGCCCAGGCTTTGGGCTGAGGAGATACTTGAGATTCTTCTCACTCCCCCATGACCTTGGACCTCCTCACTCAAGTCATCCATCACAGAATTATCCTTATTACGTCTCCAACAAAATGCGGACTTAGACAATCCTTTCCTATACAAATGTAGTAGAGTCCAATAAATTTAAATATTATTTTTTGTTGTATAAATTGTAATTTAAGGTCCATTGACACTGTTTCTATAGAAGTTAAGATACTCTCCCATCAAATATCTATAAAAATGAATAGTAGGTTTTTTAGTTTTAAAGGATTTAACAAGTTGTTCTAGTATCTCAGGTGTCTCCAAAGCTGAAAATGCTGCTGGTCCAAACAATGATGTTAACAAATGTTGTAGCTGTAAATATTGCCTTTGGGTTACATCTGATAGATCATCATCGTCATCATCTATCAATTGGTTAAATTTCAATATCCCTGCTTCCATCCAATTTTTCCATATCACCATCTTTTCCTCAATTTTTAAAGTTGAGTTCCCCCATGAAGTCAATTTGGCATGGGAAAAGGGGTCAAGTGTTTTTTGTATTAGACATTTCATTCCATAGCTTCATAACTGAGATAATTGCTTCCAGAGATACTAGAGTTCTGCTGTATTTAGATCCTAATCCTGTCCATCTGTGACGGAAATCCAGGGTCGTGAGAAATAACCATCTTTTGTGCATATTTCTCTATTCTCAATAGTAGGTGGAAAGACCTCCTGATTTATACTTCAATGGGACATGGATAAAGCATTTATCGCCTGCTAGGAAATTAACTTCGTGGTTAGATAGCCATAAGCCTTTGTATTAGATGAGAGCATGGGAAAGAGCCCTGGCTTGTATCCCCAACTGTAATTATTGTAAACTCTGTTAAGTTAATCAGGGTGGGATGCTAAATTGTTAACACCTGTGGAGAGGGGTGGAGGCTGATTCTGAAAGGGTATTTAAGATTAGCCCTGGAGAAAAGCAGGAGGCTGAAGAAGCAAAGGTTGACCATGAATTGCTGCTGCTATGCATCACAATAGATTTCTGGAGAACATGAGGTTTTAAGTCTTGCCTCGGCTGCAGGAGGGGGGAGTCACTTGTCTCGTCCTCTCACCAACAAGACATGTTTATGTAAGGCTACTCAGGCAAAGAGGGCTTACACTCCTGCCTTTAATTTTTATATTGACTGGCTGGTGTGGATCTTCCGGGTTGTGTGGCCGTGGTCTGGAAGTTCTGTTTCCTAACGTTTCGCCAGCATCTGGGACCGGCATCTTCAGAGTACAGGAGCACAGACAGGAGCAGTTCTCTCTGTGCCCAGGATGGTGTGACCCTTTTGTGGGTATTTATAGAGATGTGGAGGGGGGGGGTATGGGGTGTTAATGAGTGGCTGCTTGCCCAGGTGTCAGGAGATCTGTGTATCTTCCTGTGGGCCAGGCAGGGTCCCTTCTTCTATTGAGTTGTTAACGAGTGGCTGTTGAGGGTGATTAGCATGTTCATTGTGTGAGTTGTTTGCATGTCCTGGTGGCTGAGCTGAGTTCGTTGACCTTTTGCAGGCTGTATTTCTCAGGATTGGTAGCCAGGTTTTGTTGATTTTTAGACTCTCCTCTTTTTTATTGAAACTGTGCTGGTGTTTGTGAATCTCAATGGCTTCCCGGTATAGCCTGGTGTAGTGGCTGTTGGTGTTGTCCAGTATCTCTGTGTTTTCAAATAGGATTTTGTGTCCAGTGTGCCTGAGATATTGACTGTTGGTCCGTATGGAAGGACTTTTTATTTGCAGCTTATTTTATCAAACCCTTTTGGAGCATAGAGTAAAGCCTTGGTTGAGAACCTACTGCTTGCCTCTCGAGTTACTTTGTCATCATGCTTGCACATAACCAGAAAGAAAAGAACCCAGAGAGAAAACCAGGGGAAATCCGTCATACCATCCAACCAAAGGTGCTATATACGTATACTCCAAAGTTGCCCAAATTGGAAAATTAACACTGATTGTTGGCTTCTAGTATTTAATTCTTGACAATAGGTAAGCTTGATGATATTGCTCCAGATATGGAAAACCAAATCCTCCCTCATTCATTGTTAATTGCACTTTTTGTAGGGATATTCTTGGATTTGAAGAACCTCATAAAGATCTTTTAAAAAAGCATTTATTTTCTGAAAATATTTTCCAGATATATGAACTGGAATTCCTCTCAGAATATAAATTTATCTGGGAATAATATTCATTTTCAAAGCATTCACCTTTCCCCAAAGGGTGAAGTTTAATTATTCCCATCTGTTGATATCTGAAGAAACTTCTCTATATATTTTATTTATATTACATATTACTAACTGAGTTATATCTTTTGGTGTGCACATACCTAAATATTTAATGGATTTGGTACAAATACAGAATTGATATTCCTTAAATGGATGCGTAACCAAATTTTCACCTATGGCATCAATTCCAATTTGGATCAATTAATAGACTATACTGCTTTTTTACTTAAGGCATCTATCATCTGCATCAAAACTGGAATAGTAGTGTGAGGTTTATAAATAAACAGAAGAGTCCCCTCTAGTGTCCAGTTTTTGAAATCATGAAATTGCTTATCTTTGTTTTGTCTTGTAAAAACAAAACAGAATCTATTTCCCAAAAGAAGCTGTTTGTTCTTTATAATTAATTACAAAATCTTATTGTAAAAGTTTCAATATTCCAGTTTTATCTGGACCCTTAGTCTGTGTATAACTTTCTAAGATCAAAATTTTATTTAGCTTTTGCTGTTTATTTCAGATACTTTAAATTCTTAAACTTATGATTAAAATTTTCTTTCATTCAGGATTGAAGACAGACTCACCTGGTGTTTTCAAACTTGTCATTCTAAAGGTCTCTAATAGCTTAAAAGTAGTTAAACAGCAATTTTCAAAAGTAATTAGAAAGTGACGTTTGTGAACTTAGTGTCCTTTAGAAGTCGCCACAGTTGCAAGAAAGATGGCTAATCCCATCATTTCCCAGTACTCAAACCCACAGAAAACCACTGTCCTTCAGTTTCCTCATGAGGAGCAGATATCCAGAGCGCATGTGGGTGATCTCCCATCCTCTCCTTATCTGGAGAGGTTCCAAGGAACCAGCCTACTCACCAGTTTCTTGGTCTTTGCTGTGGTCTTCAGTTCGCCATACCTCCCCTGGATGTCCAACAGTGCAAGGATTGTGAAGCATTTCCTAGAGACACCAGACAGATCTGAAGGAGCTCTGGTACTAATTATACTAACTGGATTTCTTCATAATTTCCCTTACAAAAGCTGATATAGACAGTCCAGAACACACTATTAGAGATGGTCAATCAAGTGTAGTTGATGGCAAATTCTACACATGCAGTGACCACAAGATTCAATTCAGACCCCCAGTTCATTAGTTCAGAAAACAGCTTTCAACTGTTTTGGGCAACTCAAGCCAAAGCTGCCCAATTTGATTTAAAACAGAATCTGAAACAAGATTTGGAAAACTAAATGTTGTGCCACCCAGTAAATATCATGGGAATCCACAAAAGGTTAGAGCATTTTTACTTTTTCAGCATGTTTGATGAAATAAAAGGGAAGTTTTTACATTAATATGTGTATACACATGAAAACATTAAAATGCTAAGTTAGAGACTCCTTCATCATACAGACAACACAGTCAAATAGAATGTGAAGTAGATGATGATGATATGGAATCACTGCTAAACACTGTCTGAATATACAGCCAAGATATTGCAGTGGAGTTTGGACTGGACAAATGTGCCACTCTTACCATTAACGGGAAAAATAGTGAAAACTGAAGGAATCATGATGTCCAGTGGAAATAACATCAAGCGTCTGGATGAAGAAGATCATTACAAATACCTGGGCATCCTTCCGGATGACAACATCAAACACACTGATGTCAAGAAGGTTAGTAGTGAATACATCATGAGAGTGAACTAGAAGCCCTGGATAGGAAGACCAGAAAAATAATGACAATGAATCATGCCCTTCATCCACACAGTGATGTTGATAGATTCTACTTACCAAGGAGCATAGGTGGGTGTGGAATGTTGCTAGTCCCCCAGACAGTTGAAGAAGAAAAAAGGGCATTGGAAGAATATCTGAAGGACAGTGAAGAAGATGCACTGAGCTAGTATACCATGAAGGCTTACTGAATACTGAAGAGACTGCAAAGAAGCTGAAGAAACAGTGGACCACCTAGCTAGCTGCTGCAAGAAGACCGCACAGACTGACTACAAACAACAGCATGACAAAGTAGCAGCAATGATGCATTGGAATATCTGCAAGAAATACCATTTGCCTGCAAGCAAGAACTGGTGGGACCACAAAACAGACAAAATGATAGAAAATGAAGATGCTAAAATGCTTTGGGACTTTAGAATGCAAACAGACAAGTACCTGCCATATAACACCCCAGACTTAACAATTGTTGATAAGAAAGAAAAAAGGGTGTGGATAGTGGACATTGCAATACCTGGAGACAGCAGAATAGAAGAGAAAGAACTGGAGAAAATCACAAAATACAAATACCTGCAAGAGAAGTAGAATGATTGTGGCAAAAGAAAACAAAGATAGTACCAACAGTAATAGGTGCCTTGGGTGCAATCCCAATACCACTGGAAGACCATCAGCGTTGACAAAAAGGCAGCTTTACTTAGAACAGCTTACATCCTGCAATATCTTTAATACCATCAAACAACATCTCCTATCCCAGGTCCTTGGGAAGGACTCAATAGGTGGATAAAAATGCCAGATCCAGTCTAAACACCTGGCTGACTGTGCAACCAACAATAATAATTTACTAACACATATAACCTACTAAAAGAAAGAACAAATAATGAACAGGGAACCTGATTCCAAATAAACCCTAATTGGAACTCAGATTGAAAGGTGGTATAAAGAAAAATATTTCAAAGCTGGGAGGAGTGGCTAATACTTAGAGGAAAGAGAGAAGATTCAGAAAGAAGTGGACAGGTTTGAGCAGTAGGCTGAAATGAATAGCATGAAATTTAACAAGGACAAATCTCAAGTTCTTCATCTGGCTTGGGAAAATGTACAGCAAAAGTATAGCATGGGGGAGAGATGGTTTAGCTGTAGTAGCTATGAAAAAGATCTGAGTGATTTGTCAACCACAACTTAAATATGAACCAGAAAAGTAATGCAGTGTTGTTATCTTGGGGTGTATCAATACGAGTCCAAATGGTGAGAAGTAGTTTTTCACAAGCACCATATGGAGTACTCTGTTCACTGTTGAGCACCACAGTTCAAAAAGGACAGTGACAAATTTGAGTAAATTCAGAGGAGGGTTACCTATACAGTAAGAGGTCTAGAAAACAAACCTTCTGAAGAACAGTTGGAAGATCTCTTCTTTGTTTAACCCACAGAAAAGAAGACTGAGGGAAGAGATGGTAGTACTCTTCAAATATCTGAAGAGTTTTCACAAAGAAGAGGGGGTGGACTTACTCCCTATTGTTTCAGGGGGCAGATCTTGAACCACTGGATTAAATCTACAAAGAAATAGGTTGAGTCTTCCAGATTGTACAAGCTGTAAGCCACTGGAAGACCTTCACTGGAGATCTTCAGACAATGGCTGGATAGTCATCAGTCAGAGATGCTTTAGTGAATCCTGAACTGAGCAAAGCATTGACCAGATGGCCTCTAAGATGTGGTTCTATGACAGTCCCCAGGCAACTGAATTCCATCAAAGCAGATTAACTAGCTGCAATAAACATCAAAACTCATTGTTGAAATGAATGATTTGCAACATGACTAAAAATGTTGGAATAGAAAAGAAAAAATTTAGGGAAGGAAGAAAGGATTGGTTGGAAGGTTAAGAAGCTTGGAGATGCAACAAGTCCCCTTTCTCTCTCTAACCTTGTCAAACATTCAGGCTCACCATTATTCTGGTTAAGTGTTTGGAAGAATGAGATAGGAAGAGTGTAAGCAGGAATGGTTTAGCTGAGAACGATTAGCTCATGGGACTGAAAACAGTTTTTATTTTAAGAATCTGTAAAGAAGCTTTGAGGCAAGTGGAATTCACACTTTTCAGGACAATCCAGTGCAAATTGTTATTCTCCTCTTTGCTTTTGAGATTGTCTGATTGATTTCTGTCCATATCGCTGTGATATGACAGCGATGACACCCATTCCCTCAGTGCGCATTTCCATAGCTATTTAATGTTGTGCCTAGAAATTGGATCAGTGCAATCAGTAGGAAAGAGCTGTTTTCTTGTGGAATGCACAACAATGCTAGCTGTTTTCTTGTGGAATGAACATAGTGCTAATTTGACAGTCTAGTCTATCAGAGAACGTACAATGCAGCACCTAGACATTTATCAAAGCTGTGATTAAGAGGACCAACATGTGTTGCATGTGGCAAGGCAATCAGCCAGAGCCATGGGCCAAACTGAGTCCACTGTAAGTAATTGAATGCCATTAAGTACAAACTGAATGCCGTGTTGCATGAGAATGTATTAAAATCTTAATGTGGTCATCTCCCAGCCAATCATCTCCTCTCTTGGCTTCTTTTCTACTTCTCTGTTCTCTTGCTTCCATCCACATCATTAATTCCTCCAATCATTCTGTATGCAGATCCTGCAGACACTCCTTTGCAGACTGCACATCTTCTTCTGTAACTAGTGCAAATTCCCATCTATGTGACAGATCAATTTCAAAGTTGCCTATTGGGAATTGTGTATTTATTTATTGCTGAAATGTGTAAACAACCCTATTCCAGGGCTCTAGGTGACTTACAACACATATAATATAAACTAAAAACTCCACTCTATCAATTCCTTAAAAAGTCAAAATACAATAAATTAAACCAACCATTAAGATCCAATGGCCTAAGTAGTAATTTTTACTTTGTGATTCTATGAATAGCCAAAATGAGTGACAAATTTTCTTTCAAGATGGTTTTCATTGTATTTTCACACATCCATCCTAATTGTGGGTATGACTATATCTCCTTATGCAAAGCTTGACTGGGAAAGAGCATCACTGTTGCCAGTCTTCTCCCTTCATGCCCTAGGATTCGGCTCCATGCAGAGGAGACCACCTGAGGTTGGCTGGCCTTGGTACAGTTCATTCACACTTTTTAAATTGCAGTGTTCAATTCAGTGCAGTTCAAAGGAATTTGGCTCCTGGTGACTTATGGTTCCATGCCCATGTTCAAGAGTAGATGTTAAATCATGCAGAAAAAGTAGCCCCATCCCTCTTTTGCATCCAAAGATCCTAACAGTGGCTATTTTTGTGCAACTAATTGAGAAAGATTGATCGTTGGTTAATTACACTAATGAACTCAACTGACATAGACGCAGACCAAAAGTCTCAGCAGTCCACTAAATAGCCATTAAATATAAGATCCCTGTCTTTCCTTCTGCTTGTTACAGCTTCCTGTTGGATGATAGGGCATACAAAATGTTAATTCTAAAGGTTAAATGACATTGGGAAATACTCATTTGCTGCTTACCTTTCTTCACCTCCTGTCCAGATGGCTCTTAAGCTCAGCAGTACATGGACATTTTGATGTAAGTGCCACTTGAAAGGTCTCCAGGACTGGAGAGTTTCATCTGGCAAATGGAAACATGGAGTAGACATTCAGTATAATTCTGGGAATTCCCACCCCCACCCACACCCCATAGCTACTGAATTCAGCTACTGAATTCCTTGGGGGGGAAATGTGCAATGTGAAGATGGTGGAATTAAGTGTGGGCTTGAAAATAATGTTCATGCAGGTATACCTTATTTTGGTTTGAAATGTTCATACTGATATCAATCAAATATAATGACAAAGAGATAAAATGTTTGTTTTGGATAGCTCAACCCAGAGCTTAAGGCTACCCTTTATATAACCATGAAAAAGGCATCTTAGATCCTCACAGAGGGACACAATTATTCCTATGCAGTTACTCTATTTTGAAACCAGCTCCAGCTCTTGAACAATGTTGGTAGCAGCGTTGCTTCAGGATAGGGCTTGGTGGGGGAGATGTACTACAAATAAAAGTATTCGTAATACCTGTTTGTGACATTGGGCCATAAGGATCATTTAGGACTGTTGCTTGCCTCCCTCCCTCCCTGCAGTGTAGGGGCATCCCTGCCCAAGTTATCTGAGTCTGTTGCCAAGTTGGCAGGGGCATTCTCTAGACTTATGGTCCTGGAATACTTCAACCTGCCTTCTCTGGGCCTGAATTCAGAGGTTGCTCAGGAGTTCATGGCAACTATGGACCTGACCCAACTAATTAGGGGCCCAACTCACAGTGGAGGTCACACATTAAGGGCCCTACACACAGTAGTCACCCTGTTTTTGTCACAGGGAGGTGGCAATGTCTTCTGGGATTGGAGGATGTTATCACTAGTCCCTTGTCATGGACAGAACACTCCCTCTTGGCCTTGGTGTTCTCTATCCCCTGCTGTAGGGACGAAAGGCCTATTTGATTGGCCTATTAAACTGGCCTTTCCCAGGCACCTGAAAGACTCAAAGGGATTTCAAAGGAAAGTTGGGGTTATTGTTAAAGTTCTAGTGCTCGGTTTGGCTGAGGCCTTAGTCACAGCTTGGAATAAGCATACAATGAGGGCCTTGAATCAGATCTTGCCTGTGTAGACTCTCTGTGCTTGTGGATCCCATAGAACCCCCTCATTTATGGAGCAGGCCCAGGGCAATGGAGTACATTCTAAGAGCACCACTGAAGGAAGACAAAGAGGGAAGATGAGTGGGCACAGGTGAGAGCCTTTATTAGGACTTGCCTTGTGGTGATAAGAGCAGCAAAGAGGGTTTACTTCTCTGCTCTTATTGTGTCCATAGAAAGCTGTCCAGTTCCCCTGTTTCAGGTGACCTCAGTAAGGAGGGACTGGGGCAACCCCTGTGAGGCCCCTGTGAGGGCTATTCTAGGCATTTGTCAGATAAAATTGGTTAGATTCACTCTCAGTTGGACCCTGGATGGGTGGGTCCTATGGAATTGACTGAGGCATGTCTTTGCTTAGTTATCTGGGCAGAGTTTGAGCTGGTTGGTGCCAAGGAAGTGGACAGGTTCCTTGTGACTGTGAGCTCTGCCACTTGTGTTCTGGATTTATGCACTTCCTGGCTGGTCTAGGCCTCCTGGAAAGTGGCAAGTGGTTGGGTCCAAGTGGTGGTTAATGCCTCTTTTCAGGAGGAGGTGGTTCCACCTGCCTTGAAGGAGGCAGTGGTTTGCCCCTTCTCAGGATGCCATATTGAACAGTCTGCTCCCGAGATACAGAGGATCCCTAATCTACTTGCCTTCTGGAAGCTGTTAAGACCTGATCTTTCCTTCAGGTGTTGGGCCAGGATGGGAAATGACCCCAGCATTGGTGTTTTTGAGAGGATAATGTTATGATGCTTGGTGGTCTGTAAGAGGTTTTTTAATCTTGCTATTTTATTATTTGCATATCTGTTTGTTAGCCACCTAGGGTTATTTTATATAATATGGGCAAATGTATAAATAAATATTTTAAGGTTATAAAACACAATGGCCAGGTTTACACATGGTATGAAGACCACACTGAACAATCATGTTATAACTTAAAACAATGTATGAACCCAGCAAATCATTCTTATTTCTGAGTTAGACAGGTATGGAGTTGTATAAATCTACTCAAAGGCCCAGCTAGTATTCACTGTTATAAAAAAGTTACCACTGCATTTCATGTTGCCATCCACGTTTCCAGGTCACCTGGGTCAAAGTTACAGAGAAAGTGAGGTGAAGAAGTTAGAAGAGGGCATCTTATGGCAAGCCAAAACAGGCACCCATGATCTCTGGTGCTTCTAACTAAAAGACAAAGAACTATGATGTCAGAAATAGCGTGAAAAGGGAGACAAAACCTTAAGCGTGAAAGGAGTTTAGATCAACTGAAATTGATTCAGTTGAACATTTCATTTTATCCCTGCCCCATAAATTGTCATCTTTGGAAATACCAAAAATGAAATGAAATGAAATAAAAACCCTGCAATCAGCTCTTTTTATGGCAGAAAAATAATTTACATTTGAAAAGATCTCACTGCACCAGCCAAAACATTGAGATAGAAGTACAAACTCAGCAATACAGCATAGAAACCGCTCATACATTTAGAGATCTCTCATCACTTGGAGATTGCAGGGACTACTGGGAATTGTAATCCCAAGGTATCTAGAGGGCACCAGGTTGGAGAAAACTAGTGTAGCATTTTTCAGTTATATAAGAAAAATAACTTAAGACTGCCTAGTGTAAATGGCACATTTTAGCCTCATCATGCCCATGGCGCTCACTGGAACGATGATATTTGCAAACTCTAAGGAAACATTGATCTTTTGGAAATATTGCTGTGAGCCTGAGAAATTTCATGCTTCCTGTTGGATGATTACAAAACTAGAGGCTTTGTGGTTTCCTTATGCGAGGCTTGAGATTTGGATTCATTACTGCCACTTTCAGGTCTTGGAAGTTCCTAATTTGTTTATGGGGTGTAGAGAGAAAAGGCCTAGATAAGATTTAAATCAATTAATCAAGTGTAATTCCATGGAATGCAAGCAGAATATGCCCAGAAAACAGGATGAACGGGAAAAGAAGTACAGAGTTGTCCAGAGTGTCAAATGTCAGCTATGGACTTTCTGTATCTGGATGGATTAGTAACATGTCTGGTGACAGATTTCATTCATTCATCTTCCTGTCTGTCAAGGCAACTCACTACCATTAAAAAATACAACAAAGAACAGGATCTTGGTGTTGTAATGGGACACTTGAAAAGGAAAGATGGTGTATATCTGCTTCTTCTAGTCCTGGGCTAAAGTGTTGCCCTCTTTAATATTGCAGTACCATTCACATCAGTTGTTGAGAAATTACACAATTTGGAGGCCAAGACTGCAGTTCTTTGAAAGCTCTTACATTGCAAAACTGTTGTCCTTCCCTCCAGAAAATGACTGTGGTGCCCACCATCCAGTAGGACTTACAAGAAAATTCTACTAAATGGTATTCCCAAATATAAAAGACAAGGCAATTTTGTCTCAACTGTGTTCTCTGTCCCTCCTATCCCAACGTTGGCTAAATTTTGTTGAAATTCTTGTGTCAGCCCATCTCAATGAGTGTAAGAATTGGGCAAAGGAGATTTTGGGCAAGGATACGATTATTGTTTGAATAATAACTTTGGTATGGCCTAATGATACCAGTTAACATTCCCTTTCAATCCTTTCCCTGCAAAACCTCTGTGTTGTGAGGAAATTGCTGCTGTACAGTTCTCTTCTCTGGATACAAAAGTAGAAACAAGGTTTTTAAAAAAGATATTGAAGGATAAATTCATAAATTCTTACTTTTTTGTACTCTTCTCCCACCCCTGGAAAGTTTCTTCTATACTAAATCGTTTCATCATGACTTATGCCACTGGAGCACCCAAACTACAGTCCACTACTGGGATATGCCCGCCAGACCATCTCTGAAAAGACGCTGTATTCAAAGGAATTCTGACTGTCCATCAAATTATATTGGCAGCGGACCAAATTGCTACTGAAAAACTGTAGACGTTTTGCCATGGTCATTACTTGTCAAACACATTCCACCATCTGAAAATAGCTTGTTCTTTCTTTTTATCTTACTATTGTTGCACTTCTAATGTTAGTCAAAATATCTTCCATCTAAGGTGCTTCTTAGATGCTTCTCAAATGTAAGTGCTGGCTTTAATTTTGGGAACTTTTCAGACAATCAGCAATTAAAGAACAGATAAATTGCCAGCACACTTAATCTTAGTTTTACCTTTCCATATTCATAGGTCTGCTTTGTCAGATTTCTTTTCCACCATCCCTGCATTCTGTATAAATTCTTCCCTTGAGCTGAATTATAGCATCCAAACACCACCCTCTTTTTCATATCAATCTGTGTAATGTTCAGAAAACTCCTTTTGTTTTCTGTTAAGTCCATAACTTTTCCACAAAAGATCTAGTTTTCTGTCTTTTTACTTCCTTCATTGCTTTTGCCCTCAACCTTTCCAATTAGATTTTAAATCCCAGGTTGTTATGTAGCCAATAAAATTTTTTGGTGGAGGAAGAGATGGCAGCCATCTTGTATTTCACAAGGTAGAAAAATAGCATTTTCATAATCTTTTATATCTGACCTTTTACTCGTCTGTCATTTTTCTCATATCTTCCTGATCTCTGAAGTGAAGCACAGAGCAGCAATGCAGTGAGCCAAAGTGGTAATTAGCAATCCCTAGTATTGCAATTATGATGTTAGTACCTTTGGAGGGACATGAAAGCTTGCACTGTCCTTTTAACAGAACAATTTGATGATCCTCTTTTTTTAAAGGGGGTGTTTGATAATATTTCTCAGAAATTCTACTATGTAGAATACTCCTAAAGGGAGACTTAAGCAATAATATGGAGATTATGGAAATGATCTCATTTAACACAAGAAGAAGCTTGACAAAAGCTATGGTTGGCTTCATAATGTCTAACCCCCATCATGAACTTCATTTAAATATTTGTTCTTCAAGTAGTAAATGTTTATTATAATATCTTTTATTGAAACATAAATTAAGGAACTGTGATTGTGATAGAAACAATAGTAAAGCAATGTATTTATCAAGCAAGAAAATGAAGACCGTAGAAATTCAATGGTTGGCTAGACAATTGTCTACCTGACTTTGCAGATGTAAGAATGAAGCTTGTACCAATAGAAGAGAATGAAGTTTGTGCCAGACAGATAATTTTTCCTGCATTTTCTTCCAATCAGCCCTCTAGTGTCTGCAGCCTTCCCATGTTTCCATGAAATCCAAAGGGAAGACATCAGGTGGGAACTCCCACTATTCTACTTTTTGGGGGAGGAGAACTATCACAGCTAAGGCAGATTTGTTCTCTTAAGAAACTCTCCTTCCATGCAGAAATTTAGGGAAATTATTAACAAAATTTCTTTTCCCATGAATTTGATGGAGAAGTCTGAAAAGCCATTTGAAAAGCCAGTTTTAGAAAGCATGGAGTTCAGACTTTGCAAAGTAATAATATAAGCACTCTATATCTCCATCAAATTCTCCACCTGTGTAAATGTGTGCATGATAAAATGTATATATGATAAAATGCCCACTATGTATTGATGAAGATGACCTGTGGCCCAGTGGCTCATTGTCCTTCACCTGGAAGGTTCACTCCATCCCTTATATTCCTTCTCTTCCACCCCCTCTTGACATTTTTGCCCTTGTTCATTGTACCTGTAGCCTCCATACACTGTGGCTTTCCTCCTTCCTTTTAGGAAGAAAGATCCAAATCTTGCCTTCTTTATGCCAAGATTTTCCCATTATATGCCATTGACCCTGCTCTTTAGAATATTCTCCCCTCATAGGTGTGGCGGGTCCCTGCCCTCCCAGCTCTCCAGAATGGATTAAAGACCTGGCTCTGCCAGTGGCCATCGGGCGATATGAACTCTCTAACTGTCGCTGGGGGTAGTTAGCGCCCTAGCAACACTCCCTGAGTTATTTGCCAATTCTCCATCTCTCTTGGAATTTATTTGTTATTAAGATTGTTTTTTATCTCTGCTATAAACCACCCAGAGTCATTTCAACGAGATGGGCAGTGACAAATTTGATATATAAATAAATATAAATATAAATAAAACATTCAAACATGTCCCTATAAAGTAGTACAAAAGTTCTTCACATTGGATTGCAATGGTCTTAGATGCTAATGAATGTTCCCTACTGTCCACTTCAGAATTTAGGAATCCAGCCTTTCAGCTCATTCTGATTTGCATCCCAAAGTTTTTCCTCAAATGAGTTTCTGAACCTGCCCCTCTGAAATACTCGGTCTTTTCATTTTGTTAATTAATTCAACAGAATGAGGGAGGCACAAGTTTCAGGTGTGCTTCTTGAATATTTTACACTCTTTCTTAAAGAAGCAAATTAGACATTCATTAAGATGGACCTATTGATTCATGTTTTTCTTTAGATCATATAAATATGACAGATTAGAATTCCTTTGTGCAGATTATTTAAATTAGGGTTTAGTATTTGAGGGATTTGAGGCTTTAAATTCTGTTTTTCTAAAGGGCACAAGGAGTGGGCTGAATTTTTTGGCCTATTCTTTTAGCTTTGGGGGGAGGTTAAGGATGCCTCCCAGAGGCAAACTGTACCCATTTCCATCCTTAAAATCAACTGAACCACAACTCCCAACAGGCCAAAATTGCAATGCCAAAATTTCTGCCAATGCAGCATTAGTTTGTTGCAAATGTGGGTTCTCTACTTTTGATTTAAATTCACACAAATGCTTCCATAAGATTGGGGAAGGAATTGGCAATTTCTGATACTTCCCCAAATGATTATCACAAATGAAAGAGGTTCTTTTTAAGTACATCTGAGAATGTATACAAAACCAATTTAATACAGTTGTGCAAAGTGCTGCTCCAGGCCCACCATGGACAGCCCCCCCCTCCCCACAACTCAGACATGATCTTCAGAGCCCTTCCAAAAGTTGTAGCTGAACTATGAATAGAAATATTCAATAAACAATATTTAGTTAATTTAATCTGAATTAAATTTAGACTGAACTAAAGCAAATTTAGCTTTCATCTTGAACACATCAACGACTTCTGATGCTGAACAGTGCCCAACAGAAATGCACAAACTATGGGGTTTTTTTTTCTTTTTCTTCTTTTCCTGCTGTATGCGCTACATGAAGTTATGGGGAAAAGAATCTCCTATAAGCTCTTTGTGGTTTCTTGACTGTGTCAACTTTGCCCAACATACTGTTGAGATGTTCCTAAGTGGTAACAATCCTATAGACTCTCAAGAAAGCTGTGTTTAACCAAATCCCCCCCTAAAACTTTGGAATCCCTAACAGAACTCAGGAAGGATTTTTCCTTATAACTGAAGACTATATGTTTATTTTTGGATTTTTTTCTGTTAATCTTGTTCTTTTAAAAGTCAGTGTTCCACAGGGCTTGAAAGCACAAATATCAACATGAAGCTTCTGCTGCTGGTTGAAAGTAATATGGCCAGTCCTTTTGCTTGCTTATACAGTCATATCATTAGGCATTTGCAGGCCTTTATTCTCTATTGCTTACAAAAAGGGCCTCAGTACAAAGATAGGCCCTTCCTTCCTTCCTTCCTTCCTTCCTTCCTTCCTTCCTTCCTTCCTTCCTTCCTTCCTTCCTTCCTTCCTTCCTTCCTTGTAGAGGAGAATTTTGTGCTAAATCTTACTCTTTTGGCAAGGCTGACATTCTTGGTGTTGGGCATGCACTTAAGTGCTTCTTCAGAAGTCAGCCTTGCTGAAGAGAAACAATGACAGCAAGAACAAAGTAGGTCTTTGAATGTTGATTGAATGGAAGGCAAATTAGAGAGAGGCTTATGTTTCCTTTTCCCAGATGTTTGCCTCTGCATGGCACTTATTACTCCACTCTGCTGTTTTGTTTTATTCCTTTCATCCTTATTTTCCTCCAGAAAGCAAACGAAGAAGAAATCACTCGAGATGTAATTGCTTCTTGCTGTTCTCTCCTGGTTCTATTACAGGAACAGTAGGGAGAATTCAGTTTATTATGTATGTTCTGTTCATAACCTTAGCAAACTCTACACACACACCCTCAACCTGGGACCTTTGCAATCAGACACCCACTGTTTTTATTGATGGTAGATATGCTGATTCAAAAAGCAAGACAAAACAAAAGCCACCAAAAAGAGCATACCACCCAAATAAAAGAAATGGATTTTGTTACATCACTCTGCCTTCTATAAATAGCAACAGTGAACTGACTGTGGAAATGTACTCACAGGTACTAAGGGATCCATATACTAAGGTAAATATGTTGCCATTTAAACAACAAAGTTGGGTGTTTGCATCAGTACAGTGCCAATTATGGGTAGAGAGACTGAGTCAAATAATGAATTTTTCTGATTGCTACCACATAAATGTATATATTATTTGCCTCTTGTTCATCATGTTTGGTGTTTGCAATAACCACACTTTTGATAGATTGGGTACAATCAGGTTTCTTGTCCAAAACAGGTGCTCTAGTTCATTTTAAAACCCTCTGATTCTAGATCTGCAATATAATTCTGCAACAAGAAAATAGGATTTACCAGGTATAAGTTATTCTGTTGTTTTTTTTTTAATATACTATGATAAATGTATTCTAGAGGCTAAGTTCTCCCATCCTCTATTAATATAAAGGGCCAAAGAATTATACTGGCTGGTGACAATTTCATTTAGCATGAACTCTACTTCTTGAGGTTGTTGGAACTGGAAGAATAAGAAACAGAAAATTACTTTTAAACACCTTGACAGACACAGACACTAATGATCCATTGGAATCTACACCTAGTACCATATTTGATAGTGGGGTCCCTCTCTCCTACTTTCCAGCTGACAAATAGCTCACCCCATTACAAGATGTTCTTTTTGAAAGCCAACCCCATCGAATTAGGGGCTGACTCCAAGAGAAGCTACTGATACATCAGGGACGGGTAAGTTTCACTTAGATGCAGAAGAACGGATCATCTTTTCCATCCCATGCACATGTGTAACAACATCCTCCTCTCATGCTTGGCATTGCACTTTTGCAGGCTATGAGGATAAAGTGGGATTGTGGACAAACATGGGAACACATGTATGACCTTCAAGCTGAAATGGCATCATAGATTGAACTGTGAGGAAAACACATCCTTAAACTGTATAGGCTATTTGGGAGCTGGGGATAAAGCCCTTTTACCTCAGGTGACTGGGGAAATGATGAAACTGTGCACTAATAAACTTTAAACACACACACACACACACACACACACACACAAAGGGAAAAGTAGGACACTCAAGGAAAAGGGAAAAAAAGTAATTACAACAACTACAAAAACATTAACAGATTCATTTCTATTGGGTTTCAAATAAGCAAGCTTATATTTATAAGGCAAGAGTTATAGCCATTGTACTATTATAGCATTCAAGGTGAGGTGGCTTTAAAAAACATTAGAAAGAAACAGGGCAGTAAGAAAGGATTTTGTAGTCTGTAGTACAAAATTGTTTGTAATGCCTGCATGTAGATGCATTTGATGCTTTAGCCCTGTATATATAAATTTAACCTTCCTTGGTATAGATATATTTTATGCATATTTACTTATTTATTATTTCTTAACAAGATTTATAAGGCCGTCCAACTCAGACAGTGTGACTCTCTCGGTAGTGTACAGAAAAAACAAAACAAAACAAATAATAAACCAGAAAAAAACCCTTCACCATATAACATTAAGCAAATACAATACATAAACACAAAATACAAAATGGCAACCAAGCAACGTAATAGAACAACCAAAAAGGGGACTCTGGTTCAACCAGTCCTGTAATATCTGGGGGAAGAACCAGGTCTTAACAACTTTCCTAAAGGTGAGCAGAGTTGGGCCCTGTCATGTGTGTGTGGGTGTGTGTGTGTGTGTGAGAGAGAGAGAGAGAGAGAGAGAGAGTCTCCAAGCAGGATTTTCTGAAGCTGCTCAGAGTCAACTTGGCAGGAACAGCTTAAACAATATGTTATATACAGTATATGCCCTTAAATACCATTGATTTCATTGATAGTTAAACAACTTAATGATGTACTGAAACCTAGCTATCTAGAAAAGGAGCTCCAATTTATCATGCGATGTATGGGCCAAATGTAACTAAAGGTTCCTCAGTGGCTTCTAATTTTACTACCCCTTTTACAATCAATATGTAACCATCCCTTTATCTTCTATTTTTCCTCAATGAATCTTTAATTTTCCAAGGAAGTGTGTAGATGAGAGCCCGTGGGTACCAAAGAGTGGCTTTTAAGCTCGCATTGTGGTTTTGAGCAATATATCATCAGGGCAATGATGCTGGGATGATGTATTACACTAATACATCATAAGAGGACTATCGCTCTTGTGATGTATTAGTATAATACACGATCAGAACACTATCGTTGATGTATTACTCCAAAGAATAATTTTTAACCTTAAAATAAAAAGAGCATCTTTACCTGCATTTGGCAACTTCACCACAGTTATACCGAAAAGTGTAGACAGTAGTGATAATAACAACAGATAATAAAATATTAGTCTTCTAAGGAAATTTGGAAAAAACAAACTTCATTAATTGTGCCCCAACCGATATGTATTTATATTCCAATGAGCAAATTGCCTTCATAAGCTTACTTTAGCTCAGCTGGAACAGACATTAGATAATTCTGGATTTTACTGCTATATATAGGTAGTCCCTGGGTTAAGAATGCCTGGGTTACAGATGACCCATAGTTAAGAATGGAGCCTATTGTAGCAAAATTCGAGTCAAATACACAATGGTTCGAATTCATTACACAGTACTATTTATACAGTATTATACAAAAATACTGTTCCAGCTTACGTATACATTTGACTTAAGGACAGACCTTGAGAATGGAACTCGTTCTTTAACTGGGGAGCAAACTCAGGGAGGCAGTGAAAGATAGGAAGGCCTGGCGCAATATGGTTCATGGGGTCACGAAGAGTCGGACACGACTTAACGACTAAACAACAACAACCTGTAATGGAGCCTAATGCAAAGGTTTTGCCTGGAAAATACCTAAAAAAACTATAGCCTCCAGCCAGAGGAACAGCTGGGAAATAATATTTGGAAATTTGGGGTGTGTTAATTTCAAATGCAAATAACACCACGTTCTGTTTTTCTGGTTTGCAAACTGGTGGCAGGTATGGTGAATCATCCAGCCAAGAACAAGGAGAAAGATATACTCTGACATAGAAATGCCACTTGTCTGAGATGGGGTAGTGGGCAAATCAGGTCTGATTCAATCTGAATACTCCCATCCATTCAGTAAACTGATCCACTTCAGATCAAAATGATCAATTCAGATCAAAGGAAAAACCTGGTTCAATCTGGACCATTGAGCACACATATATGTGCATAGAAAAGGTCCAAACGATCCAAGTCAATTTAATAGTCTGAGTTGTTTGAATTAATTTGGAGCATCCAATATTTTTTACTACTTAATAGCAATTCAGGTTCACACTTTGGAAGGGTTTCTGAACTTTACTTTGCCCCCAAATACATAGGTGGCAGCTGAAGCCAAAATTTTATTTTCCCACTTTTAACTTCTTGTATATTTAAGTTGCAAGATTTCTTGCCCCAAGAGTCTTGATTAGTAGCTTCTTCTACACTATTTTGCTTTGGGGCAACAGCCTTTTTGTATATGCAGATATTTATTTTATCTAAGGGTGAGGCTTGATTCAGTATCTTTTATCTCTTTTGCATATTTCAATTTTTTACAAGCTTTCTCAATGTATTTTGTAATTAGTTTTAATCATTGTTACTGCTGTAGTATACCACTTTTTGTGTGTCTTGCATCTGTGCTTGTGTTTTATGTGCTTGTATATATTTTTGTGTGTGGATTTTAATAGAAAGGATTCATTTTCTACATGGGGGTTAATGGATACACATCTTATACATGTGCACATATAGACACAGACACAGGAGTTCATACTAGACTTTTCATACCTTTATCTAGCTAGATTACACAAAACTGTGATTGGGTCATTTGTGATCCAGTGTATTGTGGGAAACCCCGACATTATTTTAGCATTTTATATGAACCAGGCCATAATATTAAGCCATGCTATGGTTCATATTATGGAACACAACACAACATGTTATGTGATTGTGTTTTCTAACCAGGCTTTATGTTTTAATGTCATGTGAACCAGCCTGTGAGTCGTAGGACTTCCAACACATTCAAAAGGAGCACTTCCAATGGCAAAGACAGGAATAAGTAATGTTTCTCCTTGAAACATAAAGTGTTTGTATCCTCTGGAAGACTTGGAGTGGCTGCTTCAAGAGCAAGGGGCACATGCAGACAACTGGGGTAAGCCTTGAAAGCAGCTGTGCTAAACGTTAGGAGAACTCAACCCTTTCAATGCTTCAAGGAAGTGTACTTTGCATGCACCAATGAATTTTGCAAAGTGCTTCTTCAGTTGCTTTGCACAGCCCTAGTAAGCAGAACTTCCTTTCCCCCAATATGCATTTCACTGTGGGTTCTTGTCATAGTGCCATTATGGTTAAACTCACATTTTCTTGTATTTCACTCCCATATTCTCTACCAGGTGCCTTCTAGAACATCTGGGCACCCAGCTGGGGAAAGAGTTCCATTCAGATATCTCTGAGAGTGTACTATAGGGCCCTTTGCTGGAGACCTTTCCAGGCAGTGATGGGTTGCCATGACTGATTGACTGATATAATGTGCCATTAAATCTGTGTCGACTTTTAGAGACTACATAGGTAGATTTTTCTCCACCATAATCATGCCATTAGTTGTTGGATTTTTTTTCTTGTTTATTAGCAATCAGTTAATAATTTTTTGTACATTGTATGATCTATATTCTTTGAGGAAATTATAATTGTATATAATATGTTGTTATAAGCCACTGTGCATTTTGAAGATTTGACAGCATACAACAACATAATTAATAATAATAATGGATTCATCCTCTTGTTTGTCTCCATCAGCTTTCTGTTCTGTGTCAAATGTGGTAGATAAATGTTGGGGAGGAGGTGCATCCCTTACTTGTAAACATCCAGAGTGGGAAATTACTGGATTAGGTGAACCTTGGCTTAGTTTGATATGTGTAGAGTCCCTTTGAAGTCCAAAATGAGAAATGTTGTTTGAGTAGACTACTGTACACTGTTCTCAGTTAAATGAGTTTATGAACATCTAGTTTGGAAAATAGTTATCAATTTAACTTGACAGCTGTGTGATATTCTGTCATTTCAATGGCAACTGAAATACAGAGTGACAACTCGTAACTCCACAGTACCTTTCAGCATTATCTCAAAATCCCCCATCACCATGGAGTTTCTCTGCCTTCCATGCATTTCAGAACATAGATTAGTTTTATTTACTTAAGTCTCTGGGCTGTTGTTTAGTTATTTACATCAAAGATGTTTCTCTAGATTAAGATGGCAAAGCAAAATGATCTTTACCAAAGGGGTCATTAAAAAAAATAACACCACAAGGAAGAATTTGAGAATATTACAAAAGGATCTGTTGCATTTAAAGCTTCTGGCTAACCTTGAGTTTGATTTCATGTTTTAGCATGTTCATGTCCATGTACTTCCGAGAAAGGCAGGCGATTTTGACAGAAACGACAACATCTATGATGAGGTAAGTCTGAGCTAAAGTGCTCAATCTTTTAATCTGATTATTTAGTTTTAGCACATGCACAGAAACAAACCATTCACTAACCTTCTGGAACCTATACTATTCATGTCAATTTGCCACTGCTTATAATCTGAAACAGTGACTGCTGTTTCGAATAATGGGTTCATGAAAGCATTAATCCAATTTTGTTAGATAATGTAACAGAATTAAGATAAATATTACACACTTTATCTTAGCAACTGTCATTCCAGTACTGTTTCACACTTCAGGGCCGATCCATCTGGTACAAGGATGGTAACTTTTTAATAATGATCTCATTAAATTTGTAGCATGCTCTGGAATGGCCAAAAATGGATGCCAGTTTGTTTCTTGGAAGGAATGCTCCATGAAACACCTCACAGTCACATTTCCTGACCTGATGACCTTCTATCATAGCTATTCCTTATCTGTCTGTTGATGACAACTGTATTCGTAATGGGATCAGAACCTGCAGAGTGTCACAGCTATTAGGCATTAGAAGTGGCAGGTATTGGAGTTATAGTGACATTATTTTTACTGTTCTTCCAGAACTTCTTAGCATCTATCCACAGCTGGGGGAGAGAGTTATATACTGGATGCCATTCAGACTGTCATAGCTCTTCAACAGACTTGTATCATAAAGTGGAGGACACTGGTCCTTCTCCTATGTTAAACTAAGAGTCAGCAGTCAGTACAGTGAAATAAGAAGGTGTGGTAACCTCAGCTAACAAAACTTCTTGGACCAGTCTCGCTGCACCTCAAACTATCTTTATAGCTCCTGGTCTAGTATTTGAAAGAATAAAGGGAGTTCACCCATCAGATCAACACTGGCCTGCTGAAATCTACCCAGATGGTGGAGAACAATAAAATTATGGATTGCTGTGATTTAGCAGCCAAACTGGCATCAAAGAGGGCCCAGTGCAAATCTTCAGTGTAACACAATTAGTATTGCTGAGCCTTTCTGTCTTATGCATGGAAGAAAAGCTCAACCCTTCTTAGGGATGAATTATTCAGTGTAAAACTTTTAAACTGACAATGATATTCAGCAGGCAATGTCCTCTTCTTTCCCTCTGACATTCAGAGACACAGCAAGAAAATCACTTAGGGAAAGATATTTTGACTTAGCAATCTCATTCAGCGCATTATGCTAAATCATTTTGGCGGCACAGGAATACCTATTAAGAATCATTTTCAATTTTGGAAAGGATGGAGGAAGTGCCTCAGCATAAGAGTTAGCAGCTTTTGGGTTTCCATTTTAGTCAAGCTGAACTGGCGAACAAAAGTACATTCATAACTTGATTCCCAAACACTGTGCAAAAAAGCCTGACTGAATTTTGACTGTCACACCTGCTCTTCTTAAGCCAACCCTCTTTAGAAACAGGAATGAGGAGGATAAAAAACAGGTAAGCAAATTCTGCCTTTTTAATCTCCAAAGAGTTTCTTAAAAATGAATTTCCAGTTACTAGTGAATGAATATTTGCTTTCATCAACCAATCATTTTGTTAAACCATCAGTGCTATAGCTATGGAACCATTTCTGAAGAGACTTAAAAGATATCCTACAAAATGTTCCCTAAGTCATTTCTACAGAATGTTCTCTCAAGTAATGTTGTGCAACAGGTACTGCTTTCTGGGAAATATAGCCCTCATCCATACATCAAGGATTCTGAAGGAAATTTTCAGAAACCTGGAAGCAAAAATAAATTAGGGCTACCATATCTGGGTTGTAAAAATCTGAAAGACTACTAGATGTCAGAAGAGTTGTCTTTTCACTCTGTTGCCACCAAGTGGGGGTCTCAATTGTTGAAGCCCAAATCTGGTAGCATTAAATATATTTCCTCATTAAATGCCCTAGAAAGGTTCTATCCTCCATATCCAACTGGTGTGTCTTGAAGTCTATTAGGCATTGTTCTATCCACTCAAAAGTCTACTGCTTTAATTCAAGATCACAATATCCAAGGAGGAGGCAGATGCATCAGAGGTTCCAATCCTGTCTCCTCCTCATTGGGTTACTCATTGGATGGCCTTATGAGCTAAGATGTTGGAGGGGCAATATTCTGGAGAAGTTAAGCATTCCAGCACTCTCACTGTCAGTGAGATGCTGTCAGGGAGGTTGGGGCAGCTTCATTCTTCCATATTGTTCAGGTAGGGAGTGAACTCACCTTTCCCAGTGTTGCAGAGAAAATTGTCAAGAGCTTTAGCGGTGGTAGGTTTGTTTGTTTCTTTTGCTTTTTGGCAAAAAGCCTGCTAGCTATTTGCTTTCAAGATCTAGCTTTGTAATATACTGACCCCTTTGATCACTGCTCTCCAACCTGGTCATGCAACACTTTTTAAAATAAAAACACCATTGATGGTGCTCCAGCCATTTAGTGTTATAACCCTTTCTGGTTTCCCTCTCTGCCAACAATCCTCCTTATTTTTTAAAGTCAGTAGCTATGCCTCAGCTCTTCTTGAGCTCTTCTGACATACTGCCTCTACATCCTTCAAAACAGTCCTGGAAGAAGAGGAAATGAATTCATAATGAATAAAGTAAATAATGAGAGGGCTGGCAGAAGTTCAGGTTAGATTTGCCTCCTTTGACCTACATAAAATCCCTCAAAAAATACATCTGAAAATAATAGTCTCAGCCTTGATATTTGCCCATACTTTATTCTCTTATACATTCTGTAACACTAAATGCAAAAAAATGAGAGAAATACTTACCTGTCCAGTTCCAAGTATTACATTTAATCAGACTGTTCCAAAGTTCTAAATGTATTGTTTTCGAATGGTTGTGTATAAATTAGCTGACTTGACTGAGGTCTTCGCAGGTCTCTTATAATGGTCCCAAGATTTAGTCTTTCTTGTTAATCTTTCTCTGAAAACCTTTCTTTCTTTTTCTTATTTAAAAAAAAACAACCAAATTCAATTACAGACTAATTAGTTTGTTCAAAAGTGTTATATAGAGATCACCTTAAAAACCAAAGTTATATTTAGAAATCTACTTCTAAGGGAATAAACATATCCACAAAGATTACTTGCGCTGAAGCTAAATAAATGTTTTCCAAATGTATATAAGTTCTTATCTCATTTCACAATACTTTTGGGGTGTACCCACCACTTTGGAATTTTATTCATTTGATTAGTTTAATCATCTCCATAATGTTGATTCAGTTTCTAATTGAATTTTAGGAATTTTTTTACCTTACTATAATTTCTATTTTCTTATCATCTGGTCTTAGATCTTCCTATCCTAACATGTTACCATCATTCCTTTCCAGTGTCTATGGATTATCTAAGCAATTTCCAATAATAATTCACATGTTTGTGTAGCCATGCTTCCTATACAGGAATATTGCTGCACAAAAACCTTGTTAAATTTTCACTTCCTCTATTTTCTCAACCATGCATCACTGTTACCAGGGCACAGATATACATATTCATACAACTTCCCCTTCTGCAGGTAGTTTGAAGAGAAGCAAAATCCTTAGATCAGAAAAGGGATTCAAAATCTGATCTGTTTTCCAGCTTATTCTCAAATTATGCATTCTGCCTGAAAGTGAAAATGGAATCAGCTGTAAACATGTTTTTGATGGGATTCTTTGTGAGTTCTTCCCAGGCCTAAACTGTAAATATGGTGAGATTATCTTTACAGGCAGTGTTTTCCCTCTGCCGTAATAGATAAAGTACTGGGAGCTTCATATCCTGCCTCATTGGAAGATACTGGTGGTGTAGCTGTATCAACAAAGTTTTAATACTTTGCTTGAAATTGGTTATTGATGTCACTTTTAGAGGGAGTATCCATCAGCTTCTCCATGGCCATGAATATGGACAGCCTTATTAGCAGCATCATAACAATAAGATTGGTAGCGTCATATCTCATCCGTCTTTATTTCCATCCAGATGCTGTCATTCTACGAGGGAATCTATGGCTCCTGGATCTGAGCTTCCAAAATCTAGTTGACAATTAGCAGCAAAGACATACAGGGAATCCTAACCTTTTGCTGCATCCAGTGGTTGTCCTTATGCTTGTAGCCAAGATTGGTTAACTTGATTATTTGGATTACATGTTTTCAGTGTATTATTAAGGTCTTTAAAGCCTGCAACAGTTTGGGACTGTGTGATGTTAAATATTAGTGTAATATTGATCCTTGTACCCCAGATATAGTAGCCTCAAGAAAGTAGAACAGGCAAAGGAACTCATATAACAAGAGAAATGGTTGTGACTGGGGTAGGCTGCACCACAGTTAAACTGTAGAAAAGAAGTTAGGACTTGTTTGAAAAAGAGCCAGAAGGGATGGCCGTTGAAAGTTGAGTAGGAACGGAAAGAAATGGTTTTTCTCTTTCTGTCTGAGGCTGGGAAAAAAGTTTCAGTGTCATAGCATCCTCTACTGATGAAGAAAAATATTGCAGCTTTTTAAAGGAAGAATTTTCCTATGACTCCATTTGGTAATAGTAAAAATAATGAAATAAAATGTGTCAGGAAAATAAAATAGGGAAAAATAAAAAATGGTCCCACTTGCTTTAGGCCAGCTAACAGATGTTGTACATCCCTTGTTTATGAAGATCGATTACTGTAATAAAGGATTTGGTCACAAAGATCCTTGTGAAAAGAGTGACAGAAGAAATCTGGTGTTCTTCTGGAATTTTCCATCTGCATTTTCTACAAGGTTTCTGGAGGTAGAGGTTCTTCAGAGGTCCCATAGAAAAATCCATGAGAAGTTCTCCATAAGCATCAAATTCCCAGTTCTTTTTAACTTCTCGAGATGTTCTGGGCAGTATAGCCATCAACAAAAGTGGTCCTTGGCCATGACACCCATTTCAACTGGGGCAGTTTCTGTTGATTTTAATAGCTAAAGTAGGAAGCCCATGCTGACTGTATACAATAATGAGTTTAAAAAGAACTTTGAGATAGAAGACCTGTCTCTTCCAGTTAATGTTAGCACTATGTTTGGTTTTTCTCTTCTATTTCCCAAGAAAAAAAGGGAAAGAAAATGTCAGGGAATGGATAACTCACAAGTTTCCTTCTGCAGGCAAAGCCTGGCCCTCTTGATTTTGCTAAAAGCCAAAGGAGTAAATAACTTGGGAGCTCAGATCTTGTGCCATTAGTAAGTGCTGCTGGAATTGAGAGGGTGAGATAATTGTGAGAGAGTGGCTATAAAGAAGCTTATCATAGGAAATTAAAATGAATCAGCTATATAAGTCACAGCTGTTTCTAAATTGCCACTGTGTGCGTGTGTGTGTGTGTGTTTTACAAAAGACTCCCTGCCTATTATTTTTCTGTTAAACTAATTATTTTGTATTGATTTTTTTCTGAGAGAAAAATTGCAAGCATGACCTGGAATCCAGTATGCTTTGCTTTGCTCTCCTGTAACTTTGAGAAGATGAAACTACCATGATACTCTTAGTATGGGCAAAGGCCAGAAGAAGAGAAAAGGGAAAAGGTTGACGATTTCTAAAGTCCACATAATGTTCGTTCTAAATCTATGACTGCCCTCCTGATAGCAATAAAAGTCAGTTCTATATTGAGAAAAAGAGGAAGCACAGTCTGTTTTTAATCCAGTTAGGGACTGCTATTTTCTCCCCACCTAGCAGGAGAAGCTCTATTCATCATTGCGTCTCTGTGCCAGGAGAAGGTACGCTGTACTTTTTTTACTGGTATACAGTAAATAAGATGCTGGGGCCCTACAAGCAGAAAGAGAGGTGTCTGTCTATTTCCCCCCAGAGTTTACTGCTAAAAATGGGTATTGTTCTATCTAGCATTCTGGAGTTGAGGTGTTATTATCCTGGATCTTAATCTTGGGTCTTGGGTCTTAACTTCATGCATGTTTGTGCCGTTTCAGTACTACCCATTTATATGACTGAATATAGAAGAAGATGATAAAGTTTGTTATTTAGTCTGCTTATGGTTCTTTGGCAGCAAGGTATGTCCTATTTTGCAAAGCTGGAAAAAGTTGGCCTTTCATCTGGATGGGAGTTACATGTGAGTGCTACCTGCTGTGAATTATTCACACAAAAAAGCAAGGTATTGGACCAAGACTGGGGAGGCCCAGGTTGAAGTCCACCTTCTATTGCACATGGTTGTGATAGAGAAAAATTGGAGAGAGGAACAGAGTGCTGTGTACCCCACCTTCAGTTCCTGGGGGATGTAAATCTAAATTAACACCATAATCATAAACATATTCTGTGGCTCAGTTTGTCTTCTGAATTTGGTGTACAGCTATGCGAGTGCCAGATTTGTGCATCAGACAGCCTGGATCCCTGCCCATTTGAGCATATGGCCAGAGTTATTTCTCACTTGTCCCTGTCCACTACAGACAAGGACAATGACAGGATCAGCATCAGTGCCAACTCTTCCTTGATGATTCAAATAGCACACGAAGCTATTGGTACAGGGCATTCCATGCTGTCATTCCTTGAGGATAAACTAAGGTACCCTGTAGGGTACTTTGACTGTCTAAAACATATTTAGCCCCCATCTTAAGAAACAATCCTATGTCTACATTGTGGGGGTTGTTTTGCCTATATTGAAATGAAATGCTACTCACAACTTCAGGAAACACTGAATGTGCTTCAGAAGCCCAAGCTAACTGTATCTCAAGAAGCCATTTTTGATTTTTCGAGAGAAGCCCTTGAGTGCCAGAACAATCTCAAGCGCAGGCAAGGTAAAGGAGGCCTCTGAGACCCAGCCAGCATTAATCCTTTTATCAGCAATTTGTCTTTGGTCAGTTGTGGCTCCTTATAGCTAACTCCTTTGCCAATGACTTGCCATCGAGGACATGCAAACTGCAAACACCTGTCAAGTCAAACTAAGTCAACCCAAAGCCTGCAGCAGGGACCAATAACTCTTTTGCAGGGGTACTTTGTCTTTGTTAAGAGTAAAGACTACATGTAACCAATCACTTAAGAGCCAACACTTTACATGTTTGACTGGGAAAGCCTTGTCAAAAGCCGCCTCTGAGCCTGGCTGGGAAGTGAAAGCCAAAGCCTTTGAAGAAAACAGCATAGCGGCAAAAATGGAGGGGGGGGGGGGCGAGACAAAGACTGATGGAAATACAAAGAGACAGATGGGCTGGAGGGCAATTAGATGGCATGATGATATGTAAAATGGCAAACCAGCTCTACCTTGGCAACAAACCTGAGGTGTAAAGGGCAGGAGAGGAACGGGCAAGCATGTAGATGCTTAAACAGAGCCAAGCATCCTTTGCTCGCTGCTCCTGCCATTAAGGAACAGGCACATTTTCAGGATGGACTGTGGCTATCAAAAAACAAATACCCAAAAGGACAGCCAGTCATGTTTCATCATCTTTATTATTATTACTATTATTATTTTGAATGCATTAGCATGATGACCTCACCGAAGACAGTGAAAATAAGGGAAAGGGATGGCAGTAAAAGAATCATTTTCCAGAGTAATGCTGAAAAAGCTCTCAAAAGTGAAGCTGCTCTTCCATGCTCTTAACAATGTTTTGTAGCTTTGAACCAGTCTTATTTGTGACTGTCTCTCTCATGGTCCTTCTCTTTTCTCCCCTGTAGCTAGTGGATGGCTTGTTTAGGTGAGCCACCAGGAATTTTTGGGATCGGTTATTATCTTATGAGATATTGTTGGATGAAGGGAGCTAGCTCTCTCAGGGATCTTTCACTTCCATTTCTATATTTTATTTCGATTTCAAACTTGCCCCTTTCATTAGGTATGTAACTGTGTATGTGTATGCATGTATCTATGTATTTTCGTATCTCTCTCGGTGCAAATGTGTCCATATGCACAAACACACACACATATAATCAGCCTGAATCAATCCACCCCAGGATAAAGGCCTCCTCGTTGAAGATTATGGGTTATAATCTACCATGCTGCTCAGCCACAGATTGGTAGATAGATGTTTTTCAACTTTGCAGATTAGGACTGAGAGAGATTGATTTCCGGAGTCACCTGGCTGGCTTCCATGCCTAAAGGAAGACTAGAACCTGGTTCTTTCTGCTCCTAGTCTAGCGCCTTAACCACTATACCACACTGGTTCTCATCTGTCTCCTAATAAATAAATAAAAATCAGGAGATCACAACTTCCCATGAGCAATGAAATCATCTGGGAGATACCCTGATGATGTATTTCTTTGCATATCAAATTTATTCGGCACATTAATCCAGTTGAACTCTAGGCAGTTTATAGTGTGTGTGTGTGTGTGTGTGTGTATTTTAAACAAAATATACCAATAACAATTTATTCTTTATTTACTCAATTTCTCGGCTGCCCCACTCCAAACAATTACACAATTGAAAACAAGAGTACCATACAAATGAAAATATCCATAAAACAGGAACTATCTGAGAGACCACCTGTGATGGAATGGAATTATGGAGGCCAGACTCAGGGAGGGAAGCATCCTCTTTCGTCTCCTGAAGGGCGGGGAAGAGATAAGAGGATGAGGCTGGCACCTCCCTGAGGAATTCACTCTGTGTTGACTGGCTGACCCTGGGAACTAGTTTCAGTCTGGGAAAATTCTTGCTAGAGGTTGTAGCTAATAAACATTGCTGAACTAAATCTGCATGGTCTCCTGGAGTTCCTTGGGCTAGGCCTGACATCAAAATTCCTCAGGGAGGTGCCAGATATATTTGTCAGGCCCCAGGTGGCGGGCCTTTTCTGCTGTGGCACCTGCGCGGTGGAATCTTCTCCCCCCGAGGTGAGACTGGCCTTGTTCTTGTTGAGCTTCCGGAGGTCCCTTAAGACTTGGTTATGCCAGCAGGCCTGGGAACTCCAGGGGATGGGGGAATTAGTGAGGTGGCTCCCTTATTTTCAACTTCCTTTTATTCTCTGTTTTATTTTGTTTTATATATATTTTAATGTATTTTACCATTTTTAGCTTTGTTGTATGCTGCTCAGAGTCACCTGTGGTAAGATAGGTGGCTATAGAAATTGATTTAATAAATAAATTAATAAACAAGACCATCCTTCTATGTCACTAACACCTCTGCTCCATGAACTGCACTGGTTGCCAGCTGGTTACTACCTATGAAGCCCTCCATGGTGCTGGGCCTAATTATTGGAGGGAGTATCTCTCTCCTGTAATGTCTGTCCATCTGTTTCATCTGGTAGAGTTGAAACCCTTTGGTTCCCACTGATTAAACAGTGCCACCTGATGGGACCCATGAAGTGAGCCTTCTCTGTTGGGTGCCTGCCCTCTGCAATATTGTTGCATTACTGCTTGTAGGTTTATGTATTGTGATTTTGTATTCTTTTCATTAGGTTTTTGAATTATTATTTTTTTGTGAACCACCAAGAGTCACCTTGGTTAAGCTGGGCGACATATAAATGTAATAAGCAAACAAACATCCCCCCCCCCCCCCATATAGTCTCAACCCTGGTCTCATTCAGATGAGCTCTTATAACCTAATTCTTCCTCCAGGCCTTGGGCTAGGTTGGGTGGTGGCCCCTTGTGGAAATGTATATTGAAAAGGTGTTGGTTTTACAGGTAGTCCCCAGGTTAAGAACGAGTTCCGTTCCTAAGTCTGTCTTTAACTCGAATTTGTAAGTTTGAACTCGTACTTACAAACAGGCTACCTCTTACTAAGAATGGGGGACGGCATTCTCCTTCCTCAAGCTGATGAACCATGCAATGTTTTCATGAACTGCTGAAAACCACTGAAAACAAGCTGTATATTGAAAATGTTTGGCAGTTCATGAAAACATTGTGTGGTGTCAGCGGTTCATTGGCTGGAGGGAGTAGAATACTGTCCCCCATTTTTAGAAATAGGCAGCCCATTCATAGGTATGAGTTGTCCATAAGCTGGATGTTCTTAACCCAGAGACTGCCTGTACTCTTTCCAGAGGTTTCACTACCCTTTTTTTTCAATTGTTTTTAATTTTGTTTTTAATATTGTATGCCACCCACAGTCACTATGGAGCTGGGCAGCCTTACAGATTTGAGAAATAGATATTCAGTATAAAAAAAATAAACAATATATAGATATAGTAAAATAAACCTCTACCGCAGTAAGGAAAGCCATGCCAACAATCTGATCAGCAACTCTGCCAGCATATCCTTCAGTCTCTACTTGTGGACGGTGAGGCACAACCCTTACATAAAGGATGGAACTCCCATTCAGAGAGGCTAAGAATAAAGAACTAAAGAACTAGGCTGGGTGTTGCCTACAAAACTAACTTCCTTCCTTCCTTCCTTCCTTCCTTCCTTCCTTCCTTCCTTCCTTCCTTTCGCCTGGCTGGTCATTGAAGGAAACTGGGTGCTGCTTTGTATGTTCTAAGTAGAACTCACATAACATTAACTAGAGGGGAGCCTAAATTTTGGGCTGTTTGTATACACCAAGCAATGACCTAAATAATTTCCAGTCTTTTGCAGACCAGAGCTATAGTTTAGGAGCAGGGGAGAGGGGATAGAAAAGGAAAACAAGAGAGAAGGTAATTACCAAGCTAGTCTGTTAATGTTTATTTTAATCATACTGACTATCCCAGCTTGGCAGACACAGCCATTAAGTGGCAGAGGCAGGAGCAAGCCATCACAGCAAAATGGTGATGATGCTGGGAATTAGGCTCTGGAGTGCAATTGGACTTGTCAGTTTATATAGACATAAAGCTTCATTGTTTTGCACAGACACAACTGGCTTTGAAAGAGTCTATTTCCCTCCCAATATTGTAGAAATCTGCTAGGCAGTCCTTTTCCCGCTGTGGAACACCTCATGTTTATGAAGTAGCATTAGTAAGATAAGCTTCAGGCATCCCTTGACCATGCTCTGGATTTGAAGACCTCTAGGGCAAATCTCTAGGGCAAATCTTTCAGACACATCCCTTTGGAGAGATGCTGGCTTTTTGGATTCTTCAGAACCTGTGTGTATATTCCAGTGTCTTGGAAATTCATGATACTGAACTCAAGCCAGGTTTTCTCTGATGATGGCTGCCTCTCTCTGAACCTGATGGGAGCGTGACAGGTGGGGATTAATCAAGCAGTGGGCAAGTCAAAACCTAAATCAGTTGGGACTTCTGTTCTCTTTATTGCTCTTCTAATGCCTTCTTTTTCTGACATTCCCTTTTCTCTCGCACCAGTGCTTTCTAAATCTGCCCTTCCCATTCAAGAGGCAGGGGTGGTTAGTTTTCCCCAGAGGTCTGAATTGTTTGCAGAGCGCTTTTGAACTGACTGCAGATGACCCAGCCTAGTGCTGAAGGAAGATATTGTTTGAGTTTTGAGGGTCTTTCTGGCATCATCTGAAGAATTCATGAGGAACTCTACCAATTTAGCCAGGACCAACTGCTATTTGGATCCTCCTCCTCCTCCTCCTTTCTGTAATGGCTTTCATTAGAATACAAATGAATTTTATGAGTACAATGAATAGGGTAATCGACATATACATACACTGCGCCAGATTAGATCAGAATGAGGGCTTTTGAGACAGGAAGATCATCTCTGAAATCTTCCTTCTGCCACTTTTTAGTGGTACTGACTTTACTCAGCTGCTGGTACCAGAAGCTGCTACCAGTAATTTCTGACCCTTTTTTGAGCAGAGGGCAGCCTTTCCCTCCATAAAGGAGGTTGAAAAAGGGAATAGAGGAAGAAAAAGGATGATATTTTCCAGCTTGTACACATGGAGAAAGGGATTACCTTTCACTGTAGAAGAGGGTGAGGACTATGGGATCATGTAGAGCAATTGAGGGGAGGTACTTTGGGATCGGCTTTTAAAGGAAAGGAGGCACCTTAGTTGTAGCCCCAAGGACTAGATAATGTTTAGCAAGCCATATTTAGCCCTTGGACCTGAGGTTCGCCATCACTAGTTAAATGATAGAACAGGATCTCAGTATGAGTAAGCAACACTGTATGAAAATAGAGCCAATGTTACCATATAGTTAAATGCATTCGACAGTCACACTGCAAACAGGTTTCACTGAAAAGCGATCACATAGAATTCAGCATCCAATGTATAGAGTTGTCACTTTTTAATATTTTAAAGCTCTTGTTGCTAAATTTACATTTAAAACAAGTGACACTCTTTAGATTTCTGTGTTGCACTCTTATACAAATCTACTCAGATATAGCTTCCACTGAGTATCTTGGAAGATAGTGCTTGATACGGAAAATGGAGTGAATGATGCCAAGATATACATAATAGTGAAAATGTGTACTTTGGTGAAATGTTTGCTAAACAAGGGAAAAATGGATGGAGAAATGTTAAATTGTGCAAATAGTGTGTTGTGAGGTATGAGAAATGAAAATGGTTGTATATAAAATTGTGCTTCTGCTGATTTCATTATACAGAAGTGAGAGATGGTCATATCAGGAGAGATTAGTAAGTTGGTACAGTCAAGAATGAATGAATGAATGAATGAATGAATGCAGATTATTTGCAGTTTGGTAAATCTTTTAAATATCCATATTCAAAAGGTATCACCCAGGTATTTGGCAAGAGAGAGTTAGACCCCTTGTTTGATTCCATCTCTCTGTCATGCTTGCCATCTTTGATCTTCTATCTTTATCTTTTAGGTTTTATTGACTTTATTGTAATTTCTTTGATTGTTGTGAGCTACCCAGAGTCACTGAGAGTCAGGTGACAACAAAAACCGCAACAGCAACAACAACAATAATAATCAACCGTCATAATAATATAACAGAAGGCTGTTTTGCAGATGAAAAACTCAATCATTCAGTGATTAAATATTTTGCTCATGGCCAAGAAAAATTCATTTCATTTTAATTTTTAAAATATTTTTCCATTAGTAATGCAACTATTGTAACATTGTTCTGCTGAAGGATGCATCGCCCTGACATTAGTTCTGAAATCAAAAAGGTCATCCGTCAGTTCATGGTGTGGTACCATCAGATACCCAATTGTATATCACTATCCCAGGCTGTATAGGAGATGCTGTGAATATCCTGACCCAATATTTGGGGGCTGTGAGTGTCTGGTGGAGACAAACAGGTTGAAACTGAACCTGAGCAAGATAGAGTTTCTACATGTCCATTAGTTTTTCTGTTGTTTCCAGCATTGTATCTTGATGGGCTAGTGCTGTCTTTAAAACAGCAGAAGCATGACTTGGGGGTCTTTCAGAACTCATAGTTACTCTTAGATAAACAGATAAGGCCATGACTAGGTAACCTTTGGCCAGCTTCAACTGGTGTGCCAGTTGTGGGTATATTTGGAGTGTGAAGACCTTGTGAGGGTAATTCATACCCTCAACAACATTTGTCTGGACTACAGCGATGTGCTCCAAATGGGGCACTTTTGAAGATCACCAAAAAGCTTTAATTGATTCAGAGTGCAGTGGCCCAGGTGAATGAACATCCTGCCCTGGCTCCCTCCCTTTGAATGTGAGTTCAGTTCAAAGCACTGGCTTTAATTCTAACCCATACGGTACATGGCTTAACACCAAGGTACTTGCGGGACTGGCTCCTCCAAATGATCTTGACCCACCCAACACAGTAATCCAAGGAGAACCTGTTTCTCCTCCCTCCCCCCCGCCCCACTTTCACAAAGTAAGGGGGGTACAGGCTTGCAGGTATTGCTTGAAATTTGATCTGCTGACTATTCAAGCTATTCAAAACTGAGCTTTTGGGGGAAGCCTTTGATATACAAGTTGATGTAATCTGTTACCGCATTCTGTGTGCTCACTTTCCTCTATTATATTATTGTGTTTTATTGTTCATTCAGAGAATGATTGATTGTTTTGTATTGATGGATGTTGTAAACCATCAAGGATCTCCTTGATTGTGGCACAGTTAAATCCATCCATCCATCCATCCATCCATCTATCCATCCAATATTCCAAAGTGTATCACTTGGTTTTCTAACCAAAATTCAAAATGAATGCATACAAAATGTGTGTATTAAAGAAAATGCATCTAGAAATGTACATATTAGGTAAAAGTATGCAGAAAAATGCAGATATGACCCAACTCAGTAGAAAGGAATGAACAGCAATAACCTCCCTATTTCATTGCTAAATATTTTATGCCCAAGGAATGACCACCCTTCAAACCTTAGTAGGAACATTCATCAGTTTTGTTAGAAATTAATACTTCAATTTATTGGTTTATTTAGAGCTTTTATTTGCCCTACATATTATATATACCTTTAGCACTCTTTCTTTCTACTTCTCTAAAATGACAAGTCTACATGCTGTTGTTCCTGTACGGACAAATATTTCTGGAGTATCAGTGGGCTTTCTCTATTCAAGACTCTGACGTGAAGATGATTGACTAATCTGTGCCAAAGACTCATAACTTAACCTGGATAAGGAATAAGAACTGTTCAATTTGGATTATTTGGTTTGTTATTACTTTTAATCAAAAGGCAGCCTGCCTCCCCGCCTCCACCCCCATCCCCAAAGCTCAGGCTGTTGTTCTTTGCAGCACATGGTACTACGGTATCTTCTTCTTTTATACATCTCTCCAGCCCTTTTGTCTTTTTCATGTGTTTATTACTGTCACATAGTCTTAAGGAACAAATTTACTTTCTGCAGTGCTTGGAGAGCTTGGAAAAGTTGCTCATTAAAGTGATATAATTAAAGGTTAAGGAAATACTGTGCCAACTCTAGTTTTTTTCTACCAATCACCGCCTTGGAGATTGTTCAGATTCAGTTGCCCATAATTGTGTTTGTTAAAAAGAATAATACTTTGTGACTATCTTTATTTTTAATTTATTTATACATCACATTTATATAGCTGCCCATCTCACAAGGCAACTCATTATTATTCATATTATTAGTAGTAGTAATAATACAAATAATATTGTATTTATAAAAACAATGATCACATCAGCTGCATTTTAATATGCTCTTCACATTACTTTAATCATACCTGGCATATTGCATATGATCTGATCTATATGGAGATAATCCCAAAGTAGAATGTTCCTAGGAATGCATTGTAGGTGAAGTGAGGTATCTCACATGTTATGGGCGATAAGGACAAAAAATCCATTATCTCAATACTCTGAAGGTGCTCTAATTAATAAAGCTTTAATTAAAGCAGTCTCCTGTATATTTACTTTCAACCTCCACCAATTATAAACTCTAGTTTTTGTCTGCAGTTATTGCCACTGATTTAGGTCTAGGATGTTAGGCCATCACTATGCATTTATTTTTATTATTTTGCTTTGCTGAAGGACTATATATGGAAAATCACAGAGCCTCTGACATTGAGATGTCTTCTCTGATGTGAAGGATATGCCCAAAGTGACGACCTTGAGTGACCCCATATTGTGTAAGGTGTTACTGCCTTGTGATCACTTACTGCAGATCTCATCTAAATCTTGTGATATGTTCTCTCTTTGTATATTTCCTTTTGATTGTCCAGAAGTGCTTGGCATAAGATAGCAAGGCCACGTTTGAAATGGATTGTCCAGCAACCAGTCTTTGGACCATTAACTCCAAAACTACCTGAAATGTCTGTTCTTGACAGAGAGCCAATCTTGGTTCCATAGGGCAAAAGCACAGACTGTTGGACATGCCAGAGAATTTTGTTGGGCCATTACATGTGAATATGAGTATATTGATCAATAGTCTCTCTATGCAGAATGTTCCCTGTGTATAGAAGAGGTATAAGGACATGAAATAATTGAGGAATCTGTAGATAATTCCATTTTAAAGAGTTTCATGAGCTTGTACTGCTTATTTTAAGTAAAATGGGGTAGAATGTTGGAAATCAACTTTGCAGGTACTGGTTTTCTGCTTCAATAAATCTATAGGCCACTAGAACAATAGACATAAAGTTAGTTACCAAAGGGAGGCTACACTTATATATCCATTCCTTGTCTAAGAGACGTTGCACATCTCTATGTAACATGCCTAGTCATGGTTTGACTATTATTCTCAAGACTTTCATTCCATCCATCCTTCCTTTCTTTCTCAGTGCTTTCCTTTTTCTCTTCCGCTCTGACCTATACAGATTAGATAATGTACCTATCTCATTCTCTCTCCATAATAGAAGAGAGTATACTTCAGAATTTTAGCTGTAGTTAGACATACGTACCATAGGTTTTCCTATTATCATGTTATTGTGTAAATAAAGCTTATCTTATTGTTTTTTATGCAAGAATCAATCTCTAAGAATACTTTCTTACAGAAGTTATATTCATAACTTTAGGGTTTCTCTCTCCCCGCATCCTTTCCCTTATATACAGTTGGAATCAACAAAGAGTACCCAGCTGATTTAGAAAAAAAGAATCTGTGAAAATAAATGCATCATTCAATACATAACAGTGTTGTGACTGTGGTCATTTATTTACTACCCTTCCATACAGTTACGGCTCAGGAGATTCAGCTGATCAAAAACGGTTGAGTTAGAGGCAGTGGCTTGTATACACGCACAGAGAGACACACAGAGACACAGAAGTATGCCTCTCTCTCTCTCTCTCTCTCTCTCTCTCTCTTCGAAAGAATAATATAGTACATAGATACAACATGATCGGGATCCCTAATAACCTCTATCTTGTATGACAACAACATGTTGCTTTTTCTTTCTAATAGATACTGGCAGAAACTAATTCACTGAAAGAGTCACACTTGAAATTTTATCTTCCAACAGTTTTTCACAGAAAATTGAGAGGAGCTGCTTGGCAAGGCAATCAATACAGGTGTCATCAATTGCTGGAGGGCTCCAGGGTAAACATTGTGGTACAAAGGCAGGAGCTCTACAGACTCAACTTCCTGTTTGTTATAAGGACAAGCCCTCAAAGACAAGGGAAAGTTGGCACATCTTCTCTGAGATGTGATATGTAAAGCCAGCAAAGGCAGTGTGATAGATACTTACAGGAAGGCTACTCAGATAGACAGCTGGTGAAAAACATCAAAACAGTATGAACGAGCCTAAATGGAGAGATCCTGAAGGGAAATACCCCCAAGTTTTTCCTTTATTGGTGCAACTGTAAAATTATACCCCAAAAAGCAAGCAACCACACAATAGGATGAGCTCTAGTGTTGTCTCTTGAAAGGGTGGCACTGCCCCTGAAAGAACACCTCTGGAGTCCTCATAAGCTCACAGATATTACTGAATGAACAGGTGAATGCCGGGGCCAGGAGGACTTTGCCCAGCTCCAGCTGGTATACATGGGCTTGCTGTTAGAAACCACTTAGAAACTGCAGTTGGTATAAAATGCAGCAGTCCACATGCTAAATTGCACTAGACTGCATGAACATATTACACCCATGCTGCAAGTCCTACATTGAATGCCATTAGGTTTCTGGATACAATTGTGCTAGTTTTAACCTCTAATGCTCTATACTATGGCTAGGCATCAAGGTATCTGCAGGACCACCTCCTTAAACCAGAATCCAGCAATCCACTATGAGCAACTCAGGACTAGCGGTACTGCAGTCTTCCACTACTTGGAGATCAGAGGGGCAGAGGATGAAAGAAGATACTTCTCTTTTATGGTGCCCATATTATGCAATAGCTTCCCACCAGAGATCAGGTTTACTCTGTCTCAGTTTCAGATGGAGGTTTCAGAGGTTTGCCCATGGCAATTGTTTATGGGCTCCAGTTTTAAGACAATGTTAAGAATTTGTTATGATGGCATTTATTATCATTATATTCCTGTATTGTAGATGTTTTCCTCTGTAAACCATCCAGAGTTGCATGACTGTGGTAGCCTAAAAATCAAATACACAGTAAATAGTCATCTGCAGGGGGAGATGACCATAGGACGGAATCTAATGATCAGATTTCTTAGTTTTTATTTTAATCTGATAGAACCAATCATACAGAAACGGTTGCCCCATTCAGGATTTTGTTACTAAAGTGTCAAAGTGCCAATTTGCATTCTGAGAAATTGGATCAAACTGTTAAATATGCAGTCCCTCACCTCCCCATTTTTATAATTAAGTTTTTGGGTTTCTGGAAGGTGAGGAATTCCTCATGGCCACACTGTATAAGCTTAGAACTCTAGTACCCATTCAGAACTAAGGTCCATGAATTCAGTAGGTCTTATTTTTGAATATGCATTAGGGTTCCATCTTTGTTGGGAAAGTACACATTTGTTGCCTCAGTTATTGTGATGGTGACAACATGATCTAGGATGCTGTGGTTTGCATTTGATCTTGGCTTTGTTTCTTGAAAAGCTGTATGAGCCGTGACTGTAAAATGTTGGTCTCTGTATCCCTTTAGTCAACCATCCCGTTTTTCTTTTTATTTACTGCATTTCCTGGCACATAAGTAAACACATAAGCACATAAGGTAAGAGATCCTAGGAAGAAGTTGCTCACCATAATTTAAACCTCCCTGGTAACTGAATGTGACTGTTTTTTGTTTGATTTTTCCTTCTTTCTGTAGCATTTGATAAATCAGGCCTTGTTAACAGGCTGCAATCGATGAAAAAGGGACAAGAATGGAAATGAGAAGCAAGGAACTTAGTGAGATATTTTATTAGCATTATCCCCTATCAGCAATCACCCTTTCTCTTGTTCAATGGTGTATTATTTGATCATTGTACCCATGCCACACTATTAATGATCTTTTTTCTTCTGTGGCCCATGGATCATTTGCTTCTCTATGAATGTGAGGTGTTGCTAAAGAACTATATAGATTTCACATTTTAGTTTCATCTACACATTACAGCAAATGGCAGTTGATTAGGATTTTCTATAGATCATTACCAATTGTTTTCTACCTTGCAGATAGCACCATTACAAGAAATCTATCACAGCACAGAGAGCCTATCCAGCTTGTTGTTTGGGTGTGATTTATTATACTCACAGTGGAAATGTTGTTAGTGAACATTGGAGAAGCAGTGGATATATTGAGAAATTTCAATGTATCCTCATGTTCTAGCTGGTGCTGACAGTCAGTGATCCATCTATCTGACACTTACCTTGTTAACATTTTGATCAGATGGCAAATTTGTCATTTTTCATGGTAACGAGTTTGCACAAAAATTGCCAATACATGAGGAATTAAAAAAAAAAAAAGCACTGGCTCTCTTTGCTCCCTCCCCCCAATGATGTAATTGGTAATCTTTCAGGAAAGTGAAATAATTGTTTAGAAAACATATCAGCTAGAAAATGCACCAGTTTGAGGGAACTTCAATTTCTCTTCATCTGAAGATGGAATGATCTGCTTTTGCCATTACTAGACAAAATCTACACAAAATTACAAAGCGTGGTCAAACTCTTTCATGAATGGTATCTCTTCATGTAGCCATCATTTTAAGAACCAGAATGTTTTGTGGGTAAAATGGAAGTGGTTGTCACTGGTGGAAATGAAAACTTGGCCAACCTCTTGTTTACAGATTAGGTGTTACTAAATGGAATTAAATGCTATGCTCCTGGCCCCAATAGGCACATTAGGAATTGTGAATACTTGTTTTGAGTGATATGGAGTGAGGATGAGGGTTGCCAATTCACAAAATGACTGCTATGATAGATAGACTATCACAAAATAAACAAACAAGCAAATCAGGTGGAACAGGGTGCCCTGAAGTGCCAAACAAGGGGACATAGCAAGTCCATTCTGTTCATTCTTCCTCTGGTTCAGTCTGTATTCCACTCTGCTGGCATCACAACTGAATTGGCATCATTTCCAAAATCCATTTGAGAGTTGGACATGAAGTAGACACCCAGGGTTTTCCCCCCTTCTGCTACATACATTATAAAACAGTGCATGAAAAGTGTAGATGTGGGGGCAGGCAATATGATTACTGATTCTGTGGAACATTTTATGGATGCCTACTCATATTCCTGGACCCTTGTAAACATAATATATATTTAAAAATTATTAATGTAGCTGTGTGTACAATCACATGAAGATGGCTTCCTGCAGTGTTTTCTCAGTATAAATATGCATTGGTAAAACATCACACCACAAGAATCTTAATGCAGCCATTAAGGACTTCAACAGCTCCACTTGGTCAGCCTGGGGTTGAGATGTATAATTGGATATCATCAGCATATTGACGATATCTGACCCCAGACTGACAGATGACCTCATCCGGCTGGATTTCATGTAGATGTCCTAGTGGTAATGGCTGTCAACCAGTAAAATAGAACACCCCACAAAGTGGAGTGTTCCCCTTCACTTAAGGTCCTCACATAAAGGTTGGATAGCCCTTGTCCAAAACATTTTAGTGGATCCTGTACTGAGCAACGGGTAGAACTCAATGACCTCTGATGTCATTTCCAACTCTATGAATCTGTGATATACTCAGAATACAGTAGGTTCTACTTTTCTACGTTTCACTCTTTTCTTTTAAAATGTGCATTTCTATGTCCTGGTACTCCACAGTAAATTTGGCAAATATTCAGCCTCATGACTTCAGAAGGGACAAGAAAGGTTTAATTTGGAGAAAAAAAAAAAAGAAAGAAACAGTCCTATATGAGCTTATATTGTTCTTTAAGAAAGATAAGGCACTTCCTCTCTCGAGAAAAGTGTTGAAAAGGGAACAATTTCTGGTCAGGCACTGAATAATAGATACTCTTGGTGGCTGACCTTCAAGATCAACCCGGAAGTAGATAATTTCAGGTCTTAGGGGTATTTCAAAGATAAAAGTTTTTTAACTTTCACTCTGAAACTCTGGACAAAGGCTTCTTACAAAACAACACCAGCCTCCTTCACCTTCTGCTGCTGTGGGAATATCTGCTATTATCTCTGAGGAAGAGAAGATATTTTCGCTTTTGGAACAGAGGGAGAGCAAAAAAAAAAGTTACACAATGCAACATCTTGGGCAGATTTTACAGAGAAATGAAAATAATAAAAGTTGGTACTCTAGTAGCTGAAGTTTTAGATAAGAAGAGGCAAGTTGCTACTATTGTTATGCAGTGAGGAACAAAAAGGACTTAGATGTTCCTGATTCTTCATCAGAATAACTGGGTTCATCCTGGGGCTGTACATTGTCTTCATAGTGCTTTCTTGGTTAGATGAAATTCTGAGATTTTGATTCCTTGAAAGGGACAGAAATATTGAAAATAAATAGCAGAAAATAAAATGAATATTTGAAGGAACTTTTCTTCCCAAAAAACCTTTTTGATAGAAGTACCTGGCTGATCTTGACTGATCTAAAAAACTAACAGAGACAAACTTTCTCAGTACATGGATGAGAGACCACTTGGAAATTACCAGGCTGTAGAATATCTGGGAAGTAAAAGAAAAATATTGAAAAAAATCAGTGGCAGCCCGCTTCCATATTACTGCTACAAAAGCTATGTGGATGTGTCCATAAAGTCACCAGAACTCAAAACCAATTTAAAGAAGGTGTTATCTTTTTTCCTCGCAGACTGGGAATTGTCAGTATATGAAACCAATGAGGTTCAGTTATAACCTCTCATCAGACCAGGTGTTGGGTGCTCCAGATGTTTGGGGATTGCACCCAAGATGCCTATAACTATTGGTACTAACTTTGCTTTCTTTTGCCATAGTCATTTTACTTCTATTTGCAGGTCTTTGTATTTTGTGATTTTCTCCAGTTCTTTCTCTTCTATTCTGTTGTCTCCAGGGATTGCAATGTCCACTATCCAGACTTTTTTGTCTTTCTTATCAACAGTTGTTAAGTCTGGGGTGCTGTGTGGCAGGTGCTTGTCTGTTTGAATTCTAACATCCCAGAGCACTTTAGCTTCTTCATTTTCTATTACTTTGTCTGTTTTGTAGTACCAACAGTTCTTGCTTGCAGGCAAATGGTATTTCTTGCAGATATTCCAATGCACCATTGTGGCTACTTTGTCATGCCATTGTTTGTAGTCAGTCTGTGCGATCTTTTTGCAGCAGCTGACTAGGTGGTCCACTGTTTCTTCAGCTTCTTTGCAGAGGCAGCATTTGCTGTCTGTTGCTGTCTTCTCAATTCTGGCTTTATATGCATTTGTTCTTAAGGCTTGGTCTTGTGCAGCCAGAATTAGCCTCTCTGTCTCTTTCTTCAACTTTCCTGCTCTTAGCCATTGCCAGGTCTTGTTGTTTTGTGCTTTGCCTGCTAGTTTTTTTGTGTAGTGGCCATGTAATACTTTGCCTTGCCATGTCTCTTTTCTATTCTTCATTTGGTCTTTCCTATAGGCCAGTTTGGTTTCTTCGGTATTCAGTAAGCCTTCATGGTGTACTAGCTTCAGTGCATCTTCTTCACTGTCCTTCAGATATTCTTCCAATGCCCTTTTTTCTTCTTCAACTGTCTGGTGCACTTGTAATTTTCCATGCCCACCTACACTCCTTGGTAAGTAGAGTCTGTCAACGTTGCTGCATGGATGAAGGGCATGATTCATTGTCAGTATTTTTCTGGTCTTCCTATCCAGGGCTTTTAGTTCATCTTGAGTCCAGTCCACTATTCCAGCTGTATATCTAATGACTGGAATTGCCCAGGTGTTAATTGCCTTAATGGTTTTTCTGCCACTTGGATTTTAAGATATTCTTCACTCTTCTGATGTATTCACTACTAACCTACTTCTTGACATCAGTGTGCTTGATGTTGTCAGCCTGGAGGATGCCCAGGTATTTGTAGTGATCTTCTTCATCCAGATTCTTGATGTTATTTCCATTGGGCATCTTGATTCCTTCAGTTTTCACTATTTTTCCCCTGCTGATGCTAAGGTGGCACATCTGTCCAGTCCAAACTCCACTGCAATACCTTGGCTGTATATTTGGACAGTGTTGAGCAGCGCTTCCATTTCAGATGGTGTTTTTCCATACAGCTTCAGATCATCCATGTAAAGGAGGTGGAATAACCTGTCAGATGTTTTTGAAGTTTGATAGCCACGTCCTGACTTGTTCAGTATTGTTGACAGAGGAATCAATGCAATGACAAACAGTAATGATGATAGTGAGTCCCCTTGAAAGATTCCTCTCTTGATGTTAACCTCTCCTAGTCTATTGCCATTGACCTGGAACTGTCTTCCGTTATGCCATTGATCTTTGCACAAAACTTCTGATGTTTCTACTGACTCCTGTTATTTCTAGGCACTTGATTATCCAATCAGGTGGCAGGGAGTCGAATGCCTTCTTGTAATCAATCCAAGCTACAGTCAAATTAGTCTTCCTTCTCTTACAGTTTTCCAAAACCATGTTGTCAATTAGGAGCTGATCTTTTGTCTCTCTGCTGTTTGGGCAGTTTCCTTTCTGTTCATATGGAAAGAGCATGTTGTTTTCAAGTAGCTGCAGTTTGACTGCATCAGCTATCACACCAGTTAGCAATTTGAAAGTTGTGGAGTCCTTGGGGTTCTCTGAGCTTGGTTCTTTTCTTGCAAATGTTTCATTACCCGGCTAGGTAACATCTTCAGTGCTAAAATGGGATGGGGTTTACTCTCTATCTGCTGTGGCCTGCTTTGCCAGTGCTGGTGGGGGTGGGGGTTCTGTTTTGCTCTTCTGGTAGTTCATTGATTAGCGTATGTTGACTGCTTTATTGTGTGCCTGGTGGTGACCTTTGCTTATCTGGGTGATGATTGCTGGTGATTGAATGCTGGTAAGGCGATCTTCTGGTCTTTTGTCTCTTTTGAATAGTATGTAGGTGCTGTTTATCTCTATATGTCTGTTAATTGCTGCCTTGTCTGAATACCAGGCTTCCAAGAATTCTCTTGCATATTTGGATTTGGCTTGGTCTAAAATGCTGACAGTTTCCCAGTTAAAACTGTGGTTGAGTCTGTCCATGTGTTGTGTAATTAAAGAATTTTCATCATGTCTTCTGACTGCTAGTTGGTGCTCATGGATGCGTTCTGCTAGTCTTCTGCCTGTTTGTCCTATGTAGTGTTTGTTACAGTCCTTACACTGTACGTTGTAGATGACTCCTGTTTTTTCTTCTTGGGCAACTGGGTCTTTTGGTTTACTTAGAGTATTTTGGAGTGATTTTGTTGGTTTGTGTGCTACGGAGATGCCATATGGTTGTAATAATCTGTTGGTGGTTTCTGAGACGTTTCTGATGTATGGCAGTGTGATCCTTTTCATGGCTTGTGTGGGTTGTGTTGTAGTAGGTTGAGTGGTCAGGCACTTTTTGATAAAATTACGTGGGTATCCATTTTGTTGGAAGATGTTGTATAGGTGGTCTTTTTCCTTTTTCTGCTGTTCTGGGTTGCTGCAATGCGTTTGTGCTCACTTGAATAATGTTCTTACACAGCTCCTCTTGTGGGAGGTCGGGTTGTTGCTTTGGTAGTGGAGTACTTGATTGGTGTGGTTTGTCTTCCGATAAACTTGGGTTTCTAATTTCCTGTTGTTTCCTCTGCTGATGAGGATATCCAGGAAGGGTAGTGTGTTTTTGCTTTCTTCTTCTCTGGTGAATTTTATTCCTTTGAAGATGTTGTTAATGGTTTCATGTGTCTTCTCTAGTTGTAATTTCTCTAGTTTTAATTTGAAAGTAGTGTAATTTGAAAGTTGTTGGCAAGCATGAGGTGGCAGGATGCAAAGTGAAAATTATTTGTAACTTCATTTTGATTTTTACACTACATTTTAGGGATTTTTGGGTTATGTAGTCCTAACTAGTAACCAAGTAGTGAACCTCTTCTCTGGAAATGTTTTTTTAGCTAGAGGCTTTGCAGTGATAAGTCTTGGAAGCTAATATGAGTGGAAGGCTTTGTTATATCCTATATTTTGGCCTGTAGTTGCCAGGCATTGCCCCTTTTGCTGGATCTTTCATTATTAGGTAGGTTTTGCCAGATGCTAACCAATCTCCAATTTCACCTCCCAGTATGTTGTTAAACTGCTTGGCAATGAGTGGGTGCATAGCAGTCAGATGTTTCAACTAAAAACCATGCAGTTCATCTTCACCTGGTGCCGACCAATTCCTGATCTTCCTTGCCCTTTTCTCCACTATTTCTACTGGTATTACAAGTTCTTTCATTTCAGCCTCTTTTTTATTCTTATTTACCTTCTTTATCCAAGCTACATTCTTGTTTGGGTTGTCCCATATTTGCACCCAGAACTTCACTGTTTCTTCTTTGTCAGGTGTTGACTGGTTCATTGCAGTCTCTCCATTGATTGATTGGTAGAAATGTTTCTGATTCGACTGACACTGGAGATTCTACCTGTAGTGTGCAATTTGAGCTTCATAACTGATCTTTTTGGCTATGGCTGTTATTTGTTGCTTTATTATTTCCAGCGCTTCCTTAATCTTCCTTGCTTCTAGGTGATATTTCTCGATCAGGTATTCTTTGGTGTTTTTGTTCTTCAGCTTCTTTTCTTTCACCTGTTCTAGCTTGCTTGCCTCTGATTTTAGCATGCTGATCTTATTTTCCAACCTGATCTTCCATTTTGGTGGTGCAGTATTTGGCTTTTTTTCCTGTTTGTTGATTTTGTCTCCAAGGTTGTACAAGTGCTGTACATCAGTTGGTTTGTTTCTTGAAGTGAGCTGGTGCTTATATTTGATATTACAGTATTGGCATCGTTTAATACTTGTGCTAGCTGTTTCTTTGTAACAAGCTTCAATGCAGGCAACCTTATTCTGTTGTTTTTGTGCTGTTCTAGATGCTCAGTTATTCTTTGTTTCAATTCCTCCTGTTTTTTAGTTAGAGGGCTTTGTTCTTTCCAAGGAGAAGGCTCTATTGTCTGAGCTACTCCTGGCAAGGCTTTGATTTCTTTGCCCTGGGTAGACCTTTGCAGTTCTTCCAATTCTACTTCTGTGTATATTTTATTTCATGTTATAAATCAGCATTGATCTGCTAGCCTCTGTTCTGTTATTTCTGATTCTGGATGTTGTTCTTTCTGGAACTGGTGCATTCTTTTCAGATATCTCTTCTTGATGGACTTGATTGTAATAGTATTGTTTATGGGAGAGACATTCTTTGTCTGGCTCCTCTGATGAGACCTGTCCAGTATGGTTGAACCTCTGGCATAGCTTTCGTCCTCCTCGGAACACACACGCCCCACAACCACATCAAGGGTGTGTTATTGTTATTGTTATTATGATCTGGATTCCCATCCCTTTATTAGTTCCTTTATCATTAAATCAAATTGCCATTGACTACATAATTATGCTAATGTACAAGACTGGACATCCTTTTTTCCTACCAGATGTGTCAGAGTAATATAATATAATATTCTTTTTTTCTCTGGGCGGTCTCCAACTGTTTCTTTTGACCTTTCTGTTATTTTGAAAAGCGAAGACCAACCCAGCATCTGTATTCCAATCTGTGACTTCTGCAGTGGCACATTGCTTGCTGTCAGCCTAGAAGAGAAACAAAAATAGAAAAAATAAAGGTTATTTCATATATATGACGCTTGGCATTTTAGAAAGCCCCATTCATATCCCTTCAGCCTCTTGGTTACTGTACTGCGTTTGTTAAGTTGCCATGACAAAAATCTCAGCCTTGGCAACTGTGATATTTTCCTCACAGAATATATTTAGTAGTAGTACAGGAATAAAGAAGAAAGGTCATGGACCAGTCCAAGAAGCCACTTGGGGAAAAACCAAACTTCAAAACGCACTTGAAATAATACGCTAGAACTGCACAATGGTCCTATTGTCATTTTGCCACAAACTAAGTTCAGGCTGATTACAAGGGAATCCTCATCTGTCACTCAAAAACCAATGTGGCTTTAGAGACCATATTTATATCAGTCAGAAAGGAAATCCAAAAACAACCCCATGGGGTGCTAAATTAAAAATAACTTGGAAAGCTATGAATTAAAAACAATGAATGATGAGAAGAACAGCTCAAAATTACTGCTGCTTCTATTCCTATTCCTAATGCTTTTGTAATACCTACATAAAAGCCCAAGAGGAGATCATCTGGAACAGGTGGTCCACAAGAGAGATCGAAAAGTCAAGGTGGTGGGTGTGACAGTGAAACTGAACCCTTCCCTCCTTTTTTACATGTTTGTTAACCTCTCCTTCTGACCTTTCCAAAGCCCCTGCGGATGACTTGTACCAGGAGATCTGGAGCTGAATCCTATAATTATCTTAAGTGGGCTCATTTTGCATCATCACTTTGAGATGAACTTTCTCTGGCCTCCCTACTTCCTAAGGGACTGACTTCCCTGCTGACTTTCAAAAAGGCCTTAAAATGCATATTTTTGAGCAGGCATTTACAGTGCTGATTATTTTATTTCTAATTAAATTTCTGGTTTCAATTTTATTTTGGGCATAATGCTTGTTTTCTGTTTCTGTCATAAATTTCTGGGAGATTTTCAGTAGCATAAAAAGTCTGGTAATAAATAAATTGTGCTCATATTCAAACTCCTCTAAAAACAGATATTTAAAACCATAAACCACCTAAGTATTGTGATGGGAAAATAATAAAATAAAGCTGGAAATTGTCCCCCTTCTCCCCCTCCCCCCTCCTCCCCCTTGCCTTTCCTGCAATCTCTTTTCTCCACTTCCTTCTGCCATTCTTTGCTTGTGCAAAACAGAATCAGCTCCAAGCTATTGCATGTCCCAAGAATGTCCATGTTCTGCTGCCAAAAATAGCCCTCTTAACACTATCATACTGAAATAATGGGAGGGCCATCACCTGTCTGCATAAGGGTTTGCGGTGGTTCTTATCTCACAACAGAAAAACCATTTATCCCCCATTTAACACCTATCCAAACCTATCCTCGAATCAGATCCGAAGAATTTCCTGCCTCTCAACCCCAAAGCATATAAGAATCTCTGCCTTTCTATCATTCAAGGTCCCTCTTTCTTGAAAGCAGGCACCCAAGGATCATTGCAATAAACCTGGTTCTTCTCCTCAGGATTGTGCTCCTGTCTTTGGCAAAAATTCCATGACAGTATTATAATTTGGGAGGGGAGGGGAAGGGAAGGGAAGGGAAGGGAAGAGAAGTATCCATCCATGTGGCTCAAAAATGTCAAAGATGGCAGTTGTAGAAGTGGAGTTGAAACACCCTTCCTTTGTAGCGCCACAACTACCATCTTAAATTTTTGATGCTATAGGAAGGCAAGGCAAGGCAAGGCAAAAGGCAAGGGGCAAGGGGCAAGGGGCAAGAGGCGTGAGGCAAGAGGCGTGAGGCAAAAGGCAAGGCAAGGCAAGGCAAGGCAAGGCAAGGCAAGGCAAGGCAAGGCAAGGCAAGGCACAAAAGTACAGATTTATGAAAAGCTTGGATGAAGAGAAATATTTTAAAATGACATCAAAAGTTCCAGGGGGGGGAAGCGACTCAGATTGAATAAAGCAGGGTCACAACATTGCACACAAGCCCAAATGGGTGGAGCTTGCAGTGCAACACCACAATACTGTCCTTGTCAATCTGCAAGATCCTGCAGATGCTGCTGACATCAGGTGTAACAAAATAAGGAGAGGACCGTGCAACTTGTTTGAATGTCAGATCCCTGGCAAATACAATATCCTTAGGAAGACATCCCCATTAGCTCTTAGTGATGGGCAGATACATAATAATTCAATTTATGCCTCACTTGTCTGCTTATATGAGCACTCAGAATGGGCTATAACAATAAAACAATGTGTGTGTGTGTGTGTGTTGATTATGTGCAATTAAGTCATTTTTTACTCCTAGTGACCACATAGAAAGATTTTCTCCATCACGACCTATCCCTAAACTGTTCTTTCAGAACTTCCAATGGTGCACTCATTGCCACTGTAGGTGAATGTATCCACCTTGCTGCCTCTTCCTCTCTTTCCTTCCATCTTTACAAAGCATATATTTAAGAAACTCCACAGTCAGATTCCTTTTACAATGCATTCTTAGAACTGCATAGCTGAATTAGAAGAATGACACAGTGAACTTTGGTGGTGCTCATTTAGCAATATCTCATGCCTTTTATTCCTTGTCCACAGTGGGTGGCAGTCCTTAACTGACCTTGGTTGATTTTGGAAAAGCTGAAGCAGGGCTAGACCTGGTCAATACTTGGATGAGAAACCACAGGAAACCTCAGAGTTGTGTAATCAATAAACATTCTGAAGGAAGACGGGAGTGAACCCTTATGCACGGTTGCCAAGAAAACTATATGGATATGACCATGCCACTAACAGCAGCCAAGCTCCACTTGAGGGAGTCTTTATCTTTTTATTTAGACTTCACTGGATTTGGCTTCATTGCAGCTGGAAAGCTTAGCTGTAAGTGCATTAAAAGAGATATGGAACTCAACTGCAGTAGAGGAGCAGATCTAAATTCCCTTGTGCATTTAGATAGGCTACAGTCACATATTTTGGCACAGAACTTGGGAGATAATGAAAGCTGGCAGCTGCTTGCTTAAATAGGATTTCTGTTCTGTGGAAAGTCTGTAGCTTTCTCTATTGCTGATGGTGGAAAGTCACAAACAAGCAGAGATGTGAATTGCTTTCTAAGCAATGGAACCCCGTCCCCACCAGCATAGCCCTTGCTGTTCCACTTGAGATGTTAGCAGAATTAGCATAATAGGATCACAGGGGGGGAGGGGGGAAGAGTAGTCTTCTGGGGTAACACAGTTTGCTTTTTTCTTTTGCCTTCTCTAGGGGCTATGAACTCTATATAATACAAATTGAATCATTGCCCACTTCTCTGAGTGGTTGTCAAGCATCATGCTGCTAAACTGACTCCTTTTGCCAAGAATAATTCATGCTTCTCTCTACTCCTTTTATTCTTCACATAATCCTGTTGTTATAGTTGCTCTCCATGATTAAATTTTCCTTCCCTTTCCTTTCCTTTCCTTCTCTCCCTTCCTCTACCTGTTCCTCTCCCAACCTCTCCCCTCCCTTCCTTCCTTCCTTCCTTCCTTCCTTCCTTCCTTCCTTCCTTCCTTCCTTCCTTCCTTCCTTCCTTCCTTCCTTCCTTCCTTCCTTCCTTCCTTCCTTCCTTCTGAATTAATTTTGTTTTGGCTAGCACTGTTCTCAGTCATTAAATACTCTGTTTTATAAAACATTAATAATCAGCTTAGTGCTATGGTTCATGTTTCACACTACAGTCAAAGTATCTAGGCCCAAATCAATATTCAGAGATGAATCACATTAGATAAGCTTGGTCCTGTCTAACCTATCTTACAGGGTTGTTGTGAGTTTAAAAGGGGACAACCACCAATCCTGATCTCTGCCGCTTGGAAAAAGAGTAGTATAATCAATGATGTCTCCCATATTTTCAGAGTTGTTCTCTGCACTGTGTGAATGCTGGTTTAGCTTAGCCCATTGAGATGACAGACCAAAGTGTTGTTTGTGTGTTTGATGGGCTTGTGGGCATGGGTGTAATTTTGTCAAGTAAGTTCTCCATCTCTCAACTTGGAGTAAATAGATTTGTGCTGTTTCTGGGGCTACTACTGATCTTGCTGCTTTAGGGATATGAATGAGGGCTGTGAAACCTATAGAACCAGCCTGTCTCCCAACCTATCCTTATCTCCTGTTGAAGAAAAATTGGCCAGCACCATTATTGTTAAGTAAGCAAACCATGTCAACCACAACAAAGAACAAAAGAATTAGAGGTAAAGAAAACTTGGTCTGAAGGTTTTTCTAAATGGTGGCATTCTGTCTCTAACAACATGCATACTTAGCCAATCAGTAAGTATATCGAATTTGCAAATGTGCTTGAATTATGTTTGTGTAAGAGATAACAAAAGACGTTGCTTTCCCAGGTGTTGCCGTTTGCTCCTGCAGACAGAAGCTTCAGTTGATTGATTGATTGATTATGTGCCATTAAGTGCCATCAAGTGGTGTTGATTCCTAGCAATCACATAGATAGATTTTCTCCATGACAATCTGCCCCTAACCTGGTCTTTCAGATCTTCCAGTGGCACATCTCTTGCCACTGTAACTGAGTCTACCACCTTGCTGCTGGTTGTCTTCTTCCTTTCTTTCCTTCCTCCTTTCTCATAATAGATTTCTCTAGAGAGCTAGGTCTTTGCATAATGTGTCTGAAGTACGATAATTTGAGCCAGGCCCTGTGTGCCCCAAGTAAGAACTCTGGGTTGATTTGTTCAATGATCAATTTGTTTGTTTTCTTAGCTGTCCACAATATTCTCAGGAGTCTTCTGCAGCACCAAAGTTCAAAAACATCAATATCCTTCCTATCCTGCTTCTTCAAAATCTAATTTTCATTTCTATAGAGTGCCACAGGGAATACTACTGCTTGCACAGTTCTGTTTGTAAGTATTGACACATCATGGTGTCTGAATGTCTTTTCCAAAGCCTTCATGGATGCTGTACCAAATTCTACTCTGTGGCATATTTCTTTACTGTTGATGGCTGATCCTAAAAGGCAAAAAAATTTTATATCTCCATTATCAGTTCTAAGGCAAGTTGTTGTAGTTAACAGTTTGGCATTTTTTATGTTTAATTTTAGCCCCATTTTTTCACTGTGCTACTTGTAGTTTCTTTGCATTTTTAGCTATTACTGTAGTGTCATCAGCATAATGCAGATTATTGATACTTCTTCCTCCAAGTTTAAAACTGTTGTCATCTTCTTCCAATCCAGTTTCCCTTAATATATATATTCATAGGTTGAAAGAAGCTTCAATAGAGGAAGCTTTTGGATTTAATTGATGAAACACTTTCATTGGAGAAAATAATTTGTTTTCCACAATGCTCCCAACTCATTCCCAGTATCCTGCTACTTCTTCATTTCAACATTAGGAGAAACATGACTGTGGTAGCTTCCCTGCTTGCAGGAACATTAAGAGTGCAACTGAACCTCTGTGACACACATAAAAAACAGGCAAAGCTGCAATCACATCTTTGTGGTTGCCATCTTCTCTTCTTTCACTATACCCTGGAGACCCTCTGCATGCTGGCATGAAGAGGGAATCCAATTCCGATCTCCCCATACAAGTGTGGATGTCTTTCCATAAGGAAGCAGATCCCACAGTGTATAATCTCCAGGACACTTTACCTGAGAATTAGAATGGCAGCTTTCATAAAAAAGTAGAAGACAAATAAAAGGGACAATTGATAGGCTGAGCTGAATTGTTTTTCAGTGCCTTCGCTGATAAATTCCAAGGATTCAAAAATATTTTAAAAAGACAAAAAGATCCATCCATCCCCCTCAATTTTGCTTTAGAATTTAATTTCCTGTTATGTAAGAAGGAAATTCTCTTTCTTTCTCTAGTTTCAAGCTTACACATTGTTATTAATTCCATGCTAATACATGGTGTTTTGATGATTTTGTTGAAATTACCATTTTTAATCTGTAAATGAGAATGTATTTGGAAATTTAACAAGAGTCAGACAGGTGCTGTAGAAAAATAAAGGAAAGGGTTGTTGCTTTTGTAAACCTTTATCCATGAGTAATTATCTGTTATGTTAAAGTGGCTCTCCAGACTATTAAAATAATTAGGACCAACCATCTCAGCCTTGCTTTCTTCAGATGCTCTAATTGGCACGGGGTGTTAACTAATTAAACATATTTATATTGTGGGCTTGCTAAAGAAAAGGATGAAGCACTTGTAATTACTGGAATTTGGTGAAATCACATATTTTCTGCAGAGAATAAACATGTAGATTATAGCATTTGTGATGGGCTAATAGCTGGAAACAGCCATGTTAGCACAGCATATTGGCATATCAATCTAGACAAGAAAGAAATATTCTCAGTGCTGATTTGCCTGCTTGGTTAAATATTGTTTTAAATGGGATTGCTTTTTTGCTAATGGGCTAGAAATCTGGAGGTGTTCACTAATCTATCTTTGGCACTAGATTAAGGCTAGTGTAAGTCCCTGATATCTTTTACCAGTTAAAGCTGATACATCAACTTAGAACCATAGAGGCGGATTCTTCCTTCCACCTGTACACTATTTTCTGAATCACTGGTTTCCATACAACTCCAAAACATAATGGAGTGATCCCTGTGCTTTAGGTATAGCAAGCTGGTCCCCCCCGCCCCCAAATGCTTCACTCCTTTTTTGCCTAATACACCCTTTGTGTTTTTTATGGCCAAAGAGTTCTTTTTTTGTTTGTTTCATCAGTCCAAAATACTTTGTTCCAGAGCATTTTGGGCTTTTCACAGTTCTCTTTTGGATATTTTAGATCAATGTTTCTCAACCTCAACAACTTTAAGATGGGTGGACTTTAATTCCCAGAATTGAAGTGATGCTGGCTGGGGAATTTTGGGAGTTGAAGTCCACCTTCTTAAAGTCACTGAGGTTGAGAAACAATGCTTTAACTGACATTTGTGTTGAGAAAAGTTTCCCCTCTGTCAATCTTTCCAAGCAGATCATTGTTGTATAAGCAACCCTGTGCTGTGGACCCGTGGACAACTAACTACTCCAGTATTAGCTAAACTTTTGAACACACAGTCATAGTAATCCATGGGGTCTATTTTGCAGATCTGACTTGTTTAGGAGCAGTTCTAGCAGAGTTTTTCTTGGTCTTTGAGATTTTGTCCTGATTTCAATAGTTCCACAAAGCTCTCTTTTGTTAACTGTGTTTCTCACAGCTGAAATTGCTAGCTGGAACTATTTAGAGCAGTGTTTCTCAACCTTGGCAACTTGAAGACGTGTGGACTTCAATTCCCAGAATTCCTCAGCCAGACATGCTGGCTGGGGAATTCTGGGAGTTGAAATCTACACATCTTCAAGTTGCCAAGGTTGAGAAACACTGATTTAGAGACTCTTAAAATAGCTTTCTCCCACTTTGTAAAAGGAAATTATCTTTATTTTCAAATGCTCAGATAGCTATGTGGAACATCCTATGGTTCTGGAAGTGGGCAGAACAACAGTTACAAGCTGAAAGGCTAGAAGGGTCAGAGTATTTGCGGAATTGTTTTTACTCAGCTAATTGGAGGCCTAACAAGTCAATCACCTTTTTGTGTCTTATTGACAACTTTATAGTAAAAAAACAAAAAGAAGAGCACTGAATCAGCTGAAAGTTGTCCAAATTTTTGCACCAACCATAATGATTATTTTCTTATTTGGCATCTATAAACAACTGCACATAAATAGTAAACACGCCTTGGATTTTGCAGAAAGTAGTCATGTTTAAGTTCACATCATGTAGAGATTGTGTTGGCTCTTGGGCACTTAGGTATTCATTGAAGCACACAATTTGGCCCAGGGTACCCAAACCTTTACATGCAACTGTATTTATGCTTTATTTTATTTATTCTCATATTTCTCTGGAAGCTCAAGCACTGGAAGCAGTGTATACAAGAGTATTTTATCCTCAAAACAGCCACACTTTTCAATAGTGGCCTTCAAACTACTCCAGTAGAGCATATGGGTGTTTCAAGGAAGGATCTCTCTAATTCTAGTCCAAAACTTCAACCATTACACCATGTTGGTTCTCAGTTATGTCCCATGCAAGGGAGAAAATGAAAAACTCAAGGCATATTCTGAATCTCCTCCTCCCATCAACCTTTGTAATTCATTTTGAGCTTCTAGCAACTTGAAACTTTTTGTTTAGATATTATTTTATGCAAAATAACTGCTCTTTGCTACCTCTGAAAGTTCAACATCTGCTCTCTTTTTATTCTTCTACTTTATGGCAGACATTATTTTTATTTTTCATATATATATATATATATATATATATATATATATATATATGGAAAAGGCAAGCATGTAGCTAGCTACTGTGAAGATCTATGAAGTAATCAATTTAGGATTCAAACCCTTGTATCTGTTTGACATTTCAAGGTCAGCAGAGCAACTCTTGGACAGATTCAAAATCTATGAGTTTGTGCCCACAAAAGATGATAAAATAGAGCTGCATAAAAGGATGTTTTGAAACAGCTTGCTTTCATGTTAATGGCTTTTGAGGAAAAGCAGCAAAGGAACTGCTTGAAGATGGAGGGCTGGCCTACTGCATGGGGGCCTCTATTTATCTATAAGATGCTCCTGAAATAATCATAATACTAGATAGTGGTTTGGCAATGAAAAGGAGCCAGTTGAAAGTGATGAATCAATTCTGAACCTTCTCGAAGTCCATTCAAAAAGGCACTTTGAAATCATGTGATGTAAGTTGGCTACACAGGAATGTCTCACCAGAACACTGTACTGGTGGTGTTAAGATGGCTCAGATTCCGTAAGAAGCTAACCTAAATTATTTTTGGAGCTATTCCCATAAACTCACAACTGTGCACATCTATGTAATAAACACCAAATTGGGAATAAAGGAGGTAGAATGGTTTAGCCTGCCTTTTAATGGAAACTGACTTCATCTGCATTTCTTGAACTATAAAGCTAGGTAGTGTGATTCCCCCTGGCAATTGATAGGTTGATTGATTATGTGCCATCAAGTCAATATTGACTCAACAATCCAATAGAAAGAACTTCTTAAGGGTGATCTGTCCCCAATGTGGCTTTTCAGTTCTTCCAACAGTGCACCCATTGCCACTGTCATCGAGTCCATCCACCTTGCTGCTGGTCATGTATGATCATTTGAACCTGATCATATGTGCCTTGAGTGAGACCTCTGGATTGATTGATTTTGCTTTGTTTTTCATTTTTGTTTTTTGGCTATCCATGTATTCTCAGAAGTCTTCTCCAACACCAAATTTCAGAAGTGTCAATGCACTTTCTATTCTGTTTCTTCAAAATCCAACTTTTGCTTCCATAGAGTGTCACAAGGAAACCCATGGCTTGCACAATTCTGATCTTTGCAGGTATAGACACATCACGGCATCAGAATATCTTTTCCAAGGCCTTCGTGGCTGCTCTATCAAGCGCTAGTCTGGGGGGTATTTCATGATTGCTGGTTTCTTAACCGTTGACTGTTAATCCTAAAAAGCAGAAACTATTGATTACTTTGATATCTTCATCGTCAATTATGATCTTTCCTTGCTGACTATTGGACTATGAACACTTCTGCTATGCTCACAGAGTGCCCTGCTGATATCTGTGGTAATGAAAGTGGGCCAATAGCTACAGAGATAAGGATGCCACTTTGCTCTGGTTCCACCTGCTATTAACTTGTGTCTATGCACTCTGTGCCCCAAACGGATATCCCCCAAGGGAAAGTGGCCCTCAACAGAAAGTCTACCCATCCCTGTTTTAGACTTTTGGTCTAGATTCATGAAGTTGAGCAGTCTGGGGTTCATCTGTCATCTTAGCATGTTGCATGAACTAAAACAGCACATTAGACCATAATGAATAAAGAAGGCTGAACGCCGAAGAACTGATGCCTTTGAACTGTGGTGCTGGAGAAGACTCTTAAGAGTCCCCTGGACTGCTAGGAGGTCAAACCAGTCCATCTTAAAGGAAATCAACTCTGATTGCTCATTGGAAGGATTGATAATGAAGCTCAAGCTCAGATACTTTGGTCACCTAATGCGAAGAGAGGACTCTTTGGAAAAGACCCTGATGCTGGGAAAGATGGAAGGCAAAAGGAGAAGGGGACGGCAGAGGATGAGATGGTTAGATAGCATCACTGAAGCAATGAGCATGAAAGTGAGCAAACTCAGGGAGGCAGTGAAGGACAGGAAGGCCTGGCGCAATATGGTTCATGGGGTCACGAAGAGTCGGACACGACTTAACGACTGAACAACAACAACAAAATGAAGCAAACCTTGCAATTTTGTCTTAAGCCAAGTTTAGGGTTTAGCACATTGTATGATCTTAGCTTGATTGAATTTAAGCAGGCTGATAATGCAATATTTCCATGAGACGTTTTTTCCCAGAAAAATGGGTACCAGAAGAGGTATGTGTGGGTGTTTTAAGCATCTGATTTATCTCAATGCTGCTTCACAATTTCACACAATCTAAGTTACTGTAGTGACTTGGATGCTGGAAAGATGCTTAGGCAGAGTTTCCCTTCTTCCCTTGCTTATACAACGGGAACTCCTACCAATTCAATTAACATGGAGAAGTAAACTGTACACAGATGTCAGCTGCTTATTGCAGGCAGCTAGCACATTATCAGCAGGAACATTTTGTTTCCAGTTACACATTTCACAGAAAAAAATAGATATTATATAAGACACTGTAGTGCTCAAAAATACCAAATGTGTGCAAACTATTGTGGATGTGCAAAGCAGGCATAATTCATGCTGGTGCTTGGCTCTGTCCATTGGAAGCAGCATTATCTTATTCAGTGCTTGAAGCAAAGTTTTAAATGCAATGCGCCCCATCTCTTAAAGTGTCAAGCAGGGGTGGGGGCATGATCCACTGTGACCAGCCATTTGCTAGCCAATAGTTTCTGCCTATAAGCAGAGAGGAGGACAAAGTGAAGTGTCCTGGATGTTCTGATCCAATAAATAAATAAGCAAACAAACAAATAAATAAATGGCCCACCCCTTTACTTTGTGGATCTGCTTTGATGAGGAAATTCAGCAGAGCTGCCTTTGAATCAAATCTTCCCACTGGAGCAAGGAAATATGTTTTCCTTAAAGAATCCTAGATGCATATGACTGTCTAGAGCTACAGGATCATGGAACATGCTAATCTTTACATCTGCTTGTAATGCACACTCACTCTTGGTATATGAAGAATTTATAATATGGATCAGAGTTCAAGACTTTGCTCAGAGGCAGATAGCAATGTTTTAAATGAAGTTGCATGCTTTGATAGATAGGGAAACAGTAACTTTTCTGAGTCACTGCAGAAACAGGTTGAGCAAGTCAGCTGGGCTTGCAACAGAGATTATCCTTACTTCATCTGGTTAGGGCTGGGTTCACACATCCTACTAAGCCATAATATGTGTTCATGTGGATTGAGCTGAGTATCCAAGTGCACAACTTAAACCTCAAAGGCTTGGCTTCCCAAACTTTGGATGTGGGCCATAGATCCCTTTCGGAAGTTGGTGTCAAAACTGAGAGAGAGAGAGAGAGAGAGATGATAGATGATGGATGATGGATGGACGGACGGACCGACAGACAGACAGACAGACAGACATAGAATTTACAGGCATCCAACTCCAAACAACTCTGGGTAGGTTACAGTTTGCTCCAACTGTAATTTTGAACATTACAAAAGGTTCCGATCGTTAGCTACGTATGAAATAATTAATTAAATGGAAATGGAATTATATCAAATTAAGTTTTTGTCCCTACCACATCTATTTTGAGGAGTATAGCCCTCAGCACTTTTCTATTCAATGGCTAAGTGTGGCCTTCGGCCCTGAAATAGTTGCACACTCCTGTATGAAGTCAGCTAAAGTAATGTCTAAACCTTTATTTAAGGCTTTGTCTGTTGCATCCACAGACGTCCACCCGATATGACAAAACATGGTTAAACAAACCATGGTTTAGTGCAATGTGTGAATCTGGCTGTAAGTAATGTAATGATAAGTCTTTTTTGTGATGACAACCATTTTCTTTTCCCAGAGTATCTTAGAATACTCCCAGGTTAGCAAACGGCAGTGAATGGGCCACCAGCATCTTTGCTGCTGTCATCCTAGCAGAGAAGAAACACTAGAACACCCATCTGCATTCTGAATTCAGGAGACAAAATGTTCTCCATCCTCCTAAACAGCTGCCAAAATGGTTGTTTTGCCAAATGTTATTTCAGCCCTAAAGTAAACGCGTATTTTGAAGTGAATGATTTAAACTTTAATGGTTAACAAGTGCATTTCTTTCCTTCTGCCAAATTTTGAGAGGCCTGCCAGCCCTCCTGTTGATTGCTCATCAGAGGAATGTGTTCTGAGTGTGGGAGCAACTGTTAATTCCTCTGGGAAATACAGAAAAGAGCCGTGCATATGAGGGTGGAAAACTGTTGGATCTTATGTTGGGTGCGCCTAGTCAAAAGGGGGAAAAACAAAACTTCAGCCTTATCAGCAACAGCACCCCCAACTCATTAGCTACTTCTGACAATTCTTTGTTTTTTTCACTCTCCCAAATAAATGAAAATTTGAACTCATTCAGTACAGCATATGCTTAGAATCTCACAGCTTGATACATCTTTGTGTACTGGGAGTGGATACCAAAATCACTATAGCCATATGTCAGTTTTCGCTCATTTCTGAATGCTCTTTGAGTCCCACAAACATCTCCGCCCTGCCTCGATTCAGCAGAGGTGGTTGCTACAACTTGTAATCCTAAGAGGAAGGTTCTCTCCCTCCTTTTTCATTTTATGCACAGTAATAAAACTCACATTGTGGCATCAGGCATTAGGATTAGCAATGCCACGGCTTAAGGCTTTTTCAGGACTGCTAGTCAAAGCAGCTAGAATAGTTTGCAGGCAGTGCACAATTATGTTTGCTACATAGAGAGAAGGATTTATGTTTAAACACTATTAATATTGGAGGGACATTTGCAGCATAAAAGGAATTTAAGTTAAATAAAAGATTGGATTTCTCTCTCTTGTAGTACTAATCTGGCATTATTAATTGATTTTAAGGTTCTTTTTTCATGTTGATTACTCTCTGGGTGTTTGCAAAGGGAAGCATTGCTTCTTATTTTAATATTTCTCATTTTCATTTATGTTTTATTTGTTTGAAGGAAAGGAGATTAACATTTTATGGGGAAGGCAGGTTGGCATCCAGAATGCTGAGCCAAGGAGCTGTCCAAGTGACTTCATGATGACCTGGGCTTGGAGAAAGGGCTGGGCTTCTAAGCTGGGGGGGTTTGCTGGGGGGGGGGTGAGAAAAGCCAATATGGTGGCTGTGACTGCACCATTAGAGTCCTCTCACTTTTTAATGCAACACATGTAAAACAAAGGAGGGGGGCTTTGATCCCACTCAGGGCCACCCCCTTGGTTTTTTGACAATCCTCCCCACATGGATGTCTCTCCTTCTAAAGGACTATTTCATGTTGGGGTGGAACTGAGAGCACAGCACAGCACAGCTCAGCCTCTGCTTCTTTTAAAACCAGACATATCCATGTTAGAAATAGGACTTGGCCCCTTGACTTCTCGCATTAGTGGAAGTTTGCCTAAAGGGGTATAATGAGAAACACTGAAATACTTTTTTGCATTATTATTTTAATCCTATGGGCAGGCCATCTTATTTGTATGTGGCATATAACATGCAATACAGGTGATATTCACAAGAGTAAACATGGCAAGATAAGTTAATTCCTATTTATTGATTGTATCTACTCTGGTTTATATGCTGCTCCAACCTCAGGGACTTTGTGGGCTTACAACAAACTCATATGGCGTAATATATAGAAGAATAAAACAGGTAGAATAATTAGAAGCAAGTAATCCCAGTGAAATCCAGTGAAAGTCTGTGGGGGAGTATGATCTTCACTTGTCCCCAAATGCTTCCTGAAGGGCCATGTTTTATTAATGCATAGATTAGAACTGTAAGGGTAAGAAACAGTGTAATGCCCCCAATCCCTTGTGTGTCCACAGAAGAGGACTAAGCGTAATTCATTGTGACACGTGCTCAGGCATTTCTCAGTGGCCCCATATATGAAGGAGATATATGGAAATGGATGCCTTTCATATTCATTTAGCGTTCTCTGAAGACCTGATTGTAAGAAGTTGTGACCAGAATATGTACTGGGATGGAGACAGCAATGCAATCTACCATGATCCCACTTCCATGCCAATAAAGGAGGTGTTAGGGATATTAAGGAATCCAATCAAGATAAACCAAATTCACATCTGCAGTAGTTCTTGATATAAAATCTCAACCAAGTGCACGGTTCAATCCTTTGTCCTGGGTATCACAGGAATGAGAAACCAGGATGGGTTGAGAGATGGATAATTTTATGTAGATATCTACCTAAAAGATCCACCTAATAAAGGGTAAGAATGCAGCTGATATATCTTTTCAGGAACCTAGATTCATTTTTGGATGTCAGTTATTTAAAGTAATGGAAACATGGAAATTTGGGGGGAAATAGCATTCACACTGGGCTTCATTAAAAGATTATGAAGATTCCAAACAGAGTTTCTGATCTGAAGGAAAAGAAGTGATTAAACTTTAGACCCTGAAGCTAAATTAGAGCTTAACTTAATTTAAGAGATGTATGTGTTGGAAGAGAAGGGTTATGAAAGGAGTTATTTTGCCAACAGAGAAATGGATAGTGACAGCTCTCAGCTATAAAGGCATACATGTGATGTCACAGAAATATATTTGAAGTGGGGTGGGGGCGGGATTTGGTTTATTAGCAAGATGAGAATTTTGTCAAGTCTGTGCTTTGCAATATGAATGTTCATTCTTTTCTCAGTGTGCCTATGATTCCTATAAATAATAAAATGTTAATAAAGTCACATCAAAGAAGAGAAGGCTCTTTCATCTCAGTTAAATCTTCCAATAATTAATAAATGTGGTTTTCTGGAAAAGACAGAAAAGCTATGAAATACCTTTGAAGAGCACCAAGCTGTCTGTCCCTACTCTTCATTCTAAAAGGACTACAGTTAGAAATGTAGACACCCAGAGACCAATTTAATTCCCCCCACCCCAAGAAACTGCACACTTAAATGTTATGAAATACAATGTTCCCATCTACTCCAACTAATATTAAGTACAAATGATAGGCCTATGAAATAACCATAGATAATATTGTGCTAGCCTGTTCTCTGTTTTGCAGTGGTTAGAATGTTGTATCAAGATTGTGGAGGATGGAGTTGAAATACCAGTCCTGTCATAATGTTTACCGATACCTTAAAAACTCACATAATGCTAAAATGGGTGGAACATGTCAACTATATTCAGTCCTTTGAAGTAAAAGTGGGTTATTCATTAATGTAATTTAAACATATATGTTAAAGTTCCAATCAGATACCAATAACTCCCTCAGTGGCTGGTCTGGAGAAGCGTGGATGAAATTTGTTCCACCAAGAAATCTCATCCAGCTGTCATTCCAGGATTATGAAGACATCTCCCCAGAACTGATATTTCTAGCTCGGAATCTTTAAATGTAACAAAGAGAACTATTCAATTAACAAGAACAGATGCCTAGAATTTATATGAATCTAGACCAATTCAGAGTCTTCATTCTGTCAAGAACAGAAGAGTAAGCTGCTAGAATTTGTATAATCTAGACCAATTCAGAATCTTCATTCTGTCTGCCAGTAAGAGGTTGGAGAACCCAATTCTTTGGTAGCCTTTCCTTGCTTTGGGGTTTTGCTATCGAAACAAGACCCAGACAAAGCTCTGAATTCCCCCATTCATGCAAGCCAATATTCCTGATATATCAATGCATGGGGGACATGGCAGTTTGCATCTCAGTCTCAATCCATTGCATAACAAACCAGAACAAGGGCACAGCATGCCTATAGCTCATGCTGCATCTCTGCGTATTTGTCTGAACCCAGAGATGCAAAAAAGGTTTCTTGTGTGGCAGAATAGGAAATAGGATGGGGTCGCTGATTACTCTACTCATTGTGTTCATAGTGACAGTCATGTTTCCTTATACATCACTAATGTAGGACTTCATTAGTGTTCTACATTAGGCCCTATAACAGAACTGCCCAGGCTGTCCTGTTATAGGACTTGCCTAGTCAAGGAAGACCCACACCTGATACATGTGACACAAATTGGAGAGTAAATGAGCTATTATATCCTTCTTTATTTTGTTCTATTGCACAAATACGATGATAGGGGTCATAGGTTGCTAATTCCTGACTTAATAGGCTGTATAATTGGCCCTTCATGCAAACCACCTCAGAAAACCTGGAGTGGAGGGAATGAGGCAAACACACACCTTTTGAACAAAAAGTGGAAATATGCCAACATCCCAAGTTTGATCATGAATATTCACTCTGCAAAAGGTTTCATGGAATGCAGAGCCTTTGAGTTTCTTTAGGAAGAGGGTTTTTTCCCCCCAAGCTTTGATTACTGTGAAGAAGTTATTTTCTGGCTGCTATAAATTTAATAATTCATACATGGTTTGCAGAACTTGCTCAATATAATTTTTTAATTAAAAAAGCTTTGAAAGAGGTATTATCACCCTACTGGGCTGATGGTTTCTGTGGATCTGTTTTTGACTCATGTAATATTTATTAAAACACCATTAAGGTGTAAATGAGAAGCAACTATACAGGTAGGTGAGTACTGAACAGCACCTAATTGGAATCTTCCCACTGCTTCTCTCTCCCTGCCAATTCTTGAAACCCATTTATGATGTTCACACCATCAGAAGCTACTGGGAAGCTTAATTTTGTAGCCGTTAGTAAAAAATAACACCTCCATCTCCAAACAACCTTGTAAATGAAGTTCCTATCATTAGGCAACTGCTTGGCTGTTCTGTTTGTGTTTGGTTTTTTTGAGGGCGTTATTTGCACATCTTTCCCCATCTGTCAAGTTTTCTACAGTCAGGGGGAGGGGTGGCATTTGTAGCAAAATGCCAGTTCTTATGATAGAAGAGGGTTGGTGCAAGAAAGGGGCATGGAGGAGCAACCCCTGTGGGATCTCTGTCAGCATTGGCTAAGCAAGCCAGTGTTAAAAATGTATGTTGATTTATTCTTAATGGGCATGAATGATGAGCCTTCACTGCTGTAGGTAATAGTAACAGGGAAGTTTGAGAGACATCATGGGGACATGGCTGACTTTAGTGGCCTTTCTTGGAAAGACTATGGGTCCCATCAGAATGGATGTAACTTCTCTGTCACAGCACTGGCCTTCTAGAACAACGTCCCCGCAGGGTATTAAAATCCCTCATCCTGCTTTCCTTTAAATGTGCCTTGAGGATCTAGCTGTCATGGTCTCCTCCAAGTTGGAGAACTCAGATGCAGAGGAACCTGCTCCAGACAAATGCCAGCCTCAGGAATTGTGGAGCAATCAAGCACTTGAAGCTAAATCCATAAGCAATCAATTTGAAAGGTTACAGGACAAGTCAGATGACAGAGCCTCCTATTCTGAGAAGTTGCCCAGCCTGTGAAACCACCACAAACTCCAGAGGGCTGAGCAGAGGCCCTGTGCTCAGCTCCTTGAGAAACAAAAGCAGCAGCCATATCCAGTGGTCAGCTTTTACCAGATCCACCACTGCTGCTGACTCTCTGTGAATCACGTGTACTTCCTGAACCCCTGACTGGCTGACTACCCTTCCATGTCACCTAAACTCCTGGACTTTAGAAAAAACTACTATATGCTTCTCTGTGTTGATTCAGCTTTGGACTCTCTCAGGCAAGCTCTTACATCCATGTTCTGGCTGCCATTGCCAGTAAGTACATGCAGATCAAAGTAAACTAACTAAAATGAAGTTCTGTGTATGTGCTCAGTCTGTGCCCAGCCTGGAGTTGCATTTCAGGCAATTTACTTTGTTTTGCTGGCACTTATAGGCAGTATAAGTGGACAGGATGCTGGAACAGGACACAGACTCTCAGGCTTTGGGCTAGGGCTGGATCTGGGGTCCCTATGGGGGGTTAGGTGGATATATATATATATATATATATATATATATATATATATATATATATATTCAGACTACACACACCATCACATGTTTTTGTGCAATCACCCAGGCACCCCTAAAATGAAATCATAAAAATGATTCTGGAGCTAGTCTCTCCAAGATTCTGGTAATTTCTTTTTGAAAACATGCCACGTCTCATGAGAGAAAGCCAACATATTGCAGTATCTCATGCCGGATCTTATTTTTGGCTCTGGTCTACTGCATCTGGCTCCCAACAGGTTATCTCTAAAGAAAGAAAGAAGAAAGATGTTCCCAGCAGATAATATGTTTTCCCACAAAATCCTAAGGTTGATTTTGCTGTTAAATTTACCCACTTGGTGGCTTTATGCCACCTTATACCACTAACATATTGGATTGTAAATCAGCTTCAGAATCAAATGGAAGGAATGCACTGTTGGTATATGAGGAATGCAGCCTAAGAATTGTTTGATTTTTTTTTAATTAAAAGGACCCATTTCATTTTAAGATTGGTCTTTGAGGGGCATGCCCAAGTCCTTTCACTATGGGGAGGACCAAGGCATAAAAATGAGTGGAAAAAATTACTTAGTTGAAATGCAATTAGAATGAAATCAATGGATTAAAGACAGTTAATGTAAGGCAGTGGTACTCATCATTAAATTAATTGATTAAATACAGTTAACATTGTTATTCCCCAAAGCTTTTATAATTTTTGTTTTCTGTCTCATTAAAATTATAATGCAGCAATAACATTTGAGAGACTCTAGAGAGCCAGATGTAGCTTTGGGCTTCAGATTCTGTACTTCTAAACAAAAGGCAGATTTCACAATTTCAATGCAAACCATTTACATAACCCTATAGAGTTGGAAGGGCCTTCTGCTAAGCGCAGGAACTGGTAAAGGATTTTGGATAGAAGACTATCCATCTTTGGTTTGAAGACCTCCAAAGGAGGGGAACATAGCACTTCATGAAACAACCTGTTCCACTGGTTGACCACTCAGCTTGTCAAGAATCATAAACCACCCAGAGTTGTTTGGAGTTGGGCAGCCTCAAAATGGAAACCAACAAATTCCTCCTGATATCTAGCCTGAATCTGATTCCCTGTAGTTTCATCCCATGTAATTATGGCCTACTATTCAAACTTATCAAGATCTTTTTGAATCTTGTCTCCCTTCTGTAAAGTTGTAGCCCGCACCTGCAAAGGGCCCAGGAGAAAACCCTTTGGCCCTGTGCTATTAGTCTGCCACAACTTGCTTCTGACAACAGATGATGGCTCATTGCTATTCAAGCACTCACAAAAATACTACTGTGTTTGATAATCTGCTCAAGGACCCTGCCCATTATAGAAGTCAAGATGATAGATCTGTAATTTCCAGATATTTCTTCCCTTTTTGAAGATAAGGGCAATTGCTCTCTTTCTGTCTTTTGGGACCTTACCAGTTCTTTGTGAGTCCTCAGAGATTACAGTTGATGGTTCTGCAATCACCTCCACTGGTTTCATCAGTATCATTGGATGTAATTTCATTAACTTTGGAGATTTGAATTCATTTAAATTAGTTAAATGTTCTTTCCTCCTCTCCTGGACTAACCTGCTATCAGCTTCTCCCTTCCACTTAGAGGCACAGCTACGGCCAGATATGGCTTTGTTTCCCTTCTGATGGTAGACAGACGTAAAATATGAGTTAGGACATTGTGTCTTCTCACCATCACCCATTTCCATTTCCCCTGTTTCTCTTCACAAAAAGTCAGTAGTCTTTGGTCCTTTCCTTTTGCTTCTGATGTACCTGATAAATATTTGTGTGTTGCTTTTTGCTTTTTCAGTTGATTTTGTACTTTGGTCTTTATAAAACAACCCCATGTTTCTGAAAATTACCCTGTATCCTTCTTTGCTAATAAGCCCCTTGTTTCACCTCCTACACATGCCCTTTTTTCTTTTCAGCAATTTAAAAGCTTGGCTATATTGATACTGGTCTCTTCAAATGTATTCCATTTTTCCTTGTAGTAGGAATTACTTGTAACTGCTCCTTCAATATCTACTTTTGCAGTTTTTCTCATCCTTCCTGGACACTTTTCTCCTTCAGGATTCCAAGCCACTGGATAACCTACTTTCTCTCTGAGATCATCAAAATCTGCTCTTCTGAAATCCAGTGTGCAAATTTGACTCTTCTCTATTCCTCACCCTTTGATTTCATGAACTCAGGAAGCACACAGTCACTTTCTTCCAAGATTTCAGTCATCTTCACTTTGCAACCAACTCCTCCTTGTTGATAAAGATTCAGTCCAGCATAGTAGATCCTTTTGTTTCATCTTCCACCTTCTGACAAATGAAATTGTCCTCATGTGAGGGTAGGAATTTATTGAACCTCTGACTCTTGTCAAATTTAGATCTGAGGTTAGTTGAAATCTCTCCTCACTATTATATGCCTTTTAGAAAGTTTGGTCATCTGGCACAGAGAGGTCTCATTCATATCTTCTACCTGTCCAGACAATTTATAATAAACTCCCACAACAATACTACTTTTGTTTCTCTCACCTTTTATTCTTACCCAAACACTCTCAGTGGGATTTCCATGCTCCAATTTATGAAGATCTGTGCAGGCGTGCTATCTTTATGTACAGTGCATTTGAGTCTGTTCCTTCTGAACAAGTTTCAGCCTTCTAGAGCTATGTTCTAATCATGTGGGTCAACCCACCATGTTTCAGTATGCCTAGAACATATTTGTCCTGGGATTTCAAGTTTTTTGGGGGATTTCAAGTTTTTCTTGTTTGTTTCTCATGCTCTCTGCACTGGTGTGGAGTTGTTTTCCATCTTGTTTCTCCTCTCCTCTCCTTTTCTTTCTCTTGACCTTCTTCCCTAATGAAGAGTTTTGGATTGCTCAGAAGCTTCTACATTACTTTATAACCTTGGGCTTGACCTAATAATGATTTGGTTCTAAGAGCAATTTTAGCAATAAAGGTATGATTTCAATAGCACAACATGGAAAGTCTTCCATCCCCCTTCCCACAACATGCACATTAACTTCTGAAATTTTTATAAGATGCCCAACCTACTAAATATTCAGTATGCTAAATGATGAATAGGAAGCACATGTTTTGTTGTCAGTGCAGATAAAAACAGAGGTGATTGTTTATTCTTCACTTATGCCATTTGTCAGTGATAGAGAGAGAAATGTTCACTTTTTATCCTGGGGAAAATGTCATTAGTTTGTTTTCTTCCTCTCAAAGATACATGGACAGATTTTGCTTTTGAACCACAATATGTCAGACCAGAATGATTATAGATCATTTAAGCACATCCCTGCATTTTTCATTAGCCACACAGCACATGTGTCACTGAGGCTTTATGCATAAATTTCTTGATTGGATCAAACTGACTTGATTTACAAGAGATACGTGAGGGTTGGTATTTTAGATGGAGTCTTAATTAAAAAAAAAACCCTGTAAGTTATAGGCATATTTTTAGTCAATAACCTCTGAGGTTACAGTAGTTGGGCTCTGCATGGCTCATTAACTGTAATAGCTTAAATTCTGTATTGTCTGATGAACTTAACTTTACATCTCTCCTGTAATTTAAAATGTGACTTTTTATTTTTTTATTTAGGAAGGACTACAATAAAGTGAGTCTTGCCAGGATTTCATTTGTCACATGGAATGTAATTTATTTATTTATCAGATTTATTTATCATATTAATTGGTTAATTCATTACCTACGGACATTTATTTAATAATATTTAAATTATGGATAAAAAAGATACACTGGTAAAGATGCTTCACTTTGAGTTAGAATTTTTTCCTAAATTTCCAGTTAAAATGTGTTGTGAAATGAGCAAAACTTGACTGCTCTATCCAGTTCAGCTCAGAAATGTAAAATAAATCTATCATTAATATGTATGGGAGTGAATTGGTAAGATTCACTATTTTATGAACAGCAGTATTGACTCAAGTCCACTAAGATCTGTTTGTTGTTGCTGAGGTAAATATTTGAAAGCATGTTTCTGAAGATGTGTATTAAAAGGGTAGTTATTTTTTAAATAAATTGAGGGAAATGTTATTTATAAAAAAAATACATCAAGGAAATTTACATTATAAAGATGACAATAGAAGAATTTGATTTAAAAATGTTTGTGCAATAAATGTATACTTTTAAAATGATGCACATTACGGTAATGTGTATTCAAGAGACCCATACATTAAAGAAAGTAACAAATGAAACTGGTTGTAGATTTCTGTATGGATCTTTTTTCTTAAAATCATCTAAAAATAAAACAGCAGAGAGAAATACTGTCTTTCTAAGGTGGACAGGATAACAAACAAGTTATGTATATTTCTCTGAACTTTCCTACAGATTCTGAAAAGGAAGGCATCTAAGAAATCTATATATTCATCTCAACACTGTGAGGGATCCATTGCTTTGTAATTATTTATTTACAACATTTGGGTCTGTCATTCTTTGAGAAAGAAAAAAACCCAGCTTTTTCCTAACCTGAAATTTCTTAGGAGACATATTTCCACTAATCACATCCTTGTTTAATTTAGTAACTTAAAAAAAACAAACAAACAACTGTTTCTAAAGGTGTGCCAAGATAGAACATTTAAATTGCTGATGTTGCCATGGGTAAAATATATTCTACTGTATATGTTTTAGTTTAGGTTTCTCCTGTTTGGCTTGCTGGCAAGGGTTTTGATTGAGGAGGGTTTTTTTTAAAAAATGTAATTAGTATATTAATGCAAGATAAAAGTACATTCTTTAATGCAAGAAACTTTCTAAATGGATAATAACTCAAGATGAGTCTAATCCAAATAATTCAAATTGTAACAAATGAAGAAATTTCATTCTTGTTTTGTTGATAGGATGCTAGGTTAATATACTTTTCATATTAGTCATCCAAGTAACTCCAAATAACAATGACGGTATACATCCAATAGAGAGACCCAGCTTGGTGTAATGGTTTAAGGTACCAGGCTAGAAAGCAGGAGACTGTGAGTTATACTCCTACCTTAAGCCAGCTGGGTAACTATGGGCCAGTCCATCTCTCTCAGCCCTAGAAAGAAGGAAATGGCATACAATATCACTTCTGAAATTATTGCCAAAAAACCTGCAGGGACTTGTCCAGGCAGTTGCCAGAAGTCAAGACTGACTTGAAGGCACAAATGTCTTTCTTTTACATCCAACAGAACTCTAATGGATGAAATGGGAGAGGCAGCACTGTTCTGCTGTTTATGTATTCCAGATGTGCATGTGATAGAACAATCAGCAGAAGCCACACCTAGTGCAGATGTGGGCAAGCAGCAATTTCTAAAACCCTTTTAATAGCCTCCAGAGTCTTTCTGACTAATTCAGTCTCTGGTGAATTTTGGTGCATGATTGCTGAAAATTAGGGGTGTTATTTTACTCTGATTTGGAGGCAGGAAAGTGTCATATCAATCCTTATCACAATGAAATCCAACAATTGAAACCTCCCCCAAATTTCCAAGAAATGGAAAATTCCATCTCTGTCTACCTCTATGATGCACCCCTTAGAGCACCAAAACATTGTCCACCTACTGTAAAATGTTATAAGGTATTGCAGCGAGTTATAAAAGGATTTGAGGAATGGCTTAGAATCAAAAGAATACTTATGGAGGTGCAAAAGTTAATTTACCAAAAATGGTAGTAGAGTGACATTAGGGGATATAACCTTAACAAATTAACTTAACTATTTGTATTGTTGTACAGATACTGTGACCCATCCACATTCTCACCTAGAGCAATAGAAGACAGTAAAGTGCACTGACTTGCACTTTATCTGATATACCTTCGACCATCGAACCAGAATTTAAGCTTTGCATCATTACAGTAAGATTGAGAAGTGGTTTGCTTACATTGCAAAGACCAACTCTCAGTATGTTCCTCTAGGACTTACAGTTCCTTGGGAATAATTTAAAGAAATAGTGGAGATAGTCTCTTTGATGTTTGAGTCTGCATGAGTATCCATAATGGAACAAGGGAGCAGGGAATTCATGTCACATGTATCATAACTTTGTTTGACGATCTCATGATGCATGTGACATCACCATTCCTTGTACCAGATGACTATGTCTATCTGTGTACCTGCCTCTCTCTCTCTCTCTCTCTCTCTCAGCTTAGGCAGAAATAGCTTTTGGATTTTTGGTGGGAGACAATCTCTATCAAGAAGTTAGATTCTTGGGCATCTAGTTAGCTCAACTAGTTACCATAAGAAGTACCAGGAAGGCTTGAAGTTGTTTGCCTTGGTGCTTGTAGTTCTGGCTCTCCTTTCTTTGTCTCCCCACCCCCCCCCCCCCACACACACACACTGATATATTTTGTCATGTTGTTTCTGCATACTAAAAAATATCCTCTTCCGCTTCAGGAACTCCAACATATTCTGTTTACTTGAAACTATTCTCCTCATTCTTCTTGCTTTTCTTGATCTTGGCTATCTTCAGCCTCTGTTGCCCATGTGTCAGCCCTAGAAGGTAGACCAGACCAAGAAACAGATGCCATATGCACTTAAAACTACTTTTATTAAGGTTGGCTATAATAACAGAATCTTGTGGGTCTGACTGTGTTGTACCTCCTCCTTCTTTTATATTCATGTGAATTAGGGGGCATCTTTCTGAGACACTTTTGTAACTCTCCCCCCTCACCTGGGCTTAAGCAATGTTTATCTACTCATTGCCTTCATAATGTATTTTCCCTCTATGTGTCAATGTCATCCTCTTTATTCTCTACACCAAGTAACCATTGTTTTAAGCCAATGACTTAACAGTGACTGTTCAAATGATATTGCAATGCAATATCCATGAACACTGAGATCCACAGAGTCATTTCCAATTTCAAAGAGGTATGAATGATGTAAGAAGTTACTCCTAATGCAGAATCAGTTCTCTGTGGTAAAACAGCAGCAACATTCCTTTGGATAATGAACAAATATTGACTGAATGGAATTTACTGGTGCTGGGAAACATGGCACTGATTGCCACGTGCTGGTAAACAAGTTGAGCACAAAGATCAAGATGCCTAACAGGGTCAATCCTTGGTTGAAGTTTTATCTTTCCATTCTTTATTTATAGCTTTTGCCATATAGAAAAAAGAGTTGTTGTACATGGTTCCCGGAAGACAGTCAACTTGCTTTCAGCAACTCAACCCACCATGCATTGTGAGGTCAACTGGAAAAGTCTCTTTAAATGCTTCCATGCACTCATCTGTTTAAGAATAAAATATCTGTGATCTACTGAGATTTGTAGATGTATTCATAGCAGCAAAAGATCCAACTCACTGAACTGATTGCCTTTGGTGAGACCACTATTTTCAGCTGCAGACAATCTGATCAAAGAGCTTGAAGTGATAGCAAAAGGCCTAGAACCTAATAATAATGCTAAAGTCATAAAGAATCATGGAAGATCTAAATCCTTCCTTTTTCCTAATCCCCAACACATCCTTTCTTTTACTTTTTGTTTTTTTTTTCCCCCTGAGATGGTGGTTTTCCATTCTCAAAAACAGCCAACCTGTGAGGAGGGAGATCTAATGTGGGATTCTGGTGGAAAGCTGAATTAAATCAGTATTGGCAATCATTAGAAAAATACAATTCTCAAAATTATAATTCCTTTGTGTGCAACTAGAACGCATCCACACTTGGAACACGATAGATATCTACTTATTGCAGGTTAAAAAGCACATAGTAGAATGGGAAAAGATTCAAAAAGAAAAATCCAAAAGATTAAAGGCTGGAGCTACTGTTCCCCTATAAAAATCTCTTTAGCTTAAGGGGAAAACAAGGATCGAATATGACAGATGGGCATAAAATTATTCATACTGTGGAGAAATTGGATATGGAGATTTTTTTTCTCTCATAATATTAAAATGTAATCTCTGCTGTAACACAGATGCTGATTTTGAGTTTGAGAACTGCTTCCCCACAGAAATTTCCAGGACAGAAACTCTGGTAACTTATATAAAATGTTCTCATCATGTTTGCTACTAAACCTTCTACCAGCAGGGGGAACTCTGAGGGATGACTTCCTCCTGGGACATCCAATAAGGAAACTATCCCACCTCTAATTGTGAACATGTTATAGCATTAATGAACTTACTGGAAACAGCATATAGAAACATGAACAGGATACTCACAGATAAAATAGAAACTTGAATGTATACTAAAGTATTGAATGAACAGCCCAGTAGCCAATTAATTTTCCTCCTTGTCCTCCAAAATGAGTTTGCTCTAATGTCTTGTTATCTGTGTGGATCTTCAGTTCAGTTTTCTTCTCACCTTAGCATCTTAGCATCATTCTCCTCTTGGGCTAGATCTCCAAACTGCTCCTCATCTCCTCCTCACAGGTAAAACTTCCAGATTTTCACACACCAGATTGACTCAGCTGCCATAAAACCTCTTGCCTTCTCTCCTTCATGACTAGTCTTTCAACCAATGGAGGGATGGACTCCCAGCTCTGCTAGTTTCAAATTTCCATCTTTTCTTCTTTTCCTCTTTCCTCTCTTCTTCCTTGTTATATCCAAAGTAGAGGTGGTCTATACATTTCTGGACTAGCTGTCTCTCTGCTCCCTCTCAAGCTGGCTTCCTTCCCTCTATTCTGTCTTCTCTCCCATTGCCTTAAAGGATTCAATTTCAAACTCCAGAGAGTCTGCAAAAATTACAATACATACAGATAGTCCCAGGTAATTAGGCAACGATACAAGATCACAGGCATGCTTAATTATTCAATAATAACAATAAGCAAATACAAAGAGCCAGTTTGGTCTAGTGGTTAAGGCTCCAGGCTAGAAACCAGGACACTCTGAGTTCTAGTCCCACTTTAGGCATGAAAGCCAGCTGGGTGACTTTGGGTCAGTCACCCTCTCTCAGCCCACAACATCAGGCTCAGGCCACAAGCTGGTTGGTCAATTCCTGTCACAACCAAATGGATCAACACTCTTTGATCCGGAAAAAAAAAAAAAGACCCATATTTGGGATTACATCACAGTGATAAGGGTGGTGAAATGTTATTTATCTACCCTTATTGCATCTATTGATAGCCCCTCGGTAGCTCTTTTCAAAGTGACTCATTCTCTGCTGGAAAGGGATGAGCCACAGAAACACTTTTTGGTCTGTTGTGAGAAATATTCTTGTTATCTGGCAGATAAATTGCTTGGATTAGCTTGGAGTTGGAGTCCAATTGGACAGGTCTGGTGGAGATACCTGAGGGACAGTCTTTTAGGGTTATCTGGAACAAAATTGTGGCTGTGATTCCTGAAGAAGTGGATAGGATCCTTCAGGCTATGAGCTCAGCTACCTGTTTGTTTGATCCAAGTCTCTTCTGATTGATCAGGGCTGCCCAGGAGTGTGTTGGATCCATGCAGTGCTACTTTGAGGGAAATGGTTGTCCTCCTGGCCCTGAAGATGGCAGCGGTGCACCTACTCCTCAGTAAGCCATCACTGGACCCAATGATCCTGGACAATTTTCATCCAGTCTCCAAATTTCCCTTTTTAGGGAAGGTTTTTGAAAAGGAGATTGGGATTCAGTTCTACAGGATCCTGGAGGAAATGGATTATCTGAAGCCATTTCAGTCAGGTTTGAGGCTGGGATACATTACAGAGACAGCATTAGTTGCATTTGTTGGTGACATGTGGTAGAATGGGGAGTAGTGCATTTGTCTTTGTGCTCCTTGATCGGTCAGCAGCTTTTGATGCTGTCAATCCCACTATCCTTCTGGATTGACTGTGAGGTTTGGGAGGGGGGCACCATTTTGTGGTGGTTCTTCTCCTTCTCAGTAATTATAAATGGAGAAGAGGAGAGATCAAGTCCACAGAACCTCATGTGTGGGGTGCCAGGGCTCAATACTCTTGCCTCTCTTGTTTAACATCTACATGAAACTGCTAGGTGAGGTCATCTGTTGGTTTGGGGTTAGGTATCATCCATATGCTGATAATACCCAACTATGCATCTCAATCCTGGGTGAACCAAGTGATGCTGTGGAGGTCCTGTCCCAGTGTTTGGAAGCTGTGTGGGTCTGGATGGGGAGGAACAGACTCAGGCTCAATCCTGACAAGACCTAGTGGATGCAGATAATTGGGCCCCCTGGGTCAGGGAACCTTCCCTCTTTGATCTTGGATGTTCAAGTCTGTTGCACAATCTGGGGTCATAATGGACTCACAGTTCTTGATTAAACAGCAGGTGGCAGCTGCATCCAAGAAGACCTTTGCACAAGAATATTTAGTGTGCCAGTTGCTCTCTTTCCTGGACCAGAAAGCCCTTCATATAGTTGTTCATGCCTTCATGACCTTATAAATGGATTGCTGTAATGTGCTGTACATGGGGCTGCCCACAAAGATCACGTGGAAACAGCAATTAATCCAGAATGCAGCAATGCAAAGAGTGATGGACATGCCTCATTAGGTCCATGTGACCACATTGCTCTGCAAGCTGTATTGGTTGCATCTGGCTTCTGGATGCAATTGAATATGCTGGTTATCATCTATAAAGCCCATCGTGGCATGCAGCCCAGTTATCTGAGGGACTATCTATCTCCAATTGTTTCTGCCACCTGGCGAGATCAGGTGGAGTGGGTCCAGGTTCCACTGATTAATCAGTGTCATCTAACAGGACCTAGGGAGCATCCCTTCTCTGTCATGCTGCCTGCCCTCTGGTATGATATCCCTCAGAATGGCTCCCACCCTTCTGATGTTCAGGAAGCTACTGAAGACCTGGCTATTCTCCCAGGCCTTGGGGCAGGCTGATGGTTGAGTCCCTATTGTTTTTATGTTTGTCTTTGGGCTGCCTATGATTTTTATGCTTATTCATTTTTGTCTTTTTCTTATTTTTTAATTTTAAGGCACCCAGAGTTGCTGAGAGTTGGACAGCCTCTAAATTTGTATAAATAAATAAGAACATTTTGGACCAATTTAATGTTATCCTCTATAACACAGAGATACGTATGTTTTTATGAGTAACCAGGAAGGGCAATTTTTGTTTAAAATGTTCTATTTAATATTTTACATTATTTGATTACATAATACATTTAAAAGGACTGTAAATATTTCCAGGTCATAATGGGATTTCTCTGATATGTGCCACATGTGCTGTGAGGTTCAAAGCAGAACCAGAGTTGAGAATTTATGCTGCTAAAGCATTGTTGTCATCATCATCCCCCGATGAAAAAAATTTACCACTCCTGACCTAATATAATGCATTTTACACTGTTCTTTCCCTTTGTACGGACATTTTTGGGTTCCTAGATATTTAATTGGGCTAATGATTCTCTGGGAATTAGTTGTGTTCCATGAAATTAGACTATTAAAATTTGTGAGTAAATTAATTGTCTTAATTTTAGAATATCAGGTGAGCAATTATGCTTTTAGAAAGATTATGTCATGGTCTCCTTAGAAATCATATCATTATGTGAATATTTATTTATGATGATCTCCATTCATTCACTTATACCAATTAATTGATTAATGCTTTTAGTCCTAATTCAGATATTCCGAGGTGACTGAAATGTTTTCTTTGAAAGAGAATGGATGTGGTTTTTTCCCTTGAACTTCAGTTTCTTTACATGTACAAATGCAAGCAGTGAGGTTGTAGGGTGTTCTCTTTCCTAACAATTAGAGCGGCAAAACAAGTGTGAATGAATATAAATCTCAACCATTTTACTGTCTTCATTAGTAGGATAGCATTCTGCTCTGTTATTTTTTATTTTTAAAATCTTCTGTTAAAAAAAAAAGTCTTCTATTTTGGTCACAACTTCCCCATCACACATAAATGGTTGCAAAATCTGGAAAAGAATGTCTCTTCCCGCTTGCATGGAACTGGAATTCCATCATTTAAATGGAATCCTGATACCTGTGGCCCTCATCACCAAACACATATAAAGAAAAACCTGAAGAAAGGTGAGACTAGTGCTCATCTTTCAAACATTTTCTGCCCTGATTTATGCTGTATTTTAAGTATTCCACTATAGTAATTGTTTAAGATTTTTTAAAGTGCTGATCTAGCTTCTTGAATAGCCATAAGGTCAAAATTAGAATTGGGCACAAATGGCTTTTTAAATTCTCCACCATATTTGGAAGGGTAGAAATTGGGTGGACAGTTTCTCCAAATTGTTTAGGAAAAGAAGAAGTCTTCTGCTTTTGAGGATGGGACTCCCATGTAGTAGTGACAATAACATGCTCCTGGAAAAGCCCTTTTGGAGGAGTTTCATCACGATGTCTTCTCTTTTGACTGAACTGAAATTTAGGAAGCTTCAAGTGCACAGCTGATAGTTTAATTTAATTTGGTTTGATTTATTTCATTTATTCAATTGAACAAGAGTTAATTGTATATGAAATCAAGACATTCTTTTGTACCTTTCACCAACATATAATTAAATAAGTGCCAGAACACCACTCTCATCCATGAGAATTTCTCTGAAGCTTTCTCCTGCTTCTTGGTGTGAAGGAAAACTGGTAAGGAAAAAGACAAGTTCCCCTGGTGTTCAGTGAACAAAATGGCAACACTTCAATTTGCTTTTTTATCAGCATGGAGAGTTTTCTATTTAAGAAAGTGCTCAAGCGGCCTGTCACTGCCCAGAGTCATTATAGAGCTGGGCGGCCTTATCCATTTCAGAAAATAAATAAACAACACTTAAGTCAGGCTTGAGAAATTTGTGACCCAAAGCCATATGCAGTTCTCAGCTCCCATTTTTGCAGTCCTTAGAAGCTCTTGGACCATGAGTACTGAAAACTGAGGGCACTCCTTCCTGCTGAGGTAGGTGATATATGTAAAATCTAGCATGATGCCTTCACTAGACCCACTAAAGTTAAACAACAAAGGAAACAAGCACACAAACAAAAAATCCTAAAACCCAGTTGACCCACATGTGTGATGTGGCCCTAGTCATGTGGCAGCCTTCAGCCCTCATCAAAATGTAGAGACTCTGTTGCCATCCTTGCTTTGAGTAGAAGGAAAGACATCAGCAAACAATCTGACTTCCATTGGAGAAGCCCCTCCTCTGCGCTCACAAAATGCCACCCTGGTTCCTAGTCCTTCCCCTGAGTTTATTCTGCTAGATAAAGGGTTTGTTAACATTTAATGATTGTGTTGGATTAAAGCACCCCTGAATCTCCAAATCCATAGCCACCACTAGAAAGAAGCTGAGCTGCAAGGGAGGGAAAGATCAGGCAAGGTAACCAAACTGAACTTCAACTGGAAGGGCTTCCAGTGTTTGGTGTTGGAGGAAAAGAAAGCAAATAAATAACAATTGTTCTTGCTGTACTAAAGGCAGGCGCAAACTAACGGGGAGTTACATTTGCTTTTGAAGTTTCCTTTGCTTTCCACCCTTGACCTCAATCAAAGAGGGATATGGATTTTAAAGAATTCATGTAGTTTTCTTAACTTATCCCTACTTTAAACATAGAAGCCAAGGAATTTCTTGCTGGATCCACAGTCTGGATAATATTCTCAGGCCCATTTTTACTGAAATGTGGCTGCATGTCTTAGACTTCTAGTTAGGGTTGTCTGGTTATTTTTATTTGCTTCGCCCTTCCCCCTGGAGTTTGTTGAAATAAATGATTCCTAAGAAGGTCAGCCAGAGAGGAAATGTGATATAAATGAATTTGTTTGGTTTGCAAAAGCTCAGGAAGGAGTGTTGTGCTTCTTTTTATTCCCTCTTACCCCCAGTCACTTCACCGATAGGTATCGAGAAAACTATCAATATGACTTGGCAGCCAGAAACAAGCTTCTTTCGAAAACATGTTTTCCATGCTACATCTTGAAATGTGAATGGAACGGATTATTCATTGTATTCATTTATCTTAAAATCTGGACCTCCCCTCGTGCTATATCAAATTTTACTGAGGTCTGGTTGTCATTTTGTTTCAAAAATAAATATTTGGCAAGGAGTGCCAAATCATTTGCTTTCTCCTCATGCCTGCTCAATATCTTTTTTTGAAAAAATAACCATTTCAAAAGCTCATTTGCTTTCACATTAGGTTATTTTATGTTATTTAAAAAGGGACTTTTTAATATTTCATTTCAGCCAATAAGGCCATGGCAGGCCTTGTGACTCTTGAAGTTCATGTTTGCATCTCAGAACCCTGGAATCAGTTTTGAACCTATCCTTGTTTTTCTCTTCAATAGAAGATTAGATGATTGAAAATAATGGCATCATTGAACCTGAAAGTACTTGGACTTGCCTATGGAAAGATGTTTCTGAGATCAAAGGTTTTCCATTGCTGGGCAACAGGTTATTGTTGGTCACAGGATGGTACTTGTTCAACTAGGCTGGTATTTCTATTGCCCACCGTGATTGCATACAAAGATTTTTATCCCCACCTGCATGAATAGTTGGGACAAAGGATGATGATGATGATGATGATGATGATGGTTGGTCACACAGTCAGCCAGATGTTTAGACTGGATTTGGCATTTTTATCCACCTATTGAGTCCTTCCCAAGGACCTGGAATAGGCAGATGTTGTTGTCATTAAAGGTATTATTGCAGGAGACAAGCTGTTCCAAGTAAAGCTGTCTTTTGCAATTGACTGATGGTGATTTTGTCAATGCTGATGGTCTTCAAGTGGTGTTCCAGACATTTGGGGTTGGACCCAAAGTGCCTATTACTATTGGTATTATCTTTGCTTTCTTTTGCCATAGTCATTCTACTTCTATTTGGAGGTCTTTATATTTTGTGATTTTCTTGAGTTCTTTCTCTTCTATTCTGTTGTCTCCAGGGATTGCAATGTCCACTATCCAGACTTTTTTGTCTTTCTTACCAACAATTGCTATGTTACGGGTGGGAGCAACGCAACATTTATTGATGACGAGACTCTCACTGGGTCATTCAGGGAGAAGCTTTATTTGCGCAAAGGTTCAGTTAGGACTCGCAGGTCCCTGCAAAGAACTGAACCCCGAAAAGGAGTTCAGCAAGCCTTTTTATCATTACAAGAGCCGTTTCTCCCCAATCCCCCCCTCAGTGCCCTCCCCATGCCTTCCGTACTCCAAATTTGGTCAGTTGCTGGTAGCTAAACCACAAGTCCTTGTCTTCACCGGTCGTACCTTCTTTTGGGTACATTTCGGCCTTGCTGTCTAGAGCATTGCTATCTGAGGAGGGAGGGAGATAAGAGCACTCAACATCAGCAGAAAGGAAAGTTACAGAGAGTTACATTTAAAATGTAAAACTTCACAAAATACCAGTTTCATACAAAATATAGGATATAACAAAAGACTTCTTCTCATATGTGCTTCCGAGACTTATCACTGCAAAGCCTCTAGCTAAAAAAACACTTCCAGAGAAGAGGTTCACTACTTGGTTACTAGTTAGGACTACATAACCCAAAAATGTAGAATAAAGATCAGAATGAAGTTACAAATAATTTTCCATTTGTATCCTGCCACCTCATTTTCCCTGACCGGGAATTTAAGTCTGGGGTGTTCTGTGGCAGGTGCTTGTCTATTTGAATTCTAAAGTCCCTGAGCACTTTACTTCTTCATTTTGTATTACTTTGTCTGTTTGGCGGTCCCACCAGTTCTTGCTTGCAGGCAAAGGGTATTTCTTGCAGATATTCCAATGCACCATTGTTGCTACTTTGCCATGCTGTTGTTTGTAGTCAGTCTGTGCGATCTTTTTGCAGCAGCTGACTAGGTGGTCCACTGTTTCTTCAGCTTCTTTGCAGAGGCAGCATTTGCTGTCTGTTGCTGTCTTCTCAATTCTGGCTTTATATGCATTTGTTCTTAAGGCTTGGTCTTGTGCAGCCAGAATTAGCCTCTCTGTCTCTTTCTTCAACTTTCCTGCTCTTAGCCATTGCCAGGTCTTGTTGTTTTGTGCTTTGCCTGCTAGTTTTTTTGTGTAGTGGCCATGTAATACTTTGCCTTGCCATGTCTCTTTTCTATTCTTCATTTGGTCTTTCTTATAGGCCAGTTTGGTTTCTTCGGTATTCAGTAAGCCTTCATGGTGTACTAGCTTCAGTGCATCTTCTTCACTGTCCTTCAAATATTCTTCCAATGCCCTTTTTTCTTCTTCAACTGTCTGGTGCACTTGTAATTTTCCATGCCCACCTACACTCCTTGGTAAGTAGAGTCTGTCAACGTTGCTGCATGGATGAAGGGCATGATTCATTGTCAGTATTTTTCTGGTCTTCCTATCCAGGGCTTTTAGTTCATCTTGAGTCCAGTCCACTATTCCAGCTGTATATCTAATGACTGGAATTGCCCAGGTGTTAATTGCCTTAATGGTATTTCTGCCACTGAGGTTGAACTTTAAGATATTCTTCACTCTTCTGATGTATTCACTACTAACCTTCTTCTTGATATCAGTGTGCTTGATGTTGTCAGCCTGAAGGATGCCCAGGTATTTGTAGCAATCTTGTTCATCCAGACTCTTGGTGTTATTTCCATTGGGCATCTTGATTCCTTCAGTTTTCACTATTTTTCCACTGTTGATGGTAAGGCTGGCACATTTGTCCAGTCCAAACTTCATTGCAATATCTTGGCTGTATATTTGGACGGTGTTGAGCAGTGATTCCATTTTGGATGGTGTTTTTCCATACAGCTTCAGATCATCCATGTAAAGGAGGTGGGATAACCTGGCAGATGTTTTTGAAGTTTGATAGCCATGTCCTGACTTGTTCAGTATTGTTGACAGAGGAATCATTGCAATGACAAACAGTAGTGGTGATAGTGAGTCTCCTTGAAAGATTCCTCTCGTGATGTTAACCTTTCTCAGTTTATCAGCATTGACCAGCAACTTTGTCTTCCATTGTGCCACATTGATTTCTTTTCATTTTTTATCTGTCCCTTCTCACAAAATGTTTCAGTGCTAAAACAAGACTCTTTTGTAAAGCCAATTCAGGAAAATTATCCAGGTCAGTCTCTTGGTTTGTTATTTGTCCAGTGTAGCATCTTTTTCCATATCATTCTTGCAATCTGTCATTTTTAAATGCACTTTCAGGTCAGTCTCAATCTTGTCAGGTAAAACATATTCCCCTTCCATAACATCTTTTAAACACACCCTATCTATAGAGGCAGATATTCTTAAAATTAACTTTTGGGTCTATTGTTCAAAAATACCTTACAATATGTCCAATGTTAAAATATTTTGCTTTATTCTGTATTAGTAAGTCAAATTTAAGTGTTCTTCTCTTTTAATTGTAATCTTTAGTTTGTTCTGGTTCCCTCTAGTGTCCAACCTTCAAAGTCTCATCCTACCATGTTAGGATGATAATTCTTCATAAAATTCTTCATAATAATTCTTCATAAAGAAATTCAAAACAAAAGCATTTTTCCACAATAAGGATTCTTGTGATTATTCCAAAATCTTATTTCAAATCCATGTGGACCCTTAGTCCATTTGTAATTTTCCAAAATCAAAGTTCTAATAATCCTTTTGGTGTTTATTCAAAAAAAAAATTGTTTTTAAGTCCTTAAACTTGTATTTAAACTTATTTTGCTAAGGATTGAAGGAAACTCACCTGGTGTTTTCTGACTTGTCGATCCAAACATTCCTAATAGCTAAACAGCAGTTAACAAGCAATTTCCAAAATTGATTAGAAAAGGAAGTACATGAACCCTGTGTCGTTAAAGGCACTGACTGTGTTTTGAGCAAGATGGCTATTCCCTCATCTCCCAGAGCTCTAAACCTGCTGGAGACCACTGTTTTGTGGCCTCCCAGTGAGGAGCAACTGCCTGGAGCACTTGTGGGTGATCTCAAGTCCTCTCCTTGTCTGGAGAGGAATTACAAAAAGCTGGTCTATTGGCTGGCTCTTCGTTCCACCGCAGTTGTTGGCTCTGCAGACCCATCTTCAAATTCACCATTTCTTCCCTGGAAGTCACATCATGGAGACTTAAAAGATTTACAAAGTGGGAAGTTCCATCAGTCCATCTTGAAAAGAACTCTTCAGTTACTTGAAGGAGTACAAGAAAAGGAGGCCATGACCGATTCTCTCTTATTTTGGAATACAGGACAAGCATTGGTCTTAAGTTACAGGAAGGCAGAATTGGTTGAAGGTCAAGCAGTTCAACAGTGGAACCCGTTAACCTAAGAGAGATGGCAGTTTCCACTTTGCTAGTTGTGTTCAAGGAGAGGCTTCACCAAAAGGGGATTCTTGAACTGAGCAGGGAGCTGGATTCTATGGATTAAATAGACTCTTCCAATGATGTGATTCTGTGATTGGATATCAGTGGCATTACAGAACTATGTGATTAGTGTTCCAGTGATTTCAATGGAATGAAAACATCATTAGCATTTTCTGGATCCAACCCATCATTTTAATGTCTATATTTATTATTTAATATTTATGTTGATATTTTTGTAGTTAATGTACTTACTGTTACAGAATAAGAAGGAAAAAACTTACTGAGTATTCCTGTTAGAAGAAAAAGTGGATTTGTAAATATGAAATAAAGTGAAATATTCAGTCCTGTGGATAAGGGAAAAGATGTACCTTTTGATAATATGTACTTTTGTTCCCCAGATAGGAAATTATTGATTGATCAAACTCTGCACTATTCAGAAATGCCTCTTACACAGTGTTGAATCCAGATCATGTTGGTTGTGTTAGTTTCCATTAAAATAATGAGTAAGTTCAGCCATGAATGATTTGCCGTCATGGGTTTCAGTATGTTCTTAATTTTTCTAATTTAGTCCAGATCCCACTATATATTTTACATTTCCATTTTTTTCTTTAATCAAACCCTGCTATAAATCCTGCTTTTATTATGCTTAGGAAGTCATTTTTTTAGGAATCTGAATTCCACAGTAGCATATGTCTTGAGAAGGAGAACCTGTGGAATAGGTGTGTTAGCAAACACATTAAAACATTTTTGTGTGTGTGGTATGTTTTTAAATGCAAACCTTAAGGCAACTTGTTTCCTGAAAACAGAGTACCTTATGGTTAGTGATTTGGAAAATTAATGCAAAAACACCATCTGCTAAACTTCAGATCCATGAATACTGTGTGGTCTGTAGAGAATACAGGCTGTACATGAAACTATTGATCCACCATCTGCTCCAACACAATCCTTTAACTCTCACTCTAGTAAGTGTTACTTTACTTATTTGACATTACACAGAGCTTAGATGGCTAAATTCATCTTGGAAAAAAATTGCATTCAGCCACCTTCTGAGCATTTATCTAAGGAAGGGAAAGAATGCACTAACCTTTCAGCATTAAGCAGAAAAAAAAAGTCAAGGATTGTTGGGCTTAATGTGCTTCAAAAGTTGAGAAAGTAAAAGGAAACTATATGTATCCTTTCCAATTCCCACTAACTATTTTTTTCCCTCAGAATTCCTTCAAATATTTCATCTGAATAGACCTTAGGGATCATGCACACCCCCCTCTCTCAGGTACATTTCAATAGCAGCTGTACTATTTATATTTATAAATATAAAAATGTATGTTTAGCATGTTATTTTGCAAAGAGCTCCATCAAGATTTTTATATATAATTGCAACTCTGTCACAATCTTATCACTAAGGAATTACAACTCCCAAGAGATCGCTTGGGAAGATATATTCATTTCATCCAATTCCTTTGGTAATGATCTATAAATACAGGGTTTATTTCAACTTTGGTTAAATTAATAAACAGAAAAAGTTCACATCCCAAACTTTATAAAGAATCCAATTTTCTTTTGTGTATATGTGTGTGTGTATGAACATCTAGGTAGGGTTTTCTATTAAAAAGTATTTAGTATATTTAGTAAAAATTATTTAGTATATTCATTCAACAGTTGATGCAGAAAATGACTACAGAACTTTTCTTCAATGTCTAGGGTATCTGAACAGTTTCTCCAATAGCAAAGTAGATCATTTTCTTGTTTTCACATTCCATAAGTAGTTCAAGCCACATACTTTTGCAGCATTTGCATCTAACTTGGGGATTGTATATATGTTTTTTTGGTGTATATTACAAAGGAACTTGTGTTCTTGTGTATTGCATTTACATCCTGCCTTTGCTCCCATGAATTCAAGGCGGCTCATGTGGTTCTTCCTGACATTTGTTTCCACAACATCTCTGTGACATACTTTAGAATAAGAAGAGACTATTCTAAGATAACTCAGTGAGCTTCATGACCAAGAAAAAAATTGAATGGAGTAGCCCTGGGCTGTATGCTCACTCAATAGTCAGTAATATATACTGCTATTCTTTTTTTTTTTTTCATGAGATGTTCAGCTTAGTCCTATCTGACAATACCATGTAAGCTTTGCTTCTCCTACTGGATTACACTCCAGCAGATCACAGAAACAATATGATTTTCCATTGATCTTTCTACCGAGATTTGCATTGACCTAAAAGAGGATGTGAAGATAATACTGTTATGTGAAGATAATGCTATTACTATTATCATTGTCAAAGTAATTTGTCTTTTTATCACATCTGAACAAAGTTGGCAGGCCAACAAAAGTTAAGCCATTATTTTACCCACTTCATTACATAAATCTTGACTGGTTTAGAGTTCATTAGAGTCTGATAACTCTGATTCCTTCCAAAATCTCCTCCATCAGGAGGTTTCATTGCCTATTAAGATTAGTAAAGCAGAAATCAAAAGTGGAGCAATATGCCATTTACATATTGGCCATTTCTGGCCAAGCCAAGCCAGATTGTCAACTTGCAGTCTCTTGTAGATGGCCTTCTCAGTGGTGGCACCTGTTTCTCCTTCATATATGAGGGGCATTCTACTATTACATACAATAATTTAGGATTTACTGAAAACCTGTCTTGTTACCCAAATCTTCCGTATATGAATGGAAGGCAACTTTCTTTTTCTTGTCTTCTCTTCCATTCTTAATGTGCATGCCTTTGAAATCTGTCTGATCTGAAAACTATACCTGAACCTGAATTGGAGCGAATGAAACCAATTGATTCTCTGGACTTGGGGGATGGCCACCTTGCTGGACCTTGCTCTAAATGGTAAAGTACTAAATTCTGCAGGCTTTAGAGTTGTATCCTAAGTAATTCTTAATTTTTCCTTTTACTTCCTGAGTCATGGTCTTACATTTTAAAGTTTTGGTTTTCCTTCCTTATGGCTTACTTTTTTCCCTTTTTTTACAGAACTATAGGCCGAACTAAAAAGAAAAAAAAGTAATTCTGATGGGCACAAAAATAGGACTAAGTTCTGATTACCAAATGGGGATGGAAGGAATTCATACTGGATAGATGAAAGCCATAAAGTTTTCATTTGCATACATTTTCTGCTGTACTATTAATTTAAAAGAAAGTTGGATGCTGTGCAGGTCCACCATATGCTTCCATGTGAAACTGCTGAAAAAATAGTTTAGAAAAGGAGATAATCCTGCACTTGGAATTGTCACCGTTTTATAACCAGTTTGCTTTTCGCTGTTCTCTGAAGTCTTACTGTTATTTTACAACCAAGAATAGTTCCTTTTCCTGATTTTATTCATAATACAGTGAGCTCCCATTCTCTGAGTTCTAAATTAGGAAGTTAACTAAGCTCAGCTCTGTTAACAAACCACTTTTCAGAAGGGAAAGCCACCCATTCAAATGTGTATGTAAATAATGCGTGAAGGGTATGAAACTCAGCAAAGTGTTAAAAGGGTCTAACACTGACAGATCCATTTAATCAGACCATGCACTAAATTAAAAGTTATGAAATGTTTATAAGCCCAGGGACTGAGGTACTCAAAGACAATTACCAGCTAAACATTGCATTAATGAAATTATGATTAATTATAATTACTAATTAAAATTCAGGATTATGGTGTTGGTTTTGAGTATTAACAGGAGTAATGGCATTACCATTTTTAATGAACTCCAGTATAGAAAATTATAGTACAACTTGACAGAGAGAAAGAGAGAGAGAGACAGACTGCAAAGAGTAGTTATTGTTAAGCCCAGAGGCACAAGTTCCCTGCTGGTGAACTTAAGTTAAGTAACTTTAATGTGCTCTAATTTAATAACTAAATGTAGTCTTTCTTCATCTTGGGGATTGATACCTGGTTTTTATTGCATGAGAACAGAAGGATACATATAAATAGCTGCTATTTGGTTTGTGTCGATTGTGGTCAATTAGTTTCAGTGAGACACATCTGCATGTCAAAGTGTCATATACAGAGTAGTTGCCCCACTTCCACCAAGCATTGGGGTGGGGGTGATCTGCCTCCATTGACCATTGAGCTTGGAAGGAAGTGACTTATACTATACAAAGTTCTGTGCATGAGTAGAAGCCATGTTTGATGAGTGAAACATCGCGCCCACTCAGCTAGTTAGAAGTGGACCTCACAACACTTCCCAAAGGTGTTTTGCCTGAATCCTCGTTGAAATGAAGTGGTCTTTCAAAGATCTGCCGATCTTTTGTAGATCTGGCTCCTCTACAAAAGATGCTTTAGGCTTCAAGTAAAAGAATGAGTGCGGCGGCCCTCTTTTCTTCACACTTGGATTTAAAATTAATATTCAGCTGTATTCATTATTTTTAAATTAAAGGGATTAGGAGTTAAAGTAGCAAACTAGCTCTTCATTGTACCCCTGCAGGGCAGCCTTGACGCATACTTCACAATGATATGGAAGATATTTTTGAGTAATTAATACACGGATATATTAGTAAATGTCAAATTCCCATAGGAGCTTCCCATTTGACCTACATTATTATGCCTCTTTAGGATTCATTAGCTATCATCAGACCCCTGAAAGAATTTGCTGTTATTCACCTTTTCATACATAATGCATGTGGACTTAAATTAGATCCCTCATTTGCATCTTCTTGGTTCCACTGTTCCTCCTGCTGTGTGGCATTTGTCAGCTGCAATGTTGGCTGAATTTGAGTTGCCCTTTACAGAGGAACCTTTTGCCTCACTCAGTATCTCTTCTCTGTATACTTATAACAACACAGTACTGATTGTTCGTGGAATTACAGGCTCTTGATTCATCAAGTTCATATTCTTTATAGCAGGCTGGGGAATTCTGGGAGTTGAAGTCCACACATCTTCAAGCTGCCAAGGTTGAGGAACACTGCTTTATAGGGCTCACACATCACTGAGTTCATTCACTGCGACCAGTCTCTATATTTTTGCAAAACCACTTTGAGAAATGCCCTCTTGGATAGAGAATATGGAACAGATATAAACCCAGACTGTGACCGAAAATGCCTTTATGGATCTCAGCACAAGAAGCATTTTACAGGAAAGAAACAGTAAGTAAAGAAAAATGGTTAACTTATCGAGAGTTGTTAGAACAGGAACATGGAGAATATAAGGTGAAATCAAGAGAGCATCTGGCTGCAGAGGGATTTAGTTTTCAGTGGTTTTCGTATGCACAGTTAAGAGAAAGATTGAATAGGACATTTGGAATTGAGCAGCAAAAGACAGAATCTGAATTTGAACTATGTACAAAAGATGAACATGTAATTGCTAAAATGTATAAACTTTAATTGAAATTTGAAATTTTTTTTTTAAATTTATACATAGACTTATCCCCACCCATCTCCCCGCAATGGGGGACTCTGGGCAGTTTACATCAAATTAAAACAAATAAATACATAATTAAAATTTATAAAAAGACAAACACATCTAAAGCCAAATGGAAAGAAGTGTAAAAATCCAAGAGGCTGATGGAAGCCACACTAGGCCTCTAGGGGGCTAGCCAACCCCATTCTTTTGCCGAGGGGGTCTGGAGCATGCCCTCTCTGTGAGATCGGGTGGGACAGGTTGAAATCGTGGGGGCGAGGTGGTCCCTGAGGTAGCCTGGCCCCATGCCATGTAGGGTTTTAAAGGTGATAACCAACACCTTGAATTGGACCCAGAAGCAAACTGGTACCCAATGCAGCTCACGGAGCAAAGGTGTTATATGGGTCCTTCTTTGGACCCCAAAAATAGCTTGTGCGGCTGCATTCTGGGCCAGCTGAAGCTTCCGGATACTCTTCAAGGTAGCCCCATGTAGAGCCCATTGCAGTAGTCTATCTGGGAGATAACAAGGACATGGGTGACGATTCAAAGGGCATCCTGATCCAGGAAGGGGCGTAACTGGTGCACAACCCGAAGCTGTGCAAAAGCCCTTCTGGCCGCGGCTGCCACCTGCTCTTCGAGCAGGAGCCGTGAGTCCAGCAGGACCCCCAAATTACGCACTGGGTCTGTCTGGGGCAGTGCTACCCCATCCAGCACCAACTATGACAACATCCCGGATACAGAGGAACCATTAACCCACAGCCATTCCATCTTACCAGGGTTCAGCTGGAGCCTGTTGTTCCCCATCCAGACCCTCACAGCCTCCAGGCACCGTGAGAGGGTGGTCACGGCATCACTTACCTCACCAGGGATGGAGATATATAATTGAGTATCATCAGCATACTGATGATACCTCATCCCATGATGATGGATGATCTCACACAGCAGTTTCATGTAGATGTTGAAAAGAAGCGGAGAGAGAACTGAACCCTGCGGCACCCCACAGAGGAGGAGCTGAGGATGGGACCTCTCGCTCCCTATCAACACTGACTGGGACCGGCCCCGAAGAAAGGAGGTGAACCAGCACAAAACTGTGCCTCCCACTCCCAAATCCCTGAGCCGTCCCAATAGGATACTGTGGTTGACGGTATCGAAAGCCGCTGAGAGATCAAGGAGAGCAAGGATGGTCGCACTTCCACCATCCCGCTCCTGCCAGAGATCATCCATAAGTGCGACCAATGCCGTTTCCGTTCCATAACTGGGCCTGAAACCTGACTGATAAGGGTCCATATAATCCATTTCTCCATGGAAGAATAACAAGTGAAAGACTGTATGATAAAATGGGCTGAGAACTTTGGACATACTTCCAACTTCGGATGGAACAGTGAGAAAATATCTGGTTAAAAGGATTGAAATTTACATCATCTACAATGTATAAGGGCACTTCAAATTTATGTTGGAATATTTATGTTGGAAATATGGACAACATGAAGGGTCATTTTATCATGCCTAGTGGACTTGTAAAATAGCCAGAAATGTCTGGGTTCAAATACATATAATGAAACCAGAATTTTTTCTTACTGGGGATTAATGGACAATGAATTAGAAAAGAGCCATGGAAAATTATTTTTATGTATGATTACTGCTGCAAGACTATTATATGCACAAAAATGGAAAATACCCGCGATGGAGGAATGGTTGGTGAAGATGACAGAACTAACAGAGATGGCAAAATTAACCTTTTAGTTAGAGAAAGATCAACAACTACATTTATCAGTGACTGGAAACCCCTTATGGACTTTTTGCTGCAAAAAGAGAAAAATGAACTTGTGATTTATGGGTTTGAAGATTAGAAAGGGTAGACTATGGAAAGAAGGAAATTTATGATGTAACCTTAGAGAGAGAGAGGGCAAAATATAAATGCATCTATAACCACTGTCAAGAAGATCGGAAGCGTCTTCTTTATCATCTTTCTTTTCTTTTTCTTTTACATTTCTTTTTCTATTTCCTTTTTTCACTATTTACTACTCTTCTTTATTATCTTTATTATCTTTTATGGTTTTTACTTTGTTAAAAATTTCTGTAATAAAAATTTTATATAAAAAGGAGAGACAGAGAAAAATGCCCTCTTGGAGAAATTGGTGTTTCTTTCCTCAGAACTCCACAGAAGTTACCACAGAACCTCACCTTAAAATTTCTTCTTGGAAATTACATTTGGTAACAAATTTAAATTTATCGTATGTTCTGAAATTCTACTCAAAGCCTTCTCCAATTTGGGGTTCTTTCCTCATGTTTGATTATAGGGCACCAGGTAAGGCAGGGCTGCTTTAAGCAATAGGAATGGAAGGGATGGGATTGTACTCAGTCTTTGGTTTTATATGGGGCATCTTTTCAGTGGACTGCTACCCACTGGGGCCTTCTTCAGTGGAGAGCACTGGAATGTCCTTCTTCCTTAGTTGCTTCTGTATCTCCTGTGAAACAGGAATTTAAGGAAATTGGAAAAGGTAAGCAGCAGGCTGGCACCAAAAGCAGGGCTGAAGAAAACAGCAAAAGCAAAGGGCTGCCGAGCAGACTCAGTGGGTCCGTTGAAATACACCATTAATAATTTTTTTTCTTTAACTTTGGTTTCTCCATAAAGCCTCAGAGTGAGGAGAGAGTGAAAAAAAGAAACGGAGCTGAATTACAGGTTTCTAATAATGGAAAATGCTTGGGGAAGGAGGGGGGGCATATTGAGTCCTAGGGATTTGGCCTGTATTGGTTGTTGCTGTTGTAATTTTTGTCAACAAATGTCATCCAATTTTGTCCAGAAATTGAAGTTATAGGCACTTTTCCTAAACACACACAATAAAAGCAGAATTTAAAGGAACCTAGTTCCCAAACTACTTTTTTCTTCAACCTGGCAGGCTTTGTCTTTTCAGAAGAGTACACGTTGTTTATACATTTGATAGTATTCAATTAAAACACACCCACACACATATAGCACTCAACTCAGATTTATGTAGTCAACTCAGATTTCCTAAGACATAAGATGGATTCTTGCATCATATCAAGCTGGGATCCTCTAATTCATTCAGAGTCAAATTGGACTCTTTTAGGAAGTATAAAATGAGACCGACATATACGAAGGAAGGTGGTTATAGCAAAAGTAACTATCACCTACTTTTGCTATAACCAACTTCTAGTGTATATGTCAGTCTCATTTTATAATTCCTAAAAGAGTCCAATTTGACTCTGAATGAATTTTGTAGAACCTTACAGGCTAAGCTTACTGTTTTTGCATATATTTGTGCGGACTAAAGTCCCCTTTGATATGTTGAAGACTAACAAGCTGATTACGAATAAATCTCTGGTTCACAAATACTTATACTAGAAGCTGGCAACCTCCCTACAGGCTCTGAAACATGCATATTGATGGTATATTTCAATGGACCCACAGAGTCTTTGCTTTTGTTCCTTCTTCTCCTCTTCCACCTCCTTCTTCTCCAAAGTCCAGTACTACATGTATTAGAAATTGCTACCAAGTTTGCCATAATTTTGAGGTAGAAAACATATGAAACTAAAAGAGGTCCAGCACAGTATTTTCAGAAACAGCAAAATCAACCAACCAACCATCTCCCCTCCTCCCCATACAGTATAATCCACACTAGTGCGTATTTTCCTTACTCTAAGCATCTTTGCATGTATATTTCTGACTTGTAAAACACAAGACAACATTCTCTAAAGTGTAAATTTCAGCGCATGTGGGTTCTGTTTCATGCAAAGTCTGGGGAAGGCTGATATTGGATAAGGTTTGCATAAAATTAAGACCAACCATTTGTTTTCCCTCCCTCCCAATCCTGCACCTGAAATTGCTCAGACTCCAGATGTAATCAGGATCAACAGCTTTAAAGAATAACAATTATAGATCTGGGTGATTAATATGCTAAGTTTTAATTAAAACTGCAATGTTGTATTTAGACTAATACACTGTTCTTTCTTTTTCTCTGTCAACTTTTTAATATATGTGCATATTTGTGTATGTGTGTATATATACAGTATATATGTATAAATACATACATACACACACAAAGACATCCAAGGTTATCAAGACCTTAGCTTAACCCATGCAATGTAGTGATTCTAATGTGTTTTCAAAATTATCAGCTGAAATAAATTTATTTGGCTTTGAAAAGGCTTCTATTCACATCAAACACACTCCACCTTTTCTGCAGATATGTGCAACAATTCATTAGGCTTTTCTTCTGTGATTAGGTGCCATTGCTCTTAATCAGAGCAATCTACATTTTGTAAATTACTAGAATGTACCATTTATAAATAAATAAATCCTACATTAACATCCTTGCCAGTCAAAACATTTTATACAGTATATGGAGAGACATGCATTGTTTTTATGCAGCTGTCTCCTTCCAAAGTAATTTTATTATCATACATCAAGCTTTAAAGACCATCTTGTGTGAAGTTTTGCCAATGCTTTAATGTTGCTGAAGTGCTATGTATCCTTATTTATTCTCCAGTATTTACTTAGGAGGATTTGCAGTGACAACCAAACATATGATCAGCACAGTGGAAAACAGTATTTTAAGATTCTTCAGCTCTGAGTTAAATGGAGCCTAAGGATTTTTCCAGACATGAGATGAGCATTTGAAATTAATCAAGGAATTTTGTTTTATTTTGAAATCCAAGTAGTATCAGCTAGGACAAATTAAAATAATCAGGATCATATGGGTGATGGACAGAGAGCCAGTTTGGTCTAGTAGTTAAGGCACCAGGCTTCAAACCAGGAGACTGTGAGTTCTAGTTGCGTCTGAGGCATGAAAGCCAACTGGGTGACTTTGGGCCAATCACTCTTTCTCAGTCCACAACGTCAGGCTCAGGTGACAAGCTGGTCAATGAATTCCTGTTGCAACCAATGGATCAACATTTGGTTGATCCGGGGGGGCGGGGGGGAATGGACCCTGGACCTATGGGAAAACACTGGGAAGAAAAAAAAATATGGGTGATGGACAGAGAATTCAATTCACCTTATTTATTTTTGGGGCTTACATACCATTCCAAACATCGCAATGATTTTTGTTATTCTCCTACTGGTGAAACCCTGGTCTAAGATTTGTGCTGGGCAGACCACAGGCAAACTGAACCTTTATTTTGTTTTGTTTTGTTTCAGGTCATTTTATTTAAGGATGGAGAGATAGAGATAGAGATAGAGATAGAGATAGAGATAGAGATAGAGATAGAGATAATTTTTGAAGGAAATCTCAGAAATCAGTTTACAAAACACCCACCTACAGGGTTGTCTTGGGGGCAAGATGGGTAAAAAACCCAATCAAGATGGTGCCTACAACAGTGATCACGTGGTCATAGCTACTATTTTGAATTTTTTGTCCCCTGTCACCCTGTTTGAGCACACACACACAAATAATGTAGATCAATAACATTATAACATATTTGTGGAAACAAACTATGGGGGGAATAATTTTTCAGACTTTTAAATCATGTTTTGGACCTTTAAAGCTTGTAGCAATGGTAAGTGAAGGTAAGGGTCCTCTTACCTGGAAATCAGCTAAATCCAAATAAGGAGATTTGGGGGGTGCTGTTTGAAGGTCAATCAGTCAACTGACAGGCCATTAGCAGGATTGGGACTTTATGTAATTGACTTTTGAGACAGTTTCCTATACTTGCTTTGTTCTGGAGGTAGCTGTGATAAAGACTACTTTTGTCTCATTTACATTGCTGGGCCAACTGCATCCATCTCTGGTTGGCATGAATGTGACCACAATTACATCTAGAATTGGTTACGGTACAAAAAAACCCGAAGATTTTTGATGCTGTCCCATCAACTCTTTGGGATGCATTCCCTGAAGAGTTAAAGGAACCAACACCTTTAGTTATGTCTTAAAAGTCCCCCTCAAACACACATTTGTCTGCAGGATTTTCCATTGATTATTTATTTATTTAGAAAATTTCTACCACTGCTCATCTTAGACAAGTAACTGTAGGCTACTAACAAGCAATATATAAAAGATCCTGATAATAAAAGCCAAAGGAAAATAATACAGAATACAGTTAAGAATATTTGTTATGCTATATAGCATAGGCTATCTGGATCTCAGGGGAAAGGCTGTTCCACATGGAAGGCACTGCAACAGAGAAGGCATGTCTCCTGGGTCCTGTAAGATGACATTGTTTTGGAAACAATGGAAAGGGGACCCAGACATTGTCCACCTTGCTGGATCTGGTAGGATGAGCTAAAACCACTAGAACCAGGCATCCTGCTAGTAACCTGGCTCTGTGCCACGCAGGGCTTTAAAGATGATAACCAGCACCTTGAATTGCACCCAGAAATCTACTGAAAGCCATTGCAGCTTGTGCAGCAGTGGTGAAACTTGATGCACCCAAAACTGCGTATAATGCTGCATTCTGAAAAGCTGAAACTTCTGAATATTTTCAAGGGCAGCCCCATGTAGAGCACGTTGCAGGAATCCAATCAGGGAATTGCTAAGGCATGAGGGACCACAAGCAGAGCTTCCTGATCCAAGCATGGGTGCAACTTGTGCACAAGAAATAGTGTGAAAGCCTTCCTAGTCATGGTTGCTCCTGTGAGTCCAAGGAAGGCACCAAGTTTACACACCAATGCTGGCTGGGGGAATTCTTCCCCATCCAGAACCAGAGAGGGAAGGTCTCCATAAGCAGGGGTCCAAAAAACCCACATCCACTCACTCTTGCTACACTTGTGTTGCGGCCTGTTCCTCCTCATCCGTTTCCAAGTTGTTATTTCTGCCAAATGAGATCTTGCAAAGCACTGATTGAAAGAGCATCCAAACATCTGTCCCTGCCATATTTACTCTTTTCTTATTTTGAATCTGTAAACAACTGCACATAAGAGTTAGAATGTGTTCAAATTTGCAGAAAGATCTTGCTTTTATTTTTGAGCCATCTAGAGGTGCTGTCAGCTTCAGCTCATTTAGAGATGCATTTATACATACAATTTGCCTGGGATGCCTAAAACTTTTCATAAAACTGTATCATCTATCTATCTACAGTATCTATCTATCTATCTATCTATCTATCTATCTATCTATCTATCTATCTATCTATCTATCTTATACAGTATCTATCTCTATCCATCTATTCATCCATCCATCCAACTTTTCAGATACGGCTAATTGGAGGAACATGGTGGTGTAACTATTTAACAGAGCTTGGTAGGAATGAATAACACTGCTGCGACTTCAGTAGGATGAGACAGAGGTACTTAGAACTTCCCTCTTGGTGGAGAAACACTGTGAGGTTTACTTGCTATTCTGCACTTGTCCATTTCCCTCCATTGCCATCATCCCTAACATCAGTGTACTTCACCACTACTTTGCATTAAAGAGAAACACAATCTCTCTCATTTTATGCCCCAAGCAACTGAATATTTCCATTGGCTCCAGTTAAGTAGGTCAGTGAACTAGAACTATTTAGATTCTGTAGGGGCTTTTTTCTTTTTCTTTGTGGTGCTTACTCCTACAGCTACAGACTATAGACATAACAGCAGTCCTTCTCTGATTTTTCCCCCAACGAAAATACCATGATTTGCAAAATCAGTCTCAGCTTCAGCACAGATGGCCTCAGTGAACAAAATCTGCTGTTGTCTGTCATTTTTCACCAGAAAAGTTCCTGAAGGCAAGCATACTTTTGGGAAAGTTATGCAAAAGAAAAAAAAAAGTCTATATTTTTTTAGGAAAAGTCATAAAAAATAATATAGGTTATTGGCTTAGTTGGAGCTAAACAGAGAAAAGCTTATATTAGTATAATGTTGCCTAGGGGGAGAAAAAGCATATAGCAGGGTAGTTGTTAAAAAAAACAAAAGGCTGACTTTGGTTTATTTGCATAAGTTAGATTTAAAAATTGCTTGCGTTGTGGAAGGGTGCATTCAAAGACAGCTAGAGAGATATAGTAGTTAAGGTATTGGATTCAGAATGGAGAACCCAAATTCCTGTCCAGTTTCAGTCATGTCATCCCACAGGGTCATTTTGGGCTCACCTCTCTCCCTAGCAGTCTCCCACACAATCTTGTTGCTTTCGTCATTCAGTGTTGTGCCCTCCTGCTGCCTTTGAGGCCTCTGTGCCAGATCACAATGCCCCTAGAAAAGGGGTGCTTGTTTTGTGACTCTGCTCTTGTCCTTCCAAGCCCCTTGTCCTCCTGGATCACTTAGCTCAACCTATCTCACAGGTTTTTTATTGCGAGGAAGAATTGGAGAAAAGAGGTTGATGTGCATTGCCTAGAGTTTCTGGAGGAATATACATTGAGCCAAGTAACAAACAAGTCAATAAATAAATACACAAATGCAGATTTTTTTCAGGACATGAGAAGGTTCCATGCTGAAAACTGGACAAAACAGTATAATGGATTTGCCTGAAATGTTCATATAAACTAGATCCAAATATTCCTATTACTGACAATATGGATACTTTGATTCTGAAAGCAAACCTTATATATTAGATGGATGCTTGCAAGGGATTCCAGCATTAGTAATGAAGTGAAAATAGAAGCAGATTTGAAGAGAGAAGCTGGAGTCAGAGGAACCCAGGGTTCAGAATCAGTGCTGATTCAAAATCAGACATAATCATTAGTTCTTGGGCTCTACCTGTAAAGTGCAAAGCAACACATGACAATAAATGACTTTGGTAAGTTTGAAAAAAAAATTAAAGTCTTATCTCTGTTATTCTTCTCTTTTGACAAGCTTCTTTGATGAAATAAGGTCATGTTAGTGCCTATCATGGAGAAAGCTGTTTTCTTATTAAAGATAACCCATAAATGGTACATTTTTTGGAGTTTGGCACATTATCTTTGTGAGTTCCTGCAGCAGTTTTCCAGATGCTAAACTGTGATTATTATAGTCTGAAGATTTATCTAAATTATGACTGAGTTGGATGCAGTCCTTTAAGAGACTTTGCTTTGTTCTTACTGTGATCTACATAAGGAAAAAAATTTAAAAGATGTTTTCTTACTGGGAGGTCTGCCACATTTGGTCATACATTGCACATAATAATGAATCATGTGGCTGTATTAAACAATATTTTAAAATAATTTCTTGCCATGGTTGTGAGTTATAGCAAACAGGGACTGCTTATTTCCATCAAGGGAGTATTGTCAATCAGACAGATTTAAAGCTACTTTCCTATCAAGCTCTAATTACTTCCCCTCAAAAAATGATCTCTAAACATCTTGGCTTGCAGGCAAACATTGATATCATTGTTCTTGATGAACATTTGTGCATTCTGGACATTTTAAAGATGTGCTTCAATTCCAGCCACAATTTGTTGGACCTTGTGACCCTTTCATTAGAAGGGCAAAAGACCTTGTGTCCCCTCCAAACTATGGTATTCTATTGTAAGCATTTATATGAAAATGTTATCAGCTTCAATATTTAGAAGTTTGAATAGAGAGATTTTGATTCGGAGTAATACATTTCCAAGTCATGTTCTTTTTTATCCTTGTCTTCCCTGACACTGATTTTAGTATATATTCCCAAGCATTACTGATTTGCTTGCTATTTTCATGAGTGGTATTCAATGGCTAGATCAGATAATGTTGCTTGTTTCCCAAGTCCATTCTAAGTGTGATGGGGGAAAAAAATAATTAATTTTCTTCCTCCTTACCTGTCTTGCTCAATCCACCTTTAAAAGCAGTAGACATGGCCATGTTATTAAAGGTGTATGTCCAAACAACAATAAAAATACTTTCAAATTAAGGCTTCTGATAACTAAATCCATACCCTTTGCTTGGCACTATTCCAGAAGTAGTTTGCCCTTGCCTTCTTCCAAGATAGTTTTTCAACCTCCCAGTTTAACAGTGTCCGGTTGTTTTCAGAACTGAGTGATCTGTCATTGAAAGTGATGCAGTGCTGAATTTTGACTTGACTCAGAAATGTTCTCTTGTAAAACAGGCTTCTTTGGTTTCTACCTAATTCTCAGGATACTTGGGACTGTGCTTCTAATTGCTTTTATTTTATTATTGGGAGTGACAGAATCCATTGGTGACAGTGGGGTTTCACAGGACACATCTTTCTATCACTCTGAATCTTCCCTGGATGCCTACTCTTTCCAGTCTGAAAAGCCCAGTTGGAGGAATTCCCTATTTCCTGGCTGATAACTTCTCTTGAGATAAACGGTTATATAATGAAAGACAAGACATTTATATACCATCCTTGTCCTCTTTGATTTACAAAGATAAAGGACCTCTTGCTGCCCCTCCAAATGATTATTGTAAACTCCCTTATAACTAAACAAGCCTAAGCATTCCAGCTACTGTATGAGACCTCATCAAAATGCTCTTCTCTTTTAAAGAAGTGTCAACAGCTGATTCTCTTCCATTAAACTAAGTAAAAGCTGCTAAGAAATAAAAACACAGGATCATTTTTCTGCATGGCCCTGCTTGACAGCAAGAGTTTTGGGGTTCCTACCTTTAAAATTATTATAGTATATATAAATCTCCATCTGACCTGAATAAATGATTCCTTAGCTATTCAAATCTTCTCAGTTTGTAGAACCTCTTATGCAAAAAGAAAAAGAACTTGTTCAGCACATAGAAATGTATTAATAGTTGTCAGCTCTGCTTTTCTTTGCCACCATGCTTAAAAAAAAAAGGATTTGGTTGTTTCAATAATTTTCACTTTTATTCTGGGTGGGCTTTTTTTCCCCTGCCAACCCTTTTAGCATAAGCCAGGTGTCAACAGACAGTTCAGCATGTTTGTGATCATTAAGCAGCATTAAAAGCTATCATTGAGTCACAGAATGAAATGAGAACATTGGGTAGCCTGCTACCTGCAAAGTAATTATTGTCTGACACATTTACAGTCTCCGAACCAACAATCCGATTTTGCCCAGAAAAAGATATATTGTGCTACATAATAAAATCTTGCTGTGATGTTCATTTTTAGCATTTGCATTAAGTTAATTTAATTTAAATGCACAGAAAAGCACCCAGTTGCTGTGCTGATCATTAAAACAAATGATATAATGTGGATAAAATATTGGTCACAAATCTGGATTTGCAAATAAGATGACGTGGTGTGAAATCCGTCTACAAAATAAGCTTCTTCTTTCTTAACCCACACTGGAACTACTAGATAAAATGAGAGTCCCTGGGTGTTTGCAAATACCTCTTGTGTGGAATAATACACACACACACACACACAGTGTGTGTGTGTGTGTGTGTGTGTGTGTATATATATATATATATATATATATATATATATATATATACATACACACACCGAGTCTTATCCTTAAGACTTGGTAATGGAAAAAATACATCGGCCTGACTCCATCTGAAGCCCTAGAGACTGCTAAACAAAGGCTCACAGCACTGGCTACCAGGCTAAGGAGATACACTAGAGAAGCAGAGGCCAAGAAGATAAATGCCCTGTTCTCCAAAGAACCATCCAAAGTGTACTCCCAACTGCAGTGCAACCACAGAGTATCAGCTGAGCCACCAGCAGCGGAAACTGAACAGTACTGGAAGAACATATGGGAGAAAGAGAAGACACATAACACCAGTGCAAAGTGGCTGCAGGACCTGAAAGCAGACCACAGCAATCTCCCAGAACAGGAACCAGTCACCATCACATTAGCAGACATCCAACAGAGGGTCAAGAACATGAAAAGCTGGACAGCACCTGGCCCGGACATGATCCACACCTACTGGCTAAAGAAACTAACAGCAGTGCATGAACGCGTAGCAGCACAGATGAACCAACTGCTTGCAGCAGGCTCCCACCCAGACTGGCTAACACAAGGAAGGACAGTACTGATCATGAAAGACCCTCACAAAGGAACAGCACCATCCAACTACCAGCCAATAACCTGCCTCCCCACAACATGGAAAGTTCTATCAGGCATCCTAGCTGCCAAGCTACAAGACCATATGGGCCAGTACTTGAGCACAGCTCAGAAGGGCATTGGGAACAACACCAGAGGCTCAAAACACCAGTTACTCATAGATAGAGCAGTTGCCCGAGATTCAAGGTCTAGGCAGACCAATCTGAGCACAGCCCGGATAGACTACAGGAAAGCCTATGACTCAATGCCACACACATGGATCTGTGAATGTCTGGCGCTATACAAAGTCAACAGGACACTAAGGACCTTCCTCAAGAACTCAATGGGACTGTGGAAGACAACATTGGAAGTCAACTCAAGACAGCTCGCACAAGTGGCCATCAAGTGCGGCATATACCAAGGTGATGCACTGTCCCCACTGCTGTTCTGCATAGGCTTAAACCCCTCAGCCAGATAATCACAAGGTCTGGATATGGGTACAAGTTCAAGAGTGGAATCACCATCAGCCACCTCCTCTACATGGATGACATCAAGCTGTATGCTAAGAGTGAACGAGACATCGACTCACTGATCCACCTGACACGGATCTACAGCGAGGACATTGGGATGTCATTCGGACTGGAGAAGTGTGGCAGGATGATAGTAAAGAGAGGGAAGGTAGTTAAGACCGATGGAGTGGAATTACCAGTGGGGCACATAGCAAACATAGAGACCAGCTCTAAATACCTTGGTGTCCCACAGTCACACAGGAACCATGAGGAGGAGGCAAGGAAGACAACAACATCCAAGTACCACCAAAGGATAAGACAGGTCCTGAAGAGCCAGCTCAATGGGAAGAACAAGATCCATGCCATCAACATGTATGCCCTGCCAGTCATCAGATACCCTGCCGGTATAATGAGCTGGCCAAAGGAAGACATGGAGGCTGCCGACGTGAAGACCCGGAAGCTCCTCACAATGTACAGAGGTTTCCACCCCAAGTCCAACACCCAGAGACTGTACACCAGCCGCAAAGAGGGTGGGTGGGGTCTGATGAGTATCAAAGCCACTGTCCTGGACGAAACCCGGAGTATCCAGGAGTACATCAGTAAGATGGCACCCAAAGATAAGCTGCTGAGAGAATGCCTCAGGCAGCAGCAGACATGGGAGGAAGTTCAAGCGGAGGAAATACCATGGCAAGACAAGCCCCTGCATGGGATATACCATCAACAGATAGCTGAGGTGGCTGACATTGGGAAATCCTATCAGCGGCTGGAAAGGGGCGGACTAAAAGACAGCACTGAGGCACTGATCATAGCAGCACAAGAACAGGCACTAAGCACCAGATCCATAGAAGCAGGGGTCTACCACACTAGACAGGACCCAAGGTGCAGATTGTGCAAAGAGGCCTCAGAGACAGTCCAACACATAGTGGCAGGGTGTAAGATGCAGGCAGGAACAGCATACACTGAATGGCACAACCAAATAGCTGGCATTGTGTACAGGAACATCTGCACAGCATATGGGCTAGACTCCCCCAAGTCCAGATGGGAGATTCCACAGAAGGTTGTGGAGAATAACAGGGCTAAGATCCTGTGGGACTTCCAGATCCAGATGGACAGGCAGGTACTGGCTAATCAACCAGACATCGTGGCAGTAGACAAAGACCAGAAGACAGCGGTAGTGATAGATGTAGCAGTGCCAAGTGACAGCAACATCAGGAAGAAGGAGCATGAGAAGCTTGAGAAGTACCAGGGCCTGAAGAAGGAAATCGAGAGGATGTGGAAAGTCAAGGCCAACGTGGTCCCAGTGGTGGTAGGAGCACTCGGGGCCGTGACTCCTAAGCTGGGAGAATGGCTCCAAGAGATCCCAGGAACAACATCAGAGCTCTCTGTGCAGAAGAGTGCAGTGCTAGGAACAGCTAAGATACTGTGCAGAACCCTCAAACTCCCAGGCCTCTGGTAGAGGACCCGAGATTGAGGAAGACACATACCACCCATAGGGGTGAGAGGGGAATTTTTTTTTTTATACACACACACACACACATACATACACACACACACACACACACACACATACATATATATACACATATACACACACACTTATAGTTATTTTATAGCTAAAAAGAGTTGTCTTTTTCACTTCCGAGTAAAATAGTGTCACATTGTTTAAAAATACTAGGGCAACAGAAAACTCCTAAAAAGTACTTTCCTCAAGAGAAACATTTATATATTTATATATTGGAGATAAATTTAGATATTGGAGATAATTTTTCTAATAGGATTCTCTATGAAAGAATCTTTTTATTTTAGCAAGTACTAATGCCAGAAACAGGAATAGGCACTGAATACTGAAGGAATATTTTAAAGGCCTTTTAAACAAAGCCAATGGTTCCTATTTCCTCTGCCTATTTCATTTGGCAAAGAACCTCATAGATCCATCTGGGTTTTTTTTTAAACCCAGCCAAAGGAATGGCCCCATCTCAGCGTGGGAGAGATGGCTTGTGTGAGAAAAATGAATCTTTGGGTGAAAAAGACAAATTTTTAGAGGCCTCAGATGAATGGGATCGCCTTAATAAGATTGAAACATAAAGGCATGTGGAAGCATCCTTGAAGCTGATGTGAACCAGGCCGGTTGTAAACTCCTTATCACAAACATTCCCATAGCAACCTGGGCATCTGCCCTGAGGGAGGATGCCTTCTTCCTGGCATTTGGCACCTTGAACTAATTTGTTTCTTCTTCTCTGTGACACTATTGTTTTACTAGCAGATAACAGAGGGGCAGAGAGTAACTTGAGAACTATTGCTTATTTAGGTATGCCTGCATCATCATATGAATATGTATGTGTATGGGTATACGTTCTTTTTCCCTTCCCCTTCTTGTAGAACTGTATAAATATCAGAGCATCCATTTTGCCTGAAGGGGAGTGCCTCCCACTAACTTCTGGTGGGGTCCCCCTCCAGTACGTACTGCTCAACAAACGCTGCAGTGGAGCCTTGATTATTCTGCATTTGTGTCCTGCGTTTTGATCCCACACTTGCAAGAATCTCCTTCAAATATAGCAATGGAGAATGCTTTTCTTGTTGCCTAGAGAAATGTCGCCTCCATTAAAATACAGCCACTTCATGCACACCCAAGCCAGTTTTCTGTCATCCCTGGTCTGGATTCATGATCCTGACATAAATGGACTTGTAGATGTATAGATCTGTAGGCCTGGCTTGGTACAGATTCCTGCAGCCCATGTTGGTTCAGATGTGCTTGAAACAATCCACGTGTTCAGACTCAAACAGGAAAATACTAAAGCTACAACATTACAAAGGTTCCTTTTTCCTGGGCTTACAGAGGTGACCTACTTCAGATTCCAGTTCAAAAACAGAGTTGCTGATTCGTGAGGAGAAGAAATGGGAAGGCCAGGATAAAAAACTAAATCTCAATGTTATTAACATTTGAACTATGTTAATTGAATATAATTAATGTGATTGTTCCCTGTGTATTTAATTTTCTCCTTCTTTCACGTTAAAAATTACAGCTCATTGGCATCTTTTGGAGTGGGCCACATTCAAGGCTTTCAGGCTGAGGGAAGCGACAGTTGGATTAAATGCATCCAGAACATAATTTATGCAGACTTCTGTAATCTGCACTTTTAAATCACTGCAGAAACTGAAACACAACTATCCTTGTGTGTGGTGTCGTTTTCTAAATTTTGCAGTGCAATTGTCTGAGCAAAGAACTCAATTCCAAAGCTCATATATCTAGGAGAAAATGTTTCTCCAGATGAGGAGAGCCAAAAAAGTATGCGCAAAGTATGTATATTAGGGGTCATTGGATGAACTATTTCTGAGTGAAGTCTTCTTATAAGCACACCGCTGTGAATACAAGACAAATCAGACTTGGAGATGAAAAAAGAAACTGCATGAAACTGATCTTGTCAGAATCACCTGTCCTTAGCAGTGTCAGCTCCAGGGTCTCAAGCAGAGTAGAATCACTCCTGTCTTCTGCTACCTGATCCTTTAATTGGAGATGACAAGGACGGAACATGAGATTTTTTGTAGGCAAAACAGATGCTTTGCCACTGAGCTGTCAATCAAATTAAGAGTGGGAAGGGGAGAATATTTTGGATTCATAGAGTTTGGTAGATATCTGGATTTAGATTTGATTTTTCTCTTTTCCATTGGCAAGAAAAGAAACTCAGTTATACTGAAAAACTCTCAGAAACTATTAAGAATACAGTAAAACTGGTCATATAAGTTCAAAACATGTTGGTTGTGGTTCTTTCTTTTTAAATGATAGTCATTTTGCAGTTGTCATTTGACTCAGTTCTGTAGATTTTTAAGAACCAAAAATAGGATACATGAAAATGTTTGGGTCTCCATAGGCTTCTTTCTTTGCGGAGAGAAATTATCCATCAACAAAAGTAATAGTTCGATTTTTACATGCAGATAATAGGAGCTAAAATAATCCAATCAATCAATAGCTAGGCAGACAGAGAGTTAGGATTGGTAAGATACCTAGATTTTTTTCAGGATGATGATGATGATGATTGGGTTTCATAGGCAAAATTTAATATTTTTCCCCAGTGAGTGTCTGTGACAGGAATTTGTCACAGTAATCTGTAGTTCTGGAAAGGCATACAAAGTGATGTAGAGAGATGGAAGCCCTGTGTGCAGAGACATGCTTAGGAAGAGGTAAAAAAATTCAAAGTGGCACCCATGACTACCTAAATGTGGTAAATAAATAAATGACCACACAATTGAAAATCCACCCCTTTTTACCTGCATCACACATAATCATTAGATCACATATGACTGCATGGCTATGGCCACTATTATGATGTTTTTGACCCCCTTCTTTGCAGACATCCTTGCCTGTCTGTATACTGTGCGTACATTACACAAAGCTTGTACATTGCTCAAGTACAAGCTTTGTAAATGGTACCAGGCTGTCTAAAGATCATTGATATTGTTAATTAAGAGGGGATGGTGATGTTCTAACATTTCTTTTTTAAAAAAGAAAAGATCCATGGAGATTGATCAATTTTTGGCCAACCAGATTTCTACTACTCACATGATCTGTGGAGATTCTGATGGCTAAGAGTTACTCTGATTTACTAAGAGTTAAAAAAATATTTAAACCACCCACTAAGGTTATTCAACAGTGTTAATTCAGTGGAAAACTTGAAGGAGAACTCTATTACTACTTCCTCCATTAAGGTAACATTATGGGCTTTTAATGAAGCCTATCATTATAATGACTTTTGTTGACCCCATTATGAGTGGATATATGAAAATGATTGTCAACATCATCAGAGAGAGAGAGAGAGAGAGAGAGAGAAACACAGTTTTAAAGAGAGAGTTTTGAAAACAAATAAAAAAAATCTCTCTCTCTCTTTTATTTATTTGCACATTTTTTTTAAAAAAAATGCCCAATTCCAAACTACTCTAGGCACATTCCATAATAAAAAGCCAAAAGTAACAAATGACAATGCACCCAGAAAGACTCCATAAAACAGAACAAAATCATAGTAAACAAAGGCTTACGTATGCTCACCCATCACCCTGCCCCAAGGCCTGGGGAAATAGTCACGTAGAGACCTAGATAGGCACAAATCAACTTTGATTGTCACATCGGAATGTAGCAATTAGAAGCACTGCTGAATGAAGTCATGCAATCCCCCCCACTCCCAAAACTAGTAAAATAAACATAGGATATTTGGCAATGGTTGTCCATATTTATTTATTTATTTATTAGCCGCCCAGAGTCACACTGGAGTCATGCGGCACTGAAATTGAATGAAATAAATTTTAAACCTGCTTTTCATGATAACACAAAATGGGGTACCATAATTGCAACACTCTGTCAAACTCATAAAATAACAAAATATCAAACCTATGGAATTAGACTAATATATCAAACACATACAGTTGCAGCCACTTATGAAAATGTCAAAACCAGGGCAAGAACAGTCATTAGAGATGCAGCAATTTGGTTCAAATTAAATGTCTAGTTTTCAGTAGGCATCTGTGCGAGCCGTTTTAAAGCATTTTTAATTAATTCCTTTTATACCCTTTCCTTTTCTTCCAGAAAATCAGGGCAGCATACGTCATTCTTCTACCCTCTTTTTTTTTTTTTTTTGTATGGTTTGTTTGGTTTGAAATCCTAATGAAACACAAAAAAGTGAAATGGCAAATGTTATAAGACCCAGGAGAATAAAAATGTATTTGTTAGACACTAAAGATTTGATAACGTTTGTGCTTCATAAAGAAATTGTTGCAACCAGGGTAGCTTTGGCTCAGTCTCTACCATTGGCTGAGAGAAATACCTCAGGAATCTCCCAAGGACACCTCAGTTCAAAGTAGGCTAGTATGGAAACAAATATTCTTTCAGGTCAGGAATGGAGGACCTGTGATCATCCAAAGATTGCTAAACTATCATTCCTAGCATCCTTAAACCAGCATGGGAAATGATGAGGGATGCTAGAAGTTGCTATAACAATAGGACCAGTTTCTCACCCCTGATTTAGATATTAGAGACTCAAGGTCCAAATCTAGGTAGGGATCAATTTTTTGAATTGTGTTTGGGAGCAGACCATCAGTTTCTGAAGTTCCCAATGAATAATAAATAAACAGCCCAGCTGCAATATTAAAAAATGGCCCTTGTTCCTTTCTCTTTAGCCAGTCCTAACTCAGACAAGGCTAGTTCACAGGTACAGTATACTTGGAAGTATTTTGGGGGTAGGGAGAAGATTCACAGAGGTTTAGCACATATTACTCTTATGTCAAGCATTTTTAGATTCAAAAATGAGCAAAAGTGGAACGTTTTACTGCCACATTTTCACAATGTAATGGTGAATTGTTTGGAGTCAGTACACACATGGGGATGTACGGGGGGAACGGGGCACATGAGTCATAACACAACTGATGCAACTTCAAACAGATGTCGCCATGCCATTACATAATTGCACCATCCACAATAGCATCATGGTGCATGTGCTGTCAATTTGATGCCATTGTCACTTGCCACAGACATCTATCCATGGTGTGTATATGGGGGTGTGCATGTTAAAGGGTAAGAATGGGTGTGTTTCCCCTCACAGATGCCTAGTGTGCCCTTAATGTCTCTTCTTTTACCGTTGTTGGCTAAAATATCACATTGTTCAAAATCAGACCATGAACTTGAGCCTGCAGATATGATGCCGGAGAAGTGCGTGCGACGCGTTCGCCATGGCTTGCTTACCCTGGCCTATATCTATAAAAGGCCATACACAACTGAGATTATAGCCGCACTAGTTGTAGTTTAATAAAGGTATCTTGTTGGTTTTGTAGTATCTCTTGTGCCATTAGGATTGGGCGGCTGTGAGATTTTGACGGTGCTGCATTGCCACAGATTTGTTCTGCGATGACCCAAAGGAGCCTTGAATGCGGCCGATCCTTCTTGTTGTGTGTTCAGACTGTGGTCCATACCAAGTGAAAAACCAAGCATTTAATTGAAACCATATTGCTATGGCTTTTGTTCCTTGTCCCCCTGGTAGTTCTGCTATTACACTTTTAGTGCGTTGTTCTTATTACACAGCGTCTCATAATGTTGTGGGTTTGTTGCAGTAGCGTTACGGTCTTTCAGTGTATGTTATGCCCCCCCTTTGGGATGAAACGTTAGCGTTAAAAAGCAGGTATAAATAAATAAATACATTAGGAGAGGAGTGAGGATATTTATTTTTATTTATTTATTTATTAAATTTCTCCCCCGCCCATCTCCCCCCAATGGGGGAACTCTGGGCGACTCACACAAAACATTCAAACCATAAATATATATCAGTACATAAAACATCCATTTAAAAACATTAACAAAAATGGAAAAGGAGAATCCGAGAAGATGAAGAATCTGGGGCTGAAGACAGCAGGCCTCTCTGGGGCAAAGCTCTAGAAATGGAGGAGCAGATTTTTGAAAGAAAGGCCAGGGGTGGGGCGGAGGTAGGCAAATTGGGTTAGCAGAAAGAGAAAAAGACCCTCAACCACTGAATCGGTCTCTTTGTTCTGCTCCGTTGGTAGAAAGAACGGTGAAGAAAGAATGGCGTGGCTTCCGGTTCATTATGTTTTTATGCCCCTTTAACAAACAGCCCAAAAGGTCAGGTGACAAGCGCTGTTATTTAAATAGCAGAGCACATTGTGGGCACATAGCAGCCTGGTAATGTTTGCCTGCAGGGTTATTTTTAAATGCAGGCATTGTTTACATATGCAAATAAGACCAATCCCCCTCCCCAGCTATTTGCATAGAGGAAAATGGCTACCTCCTCATTCTTTTGAAAGGGCTGGTATTCTCCTAATCATCATCATGGGGGAGTGGATTTGGCTCCATTTCACAACTGGGTTTGTCCTTGTTGACGCAGCTACCGAGCTGCTTCTCTGGCCCTAGATAAATTAAGCAGCCCTTGGAAATAACACAACAAGGCTGTGTTGTTTGAAATGTGTGTCATCAAATAATAACTGCTTGGCATTAAAGCTCCAGAGAACTGTCTCCATGCTTAAGATGGAGCAGCTCCCATAAGGGAATTACAGGTCCTGGTGATTTATTGGGGCTTAAAATTAAACATCTGAGGCTGAATTAAAAGCAGGTGTTCAGCAAACAGATCCTCTAAAGTTTCCAGGCTTGCCAGCCAGCTGAAGGGTTATCTGGAGAGCAGCTGGTAGTATAAATTAAATCCTTTGAATACCACTTTATGCTCAAACTTGTGTACACATGGAATCTAATTTATCTGTACATTCAGCCTTATTTCCCCTTGTGAGCAAGGTACAGAATGCATGCAGAAGTGTGGTTTCTGAAACTGTTTCCAACCCTTTCCTAATAATGCTAGCTAATTAATTAACTAAATAAAACAGCTCCACTGTAGGTCACATAACTGGGCAGGAGGAAAGAAAATCAGAATGGAGGAGTCACCAATATTTTGATTCATTCAAAACTCCAGGGGATGGATCAGGATTTTTTTTTTCCAAATTCTTTTTCTCCTCAGCCTACCCAGTCAGATTGGGCCCATGTTCAAACTCAGCCTTTCTTTTGTCAGCTTCTTTTCCCATCCCAATTTTGAGTCCAATTTATTCTGTTTTTGAAGTTATCTTGCTGATGGGTTGATAGTCAGACAAGAGTCCTGGGTCCTTTTACATAATTTATTTGCAGTAATGCCTTGAGTTGAAAAGAACAATGTTACCAAATCTGGGCTGTAGAAATCTGGATGACCATTGGATGGCAACAATAAATTTCTAACCCTTTGTTGCCATCTAATGCCTGTCTCAGATTCTGTAGTCCAGATCCAGTATGCCTAGATTATTATGACTGCATGCTTTTGGCTAATTATTAAGGACTGTTACATCTGCAAGAGTTTAGTGCACTGCATGACATAAGTAAATAAGTAGATCTTGTAGATCTTTGAAGGAGTGCTTAGTTTTGACAGATATTTGAGTGAAGCTCCCCTTTGAAGTACTTCCACAAAGTACTTCAAAATCCTGGGTCTGCCTTTGAAGATGACTTGTAAGTACAGCTGGTGCAGGAAGCAGTAACCTGACTGCTAGTTAAGGAAAACCATCATTGCAGAGTTATACACATCTTGAGGTTCCAATAGAAGAAAATATCTGCAGCTCAGGCTTGAAATGTGGAGTCCTTGGTGCTCTCCGAGCTTGGTTGTTCACTTGTAGACATTTTGTTACCCAACTAGGTAACATCATCTGTGCTAGTGAGTGTCATCTAGTCAGGTGTTGATGTTACCTAGCTGGGTAATGAAACATCTGCAAACAAACAATCAAGCTCAGAGAGCACCAAGGACTCCACACCTTGAGGTTTCCGGATTGGGTACTACTATGCTTCCAGGCCTTTTCAAAGTGCTGGTTATCATCTAGAAAACCCTATATGGCATGGTACCAAGATTTCTCAAGTACCACCTTGTCAAGTATGAGTCTACCTATCCTGTGTGAAACTGAAAGAAGACCTGCTAAGGATACCATCCTCACTTGATAGAGGGTCAGGTCTTGGAGACAGACCTTCCTGGCAATACCTTCTACCTTCCTCTCATTCAGGATGGCCTTTAAAACCATTCTGTTTCAATGGGCCTTTGGGACCTAGGATTGTTACAGGTATCTATTATTTATTATGCTATGTGGATTGATTATGGTATTGTTTCTCATGTTTGAGATATTCTGTTTTGGTGTGCTCCTTCTGCAGCACACAGAGGTCCATAAATACCAGTAAATAAATAAGTAGAAATGAAACCTTGCTTCAAATAAGCCCTCAGGGTACTTTGCTTGGAAGTGACAATTTCTGCGCACATGCAGCACAGCCACTATTTACAGAACGGATGGGATGATTGACTCAAATTGATGACAAATGTTTGTTGAAGCAAGCAACCTACCTTAGAAAGACATTTTCTATCTTATGACAGCAAATTGTGACTCTATCCATTCCTCTGTTGCTTTTTGCTCAATGTATACTCCCACTAGAACTTGTTATAAAGCATCTTCCATTTCCAACACCTCTGAACTGTCTGTTGTGTATCTTTAGGCCATTATTGTAACACAGTGGATAGATAGAGATTTTCTGTCATTTCCCTGCCATTTTAAATACCAAACTTTGTTCTTCTTGAGATTTTGCTAAGCTTCCCTCCCACTGAGATTTCCCCGTCTAGATTAATCAAGTAGCATTGACATCCGTTCATATCACACATTTTTCTTCTCTGCATTATTGGCCTTATGTCCTCAATAGGTTAATATACTCATCTTACACTCTTTTTGCATTATTCAGTATGATTACTAGTGTCCATAATTTATGACTTACGACAGCTGCTGTGATGTATTTCATAGGAGTAGAGCCATACTGTAACATCCTACTGCAACATTGACTATCCTGTACAAAGGGAACAATCAGACTTGGTCATGGCTTAGATTACCTGGCCTCGGCTTTTGCTGTGGCAGGTACGCGTGCCTTGTGCAGAATAAACAGAGTTGCCCATTTAGATAAATGACCCTGCATATGTAGCTCTCTGGAGTCCACAGAATATGCATGAGTCTCAATAGGTTTAAATTTAATCCTCTGTTTTAGCTCAAACTTCTGTGTGACCTTGATTAAATATTAGAATCTCCATCTGTGTGTGCTTGCATTGTTCGACTACATACCGGAAAAAATGAAATGTGGGCGTTCATGACATATACATATATCGCACGTGTTTCCACTAACAACTGCAGTTTATTTTTAAAAATCCACATGGACACAATATGCTAGATGAACAAAGCTAATTTCTTGAGAATAGTTCACAAAGATCCCAGCTGGTATGGTAATTCAAAGGGAAGGACAAACATCAGTATGAATTACAAAGTCTAATAGCATAACACAGTGACTAAGGCAGCACAAAGGTGCAATGGGGTGATTTGATTGGCAGCTGATTCAGTCAATTCACCACACTGAAGAAGATGCATAAAGCAACATTCTCCTTTCCATGATTTTCTACCCACGTGCAATAATTGTACAGAAACCACTTGCCCTAAAGAGAAGTGGCTGGTCAAGGTGGATCAGATCCTCTGAGGCAGAGTGTGTGGCCTCCAGGGATCCATTCCAAGGGCCAAAGCAGATCATGTCACTTCTGTTGGACATTGTGTTCACTCTGCACTAGCTTCATATCCAAGTCAAGTCACCCCAGCATTTTTTTTCAGTAACAGAAATTGCCAAGCATATAGGGAAATGTAACAATTGTACCATAATTGAGTAGGTTCTCTGGAGAACCCAGCAGAATCTAGTGAACCTTTATGAGATAAGACTCGCGGCAAATAAAAATGAAGCTATAGAATTTACTACTACAAGATGTACTCATGGTTTCCAAACTGAGCATCTTTAAAAGGGAATTAGATAAATTCATAGAAGATAAGGCTATTGATCGCAGAAGTGAAAATGGTGATCTCTTTCCTTCATGCTGCTCACGGAGGGTGGCTGGGGAACAAAAGCAGGAGGGTGCAAATTGCTCTCGTATACCACTTGTCCCATGGGCATCAAATTGGTCACTATGGGAACAGAATGCTGGGTTATAATGGCCTTGATCTGCTTCGTGGGGTTCTTTTCATGTTCTTAATAGGGAGCATTCATATAGCTATCAGGGGTAAGAGCCATTGATAGAGCTATAAACTGTCTAAATCAGCACATCTGTTAGTGATGAATGCCATACATTATATCCTGGGCAAGAAAGTGCTTTGCTTTTCTGTATCTTTTCTGAATCTACTGCCAATCAATTTAAGTGAGTGACCCTGAGAGCTACTATTTGGAAAGAAAGTACATTCCTTCTAATCTCCACTTTCTTCATCCAGTGCGTAATGTTACGGGCTTCTATTATGACACTCCATAGTCTTTTTTCCCTTCCTTCATAAATCCAAATGCCCCAAGCATGTTAGGTGTCTTTGTTAAATTAAATAGATAAAAACATCTGTGCTAATTTTGATTGTCCTTTTACAGTTTAGGAAGCTAGGTTAAGATATAATATATATTTTTTCATTAATGGGGACTGGGCTTCAAGATCGTCTCCATCCTGCATCATGTGATCAACATATATCCCAGGAGATTTACATATCTCATGTAGGCATTTGAAAAAAGGTGGAAGAATCATCTGTACTGATGGGTATATTATGTGAGCAATATGCTTTGCCATTCACATGTTGCCCTTGTACTGAGGACCAATGCAGGAAAAGTTATTTTGGCATGTGTTTTTCAATGAACTGACCAAAGTCTCACTTCCTAGAGTAATCTGAAGTTCAGAATGCTGCTATTCTTTGAGATGCACAGTTCTCCCAATTTTGTGCTGCAATGCTTAACTCAGTATTGCATGCAAAGATTTGTATTTTAGGGAAAACTAATTGTAGGACAATAGTAGTGGAACATGGCATGGAAAAAATGCATATTCAGTAGGAAAGCTGCACACAAAAATGTGTGTATTAAGAAAAGTATATATAAAGTTGCATACATTCAGAGAAATTGCCTATGAACAATATAAATATATGTGTTCAATTACATAAAATGATGGAGATTTGCCAGACGTCAGTCAGGGTTGAATATATTCAAAAGTGACATGGCCTGAAGAGAGAAATATTAATCTAACCCCTGGTGTTCATTTGCCTTCACTGTGTGAAAAATATGACAGTAAGCTTGAAAGTTTGCATGTAACCATATTGTAATGATACATGAGAAAGGCCTTGAAAGACGGGGTGAAGAGATGCTGCCTAGGGAACAGTCAGATAAGAGAGGGCATAGCCTGCAGCTGCATAATGGGCGGAGAAAGAGGCTCAGAGGGGACCCTCCCTAGGTTCCCAGGCTGTAAAGGAGATGGCGGGAGACTTGTACTTTCAGACTTGCAAGATTCTGTCAATGTAGCCTTGCAGTAAAGTAGAGAATTAACTCATCTGATCGTGTTTCCTGTCTGATCTATCTGGGAAGGCTGACACATATGGTTAATGCAGCACTGAATTATAAGGCCAGTGGTTGTGTAAAAGCTGTTTCCAGCATTCTGTCTTTCAGATCTCCCTTAATCTCATCTGTTCATAATCACGGTAGCAATCATTCTGGTCCCTACCTCTGAATTAAAGGTCAGGAGCAAATTACATATCATAATAAAGGGTGATGTAAGTGCATTATATGAAATACGATATTTGTGAAAACTTTTATTATTTCTCGTTATTCATCGTTATCACTATCAGTGGTTTCTTTCCAAGCTGGGGGTGGTGATGGCGAAGAAAATGCAGCTATTTAAAAGAAATCCATTTTAATCTGAACATTTTACAGTGTGTAGTTATGAGAAAGTGTAACCCTTGCAGCTTTGATTGCTAATGAATACGCAATATTAATCTTAGCAACAGTCAGGGGAGAAGAAGAAGGGAAAGAGGTGATGTTTTGCATTAAATCAAGGAAATGAGCAAGTCGCTCAGGAATAGGTTATGGTTTTAATATTCTGAATGCAAAATGTGCTGCTCCAGGAAGCAAAAAAGCAAAAAAAAAACAATAAAAAAACCCCAGTCTTGTTTCTACACCAGTTTCTCCTTAAGGCACACATGATGTAAAGATATCTCATATATTTAGCCCTTTGCAGGAAACTCATGTTTTTCCACACAGCAACATTAATTGCTGAAAATGAAGTGCCCCTGTTACCTCAGTTTCCTTTTTCTTCTTTTTAAAAGAAACCTGAAGGAGGTTGACCCACCTACTTGCAAACTGGCTCTAATAGACGTAAATGAGTCATAGGCATTATTATGATTGGAGGGCTTTGGGGCCAGTTATACTATTTAATTATAGAGTCAATGACGTCTAGAAATGGCAAAGGCTGACATACTGACAAACCAACATGAGTCTTGTATCACTGATCCACTTGGCACAACTAGAAGGCAGGTAAGGCAGCCATCCTCCTGAAAATAAGCAGGTTTTCCTTCTTATCAATTTTGGGGATTATTAGGTGTGATCCTAGGAAGCACTGGAGGATCACATGGGAATTCTGTCTAGGAGAAAGAGGCAGATGGCCACAACAAGGAAGGGTTGTAGCAATGAAGGTCAAGATGAGACCGTGGTGGTGGTGGTGAAGGTGGAGGTGAAGGTGGAAATGGAGACAACCACCAAATGAAAGAGACAAAGATGAAGGGAGTGAAAGCAGGGAGACCATATAGCTAAAGTGGCTCTGTTTTTTATTCTTCCTCTCGTCTTTTCTTCCCCCATTTTTATTCTCTCCCTCTACTGATGGCAGTAGAGAAGAAAGGCAAATCTCATGGCTGTTCTTTTCCTTTCAGCAAAAACAGTCAAATCTGTGCCATTAATCAAGAGAATATGTTTGACACAGATGAGCCTCCAGATGATGCCCAGTTTTTGCAGCCCAGATTTAGAAGCTTTCACATAAGAAGATTTGTGTGCACATTTGTGTGATTTGTGCGGAGAGAAATATATTTTCTGTGTTTGGGTGCAGAGGCTTTTCATTACGTGTGGGAGGATGGATTAGAAAATTGGCAGCCATTGCTTAGGTTGTATTCCAAAAGGCTGGTCCATGTGCAGGAGCATTCACTGTGGTCAAAAAATTCACCATGCACATAAAAAATAGGCATAGCTTTGATTGCCCTGCTCTGGGTGCCCTCTTGACTTTTTTTTTTAACCATATCCCTGCTATGTGCCTAAAAGGGGTGCCTACATTGTAGGTAAGGAGCCTTTTTAAGCACATGGGCTAGTGCCATGTACTCAAAGAACTGTGTTTTGCCCATCAATTCCTAACTCTGTCAAAAACATCAAGGAAGTGATTATGCTGGATCTACCTATTTTCTTGAGTGATATAATTTTACTTTTATTTTAATAATTATTGTCTGAACGGATTTCCCAAGAGAAAAAGACAAGACAGTGCTTTAGTTTTGGCTTCATTTTCCCTCTTCTGAATTCACTTTTTCCTCCTTATCTGTGTCCTACACAGGGTGAGCATTGGTCCCTATTTATCTATAAAATGCCCCGAAGTGATATTCTTAAAGGGGTTTAGTTCTTAGCCATAGTTTTTAAATATAAGTAATGGAACTGGGCAGAGATCCAGATTCAAAGAAGGAAAGGTGATTTGGAGTGTTGTAGGCTTGCAGATTGCACTTTTTAACACTCCCTTAAATCAAACCATGATTTCCTGGGTTCACATGGTGGCAGTTGCACAACCTAGGAAAAGATTCAGCTTCTCTCCAGAGTTGCCAAGTGGTGTGACATATGACACATCCTTCAAATCTCCCTTTCCACTCTGGATCACTGCACAGCCCAAATGAATTCAGAGACCTGCATGTGTGCTTTTAAAAAAATCATGAACGACAACTGCAACAATCCTGAGAACAGGAACTGGAGAGCATCAAAGCCACCGAAACAGGGAGACTAAGCTACGAGCAGTCCAAGTGATTGTCCAAACCCAAATGCTTCAAAAGACTCATCACAAGGCAGCTGCGAAATTACCCTGAGACTTATTTCTGACCCTACTGAAGCAAACTGCAGGGCAATGAGTGCCAACTATGATTTCTTTGAAGAAAGAATGCTTGCTATTTCACATTCAATAATTGGCACATAAGGTGGCTACGATTGCTTCCCCCCACCCCCTGATGGGGAATAAAAGAGAGAGAGAGAGATAAATCACTTGTAAATCTTGGGATTACTGCACTTTTCACTTGGAGTGCTCTGAGTTTATTTGTTAGACACTGATCTCCTAGGGAAAAAAAAATATCAACATTTAATTAATAAGCTTAATAGCTTTGAGGTGATCCGATCAATATGAAGAAAGCCTACAATGATAGAAAGCATGAAATATCGAACTGGTGACAGCAAAGTACAAGATTTGCTTTAGAATTGATTGTGCCGTGTCACTGTTGGTTAGCTAGGAACGTGTGTAGAGAGATGCATTCCTCTTTTTGCTGGAGATCAAAGCAATGGACCAGATGAAAGCCTAGAATGGAGCTTAGCAGGCAAGATCCTCTCAGCAAGGAATCAATGGCAAGGAATCCTAGGGGAACTCAACATAGAGGATATGCTTTGTGGACTGGAAAGTTCTAAGTTTTGTCCCCGGCATCTTAAGCAGTAGGCAAAAGATGGTGGAAAGATTCCCCCTGAGGTTCTGTAGAGCTGTTACAGTTTGAGTAGACACACAAAAAGCCTGACCTGGAATAACGTACCTTCCAGAATTAAATTAATTGTGCGCTGTGAGCACATAATTAACTTGTAGAATTCATTACTACAATTCATGACTACAAGATGTAGCAATGAGCACTAACTTGAATGGCTTTAAAAGGAGATTAGATGAATATATGGAGGGCAGGCCTATCACTGGCGATTTAGTCTTACAGAATCAATGTTACATCCTGGCTGGTGACAACATGCCCCCAAATACCAGCTGCAGGAGAGAACTGTGGCACCATCTCCTGCTTGCCCCCTCCCTCCCGAGCCATTTGGTTTGTCATTATAAGAAATGAAATACTGGACTGATCTGGGCCTTGGCCTCATCCACTTGGCCTCCTTTTATGTTCTTATCTTCAAAAAACATTTTGGCTATAGGCGCCTTAATCGGACTATGCACTCTGACATTTTTGGGGGGAGGTGACTATAAAATGCTTTAGATCCTCTATGGATTCAGCACCTCTCTGCAATTCATTAAAGCAATCTGATTTCATTATGCTCCTGAGAAGCTAAAAAGAAAAAGTGCTGTTGCTTTTATGGAATTCACTCACGAACAGTAATACAACTCATAAACCAGCAGCACCTTTTTTTCCAAGCTCAAATATTAAGGTGATTTCATTAATCACAGAGAACTGTGGCACTCCCACTTTTAGGACATTCAAAGCACTTCTTCCCAGTCATTTTCAAAGTGTGCCCAACCCTACCTCTAAGCTTCTGTTAAGCAGTTATTTTAGAAGCCTTTGGTTTGCGGCTATCTGCAGCCAAGTCTGAAATATGAAATTTCCTTTCCTGGGAGGTTAAACCAGACCCATCATTAGTGGCTTTTAGTCTACACATAGGAAATATACTCTTCTATCAAGTTTTTAATGAATAGTGCTGTTCCTTGATTTTTAAATGGTTGGGCTATTTTGTTCTTCTGGCTTGTTTGTTTTTTGTTTTAATTCTGTATTTTGTACATTTCTATTGGGGCCCACCTGAGACTCTGCCATCTCAGAAACTGGTTGAAGCAAATTCTGTGGGGAATGTCTTTGGTTTCCCTTACCTCATTAGATAGGTTTCAGTCCTCCTTAAGAAGACAACTCAATCTTGATTTGGCTTATTCTGGCTTTTCAGTGCTGACAAAATCAATTCTAACCTCAAGATTTGGGACCTACACTTTCAAAGAGATAGAACCAGACTTCCCACTTGCATTGTAATTTAAAAAATACCCCTTTTTGGTCCATCCCCAGATACTTTTCTGACATCTTACACATTTCACACAGAGGACTTTTCATCTTGGCCCAAATTGGAAAGTTACCTATTAGTGTGGCAACAGCAGATGTATCAGTTTCCCTATGAAAACTGTATGTCTATATATTCCAATAGAGCATCTTAAATACTGTTAGATTGCCCATCATATATCAAGTAGAGAACAGGACTTATAACACTTATTGTTAGAAATTTTAATTTTTCTTCTGAGCAGGAGGTCATTGTTTTCCTCATGGGAGACCAAATTTCAACCATTTCTAGAAAGGTTGCCAAACTTCTAACAATAACCATGACTTGTACAAGTTATTTGGTGCCTCCTTCACACTGCTAAATGTTTCAGGTTTTCCTGTACACATTTATTGTGGTTTTATGGTTGATACATTGTTGTATTGTTACATTTTAAAGTTTGGTCTGGGAACTGTAAATAAAAATACATACTCACTTGGAAGGAAATATGTGACCTCAGTGATTACTTTGTGAGTATCTGATGGTGTGGAATAACTGAAGTGAAGTGGCTTAGTGGGGTCTTTTTGAGTAATCTGGATTTCACTTTACTGGGAGTCTCATGTAGGAGCAAGTCATAATCTTTTATTTGGTCATTCAAAGAAATAAGCATATGGACAAAGGGGATAAGCCATATTTAAACTTCCACCTCATTCAATGGACTTAGATAGCTGTAAGCCACACAGGGTCATTTGGGAGTCTGGCAGCTTATTAATAAATAAATAAATAAATACATGCATAGAAACATTGTATAGGTGTTTTGTTGACAATATGAAGGTTTACGAGCTGGCCACCTATAGCCCCGAATACCCAGATCCTCTTCAGAAGTATATCCATTCACCATGAAGAATACTGAGTATTCAGCTGAGCGTGTCTCAGAATTTTTCCTGTCATTTGAAACCATGATCAAGCGTGTTCAGCCAAGACCCATACGAATCGTATGCCTAATCAAGCAGACATCTCTAGATGCGTCCTTACTATTAGATCCTTTTTTTTTTTTAAGCAATATGTTGTGCAGTTTTAGGCTGTATGCTAGTGTTGGCTTTTTGTACCAAAGCGGCAGGAAATTTTCAGCAATCATAATCAGAAGGGGCTCCAGAGGTTGCAAAAAGGTTCCCTCAGGGAATCTTGGAGCTGCAGGTTGCTCAACCCTGCGGAAGATGCCTTCCATAGTTCATTTTCCCCTCAGACATATACATGATTAAATTAAATAGCAATTATTTTCCTTTTCCATTTAAACAGTTGTCCTGAAGTGGTTGAAGGCAAATTGAATAATACTAGATACATTGTTTTGTTGCTATGAAATAAATAATACTTGCAAACACGGGTGCATGTGTCTAAATGGAATTTTGCATTCTAGGAGCTGGAAATATTATGATTGGGAAAGATATCCCATCCTCACCTTCCTCACCCCACACATGAATCAGTTGAATGAATGTCTTCTTTTCTTGTCATTGCGGTGTTGCAAAACAAAAGCAGCAGAGACAAGAAGTCTGGGATTTTATTTGTGATCATAGATTTTATAAGGAAATAATTCTGTGATATCCATTGTTCTGCCTTGATGTTATTAAGGGAGAACATCCTGGAAAAATTGTGATTTCTTAGGTAAATAGAGAAATGGCCCCTTTAAATGTCTGTGCTGCAATTTGGAAAACTTGCTATTATTAGTGGGTCTCGTGTGTTTTGTTGTGTCGTGTGTAAGTATAGAGTGCTTGTATTGTTTTATAAAACTAGAATGGTTGTGGTTTTGTATCAGTCCATTTCAGTATTATTTATCATAATACTGCCTAGCTCTTCTCCTCATTCAGAGTGTTTGTGCCTGCAAATCATTTTTAGACCTTGTTGGCCCCTTAAATACATTGCTCCTATGTTTTGGTGCACATGTATGTCTCTCAATACACAAGTGATCTGGAGCTTAGAGCATTAAGCCAATATATTCTTAGAAACAGAACTGTGTCTGTTCAGTGGGCTTTGGAAGGTCTTTTCAGGGCACACTAGGTCTTCAGTTGTTGTATAATCAGGAAAATGGTGTATTCTCAGAGAAAGCTTCTTGTTGTTGTTCAGTCGTTAAGTCATGTCCAACTCTTCGTGACCCCATGAACCACATCGCGCCAGGCCTTCCTGTCTTTCACTGCCTCCCAGAGTTTGCTCAATTTCATGTTCATCGCTTCGGTGATGCTATCTAACCATCTCATCCTCTGCCATCCCCTTCTCCTTTTGCCTTCAATCTTTCCCAGCATCAGGGTCTTTTCCAAAGGGTCCTCTCTTTGCATTAGGTGGCCAAAGCATCTTGTTATAAGCCACCCTGGTGCAAAAACAAGCATTTGGTCACAGTGCTGTGAAATTCTGGTCACTTGGGGGGACACATTCATGGCCTCTATGTGAACTGAAGACCTCACACATTCAGATGAATACCTCATCAGGATTAGAGGCTTAGCAGAAAGGCAACACATATTCCTAGACAGCAGTTTGCAATGATCTCTTCTATTTCTTCTTGATCTGTCTGAAGAGGCTTTCCTGATCACAGGACAATATGGTATACTGGAAGCTGCCTTGACCAGGTCAAATTCTTTGTCAACCCAGTCCATATTTCATTGGGCAGCAGTTCTGAAGAGTTTCAGGATGAGGCCTTTTCAGTCAGTGTCACGATGATCTTTGTAACCGGATCATTCTGTTCTGGGGAAACATTCTGGAGGTGTTTGGAAGGTTCTTGGAAGTAAATACTTGGCACATCTTAAACTACTTCAAGGTCACAGGATTTACTTTTAGAAACTACTGAACGACTCACAGAATTGCATTGTTTGGGAAGAGGTTTGGAATAGTGCAGTTGGAAATAGAATATTTCTGGATCAATACATTTTGCAAAAACTTTCAGCATAGTCTTTACACCTTCCTTTAACCTCATTGCCTTTATTAAAACTCCATGATTATTCTTAAGTAGTCCTACATTAGCTATTAATTTTTTAATGTTTTCTGTAGTCCTTAAAACATATTTCATTTTCTTTTTCCTATTATTTTCCTCTATTTATTGACCATCTTAGCTGAATTCTTTAGTTGTCTTTTGTCACTTGATGTTGAAACTCTACATTTGGCCATTGATTGCTCCAGCTTTCATCCTGTCTGTCTCTAGTGAAGATGGCAACTTGTGCTGAAAGCCACTTAGATCTTTCCTTCTTTCAAATTTTGGAAACATTTTTTTCAGCTTCACTTTTTGCAGTGTTGCTTATGTTAGAGCTACCAAATGTGGGCTGAAAAATCCAAAAAGCCAGTAAAAAGAAGCAAAGAGTTTTCCTGGTCTCTCTGCTACCATTGTATGGTTATCTGGATGTTGGCTCTACTTATTTCATATAATTGTAGAATTGTGGAGTTGGAAGAAAGCATAAGGATCATCTAGTCTGATCTTCTCAAAGCACAGGTAAAACAATTAAACCATCCTCAAGAGATGGCTTTCTAGCCACTTCTTTAAAACTCCAGAGATGAAGAACCCCAACCTCCGTAAGCAGACTGTTCCATTCTTGTACAGATCTTACCGTTAGGATGTTTTTCCTAACATTTAAAGCAATTTTCAGTAGCTGCAACTTATACCTACTATTTCTGGTCCTCATTTCTGTGTCCATGGAAAACAGTTGTTGATCATCTGCCATATAGTTTCCTTATATGACCTGACATAGCTATCATAGCTACCCTAATCTCTTTTCTACTGACTGAACATCCCAAGTTCTTTCTGCTGGTACTCACAGGGCATGTCCTCAAGTTCCTTTATAATTTCTTCCAAGAGTTCTTCAGGTTCTTTTTTGCGTCAGTTAAGTATTCTGAATCTGTTCTTTATATTGATCGTATATTCAGATTATATGTCCTCCACGTCCAGGTGTAGGGTCTGCATTTATATTGTTTGAAGCAGGTGCTGCCATCAAGCAAAATAGAAGAAAAGGAAAGGAAAGGAAAGGAAAGGAAAGGAAAGGAAAGGAAAGGAAAGGAAAGGAAAGGAAAGGAAAGGAAAGGAAAGGAAAGGAAAGGATTTTTTTTTTCCAAAATTCTATTAACATATCTTTTCCTGTATTTCCAGGTTCCATTATTTCTATAGATAATGTGGATCTATATTTGTATAGATCCACATTAGAACTACTATGCTGTTTCTTCATGTTGTGTTAGCACTTTTTGCAAATTTCTGTAATATTTCTCAGTATCTTCCACTATTGCATCTGTAGTAGGAGCATATATTTGTATAACATTTATGCTCACTGGCTTTCCTCTAATTCCAATAGATATAGTCCTGTCATTACTGTATTGTTCATTTTATTTATTTATTTTACAGTACTTATAACCCTCCCTCTCTCAAAAGTCTGGGCAGCATGCAACATTGGAACAACAGCCACAAACATAACATGAAGCAGTCTGAAAATATACTAAGCAATGGTTCCTTTTTGAGTGTCACTGCCACTTCATTCCTTTGTATGGTCCAATGCCTTGAACAGCGTATCACATAATCCTCTGATTTAAACTGACTAATCTTTGTCCACCTAAATTCATTTATTTCTAAAATACTGAATTTAGTGTGCTTTGAGAAATTGAGTTTTCCTTGGCTCATGATTCTCATATTTCATATTCCAGTTTTATGTGTCTTTGTAAAAAGAAAGAGTCCTTTTTTCAATACTAGCACTATTAATGATTAAACTTCCTGGAGGTTTTCATCTGTCCAGATCATCACCTGCAGAGCTGCTCATAAAAATTCTATGTTCTTCTAAGTTGAGAGAAAAGTACCTTCTGACCACATCACTTGGCACCCAATACAGTTTTCTTAACAACAGTGCTGACATTGTCTTCTTCCAGATTTGATTTTGGAATTTCTAAGTAGGCTGCTTCTCTGATACTTGTATAATCCTACCAACCTTCCCCCCCAAAACAGATTAGTCTTAAGTTTCACGTATCCCCTGTTGACCTTATTAACAAGAGTGGCTCTGCTAGGAGCAACTATTTCTGACAGCATCATTCTCAGGTTCATTGAAAGTGGTCATCCCCTGGGGTGGGGTGGGGTTTCCATAGTCAACCTTCTATTTAAAGTGCTTTTACTTCCTGGAACAGTTTTCTATTGCGCAGAGTGCAGCAAAAAAAATCCCATAAATCCTGCTCTCAGGAAAATAACACATCAGCATGAGAGCTTGTAAGTAGCAATGTCCATATTTTGTTCTTCAAAGAAAATCCAGTCAGAAAATATAAACTAACTGGTCTTTATTGATAAAAATGCAAAACTTCACAAAATACAAGTTGCATACAAAATATAGAATATAACAAAGACTTCTTCTCATATAGCTTCCAAGACTTATCACTGCAAAGCCTCTAGCTAAAAACACTTCCAGAGAAGAGGTTCACTACTTGGTTACTAGTTAGGACTACATAACCTATAAAAACCTACATGGTTAACTGTACAAAGCAAAACACACTGAACAGACTGGGCATTTTAGTCCTTCCCTTATATTGCCAACATGACACCCCCACTGAATAACTAACATACACACATACAGTAGGTGGCAGTAAAAATCATAACAGAATCACAAGATACTTTGTAATCTCAACACCTGTTTTTGTATAGCGAACGGGATGACCTTCTTCTCATGAGAAAATCCTGATATTTTCATATATCGATTTAGATATTTTATTGGTTCCTTTGTGGTCAGCTACCCTGAGGAACAGTTAATGCATTAGAAGGATGGGATATACAATATAAGCTGCCTTAGGCACTCATTTGATTATGAAACAAACAAAGTAAAGATACTCTAAAGCCCCACTAACTGCATCACGCAGGGGTTTTCTTGCCAACCTTCATGAAGTGCTTTGTCATTGACTTTTTCAAGGACATTTTTTTAACTTCCCAGTCCAGCCAAGATCCCTGGATTTTTGAGGTGGTCCCTCATCCAAGGACTAACCAGACCAACCTTGCTTAGCTTCCAAGAATAGACAAGAATGGTTAGGTACTGCCAGCTGCTGCAGCAGGTTTATAACAATGGTATATGAATCAAATGAATAAACCAAGTTAGAGAACCAAGTTAAGGTTGTTGAAACTTATAGTTCAACAACATCTGAGGCCCAGGTTGCTTCTTCCCGTTATAAGAAACACACACATAGATATAAGTGTACTATTTGTTGTGCAAAGGTTCCTTTGTCGTTTTGTTTTGGGGTTGTTAGGCTTTTTTTTAAGGATGGGTAATTTCATCAGTAATGGCAGAAAGTGAAGAAGAACTAAAGAGCCTCTTGATGAGGGTGAAAGAGGAGAGTGCGAAAGCTGGCTTGAAACTCAACATTAAAAAAACTAAGATCATGGCATCTGGACCCATCAATCCCTGGCAAATAGAAGGGGTAGAAATGGAAGCAGTAACAGACTTCATTTATTTGGGCTCCAAGATCACCGCAGACGGAGACTGCAGCCATGAAATTAAAAGACGCTTGCTCCTTGGGAGGAAAGCTATGGCAAACCTAGATAGCATATTAAAAAGCAGAGACGTCACCTTGCCGACAAAGATCCGCATAGTCAAAGCTATGGTTTTTCCAGTAGTAATGTATGGCTGTGAGAGCTGGACCATAAAGAAGGCTGAACGCCGAAGAATTGATGCCTTTGAACTGTGGTGCTGGAGAAGACTCTTAAGAGTCCCCTGGACTGCTAGGAGGTCAAACCAGTCAATCTTAAAGGAAATCAACTCTGATTGCTCATTGGAAGGATTGATAATGAAGCTCAAGCTCAGATACTTTGGTCACCTAATGCGAAGAGAGGACTCTTTGGAAAAGACCCTGATTCTGGGAAAGATGGAAGGCAAAAGGAGAAGAGGACGGCAGAGGATGAGATGGCTAGATAGCATCACTGAAGCAATGAGCATGAAATTGAGCAAACTGAGGGAGGCAGTGAAAGATAGGAAGGCCTGGCGCAATATGGTTCATGGGGTCACGAAGAGTCGGACACGACTTAACGACTAAACAACAACAACAAAAAATTTCATCAGGCTAATATCCATGCCAGTGTTCCAGAACGCTGCAGAATCCAAACAGCAAAGTGATCCGCAAATGCAATGGCATAGTATAGTCCATGGCTGTGGTTTGTTTGCAGTTGGTTGGTTGGTTTGCTTTGGTGTCAGGTGCCACACTTGGCACCTCCGTCACTACAACTGCACTCATGTAGTTTTCCTGCATGACACTTTTGTATAGTATATGAAGTCTCTTCTGAGCGGCAAAGGTTAGATTCACCATGGGAGGCTGCTGGAACAAAGGGAATAAAATGTTAAAATGTCATGTTTCTTCCAATAAAGACTAGAAGCCATTGTGTGATAAGGATGATAATAAAACCCACCATTTCTAATCATGCTAGTTCCTGGGCCTGCTAACCTAAATAGACATTTCCTCTATTGATTATAATGGACTTTCTCCCATTTCCTGGGATCGGCTTATTTAAACTTGATTTAGATTTGAGAACCCACTGTAGGGTGCCCTCAATTTGAGAGGCAATCATGAAAAATGTAGTCTCTCACGGCAGTGTACTGACTCTGCTGCCAACAAAGTTAACAGCATTTTGTATGAGAATTGGAACAGCAGTTTCTCTTAATGAAAACATCATTGTTCAAAGCACATTTTCACTTGGGTAACCAAGTAGGGCTCATTTGTAGCAAAAATGAATATGAATATACTAAATAAAATCTGTTGTTTAAGTAACCAGATAGAGGTAACTTTATGACTCTGTCTCAGTGTGCACAACCTTATTATAAAGGCAATCACTGAGTAAGGAAAGATGTGGGAAGATTGCCCTGTTCTGTTTTATTGTACAGTTATTCTACATCGTCCATGATTTTGTTCTGTTTTTTTTCCCTTCTTCCTCTATCTCCCTCTTACATAAACACCCAACTTCATTCTGTATCTGTAGCACAGGTGAAAAATAAATATGCAATATACCCCCATACAAATTCCCAATCATGCATATATTTCATACTACTTGGTGATGTTCTAATTGGAGTGCAACTGGGGTTTTTTTTTTGGGGGGGGGGACTTTTTTCTTTATTTAGTTCTTCTCTGTGTGTGTTTGTGTGTGTGTGTGTGCGTGTCCTGCCAGGGCTATTTTGCCAACAAACAAGACTTAAATACAAAATGGCTGATCTGTGACCAGCATTTCCTCTTAGGCTGGGAAAGAGAGCTGTAGAGCCCAAATTTCATTTTGCAGCCTGTTGACTTCAAGGCATGACACCTTAAAGGCTAACAGATACATTACCACACTAGTGTTTAACCGCAAGGTAACCAAAGCCTCCCCAATAAGGTAAGAAAGCAAATTGATTCTCCTCTGTGAAGGTTTGTGTCATCTGTGTTTCTTGTTCTCCAGTTCCAGCAACCAAAAGATCCTTCGGGGCATGTACTACATACACACATAGCCTCTTTGGGTGCTTCAAGTTGAAAGAGCACATATGTAGTACATGGATTATGTGTGCAAAGAAGCTGCTACTGAAGCTGCTAGACAATGCCTTGGAACAATGTCAAATAAAACAATGCCATGGCCCCCCTCACAAGACAATTCTAAAGGGATGTCCCACCCTAAACTTTGTCAGAGTAAAGCACTTGTAAAGACTAAGGCTAGTAAGGCAGGATTCAAAGGTTTGTAGGCTAGAGGGATAGATAGACGGTTTTTGACTTCCTAGCCTTGGGCTGGAAGAGACCTACTGGCCCAAAGTCATCCAGCCAGCTCCCGTCCCTAATATATCTCACATATACATGTACCTGTTGTCTGTTGCTGGGCAGGGAGGAAAGGATATGGAGGAATGAAGATGAGACACAGAATTGCTTTACAAGGTCCAAACACAAATCAGCAGTTAGGTGGTATGACCAAACATTCTTGCACTGAATAACTAGTTGACCCAGTAGTACAACAAGAAATCCTAGTATTTGCTTAATTCACAGAAAAGAGCATTAAAGCTCTTGATGAATTCCAATTCAGCTGTTTTGCAATGAAATCGGCTGTTGTAATTTTACTTCTCGGAGATGGCCATTTTGAGATGAGTGACTGAATGTCTTGAGAAGTTGAAATGTTCCCCCAGTGGTTTCTGGAATGTGCCATTTCTGAGGTAAGATTGATGTCCATTTATTCTTTTGTGTGAGGATTGGCCAATTGGTCCATTGTATCTTATAACTGGCCACTGCCAAAGGATAATGACACAAGCCACCCTGGAGAATGAACAAATGGATGTGCACTGATCTTGTGGTGAAAGCTGCCCTGATATGCTTTGGAACTTTCAAAAATATCATATTGCATCTCCCTCAAGATGTGCATATTCTACTGTGCCATCATAAAAGAGCCATCTCTTACACATGTCTGCCTCTCAGTTCTTGCAAAGGTTTTCAATATATATTTTAAAAATCCAAACATTTTGTTTCTTTCATGCTACACAGCATAAGGTAAAAGTAGATAAATCTCTGCGTAGCTGACAATTCCTTTTTGCTCTCAGGAAACGTTACTAGGAACCGGAGATAAAAAATATTGAATTTTGAATTCTAATGTCCATTTATCTAATTCACACACCCTGAACCCAAACAATTACAGATGTGAAAACTCATTGGAAGAGTGTGTCTGCACCCTCAATCTTGCAAAGTAAGACAGACTGCCAGTCCCTCCCCTCCCCTGAAAATATTCTGTTATATTTAGATATGCTGTCATCACTCATGGGATATGCGTGTCCAGAGAAGGCCAGGCCCCTTTTCCAGAGCTTTTATTTTCTCTCCTTTAGAATCAGTTAAGCATCCATACCCAGCAATCTAGCACAAGGTCAAGACAACACTACAGAGCAGCCAAGATCAATTCCAAATTCAGTGCATTCATAAAGAATCCAGTAGGGAGAAGTCCAAAATGGTCAGCTGCAAGTTAAACAAAATCAGGAAGAGACTTCACTAATCAAAACTTATCTGACTGAGCTGCCCACAGGAGGAGTGTTGATTTTAATTATACTTACAGGATGATTTCTTGGGATCCACAGCAGGGCCTGCCCTTTATTCTGAAAGCAAAGCAATTTCACCTGGCATGGGAGTGTCAAGGAGGAAAAGTGAAACTGACCAATCAGTACTTTGGATGACCTGATTAGGTGCCCTTGAGTGGTTCCTTTCAGTGCCTATTTAGTATAAGACTGAATCATAGAAAATCAACCTGAGATGTGGGCCTGGAGACATCTTTTATTTATAAGAATGGTGCAGTGACTGAAAAGGGGGATCTGGTTCCAACACAAAGATTGCTATTCACATACATATATGTATACACACCAAATTATTCTCTTTGGGGGTCAGCAACTCTATGTAGAGTACAAAAAAGGAGAAAAAAGTGTAAGCCAAAGGAATGAAGCCATGAGATAAGAAAAGACAGTTGAAATTAGTTTATACCCAAACAATTCACTGTAGCTCTCCATCCTTTGCAAAAGTTCCACCGTGCTCATATATTGACTTTTATTCTTTAAACTTCTCACCTTTCTTTTTAGGAGTTCATCAGTTCCACCCCACCACGACTTTCTTGTGTCTTCTCCTTCCTGTCCACCCATTCACTCTTCCTTCAAGTATTTGTTTTACAATTTGATTCTCATTCATTCTCCTGGTAGAGAACAGCCCCCGTCTCTTCTTTTTTTTAACATACGCACTTTGTAAGTATCCCATTCCCACTGCATTCAACTTATTTTTATCTTTCTCCTGACATGCCCAACTCTCAAATTCATATAAGTAAGTGGTCAGAAGCACTTTATATGCAGCTACCTATACTTAAAAAAAAAAAAGGAATGCTGTTCACTATTTTAGCATTGTATCAATTTAGATGCAAATGAACATAAAATGTACTGTATATATTAGGAAAAAGGGAGTCAGAATGCAAAATATTAGGGAAATTGCTTACCAAGGTATAGAAGAGTACAATGATTAGAAATGTACACAGAAATGGATATGAATGTTCACATGTGGTCTTTAGCAAATCCAATCTAACTTTTTTTAAGAAAAGCAGCTACTACGAAGCAATGCTTTATTTTAAAGCAATCACTTCACAGTAGTTGCTAGAAGTCCTCAGTTAAAATCTTGCTGGCAAGAGATGTAAAAACTTATTAATTTCCAGTTCCTCCAGCTTTGTTGGATACCATATAATTTCCAAGTAATTACTCTGTGGGAAACCTTTTGGCTTTTTTAAAATTTTTATTTAAAATCTTAAAGGCTACTGAGTCACTGAGTCACTTAAAGGCTACTGAGTCACTGAGTCACTGTTCAGGAAAGCATTTTAATTGCTTTGCGATATTAGTGAGGATTCTCTCTCCCTGCCCTTCCTTTCTAACATTAAAACAGAGGGAGCACGAGAGAAGATTCTTTGGCTATTTATTTTGGGAATGGATTGTACGTTTCAGTGATGCAACTATTAATGTGTGAAATGCAGGGAAAAAATGTTAATCGAGGCAGACTTGTGAAATGAAATTATTTACAAGTGGCTTATAGAGGAGCAAAAGGATTTTGAGACTGTTGTACCTCTATTGGACTCAGAACTTAATTTTTTAAAGATAACTGGAAGGTTGAACAGTGTCCTATAACAGGCAGCTGCCCTGTATTGTAATAGTTTGATTTCAGCTGAATTGCATGCTCATTACTAATATTCATAACTATGCTATACATACTCTTTGAAACTCCTAGCTATTCTGGTTCCTGCTTATAAAATTGGAAATGTCTGGGTGAGAAAAACAACCACAAACCCAATCTTACCTTGATAGCAAGCTTGAATTTTTTTTTTTTTTCCCAGGCTCTTAAAGTGGGTGCAGTTTTCCAGAATTCTTTTCTTGTGTAGCCCTTGAGCGGCAGCTTGCAATTTCAGAGGGTGCAAAGTTACTTGAAAGAAAAGGAGGGTGACGTAGGCCGAGTGCTGTGCTGAACACTTAAAAGAAAAGGAGGAAATGGATGCACTAAACCAACTGCCATGTAGAGGATCAAGCAATGGTTATAGGTACAGTGACTATATCTCCTTTATTATAAAGGACAGTCCTTTCAGAAAGCCATCCTTTAGATTTATTTATTTTTCAAAAACTCACTTTTGTCCTTTATTTTGGTCATTTAACTTTTACTGTACAAATGGCACCCCTCCGTGCACAGTCTTCTGCATTCATGTGAAAAATATGGAAATGGGATTGTCTTTTTAAAATAAAATTACCTAAACTGTTTGATTTTAGGTATTTTTATTAGACTATGCATTTTTGTAAATTTTTTCTTGGTTCTGCTCTTGGATTTTCCTTTGAAAAGCAAAGTTATAAACATAAGGAATTAAAATTTTTTATCCTTATGAGCCTCTTTCAGATTTGCTCCTTTTTCAGGTTTGTCCTTAATTTTTCCAAGAAAATATGGTCACCGTAGTTATAGCCAGCCTAAGCATTCAAGGGGGGTGACCCCAAACCAACGGAGCAGCTTATCCAGTATTGTTAAGACAACCACATTTAGAGAGCAGTGAAAATTTTGGGCCAACACCCTTCTTAGCCTCTCCCCCAGCTGTTAAGGAGTGGTGGTAATTTTCTCAAGCTTGGACGGGAAAACACAGTCTGAGAAATATATGTGACCCCCAAATCACTCAAAAGCTTCTTTGATTGTGCCATCAAACTAGACTTACCCATTTTCAGCTGCTTTAATGATTTGTAGATGGGTGCTTCATTTGTGCTACTGCATCTTCCAAAGCCCTCTTTCCAACCAAACCTGAAGCCTTGCATTTTATAACAAAGATTACATTTCGCTGCAAGATGCTGGCTTGAGACTCTGCCACCTTGGAAGATGTCAACATTCAACTAAATGAGTTTACTACAGATTGCTTTGTTAATGTTCAGGGAACTGGGACCCAATTTTACTTAATATGTATTTCTCACATTTATTTTCTGGGTGCACACCACTGTTTTCAATGGAAGTCTTCCCCCCCCTCCCCAAACTAACAATCATATATAGGAATGCAGAGGCTAGATTTCCAGTGGAACTGTGGAAGGAGCCCACCCCTGCTTTTTCCATGCTATCTATCAAATTAAACCATTTTCTAATAACTGATATGAAATGTTTTAGAACCCTAATATTGTATCCTAATGATGCATTTAGCAACACATTTAATGTAGCCTGATCTCTGCAATTAATGTATCTTTATGGATGGTTGTTTTAGTTCTAATGCAGATTTGCTTTTCCAATTCTGAGTATGCAAATGATATATATACCTAATTAGAAATATAAGTAAAGGTTTAAAAATTATCAGCTCCCAAAATGAGCCTTTTACTTTAATTTATGGACCATTAATGCACTTTCTTGAGTTGGAGTACCCACTGGAACTTTTTCACACTTTTTTCTGAAATCATCAAGGTAGTTTTTTAAACAACACAGGTACAATATATCTCTAAGTGCTACTTTTCATTGCCAATTTCATCAATACAATCATTTACATGAGTGCATGGAAAAAATGGTACCAAGCATACAAAAATCATGTCTGTTGTTTTATTGATTTCATAAGGATACTTCATTAAAATTTGACTCTCTAGTCTTAATCCGTGTCTTTTATTCTCTTAAGCCCCCTTGAAAACAGAGACATGAAAGAATAGGATATAAATAATATTGCTTAAATAACCTCACAGGGTGGGGAAAATTAAATTGTCCCTTTGGTCAGGTTTCTCTTTGCATAGCACAATAACTTGCTGAGATAAATATGAATTTGCTGTTGCCCACTCCTGGTGTGTGGCCCTAAAATAGGATTTCTGATCATGTTATGGGGATCTGCTGAGTTAGAAACCCAGTCTGCAGAGTTCTGTGTATCCCATTATGATATTAGAAAGATAATTATTGAGCTTCCCTTAATTAGACTAATGCATAGGAAATCTGGTGGAGCAGATTGTGTGAAGTAAATTATATATACCAATTAGTAGATGGAATACACAGGGAGCAAACAGGGAAGCTCCACTGGATACGGCTAGTCTATGAATGCATGCAGACAATTAAGAAGCCAAGGTATATGAGCCCCAGCAAAGGTACTGAATTTTGTGGAAAACAATGGGCATTTTACCAGCTCCCCAACAGAATGGAATTTTTGGTCCCTCAGTTAAAACATTGCTTTTCTGCTTCATAGAAAGCGAAGCAGCAACCTCTTCATCCAAATTTATAAAAGATAATGAGGTCCTTCATGGTGACTTGCTGCATGATTACAGATGATACATTTTCTATATCAAATATGTGCAAAAAGTACCATTTGGAAGTTTTCATTTGCAGAACTATCAAATGACCCTATAACAAAAAATACTAGAGCAGGTCACAGAGAGTAGGCCTTTTGAAATTCTTCCCCAAGGGAAAAAGATATTCTCCAACAATTTTCAAAGGCAGAACTCCTCCTTAGCAATGAGAATAGCACCACTAGTGAAAAAGCCATTTGGATTCCATGGAAACATGGGAAGATAGTATGGAAGACAGTTGAATAATGCAAAGTAGGACACGTAGAATGTGACGAGAACATCACACTCCAAAATTCTCTTTTCCTTTGAAAGAATTTTAAAACAAACTCTGTATTGTCAGATTGAACAAGAACTGATAAAGGAATGTTTCTGCTGAGCAATTAAAAAAAATTCTCTCCAACTGCAGGAATTTCTCATGTTTTATTTTTAATTGCTTATAAGTTATCTTATATTTCTTACTTTCATTTTCAAATGTGTATCAGTCTTCTTTTACCCATGGAAATTGAAAATGGCTGAATTATTCATCTACTAGATCACAAATACTTTTTTACCTTTCTCCATACCATCATGAATATGGAACGCAAGACATAATGGAGAAATAACCCACTTTTTGATTGTGAGGTCAGTAACAGTGTATCACCTGGATGTAAAAGCATTAGATTATTCCCTCTGAGAGGACTCTTCATAAAGCACTGCACTAGATTAAACTTACAGAAAGGGAAAATTGCAAGAGAAGTTAGTGGTTCTGGTCCAATAAGCTGCTGTTCAGTACTGTGTAGGATCTGGAACTGCACCAAGTGTACCAAATGGTTGTCCAGCTTCTACCTAACTACTTTCAGTGGAAGAGCATTACCACCCCCTGAGAAAAATCACTTTTATCATTAAATACATGAGTTTAGTTTTCCCATCAAGAGCAACAGAAAACAAGTCTGTTCCTCTCTTCTACAAAAGGCCTTTAAACACCATGCCTCCCTTTAATATTCTCTTACCCTAGTTAAGTTTATCAGAACTCCCAAAAGGATCCAAGAAATTACCTTGGCTTTAGAAGTAAATTTGGTTGTGCTTATACCCAGGAGGTAGTACAGAAATAAAATAAAAAACAAACCCCAATCTGCCCATATGGAAGAAGTTAAGGGTGATGCAAATCCTCCTGTTAAACCTAAGACAAGGGAGGAAGAATTAAAGAAATTAACATAACAAAGTCCAGTGATTACATTTAACAACTGTGTGAATAAGAGGGTGATTAGAACAGTTAAGGAATCTCCAGGAAGCTCTGTAAATAAATGTTTCTTAGATTGTAAGCTAGGGTTGTGATTAAGATATACACCCGCATTGTAGAGGTAAGACCACTGAATATTAGAATATAAGCACAGATTATTTGCACTAGAAAGAAAAGGCATCACTTCTGTTGGTAGAAGAACCCTGTGTGTACAGTATGTCTGAATTAATTCCTGCCCTCTTCCATTCCTCCAACATCATTCCACATAAGGCTTTCCAACCTCCTGCATAAGTCTTGAGCTGAACCCAGGCTGAAACCCTCTGTTTTGCCTGACACGCTTACCTGGGCATTAAGATCTTCAAGAGAAAATGTTCTCTTTGAAATGACACGATTAGAGGTGTGCCTGATGGAGGGTCTTCTTAGTGGTGACATTTCCTGCTGAGGGAGGACAGGCAGTCTTTCTCCTTATTGCCTTCCTGTCATCAGGCTGTTAGGCACACGCCTTTATTTATTTGTTTACCCAAGCTCAGAGAACCAAACAGAACTTGAGATGAGGCTTTTTTAGCTAACAGAAGTTTTACTGGCCAAGAAACATTCTGGATGGCTCAGTCAACACCGTGGCAAGGTGTTGAGGAGAACCACACCTTGCAAAGCAAACAACAGAGATTTTATAGATGTTTACAAATGTAATCAGATCGTACATCACCCCATGTCCATACAAGGGATTTTTGGGATGGTCCAAGGAGGAGCAAAGGTGGGTCCCAAAGAAAAAGTTAGCTCAACTCTCTTCTCCTGTTACCAAAGAAATGCCTACATCCTTATCTCTCTCTGGAATGTAGGGCCTCTCTCTTTGCAACTTCTTTGGAATTCGGTGTCTCTGCCTACCCGGTACAAATCTGATTTACAGCTTACTTGTTCAGTCAGGCATCTGGCTAATTGCTTCTAAAGGAAATGGGATGGGGGAATGGTGGGCTCTTTAGAAGGCAAAAGTAAGTTAACCCTTTAGAAATAAGATAGACTGCACTGTCACATGTATGTTTATACATAGAGTATAAAATTGTGTATTAAAATAATGCCCTTCAAGGCTAAAACATTTTTAGTTAGACAGGACTGTCATGCATAAGCATCAGTTTGCACTAGTGAAATTGGAAGGAGGCTAGGTATTGTTATTGCTTTATAAATGAGTTTTAGCTGGGGTTTGAATTTGGATTTTAATTACATTGTTGATTTATTTTTGTTTTGTTAGCCACCTTGAGCACCACTCTTTAGTGACAAAGCAGAGTATGAATTCCATAACAATCATCATAAATAAATCCAAGCTATCATTCTATGAGTAGCTCCAGTTTATCTGTGTCCTTAAAATGTGGTAACATAAACTGATTGCTATTGTGTTGCTTTTTTTCTCTGACTTGAGAGATCATAAGTTATAGATACAGGTAGTCCTCAACTTACGACCACAATTGGGACTGGAACTTCCATCACTAAACAATGTGGTCATTAAGTGAGTCACGCCCAATTTTACAACCTTTTTTGGTGCAGTCTTTAAGGAAATCCAGCTTCCCACATTGACTTTGCTTGTCAGAAGCCCCCTAGGAAGGTTGCATGTGACTCTGGGATGCTGCAACCATTGTAAATACATGCCAGTTGCCAAGCACCCACATTTTGATCATGTGACTGCAGGGACACTGTGATGGTCATAAGTGTGAGGACCAGTTGTAAGTCACTTTCCCAGCATTGTCATAACTTCAAATGGTCATTAAACGAATGGTCATAAGTTGAGGACTACCTGTAGTGCATTCTGTCATCTTTTAACTTTCAGGAAATTATTTTTAGTTGTCTGCTAAAATTTAATGGATTATGATGGCTGGTGTGGGTCTTCTGGGCTGGGTTTTGGAAGTTTTGTTTCCTAACGTTTCACCAGCATCTGTGACCGGCATCTTCAGAGGGCAGGAGCACAGACAGGAGCAGTTCTCTCTGTGCCCAGGATGATGTGACCCTTTTGTGGGTATTTATAGAGATCTGACCCACCAGAAAAATACAACAAGTGCTAAAATCAGCAAAAGACAAAAGGGATCCCCTCACCGTCGCAGGAGTATACCGCATACCATGCAGCTGCAGGCAAGTATACATCGGGACCACAAAACGCAGCATCCATACCAGGATAAAAGAACACGAAAGACACTGCAGACTACAGCAACCAGAAAAATCTGCAGTAGCTGAACATGCTCTCAAGCACACTGGATACAAAATCCTATTTGAAAACACAGAGATACTGGACAACACCGACAGCCACTAAACAAGGCTATACCGGGAAGCCACTGAGATTCACAAACACCAGCACAGTTTCAATAAAAAAGAGGAGAGTCTAAAAATCAACAAAACCTGGCTACCAATCCTGAAAAATACAGCCTGCAAAAGGTCAACGAACTCAGCTCAACCACCGGGACGTGTGAACAGTTCACACAATGAACATGCTAATCACCCTCAGCAGCCACTCGTTAACAACTCAATAGAAGAAAAAAACCCTGCCTAACCCCCAGGAAGATACACAGATATTTAGACACCAAAACAAGCAGCCACTCGTTAACCCAACCCTCCCTAACCCCCCCCCCAATCCCCCCCTCCTTCAGATCTCTATAAATACCCACAAAAGGGTCACATCATCCTGGGCACAGAGAGAACTGCTCCTGTCTGTGCTCCTGCCCTCTGAAGATGCCGGTCACAGATGCTGGCGAAACATTAGGAAACAAAACTTCCAGAACACGGCCACACAGCCTGGAAGACCCACACCAGCCATTGTATTCCGGCCATGAAAGCCTTCGACAATACATCAATGGATTATGTCTCAAATAGATTCCTGATGACAAAATGCACCACATAAGCACATCTATACATGTTCACAGTTGCCAACATCCCCAACCAAGTTGGAGTTGGTTCAATCATATTTATATGCTTGGATTGCAGGCTGCACCTGGAATTCTATTTATGTATTACTGTAATTAGAGATGTGCATTAAACTGACTTGAATTCCAAAATGAATTGGGATAATTTGGACAGAACTGAAGAGAAAAAAGTAGAGTTTTCTGAGTGATGGATCTAACTTCTAATCATGGTTAATTATTTTTACCAGGCCTCTCCAATCACACTGCTTTGTGGGTTGGATATTTAGGAAATATATAAGAGGGATGTACCAAATATTCACTGCTTTTTACTATTTTTCTCTCCCAGGAGTGAAAACAACCTCTGAGCTGATCTGTATTAAATTTAGCATTATATTCTTAGTAAGGTTAACTGTATTGCAGTTCATCCAATTCTTCCAAGAAATCACAATTTAAAAACACATAGCAATTTATGTCTTTTTAATAATAATAAGCAATTTATCTTTTTTAATAATAAAAATAATTAATAAATGCATATTATTATTTATGAATGTTTCATTCAATTATACAGAACAGAAACCTCTGTTATCATCTGATGATTTTAATCTGTGGCAAACTGAGTTATATTCAAATCGCAAATTGGAATTTGAAGTGAATTTTGTTTATATCCTTACCATACCTTTAATGTTTTGATGACTTGTGGGTTAAAAAAAAAACAACACCACCAAAACCCTAAACTGAAGATGTGGATATAGGTGTCCAAATAAACTCTGAAAATGAAAAAAATAAATAATCCATTCTTAGGAATACTTACCCAGCGCCTCTCTTCAAACAAAATAAGCTATAACCACGGACGTCTGTATGTGTTTATTATCATATTATTATTCTATAGTCTTTTCACATAACTTTTCTTTGTTGTTGCTGCAGTTTTAGGAGATATTTTAGTGGTTATTGTCTAATGGGGGAAAAGTGCCCCTGATAGGAAATTGCTTTTTTTTAATGGGCAGAGAATATTAGTACATACAGTCTGAATGTGGCTTGTCCTTCAGAATATCCTTCATTCCTCAGAATCTGAGTTAATGCCATTCATAAAACAGATTATAGCAGTTACTGAAGTACTAATTCTTTCTTTAAAAATCACTACATAGAGGCTATTTTTGCTGTAGCCTCACTCTTCACAATGTCAACTCCAACTAGATTCCCAGGAAAGATCATAGAACTTCATTTTGAGCCTCTGTAAATATGCATGGAATGACTCAGGTATCCAAATTGGATTTAATGTTTCACTGCATCGCCCCCTGTTGCACGTGTGTATGCATGTTTCTGTTGTTCTTCATTTTCTTGGGGGACGGGGTCTTTAAGAGCAAAAGCTATGAGACAAAGAGATTCAACTCAGAGGTGAAGATGGTTAAATGAACAAGCTCTCCACCCTCAAACTCGTGTCTCTTGTACCACATAAATCATCAGAATCTTCCGTTAGGTTCTGAAGTTTAGAACATTATTGTTCCTGTGTCTATGGTTTCCCTCACCCTCTCTAATCTAGGTACCAGCACCCCTTTTGACCTGAAACTGGTTTATATGCCCTGAAGTTATTTTTTTATCCCCTCTGTAGAAAAAGGCTTGCTAAGTGCACATGGTAATGGCTCTACTTCAGTTTTCCTCAACCTTGGCAATTTTAAGATGTGTGGACTTCAACTCCCAGAATTACCCAGCCAGCCTTGCTACCGCTGCAGAGCAGCTGGATAGCATAACCCTAAACCTAACCCTTTGGCGCAGGAGACCGGGGTTCAAATCCCAGCTGGTACCTACCTTACCTGTAGGGGTCCTTGGCCAAAGACCCCTTAATGCTTCACCTGCCTACCTCAAATATGAGTGTGACATGAACTGAGAGAGTCATGCCAGCTCAGACGTTGCCCGGATTAACAAGGTCCGCATCAGATGTTGGGGAACCAAGACAATCTGACAATAAGTGGGCTACTGAACAAACCATACATGGAAGAATTGATGGAGATAGATAGATAGATAGATAGATAGATAGATAGATAGATAGATAGATAGATGTGTGTGTGTGTGTTTGTATACACACACACACACAGATACATACAATATTTATTATTAATTGAACCCAAAGGCTCTTATATTAAGGAATAAGGTGAATAATAATCTGATGTTATGTATTCATTGATGCAACTGGTGTATTATGATCAAGCCAACATCTGGATGGCTACGGTAAATCCTTAGTGATACCATACAAATGATGTTCTGCCTTTTGCTTTCTGTATGTATGTGTGTGTGGTTATGTGTGTAAGAAAGAATAAAGAAAATGGTAGAAGCAGTAAAACAATACAGGAGTGTTACAAGTGGAATGCAAGGCTGGCTGGGGAATTCTGGGAATTGAAGTCCACACATCTTAAAGTTGCCAAGGTTGAGAAACACTGCTCTACTTCTCCAGATAAAGAAAATGCCCCGTGTCACAAAGCATAATACTGCATCCTGGAGATTCATAAGACTGTTTATGTATCCTGCCTTTACTTGCTTTTTAAACCCATGAAACAATAACATGTGGTGAAAAGTTGGAGCTCAGAAAGTGCCTAATGTCAGCTTCCAAAGAGTCACATCACAAGGTCCAAGTGCTTGGCTCAAGCTTGTGTCAAAAGAGCTTTGTGCTAAAACTCTGCTCCCTGGACATGTAGAAGAAGCCTTTCTAGAGTTGAACATGTAGTAGGTAGGGCTTTTCTTGGAGAAATATTTTATCCAAGAACGCCTTTCCATGTACAGGCTGTAACAAAGCCAAGGTTGAGCCACACCATATTCTCCACTGTTTTCATCTAGGAAGAAGAAAAGGAAGGAAGAGAGAAGAAACCAAGGAGAATGTGTTATCCATGCCATTGGACCTCTGTTAGGCCAACACACACTACGCTTTCAGCTTTAATTGAAAGGCATTGATTAAAATCATCTGAACAAATGATTTCACGCAAAGAAGTTTATTCTAGCTATGCAAATACCCGAAGACATGGCATAGATAGGGAGAGGCTCTTCATCCAGAAACCCATTAGTGCAATCTGGTGTGAAACTAAGAAACTAAGATTGAAGTGGCTTGATGTAATACCCAAGGGGGGTGGATTTGCAATATTTTTGGCACACATTTCTCAAATTTCTTTTTGGATTGCTGTATCCTGCAATGTTTACTTCTTATCTTTTTCTGATTTAAATGTCATGGCATTTAACTCTGAGTCATTATAACAAAATGGAGTATAAAAAAAGACCACCATGTAACAAGGGGATCTCTTTTTTCCAAATGAATGTTAAATGATAATATTTTACTTCTCTCTCTACCTCAACTTGGCAGCTTTCATTGTCATACAGTCTGTGAATGCCTTGTTGATTTTCCTGTCAAGAACGCTGTAATATTGAGTTCATTTTCCTGGAAGAATAGAATGAAAACAAGCAACTCAACTGGAACGTGAAGTCCCAGTGTATCTTTGACAAATACAACTCCCTTGTGCGGAGTAAGAAATCACCTTATCAAAAGGTTAATGCCTGTAAGGATGTATTTCTTGTCCCTGAGGTGGAAATATTTGACTCAGTCCATAAAGGTAGTCCTCGACTTACAACCACAATTGGGATTGGAATTTCTGTCACTAAGTGATGCAGTCATAAAGCGAGATGTCACGTGACTGCATCACTTAACGACCACAATCCCAGCAATTCCCCTTGCCATCATTAAGCAAATTTCACCAGTCATTATCTAAAGACTCACCCCAATCCAAGCTATTCTGGGCTTGGTTCCTCTGTTACAGGTGCTCCCTGGTTCTGCTTGTGGTCACTCACTCACACACTCACACCCTGTTGAGGCAGGCAGATCTTATAAGTCCCCTTTGCTTTCTACCTGGGTTTTCCAGATAGGTGTGGCTGGAAAAGACAAGACACACAGCCCTGGGCAACAGGCAAGAAGTAATTAGGGACACACACAGATCACTTTCAACTGAACACTGAGGCACAACAGGTTCTTTGGAATACATGGAGACCCAGTGAATATAAAGTAACAGCAAAACTTTACTGGTTACAATGTACATTTGCTCTTTCACACACGCACACACACACTCATCCACACTCATCCACACTTACCCATGTCCTTCCCACCTGGGCTGCCAGGCACTAGCTAGAGGGATGGAAGCCGCCAAGTCTGGATCCGAAGACAACTCAAAGAGTGGGCGGGCTTCAGGAGCTCTTTCATCCTCCAAAGTCCTTGCTTTGTTGATTCACAAGACTGGCAGCTACTCTTGCCTTGTTAATTAACAAGTCTGGTAGCTGTTGACGGGTTTGGGTAGAGGTTTCCTTGTGCTGAGGCCTAACTTCCTTTGTTTGGTTTGGATGACATTTTTTCCCCCTTTGTTTCCTTAATGACTTGTTTCCTTCTTATCTACCTCCCTCAAGGGATCTTTTAGACAAGATTGCTGTCTTTTTGTCCTCTCTGCTTACATGCCTGCTTCATCTTTAGTCATGGCAGCTTCAGCCTAGTCTCACACCTCCCGGCCCCAAGCCTCAGTAAGGTACGGGACTGCCTCCAACTCCCCCCCGCACCTATCCCCCCCCCCACCCAATCTCTGCTGTTTTGGCTGCCCTGCACCCTGCCTGGAGGGGCAGCGAGCAGCCCCAGAACCGCACAGCTCTGGGGCTGCAAGAAGCCCCTGAGCCACAGCTCAGCACGAAGCCACAGGTGCCCCAGCCCAGCTGTACGAAGCCACCCAAGCCACCCCAGGAAGCATTTGTTCGCCCATTTGCCTCTTCTCCCAGTTCCCCTCACTGACCTTTTGCCTTTTGCATCCAGCCCCTGTGGCCAAAGCTGAAGTGCCTTGCTGCCTTTGCTGTTTCATGTTCAGACCCAGCTTCTCTGGCCAGCTTTTCCTACATGCGGTTCCCTGAAACTTTGGAAAGCTGTGCTGCCTTTCTGAAGACTCTCCAAAGTCAGTGCAGCATTACAGAGTCAGAGCAGCTTTCCAAAGGCTCAGGGAGCCAGCTTCCTGTGATGGCTTTGCATGGCTGGGCTGGGGCAGCTGCAGCTTCACGCTGTGCTGTGGCTCTTGTAGCCCCAGAACTGTGCAGTTCTGGGGCTGCTTGCCACCCCAAAAGGTAGGATGCAGGGTGGCCAAAAGGGCATAGATGGGGGAGAGATAGGTGGGGGGGGGAGTTGAAGTGCCCCTGCAGTTGTAAGTATGGGTGGGCTGCCAAGCACCCAAATTTTGGTCACATGTCCTTGGCTGCAACAGCTTTAACTTCAAGCATGGGTTGTAAGTCCCTTCATTCAGCACTGTCGTAATTTTGAACGGCTGTTGAACAAATGGTTATAAGTCAAGGACTGCCTGTATTGCTTTTATGTTATTTGATCATGTCAAAATTCCATGATTCTACTTTTTAAATGCATGACAATTAGCATTTAATTTCAGATATAACTTTCCATAATATACTATTTATATTGCATCTTTGTGTAATCTATTCATTTTTTATTAGGTGACTCATGATCAAATAACTTCCTAAATTTCAGAAAATAATGTAATCTGGGTGATAACCACATTATCAGTTGATGCAAATTATTTCTGCAAATATTATTTGATAGGGGCATTTAAATGATTTCCTGGGGAGATTATATGTAGAAGGCAAAGGTAGCTTCGGAGAGATCTTCAAAGTTCCATCTGATGGACAGCCATTATTTTAAAGTTGCGTCCCAGCTTTTAAAACTTAGGAGAGCAAATTTGACCTCTCCTTTCCTTTTATTGCTTTTCCTCTCGGGAAATTATGGTTTTTCAAAAATTTAATCCAAAACTAATAATGAAGCTTTGATTAAAGTTTAGGTCATGTGACAGCATCCATACTTTTGATTTTTACTTTCCTTAAAGTAAAGAACTATTTAATTACTAGAATAATGTTTATCATCAAGAAATTGAAGAATGAAAGTAGCAGAAGAGAAAGAAAGAAAGAAAGAAAGAAAGAAAGAAAGAAAGAAAGAAAGAAAGAAAGAAAGAAAGAAAGAAAGAAGGGAGGGAGGGAGGGAGGGAGGGAGGGAGGGAGGGAGGGAGGTTGGTTGGTTGGTTTTTTCAGGGGGAGTAAAAAAAAGTCAAGATGGCAGGCATGATGAAAGGGGATGGGCTTTGATCCCACAGTTGTGCTCACCATGTTCAGTTTTGTCTTCCCACAAACACCCTCTGATGATAGCCCTGGCCATGTCAGTCTAACTCAAACGGGTCATGTTGCACGGAGATTTATGTAAGTCTTTTAGCCAAACATAGACTTGCTCTGCAAGTTATCTCTACATGTATTGTCTGGAGTAGTCAACAGGTTTATAGGTGCATGAAGCAAAGCTGAATCCCAGCATTTCTAATGGTTCTACAGAAAGAGTTGATCATAGCAATTCCCGAGATTTCACTGGACTTAAATACCTGTCTATTAAGAGGCATCTACATCTACTTCTGCTTCATTGACTATGCAAAAGCCTTCTATTGTGTGGTTCACAACAAACTGGCAAATTCTTAAAGAGATGGGGGTACCAGACCACCTTACCTGTCTCCTGAGAAATCTGTATGTGGGCCAAGAAGCAACAGTTAGAACTGGTCACGGAACAACCGATTGGTTCAAAATAGGGAAAGGAGTATGAGAAGGCTGTAAACTGTCACTCTGCTTATTTAACTTATATGCAGAGTACACCATGAGAAATACCAGGCTGGAAGAATCACAAGCCGGAATTAAGATTGCAGGGAGAAACATCAACAACCTCAGATATGCAGACAATACCACCCTAATGGCAGAAAGTGAAGAAGAACTAAAGAGCCTCTTGATGAGGGCGAAAGAGGAGAGTGCAAAAGCTGGCTTAAAACTCAACATTAAAAAAACTAAGATCATGGCATCTGGACCCATCAGTTCCTGGCAAATAGAAGGGGTAGAAATGGAAGCAGTAACAGACTTCATTTATTTGGGCTCCAAGATCACTGCAGACGGAGACTGCAGCCATGAAATTAAAAGATGCTTGCTCCTTGGGAGGAAAGCTATGGCAAACCTAGACAACATATTAAAAAGCAGAGACATCGCCTTGCCGACAAAGATCCGCATAATCAAAGCTACGGTTTTCCCAGTAGTAATGTATGGCTGTGAGAGCTGGACCATAAAGAAGGCTGAGCACTGAAGAATTGATGGCTTTGAACTGTGGTGCTGGAGAAGACTCTTAAGAGTCCCCTGGACTGCTAGGAGGTCAAACCAGTCAATCTTAAAGGAAATCAACCGTGACTGCTCGTTGGAAGGATTGATACTGAAGCTCAAGCTCAGATACTTTGGTCACCTAATGCGAAGAGAGGACTCTTTGGAAAAGACCCTGATGCTGGGAAAGATTGAAGGCAAAAGGAGAAAGGGACGGCAGAGGATGAGATGGTTAGATAGCATAACTAAACCAATGAGCATGAAACTGAGCCAACTCAGGGAGGCAGTGAAGGACAGGAAGGCCTGGTGCGATATGGTTCATGGAGTCACGAAGAGTCAGACACAACTTAACAACTGAACAACAACAACAATGAGAAGCGTGGACATAGATTGTATATCTCTTTTAATTAGTAGATAAAGGATCTTGTTAATGATATTTCTGTTCATTTTAATTATTAGAGCAATCAGGTTTTGAAGATTTTGAATTGTCAATGCAACCATTCAGAGAAAGAAAACCATGGTAAAAAGGATACTCAGAACTTGTTATAGATAATGCAGTTGTTAAAATTGTGTACAGGAAAATATTTGATAGCTAACATAAGCATAAAAAATAATTGATTTACAGCTTGTAAAACCTGGAACAGAAATTAATATGGGTAGTGATACCTAAGACACTCTTCACTGGGTCTATGTTGGAAACTGACAATAAAATTGAACTTTAAACTGTATTTTTTTATTTATTAGATGTATTCATTGTTCCATTAATATATTCCATTACAGTAATATATTTAGTAATACAGTGCACCTCAATTTAATAGATCAGTTGAGGGGAAGGGAGTGCTTTATTCCTTTTTTTCATTTTTCAATGATTTACCATGATGCCTGACATTCCTTTCTAGTTCAGGTTTAATGTGGTTCTTGGTCTTCTAAACTGATATGTATAGTATATTTAACTATGTACAATTTATTAATGGTAATATTAGAAAGCTATAACCTCAATGATATTTTTAAATCTCTAGTTCATTCATTTGTAATCTATTCCTTTATTATTGTTTCATGATCACTCTTGTTTATTTGTTTATATATTTTCTTTAAAGATTGGGTTTTATTCCTGCTTGCCTGAAAAAGAAATCAGAGAGTACACCCTCATGACAATTTACATTATTTGCACGATGTCATTACACAAATCAGGTCAATTTCCATGGAAATTTGTCCATTGCATATGAAGTCAATTGTATTATGTTCCAGTAAATCAGAGTTTCACTATATGCCTATGGATAACACTAAGAACCACGTTATGATGTGCCATGAACATTGTTGCAAATATATAGGGTCCAGAGCCATAAAAAAAGAACATATTCCTGGAATTTGTGGTGCTCTTGCCTCACCCAGTGATTGGTCATAATTTTGAAAGCTTAATTCAACACATAGCATTTGCTAGCTGGCATGGGAAAACAATCGTATTTCAGAAAGTTATGAGTTGTTTCATCTCTGGTTGGAGCCTTTCTTTGAAAATACAGCATAACCTTCACTATCCAGTGAAGGGGTCTGATATCTGAATAACGTTGCCTATAGGATGGATGGTTGATAGTGATTGCGGTGACTCTCCATGGATTGAGACAGGGGGATTGCTACCCAATCTGGAGATGGTGGGGATTGAATCTGGAACCTTCAATGTGTGAAGCAGGTGTCCTGCCACTGACCTTTTAGACAGCATATGCATTGGGGCTCTGTGAATCCTTCAAAAGAGATGCTTCAGTATGTATGAGAATGAAGTATAAAGCACCTCTTTTCAAATAATTGAAGCCACCGTTTCTTTTTCCAGACACATATGGCTGCTTCACTGGGAAAAATGGGAAGAAAAGTGATGTGGTTATGAATGAAAATATATATATGAGGACCACCAGAACCAGCGTCCAAAGCTGTTGAGCAAGTTGGGAAACAGATGTTCCAGCTTTAGCAAATGGAGAAGATGTGCTTTGTACAGGGGCATCTGCAGGGGAGGGGGCAACGATGATGTCCAAATGGGTGGGAGGTGACTGAAACTCTGCTTCCTTTTAGTGTATGTCATTTGGACTGCATGCATGGAAAAAAGCGTAGGACTTCAATTACTACCACACCCTCCCTTTTGACATTGTTGACCACCACCACCCTTCAGATGCTCCTGGATTTATACATTCTCCCATGCTTTCTGAAGCACCTCTTTCAAAGGGTTTGCACAGCTTTAAATATATTCCAAAATGGCAAATGCAATAAGCAGAGGGCAGACTATCTGTAAGTTTGTGTAGGAGCAGACAACAATAGCAGTCAGAAATTATTAATAATTAACAAATAACTCTGAGTTACACATATATATTAATAAGTTTGTAATAGTCGTAGTCATAGTAGTAGTAATAAGTGATTGGCTTTGAATTCCAACCAAATCTGAATTTATATAGAAGCAGAATTTCTAATAACAGAAGATGTGTTTCAATATGTGAGAATAACTGGGATATTAAATCATTAATTAGAATTGTTAGTTGCAGAAAAGGAAGAATGATAATTAAAAAAAAATAATGTATTTAAGCAGACTACATTATATAGAAGAATAGGTAAGCATCTTCTAATGTGCTGTCCTGTGTACAACACAATTTGTGATCTAAGAAATATAACTTGTAATGTTAAGGTGCAATTCATTAAACATTGTCTAAAATGAATAAAAAGACCATTGACGAAAAGGACTGAACAGGATAAAGAGTAAGAATATGCTTTCCTGTTCTAATACATATTTTTAAAATCACATGGGGGATCATAAAATTGGATGTACTCAAGAATATAGGGTATTTGAAGGTCTGTATGCTGCTAACGTGATGCTGATGCAAAATGGCAGTGGAAAGGAAGCGTTTAGATTGCCATTTACAAATGCTATTGAGTAATCTTCCTCCATATCCACTTGCATTACAAAAAGTCCATGGAGCAATTCAGAAGTGGTTTATTATTAACTTCTGGGACTTTTTAAAATTTTCCAACCCAGTCTATTGATTGACTGATTATGTGCCATCAAATTGGCGTTGACTCTCAGTAACCACATAGATCGATTTTTTCCATAACTTGGTCCTTCAGGTTTTCTAATAGCATTCATTGCCATTGTAACTGAGTCCATCCACCTCGCTACTGGTCTTCCTCTTCTCTTTCCTTCTACCTTTCCCAGCATGAGAGCCTTCACCAGAGAGCTGGGTCTTTGCATAATGTGTCTGAAATAGGATAATTTATGATGGGATGTTTGTGCCTAAAGTGAGAACTCTGGGTTGATTTGGTTGATGATCCATTCATTTCATTGGCTGTCCATGGTATTCTCAGGAGTCTTCTCTAGCACCTTGGCTTTTATTACTAGAGTTTGCAAATCCTCTGCATTTTTGGCTATCAGCATAGCAGAAGTTATTGATATTTCTTCCTCCAGTTTTAATACCACACTCATTTTTTTCCAATCCATCCTCCATTAATATATATTCATCATATAAGTTGAATAAATAAGGGGAGAGTTTACAACCTTGTCTCATGCCTTTCCAACCTGGAACTGGTCTGTTTTGCCATGTTCTGTCCATACTGTGGCTTCCTGACCTGTATATAGGTTTTGCATGAATGCAATAAGATGTTCTGGGACTCCCATTTTTCTAAGCATGCTCCACAGTGTGACATGACTGACACAATCAAAGCCCTTTCTATAATCTGTGAAGCACATAGTGACTTCTTTTTGGTATTCTTTGGCTTTCTCAATTATCCAGCATCCATCAGCAATAAAGAATCTCATGTTCTTTGGCCTTCTCTAAAGCCAGCTTGAACATCTGGCATCTTTTTCCATGTAGGGGTCTAATCTGTGTTGAATGATACTAAGTATTATTTTACTAGCACATGAAATTAAGCATCTTGTATGATAATTTACACATTACGTTAAGTCTCCTTTGGGGGTGGGGGGTATTGGAATGTAGATTTATCTCTTCCATTCTATTGGCCACTGTGTAATTCTCCAGATTTGTTGGCATAGCTTGGTTGGAACCTTTGCTAATTCTTCTGTTGTTGCCATATTTCTATAGGTAGTCTTCCAATTTGGTAATGACCAAAGTGCTGATCTAACTTTATCTTCTAGTGCTAGAGCTTCTAGTAAGTAGGGAATATCTTCTACGCTATCTTGGATGTTGACATCTCTGCTGTACAGTGTTTCAGTATACACCTTCCATCTTCCTCTGATCTCCTTTGAATTGGTTACTATCTGTCTATTGGCATCCTTTAGCATACCAATTTGAGGTTGGAATTCCTTCTGAGTTCAGAGATCTTTTTCCATGACTGTTTCCATCTTCAATGCCTTTACAGGTATTGCTGTAATACTGCTTCTGATCTCTTCTAACAGCTCTCTGAAACTCTTTGTTAAGTTCTTTTCTGAGATTTTTGTCTTTCTTGGCTTTGGCATTTCTTCTCTTCTTGGCAATTTCCAAGGTTTTTTCTGATATCTGGTTTGCCTTCTTCTGTTTTTTCATCTTTGAACATTTCTTTTCACATTTATGTTTAATGACTTTTTTAAGGTCATTGCACAGTTCCTCTGGTTCTTTATCAATTAGGTTCAGGACTTAAAAGTGATTCCTGATGTTCTCCTTGAAAATGGTGGGTATATGCTCAAAATCATACTGTGGACACTGGTTGGCTTTCTTCTTTAGCTTAACTTGGAACTTCCACATGAGCAGTTTGTGACCTGTTCCTCAGTCAGTATTTGGCCATATCTTTGATGCTATAACTGAACCAATTTTGAGCCAAATCACTATCTTTACGTCCAGACTATCTCTCAGGTTATTGTGAGAAAAATGGAAGATGGGAGTGCTATATGTGCTGCCTTGAGCTTCTAGGAGAAAGGCTATATTGCTAATGGATGAATGAAAACCCTGAGAGTTGTTTAACTTTTATTCATGAATTCATTCATTTAGCCAATTACTGTTTTAATGTCTCACTTTTCTTCCATCATGGCTTATCTGATTAACAAGCAGCTTTCCATCCTAGCATTAATCATATTTACACTGGCTTTGTTTTAGCATTGTGTGATTTCTGATCGTGTCCATCAGCCCCTCTAAATAACCGTATTGATGAGCTGTGTATGGATAATATTCTAATGTATTCTAATGTATTTTTATATATAATTTATATTTAGTATTTTATTCAAGAGCTCAAGGCAGCATAGATGGAAGACCCTGCTCCCATTTTCCCCCCATATCAACAACCCTGTGTGGTAGGTTGGGCTGTGAGAGAATGACTGGCCCCAGACTTCTGTGGCTGTGGGGTGGATTTGAATCTAAATCTAAGTCCAACACCTTAATCATTATCCTACAATGACTCTCACTCATTCTATTCATTCTCTATGAGTAAGATCTTATCCACTGAGAAATATTTTGTACTGGAAATGCACACATCCTGCTTAAATGTTCAGTCCATCTTAGGAAATGCTGGAAGACATCCACCTGTTATATTACACTTGTTCCGATGAGATGATCTCATCAGTATGGATAACAGTGCTGGAAAGATTTTGCCAAGGTATTATTTTCTTTCCATGTGTATCGGCTCATCCAAATGAAAGTGGAATTTGGTTGCTGAGTTCTGTATAAACTATCCTAAGAATAGAGTATGGATATTCAGTGGATTGCATTTGATTAGAAGGCTGTATTTCATACAAGCCAGAAACATGATTAGTCATATAATCTGTAAATCCTCCAGATGGTCCAGGGAAAGCTGAATCCTCATCTGAAGCATATAAGTCCAAGTTGCACCCAAGCAACTAAGAGAACATCTGGCCTCACTTCTATGTTCCCCATGGGATGTATAATAAGATGTGCTGAGAAGCTTTGGAAACTGTTGGGGGCTTCAGAGTAATCCCAGTGGATTTGTGGAATTGGTTCTTGCAACTTTTAATTATGTCTTCATTCCCAACCCCCTCTGAAGTCTAAATTGGCCCATTGACATCCTGGTTGATAGTGGAAGTGGTCAGATCTTATGAATTTCCCCAAAGTTCAGCAACAGTAGATGAAGGGGAGGTAGAAACAATGGGATGGCACAATGATAAGGATGAGAGTCCATCTCATACCCAGTACTATAAAAGTCCCAGCAGCAGCAGCATGCTGAATCTTCTCTGAAGTCTGAAGTTAGCTCTAGCCTCACTGATGCAACCTTCTCCTCACAATACCCACCTGGGACCAGGCCTGCTGCGTTTCAAGGTCTACCTTGATGGTGGTTGGTGATTTTGACAATGGTTTGTGATTCATTACTGTGGCTACTGAATGGTGGTGTGACATGATTTTATCATGCTTTTGACTGCTTTGGCAATTCTGTTGACCTGTTGCATTAATTATGTTTTCAATTCAGCGCCAATTTTTTTAAAGCAGGGTAAATCTTCCTGGAATAATACTTGTCAGTTCTGATGCAGATATCTGCAAACAGGCGTGTTAATGCAGCTGTTATTGACAGGCACACTGCGGCAGAGAAAATGAAGTAGTTGCAACCTAGTTTGTGGCCTGACATTTGTCTTCTCATATACTGTTAGGCTAATAATCCTTGTATATCGGTCAAGTATCTCCAAATCCTCCCTATCTCTCTATTTTTTCCCCAGCTCCCAGTTTTACTGCCAGCTACAGTGCTGTGCCTTTTTATATTATATTCTCCTACCCAGATTTCATCCAGCTTTGCAGACAACACTACATTAGAAAGTTATTTCCTACTGTAGCAAAGCTTAGATGATACAATAGCTGTAGGCAAATTAACCACGTTGTTGTTCCACTGGCAGAAAACTCATTTTCATTTTGATATTAGCTCTCGGTATGTTATAAATCCATCTTGTAACAATATTAAAGGGGAGATTAAAAAAAAAAAAGCAGAGGTGAAAGCATTCACTGAGCGCATGGCAGAGTTGTGCCTCCAGCACTTAGGAAGGGGGAGGGACTTAAAATGAATGCAAATTTTGTCACATCAATTCTGCGCAACTGGAAAATGGAAGCGTGTGTGTTGCTCTTGTCAGGGTGGCTGCTGTTTTATGTTTCAGGGTTACAGCAATGTGTGGGATGAATTGCCAAGCAGATTTACAGAGAGAATGGGTGTTGCACATTAAAATGAATCTCTTTGGAAAGAGAGGAAGACGACAGTTAACAAGGGAAAAAAGAATCAGAAGCATGGGTTATTTTACGCTGTGTTTTTTAATTTTGAATTTTATGATGGGGCTAGATGGCTTGACAGCTGGTGAGAACGATAACCCCCATGCCTCCTTCCCTTTTTCTGACATCTAAAGATTCTTAGGGTATCTTATCTTGCCATATTATGGTGAGAATAGGCATTCTCTAAGAGACTTGGCTACCCAAACTTGCAGTGCTTCAGAGATGGGCACTAGGATTTTGAATTATGCTTGTACGTGAAAGGCAACCAGGAGCTTGTGGAACTGTTTTCCTAGCAAGCCATCTCAGTTTATAGGCTGCCTGTTCTTCTGAAGTAACTACAGTTTCTGGTCTGCTTCCAAGGGGAGCTCCACATGCAACAGATTACAGTGTGTGCCTGAGAGCATCAGAGTATAGGCCCTTGACCAGGCTAACTCTAGAAGCCACAACTTACACAAGAGCTTAGAATAGCGTAAGGCACTCTGTGTCATTAGAACCACCTGTTAACTTGACTGATAAAGCTCAATCTGGAGGCATTTCAAAACATTAGACTTGGTCTTTCAGAGACAATGCCCTCCCATCCAGGTCAGATTAGTCCATTCAGGCCACATCGTATCATGCAATGTGATTCAGGGATTCGTGAAATCATGATAAATCATAGAGCTAGAAAGGGTTCTTTAGGCCATCTCCTAAAGAGCATCCTTATGAGATGCCAAATACTTAATCCCCCAAATCGTGGAGCACTGGGACAACCAATTAAATAGATTAAGGCGTTTCACCCCTCCTGCATGCATCTCTTGTTTGCCCTCATCACTTGTTACCAGTCTATATTGGGAATGTTGAAGAATAGAAGAGAGAGAGGAGAAACCTGGGAATTACAGATTGCTTTTGAAATGAGCAATATGTTCTCTTTCTGCTTTCCTTTGCTTTAAGTTTAGATTAGGTTGCTGAAGAATTTTGTTTGGTCTCATTTTAAAAATGAACCAGCTTAATCCATACTTCCTGAATTCATATGGGTATGGGAATGCAGTTATCTTCTGAACGTTGCAGTTCTTCCAATTTTTCAAGGCAGTTTTTGGCTCAAAGGAGTTTTTAAATGTGTGTGGGTAGATGTTTTACACACACACACACACACACACACAGACATATATATCATCAGGAATCATCATCAACATCAGGAAGAAGGAGTACGAAAAGCTGGAGAAGTAACAGGGCCTGAAGGAGGAACTAGGGAGGATGTGGAAAGTCAAGGCCAAAGTGGTCCCAGTGGTGGTAGGAGCACTTGGGGCCGTGATTCCTAAGCTGGGAGAGTGGCTCCAACAGATCCCAGGAACAACATCAGAGCTCTCTGTGCAGAAGAGTGCAGTGCTAGGAACAGCTCAGATACCGCACAGAACCCTCCAACTCCCAGGCCTCTGGTAGAGGACCCGAGATTGAGGAAGACACGTACCACCCATAGGGGTGAGAGGGGATTTTTTTATACACACACGTACATACATACATGCACACACTTTGAAAATAACTTTGAAGTGTATTTTGTGACAAAATATATAAAAATACATTGAAATGGGGATCTTCCTGTACCTCCTTTTTTTAAAAAAATACAATTAATATAAATTGGTTTTAATAAATTGGTTTATCCTTTTGTTCTCTGTTCTATTTTGATTTTTATATTTTTAGTGTATTTATTGACTGTTTTTAGCTTTGTTGTACACTGCCCAGAGTGGCCTGTGATGAGATGGGTGGCTATATAAATTGGTTTTAATAATAATAATAATAATAATAATAATAATAATAATGATGATGATGATGATGATGATGATGATGTGGAAACATGATGGATGCATTTATGAAAGTTAATAATTTAGTAAAAATGCATTTTTAAACGGCATTTTAAAAAGCAGAATATCAGTATGTTTCAAATGTGCAAAAGGAAACACAGTGGAAAATGTTGCCTATATACAGTATACCAGTTGCCAGGGAATAATGACAGGACAGAAGTGTGTCTCTGCCTCCTGCTTGCAAGCACCTCAGGAGCATCTGGTTGGGGAATTCTGGGAGTTGAAATCCACATGTCTTCAAGTTGCCAAGGTTGAGAAACACTGTGCTGGACTAAGATGGCCACTGGCCTAATCAACAGATCATCAACAGAAATCATTTGACAGTTATTCATGGGCAAGATAATTTGTAGAAGCCCATCTATCTTGAAGGACTTCAAGACCCAGATGTCATGAAACTCTAGCATATAATAAATAGATTCTGTGCTTTTCATAGGCCAAGAATGAATAATGTTCAATGAATGAATACAATTCAATAAGTTTGGATTGTAGCACTACCATAGATACAGCTGTAGAAATGTATTCCTTGGCTGTTCTGCATTCTGAGCTGGGACAGGAATCATATGCCACGTGAGAAAGAAAAGTACTATTCCTTGTCTTTGAGGTTCACTATTCCCATAGTAAATTGTTAAATCGTACTTTTTTAAAGTTCACAAGCAATACAAATTACACCATGTGAGATTTCACTGCTTGTCTCATTAGGCCCAACGAATCCCTGCTGAGGATCAATTTCAGAGAGATTATTGGAAGATTTACAATGTAGAGAAAGGGAGGCAGAGTTGTGTGCAATTGTAATTTGACATATGTTGGCTTGTTTTAACTTAGTAGAACAAAACACGCAGCAGTGCATGTTCATGGTATTTTCAATTCCCTCATCTCAGTTCTGCTCCTCAGCTGATATCTGGAAAGCTGGACGGATAAAAATGGCCTTTTTCTTTTTTTAAAAAGGGACTGTGTTTTCAAAGTTAAAATCTAAGCCCAAGATAATTTCTCTTCTTACTTTAGGCATGCTGCTGTTAACCTTTAAATGCACTGAACCTTTGATGAAGCTAAAACTGCTCTGTAAGGAGAGCAATTGATTCCTCAATTGGTTTTGTAGCCTATAATCTAATCTCTAGAATGTTGCCTTTCCCTAAGTCCTTTGCCATAATTATTCATTTCCAATTTCTTCAATGAACACCTAACCCCATTTGAGAGGGGTTTGTGTTGTCAATCTTCACACTAAGCAAATCTTTCTGGAAACAATCATAGCCAACTGGCTAGCAAACAACCTTTAGTTGTTAGAATCATTGAGGTAAAAGAGGGGCTTGTACATTTGTGATTTGATAGCTATGATATTAAATGGGGCCCATATGTCTGAACAAAATGCTACAGGTTCATATGAAAAGGCAGAAATTCCATACCATTTGAGATCACCTCAAGACAGAAAATTTTTCCCTGGAGACAGTTCCTATTACCAGATATTGTAATGCAGAAAAATCAAATTAAGGACATCTGAGTGTTGGATATCTTTCCTTGTCCAACAGTTTAGATTTTCATTGCAGCTGGACATAGTACCAGCAGATGTCTGCAACAAGAACTGAACTTACTGCTTATCAACTATCTATGATGAAAATAAACCAGGTGAAAGCAGATTTCAGGCTTACACTGGCTTCAGTTTTGGTTTTGTATGCCGCCCAGAGTCCACTGGAGTTGGCCCGCTGATAAATTTGAATAAATAAATAAAATTATTTATGTTTTTACTAGACCTTTCACTTCTATCTAAAGACTTGAGATGCAAAGTGAAAGCCCAAAGAATCAAGCTAATACTATGTTGAAATCCAATAAGTACCCTGCTTGGGGATTTGGGGAATTGCAGTGGCATTTATCTGTAAATACCCAGATGGGGAAGACTGGTATCTGCCAAGTGAACCTATAAGTTCATCTTTGCCAATTTATAATACATTACGTTGAGTTCTTAACTATTTTTATCCATCTATGAAACAAGTTAAACTACCACCACTGAAACTACAATCATTGAAAGATCATATACCAGAGAATGGGACTGTATGGAGTCAGACTGATGTGGTCTTCCAGTGATATTACTTCACCTATACAGTACTACACGGAGTCATAGATGAGCAGAGAAGACCATATTTTTGTGTGGTCTAAATAGGCTTTAATAATTCTTAAATTGCCAGAATATTGATTTACAGGTAGTACCCAGTTTAAGAACAAGTTCTGTTTCCAAGGTCTGCCCTTAAGTCGAATTTGTATGTAAGCCAGAACAGTATTATTGTATATTACTCTGTAAGTAGTATTGTTTAATGAACTTGAACCATTGCGTATGTAACTCAAATCATTGTGTATTTCACTCAAATTTTGCTACAATAAGTTCTGGTCTTAACTATAGGTCATCCATAAACTGGGCATTCTTAACCCAGGGACTACCTGTATAACAGAGGTATAGATAAACTGCCGTATTATAGTCTGTTAAGCACTCTTTCTGAAGGATGCATAATTAATTATTGTCCAGAAGAGTGGGAGAAAGGGAGGAAGTGTTGTCTTCCCAGGAAGGGTTTCTCCAACTGCACCTATCTGATAATGGAATAATAAATATGTTGTAGATCTAAATTATAAATCCAGCGAGGGTGTGTGTGTATATACATGTACAGATTCATTCAGGCAATGGGAATCACCATTAATGTATATTGGGGAAATCTTCTGGTGGCTGTGGGCTGCACCTAACATTCAGGAGGAACCTGAGGAACCCAGTGAGAAGTAACAATGCAAGTGGGTTGGCTGAGATTTTTGTTTTTTATTTTCTTGACTTTGGGAGAAAAAAGTCTTTTGTTGTTCAAATTATGATAAGCCCATTTCAGGGCTTTCATTATAATTTCCATGTGTTTCTCGCTTCCGAAAGGCAGAACCCCTACCATAGTTTTTCAGCCACCCAAATCAAAAGGCCCTTTGGAGCCACAGAAAAGATGTTTAGGGGCTGTATGAAGTCCTGAGTTTGCAGGTTGCCTACCCATAGTGTACGGGTGTGCATACTTATGCGCGCGCGCACACACACACACACACACACACACACATGCCATTTGTATCAGCAGGACCGTAGTAGCACCTTTCTAACACATGTATTAAAAGGCATAAGTTTTTCTGAGTTGCATTTAGATGTGTGTGTGCCCGCACCCATGCATATATTATTAGAGTAAATGAATATATCTGAATGAGTAATGGCTTTAAGTAGCCATGGAGCAAAGGGGAAGGAAAATGACTATCTTAACCCAAGATATATACTGGTTAGAATGGAGCAAATGTTGGGAAAAGAAACTCAAGACATCTGCCTGTATTGCACCTAATCTTTCTAAAAAGCAACTGTTAATGAAAGCAACTATAAGGTCACAATACTGTTTTAAGGATTTTTAAAGTAAGGAAAAATATAAGAGACATTTGACCTGTTGTGCTGTTAGAAATTAATTAAAATCTCTAGCCATTCAGGTCACCATTCTAGGCTGGTGTTATCCAGTTTTGGAAATCCAAATTGCTGAGAAAAATCACACACTCCTCAGTGCCAAGACCATTTAAAAAATCATACTGCTAGCTTGCTTCAACACTTTGTTGCGTGGTACAAATATAAGTGCCCTCTTCCTAAAATCTTCCTTTCTTTAAGGAGATCTTTACTGATGTCTGGCTTCTGGGATTCCTGATAAATTATCCTCCTGTTTCACTTTAAGCAGAAAAAGCTCTTCCACCAATAAGCACCAACTGTCACTTTTGATCACTTATAAATAGTGAGACTCTTTGAATATTCCTCTTTGTGAAAAAGGATTTGCTTCCTCTCTTCCATGTCCCCCCGTGTGGAGTTGCCAGCAAAGCTGACAGCCTGGTTTGAGGTTATTTTATTAAAACTGATAACGCTGTGGCATGGCAGATGCTTGTCGTGGCCATTGTTGCCACAGACCTTGAGGGATGTTCAATATCTCTGTATAACTCATTCGTGCAAAGTGATCTCACTCTTTCTCCCACTTTGCAGTAAGGAAGCTCCAATTCAAAAATATACAAAATTACTGTCATCTCCCAAATCAACAGCTTGCCTTGGATTTGACAAGCATGTCCAGAGTGGGACTGTACAGTTAGAAGAAATAACATGGAGATGTATATTTAAATGCTCCTTGGATACAAGGGATCGAATTTTTCTAAAGGGTGTTCCTGGTCACCATTATAAATTTCATATTGGATGCTTTAGAGGATTGTGGGAATTGTCCATGATGGGCAGCTCCTCAGACTCAGCTGTCCATCTAGATCAGTGTTTTTCAAACTTGGCAACTTTAAGATGTGTGGACTTCAATTCCCAGAATTCCCCAGCCAGTATGGGGAATTAAGTTGCCAAGTTTGAGAAACACTGATCTAGATGAATTTAGAAACCTTGCTTTGATTAGTCTTCTCCTCTCCATGGAAGGAGACAGGAATGATATCTTGTCATTTGTTTCAGACACTAAAAATCCAGGCCAGACCTGCTCATAGATACCTGGACCTAGAGGGATAAGGATGAATGGTATAATATGATCAATGTTGAAGGCTGCAGTCTAAAATACATTTCCAAGGCATAAAACCCACTAACACTGAAATACGGAATAAGTGAGATCTACTTTTGAGTGAACATCAAATATAAACTGTTGCTGCTTCCAGCTCCTCTTCTTTTTTTTAAACTTTTTTTCCCCTTGGGGGGTGAATGGGTTAATCTCAACAATGATGATTTCACTCTCCCATACTCACAATTCATTTATTTCATTTCCAGTTCTCCACGTATCTGATTTAACTGTAATAGGCTGACCACATTTGACCTATAACAAAAGCTTTATTAAATTGTAAGCCTCAGCCTGGAATGAGGTTAAGACCTACTGTCAAAGAAGGCTTCTCCTAGAAAATGGTTTCCCCATGATTCTTCTGGTTGCTTTAAGATCCATTGATCAGGTCACAGATGGAGATGCTTCTGTAGTTCTCCTTGCCTGAATTGCTTCTCAAGTATTAGATTTCTGAAGTGTCTGGTCTTGTTTCTGGAACAGATGCATTAGGAAATATTCACTGTTTCGCTCTCTGTATTACAGAAATACTAAGTATGTACTTTGGTTTTCTTTCCTTGTTCTTCTGTTACATCAAACATTGTGTATGTGCATGAATACATGTTATGTATAAGGTAAATGAAGTGGAGGAACCGAAAACTGAGGAAGTTGACAGGCTGGGGTTCCAGAATTATAAACTTGAAATGTTCCTAATTAATCAAAAATCAGAAATAAACTATTGGAACCAAAGAACAGGTTAAAAACAACTCTTCCATGGTCATGACATGCATTGCTTCATTTACTTCCCCTTCAATATAATAATATTTTCTTCTTTCCCATGAAGCTTCAGCATCATGACAAAGAGGAAGAAGATTCTCCCAGCAAATGGAGATCTGAGGAAGAAATGGCAGTTGAAGCAGCAATCCTCAAGAAGTATTTTCAATAAAGGAAAAGGTAACTATTCCTACGTATAAATTATTCCTATATATAGGTGATAGAATATATGCAGATATGCACCTCTGGTTATGACCACTAATTCAGTGACTGTTCAAAGTTACCATGGCACTGAATGAGGGGGACTTCCGACCAGTGCTCAGAATTCTTGCTGTTGCAGCATCCCCGCAGTCACATGATCACGATCATGGGTGCCCAGCCCATGATTATGACATCAGAGCAAGCTGCAGTCATGTGATCACAATTTCCAACGTTCTCTGCCAGCTTCCCGCAAGCAAAGTCAATGGGGAAGCTGGCAGGAAGTTGGAAGTCGCTCCTGCTCCCACTGTCCATAGCGCTTGCCTGTGGCATCCCTGCAGCACACACGCACCTGCCCATGCTCCATAGTACCTGCCTGCAGTACCCCCCACCCCTCCACCCCCGCACAGCGACCTGCGCTCTGTAGCATGTGTCTGTGGCAACCCCCACAAGCCCCTGCAGCACCTGCGCACTCACCCACCCATCTGCTTGCCTGGGACTCCTGCCTGTTCCCACTTTATGACCCATGCAGTCCTGGGTTTATAATGGCAACCAGGACTGCTGGGATTGCCATTGCTAAGTGATGAGGTCACATGATATTGCACTTTATGACCGCATTGCTTAGTGATGGAAATTCCAGTCCCAATTGCCATTGTAATCTGAGGACTACCTGTATGGTTTTTAGAGGGGTACCCATGTTAGAGTGTTGGAGGAAAAATAGACTATTAGAAAAATAATAAGAATCTCCTGCTGTGTTTATAATTACTGCATCACAAAATAACCCTTTGTGTACAATATTGTAGTAGTCTTGTTAAAATGTTTAAAATTTGGGGAAATTATCCTACAATGGGCAAATCAGTCCATTTCATACCATTTCTCATTTGGTCCCACTTCCAAATCCTATTAAGAATTTGACTAAAGAAAATCCATATAAAATTGATATATCTTTTATCCAGAATTCTTTTGCAGTTAGATTCTTCGGAAGTTTTCCTAAAAAAAAAAAAGAATATTTTTTTCTATTTTCCTCTGCCATACACATTGCAGAATATAACTTTTTTAAATACATGTTTGGGTATTTTTTGAGTTGCAAAATTCTGAAAGAGTGGATGTTGATGTGTATGTACCTTCCCGTTCTCCTATGAATTAGAGCAAAGAAAATATAATATATTCCCATAAGCGTTCAGGTGGAGTAGATTTCTGATCCATTCCTAGCTACAGTAACATGACCAAGCATAAAGACTTTAAAGATGGAACAAGGGAAAAGCTCAGGTCTGTGGTAATATTAGAGGCTTCTGAGCAAAGATGGGAGAACTAGAATGTTTGATTTAGAGCAGTTTATAGAGTAGAAAGAAGAGAGTGACTCCTCTTTATAATGAACGGCTGAGTCCTTAGGACCAGCCAGAGAAACTCTAGCATGCAAACCTGAAAGGGTCTTGGTTTCATTCGCAGCCACCTAAGATTAATTATGTAGCATACAGATAGTATAAAGAAACAAATAGCTTTTTAGCTCCCCCTGCTTTGGCCATAAAAGTGTCTGCTATACAGTAAAAAACTAAATTGATTTGTTGTTTTGCACTAGCATTCCAAGGTTAGCTATTTCCCTGCCTTCCATGTGATGTTTCTTCTAATGAGGGAGAGTCTAACATAAGTCAATAGTTATATGTTTCCCACCTCCCCTTTAGAGTTAATCAAGGCCATTAATTAGCTGGCAATATCTTATAGCTAGCAGCATGTTTATCTTTTTCCCCTTATCCCTCTGGTCATGATCTTAAGGTCTGTGTATGCTTACGAGAATGTTATTTGATTGTGGCAGCATAGAAATATGTTTAATAAAAACATAAATAATAACAAATATTAAAATGTGTTATCTTCCTATCACCCCAGAAGAGGTGGTCTTCTTGCCATTCTGAAGCCAGCCAAATGTCCACAGCCAAAGCTGTGTAAATCCATATTGGTTTGCTACCCATATTCTCCCTCTTCAAAACTCCAATTCCAACCATCACATCCATCTAGTTCATCAACCCATTTTCATGTCCTTTACTCCTTCTCATGAGAAAGTGAAATTGCTTATCTGTTTTCCAGCCTGAGTTTTTTGCTCTCTCAGTACCCTTGAATGCCTCGGAGAACACATGATAAGATGGAAGAGTGTCTTCTTTCTGTTATCATACCTCACGTAATTTGTGTGTGACATAATCTAGGTTCCCAAAACAGTGTATTCTTTGGGATATGTTATTGTTTCCTAATACAAATAATCAGTGATTTTGAGGTGGAAATTTATCCCTGCCCTGCTCTTTGTTAAGAGAAGAGGGAGATAAAAATGCTCTATGCTCCCAAAGAAAACTTTTCTTATATTTAGAAGAATTCCAAGACTACAGTTATGTTTATTCTCATCAATGCAAGGGGGAACCTCAAATTATCTTGCCCTGAGGACTGCTCCTGGGCCTTTCCAAAGTCCCAAACATTGGAGTAGGAATTTATAGGTTGATTATTCAAAATGTACATGACCCAAAACTATGTTGTTTGTTTACAGTTATTACTTCCAGGACATTTTTACTCATCCAACACATGAAGTTTCTGTGATGGCTAATCATTGTTTGTGCTAGAGATGTAAACAATTTGCTTCCAGTTATCCTGGAATCAACCATTTCCCCCTCCCAATGATGAGATTTAGGATGACTTTTAGATGAACCTTTAAAATGAAATGATGTATGTACAATCGCTAACTAATATAATGTCTTTTGAAAATTCCCTCGCATTACAGGGTCAGATCTCTCTTTTAGGATCCACTGGACTACTTCATAAATTTATAGTCATTACATCTCAACAAGGATAGTGCAGAACATGAAGAAGTGATGGGAGTGCCTCTTCTATGATCAGTTTTCCCTTTTTATAAATGCTTCCTAAACAAAAATTGGCAGGATTAAGGCATTAAAGGTTGAGGTTGCCAAGACTCAGGAAACCAGAGGCCAAAGATGAATTGTTCAGGCCTAGGGCAAGTGACAGAAAACACAGAAAGATATGGCAGGGTGCATAATCCAAAGTAAACAGGATGCTAAGTTTTGTTTAGCATTGTCTATTTTTATTTATTTTGTTTGTTTGTTTCAATTAATATGGCCATCCATCTCAGTCTTGTGACTCTGGGCAGTGAATAGCAGTTAAAAATATAAAATAACAATAACACCACAATAAATATGTAATAGGCAGCCAAGGTAAAAACCATCACAGCCATCAACGCAACCATCCCACAGGTTCTATTGCATATTCCAATCCCAGTGCCTGGTGGCATAATCAGGTCTTCAAAGCTATCCGAAAACCCATCAGGCTTTAGACTCAAAAAATTGACAATTTACGTGGTTTACATTTAATTATCCCTTTCTTAGAATTTGCTTGCACAGGGGCCAGATGGAAACAAATTGCTCATGGAGTATAACAGCTTGGATTGTCCATGTGAGAAATTCAGTTCATTCTGCAAAGCCTTTCTGAGAATATGACTGGCACCTACTCAAGGGTCTCTGTATTGTGAACAATAAAGAACAAATCCTCTATGAAAGATATAGGCTAGCCTGCATTTCAGTTTTAGGATTCCATTGCAAAGCTTGGATTCTGATTTTTACTTTTCCTCTCAGAAGAAATGGGCTGCAAAGTAGGAAGCTTCAACATGGGAGGGACCTTTTAGAAGTGGATTGTTAGGTCAAAATCAGCACCTGCACACCTAATGGGTAGTTTCCAAGGGGTCTTTACAGCAGCCCATGTAGAGCACACAGCTCTGTGAAGCAAGTACTACTACAGATGACCCTCAGTAAGATCAACAGTGTCATTTGATTCTCAGTTCCATTCACAATTCACAGTCCAATTTCTCCTTCCGCTCCATGTACAAAAACTGATTAGATAGGCACTGATTTTTTCATCCACGCAGGTGACAGGACAGGATCCCCTATCACATGGGAAGCAGGTCAGCTAGCTTAAAGGATATAAAAGCTGATAAGTACATGTTTCCCCATCTGTCTCTGTTCTATAAAACATCTACTACCTGAAATAGCTACTTCACTTTGCCTAAGAATGCAAAGAATCCTATGTTTATGAAGATACTCAGTCATCCAGGTGGAATTGTCTGGAGGTTGAGTCATGGCAACTGGACTTCTTTTCTTTTTGGTTAGAGACATTTTGCTACTTGTCCAGGCAGCTTCTTCAGTCTAAAAAAGTTGGTTAGGGGGACCCCATAAAAGTCTTCCAGGGTGGCTGTGTTTTTTACTAGCAGGATGGGCTCTACTAATCACATCTTCTATTGTCCCTTCAATGAGCCCATCATGCTAGTAAGAAACACAGCCACCCTGGAAGACTTTTATGGGGTCCCCCTAACCAACTTTTTTAGACTGAAGAAGCTGCCTGGACAAGTAGCAAAATGTCTCTAACCAAAAAGAAAAGAAGTCCAGTTGCCATGACTCAACCTCCAGGCAAAGAATCCTAGCATCTCAAATTATGGAGGAATAACAGAGTGCATGTTATATTGTGTGATGATGACACGTTGAAAGAATGTTCATAATGGGAAATCCATCAGTTCTTTGATTTGTTTTATACCTCTGCAGTTTTGAGGAAAGCAACTTCAAGTAGGAAATGAGTGAAGATGGAAATTCTTAGGGGTCTCTTGTCTTGATAGCAGAAACTCTGCAGTGTCCAATAGCAAGATACATTGCAGTAATTTTCACAGAAACTAGGGGTTGTGATACCATAAGGCTTGAAAAAGTTCCTTTCAAAGAGTGAAAAAGTGTTCTCAGAGAGTGACAGCTTCTCTTGAATTTCATCTGCTGCCCTCCTTCTATTACTGATTTACAGCATTCCTGCAATGAAGTTCTCTAATGCTGAGTCAGAACCAGTTATCTTCTCACACAAAGATCAGCCTTCCAAACTCAACTCAGCTGCCCTGGATTAGCTAGCCAATTGTGCCACTTACTTAATGAGCTTTCACTGTGGACAATGGGATCACAAAATGAGAAATCACATTCTAATTAAAGCATTTTAAAAAATAACTGAATTGCAATTTTTCTTTTCTTCCATTAACACATTCAAGCATCAGCACTTCCTGAACCATCCAGGTCAAGGAGGTCTTGAGGAACTGCAGATTGCTTTCTTTCCCATTAATATGAGCAATGGGGAAGGGAGGAAAATCATTTGAATATAATAAAGAAGCACTTAATTTATCCTAATGGTGCCTCTGCAAACCCTGCATTATTGCCAATAGTTATTCTAAATTTTATTTTAGTGTACTTTCAGAATAGCTGATAGGCAGGAGATCATCCACATTTCACATTTATGCTGAAGGCAGTATTATAAACTGGAAACAGAATCACTGCAGATGTGGGGGTGGTCATCAGAAACAGCAACACCATGTAAAGTTCACTCCATCTCTTTCATAGATTTTAGGGCAGTCTCTCCCCATCTGGTGTCCTCAAGATGATTTATTTATTCTTTTGACATGGATGGGCATCCAGAAGTCCCAAGACCACGTGCTTCCCAAACTACCCAAACTATTCTTGAACATGAATGGCATCATTTCCCACCATTTTGAGACAGGAAATATGTGGAATTGGTACAGCAAGTCCTGAAAAAGACATCATAGTTTAAAGAAACTGAGAAGTCTTTCTGCAAACCTAGGAAAAACTAAGATCTCAGCCCTGCCTATGTACCTAATATGACCCCACTCATTTTGCTTCATTAGTCTGTCCAGTGTAGCATATGGTTACCCAAGACTATCATCCTTGATTGCGACTTGCCCCATTTTAACATTGGTGACATAATAAACAGCATATCTAAAGAGAAAGCAACCCATAAACCTTGAAGTCTGGTGGCTAATATTTCTAAATGCACAATTCCCAGGGAGAGTGACAGAGGACAGTCTAGCTGATGGCTCACCTAGTCTCTTTGCTTGAGACTGGGAAAATGCTGGACTTGCTTTTATAACACAGGTAGGCAACCTTATTGTGGAGTGGAGGGCAGAGGTGGGCACATCACATGTTTTGTTTTAGGTGGGAAGAAGAGTGACAATCGGTGGGCCAAAGCTACATATTCCATGTCATGCGATTGAGAAGGGTTGGAGTTTTCTGGTTTTGATTTCTTGTTATTGTTGCACAAAATGGGGCTGGGGAGCAGTATGTCGCCTTGGGGGCTGTCCAATTCTTCCACCCCTGGCTCTGATTCATATTATAACAGTAAAAAAATATATAGTCTGACCTCCTAAGAGCAGGTCCATGACTTGGGTGTCCTCCTAGGGAGGCCTTTGTCTAACTTTAGTTGGTGCACATGTTATGGCCCGATCAAGGGCGAGAAAACTTTAGGTCTTATCTCCACACACCTAGACTACTGCATTGTACTCCACATGAGGCTTCGTTTGAACACTAGTTGCAAGCTTCAAATACTTAAAGGTGCAACTGCCAGGCCTGAGCATTTGTCACCATGGACACATTACACCTGTGCTCTAGACCCTGCACTGGCTTATTATTAGCTTATGATTGATTGATTATGTGCCATCAAGTCATTTTGACTCCTAGCAACCACACAGATAAATTTCCTCCATGGCAATCTATCCTTAACTTGTTCTTTCATGTCTCCCAACGGTGCACTCATTGCCACTGTAACTGAGTCTGTTCATCTTGCTGTTGTTCGTTGTCCTCTTCTCTTTCCTTCTGCTTTTCCCAGCATTATAGCCTTCTCTAGAGAGTTGGTCTTCACATAATATGTCTGAAGTGGGATAGGATTAGCTTATGGGTGCATTTCAAACTGCTGGTCATTACTTATAAAACCCTACATGGCTTGGCACCAAGGTACTTTCTAGTTCACCTCCTCCAACTGGAATCAACCCTCCGGAACTGTGCATATCCTAATAATCCTCCCCTTCTATGAAATTGTGGTGCAAAGGCTTGTACATCCTGCTTGAAATCAGTTGGCTCAGCGCTTTTACTTTCGAAAACCGAATTATTATAGATGGCTTATAATAAATGATGGGATGCCTAGAGTTATATGACTTCTTTAAATGTATGGCTGTATGGTTTTTAGCCTGCCTATGGATGTTTTGAGTGCCTTGACTTTCTTTGCTCTTAATTATAGTGGTGGGTATACATGTAATAAATAAATAAAAATTAATTGGGGATTTTTTTTTTCTAACCTCAGTCAAAAAAGTTTGAATCAATTGGTCCAGTGATTTTACAGCCTCTTGTAGACTATTGAAAATGTATGCAGTGGATAGTATTTCCCAAGGAAGAGATATATTCTCAGATTCAAACTTTGACATTTCCCCAGCTTTCCTTAGAATAGATGCGTGGCATTCTTCTTGAGGTATAATCATTTCCATGCATATGATTGCTGTCATATGTTCTCAATTTGGAAGAAAGGAACGCAGTGACAAACCCTTGGAGCACCATCAACAGAGGGACTCTGTTCCTAAGTGCAATTCATCTGTGTGATCTGCCTGTGACTCCACTCAGGAACTGTTTGCATATAATCCTTGCACAAATATACATTTTGGTAATCAGCAGTGGATTTCAACACACTCCAAGTCTTAAGTGCTATTAATTATTTCACCCACTCGGCCAGCTGTAAGAACTATTAATTACCAAACCGGAATGACAGCAGTTGACTCTTGTGCATAGAATTTCTCATTTCAACATGAAAAAAGAAAATCTTCAGCTTTGGAAGGAATATATTTCCTCAAGGTCACCTTCAGAAGTCTGCTTATAAAGAACATGTACGTTCACATCCATGTGGAGAACATCTGTCACTAGAATGACATGGGCACAAAACATTTTCTTTCCGTAAGCAGTTTGATGATTGACTCAAATAGGTTTTAAACAGGTTTTAAAACTATTTAAGTCAATACAGAGGGGGGGGAAACCCCAAATATAGTAGTTCTGCCTCACATCTTGGAGGCTGTTTCTGTCCTTCAAATTGTTTGCTTGTTTTGCAGCAGTAAGAACAAGTGAACTGAAAGCAATCGTTTACTTATTTATTTGCTTATTTATTTATTTCATTTGAACTGGATTTCAGTAAAAGTCAATATTAGCAAAAAGGTTTATAGACAAACGCAAGTTGGTTGTTGGCAAGTGCTAGCTGACATCTGCACCTCTCTCACTAATAGAGGAGGTGGGTAGATGGAAAGGCTGCTATAAGCGGAATCTATATTTTAAATAGGAAAAGTAAGTAAGCATGTAAGGAAATGCAATTCCTTTGCCTGGCTAATAATAAGAGATTTCACAATGATTACGGACCTGTTCCCTGTAGAAAATTCTGGAGCATTAATATCTGTAGGATTTAGAGATATTGTCACATTCCTGAATGAAATTCTGCCTTCCTCTCCCTCAGATGGAACCCAAAGAACATGGAATGGTATTTATACATGTACGCTAAGTTGCCTGAATAGAGAATTTTCAAACAGAAAATTCAACTTCTATGCATCATATTTTATCTATGGCATTGCACAGAAATCGTTATTTCCTTAAGAAATGAGGAATGCAAGATCATCATGCAAGGATTTGGCTTGGCTTTGGTTATTTTTGGGAATAGATCTTTGGAAATTTAAAATATTTAATGCACGCATACAAACACAGAATATTAGAAACAACTATAGAGTTCTGCAGCAGACGGGATAACTGATAATTATGCTTCTTCTTTCCCAGAATGAACCTATAGGTTGCCTTTGACCCTTCCTTTTCAGACTGCTTCCAGTCCAAATAAGTTCATACAGTAGTTCTTTCTCATCAGGATTTGTTTTCAGATTCTTTGTCTCCCACTGCCCTGACTTATTTCCCTTCCTCATACTTTTTCAAGTATAGCTGTATCCTAGATTTACATAATGACATATAGAGTTAGTCCTTTCTTAGTCATCATCACCTAAATTAACATTGCCTTTTCATGGTGGCCAAACTCTTGGTTGATGTGTCCATTGACTATAATTCCAGGAACTTGTTCTTGGTCAGACACTCTCATATAATTGAAAAGGTGGAAGTCATCCATATATATGTAATCTGAATGCATATTAGAGATATTCAGAAAACTATTTCAGGAAGGATGGGGGAGATCTATGTTTTAATGAGGGGAAATGAATTAACATGCAAAGAGAGGCAATTGTGCCAAGGACCTTGTAACATGTTTCTTAGTGATTGTCATATATTTAAACCTTTTTATTGAGTGTTTGTGACCCAGCACTTCCATACTGATCAACATAAGATTTCCATAAGTGGTAGAAACTTTGTGCCTGGTCAGATATTATTTATAGGTATAGGGAACATGAACATAAGGGCAAGCATGTTATGCTGCTATTCTGGATCCCCAATATCATATATTCTCTTGAGCCTACCACATTTGTCATGATAGCTGCAAAGTCAGGGAAGCATGTCCCAAAGTTTGGATTCCCAAGCATGTGGAGCAACTATTTCTATATAGCTATTATACTGACATGTAGGCATGAGACATCTGGATGATATGCATACTGTTAGGACAGCTGCTATAAATGGATAATGCCCAAAGATGTAATTGTACTTTTCAGCTCTACATATTGCATTTCCTCTATTACAATCAAAATTCTGTCTTGGAAAATGCTAATGAATACTGATTGCTTAATCTTATACTTTTTGCCTTATTTACATATTGCACAAAATGTTATTGCATTTAACAAAACATCTGATTTTATATTCAATCTTTTTCAGGAGCATCACAATCTTTTCAATTAATTCTGAAGTAGAAGAAGTGGAGGAGAGCCTCTTTTGTTCCCTGCTAAACTAGAATTGGAATGATGGAGGATGACAATGTATTCAGTAAAGATATTGGATGCTTCCAAAGAATGTTTTATCAGCCAGACTGAGTCTTACTTAGGTTAAGATGCCTCTTAGCTTCTGTTCCATTAAAGTTGCTTGAATTTTTCTGAGGGATGTGTGTGTGAATAAATATTTCTGAGTTGCAACATGCCTCAAAATGAAAGAAAACATTAAAATTTTAGATATTAAATATGTTATGAAAGATATTTTATTAATTTTACTCATTGGATAGATGTATAATTCTCAGACTGAGTCCTGAATATTTTGAAGAAGGGATGGGGTTGGAGGTAACTTTCTGTCTGGAACACAGACAGCCATCATAAACCAGTAGAAACAATACTTAATTAGACAACTTAAATGTATGGCTTGGCTTCTTGCATTTCTGTGCACCTCTCTCAGTTTATACATGTAGGGTAAACTCTCATTCAGATTATATACAGGCTCTCAAAGCATTTGGTATGTTCTGTGATTAGCTAGAAGGCAGATTTATTATCTAGACACCCTAGATAATAAATCTAGAGAGACTCAACCTAACAGAGACTGCATGTTAGGTTACCTTGTCAACTGATGAAAACCATTAGAAGTTCACCTAATACTGGATTTTTGGAATATCCCATTTCTTAGTTCAGGAGTTTCCAATTTTTCTGCACACTTGGAATTTTGAGAGTATGTGATAGACACTCTTACAAAATGGCTGCCAAGATGGATGTGGCCAGGTACAAAATACACTTTCATCAGAAAACAAATGAAAGTCCTTGCCACTTCCTTGAGCCCTTAAGCATGCTCTCTACCATCCCCAAATTTACCTTTGCTTTTCAGTCTGGACAAGTCGGTCAATAAGCCAAAGATGTTTTCAAAGAAGCGCTGGCTTGTAATTAAGCAATATTTTCATTTTCTAAAAATGCCCATAGGGCCCAGGGGGAGCCTAAGGACATTCTTAGAAATGAAGATGATAGTAGAGACTGATGCTTTGCTTTGTAGGCTGATAGCTTCCCAGTTATTTATATTTTAGTTAAAAGATTCTACATTTAATTTGGTTAAAAATGTCAATTTGGGAAACAGCCCAGTGGGTTCCAAGGGAGGTGTCTCTGAGACCTTTAGTGACCCAGACATCACACTGAGAGCACTAGACTTTGCAGATTATGTCTTTTTGATTCCAATAAAATAACCCTAAAATGGCTTAATTTTCTTTTCATGTAAATGACATAAATCTCCCCTTCCTGCTGCACAAGGGTAACATGCCACAAGACAGCAGGGTGATTCAGCTAGTCACATCAAAATTTGCTTCCTGGTTTAATAAGCAATCATTTGTGCATCAATCATAAAAAGAGAAGGAAGAGAAGGAATTCAGAATTAGAGTGACTGATATCAACTTGTATAATATTTGGAAATAAAGAACAGCTTATTGGAGAATGTCATCCCATTTCAGAAATGAGAGCAGATAATTCAGAATTCTAAAATCCTGGAGAAAACCCAGAAAACAAATAAAAAGAGAATGGAAGTAGCAGTGCTAAAACAGGAATGGGCTATGGATAGCAATGATACTGAGCAAGATTGGGAAATAGTTTTACAACACAGCAATTTTCAAAAACTACTGTAATGGAAGCACTGCATCAAAATGCTACTTCTCCTTGAAAATCAAAATGAGAGAATATTTGTGCAGGTTTAATGGCATTAAAAAGGTAACATCGGGCAATCATATACAAGCATTCACTTATGGTATACGGGTTCTTGCCATATTAAACAAAGAGAAAAGCAATATGCTTGAGGTCAGAGATGAACCATCCTACCACACGACAGCTGGCATTTTCCAAGAGTGCCTTCAAACTCTGTTGATTTTCTTTCTGTCCTTCTAATTGAAATAAACAAAGGAAGAGAGACTTCTGATGGTGTCTGCATTTTTTTTTAAGTTGAAAATGCAGCAAAGACATGACAGCAGAAGCATAAACTTTCAGAGACTGAAATCTGTATAAACCATGGATGGATGGATGGATGGATGGATGGATGGATGGATGGATGGATGGAGATGAGATGAGATGAGATGAGATGAGATGAGATGAGATGAGATGAGATGAGATGAGATGAGATGAGATGAGATGAGATGAGATGAGATTGGTGAGAGAGGGAGAGGGAGAGAGAGAGAGAGAGAGGTATAGATGATTGATAGATGAGAGATCACAGAAGCATCCACAAAATCTGAAACTTTCATCAAAATGTTAAATGCAAGATTGTGATGCAAACTCCACTTTTTCCTTTGTGCATATGATGTCATGATGTGTATACGAAAGGGATGGAGCTTGCATCATGACAACACAACATTGCTTTTGTCGTTTGCCCCCTTTGGCCTCACCATGGAGAGATAGATAATAGGTAGCAAAATAGAGACAGAGACAGTACTAGTGGGGAAAAACCAAGCAGCTTTCTGAAAAGATTGTCAAAAGTTGGTGACTTCGGTCCCCTGATCTTCTGTCCCTTCAGTGGCTATGTATTAAGTATGGAAGATCCTGGGCAGAGTACCTCAAGCTTTGCCATAGTGATCTCTAAAAGAAAACAACTGGCTGAGTCTCTCTGGATATAACTTAAGAGAGAGAGTCAGCTTGGCTAGAGACATTCACTCTCTGCCTGGCCTCACAAGCTGGCAGATCAAAGGCAAAGAGAGATGAAGCCGCAGGGAGCAAAACTCGCCTGAAATTAGGATTTTGTTGCTTTGGATCACAGGACTTTTTATTATTATTAAAATAGCATCTGTTTGGTTTACTTTTTTTAAGAAAATGCTATGTCGGGAATACTGAACTGTCTTCAGATGTGCACAGACATGACATTTGCTCACACGGTGGGCCCTTCCTTGCCCTGTTTCATTCATGCAAGGTGTCTTTCCTCAGTTTTCAGCCATTCCTACCCACTTACAGCTCACTCTTGAAAGTCCCTCAATCCTTACAGGAAGCTTTTCAGCAGGGATACACAGTTCCTCTTAAAGCATCCTAAAAGCTGCACAAAAAGAATAGCAATAAGGAGAAATACACAATTAAACGACAACATTTATCTGTACAATAATGAAAAAGGTCCTGTCAGTAAAGAAAAATACAAACCAACATCTCAGACTTCTGTTGGGTAGAATTTTGGTCCTAGAATAATGTTTGCCTTGCAAACATCCTATTTGATTCCATGGCATTATGGCAGCAATTCCCATGTGACATAATGTAAGCACTGTTAAACTTAGGGGTATAGATTAATCTAAGCATACTATAACAATTTAGATTTACTAAGGCCCTAGGCTATAGTTGAGAGCCAGTTTGGTGTAATGATTAAGGCACCAGATAGAAACCAGGAGACTGTGAGTTCTAGTCCAGCCTTAGGCACAAAGCCAGATGGGTGACCTTGGGCCAGTCACTCCCTCTCAGCCCTAGGAAGCAGGCAATGGCAAACCACTTCTGAAATCTTGCCAAGAAAACTGAAGGGAATAGTCCAGGCAGTCACCAGGAGTCAAAAACTGACTCAAAGGCACATACACACACACAAAAGGCTATGGTTAGCCATTTTAGTGTGTGAATATAAGAATGAGTTAAGTTTAAAATTGGCCGAATCAAACTGAGACAGAGGAAACTATGAAAGTATGAAAAGACAACAACAAGGGATGGGCAGATAAGGAACCAGTGGTCTGAAATCTAGGACTAAAAGGTAATCTGGATTCAAAGGACAAAAGTTTATTCCAAGTGCATTCTGGGTTTTGGGGTACCTCTTTAATCAAACATCTTTTTTTCCTGGATGATAGCACTCTGTTACAAATCCAGGGAAAGCTGCAGCTTCTTTAAAGCTTCATTTGCCTTAAAGATATTCCATAAACAAGCAGGAGTAGACCAATAACACAAAACATCCCCACAAAGTAGACCAAAGCCTCCTTTTGCATCAAGGTCCTCCTGGGGTGGGGGTGGAGGGAAGGATGACTATGAATCGGAGTACCAATAATGTCTTTAGAAGATCCATCTTCAGTGAATAAGCATGAACAAGTGACATCAATACTGCTTTTTTTTTCTAAGCAGCAGTTTATATTAAGTAATTTTCTCTTTATCCTGCAACAATAGAACAAAGCTGCGTTGTATCTGGTGTCAGACTGATATTTGGCACCAGAGCAAACATGATCTTTCTGCTTGGTTTTGAAAATAGAATCAATTAATTAAGCTAGTTAATTTATTCTCCAAGTCTGTAACACCAGAAAATTAGGAGAGTCGCCAACAAGATTGTGGTGAGGTTGTTCCTTAGGGTACAATTAGTTGGCTGTTTAGAGCTCCCCAAAGCCATGTTGATTAGAAGAAACCTAAAAAGGATGGCTTTCCCAACATCTCTCCCAAAGAATGAAGAGAAGAACAAACAGGAGAATGTCTCATGGCCTAGCTGCGATTATCTCTATTTACAGTAGGAGCACTCACAAACTGTCTCCTCATCACTTTCCTGCCTCAAATGTTAATTTGGAAACAAAAGCCCTACATGATTAAACTGGACTCTCTGGCAAGAGATGTCCTGTGCTGAGGGATGCATGATGGCCGATCTATAGTGACCCATGGAAAAAAGTCAAGAGTCCAACACAGCAGCTCTCCAGAATCTCTCTCTGTAAAATTCTGTGGGAAAGGTGGTTCAGAGTCTTCCTGCAGAGAAACAGAAGGAGGTGCCTGGGAGGAAAAAAAACTAGGAATCTCTTTGTAGTATCTCTACAAAAACTCTTTGTAGTATCTCTCCTTGGTACTGATGTCACCCAGCCACAAAAAACAGGCAGCTTCTCATTTTATCCTTCCATATCAAATGCTGCTACATCAATGGCTTGTACACCAGAATTAAAGTTTTGTAAAAGTTAGATTTTTATTTTATCTAACCTACTTTCCCCCCATTTTATGCAACTAAACCATTTGCAAACCAGCTTTCTCTTGCAGTCTAGGCCTAGGTGACTGAGAGAAAGATTGTTTGCTTGCCTAGTATTCAGTGTCTCTTTGTGGTCTATCTCCGAGAATTTATTGATCATATTTATATAGCCACCTATCTCACAAAAAAAGTGACTCTGGGTGGTATACAACACTCAATTAAAAAACCCATAAATACATTTAAAACAATCATTAAAACTATAAGAACTATAAAAACACTTACAACAGGACAGGATGATGTTAACTGTAGTAAGGAGGCCATTGCAAAATCTCCCTGGTCCCCTAAGTCCCCCAGGCCTGATCACATAGCCAGGTCTTGAAGGATTTGCAGAATGTTAAGAGGGATGGGGCTAATCTCACTTCCGGGGGGAGAAAATTCCACAAGGCAGGGGCCATGGCAGAGAAGGGTCACCTCCTGGGACCCTCCAAATGGAATTCTCTGGCAGGTGGGACCCACAGCATGCCTTCTCTGCCAGACCTAATGGGACAGGCAGATGTAATCAGGGACAGGCGGTTCCTCAAATAACCCAGTCCGTGCCATGACGGACTAGTCAAAACCAGCACCTTGAATTGGACCTGGAAGCAAACTGGCAACAATGCAGCTTGCGGAGCAAAGGTGTAACATGTGCCCTTCTAGGGGCACACATAACTTCCCACACTGCCACATTTTGCACCAGCTGAAACTTCTAGATACTCTTCAAGGGCAGTCCCAAGTACAGCACATTACAGAAGTCCAAGTGGGAGGTGAGCAGGGCATGAGTGACAGTGAGCAGAGCCCTCCGATCCAGAAAGGGGTGCAACTGTGAGAGCTAGAGCGAAAGGGGTTAAGCACGTACTCTTATCCCCAGAGCAGAGAGGAAGAGATAAGAGAATGAGACTGGCCCCTCCCTAAGGAATGCAGAGGATGTTTGTGGGGTGACCCTGAGAGTTGCTCTCAGTCTGAGAAGATTCTGTAACGGGAGTGAAGCCAATAAACCTTGCTGGATTGAATCTGTACTGTCTCCTGGAGTTTCATGGGCTAATCCTGACAGCAACTGGCTCACAACCTAAAGCCGTGCAAAGGCTTCGAGCAGGAGTTGTGAGCCAGGAGGACCCCCAGATTGCATACTGGGTCTGTCTGGGGAAGTACCACCTCATCCAGGACCAAAGATGGCATAATCCTAGAACTGGAAGGCCCCAAAACCCAAAACCACTTGACTGAGTTGTCAGGGTTCAACTGAAGCCTGTTGCTCCCCATCCAGACACTGGGATAAGACATGCACAATATCAGTTAATTCTCTAGGGGCAGAGATGTATAATTGGGTATCATCAGCATACTGATGATAACTCACCCCATGGCGACTAAGGAGCTCACTCAGCAGCCTCATGTAGATTTTAAATAGGAGAGGGGAAAGTACCGAACCCTGTGGGACCCCACATAGTAGGGGCCCAGGGCGGGATCTCTCCAACCACCCCCGACTGGAATTGGCCCCGAAGAAAGGAGGTGAACCAGCACAACATTATGCTGCCCACCCCTAATCCTCTGAGCTGATCCAGAAGAACATTAATGCAGGGCATAAAGATTTAGAGATGTGTAGCAGGTTGAGCAGCCCTAATGGACGTGGAATAATGCAATGTTCTCAAGCTGAAAAGCCTTTTTCTTTGGACCAAAATCAGACTCAGTGTCATGTAGACATGCAGAAGCTTCATGCCGAATTAAAACATCTGCCCTTGATCTATAATCACATAAAAAGGGCCGACGCAATACATGATCTATAATCACATAAAAAGGGCCGACGCAATACATAACAGAGGAGGAAGTTGTTCAGCATTCCTTGAGTGTGTGTATTAGCAGGAGGACTCTGCAGTTGGAGGCCCACCATGAGCAAGCAGGAGCTATGAGAGAGCTACTGAGTGAATTGGCTGGTGGGAGGGACTGCAAGAAAAACAGAGATGCTGACAAAGGTGCTAGAATCCAAGAAGCCCAGAAAAGAGTCATTTTTCTGTCTTCCCATTCTCCTCTCTAGGACTGAAGCAAGCCCAGAAGTGACAAGACAGAAAAAAGCTGCGTGAGGGAGGAGTAGGAGGAGGGCGTGAAAAAGATAAGACTTTACAGAAAGCTCTGTCTGAACCTGCTGTTTGTTAATCTGAGGCCTCTGTGTATTTTAAGTATCCCTGTAAATAAAGAAGAACCATGTGTGCATGTCTGGAAAGGTCCTGTCCCCTCTTCCCACCTTTTGACAGGATGGGCACATCGGATTTGTTTAAAGGATCATTAAGTATGTCAGCCTTTGGCAGGAGACTCAAACACTGAACAATGCTCATATGCTAATGCGTATGAATAGATGTAGAACATTTTAATTTTATTTAAATTTCACAGGAGACAAAAGGAAAAAGAAAAGACAGAGATTACAGGAGGATGTCTGGAATCTTAAAAACAAATGAAAAACATATTATTAATACCTCCTTTTTTTAGGACCTAGGTCAGCCTTCCCAGCCAGCTGCTGGGTGCTTGAAGGATGTCAACAAGCAGAATATGAAAGCAGACATTCTGGCGCACTTTTCTCTCTCAAGATGTGGGAGAAGAATAATTTTAAAGATGGAAACTGTTACCATGTTTGATGCTCTGATCAGCCTCTGATCAATCACTAATCTCCACATGCATTTCATCCCTAAAACACACAGCCACACCATCAAAACTAGGGCTCTCATTGTGGTTGAGAAACCTATAATTGTACACTGAGGCAGACAAGTAGGGTTAGAGGTAAGGTCATGGTCAGGATGGGAATATTTTTGGCAATAGAAAAACAAAGGAGAGAGAAAAGGTAGTCCAAAAATAGAGAATGCCAAGCTCAGAGAATACTAAGAACCCAACAGAAAAGAGAATATCGGTCAATAGGAAGTAAGATACCCAGGAGAAAAAAGAAACAACCCGCTAGTTTTCAGAGCATTAAGAACTGATTCACAGTAAAAGCAGCAGAAAAAGAGGAGAGGAGCAAGAATCAGTGAGTTCTGTGGATTTTTCTCAAGTGGAAACCAAGTATACTGGGTGGGATTTCTGCCACCCCTTTTTGAAGGCATAGAGAAAGAGAGGAGGGATTGGGGCTCATTTCTACCAGTACTGTGTTATCAGAAAGCTTGGATCAAAAGGATGTTGGAGGTAGATGGTAACTGTGGCATAGACCATGACGTGAGCATGTGGCAAAGGCCATGCCAAGTTCATTGACACCTTTGTGAGATTCTCCAGAAGGACCATTAATGATCAGAAAGGACTGGATTGTTATGAACATGGCCATGTCTTGAACAAGTAATCTCCTTTGCCTGGCTGATGAGATAAAAAGACAGCCTCTCAATGATGGGTTAAGGGCTTATGAGAACATAGTTACACCCAGAAGGCTGCTTTTTGAAAGAAATTGAGTTTTTTTTTTAAAAAAAAATATACCTTATCTTGACTACAAAGAAAGAAGAAAAATAACAAATAGATGTTGGATTAATATCTCTTGAGCAAAATGTAGATGATATTGAATGTAAAGAAGAAGTATTTCAATGCAGAATCAGGAATGAACTAGAACAAACAGAAATTTAACATTCACAGATCTGTTGCTGGAAAATATTTTTGAGAGATAAGAGCAAAGTATTGCTATGGAAACAATTGATAATAAAATCTAGAGGAATAATTTCTGTTTAAAGGACTACCAAAAAGGCTGGAGAAAGTCTGAAAAAATCCTAGATTTTTTTCAAAGTATACCAGGGTGGAGAGGCATCTCTATCTATCATCTCTATCTCTCTATCTATCATTTATCATCTATCATCTATCACCTATCTATTATCTCATATATCTCTATCATCTATCCCTATCATCAATCTATCTATCCTCTGTCTGTCACCTCTATCATCTCTCTCTCTCTCTCTCTCTCATCTTGCTTCATCTTATGGAATTAATTGTTTCTAAAAAGAAGTTAGCTAGAGATAAGTTTGATAAATTTGATTCAGAATTTTCGATTTTTGTTATGCAAATATTTGGGCCCAGCACAGGTTTGTGGAAAGGATGAAAGTATCTCCTAAATAAAAAAAGTAGGATATAAATCTAATAAATTATTTATTTGTTAGATTTATATCCCACTCTTTCATTTAGAGATCAAAGCAATTTACATAGCATGCTTTATTCCAGCTTTTCTCCATAACAATAATCCTGTGAGGTAGAGGTAGGACTGAGGGTGAATGACCAGCCCATTGCCACCCAAACAGCTTCTACAGCTAGAACTTGGCCCTCCCCAGTGCCAATCCAACATCTTAACCACCATGACAATAACTTTGCCATAAGGAAGCAGATGTTTGCTCTTTCTTGCCATTTTCTTTGCTGGCATAATTGAAAGGGCTGGTACAAAAAATGCCTCCTTTTTTGTGTTTAGCAGCCTGAAAATACTGAAATGCACATCTATGATGTGCGTATAAGTCAATGCGCCTCAGCACCTTGAGATCAGACTGTATGCTGAAGGACGAAGTGGGACTGTAGATTGTCGCCTTTTAAGGGAAACCAAGAGGCAATTTTTAATGCATGTTTCTATTTTTAAGTATTTATGGATTTTCGCCATTGTTGGAGGGATTGGTGTTTTTTCCTTTTTTGTTATTGTGAGCTGCTCAGAGTCACCCATTGGGGGAGATGGGTGGCATACAAGTTTAATAAATAAATAAATAAAATCTAGATATTTTTTATATGTACAGTATATTTCTCAAATATACACCTTTTTATGTTCATGTTATTTATACATTTTTGTCTATATGTTTGTGTTGTGAACTACCTCACAACATTCTGAAAGATGCAGATTTTGGCAAATATATACATTCTATTCTGTTACACATATTATTATATATTATACTATACCACACCACACCACACCACACCACACTACATTACATTACATTACATTACATTACATTAATTCTTAAGATGTATAAGCTCCTTCCCCCCCAACTGAAACAGTGTGAATCTGGGTGGTATACAGCATAAAAACAAACAATAAATCAAAAAAAGAAAAAGAACACATTATAACAATAATCAAATACAAAATATAAAATGGAATAGAATAGAAAATATAAAATGGCGACCAAGCATATAACAAGACAACCACAAGGGGACTTTTGAATTAAATAATATTATCTCGTTTAATATAATACTAAATCAATATTCTATTGGTTTGGGAAGTATAAAAACTGGTAAATTCTTATAAAAAATCATATTTCTATCCATTCCTACTTTTGAGTACTCATTGCTCAGATTTGCCTTCTCAGTGCTCTGTTTACCTTTTTGTAACACATCCACATGAAACCTCAAATTTTCTAGAATTTCAATATGCTGATCATATCTCTACTTGACACTAAATTCTGCACTGTGGAGTATTCTTGCAGCAAAAGAGATTTCTAAAAACACACAGAACCATTCATCATTGATAGAACTGTCTCTCTCTATTACCAAGAATGTTCATTTCAGTGACATTGAGAGAATTATTACTGGGGACTTTCTGCCTCTGTTGGGAGGGCAAGTTTACTTGTGATCCTGAAGGTTATCTAACGCATTGCATTTGCTCCCCCCCCCCCCCCCCCCCCGGCAACATGGGCAACTGCTAGGCAAAATGAAACTAATTTGTCACAAAGTTGACTATTTTCTCAGTAATATGTCAGGGATTTACATGGGTAACTCCCATTATAACTCCTTCCCCTAGAGAACATGATATGTTCTCTTGATCCTCCTTACACATTACATCACTCTAATATCTCACAGCAAAGGTCAGAACTCTGGAGGGTTTTTCCTCTTATTCTTCCAAACTTGTTCCATATATTCAATTGAAAACAAAGTGGCATTTTCACTAGTATTAACCACCTCCACGTTCACCATAATTAAATAGATACTCTAACAGAGATATTTTGAGTAGGGCTAGTGTTCTAGCTTACAAGTTGGAGCCAGACAGTTGTTTACTCAAGGATATACTGATTCCCCCAAGGCTCTGCTTTAATGCAGCCTTCACCAGCTTGGGCATCCTTCAGATGTATGAACTTCAGCTTACAAAATTCCATCAGCCTTCCTGTGTGCTGAGAATTTGGAGCAATGAAGTACAGGCTGAGAAAGGCACAGTTAATGCTTTATTGTAGCAGTGCTCAATCTATGCTGTGGTTTTTCTGGTTAGGGCTTAATCAAGGCATGCTTATTTCTCCAAACATTAGATCATCAACTTTTTTTTTTTTTTGGAAGCATGGGGATGTCACTTATGTTCCATCAGTACATGCTGAAGCTCAGTTTGCTATCCCATTCTTGTGTGAATGGCACGGGCACTGTTCAATACGTCCCCATATTCTTTGCAGTACATAGGACTTCCACAGCAGACTCACTGGGCTTCTCCTAACATTTTAAAACTACCATTCTAGCTACGTTTGTTGTGTCATCAGTGACTACAACTAGTGGAGGGAAAAACAATGACTAAGGGGGGAATGACAGAGGCCTCACTTCCAACTCTTCCTCTACTCACTTGCTGTATTGAGGACTGGTGAATTACAAGAAGTTGACCTTATTGCTTTGAAGGCCTCCAGACTCAAACTTCTCTAGTAAATCCTCAAGTCCTCCCAGCAGAATGCTGTAAATCTTAGGCTCCTCTAGGGCAGGGGTTCCTAAATGTTTTGCCACCATACCTCCCTTTAATGTAATCTTAATGTACACATCTCCCCTAAAAATCCAAACACCAAAATGAACACAAATGGTCTATGAAGACAATTCAATGAACTTTGGGAAAGGTGGATTTATTGTAACAGTATAACTAAAAGGTTCTTCACACCTCCCCTGGACTCTGTCTGCACCTCCACAAGGGAGGTACACCTCACAGTTTGGGAAACCCTGCTCTATGGTTTTCAGTGGGAGTGAAATGGTATGATCGGTCAGCATGGATGTGACGACCAGACAGCACTGACAGGAATCTCCTAGCATCTGTCCCCATTCACACAATCTGGGAAATATACAAAACATGCAAAACTGTGTTGTAAAGACAAGGGTAGATAAGAACAATCCAGCATATTTTCTAAAATGCAAAATAGCCATGGACCAGTGTCATGGACCAGATTTTGGCTGAACATTTCTAGCACTCAGTAACTCAGGGAAAAAACCTGTAAGAAACAGCTAGTTAGCGCCCAACTCATTCACTGTGAAAATATATTCCAAATGAAGAGGAGCAATCATTCACAGCAACTACTAGCCCCAAATTATGCAAAGACATGAAAATAATTGCTTACTTTAATTATACATGCAGGCAGACAATTGTTGCTGGTAAGCACTGGCGCTCTTCTGAACAGGGTGTGAGGAAAAAAGGGAGAGATTGGAAAAAGAGCAATCCGTTAAATATTTACAATTAAGACAAAAACAAAAACAAAAACAAATGTTAACAATTAGCAAGATGTTGTTCTTTGTTTAAAAATCAACCAGAAAAGAACAGACAAGAACACAGAGAAAGAGCATAAGTACATATGTTGCCCAATGATTTAGTTTTTAATAGGATGGGTTGACTTGACTCCTTAACAATGGAATAAAACATTAAGATGGCTATTTCTCATTATATTCCATTATCTCTGTTCAGGAGTTTGTAAATGTAGAAATGATGTATGTGTGTATGTGTGTGTGTGTATAGATTGTTATAATGTGCAAGCAACACAAACACCTAGAATTATAGCTTCCTTATTGTGTTCACATATTCACATGTGTACTCATATGTCTTTTTTCTTTAAATAATTGATTCCCCAATTTTGCCGGTTTGGGGGATAATTGTTCTTGCTCACTGTTGCCATGGCCCATAGATACTTCTCAAACAACAACAGAACTGAAATTGCCATAATCTGAAAAATGTAAATCCAGATATGTTCACATTTTGTGAGTAGTAGGTATACTGCACCAAGGATTAGCATAAACATCTCTGTAACATTAAACAAAGCCTTCAATATTTATAGTGCATCTTCTGCAGTTCCCTTATGTTCACATCTGCTTTGCAATGAACATGTTTTATTAAAAGGGTCTGCTCAGAGGAATCTCATGGTTGTAAAAATAGTTTATTATATTCTTGCAGAGGTACTTCAGAAATTCCATTTTTTTCCCAGACTTAGTCAAGAGGTAGGTTTTGAATGCAGTGAGTTATAGCCCTGGGTTACAAGGTGTTTATATTATAACCAATGGTTAGCTTTTCCCCATGATAATATTGTATGCGCGTGCACACATACACACACACGTATCAGTATTTCATGAGAGAAACAAAAGTAGATTGCATTTGAGAGCTTCATTTTCAGATCATTTTCAGAACTTGGTCGCATCTCTTTGGGGAATCAGATTTGCAGATTTGAAAAGCGTCTGTAGATAATGGAAATAAACTTCTCAAAAATATGGGAGCCGAACATTGTTTTCTGGAATCCTCTTAGGACAAGGAACGGCAACCCTTTGTGGGCAGAGGCTACACTAAACATTATTTGAGAGGTGAAGAGCATGAGGCTGTCATGCAAAATGGGTGGAGCTCTGTTAAGAAATGGATGGGCTAGGTTTATTTGTTCATTTGTTTCCCTTGGATTTGATTAGAATTTTTTGAACTAGTGTGAATTCCCATTTTTTGTCTGTTTTCCATCTCAAAATGGCAGGGAATGGTGTCGCCACTTATGGCTGAAGGGGCTGAGTCAAGTGCCCACCCAATGGTAAGATACCAGATCTAGTTGTTATTGTCTGCTATCAGTTACATTAACATTATTCTGGAATTGTCTATGATCATAGACTTAGGTTCTAAGATATCAAAATCAAGATTGCCCCTTACAGAAACTATCTGAATATTACATGAAGAAGTATAACCAAAAAAAAAAAAAAGCGATGGAAAAGTTAAGCTTGATTCAGTCATATATGATACTCCCCAATTTATCAATTACTTACTCCAGATTTGGTTGGAATGTTTTAAAATCATATTTTACATTTACATTTTTTCTTTGCCTTTTTGTTTGGCCTATTTGCTCCCCCTAAACACATATACAACTATAAAAGAGGAAAATGCATTTAATATCTGAGTACAAAATATTGGTACAAGCCAGGTCCTTGAAGGCAGAAAAGCAAATGACCAAACAGATAAAGGACGAATAAAAAGTATATAGAGAAAAGGTAAAGGGAGGTTCTGATTCTTCATTATCTAAACTGAATTATTTGGCCAGTAACCAATTTTTTTCCACCTTCTCCTTTGGTATGAACCGCAACCAGCCATTACTGGTACCTCGAATATTTTGCCTCCCAGATCCTGACAAAAGGAAACACACATACACAGAGACAAGAATTTGTTGCATCTGAGAGGTTTTAGGCAGAAATTATGAATAAGCATAATTGTGGGACATGAGTGTTACATGTATAAAATGAAATGTAGATTCATCAATGGAAAGAAGAATATCTTCTTGAAGTTAAGGACTTATTTATTATTTTAATTTTGTGGCTACCTGACTCTACAGTAACTCTGGACAGCTTACAATTTAATTTTTTTTAAAAAGATCAAATAAAAAGAACACAGCTGAATGGATTCAAAGTATATGTTTGCTTTCTATTTTTCAGATGCCCTTATATTCTAAAATGGAAAAGATAGAGCAATATGTTTCTATATCGTTTAGATTTTATGGCAGGTTTCAGGTCTGCCTTAATCTCACATTAATACTAAATTGATCAGATAGATATATATTAGGTTTTTCTTATCCTTTATGTTTAGTTTATTTTAATCACTGTAATATATGTAGGCTTTTCATGTTGTGTAATCATCAGTGTATTTTGCAGTTGGAATTATTATATCACACCAATAATTTTTTTAAATGAAAAAGTATAAATTTTTATGGTGTCTGTTTACATTCCCACATAGGGAGGCCCTACTGGTGATCTGTTGATACATTGGCAAGCCCCAAACTCCTTTGTAGCTATGTCCTCCTTTTCGGCCTCATCTCCTCTTCCAACAGGCATTGTCCGGCTTTTTGAGTATTTTTTTTTTTTTCCTGAACTGTTTTCACAACAGCAGTTGTTCAAACTTCCATGAATTGTGACCTTGTAAATTGCCTGCTTCTTTTTTCCCATCATCGGTCGACAGACTCGACAGCCTAGATTTACATTATTAAATTTATTTCCTGATTCCAGCAATTGGCTTCAATCCAGCCCCTTCAAATCTACGATCATTGTAGTCTATAGATCACATGACTCATTCGATGTTTCTTTGGTGAAATTTGAAAAGCGCGTCATCATCAATTCTATATTATCACTAGCATCTGTTCTTGAAAATAAAGATTTGTTGGAAATATATTGCAATTGAAAAAACAGTCTTTCTGGTGTTGGAAAAAGTAATTTCATATGCATGTAGAGAGAGCTAGTTTGGTGTAGCGGTTAAGGCACGAGGCTAGAAACAGGAGACCATGAGTTGTAGTCCTGCCTTAGGCACAAAGACAGCTGGGTGGCCTTGGGCCAGTCCCTCTCTCCCAGACTTAGGAAGGAGGAAGAGGCCAGGGCAAACCATTTCTGAAATCTTGCCATGAAATCTGCAGGGACTTGTCCAGGCATTTGCCAGGAGTCAAGACTGACTTGAAGGCACAAGCAAACAAAAACCATGTAGACCTAAGTACTTTTTTTTTTTTTTTTTGCAGTTTTTCACTGTAATTTTTGTTGCAGATGCCAAGAAAGTCAAGCAGTTAGTGTGTCCTCCTTTTCCCTCCTTTCCAAAGGCCGTATCCTCCTTTGCCTATTCAACTATCTGGTATCTCTACTTTGAGAAAATTATCAGCTTCCAGGAAGATCATAACAAACCATTTTCGGTGACATTAAAATGTTGACCTCTACCTCCACTTTCTGGAGCACTTCCTGCATATGCTCTAGGCTAGAGCAATGCTCAGATCTCTACAGAGGGATCTTTACAGCAGGATATATTTTTGTTTTAAGTGCACACAGCAAGAGTATGTCTAGACTACCACTAAAAAGCCACAGGATATGGAAGGATTACCTGGATTTATGGCAGTGCTGTAGTTTGTCTGAACTCTGGTGACCCCTGTCAGAAAAACATCACCCTTGACAGATACTGATAGGCAATATCTCTGTACTCCTAAAAGCCTACTTAGCACGTTGAGAGACAGTGGTATAGGATTTCTGGCAGTAAGAGGCAGCCGTGTTAATCTCTTGCAGAAAAAAGAATGAGGACATGTGTGGCTTCTTAAGCCCCAAAGAATATCTCGTGGCATGAATGACTGTGAGATCAGTGGGCAAGATGTGTAAAATCATTGGTTAAAATAGGTGTTCCCCAAACACAAGAGTCATTGCAGCCCCACTCTATAACAGAAGACAGAACCCTTTGACTCATAATTTGAGGGTGTTCAATTTGGCTTGAGCATGAAATTGAGCAAACTCAGGGAGGCAGTGAAAGATAGGAAGGCCTGGCGCAATATGGTTCATGGGGTCACGAAGAGTCAGACACGACTTAACGACTGAACAACAACAACAACAAAAAATTTGGCTTGGTCGATAAATCAGAAGCCAGATCCAAAAATCCCAATATTTGTGCCTCCTTCTGCTAATCATAAGAAATCCACAAAAGACTGTAACTTTTTTTTTTCTTTTTAACAAAACACTATGAAATATCAAGGCACAATTACCCTTTCTAAAGAGACGAAGCACAGTGAGAAATAGCTGTACTTCAAAGTTAAGAGTCTTTAAGTTTTGATTTTAAAACCAGATAGGAAAGGGCCTATAACAACTTTTTCTTCCTCTTCATTTTCATCTCCTGGACAAAATTAGATGATTTGTGCAGGCACAGAGAGATTTGTTAATTTTATTACTGCTTGGTGGGCAATGTTTGTTTGTTTTTTAATAAAATGTATTACAAAGCTGCCTATAGGTCTGCCCTTAGAACAGAACAAAACAAAGCTTTACTATATGATTGCAGTGTTATAGTAAAACTAACTGAAGAATGTTAAGAATCTGAGACTTGTTCCTAATAGTAATTTTCATTCAGTTTGTAGCACATAGCTCTCTATCCTGCCCAAGTGAATATAGTGTACTGTACTGTACTGTACTGTGAATACTGTATAGTATAGTGCAATGTACTCTAGAAATTACGTATATTTAACTTTCCAAATTATGTGAAAATGCATGCCTCAAGAAAGGAAAGAAGGGAATATGTAGTCGTGGGTCAACATTTTTCAGAAAGAAAATGGCTTCTAAGTTGATTCTAAATGAAATGGCTTCTAAGAAATTCTAAAAGTTGATATGAAACCGTAATGCTAAATATTGAAAAGTTCAAAATGAATGACTAATCATTAACTAATCATATGTTTAATTGTATTTCATTATAAAGGAATTTAAATGAAATCAAATTATTTTGTGGTCCTGGCTTCACTTACTAGTACATTGGAGTGCAGCTTTCAGAACACCACTCAAAAGCCAGGTGAGATCTCAACCCATAAAAATCCATGGTACTTCATACTCCAACTAAAAATGCCCCAGCCAACAGAGTCATCTTGAGAGAAACAGCTAGTAATTCATCACTTCTGGGAACTGAAGGGGTCTGAAACTTAGAAAGCTCACCCCCCCCCCTTCCCTGGTCCAGCTTTTTTTCATCCTTTTTTCTCTCCACAGCCTACATGCAGGTGGTTCTAAGGAATCTAGACCTTTTTTTTTTCATTTTTTTTTCATTCTCTTTGTAACTGCCTACATGCCTAAGCTGTGCCCCTGAGAGTCAAACCATGAAAGACAAAAAAGTTGGCCTTGGCTTTTGCATGGAGCAATTTATTTATTTATTCATTTCTGTCTCGTGGTAGTTCATCTTTCTACAGGACAATGTCAACTTATAGGGAAAGGAGGTCAATGGGCTTGCCTACCAGCCCACAAATTATGGGAATTGTAGCCCTAAGAGTTTCAGCAATTCAGTATTATTAGTCCTGTTCCATTCTATTGTATTCCATTCCATTCCATTCCATTCCCACCCCATCTATCCATCCATCCATCCATCCATCCATCCATCCATCCATCCCTCTCTCTCTCTAATTTTTCCAGCCTCTAAAAGATATTAAAAAAAAATGAAATGTACAGTACAAGTATCCCCAAATTCACTGGAATTAAATATCATTGAATTGGGACTTTAATCAGTATTGAATGAACGCCCTCTTGCCCCTCCTGTGGGTGCCATGTTTGTGAGCTTCCTAAGTATGTTGTTGTTCACTGTGTGACAAAGAACACAAGATTCAATGAGCCTAGGATGTGCTCCAGCTTTGGAGTCCTTTTATGTGCTCTTTACAATTTTAGCAAGACAGAGATAGCATTAAAAACAGTTGTAGTCATTTTTTAAAATTGTACTTGGGATATTGATGTGAAGAAAATCATATTCTGTATTATTAGGAATCAAGACCTCAGGGCTGGCTCAAGATTTTAAAGAAGCCCTAAGTTGCAGACCTCTTTGGGATCTTCTTTATTTGAGGAGGAACACCTTCTCTCTGAGCAGCTGAAAGCTTAATTTCCCAAAATAGTTTGATGAAATGCCATTCTGGGATAGTTAAGCTGAAATCTTAATTTCCCAAAATAGTTTGATGAAATGCCATTCTGGGATATGGGGGCACTGTGGGTAATGGCTCCCAGATAGACCAGTGCTGATAAAAGATAAAAATAATAAAACTTTGGATCCAGGGAAGGTGTCAGATACTACTGAGGTTCTGGCACTTGCTCAAGTGTACCAGATGCTGACACCAACCTACAAATATTCAGTCTGCTCTAGTGTAAAATAGAGAGATTCCACAAAGACTTCATCTCAATTTTCTTTTGCTTTAGGATTGATAACCAGGGTTCAGGAAAAAAAATATTACAATTTAACTGATAACATTAGATAGAAGGGCAATTTTTCAGATAGTTCTTATAGAGTCAGAAGACAAGAGGAATTCACTCCAGCCCAGACTCAAGATTGAACAATTCTTCCACAGGTCAGCTCATGTAATTCAGACTGCTATGTACCATCATAAAATTGATGTGCTGTAGGAAGAAGGTATATAAAGTAGTTACACTGGTTTCCAAAGGTAGGATAAGGTCTACTGAAATTATGAATAGACTTGAAATTGCTTTACAAGCTGAGTTTGTTAATAGGTGCTCATAGAAGACATCTGATCTGAGCAATGACACTGGAAGAAAACACCATCAGACTAATTGTACTAGACTGAATATACTAGTTATTCACTCCATTAATGATGAACATGCAGTTGTCATCATCATCAATACTACTCTAGTTATGCATTCATAATCTTTATTTTTATGTATATGAGATGGCTAGCTGTAAAATATGTAGATCATTGGAAAAAAAAAAAACAAGAGAAGATGAAGCAATCTGTTAACAGCAACCAACTGCTATCATATTAAATAAAACAATAACAGAAAAAAAGGGGGGGGGGGGGCAACCCAGTAAGGCAAAACAGGGTTCTCTGTAAAGTGCTAGGTGGGCTGAAGGCAATTCTACTGCTTAACCAGTAATATTGGTATCTATTTACTACCTCCTGAATTAGAGGCAGCTTAATACTGACTGATGGAAGTAAATGATGAAGGAAAGTATTGCCCTCTAGTTGAGGTTTGTGAGCAATGGTGCCCGCAGGAAACTATAAAGACAACACAATTATGATGGGCAAAGTGATGTCATTACACGACTACTACCATTATATACTTGTGTCCCAATGTCTGATGCAAGTGTATAAGTCACGACATTGATGTGATGATATCATAACCACATTTCATCAACGCCCTCTTGCCCCTCCTGTGGGTGCCATGTTTGTGAGCTTCCTAAGTGTGTTGTTATCCACTGTGTGACAAAGAACACAGGATTCAGTGAGCCTAGGATGTGCTCCAGCTTTGGTGTCCTTTTATGTGCTCTTTACAGTTTTAGCAGGACAAAGATACTTCTCTCAATGTCATGAAACTTGGACAGATTCACCCAGAGAAAGTCCTTTTAGTCCTCTCATTTAAACAAGACCAGTTTTAAACAAAACAGATAAATAAAACACTGCTTTTCAATGAGTGGGTGGCTGTTCATTTCTTTAGTGGTGAAGTTTCTGGATTTAATCACTGGAGTAGAAAGCAACTGGCATTCTTCTGCTAGTTAGTGTGTGCATGTTTTAATATTTTGGCAGACTGCTTCCAGTCTGATTTGCTGAACAAAAACGCCAAATGCCTTATAATATCATTACTTAGTCACAGATCTTATTAAAATATTTTTAAAGACAGCTGCATATGCAAACTGATTAAATTTTACATTTGCTTAAAATCAGTAATGTGATTTTAATTATAATGGATCAAAGAATATAAAGGCATTAGTTTGATCTAATCACGTGTGAGCTGATTGGATAACAACATTCCACTCAATTGGTAGCAAGCTTAGCTCACATTAAAATGCAAATGAAGAGCTCTAGCATATCCTAAAGACTAATGTGACAGGCGAGAAGCAAATGTATTGTTGATAAGAATTTAATTTCCAGTGGAGAGTTCCACATCATTTTGTTGGTACCATGTCTTTGCTGGGCCAACATCAAGGAAAGGAACATCTGAGAATTAATTCAGCTGTACAATTGTAAGGGCATCACATTGCAGATACAAGGGTCCCAATGTAAAGCTCATTAACACCAATGAAGTTTTGTCCATTCATTCCAAGCTTCTAATTAAATCCTTTGGTCTGTCTGTTACATTACAACTACATGCAAAATCCTCTCATTAACATATCAGATTAGAGATTTGTACTGTTTCCATGATATTCCATCATGATATTCCAATTAAGTTCAAGACCTCTTAATGCCTTGTGCTGTGAATAGCCTCCATTTCTGGGGCAACATCAAAGTAGCACTAACAATGAAATAATTCCTTCTTAATTGTTCACCTAAGATGTCACACCTCTGATAAATCTTGCAGTACATTTCTAGCCATTCCTCTGATCCCTACAGATAAAATTATGAATTGCTATTGCTTCTTATTTCCTTTGCAATCTATTTTAGTGCAATCTTAGTTTCCTTATGATGAGTGTTCAAACAATAGTTACACTGAGTGGTATTCTCTTCCATTACTGAGAGAAAAATAGCAGTATCAGTGGAGGTGGCTCCTGATAACCTATTAAAATGTTTGTCATAAAAATCTACAGTTTGGAGCATTCTCATCAACAGCAGAACCCAGGATCAATAGCAGAAGTAGGTTTGAATGCATTAGATAAAGAGCTGAGCTCTTCAAGTACCAGAAGAAGCCATTGCCTGAAAAACTAAAATTAAAGGATAGGAATCTTATGAGATTTGATATGATCTTGTTGAACCCCAGCATTGAGATCCTACATGATTTCATGTGAGAATGCCAACATCTCATGAGATCTCATACGGACAAAAACCTAACATAGGTGTTCTTGCCTGAAATCTTATGTGACAACATTGAAATCTTGAGAAAGGGAGAGACCTCATGAGATTACTCCATATATGTGATATCCCATTATTTTTTTCATGATAGCATCTGGGAGAATAGCCGGTCATGTGAGAGTCTCTGTTAGGGATAGGCATATGGAGAGATCGAAGGTTGGGTTTGTCTGCAAGTTTTGTTTGGATGAAGGTCTTGGCTGGAGGATCTGGAGTCTCTGGAGGTTTCTGATGCTTCAGAGAGCCACCAGAGCAGTGAGACTTGCAGCAAGGTTTTCTGAGCAGCAGAGGAAGTTGCAAGTCTGCAGATAGATAAGAGATCAGGCTGATAGGAGAAGAGAATAAAGTGAAAAAGGAGTTGAATATCCCACAGGGTCAGTCCTCTCCCCACACTGTTTAATATCTACAGTATATGAAACCATGGGGCAAGATCATTTGTCATTTCGAGAGCGTAGTACTCTGCGGTACATCAGTATGCTGCAGTACTCTATATCTCTTTTGGAAGTGGCTTGCAGTACCTTCTTCCTAGGGCTGGGAGAGAGCGATTGGCCCAAAATCATACAGCTGGTTTTGTGCCTAAGGCAGGACTAGAACTCACAGTCTCCTAGTTTCTAGCTTGGTGCCTTCACCACTATACCATATTGGCATGTATGTATGTATGTGTATATTCCTTAAATAAATTTTATTATGTGAATGCCAGTGTGATGTAGTAGTTAAGGTGGTGCTGGACTAGGAATGGGGAGTGGGGAGGTCCTGGTTCTAATCCTTCCTTAGGCACAGAACCCATCTGGATGACTCTGAGCCACTCACTTCTTTCAGCTCTACACTAGGAAATTAAAAAAAACAAAACTTATCTACCATTCCTCACTGGAAGAGGCCTTCATCCTGCAACTACCAAACTAATATCATTGATCACATCCATTGGAATATTCAGTGTTCAGTATTTACTGTGTGGGATCACATATGCTCCCAAGATCTTCCAGGAAAAGATGGTGCAACTCTTTAAGAACATAAACAGAGTTTCCTTTTTTTCTCCTGGATGACATTTTAGTATATGTCAAGTCACTAGAAGAGCATGACACTTTTTAATCTTGTTCTAAATCTGATCTAGGTATATGAACTAAACAGAGAAAATTCATTCTCTACCAAAATGAGATAGAATTCTTAGGACTAATGATTGGAGGAAAAATCTGTGCCTTGAAAAAGTAAAAGTTATCCTAAACATAAAAGCACCATCAAATATCACTAGACTGAGATGTTTTCTTGGAATGGTGAATTATTTCAGTCAATACTTATATGATTTCTCAAAAAAAACCAAAAACACTAAACCTGTTATTGTGATCCAATACACCCTGAATCTGGGGATCAGACCAAAAAGCAGGCTTTACAAAGATAAAGAATATGATCTTAATTATCCCACTGTTATGATGCTAACAAGTCAACAGTGGCTAGTGCTAGCATAAGTAGATAGGCCTAGATGTTGTCAGAGCGGATGCCAGTTACACTTTGCTCTGCAATTCTTATAGAACTAGAAAAATATTAGGTGCTAATACAGAAATATTGCCTAGTTAGTCTTTGGGCTTGCAAAATCTTTTATATCTATTTGTGTTCTACCATCCTTCAGCTTGTTTGCTAACTACAAACTCTTTTATTAAAGGGAAAGATTTGGATCAGGCATTGTTGCATTGCCAGTGTCTTTTGATAAGAAGGATGAGATTCCACTCAACAGCTGAATGTGTTTCCTGCAAAAAATCTGGTACTTGCAGGTGCCTTATCATAAAAGGAAGAAGATTCCTATGATCTAGAGAAGGAAGTACAAACTAATGTTAGTGCAATAATCCTTTTCAGAGAAACATCAGACAAGCAGATTATTCAGATCAAAATCAAAATCACTACCCAGAATGATTCAGAACTTCAAGTCTTACAGTAATACATCAGTGAATCAGATGGACCTATAACTAAAGAGAATTATATTGTTGTGCCACCAACTCTGAGAAAGGCAATCTGAGATTTTATACACCAGGGACACTTAGCAAATCTTATGAGCCTGCCAATCTGACTGTATAATGACCCAGTACTGGAAATGCTATAATGACCAAAGGTCTGTCCTGTGTTTATAACAAATAGACCAAGTCATTCAAAATAGCTTTCATTACAACAGCGTTGCTTGCTAGGCCTTGGAAGAGACTGGTACTGCTTTATTCTTACAAACTGTTTTTTTCCCCCCAGATACACTGAGATTTCATTATTTACCGTAAAGAACACCCAACTCCAGGTGACTCTCGGCACTTTATAAAATAAAAAGGCAGAACCCTAAAAGAGAAAAATGATATGCATCTAGAAAGATTAAATACAACAAAACAAAATCATACCAAACAAAATCATACAGGGGCTCGCTCACTACCCTGTTCCAAAGTCTGGGAAAATAGCCAGGTTTTCAATGCCTTACAAAATGTTGTCAGGGTGGGAGCCATACAGATACTTTCCTTGTCTACTAATGCCTGCTTTATTACACATGAAGAGTAGTTTTGCCTATTTTGGCATTCCAGAAGATCTTGTGACAGACAAAGAATCTCACTTTAAAGTAGCAGAATTCAAGCTCCTTCGTATGTCATTAAATTTTAACTTTATTAGTGAGGCAGTTTGGTGTAGTGATTAAGGCATCAGGCTAGAAACCGGGAGATGGTGACGTTCTAACCCCACTTTAGACACAAAGCCAGATGGGTGACCTTGGGACAGTCCCTCTCTCTCAGTCCTAAGAAGTGGGCATTTCTGAAAAATCTTGCCAACAAAACTGCAGGGACTTGTCCAGGCAGTCACCATAAAAAAAAAAAAATGACTTGAAGGCACATGCGCGCACATGCACATGCTCTCACACACACACACTCCATTACTGGTCCTCACTACACTCAGGCAAATGGGGAAACAGAGAGGGGACTATAAGCTGCTCAGAAAAAAATTGTGCTGAGACAAAATGACTTAGTTTGCTCCTCTAAGTGATGAATGCACACTATTAGCAACTACAGTTATAGCCCTGCAGAACTGGTAGATCTAGAATCCTATATCAACTTCAAAGAAAAACCTTACTCAATCTGAAAAGAGTTGTATATTCAGATTACAGAAAACTATGAGTGTTTGAGCACTTCTGTAACAGGCAACATTTAGTTTGACTACCACCATATTAGTCTACATATATACATACATAGTCTAGTGTGTCACAGTGGATATCAAACTTGATAGTAGATTTATGCTGAAAGAAGGATACAGGTAAAAAGAGAGAAACACCCACATCACCTGAAAATCAAACTTCATCTATCGAATTGTGCCAAAGCTAGCCACCAAGAATGACAATGATACTCATACCCATAATTCTTATCAATTGAACCAAAACTCTTAGTGATTCATAAATGAGTAATGGACTGTCAATTGCCAAATATTGTGTTTTATTGTTTTAATACTTATTTTTCTAGAAAAGGAAGGGAAGTTATTATAGATTCCAGCCAGTAGGAGTGACTGCTGATAACTATCTCCTGTACACAATGACTCAGCTTTATTGCCACTCACCCATAAGCAATTGTTCTATCATCTCTCATTGATTAATTCCATCTCTAGTCTTGCTGAAGAATGAGGAACAGCTTTACCTTGCCTATAGCTAACCCACAACATGGAAAAATAACAATGAGGGGTTTTGCCCTCTTCTGACTGAGTCTTGACACCTAGGCCTACTGATAAAAAACTGGAGCACTTTTCAAAGGGCTACCCATGATAATTTGTTATAGTAAAACCAACAAAGGTTGTGGAGCACTTTAACCAATATATTATTGGACAGTGAATGTATATACTTCAATTCTTGATACAAGAAATTCAGGGTTCCTCACCAAGACTGAAAACTGTTCACTTGAGGAATTACTTATGTCTTCTGTGCAGCTCACATTGATCTGTCTTTGACTTCTACCATTGTGAACCCAACATGTCTACCTGATTCACTGAAGTAGGCTTAAAATGGAAGTCCTTATGAAACTTTGCAGAGAATCAAAGTGCTGAAAATTCTCTCCTTTGATTTAATTACTGCTTTCAGTTGGTTATGGACTATAATGGCATATATTTGTCATAGCTTGTTACAGCCTTGGTCAATAAAATAATGGAATAATCCATCACGTATATTTTAGCAGGAGGCATAATAAATAAAGTGTATAATAGGCAATCCAGTCATTTCTTAGGGAAAGTTGATCAAATACAGTGGTTGCCATTTGTAGTCTGCCTATAAGCATGCAAACATTGACCCCATGTGTTACAATAGAGAACATGGAAATTAAAATCATTTATCTTATTTGTTTCTAAAGCCCCACCGATAACAAGAATGGTGTTTAAGAAAGTGAAATCAGGCTCAGATTGCTTCTCCCAGTTAACTCAAAATTAAATGAAGTCAAAAACCTAGAAAATACGGGTTTAATTAAAGACACTCCAGCAGCTCATAAATTATGAATGATCTTTCCTGTTACAGAAAAGTCCAAGCAGGATATTAATTGCAAGAATTACCCTAAATTCTTCCTCCCATGCCACCCTTCTCACCTCCCACCCCAAAAAGCTTACTTCAACTTCCCATGGTTTTCACTACAAAGGCAGGAAATGATCATCATTGCAGTTTTCTATTAATGCTACTTTGTTTTGTACTAGAGCAGACTTTTATTAAAAGATAGTTTCATTTAGATTTGCAGTGCTAGATAACCAGTGGAAATCTTGTCTCACAGCCATTGGCCGCATTCTTATATCTGAGGGAAAAAAGCCCAAGTAAGAAGCAATATTCCATTTTGTTCAATTCACCAAGTGATGTAGATGGCTTTTGTTTGTGAAGACAATGCATTTCTGTTTCTATTGATGTTCCCTAGATATGCTGTATTAGAAGCAGATAGAGCTCACTTTAAGCCAAGCATTGTTACAAACATTGTTTTGGTTCACACAGCATGCTAAATCATGTGTCTGTTGATTTTTTTTTTTTTTTTTTTTTTAGTAGCCTGTTGTAGCCTCATCCATTGTCATTTGTAAATACAGTGGTACCTCGGGTTACGAACTTAATCCATTCCGTGACTCTGATCGCAACTTGAGTTGGTCGCAACTCGAGGTAAATTTTCCCATAAGGTTCAATGTAAATACAGTTAATCCGTTCTGCCCTCCGAATTTGGTCGCACCGCGAGGCAAATTTCCCCAAAGCCTTATTCTTGCCAAGCCTGCTCTGCATTTTCTTTGGAGCCATGCTGACAAGCACACCAAAAACCTTCCAAACGCCACAAAACACACCACAAGCCTCACCGAACGTCTCCTTGCTACCACAATCTTGCCCACAGGAAGCCGCGACCGCGTGGCAGCAGGGCAAATGGCCGCGGATCCGGTTCGTAGCTCGAGGCGGAGTTCGCCTGTCGAGGTAAATTTCTGGGGCCGGAGCTGGTCGTATCTCGAAAAATTCATAAGGAGGGGCGTTCGTAACCTGAGGTACCACTGTAATGGTTTATGACTCCGAGAGTTGTATGTGATTCTAAACAATTATTCAATATGCCATGGCTGACATCCCAACAGGATAAAATGGGAGGAGAGATCCATGTATGCTCTCTTGAGCTGCTACAGGAAAAAGAGCATATGCAACATTTAGAATAAGTAAATGAAGTACAATAAATCAACAATTAGAACTTATACCTGTAAGTTGGCTCCTGTGCCAAAGAAAATAATATATAAAATAATATATCTTTTCTTTGTTGCTGGAAGTGGTTGGAAATGGGACTAAATGGCTTTTCTTTTCAAAGATAAAAGTAAGCACTAGGAAGTCCCCGTTTCAACTTCGCATTACAGATGCCTCAGGTGTCAGCATCTTCAACACCCTCTGCTGTATATCAGGCTGGATGAAATAGCATCAAAAGCAAACTTCTGCACAGAGTAAACAAATGGCATTTCCATTGGAGGCAAGATTTGTCTCACTAGATTGCAGAAGTTTAAAGCATGTATCAGGATCTGAGAGATGTGTTTGAGGGTGCTTGCTCCCTACATCCCATCTGTAGCACTATGTATGCAAGTAGGTCTTGTGCTTCTACAGGACCTGATTGCAGTCACAGGTTTAGCTGGAGAGACCTGCAAGGATTTAGCAATGAGCTGGATTGAGAGTGATGTGCCTGGGAACCACTGGTATCAACTGTGACGCATTCATCTACACACGCTCCCACACATTATCTTTGTTTCTTAGTTGCCTTTGTGGGTACCAAAATGTTGCCTCTGGCCGAGAGATAAGATATCAGCTGTTTATCTAATACTGAAAATCTAAATGAAACAAACTCCTTCATAAAAATCTGCCATCATGCTAAGCAAAGGGAAACATTAATAGGAAACTGCACCAATTACCATTACAATTTTCTTCATTTTTCTTCAGACAGAATTTAATCTGTCAGAAAGTGACCAGCTCACGGATCTTCAGAGCTAAACAAGAATCTGAACCCTGGTCTCTTTCAGAATCAATCGATACTCTTTCTACAATCAAATGTATTCAGTGTTAGTCTTGACCACTGATGGTGGATGAATATTATTTTTGCCTTGTTATCAGTATGTACATTAAACATGGAATGCTGTGTGCTTGTTTGAATTAAAAGGTGAAATATTTATATGCTGGTTGCTGAGTGCTAGGAAATAATTCATATATTTTTCTTAGTGGTAACTGCATTTCACTCTTTTGATATAAACTATCTAACAAGTTGCACCTCTGATACTTTATCTTTTAATAATACAAGAAGATAGACAATGTACTGAATTAGGTATAAGACACTGTTTAAATCACAAAGAGGGGGAAATAATCTGAACTCACCACTGGATGATAGACACTTCCAAAATGATACAGAAGCACCTTTTATGGGTAGCTTGAGCAAGAGTACAATCCATCAGGAATATCTGCTTTGCTGATTCAAGTGAAAGGGCGATGCATAGGATGAATCCCCAGGCAAACAGCTATGATCTGTCAGATGATTATGCCCATCACACTTCAGCCTGTCAGTCTGCATTGAGAGAAGTGAAGATCATGTGCAGATCGTCCTGATATCAGGAGAACTTGCTGCCCCTGAAGGAAGAAACCACCCATCCTCCCCAAACAGGGCAACTTTCCTGTGCCCTTGAGAGTGTCATCCTAAAGAGCACTCCTGTTTTTGCAGGACAGTGTTGTACAATCCATTTCTTGTTGCAATGTATAGCCAGCCTTTCAACCCAAGAAAGAAATAAAACACACTTAAAAATCTCTTTAAAAGAGTTAAAATTACTATTAAAACTGTTATTAAAATTACCTAGGCCACTGAAAGCAGGAAGAAGGGTAACTGAGCATAATTCTGAAGGACTGCATTTCAGGGCTTGGGAATAACTGGAAAAGGCTCTCTCCCATCGGTCCAACATCAGGCAATCTTTTCTTTAAGGGGAAGGTGTTAACTTCCCTGAATCTATTTCCAATCAGTTTCATGTGATTTCCTCAAATCTTAGTATCACATATGCTGGGGGAACCCAGTATTATTTTCATCCCACCATCTTTATTTTAAAAACTAGGATCATATTGACTCTGCCTGCAAGCAGTCTTTTGCCTAACTTTGAGGTCCTAAATCTTTCACCATGAAATCTTTTCACTGAAAGGAGTTCTAATCCCTTGATTTGGGATCAGAGTAGGTTGCCTCTTTCTGCAGCTTTTCATACTTTGTGATATCAATTTTTGAACTTACACATGCAAAAGTCCTTTCTTTTCAAAGAGGAATGGGGAGAATTTCACCTATTCTTAAGAAACTGGCTTAATCTGCATGTTCTGTCCTAATAGGAAAATGAGTACATAGATATTCTTGGACTATGCACAAAAATGCATATTCTAGGAATGGTTGCATACAAAAAATTAATCATTTAATTTATTGGGCATTTAAAAATAATTGGACATTTAAATTTAAATTGGTTAAGTAAAAATCTTGTGACTTAATTATTATTAAACTGGTTCTTGAAAACAATTTGATTATTGGAACCCCCTTTTCCAGTAAAGAGCCAATGTTACTGAACTGTGTAACACTTAAACAACATTGATTACTTTAAACCTTTTTTTTGTTAATAATGACTGTGCATTATAACAGAGTTTAATATTATAAAATAATTATAAAGGGATACAGATATCAATACAAACTCCATCAAATGATGATTGGGCTAGTATCACTCTTCATCATTTTCAATTTTTTTTAAAGAAATCTGGATTAATGCTTGCTTTTCTTTTTATATATACATTTGGTATCACTATATTTCCTGATTTAAGGCATTCTTGTACACAGTTTTTGTGAACAGATTCTTTTATGAATATATTTTTGCATGTTTTTTTTAAAAAAGCAAAATGTCATAGACATTTTGCAAAAATAACAGCCAACCATGTCCTTATTTTCTACTACATCCAAATAGGAGCTACTATTGCTGCTGGATGCTCCCTGGCCAGGGTACCATTTACCTGTCAGGCATTTCATTCATCTTTTTCCAGACAAGAAAAGAGGAAGGGAGTCATATGTTAAGAAGGAAATGGGTGGCCAGAGAGGAACAAGGTGGCACATTTTCTCTGTAGATGCCCACTACTTTGGAATAGCCTCCCACCTGAGAGCCTTCCAGAAGGCCGTGAAGGCCTGGCTCTTCCCCCAAGCATTGGGCTAAGATGGGGTTTGAGTCAAGAGGTTAATAGTCTGATTGGTCTGATGCCTGATGGGAAGCATGGTTTTGTTTTTACCAGTTCTTGTGAGCCTCCTAGGATTAGTTCTTATAAGTTCTTTAAATAAAAATATATAAGGTCTTTAAATAAATAAATAAATAAACAAATGAAGATGGATGTGCTTGAACTAGTGAATCACTGATTTGCCTGTTTTGCAGTTCATCTGTAAAACAGACTTTTAATTATGGGACACCATTGGAATAGACTATCGGGGGCGATGATTTGGGACAGCAATAAAAAGAAATTAAACAGTATGGAAGACAAGAGAGGAGATATGATATCAGGACCTGAAGGATAAGAACCTCTTCCTTTATAAGTCCTGGTAGAAGGGTGAGCTGCTTCACAACATATCTACCTTACCCTATCTCACTGTTTCCCTATCTTCTTTAGTATTCCCCCCATACCAATCTCTGAATGTCAGCTATTTTTTTCTCAAGATTCTTTTCTAAGCATCTCATTAAGGAGCTTGTAATCTATGAAAGTTAATATGGTAATAACATTCCATAAGATCTTTTGCTGGCTTAGGTTTCTCCTCCAGAGGTTCTTTAATACATATTACCCTGAATCCTTTTCATTTGAAATCTTTTCCCCCAAACTTAACCATAGCAAATTCCTTTTTATTTCATCTTAAAATATTTTATTGTAAGGCATTGCTTGTACAATTCATTGCTATATATATATATTTAAAGTGGCCAGTAAAGTGGCCATTACTATATATATATATTTAAAGTGGCCAGTAAAACATATTGGTAAAGCATTACAGCATATTTCTGTGACAATTAAGGAGAAGACTCTTGTGGTTGTACCAAACCTCGCCCTTTGCCTGCTGTCGTTTAGGAAGTCCCTCAAGACCTGGTTGTGTCATCAGGCCTGGGGGTCTTTAGGAACCAGAGACATTCTTAGATGGCTCCACTGTGATTGATATTCTGCTCCTTCGATTGGGTCTGTATATTTTAACATTTAAATTTTTTTAAATTTTTGATAATGTTTTCATTTTAATAATCACTTTTTTATCTTCTTATCATGATTGTTTTTATCCATTTGTTATTTTATTTAATTGTGGTACACCTCCCAGAGTCACTTTGTGTGGGTGGCTATATAAATGTGACCAATAAACAAATCTTCACAGGGTCCATAGGTTGGGGGCTGTTCATCCTGATTTAGTAAAAAGTAAAAGTCCCCAAGAGTTAGAAAATCAATCTTGAATTAGAAGACCACTTTCCAAAAAAAGTGGAAGGAGAACTAGTTGTCATTTGTTGACTCATAAAAACATATGGAAACGCCTTTTTGCAAGAGAAGATTGTGCTATTCCATTCCTGCTTAATTGGAGCCACATAGAACCAGCCTACTAAAATGTCTTGGCACCAATGTAAAACTTATGGTTTGGCCTTGAGCAAAGTGTTTAATAGGTGCCATTTTCAGTGCACAGTAGAAGCAACAACTGTCACTCATCCTTGAGCCAAGAGAAAGAGAAACAAGGCAGGTTTCTGTTGAAGGAAAAGGATGTGTTTAGAAATTAGGAAACAGACAGCTGAAAGCATGGAAGAAGCACAAAGTGGGATCAAGGTGATAAAAGAGAATAAAATTGTATGAACTGAGGAATCCCAAGGCTTTAAAAAGCAACATTTCCATGGGAGACAGGTGATGGACCAGGTATTTCATGTTCAAATATGCCACTAGAGAGAAACTTCATAAAGCAAATGGATCCTCTAAAGAAAAAACATTTTACAGTATAAAAAATCAGAAATTGTACTACGGTTCAAAGATTGAAGACTTTGTGGAGAAGAATTCGGAAACAGCACTTCAAGTAGTCACAGTTGTGGAAAATTCCTAAAGCTCTTCTATGGTTGACAAATCATTATTGATTACACTCTACTACAGAGTGTAACTTGTAGTGGTTTTGGCTTTGTTCGTAATAAATTGCTTTATACTAAAGTGGTATAATCTAAATAAACATCTCAGAGCTATGCCACGTTTCCAGGAAGACTTTTTAAAATATATTCAGTGGCAGTCAATTTCACCACTGCCCACCCTAAAACAAATTATACTGATGGAATCTAGCCTCTTCTTACAGATACGTTGGACTCCAAGCCCTAGAATTCTCTATAAGCTGGAAGAACTGATATCAACCATGCTCGAATTCTGGCTGCTTATCAGTCCTGAAGTGTCTTAAGGGTCAGACAATTGGGTACATTTTTTTTAAAGCTTGCTTATGTCTGTGCTGACCAGCAGTGGTTCTTTGGTGTTATGGACAAAAGGACAGGAGTCCAGTGGAAGAATCCATGGCTTGCTTACAGCAGGTTCCAGCAGAGCTGGGAGAAAATGCTGTCTGAGACTCTGCTAATCACCATGGCCAGGGTGGGAACCTGAGATTGCCAGTTATTCTTGAACTGTATCTCTCAGAAGGCTCAACCTGGAATGATGAGGGATATTGACAATTCTCCCGTTTCGGTGCAAATAGTATGAGCTACATGAACCAACTATCTGGTTCCTTTTATTTTTCTGCACATATACCTTGTACAGGAGATCAGATGAATTAAGGAACATGTGAACTCCATATCATTTCCATTTTCCTTGCATTCTTTCATCATGCATAATCAGCTCAGGGCTGGTCACTCCTGTATTCTAAGAAAATCCAAGAATTTGGGTTGGGTTCTCAGAGCGTTTTTCCATTCCCCTCTCCCCTCCCACAAGTCTGGACTGACAGGCCTTTTTTGTTCTCCTATCCGAGTCTACTTGGAACATTAACCATGTGTAAATTCATCCTTTGCTGCCTGGACAGCTTTGAACAATCTCAGCTTTGACTGCTGAGAGCTTTGTAGTAAATGATATATATGGCCACTGTGCCTGTTGACAGACCTAGTCTCCCAAGATTGTAAAATAGCTTCATAGCCCTGCACTTTTCCAGCAAAAATACAGATATGTATCTGTATTAGGTCTACGGATTTCAAACTCAAAGGGAAAGCAAAGCAATGACATTTTTGCATTTATCAAAAAAAAAAAAAAAAGATTTCACTGGGGTGCAATAAATGGGCCTAAGGTTAATAAGGCCCCTTTCTCTAGCAAAAATGTGTTGAACTGCACCACATTGCTGGTATTGATGAGAAAATACAGTTATCAAATGGTGGCACCAAAAAGGTAAGATAAATTTAGCATCTTTCCTCCCAGATGTTCTGCTTTCCCTTCCTCCAAAAATAAATAATACTAATACCAGTACTAACAGTTTGGGGAACTCTATGGCTCAACATGAGAGCCAGTTTGGTGTAGTGGTTAAGGCATCAGACTAGAACTGGAAGACCATGAATTCTAGTCCCACCTTAGGCACAAAGCCAGCTGGGTGACCTTGGGCCAGTCATTCTCTCTAGCCCTAGGAGGGAGGCAATGGCAAACCACTTCTGAAAAACTTTGCCAAGAAAACTACAGGGCCATAACAACTCTATCTTTACCTTAGTCTACCATCTTTTGCAGGTCACCTTCCCTGCCCTAAATTATGGGACATGGTTAAGTAACATCAAAGAAATATATAGTTAGTATTAATGGAAATAGGAGATCTAATTTTACCCTTATCATTGATATAATCATGTACCATATAATTTTTAATGCTGGTTCATTCTAATTTGCATTTATAAAACATCATACAAATACTTCAGAGTATTTTTTTCTTCTTTTAAGAGACAGATCTTTGATATTAAATTATAGATTAGAATACAAGGAGTGTCAGAACACAAGATCACCTGGACTTTTAGGGTGTGTGTCTGGATGGGATTTATGATTCAACTGAAGCAATTTAAAGAATTGGAAGCCAATTCATAGAACATTTATAGGGCCTCTTTAAGAAAGACAGACTATACAGCAATTTCTTTAGGCTTTCTTAGAGGTCTTCCAGTCATCCCCATTTGAAAGAGTATTCCAGCAAAATACCTGAATAAAAGCCTAATAGCCTTTATGTAGCTCTACAGTAAGCTTTGCTAATCTAGAACCTTCCACATTTGTTGGGACTTCAACTCCTACCATCTGAAGCCAGCATAACAACTTTTTAAAATGAGCGGAATTCAGTTAGGGTGATAATTTACAAGCATGTAAAAAGTATTCATCTTCAAATCATGCACTGGAAGAACTAAACCATACTCATGTTATACCAATATGGTCAGTGTGAAACTCAAGGCCACGTGTGGCTTCAAATCTGCCTTTTCCATGGCCCCAAAAAACCCCTCCAACCAAAATTGCCAGAAATCTAACATGTAATGACAACATGATCCAAACCCTATAACTTAGATACTTGTATCTAATGTTAAGATGCAAATACAAAGGGCAGCACATTGCATTGTAACATCATTGCCCATGTGTAGTCATTACAACTAACAGCAGATGTCTATGTCAATGGTGCAATGTTTTTCCTTTGTGGCAGGAACACATTGAAGTTGTACTGTGAGCCCAACATTAGCATAATATAGTTTATATAATAAGCAAAGAACCCCTTCAAAACTCATCCTCCCACAACTTAAGGGAAAAAAACGGCATTTCCCTGCCTTTCTCACATGTAAGATATTGCTGCTTTATCACATGAAAGACATTGCACATGTATGACTTTGCATCTTCCCCAGTCCACGTGAACCATTGTCTAAAACCAGTTAAACAGCCCGGGGCACCCATAGGTTATTTACCCTGATCTATATGCTTGATCACAGGTTCTAGTTATTAAGCTCTCAGTGGCTTTTCCTCCTAATCAAGACCTTCAAGGAAAGATTGAAGGAATCTTCAAGGAAAATGTATGCAGATTCAAACATTAGCATGCAATCCTTTAGGTATTAAAGTCCCTGACAAAAAAAGAGGTTTAATAAATGAGTCCCTATTTTTCTGCTTCATGCAGACTCAAATGAGCTAGTTAACGCAGCTGTATATGATTAAAATATGGCTATTCACCTTCACACAACCGGAAAATTCTATCTTAGGTCAGACCCCAGTTTAGCAGTTTTGCTGCCTTTGATCCCCTAACTGATCTTTCCATAAACTCAGTTTCCTCAAATGTAAAGATGACTGACCTTGCAGTGCAAAATATGGTTTTCTTTCTGGTTTTAATTTCTACTTCACTTTTCCATCAAAATGAAGACATTCAAAGCCACTAAAAATGTGGCTGTTCTTCCAGACCTTGGGGCGGAGTGATGGTTGAACTCCTGAAGGATGTTTTTTTGTCATATAGAATTTGCCCTATGATGTGTCTCTTTTTTTTAATTGTTCTCACTTTTTTAATGTAAGCCATCCAGGGTCATCTGAGTCAGGCAGCCTCTAAATCTATATACTACTAAAACGCTTGTGTCTGTTTGTTTATAACCTTCAACTGGGCAAAACGGTGTATCATAAGGCAACAGTTTTTGAACCAAGGTACCTCAAATGGGCTAAATTACAGAATGTGTCCAAAATCCGGGACCCATTACTCCTGTGGGACTTAAATTTGGGAAAGTTGTTGCCACTTCAGCACTGCTGTGCTGCTGCTACTCCAACTGCTGTCAAATGATTCTCCTTTCCAACGCTCCCTGACAACTTCCCACAAGTCAAGCCAGCAGGAAGTCTAAACTCGATTGTGGGAGGATGTGTGGGTGGGGTAGACTTACCAGGAAAGGGAGGGAGGGAGGGAGGATTGATTTCTGACACTCCCTGCCAGCTTCCCACTAGCAAAGTCAATGGGGAAGCCAGCAGCAAGTCATAACTCACTCCCACTCCCACTGCTTTTTTTGCCCTTGGTCATTCTGTTTCTCTTTTTAGGTCAGGAAGTATCTCTGAAACGATGACCCAGTAGGTCACGGGTTGTCTAGTTAACTTATAATTATAGCCAGTATCATTAGTTCAGTGAGAGCTGCGAGCCATTTTATTGCGTCATCAGGGGCAAAGTCAAAGAAAAGCTGTCTCCTTGCAAATCCTTCAACTCTCGGCAAGTTGTAAAGCCAGGAAACATCCTTCATCAACTGATTTGTGCATGAGAAGACAGGAGAGGATGTCTTTCCATCCCGGCCCTTCCTGCTATAGCAGAAAAGCAAAAGAAGAAAGAGAGAAACAATTGAATCCAAGTCAACCTCAAAATGGTAACAAAACCACAAGGCAGGGGAGTCACAAAAAGTCAAGATGGCAACCATGACAATGCAATCAAAGACCCTCCCCTTTTTTACATACATGGAATGTGTGACCTATATAAAAAAGGGGCAGGGCTTCAATTGTGTGGTCACAGCCACCATCTTGATTTTTTGATGGCCCCCATGGATGCCCCATCTCTTTCCACATTTCCAATCAGAGTTTAAAAAAAGACCCTGCGTACGTTTTAGCCCTACACAAGCAGAGATCAGCTGTCTTTTAGACTCTGGTTATCAGATTAATAGGAACCAGACTCAAACGATCACATGGGATTCATTCAAAGAAGAAAAGCAATATCTGCAGGAAATCACAGGCTTTAATATTACTGTTAAAACAATCAGGTACCTGGGAATCTGCTAACAAAGCCCATGATTATCACCCTCGCTTTAATATTAAATATTTATTTTCACCAAGCTGCATGTTCTAAGAAAATGGATGGGTGGAGAAATAATAACTCATATAGATTGCAAGATTTATTCCTTAATTAAATAAAGATGAAATCATTTAAGAGTCTCCAGAATGGTTAGAATCACCTCACTGGTTTCAATATCTTTATATAGATAGCACGGTCCTATTCCAAAGGAATTACAAAAACAAGGGGGGAATAGTCTTGACTGAATTTGAACAAACTGATGATAAAAAAAACCCTCAAACATCTCTTGGGGCTTATTTACAAATTGTTACTGAAATATGACTCAGAAAGTGATCAGTTAAAGACTGTATTATTAAATGAATACAGAATTTAAACAGGGCAATTGATATACAACAACGTAAATATCAATGGAAGATGAATATTAGATTTACTATGATCATCCCACTTAGAGAAAACCGGCACACGTTGTTTTACCATTGGTATATTACTCCAGTGTTGATTGCCAAAATAGATCATGCATTTTTCAAAAACTGCTAGAAATGCAGTAATCAAGCCAGATCACTCTTTCTGGGTGGCAGTGTTATAAAATTCAACAATTCTGGAAAGCAATTTATTGTAGAATGAAACAGATATTAAGGGTGGAGTTCTCTTTTCTGTCAGCTGTTTTTCTGTTGAGCATCACTAAGCCTTATATTCCTACAAAGTAGACAGAGTTAGCTGTGTATATGATAACAGCTGCTAGGATATTTCATGCTGCTTATTGGAAATCACATATAATTCCCTCTTTAGTAGAATGGTAAACCACATAGCAGGACTACGTGTCAATGTCAAAAATAACTTTGTATTTGAAAAATAAGTTTGATACAGAATTTAATTCAACTTGGAAGCTATTCCTTCTACATATGGACTCATACAAGTTTGGGTTTCACTTAACATAAGACTTTAATACAGTGTTTCTCAACCTTGGCAACTTGAAGATGTGTGGACTTCAACTCCCAGAATTCCCCAGCCATGCTGGCTGGGGAATTCTGGGAGTTGAAGTCCACACATCTTCAAGTTGCCAAGGTTGAGAAACACTGCTTTAATATATTAGCTCTTCCCTGACTTGTTAAATAAGGTAGAACTTTTCAGATCTTTGCTGAGTTTTATCTAACTTGTAAATCTCTTTTCTATCTTCTTTTTTCTTGTTTCTTTTCTGTTGTGTTTTTACGGTTTGTGCTTTTAAATATCTATTAAATTTAAAAAAATAAAAAAAACATTTATTTTTAAACACAGGAAAGCAGTTGCTGTATTACTGTCTCTTCTGCCAAGGCAAAAAACAACTAGTGTTACAAACATTTGTTTTTATAAAGTATCAAAAGGCTAAAATAAAATTAAGCATAGTTGTAGTTCAGATGCATAAGTTATTTTAAGGGTTTGGGGGTTTTTTGTCTTTCTTATCAGAAGTATTTAGGAATCTTAGCAAGTGTTAGTTGAAACAGAAAAGAAACAGAGAGTCAGTTTGGTATTGCTGTTAAGGTGCTGGCTTAGAAACCAGGAGATGGTGAGTTCTAGTCCCACCTTAGGCATGAAAGCCGGCTGGGTGACTTTGGGCCAGTCACCATCTCTCAGCCCAACCCATCTTGTAGGGTTGTGGTTGTAGGGAAAAATAGGAGGCAGGAGTACAGGTAGACCTTGCTTAGTGACTGCCCTGCTTAGCGACCATTCAAAGTAATTACAGCAATGTAAAAGTAACTTTACAACCAGTCCTCGCATTTCTGAGTGTCACAGCATCCCCATGGTCACATGATCATCATTTGTACGCCTCATAACTGGCTTCTGACAAGCAAAGTCAATGGAGAAGCCGGCAGTAAAATCACAAGTTGTGGTCATGTGATGTCTCACTTAATGATCTCTGGTCACTCGCTTAATGACCAAATGGGAAGTGACATCACATGATGTTTTGCTTAGCAACAGAGTTGGCGGTCCCATTTGTGGTCACTAAGTGAGGACATAGTAGATATGTTTGCCGCCTTGAGTTGACTGTATATATCTATACAGATATATGAGATAAAAATCTAATAATAAAAATAACTAAGTACCAGACACCAGCATAAGAAGTAATAAGATAAGGATAGAATGAAAGCAGCCCCATCAACTTCATTCATTTTAAATGTCTCTGCTCCCAAGTTCTGAAAAGGAACATTGTTTACATCATCCTCCAATTGCTTTTCTAAGCAGTTCAATGTCTGGATCATTTTAAAGTCCCCTTTGTAGTATCTGGGATGTTCTATCAGGTTGTCTTTCTAAGCAGGATGGCTGAAGTTGTCAGGCCAGAAACAAGGAGCCTGATCAGAGAAGGCTGTTTTCAAAACACTGCGCGGGTGCCTTCCATACCCAAAGTCAAGAAATGAATGGCAGGAAGTCTGTTACCATGCAAGGGCAGGAGAAAGAATGTGCCTGATTGCTCATTCTGCAGTTGCTGATCTTCTTTGTTGACTAGAGTTGCTGCTATATCTGCAGTGAAAGCAGCTTATCTATCCAAGTCTTCTTGTTGACTGTTGTGTTGCTGTTCCTGACCACATGTTTTGTGTTGCTGCAGCAGTGTTTCTCAACCTTAGCACTTTTAAGATGTGCAGACGTCAACTCCCACAATTCCTCAGCCAGCTTAATGACCGAATAGGAAGTGTCACTTCCCATTCGGTCATTAAACTGGCTGGGGAATTCTGGGAGTTGGTCTACACATCTTAAAGTTGTTAAGGTTGAGAAACACTGTGCTAGACAGATGTTTATTATCTTGCCCTGGGTGAAGTTCTGATCCTACAAGAAAAAGTAGTTGGAAGAGGAAAACCTCTGACATGCTTCCTTGAAAAAGAAACAAGGAGGGAAGAAAAAGACTTGGCCACCTCCAACAAGCTGGTGCAACTACTTGCTCTGCTTTGACTCTTCTTCCCAACTGGGCAAAGTCAACATGCAGCAAACATTTTGACAGATCTGTTCCTTGCAAGAATGGGCATGGGAAGCACTGGGAGAGGGCAATGCTAAATATGGAGGAAGAGGAGGAGGGATAAACCAAGGTCAGAAATAATTGCAAAATACTTGTTTTCTCTTTACCCTGCTGCCTCTTGCCCCATCTGTGGGAATCATAAAAAATTAACATATGCAGGGAAGAGTGGACCTAGATCCATTTTCCTTCAATTCTGGCTTCAAGGAATTGCTCTGAAAAACCGGCCCCAGGTCATGGAGGCTCTGGCAATCCATTTGGGACATTAAAATGGTCCCTGTAGAAATGAGGGACTTAGTGGTTTCCCAGTAACAGTTACCCCAAGTCTAGTTTTACTTATCTACATATCACACCAAAGATCCATTTTGCATACTAATCCCCTTTCTTATCTTATAAAATATTCTTTTGAAACATTCTTTCTTTTTACAAAGCTACTACACATTCAGAGAAAGAATGTGTGCGTATATATGTGCTATGAATCAAATTAATCAGTAAAGACTGCAGTGGTGTTAGCTACCCCTAACTTCCCCCTTTACATCCAGGTGTAAAGCAAAGCTATCAAACTATATTAGTAGACTTGAATGAAATTCTTGCCCTGTAAGTGAGCTTGGCTAAAAGTTCAATTTGTTCATTTGTCTAGATGTACTGAGTCTCACACTCCAGTTTGGGAGTTCTGAGAACATGGTCCAGTGATAGCAATGCTGAAAAACCAAGAAGGATATCCTGTCACCAAAGTTGTGGGCTGAGCCAGCATGGCAACATTCCTTACCCTCCCCCCAATCCCTGGTATTCCACTACTCTAGTACTTAAACCATCATCCTCAGCTGGTGGACCTTTGAGGACCATTGAGCATTACAAATTCTCTCAATGCATCACAATTACCCAACACCTGTGCTAAATAAGTTTCTGCTGAACTCCTGTGAAAATTCACAGCGCGCTCAATAGCCCTTGAAATTTCTCATCTTAAGCTGCAGGCAAAGCAGCTGAGTGTTCCCACATCTATGGTGCTCAGTATGAAGCATGTCAGAAAATTCTTCTGACCTCTCCAGCCTTGCGTCCATTGTCCAAAAAAGAGGCAGGCCCTTAGAAAATCCATTTCTGTCCTTTGTTTTCTAATGATAAGGCACTCAGATGGAGTTGCAAGGCCTCTGTGACTGAAGTTAAAGCAAACTTATTTGGTAGATCATATTTTTGAAATGTCTCTCTCTGCTTTGGTGATATCTTGGCATTTCTTTGCCAGGTTTGTGGGACTGTGGGTGCCATAAAAATGGTTCATGGGATGGATGCCTCCACCTTAGACTGAAACAATTTATCTCCCTCTTTTTGCCATGCAGGCATTACACCCCAGATCTCAAAGCACCTTAGGAAGGGAGAGGAGAAACTGCATGAGCAAGAAAGAAGTTAGAGCTGTACAGAAATTACCCAAATTCCATTTGGACCAGATGTGAGGCTTAGGACCAAGCCTGCCTTGTCCTGCACTGCATTAGCACAGGAGTAGCCCATCTGGAAATGATCCTAATATTAGAACATGAATTGGGAGAAATAGAGTTCTGTTCTCCAAGGAGAAATGTATAAAGGCCTAACAGCCCCAATAACTTTTCTGGTCTTCTATCAGAATGTGATTAGGCAACCACAAGAGGATGAAGCTGGCCAAGTTGTACAGAGAGCAGTGCAGAGATTTTCAAGTTATGTGACTTTTTTCATCGCTTGTTCAGACCACTTCAGTAGTGTTGACAAAACGTCCAATGATCCTCTTGGACTGTCATTTGATGGAGACTTGCCCTCACCTACAGGGTCATTTGCTAGAAAGGTCAAAAATTCAAGATGGTGGCCATGAGTGCAAGGTCAAATCCCTACCCCTTTTGTGTGTAGATTGCACATGAAACACATCTAAAAAGAGGTGGGGCTTGAATTGCAGAGCTGCAGACTCAATCTTGATTTTTTTTTTTTTAATAAATCCCTCCGCACAGATGTCCCTGCTCACCCACCTGCTTTCCTGAGCAGATGGCAGGCAGTTCTGTCAAGGCCTTAACTGTCTTCTGGAATAAAGAAGTGCCAGTGGCCGTGGATAAAATTGCATTTGAATGGCATCTCCCAGTTTGCCAACCTGGAGGGGATCCTTCATTTTCTGAGGAGCTGCAGTGAATCAAGCAGACCAAGAGATGCCTTGTGTGCCATTGGTGCAAAACAAGGATCTGACCAAGCACAGATAAGAACCCATATCTGGTCTACAGTGTGATGAGAAGAGCAATAAAATATTGATATTTCTCTGCTCTTTTTGCACCTGCAGATTGCCATCCAGCGGCCCTCTACAAAGTGACCCATACCCTACTGGGTGAGGATGGGCAGGAAGATCATCTAAGGGACCACTTTGAGGAATTTCTAGGCATCTGGAGGACAAAGTTGCTCAGATTCACTCAGAGCTTGATGCCAACTGGGCAGGCTCAGAAGAGATGACTAAGACCTGTCTTGTAGTGTTACCTGTGATGAGTTTGATTCTGTCAGTTCTGAGGAAGTGGACAGGGTCCTCTACAATATCAGTCTTGTCTCCTGCATTTTCCAGGAAGATAACTTGGAGCTGGATCCAGGTGTTGGTAAATGAGTTTTTGAGATAGGGACTATTACCACCATCTTTGAAGGAGGCAGTAGAGTGCCCCTTCCTTAAGAAACTATTGCTTAACCCAGATATACAGGACAATTATTGGCCTATCACCAATCTCTCATTCTGGGGAGAGGTTGTGTAGAAAGTAATTGGGTTTCTACCATAGAGGCCTTTGGAGAAAACAGATTATCTGGACCTGTTTCAATCCAGATTCAGCACAAAGATATGATTGGCTGCACTTAATGATTATCTCTGCGTAACCCTTGTGTTCCTACTTGATCTCTCCATGGTTTTCAATAGCATTGATCATGATATTCTTCTAAGCCATTTCCAAGAGTTAGGAGTGGTTTTTCTGCTTCCTGAAAGGACAGTTCCAGTTAGGAGGAAGGGGTGGCCCAGGACTTAGTGCACTCCTTGTTCCTATTCAGCGTTGATGTGAAATCACTGGGTGAGATCATCTGTCAGCAGAGAGTCAGGTTTCATCACTTCCTGATAATACTCAACCATAAGTCTTGACCCCTGGCTGAAGAAGGGATGCTGTCAAAGTGCTATCCAAGTGCCTGGAAGCTGTCCATGTCTGGATGGAGAGGAACAGACTGAGATTTATCTCAGCAAAATGAAGTGGTTTGAAGGCTAGTGTTTGCAATAAGATTTCATCATTAAGTCTGGATAGGGTTGCAAATTGGTTTTCAAATTGGGGTTCCTCTTAGATTCTTGCAGGTCCTGCTCAAGGAACAGGTCACAGTTCTGACTAAGAGGGTCTTCACTCAGTTCCATGTGGTACACCAATTGCAGTATTTTCTGGAATGGCAGGCATTACTCACTATCACTCAGGCCTTAGTCATCTCTCAGACTATTACAGTGTGCCTTACATGGGACTGTCTTTGAAGAACATTTGGAAGTCTAGAATCAGTTGTTTGACTAATAATGGGTGCACCTCAAGGCAACCACTTAACATTTTTACTCCAAGAGCTGCATAGTTGCCACTAGCTTTCAATGACAATTCATGGTGCTAGTTATCAGCTTTAAAGTCCTTTGTTGTTTGGACCTGGGTATCTGTGCTGCTACCTCCTCCCTATAACATCTGCCTGCCTAATAAAATCTAGTAGGTCAGAGGTTGCTATATATCCCCTCAAACAGAGACTGACATTTTCAGGGCCCATGTAAGCATGCCTTTTCAGTCACGGCCTCCCTCTTCTATTGTGATGCAATGTATCTATGAGTGATGTGGGAGATCAAGGCTATCAGGAAAGAGGGGGTGCATTCCAGGAGGGGAAAGGAGGCAAAAGACAACACAGTCTGGAGGGGAAGCATGGGAAGCATAAGAGGTTCAGGTTAGCCACTCCCTTGAATCTCCCAGGGTTTATCCACTAGTTGCAGTAGTATAGATTGAGTCTGGCAAGATGCTGTCTATATGGGGTAAACAAATAAAGAAATTGAACTCAAGTGGACTGTTTCACTGTTGTTCTTGGGCTGGGCCTGACATCTATAATAGAGTCTCCCTTCCCACCCAATGTTTGACTGGCCCTTTTCATTCTGGCTTATAGGAAGCTAGTGGTTGTTTCATCAAGCCAGGGAGACTGGTCTCTTATAATTGCTCTCAGTCATGAGCTTGGGTTCTGTCACTATTGTTAATGTTTCATAAACAGCCTCTGGTTCCAGAGGAATGTTTTTTAGTTGCTGTTTCTTAATTGATTGTATGTAGGGTTTTATCCCAATTATGTATTGGGGAGCTTTATGCCACTTAGCCTATATGCCCTGTCAATAAAATAAAGTAAATAAAATTTGCCTTCAGTCATGTGGCACTTCAATCATTCTGTAGGATTTCTCAAAAATAACATATAAAACTTTGTGCAAACCATAAGCAAGTGTATTCAGTCCTCCAGGATATTAATTGTCTGGTCCTTGAAGTCTGAATTCATTCAGCATCAGGAGGATTCCTTGATATTGGTTTCTGTCAAGATTTAACCTAGAATCTTTCACCTTCAACCAGCTCATCACAATTGTCTGGTGCAATGCGTATTCTCATTTCAGAGAAGAGTGATCCAAAATAGGAATTCAGACATTCTGTTTTTCTGGTGTTATCTTTTACAGTTTGTCAACTTCATTGAGTATCTTGTACCCTAATTCTTTTCTTTTTCTTTTTGTTCTGAAAAGAGTCCTTTTCCTCTTAGCATCTCCTGCCATGGAATCCTACTTATCATTATCCTACTTATCATGGTTTTATTCAAATCTGTTGCCTTGAAGACCAAAATACATTTTTAACTACATTCAGTTCTAGTTTGCCTTTGAATCAAGATATCCAGCTTCACACAATTGCTTTCCCACAGTCTTCCTGCTATTTCAATTTCCTCACTCAGTATTGTCAAGAATAGCTGATCCTTTTTTCTTCCTCCTCTCTATAAAGAAGAAAGTTGTCAGCATAATGACCACAGAATCTCTGAAAAGGACCATGAGTTTGTCCCCTAACCAATACTGGAATGATTAAAGTCCATCACTGATACTTCATGCTACATTCCACATAAGAAGGCCAATATCTGTTTTCTAGCATCCCAAACACAGGCTAATTGGATTTAAGTTACAGAAAAATAAATTTCAGCTGAATGTTAGGAAAAACTTTCTAATGCTAAGAGCAATTCAACAATGACACCAATTCCCAAGAGAGGTGGTCGACTTTTCTTCACTTCATGTGTTCGAGGAAAGTATGGACAACCACTAATCTGGGATACTTTAATTTTAATTCTTGCATTGAACAGGAACTATATGATTTTTTATTTATTTATTTATTTATTTATTTATTTATTATTAAATTTGTATGCTGTCCATCTCCCCCAACGAGTGACTATATGATTCTATGACTATCTTTGATAACTCTTGAAATAAGAAGGCAATCTGCAGTCGTATAGTTGCATACAGCCCCCAAGCTTCTTTGTGTGGCTCCCTGATTCCTCAGGCACTATTAGTATGAGTTGGTACAAATTATGTCTCCCCATTTTCAGGCAGGCAACAATGTGAAACTGTAATGTACATTCTACAAGAGGCTTCATATAATTAAAAAAAATTAAAAAGAACATCCCCACAAAACAAGGAAAAACAACCCCACTTACTCTGTATCATTGCCCTGCCCACAATGGCCCTCAAACTCACCAAAAATGTGATTTATTTTATTTTACTTGATTTAATTTGTTGCAATTATTTTATATCACCCAATCCGACAATTCTGGGTAGTGTATGACAGCAGTATAAAAATGCTATCAGAATGCTATACTTTATGGGAGACCCCTCTCCACCAGAAAGTTTTCTACTCCTGCAAGAGAAGATTATTGTAAAACAGGAATTATTATTATTATTTGTATACTGCCCAATTCCCAATGACACATGGCTACCCAAGGCATAATTACTCTAAAACATCAGGCAGGACACGTTTTATAATCTTTAATGTAATAGGAGAAAAGTATAGTACAGTATATGTGGGAAGTAATCATATGATTTTTAAAAATTAACTTGACATTTAAGTCAAGTAAAACTAACTTCCTTCCTTCCTTCCTTCCTTCCTTCCTTCCTTCCTTCCTTCCTTCCTTCCTTCCTTCTCCAAAGCAATCTGTCTGGATCTTTGTTTCCATCACTGCTCATACCCATTCACCTTTTCTTAAACCTTCTATAGAGGGTTTGAATCTGTGAGAAATGATGGGCAAAAAATTCCCACTGAAAGACAGAGCATTAGATTGTTATTTAAGTGGTTAGAAGCCTTTTCCTTGATGATTTGGGCTTGTGTCAGTAGCTGGATGAGGAATATTAAGAGATCAGTGCATATTAACCTTTCTTTCAGTGTCTAAGCAGGACCAGTGTCTAAGCATGGATGAGTGTTACGTCAAAGCAGAAGCATTAGAACCTAAGACTCCAAGTTGTGTGATAGGCCATCTTCATTTATTTAGCCAAGTCAGGAAGTTTAACTATATGCTTCTTTCTTTAGCTGTGCTAGCATTTTGCTTCTAGAATCCTTATAATTCCCACAGAGAAATTGCATTTCTGAAAATGGCCTTCTCAAAAAGATAAAACCTGGCCAGTGGTTAGCAATGGGGGGGCACTATTAGTTGGAGTGGCTGCTGTGTAATCCTTTTAAAAGCAAGGGAGTATTCATTCTCTCTTATTCTCTCTCTCTCTCACACACACACACACTTTGTGATTGCTATGCTATTGATTACTGGCACTGGAAAAACTAGTGAGAACCAGTTACAATGCTGCATGGGGACCAATCAATAGAAGAATGGAGTGTTTGCTTTTCCAAGAAACAAAACAACACCTCTTTTATGGTTGATTTGGCTGGTTTCGTTACAACATTGATGCATTTATACATCAAGCCTATGTAGGGTTGCCTGGTTCCAACCTGGAACAATCATGTGTAATTTTAGATCATTCTTCCCCCATACCTGGCAACTCCAGATGTGTTGGGACTGGAACTCCTAGAATTCCCAGTACTGCCCAATACTTTTACAGGCTGTAACCTGGGTGAAGCTACTTGAAAGGTAAAAATAAAGACTCCTTTAAGTCAAGCTTGTCTACTAATGACTTCACAGTCACATCCATGGTGTTTTCTTGTCAGTAATATGGCAATGGTTTGCCACTGTCTTCTTCCAGGAATTTTCTTCCCAATTTTCTAGTCTAGCCTACAGCTTCAAACACTCTAGAACATTGGAAGGGGGGAACATACTAGTTTTGCTTATTGGATTTACCTCATTCTCTTCCTGTATTTGTACAACTTATAGTACTAAACCAAGGCTAAGGTAATTGTTGATTTTTTTTCTGGGCTTGTATAACATAGAAGAGAGCCAGTTTGGTGTAATGGTTAAGGCATCAGGCTGGAAACTGGGAGACCGTGAGTTCTCATCCTGCCTTAGGCATGATGCCAGCTGGGGGACCTTGGGCCAGTCCCTCTCTCACAACTCTAGGAAGGAGGCAATAGCAAACCACTTCTGAAACCTTGCCAGGAAAACTGTAGGAACTTGTCCAGGCAGTCACAAGGAGTCAGGACTGACTCAGAGGCAATAATAATAGCAACAACAACACAGAACAATAACCTCGTTTTGCCCAATTTTAGGCAACAGTATGACTGATTTGTTTGTGGTTCAGTGTATCTTGCAAACACAACTTCTATCTTCTTTGAAATGCATTGGAAAAAGAAAATGTCTAAACCTGTGCTAGCTTCTTATCCTGGTGAACCTGAGTAAATGCAGAAAAAACACTCAGAAATAACATTTATGTTCTTCAGGTCACAGCCTGTCAAACATCTGCTCTGAGTGAAACTACCTTTGAAGACATTTAGAAGCTTCTACTAGAATGAAATGTACTATCAAGGTCCTTGAGGGCAAGGGAGAAGAATAAGTATTTGTTGATGATGATGATATTTTATCCCGATATATATACTTTCTATTTTTCTGGCATGCTTGAAGATGTTCAGGTTCATATATAAATAAATCAGAGTGGCGAACGTACCTAGTACTCCTGCCTCAACAACAATCTTGTGAGGTGAGTTGGGCTGAGAGAGAGTGATTGGCCCAAAGTCACCCAGCTGGCATTCATGCCTAAGGGATCAATTTAATTAATTACATAAATAATATTATGTTTCTGCTTCTGAAATAGAGAAAAAGGCAAAGAGCATTCTATTTATATATTTGTTTATATTATTTTTGTTGGTATACCAGCCTTCTATGGCAGGGAGTCCAGAGCAGTGTACTGTGGGAAAACAATAAATGGTTTTCACTAATACAATCTACAAAAAAATAAAACCATAAAATTGATTAAAAGTACATTTAGCTGTAAAACAATTCAAACCCATTTTTTTTTAGCAAAACTTTATACTAGATGGTTGAGTCCTGGAGCAATTGTTACTTTGCAACTGCCTAGCTAAGTAGCATGTTTTAAACCTTTTTTTTTTTGGGGGGGGGGGGAGCCAGGCAGTATCAGGAGCTGCCATACTTCCCCAAGTCCCATAAGGCACAGGGAGGGTCTTAAGGTATATTGCATCCTTCTCAAATCCTGTGGAGAAGCCCTAGTAGAATTGTGCATTGTGATCAGAAGGTAGAGCTACCAGTTCTTTAAACATTTCATTCTCTCCCCAGTGTGGTATTTTCCTGATATGGCCAACATGGGGAGAAACTTTCTATTTTTCTGGCATGCTTGAAGATGTTCAGGTTCATATCTGGTCTGCTTTCAGAGAAGCAAGTTTTGATTTCAACCTCTCTTGATCCTGCCTGCTTCAGTTGTCAATTCAGGATTCCTGGCATAAGGAGTTTCCACCCTAGGTATACTATAACAGCTATTCAGTTGTACTGGAAAACGGTGCACGAACAAGGTTTTGGAAGAAAGTAAAAGTGCTTTGTATTGTCGAAGGCTTTCACGGCCAGCATACGAAGGCTGGTGTGGATCCAGAACACGGCCACACAGCCCGGAAGATCCACACCAGCCTAAAAGTGCTTTGTTTGTTTGTTTATTAAATGTAGAGACTGCCCAACTACATCTTGACTCTGGGCGGCATACAATGTGAAACAATTTAAAAACAGAATAATGCTGAGATCAAGCAAAACAAATATCTAGAAAAACACTCGCTCTCCATTCATAACCATTACTACAAGACAGATGGCTGTTGTGCACTTATTTCATTTCATTTCTTCTTATCGTTGTTTTCTACTCAAATAGCATTCAAAGCAACTCTCAAACAGAATTACAAACTGAAATTAAACAAGCCCAATTTGCATGCAACACCAAGAGGGGAAAGATGCAATATGATGGATATATTTAAAATATTAGTCAGCAGGAAGAGAATTAATAAGAGCAGCTCAATAAAACCTGCAAGAACCAAGCTTGACCTTGGACCTTGTGTCTGGGACATTGAGGGGGCAAGGAATTTTGCAAAATGGGAGTGAGTGACAACTGTGTGGCTCCTTGTAGACGTTTGTCTGGCTTCAGAGCAGAGAGGAAGTCAGAAGGAGGCCTCCCTGCTCAGAGCAGTACTTCTCAACCTTGGCTACTTCAAGATGTGTGGACTTCAACTCCCAGAATTCTCCAGCCAGCATTTTGGCTGGAGAATTCTGGGGGTGAAATCTACATATCTTAAAGTTGCCAAGATTGAGAAATACTTGCTTAGAAGCTGGGTAGATTTGTGTGGGTATAAGTAGTCTTTTAGATACTTTGCTCTCAAATTATTTAGGGCTTGAATAGTTATAAGCCAGCACCTTTACATCCTTCATATATGCCTTGTTTTATGACTAAATAAAAGAATGCATCAACCTAAAAAAGAAATTCTGGTACCCCTTGAAAGCAAGGGGGAAAGTAGTTCATTTGTTAGGCTTAAAATGTAAAGTGGCAGCTGCTGTAACACTGCATGGCCACAAGTTCTGTTCAGAGAGGAGTCCACATCTTCAGCTTGAAGAATTGCCCAGTTCCAGCAGTTCCAGCTCAAGGATATATGGCGGACCTAGGCCACGCTGACTGATGGCGCCGCCTCCTGCCGATTTTAACATTTACATTTTTAGAATGATTGGGAAGGTGAATGAGGTGGCAGCGGTTCCCCCAGGCTTTGGGGCCCTAGGCCAGTGCCTGGTCAGCCTTAGACTAAAGCCAGCCCTGCGTCCAAGTCAACTCCAAACATAAAGAGCCATAAAAAGGGAAATCAGAAAGTACAGCAGGTTGAACAGGCAAATTGTTCTCGTGGTTATACTCTTGCTCCCCAGGGATATGAAAATCAGGGGTGTCCCCAGGGCAACACACATAAAAAGAGGGCAAGTTTCAATTGTGTCGTTGTGGCCACCATTTTGAATTTCTTGACACCCCTGATATAATGCATTTCTATTTAAATTACAGTGCTGCTTTCTAAAAATAAAGATACTCCTGAATCCTGCTCTCTGCACAATGAATGCATTTTTCTTGGCAGCATTATGGGTATTGTTAGCCACCAACTTCTTGCAGGATGTTTTCTTGACTTCCTGGATTTCCCAGGTCATCCGCCATTGAAGTATTAGCTGATTAGCCAAAGTTAACTTCATGCTGTCACTTGCTGAGTCTTTCCAAATGTGCAGCTATGCCTATAAAATCAGCATATACAAATTTTATGCCACTGTATGCCTTTCTTTGTTCTTTTGTCTGGAGTTATGTTTTCTTCTTTTCAGTGATGGCTACGTTGCCATCCAAGGTGATATTAGCTGCTGATAAATACCCTCTACAACCTAATAGCAAGCTGTAGGCAGTAACCTTTACATCTGCCCATGTACACCATGTAGAGCTTGGTGTAGTGAAATTTCCACCCCAGGGATAAAAATAGTGCATCAACCAGGCCTTCGATGTGGTTAATAATGTCCCTCAATTTATAAACTTTCAACAAGATGGGTTGCACTTGTTGATGGCAGTGTTTCTCAACCTTGGCAACTTTAAGATGTGTGAACTTCAACTCCCAGAATTCCCCAGCCAGCATGGCTGAAGTTGCCAAGGATGAGGAACACTGGTTTATAGTGATGATAAGAGTGCTACCAGGACTTCTGCCCTTCCACATTTGGGTTATTGTACCACACAATGGAAATTCTGGTGTCCTGGAAGATAAGCAATTTACCACAAGAGCAATCTTGCTGCCTTTGCTGCATTGATTTGAAGCCCCTCAACTTTAGAATAATCAGTGTTTTCCTTTTGTTGTTGTTTTAGACCAAGCATGGAATTGACATTGATGGCTGTCATTATATCATAAAACAGGCACTTGAGTTCCCTCTTTCTAATTGAACAGCTGAGAACTTGGGCAGACATCAGGGACTTATTTATGGATCACTTGTCAGTTCAGGAACTGGAAAGCCCTACGGGGAGCTAGTAAAGGAAGAAAGACCATTTAAAATACATTGTAAATGCTCCGTTGAGCAATTAATGAACAAAATCTTGTGAGTGGTGGTTGCATTTATAAAATAAACATGGCTCAACTGCCTCGCCCCTTATTTTTCAGTTGCAGAGAGAACACAGAAGGGAGAGAACAAAAAATTAAAGACCCATTTGCTTTCATCACAAGAAGTTAGCAGTGAGTCCTCCACAATTGTCAGCATGTATTGTGTGCTGCTGATTTCTTCTGCAGAATTACTGTCATGAAATGACAGTCGGAGTCATTTAAACAGGGAGGATTTTGCCATAGAGAAAGTTCCCCTTTACTGTTAGTAAAAGCCATCATGCATGCAGATTCTATGCAAATAATTTATGCAGAGCCTCAGATTCTATGCAGCTCATGGTTATAAAGGCAGCTACAAAACGCCATATACATCCCACTTTCACTTTCCTTTTGGGGTCAAGAGGGACATTTCAGCTAAATTTTCATGCTACTAGGGATGAAGAAGAAATTGGTTCCATCAGCGCAGTTACATAAATCAACCCAAGTTGAACTTGTTGAATTAGTATGTGGATTGTAATGCAGTTAATCTTTGGTTTTCTCACCACTCTGAATTTTGCAAGGCAGTTCTCAGCTCAAAAAGCATACCCACAAAGCACGATCAACATAGCATCCAAAAATGTTTTGTGGGGGAAAAAAAGGATTAAAATAATGCAAAGCCATTTTTTTTTAAAAAAATGCAGGTTGATATAGAAACAGGATGGGGGAATATAGGAATGGAAGCATGTATGACTAATTTGGATTAGAAATGGTTTCTCTAAAACATTTTCTCCATCCTAAAGGAAATTGTCTGAGGATGAACACTGGCCATGTTTGTCAAGGATTTCTCCTATTCACTTCACACTGTGGAAACCTCAGCTAAGTTTGCCATCCATCTCAGCAAGTCCTCCTTTTTTTTTCAAAATCGCTGCTTAAAGAAAGCTGCTTGCTGTCTACCAGGGTGAACTAAGACATGGGGGAAAGCTGTTCGCTCTAAAACTGGCTGTCACAAAGTCTGTGAGCAGCGTGGAGAAAATCTGCACCCACGGCACCTTTGTACACAACCAACTACTCCTGGGTGGAGCAAGTAGCAATGAAGTCATCTGTCACAAACTCCCATTCATGCTATTCCTTGTCATTTGAAATACTCAGACCCAACCTTACACGATGATCCATTCCATCCAATTCCAAAGCAGATTTTTATGTTTTAAAAAAATTACTTTGGAAAATCCATAGCTACTGTTGGAGGTCTCTAAATAGCGCTGAAAGTGTTTTGGTTTTTGTAATGCAGATACCCCTTATTTGTACTTTTCCCCCCAGGCAACTGCACCAAACAAATGTGTATAAATTCATTTTATAAATGATTCAGACAATGAATCATTTCTACAAAATTAGTTCCTTGTATAATTATTTATGTGGATAAGTACTCTCTATGCACATAAATAATCAATGCTTTGCTCTTGAAGGGGGAAGAAAATGGCATTAGTCAAGGCAAGTAAATTACCCCTCCTCATTCGTACTCTCCCAGGGAACATAAACTGTCAGCTCAACCATAAAAACATTTAGACTCAAGAATGTTGATTAGGGACAGGTATAGTGCTGGGAAATAAGGCCACTAGCAGAGAACACCTGGAGAATAGTAACTTTTATTCAAAGAACACAGCCTTTGTCTAAGTCAGTGTTTCTCAACCTTGGCAACTTTAAGACATCTGGACTTCAACTCCCAAAATTCCCCAACCAGCATGCTGGCTGGGGAATTCTGGGAGTTGAAGTCCAGCTGTCTTAAAGTTGCCAAGGTTGAGAAACACTGGTCTGAGTCAACAAGCCACTGTTGTAGGTCTACCCTCTTTATCTCAGTATCCTTATCTCATCAACTGCTGGGCTGCTATATCCAATCAGTTATACTTGTTGTGCTAATCATATGGATATCGTAATTACTGTCCGTTTATATAACATGGTTACTAACAGAAAGGCAAACTTTGGTTGTTTTATTTTTCAGTCAAAGAGAATATCTGTACCTCAGGGTTGAACTGTGGGGCTTGGATTTGCTTGCAGACCTTTTCTTACCCAACTAGGTGACATCATCAGTGCAAGTGAGTGTGGGGTTTGCTGCCTGCTTATATGCAATTTCAGTTGTGGGTGGTGGTTTTCTCCTTGGTGGTTCCTTGGTTAGAGTTTTCTGCCTGATTGTCTGCTGTTAAACCTGCTTATCTGAATGTTGATTGATGGAGGGAATGTGTTCTAGTCTTTTGTTTCCTTTCAAGGTTTCTTATCGTCTCTTATTATCTCTTTTCCCTTCATGGATCACTGCCTTGTCATGGCGAAAGGGCTTGCATAACTCAGTGAAGCCATGAGCTATGCCGTGCAGGGCCACCCAAGACGGACAGGTAATGCAGAGAGTTCGGACAAAATGTGGTCCACTGGAGAAGGAAATGGCAACCCACTCCAGTATCCTTGCCAAGAAAACCCCATGGACAATGTTAAAAGGCTAAAAGATATGACGCCGGAAGATGAGCCCCTCAGGTCGGAAGGTGTCCAATATGCTACTGGGGAAGAGCAGAGGGCAATTCCAAGTAGCTCCAGAAAGAGTGAAGCGGCTGGGCCAAAGCCGAAAGGACGTTCAGCTGTGGATGTATCTGGAAGCGAAAAGAAGGTCCGATGCTGTAAAGAACAATATTGTATAGGTACCTGGAATGTAAGATCCATGAACCAAGGCAAGCTGGATGTGGTCAAACATGAGATGACAAGATTGAACGTCGACATCTTGGGAATCAGCAAATTGAAATGGACAGGAATGGGTGAATTTAATTCAGGTGACCATTATATCTACTACTGTGGGCAAGAAACCCTTAGAAGAAATGGAGTTGCACTCATAGTCAATAAGAGAGTGGGAAAGGCAGTAATGGGGTACAACCTCAAAAACGACAGAATGATCTCAGTGCGTATCCAAGGAAAACCATTCAACATCACGGTAATCCAAGTCTATGCCCCAACCACTGATGCTGAAGAAGCTGAAGTTGACCGGTTCTATGAAGACCTACAACACCTTCTAGAACTAGCACCAAAAAAAGATGTCCTTTTCATCATAGGGGATTGGAATGCTAAAGTAGGAAGTCAAGGAGTAATCGGAATAACAGGCAAGTTTGGCCTTGGAGTACAAAATGAAGCAGGGCAAAGGCTAATAGAGTTCTGTCAAGAGAACAAGCTAGTCATAGCAAACACTCTTTTCCAACAACAGAAGAGACGACTCTACACATGGACATCACCAGGTGGTCAATACCGAAACCAGATGGAGAAGCTCTATACAGACAACAAAAACAAGACCAGGAGCTGACTGTGGCTCAGATCATGAGCTTCTTACTGCAAAATTTAGGCTTAAATTGAAGAACGTAGGGAAAACCACTCAGGTATGACTTAGATCATATTCCTTGTGAGTACACAGTGAAGGTGATGAATAGATTTAGAGGATTAGATTTGGTAGACAGAGTGCCTGAAGAACTATGGACGGAGGTCCATAACATTGTACAGGAGGCAGCAACTAAAACCATCCCAAAGAAAAAGAAATGCAAGAAAGCAAAATGGCTGTCTGATCAGGCTTTACAAATAGCTGTGGAAAGAAGGAATGCGAAAAGCAAGGGTGAAAGGGAAAGATATAAGCAACTGAATGCAGATTTCCAGAGAATAGCAAGGAGAGATAAGAAGGCCTTCTTAAATGAACAATGCAAAGAAATTGAAGAAAACAATAGAATGGGGAAGACTAGAGATCTCTTCAAGAAAATTGGAGATATCAAAGGAATGTTTAGTGCAAAGATGGGCATGATAAAGGACAAAAAAGGCAAGGACCTAACGGAAGCAGAAGAGATTAAGAAGAGGTGGCAAGAATACACAGAAGAACTATACAGGAAAGATCTTAATGTCCCTGATGTCCATGCTGGTGTGGTCACTGACCTTGAGCCAGACATCCTAGAGAATGAAGTCAAGTGGGCCTTAGGAAGCATTACTAAGAACAAAGCTAGTGGAGATGACAGTATTCCAGCTGAGTTATTTAAAATACTACAAGATGATGCTGCTAAAGTGCTGCACTCAATATGCCAGCAAGTTTGGAAAACGCAACAGTGACCACGGGATTGGAAAAGGTCAGTTTATGTTCCAATTCCAAAGAAGGGCAATGCCAAAGAATGCTCAAACTATTGCGCAATTGCACTCATTTCACATGCTAGCAAGGTTATGCTCAAAATCCTACAAGCTAGGCTTCAACAGTATGTGAACCGAGAACTATTGGATGTACAAGCTGGGTTTCGAAGAGGCAGAGGAACTAGAGATCAAATTGCCAACATTCGCTGGATTATGGAGAAAGCACAAGAGTTCCAGAAAAACATCTACTTCTGCTTCATTGACTATGCAAAAGCCTTTGATTGTGTGGATCACAACAAACTGTGGCAAATTCTTAAAGAGATGGGGATACCAGACCACCTTACCTGTCTCCTGAGAAATCTGTATGCAGGCCAAGAAGCAAGAGTAGAACCGGTCATGGAACAACCAATTGGTTCAAAATAGGGAAAGGAGTACGACAAGGCTGTATACTGTCACCCTGCTTATTTAACCTATATGCAGAGTACATCATGAGAAATGCCAGGCTGGAAGAATCACAAGCCGGAATTAAGATTGTAGGGAGAAACATCAACAACCTTAGATATGCAGATGATACCACCCTAATGGCAGAAAGTGAAGAAGAACTAAAGAGCCTCTTGATGAGGGTGAAAGAGGAGAGTGCGAAAGCTGGCTTGAAACTCAACATTAAAAGAACTAAGATCATGGCATCTGGACCCATCAATTCCTGGCAAATAGAAGGGGTAGAAATGGAAGCAGTAACAGACTTCATTTATTTGGGCTCCAAGATCACCGCAGATGGAGACTGCAGCCATGAAATTAAGACGCTTGCTCCTTGGGAGGAAAGCTATGGCAAACCTAGATAGCATATTAAAAAGCAGAGACATCACCTTGCCAACAAAAATCCGCATAGTCAAAGCTATGGTTTTTCCAGTAGTAATGTATGGCTGTGAGAGCTGGACCATAAAGAAGGCTGAGCGCCGAAGAATTGATGCCTTTGAACTGTGGTGCTGGAGAAGACTCTTAAGAGTCCCCTGGACTGCTAGGAGGTCAAACCAGTCAATCTTAAAGGAAATCAACCCTGACTGCTTATTGGAAGGATTGATAATGAAGCTCAAGCTCAGATACTTTGGTCACCTAATGCGAAGAGAGGACTCTTTGGAAAAGACCCTGATGCTGGGAAAGACTGAAAGCAAAAGGAGAAGAGGACGGCAGAGGATGAGATGGCTAGATAGCATCACTGAAGCAATGAGCATGAAACTGAGCAAACTCAGGGAGGCAGTGAAGGACAGGAAGGCCTGGCGCAATATGGTTCATGGGGTCACGAAGAGTCGGACACGACTTAACGACTGAACAACAACAACAAATTATCTCTTTTGTTTTGTTTTTATCAGGAAAGTGAAAATATAGGATGGATTGGACAAAGTTAGCTTCTGTCAGAGAGAATGAGCCTGTTTCTATTTTTAACCACCCCACCTCCCAGTATGGGACATCCCCTTCAGCCCTGTTCCCCCAGTAACTCGCCACACATTTCACTGGCCAGGTACCCTGTGCCTCTGAGGCAAAATTAAAACTAAACAAATAAATTACAGCCTCTGACTACAAAGAGACTACCTCCCTTAATGTAAAATAAATCTCTGACATGTTCCCTTTCCATTTCTACTTGAGTTTGTCTAGAGTCGCTATCAAAGAGAATACCCTTTATGTTTTGCTCAAGCTATAATGCTTTGAACCAGAAACATACAATATTCTGGGGTGGGGAAGAACCCTAAGCAATTCTCTAAGGCTAAACTCCAAGCTGAGAATCACCTGGTAGTGAAATATGGAACTCCACAACAGATCATGTATATTTTCTTTCTTCTTTATCTTAAAGGAAAACATCATCAATGACCATGAGCAACGGTGGAGTTGGGATCTGCCCATTTTCCAGCATGGTCAAGTATTCAAGAAATGCCAGGCCTACTAGCCCCACTTCTTCCAGCATTTCAGGTAAGTGCTGACAGGTGAAGCCTTTCCATTCTATTTTTACTGCTGAATTTTAGCATCCCTAAGAACCCTTTCTTTGAGGAACCTGGTTGCAGCAGATTGTAGAGAGCTGGGGGAGGGGGGAGGTTATGTCAAGGTCCCAGGTGATGCTGTTGCTGTGAGCCATCTGTGGGAGTTCAGTTCATTAAAGCTTTTGCTCATCTTGAGCAGACCTGCCCATGCCTTCCAGGAGGTTAGCTGGCCTACTCTTCACCAATGGCTCGGCATTGTCCCTGGGGACTCATTAGCCCAGGCAGAGGCCCTTTGGGTCATAGTATCTGGCAAAGCATAAAAACTGAGAATTGCTTCCAATTCTCTGAGAACGTTTGCTCCTTGTGTGCATGAAAACATGCTCTGCCATGTCACATGATAAGCAGCTGTTTCCAGCCAGGTGCTGTTGCCATCCCCAAGCAGAATTCCTCAACTAGATGTTCCTTGTAGAATGTGCCAGAAAAAGGGACTAATTCCTGGGATTGAGAAGATTGTTCCATTTGAAAGCTAATTCATATATATACATGAACAATCAGTGGAAAATGTTACTGATGGTTAATATAATGTAAGGTAATGCAATACAATTTTTTTTCATAGAATCATAGAATTATAACATTATAAAGTTGAAAGTCACAGCACAAAGGATCCTCTAGCCTAACCCTCTGCAATGTGCAAGAAAAAATATAAAAGATGGCTGTCCAGCCTCTTCTTAAAAACCTCCAGGGATGTAGAACTCACAGCCTTCATAGGTAGACTGCTCCAATGTTATATAGATCTTAGGAAGTTTTTCCTTATATTTAAGCAAAATCTAGGTAGATGCAACATATCTGTTATTTCTGGTCCTAGTTTCTATGGCCATGGAAAATAGGTATTGACTATCTTCCCTATAGCTCCACTTCGTGTACCTGAGCATGGCTATCATACCTTCTCTCAATCTTCTTTTCTCCAGACCAAACACGCTATGTTCCATCAGCCCATTCTCATAGGACATGTCCTCAGGCTCCTGGTAACTTCTTTCTTGCCACTCTGAGCCCTCTTTAGCCTGTCAATATCCTTCTGGAAATGGGATGGCCAGAATCATACAAAGTACTTCAGGTGTGGTCTCACCTGTCCTGAGTTGAGAGGAAAAATTACTTTGCATGTCTTTGATAAAATGATGCAAGAACACATAACAGAGGGTTTTTTTAAATAATAAATTATTTTTTAAAATAATAAATCCAGTAAAATCATATAATTACGGCAAAGCAGAAGCACTGAAAGCATGGAAGGCCAACTCATCAAAAACAATGAAAAAGTTTCTGAAACTTAAATAGGGAATTGGTGAGCCTACCTAGGGAGTGAACTCTAAGGAACAGAGTGTCACCCCAAAGAAACCCTCCACTGTTCTCACGTCAATAAAACAAAAAAATAATCATTAGCCTGCACCAAGGGGTGAATGTGCACAACGATAGGAAATAACATAATCAAATTAATTAAGGCCTCATTCCATATTCTGGTTTAATTAAGTTTAGCTGTTTAGTGCACTTTTTGATGTTAAAAGATGTGATATAAGTTAACCTGTTGCCACATTCTAAAGGTGGAAGGAAATATAGGCAGCCTGTAGAAAGGGACAGAAAACCAAAAGGTTTAATTTTAAAAGCATGAACAGCTTTAGTGGATTAAACCAAGGACCTATATATTTTACCCTTCTATTTTCAGCAAGGAAATTTAGATACTAGCAGGAATCATCTCTCTTTTAAGCAGAATTTGGGCAACTGCCTGTCAGAGATTCTCAAACAGTATCCTGCATTGGGCAAAGGCTTGGACTATTCATTAATTCCAATATTTTGAGATCTACTTTCATCAATCCATGGAGACTTCTTTTATCTCTGTGAGTTTCAAAAGCTACCTTTTACAAAGCCAGACCATTGATTCATCTTTTTCAATTACTTTCACACTTGGCAGGCCATGGCCTTCCAGGATATCATACTGTGGTGTTCCCCCCCACCCCCCGCCCCCGGCTTCCTTGAAGAAGCCAGAGATTCAACTGAGGACTTTCTGCACAGAAAGGCTATGCTGTATTCTGAGTGTTTCCCCCAAAAACCATCTGACCTAGTGACCATTGTCACATCTACTACCTGGTTTCTATCACTCCTGAAACTAATTGATTTTATTTTGTTTATTTATATTTCAAATTTGTCACTGCCCATCTCACTACAGAGTGACTCTAATGTTAGTGAATGCAATGGCTGATCCCAAATTGTCTTCATATGAGAAAGGGAAGAAAAATACTGTCATACCACTCTCCTCTTCAGCTAAAATTCTATAACATTCTGGAATATCTTAGTTCTATACAGCAGTTCTAAAAAGTTTTAAAGTACTTAAGACAGGACTTTCACCTTGGTTGCTCTCTAGATATGTGGAACTTAGGTTTCCAGAATTCCTACCCCACAATGGCCAATGGTAAAAACTTTGGGAAGTCCACACATGGTGGGGGGCAGGGGGACCTAAATTGGGGGGGGGGGGACCCTATCGTAAGATATGAGGGAAAATAAATCATATTGTTAAGATTTTATAGGCGGTATAAACACTTCAGTTTTAAATACATATGCATACCTCAACAATACATTTTTGTGGAAATCTGCAGTTAAATATACATGAAAATACATCCAGTATTAGTCAACACAACTAGGAAAATTATTTATAGAGTCAATTTACAATCCATATCTCTGAAGCAGATGCATTGTACTCAAAATGGGAATGCTGGATAATAGTATGATAAATGCAGAGTACATTTATTCACAAATTCTAAAAGTATTCATGTTAAGAATTTCATTTAAATTCCCAGGGTTCAGGCCAGCTAGTAATTGCATCTTGGAGAAAGATCAACTCCACTAGGACTTTTGGTATGATGATCTGATTTTCCTTCATTAAAATGTATGCTCACTTCCTTCCTCAGTGGACTCCTTCAATAATTAAATTTCCTTGCATATTGTATATGCTTCCTGTCAAAAGTTGCTGTAATTTTTTGTTTCTGGGAATGCTGTTTTAGTTGCAACTGTGTGGCTGTCATCAATATTTTGATCCATCTAGAAAGAATGCCTGCTCTGGGACAATTTTACTACCTTCCTCCAATTTCAGATAGTACAAGAGCCAGACTGATAGCTACAGGTTAAGAAATCCAGAAACTCAAGAAGTGGCATATGGGCCAGAGAAGGCAATTATAGTAAGGGATACACTATTCTGGGGAAGACACTGGAACATTTATCTCATATGGAGGACAAGAATTTGATGTCAATCTGGGAACAAGTCGATGAGGTAGAGATTTGCTGTATGGAGAAGAACATTGTGTGCATATGGTAATAAGTCAAAAGCTCATTGACATTTTCCAGACTAAATATACTTGTTAATGCACATTTTACATAATATATACATTTTTTGTTTATATTCTCTTCTTTTATACTCTCTTCTCTTTTTATGCACATTCTTGGGAAGCAATTTTTCTACTATATTAATTTTTATGCTCACATTTCCTTGATGTATGCAATGCTGTGTCTTTTAACATTATTAGTATTTAATTGTGAACTATATTTCAAAATTTTGAAAATTGTGGACTTTGGCATGTGAGTGGGTTATGGTTCCCAGATTGGCTTGGGATACATTGGTTGAGGGACTTCATAGCAAAATGTGAATCATGCAGGTTTCTTCGTCATCCCTATAGGCCAGACCTTTATAGCTCCAGAACTGGCCAAGCAACACAACTATAGAATTGGCCAAGTAACACAATTCTTAGAAGTGGCTCCATCAGCCTTTCCCAACTCGAGCGCCTTTTAAATGTGTCTCCTTCAGTTCCCTGGCTGATGGGGCCATTGCTGAGACATTTTGGAGATAAATTCCACAGAAAGTTAGGCTATATAACTTGTAGCAAGACATTACATTAGGGAAGCATTACGGTTTTTTTCTAAAAAAGGTACACTTTTAGACATACAGGGTTATTTAGAATAACAGGCGATAGAATGCTGAACTGCTACAAGGCCTTTTAAATAAGCAGAAATGCTCTACCACAAAATACAAATGTATAACCTGGCAGCCAGCCCTATTTATCTTCAAGATATTTGGAATATGAATCCCCTTCCTGAACAAAATTATAGCGCTATCTTGATTTATAATCCCAGAGACAAAACACCTGGTGCTCCACAGTGAATAATAATTTATCTAGCTTACTATCCTATGTCCAGTGACATACTTTTGAAAACTTTTCAAGGAAGCACAGTGAAATGAGGGGCCAATTATGTCATTGCTACTTGATATTTCTTGATGAAGCACACAACCGAAGCACCTACATGTGGAATATAGATCCATTCTTTGTGGGCCATGGCCAGTTGACAACACATCTTGACTGCAAATCTGATCTTGTGCCACATGCATATTTAAAAAATGGGATTTTTCAGCATATTTTGTTCAAGTTCTCTTTCTATAAAGCTGTTTCTTGTCCCTTTTTAATAATATAATGAAAATTAGCCAAAGAAATAAAGCACAATCCATCTTTTCTTCCTTATCTATGGTCTCTAAGGTGTAATCATAAATAGTTTAATGTGTCAATAAGAACCGAAGTGGCCTAATGGTTCAGCGTAAATTTCTCTGCCACAACTCAAAAGAATAACCAAAAAAGCCCAATGGCTTATGGCCTGTGAATGTGTAAAGTCTCAAGTTTATTTTGATCCTTTTCAGGAATCAGAGAGGCCAACTGTCTGGAGAACATTTCTAAATTAGGGAATATAATGTTAGCATATTGTTTTTCAATGATAGGGCGGCATCAATTATCCATTAGGTACCTGGATATCACATTCTTCAGTGGTGTGGAAGTAATGAATTGCCACTTTCTGCCCATGTCTGTGCAGCAAAGAAAAACAGCGCATAACTAGATGCAAGAAATCCAATGTCAGCAATTGTCATCACTGTTCTCTGTGGGAAAGTAGACCATTACAATTTCCCAGTAAAGGACATTACTTGAAGGACATTATGTCTTCCCTGTCTGGTTGTTGTCTCCACCTGGCCAGGAAAAAGCATAAGAAGACTTCCTATCTCAGTGATCAGCCTGCGTTTTGGTGTGTTTTGTGTTCTGATTTGGTGTGTTTTGTGTTCTGATTTGGTGTGTTTTGTGTTCTGATTCCAGGTTCATTTCCCTCTTCAGCTCAGAAGTTCATACAGAGATCGAGGATGAGTTATTATCTTTCAGTGCTAGAGAATCTTGATTGCTAACTGGAGTAAAATTCTTAACCACGGATGGTCAGATAAATCTACTGAAAATCCTAAGGACTCTGTCGGGAATTTCCGGGGAAATATGGCAGACTGAAGACAGCTCCGTGTAAAGCAGAGCCGATGTCTGCAGACTTTAATAAGGAGCCGATTAACATATTGGCTGCTACGATCCTCTTTGGACAAAAGAGAGAGATTGCCCAAGCGTTTTCTCCTTACGATTGTTCCTTTTCCTCATGGAGAGACCCCAAGACAGCAATCTCAGGTGGGGGCGGGGAGGAAATTGGGAGACGGAGGAATTCTCCATAATTGCTCAAGCCGCAAATGGAGTCTTTTTTTAAAAGACACTTAAGTTTGTACACTTCCCTTGCTAACTACCTCTAATTGCCTATTAACTGCTTCAGAGAAGTTAGACACCTGCCAAGTGACAAGGCTGGAAATAGCCAGTGAGTGCTTTCAATTCTTCATATAAGAGTGTGAAGATTTATGTCTATAAATTTTAAGAACTTAAAATAAATAGCAAAAAGCAAGACAAGATTTTAAATGGATTAAGGGTTCAGAAAGCATTGGAAATAGGACTTTGAATATTAAGACTCTGAAATTACTCTTAAAGAATAATTGCACGTTTGTGGGAAAGAGAAATTGTTTTTGAGTCTGAAGACATAATAAGACAAGTAATTTAAAATGGTGTTTAAAGATATCTCTGAGGAACTGTGTTGGGATATGGAATCAATTATGTCAGCTATGTTGTGTTTTTCTGAGAACAGTTTGTTCTCAGAAGATGTGATAGAACAAGATATGCAGCAAAACTTCCCTGAGGAAAACATGGATGAGAATCTGAATAAGAACTTTTCACCAGACCTAAAGAAAAAACTGGATGAGAATTTGAAAATCAAGAAGGAAATAAAAATGACAATCCTAAAGAGCAATTGGAATAATTTCCAATAAGTTCCAGCAAAGGTCAATTACCATCTGAATGGATTACAGAGAAAGATTGTTCTGTGTAGAAGAAAAAAGGAATATAAAATCTGTTTATTCAACCAGGGATAAAATGGGACATGCTGTTATTCAGGCTGGTCCTTTTTGGATTTGCAGATATCTTAACTGGAAAAAAAAAAGTGGTACATTGGATTTGTTTATACTTAATAAGGTGTTTAAGTTATTTCCTTTATTGTAATTTTATGTATCTTAATTTCACAGTACTCAAATTGGCTTTGTATTTAATTGTCTTCTTACTTAAAGTAAGGAAGTTTGATTTTGTTTTCTGTACAGGAGAAAGGAGTTATGATATGGAATATTTGTCGGAATGGAATAAGTTGTTATTTAGGGTAAAAACATCATCTATTGGGGCCTGTCTTTTGTAAAGAAGAAATGGTCTGTTTTTGTTATGTTAAGCCTTTCTTTAACTTTGTTTATATTGGGATATTGGGACCATTTTATGCCTTTTAAATGGGATTTTATTTTAGCGAAGAATGGAGATGTGGAATGTTGAATTTTATATATGTTAACTAATGTTAATGTTTTAGAGCTCTGTTTGGACTTTTGGCTGAGAATTGGATGGGAGAAGAGGTGACTTCTTTGATTTGCCTATTGTTAAGAGATGGGTTATGGGATGAAGAGTTGTATATTGGCTAAATAAGAAGAGGTGAGTTGGGACCAGCAACTCAGTAAGTGAAGCAGTCACTAAGTGAAATATCATGATTTTATGATTTTACTTCAGCTTCCCTTTGCTTTACAGACCTGTGAAGGTTGTAAAGGTGAGGATTAGTCACAGTTACTTTTTCATCACTGTTATAACTGCAAAAGGTTGCTAAACAAGTCAGTCACTAAATGAGGATTACCTGTATTGTTAAAATTCCCAGCATCCCTCTCCATTGATCAAGTCCTCTGAGACTCCTGAAGACTGTTCAGTAATATCGGAAGGGCCACAAGTTCTCCACCTGCAAACCTCTGGACAGATAAGCCTTTCCCATACTTATGCTTTCCAGATGTGTTGGGTCTTTGATGCTGTGATTTCTGCCACCTTTATGCTGGACCTGTGCCCCTCCTGTTGGTTAAGGTCCCCCAGAAGGTGGAACCTGGTTGGGTCCAAGGGGTGATGAATGCCTCACTGTGGAGGTCATGGTGCCACCTGCCTTGAAGGAGGTAGTGGTACACCCCATTATCAAGAGGCCATCCTTGGACCTAATCGGGTTGGTCAACTTTTGTCCAGTCTCCAACCTTCCCTTTTTAGGGAAAGTTGTTGAGAGGTTGGTAGGTGTTCAGCTTCAGAGAGTTAGGGTTCACCAACACTACACAGCCCCTGCATGAGATGCACTGGTTTCCAGTTTCTTTCTGGATGCAATTCAAGGTGCTGGTTATCACCTTTAAAGCTTTGAATGGTGAGTGGCAAGGTTATTTGCAGGGCCACTTCTCCTGAAGGGTATCTGCCCATTCCACCAGGACAGATAGGGTGAATGCACTCCAGGTCCCTTCCGTTAAAAGCTATTGCATTACAGGGCGGAGGAAGTACACCTTCTCTGTGGCAGACCCTGTCCTGTAGAATACCCTTCTCCTGAGATCTGGCAGCCCCCCACCTTCTTAGTCTTCCAGAAGGCCTTGAAGAACTGACTTTTCTTGCAAGCTTTGGGTTAGAGTGAGGCTGGAGCTCAATAGAGCTGAATGTGAATGTGGGGGGGGGGGGGGGGAGGATGTGGCCTTAGGGGCACTAGGAGCTTTTGTTGTGGTTTGTATAGTTTTTATACTTTTATTGTTTTGAAAGCCACCTAAGGCTATGGTATATAAGATGGGCAGCTATATAAGTATTTTAAATAAAATTAGTCCTCAGAAGTCTCTGTCACCATGCCTATTGAGCATGCTGGATATAAATTCTGAGAATGGCAGTCCCAACACATCTGGAAAATAGCAAACTGGCTGGGAATTTGGGCTGGGCTAGGTAACAATCTAGCAGGGGTTTACTTAACTGGTGTATCATTTATTCACTAGCATTTTGTAACAGAATATTATCCCAGTAGTGCAGACAGGCGAAAAAACCATTGCCCTTAATTTCCTATCATTCTGTCAGCCTTGCAAGGTACTCCAGACAAGAAGCACACCCAGAAGAATTAGCTCTAACTTTATTGTAAGGTTACATTAACAGAATCTTGCAAGTCTGAGAGTACATTTCTGCCCTTCCCCTTTACAATCCAAGAAACTAGAGAGGGTCCCTTCTGAGACATTTGCTATGCCCCGTTCCTTCTGCAGGCTAAGCTGCCTCTTATCCGATCATTGTCTAGTCTGTGACTCTTCCTCCTGTCTCCCAAGGCCATTTCCACGTACCATTACACATTCATTGCTAGTGGTTAGGAAAAGCCACCACAAACAATCCCCTTGAATATTGTTGCAATATATGTTTGTGCTACTGTCAATATGCCAGGGATGAGCTTCCCAAGGCTGTGCATACCTAATGTGAAAAATCTCACCTAACATGAAAAGTCTAGTTTTGGTCTCACTGAGTATGAAAGTCCAGTTCAGTTTATTCATATTATTAAATGGTATATTACTGAGAGGAGGATGACCAGCAGGAAGGTGGATGGACTCAGTTACAGTGGTGATGGGTGAAAAACCTGAAGGACCAGGTTAGGGATAAATCATCAGGAGAACATCCATCTACTGTATGAGGTTGCTAAGTGTTGACTCTGACTTGATGACACATAATCTTCAGTCATTAGTTGGAAGATTATGTTAATGTGCTCAATCAACAGATTCACTTTATGCAAAGTTCGGGATCCAGCTATCAGGACTTTAAACTATTTCACCTTGGCTTTAGCATCCCATTATTATTCAGCAGCAAAAAAAATATCTTGCAAAACAAGCAATAAAGTCAGATGGAAATGGGACAAGTAAAAGGGAATAAGTGAAGAAAATGGAAAGACCAATGAGTTATGAAGCAAGATCCCAAACTTACTTTTTGATACACTAGGAGAAGGGGAGAGGGGAAATATGTAGCGTTTTGTGAATATGGTATATAATATTACAGAGCGGAAGTCAAAAACAAAACCAGCTCCATGAAAGCAAACTACTTAACAAACAAAAGAAAGCTCAAAAGGACAACACATTCACTGAGCCTGCTGGAGAAGTCCGAGGGGAGCCCAGGATGAAGAAGTCATCAGAATGCTGGAAGGTAGCATTTCTTTCAGGCTCCGGCATGTGTACTGACATACTGCATATCACAGTACAATCTTAAGGGAAGTCTTTTGAAAAATCTGGCACGTCAGATTCATCCTCGCAGCAGGAGAGAAGATGCCTTTCAATGTGTCTCTCCCTTGATGGCTCCATATGGGTAACAAAGTATGTCAGATTTTACATTTGAGCTGCTGAGCATCAGAAAGGGGATGGGACAGTGAAAAATGTTATTCCAGTCCATCCCCGCTATTTTGAAAAGCTGGGCCTGTTTCAAATGTGGATTGGAAAATCCAAGAGAAGCTTCTTTCAAGAAGGCATTCACATCAAGAAGAAAAAAAATCAAATATCCAAGACTTTCTGTGAGCAGCTTTGAATTCTGGCCACATCAATAATGCATCATAATGATGTCCTCAAAGTTTTTCTAGTGACACCATGAATATGAATGGCTCAGGTATTGCTGGTAGTGCTTGCTTCCAATGAAAGCAGAGAAAGATACTGTATGATAGCATGCCTGAGGTGCTTAATTAGTGCTTAATTTATTTTATTAATTACATTTTGATCTGGCAGAGTAGGTAAGAGAGATAGTGATTCAACCAAAACCACGCAATGAGATTGGAACCCAGATTGTCCTTGTTGTAATCTAATGCTCCAACCACTACCCTACATGGTATCTGTTAATGTGAACTATGTGCAATATATATTTATCACAGTAGCTGCTGAACAAAATAAGCCGACAGAGACGGGAGCTGATTCATTGATTGTAAATATTGGTCCATATGCATCTTCATGCTGATTCTATTCCTGACCTACATACATGATTACATGGGAAGATTCACCCCCATGGCAATGTTTTGCCTGCTTTCCAGTATAGCTACAGTTCCATTTTAATGTTTTCTATTAGAATCATAGAATTTCACAGTTGAATAGGATCTTAGATGTCATGTAGTCCAATCTGCTGCTCAGTGCAGGATCCACTAGAGCATCTCTGACAGATGATCAACCTCTGAAGATCTTCATGTAGCAGCTTCATATAGCAGCTTATTTCATTGGCTAACAGCTATATAGTCAGTTCCTCTTCATGTCTAGCCTCTTCATGTCTAGCCTACTTCCTTGTAATTTAAACCCACTGACTCTGGTCCCATCCTCTGGGGCCATAGAGGATGTCAACTCCCTCTTCTGCATAACATCTTTCAGGTATTGGAAACAGCTCTCATTTTCCCCCTCAGTCATCTCTTTTATAGGCTAAATTTTACCGCATCTTTTAAATGTTCCTCAGGGGGCTTGGTTTCCAGACCCCTCACCATCGTAGGAACTCTCCTCTGAACTTCCTCAATTTGTCACTGTCCTTTTTGAACTGTGGTGCTCAGAACTGGACACAGTACTCCTAATGAGATATGACCAGGGAGAGTACCAAGAGTAGATTGGAACAATTAATTCCTATGATCTGGACTTTGTGCTTCTGTTAATGCACCCCAAGATAGACTTTGTCTTTTCACAGTTGTATCACACTACTTAGTTGATGGTAGAAAGAATATCTGGACTACTTCCATCCCCAATTTTCCCATTCCACATCCTCATCCATTTGCACCTTAGATCTTTGCTACATAGATGCAGAACTTAAAATTGAACCAATTAAATTCCATCCTATTCATTTCAATTCCCTGACCAAGTCCATCCAAAACTTTTTGAATCTTTTTTTCTCCTCTAAAGTATTCGCCATATGCAAACTTGAGTATCCTCTTGAGTCAAGCTCAGTTCTTGGTGACTTCAGGGACACATTTGTGCAATTCTGTCGGTAACAATACAGAAGCAGCTTGCAATTTTCTTTGCAAAGTTATCCGTTTCTCAGTCTATCCTACAGCATCCCATCCAAATACTGCCCAGTTTCAATCCTGTTTAGCTTTCTGAGATCTATACTGCAATGTGTACATTTAGGAGATTTGAGAGAACTTTATTATTTATGTTCTATGTGCTTCTTTAAGTAGCAGCAGAAACAGTTTTGAAAGATGAATTTTAAAAAGACTTTTTTTTTTTTTTTACTCTTCCCTGCATCTGTGGACCCATTTTATCAATTTCTCCAGAAAGAGAAAACGAAGGAGCAAATATTTCTTCTTTTCAGGGATTAGTTAAAATAAATCCTAACAAAAAAACCAAAAATGATTATATTGTTTCTGCAACTTTGAAAAGTAGAAAATTGCCCCAAATGACCATTTTAAAAACGATACTTTCATAGCTGGGAGGGAAGGATGGCATTGTTTTTTCATATTTGAAAATATTACAATTGCTAATCACTTTTGCTTCCAAACAAACAATAATTAAGAATAAGCAACAGGCATTGTTGCTATGTACATGTTTTGGTACGAAATATTTTTTTACCCTCCACTTCATTTTAATTCTCTTTTGCTTGGTAGTGCCTGAGTTGGTTACATTTCCTGCAAAGAGCTTGGGAGGATGTCAAAGGCTGTAGGTTCTCTGTATCTTCCTCGATGGTTTGGTGAGATAGATTGGTCAAAGGAGACAACAGCACAGCTTCCGCTAGGATGTCTAATGCTTGAGCAGGGATTCACATACAAGCAAGAGCACCCACAGAGGGCTCAACAACATCAAAATAGCACACACAACCAGGCACTTTATGCATGTTTGTGCCTTTGATCATCTGGTTATGCCTGCCTTTTCATTATTTTATTTTTTATTACAACTTAATATTCTCTCCTCCACATGTAAATCACCCTTCTCATGCTTTCAGTCTCTCTGGAATACAAATTTCTTTTTCATTTCACACATATATTGTTTACCAGTAGATAATATTTTATCTTTGACTGTTACTTTTCTCTAGTCATGTTTGGTTCCTGGTGGCTCTACTTTTCTTCTAATCTCCGAAAGGGATTCCTTTATTGTTAAAGGAATTCTGGTTATTACAATACCCAGCAGCTGTAATGAAGAAAGAGTTGAATGAAACAGATTATTACTCTAGTCAATGGGCTGGCCACAAAAAGAACAGAACAGAATTCAACCTTCTCTGACTCGATGTGCTCTAGTTCTGTTGGCACTGCTGACTGGGACTTTGAAAAGGATGCTGTGTTTAGTAGAGTCGTTCTCATGGGCCTTGCCAATTAGCAGGAGGCCCAGAGGAGAACTTTGAGCAATCTAATCTAATTGTCTTGAATCATTTTGCTTATGATATATCTTCCCAACCACCACACCCACCCCATTTTTCTTTCTAAGTTTCAGTTTTTTTATCATATATGATATTTATACTGTTAATTCTTCATTACAATCAGATAGTTTGTTAATCTCTGTCCTTGAATGAAAAAATAAATTTCTTTTCTGGTTTTCTTTATACCAGCATCATGTTATTATTGTTGATAATATTTGCTTGTTGGTTTCATTAAGGCAGAATGAAAGAAATGACAACAACTGCACCTTCATCAATCACACTTTAAGGAGATCAGTCAGTGTCCTCCTTGATTTTTGCCCCAAGATCCAAAGATTCAGTTCAGTCATGGGATAGTGGGCTACCTTAGAAAGAATTACTAAAATGATGCTTTTTAATTTTTAAAAATTAACAATTTGTAATTTTAAAAATTACAATTTTTAACTGTAAGCTGCTCGGAGTCACCCTCTGGGGGAGATGGGCAGCATATAAATTTAAGAATGAATGAATGAATGAATGAATGAATGAATGAATGAATGCTGTGAACAGCCTTGGACATTCACATATAATTGTTACACATGATGATGGTGATGGTGATGGTGATGGTGATGGTGATGGTGATGGTGATGGTGATGGTGATGGTGATGATTTCAAGCACTACTTCTGGAATTCAGCATCTACATATGCCTTTAAAGCCACCAATGGGGAAAAGCTATAATGGAGAAACTACAGCTCCAGGACTGCTGCTTTGCTTAAGGATTTTGCATGCATCTGTGCAAGCAAATTGTACAAGTAGTGCTGCGTGTCAGGCTCCTACCTCCTTATTATAACTTAATAAGCAGCTATTAGGATTTCTAGGGGAAGATAAGCAAGTAAATGCCTTTATGGTAATTTGGTGACATCTCATTGAAGGAGCAGCAATGAATTCTATTAGGATGTGGCAAACGGCTCCTACAGACATGATTTTGCAGAGATTTGCTTGATGCCATTTCAGAATTGATTACTGCCTGCCTATTTATAATGATGCACACAGTACATGATCTTCATCTGTGTGGTTCACTTACGCATGGTACATGATGTTGTTTTTCTCTTGGTAGATTTCATTCATGCCCAGCCTGCTTCTTCAGGCATCTTTTGCATTACTGGATGCTGGTTCAATAGCTTAGGGAATAAACTCTATTTTAAACCCATTTCAGAAATGCTGGGGGGAACGTGCACCCCTATATACAGCTTATGTTCTTTTGGTTTCTCAGTATGCAAGGCATTCTGTCTTCAGATGTGGAAGATATGGGTATAGTCATGGTGACTCTGCTATCTTTTTAATGAAATGTTTTCTATTTTGGATGCCTGCTCTTTTCCCCCCATTTTTTTTTTCTTTAAGCCTTCCTTATGTATATGGTGGTATTCTTGAAGGTGGCCCAGAAACTGCTTCCTGTTTAGAACAAAACCCATTTAATGAATGGGATGGGTTTAGAAAAATGTGGATCTCTTTGGTCCCATCCACAGTGGTTTCCTGGGTGAACTGAATAAAACACAAATAAAGTTTGTAATGTTTAAAGCCCCGAATCTGTGAAACAACTCATCCCGCACCAAAAAGGCTGAAGTAAACCAGCAACTAAGAACTAAGGGTTAAGCCAACTAGTGACACGACTGGATAATTCTTAACTTCATAGCAGACTATTGCAACCTGGTGCCCATCTGATATATTGGAACTGCGACTCTCTAAATTCCTAACTATGTTCTAGGTTGGGGAAAGTTGCTTTATTACATTAATCAAGTATGTTACTTCATTTACTTCCTTGTCATAAGCTTTGCCTGTTGTATGAAAAGGACCTCCTGCTCTTTTTGGCAGGGAGATATTTATTGATTGATTGATTGATTGATTGATTTGATTTGATTTGATTTGTCCCCGCCCATCTCCCCTACAACAGGGGACTCGAAATTTGGGTTTCTGTCCCAAGTCTTAACCTGGGTGTACCACTGAAACCTGAAATCAGGAGGGAGGAAATGTGGAGCAACATACCGGAATCAGGAAAGGTTGAAGCTCGGTCAGAAAGTCACTGAAAACTCTTCCTCTCTAGCGGGACCCACTAGGCAACCTGTGTGGGTGAGGCCCTTCCCAAGCACAGGAACTTTTCCACAGCCTGGCAGATGTTCACTACACGGGACAGCTGCAGAAAAGCAAAAGATACTGTACAATCCTTGCTGTTCTAGATATGCTGAGAAGGATTTACACTGTGGTAGAATAACCTCTGGTCTTCCTATCTTATAGGAAGTCCCACATTAGCACCTAGTTATAACGTAAAAATAGCTTTACTTTTCTGTATTTTTCAATGATTTTAATTCATGCCATCACTTTCTGTTTTTATTACAAGTTCTGATTTATGTGATTTGCTTTATTTAAAATAAGTACATATTACCTTGACTGTTTTAACAAGTTGCACAAATAAAACAAGAAGATTAAACAGCCCGTAAAAAGCTTGCTAGATTAATCTAATTGTAACAGCCCACATTGGCTCTGATCCAGTGATATGTATCAGGCCCATGCAAGGCCATACAAGTTCACCCAAATAAAGGAGTCTGGGCCACAGAGAAACCTGAGCCACTGAATCCTGGAATGGAAGGTTTGGAAGGGATCTTAGAGATCCCCTAATCCAACCCCCTACTTAAAGCAGGAATCCACTACTACAATATCCCTGATACATGATAATAGAGCAAACCCCAATGCTGAAGGATAGTCCACTCCCACCTCGGGCAATCTGTTCCACAGGAACAGCTCTTACTGTCAAGGATTTTTTCTTGATGTCCTACTGAAATCTACTTCTGTATAATTTAAACTCACAATTTCTTGTCCTGACTTCCAGAACAACTATGAATGATTCTGCCTTGTTTTTTACATGTCAGCCTTCAGATCTTTGAAGACAGCTCTCTTGTCTCCTGCAGTCTTTGTCTTTTCCATGTGAAACATCCTTAACACCTCCAACTTCTCCTCTTAAGTTTTTCTTTAGTTACTTTCCTTTGGACACACTCCAGTTTGTCAGTGTGCATCCTAAAATTTGGTCTCCAGAATTGGCTGAAATACTCTAGGTGTAGTTTAACCAGTGCAGAATAGAAGAAACAATTACTTTTTTTTTTTTTGCTAAAGTGAAAAAGCCACCTAATTCACCTGGATGCAGGCGTCTGGATGCCTTGAACTGCTTTGGGCTATTTCTCTGAAAGAAGGCTCCTCCAACCTTTCTCTCCCAGTACAAACTGAAGAGTTTCTTGCAGATACATCCTCCTTTCACCATTCTTTGATTGTTTCAGAAGACTGATTTATTTCAGCACATGATGGTAGGATACAGAAGTCATTTTAAAGCTTTACTTCTCCTTGCAGACTCTCTCTTTCCATGTGGTGATTTTGCACCACTTTAGACAGTGTTGCTGAGCTGTGTGTTCTCAGGTTGTCAGCAGAGACAATTAACATCTGGCTAAGCAGCACTGTATCTAATATCACACAAACAAAAATGTGATATTTCTATTTGCAACCATTACACTTTGCAGTCTAGTTTCCCATTGTTGGGAATGCTTGCCCCACCCAGACTTCAGCTAATCTAGTATTCTAACTTCAGCTAATTCTAGTGTTCTTGGGTCCTTCACAGAAACCATTCAGATCTCAGTAGTGTTGGGGGCAAAATCAATATCCATCTTTATTATTAACCAATAAGATATTCATAAGGCCTAGGAGCTTTTCCTGCTTTCATAGATCTAATGATATATTAAATATATGATTTTTTCTTGAAGAGAATAAATTCAGTAAAGTATGCAGCTTGATGGTGTGTGTAATCCTTGGAAGAACTATGTTATATAAAAATTGGTTAATATCTTCTTTGGTTACTTTTGACTCCATATTACACAATCAAAAATAAATGTAATTTAATAAATTGTGGACTGATTAAATCAGAGACATCTTATCAGCTACTCCACACAGACTGACCTTTTCTTTGGGGGATGAAACCACTTCAGCTGGACTTGCCAGCTAACCTTCTGCAAGCTGGACAAGCCTTTCCGATTTTTTTTTTTTAAAATAATAATTGCTTTTTATGTGTTAACCGTTTTACAGTCTTATTGTATGCCACCCAGAGTCATTTTTTTCATGAGATGGGTGGCCATATAAATTTGATGAATGAATGCATGAATGAATGAATGAATGAATGAATGAATGAATGAATGAAGCTGCTCTTCCTTAGAAAAGGGGAGAGATTTTTGTGCTGTCTGCCATTTTGATTTAGGACCTGTTATAAATCAAGTGATAAATCCCATAGTTTAGACAGAGGTTTTCTATTCATCAATTCAGCAATACGATAAGTTCAAATAAATAAAATGAATCATAGATAATAAGTATATAATGGTCGAAGGATAAGGAGATTACCTCTGAGGTTGGAGAGAGAGTTGAAGTTGCATTCCAGGACATCAGCAAAATGAGGGGAAATCCCATTCACTCTCTACTCTATGCTTGTATGTCCCTTTATCTGTTTAGCCTCTTTCCTCTTTCCCAGGCTTGTTCATGCTGCTGTAGGGAAGGTTCATCAGTCAAATTTGGCAATTCAAAGATAGCTTTTTGTTGAAACGATATGTGACAATGATGGCGATGATGATGATTTTATCCCTCATATCTATACCTATACCTATACCTATATCTATCTGCCTCAAGACGGCAAACATAGCTAATACTCCTGCCTCCTATTTTTCCCCACAACAACCTGTGAGGTGAGTTGGGTTGAGAGGGAGGGACTGGCCCATAAAGGAAACCACAAATGCAGAACAGAACAAGTTTGGTTTTGATTATGTGACTGGAGCAAGGAATAATGTAACGTAATAGGACCTGATGAAAGCAAAATGCAAAATTGTATAGCATCCTTCTTTCTTGAACGAAACATTGAATCATATGCTACAGATCCCATTCTACAGTCTAAAGTTCTACGCAGACTTTCACGGGATATCTTAACATTGGTCTTTTTTATAGCTTTGCTCTTTAACAGGCTTCTCTTAGATAACTAGAGCATTTTGCTTATGTGACTGGACCGTCTGACAGGAGGAGGAAAGATAAGGTATGGTCTTATTCCATTCAGGGTAACTTCATCTGAAGAATTTACAAAATAGGACATAAGTTGATGCTAGAGGTGAGACAAAGGTATTGCTGAACAAACAATGCTTGGGATGCTCTGATATTTGGGGAGGCCTTGATACACAATGAATGAAAAGGGGAAACACAAAGTTGGGGGAACATATGGTAAAAGGAGATAGACACGCAAAATATAAATGCAATGTATAAGAGAAAGATAGGGTCTGATGAAGATGAAGGCAGTGAACCAACGGCCTCCTGAAATTCAAGATAGGGAAGAGAGAGATGCTTCTATTTCAAGTGGCAATTGCACAATTTGTGTGTTTTCTAAAATGCTGCCTTGGCTGTCGTATTATTCTGTGATATTTCATTTCATATATGGAGTGGAAGGAGAGAAAATAGAAAAATCCACTTTCTATTGGAGAAAGGTGATTGTGGAATTGCATTATTAAGGAGATTTTGCATTATTAATTAATAATTTGCATTATTTTGCATTATTCAGCAGCTTTATTTGTTTTCTTCTTTTTTGAAACCCTAATATATGGGGAAATAGACAGTTTGGAATAATAAACGAATGCTTGCAGCACTGAGATCAGTTGCATTTATTCTGCACCTCTCTAGTTATTGTTATGATTGACAAAAATATTCTTGTGTTCAAAAGCATAATAGGCCTAAGAAAAGGACAAAAAAGATGTGGTGTATTTTTGTTGGTGTGGGAGGAAATGGGAGAGATAATAACTCTAAAAGCTAAAATAAATGTCACAGATTTCAAGATCTAGAGGAATCCATGTAAGCTATTTGAATACATGTACTAAATACAGAAATGGCCATATTTCTAGGCTGTTCTGCAACTGTATGTTCCCACATTTAGGCATAAATATAGAGACCAAAAAAAGAAAAAAAATGCATTCCAACACAGCGACATTCTAAATCTAACTCCAAATAAGTCATCTTTGTGATGGATACACTGGGAAATCAAACTTGTGTTTTATTAGTTATATAAAAAGGGCCTTTATTTGGAAGTTGAAAGGGAAAATTTGCATTTAAATAGAAAGATTAATGATTATAATACAGAGCTTACACTGAATAATTTTTTGAAATGGAAAATAATTCACATTGTTTTATATACACTATATTCCATATACCTCAAGTCATGTTATGGGAAAGAAAGAGAGAGAGACAGAAAAGAACAGACAATGTAATATTTCATAACAGGTTTTAATACAGTATAATTTTGTTAAGTGATTATTATTTCCCCAACAAAAACTTCATGACTAGGATGCAAGGCAGGAACTCATAAACCAAAAGAGCTCAGTTGGCAGTGTGCTTCCTAAGGCAAGGTTAACAGCATGTGGGAGGAAGCAAAGATGCTGAGACAGAGAAGGTCTCATCTCTTCCCTAGGAGAAAATGTCTCAAGACAGGGATAGCATTTTAGACAATTTCATCAGGAAAAACAGTAAGCAAGAATCTTGCTCTGCACCTCCAGAATCATAAATCACATTCAAACTTGTCTAAACTTCAATGGCTAGGTCCGCACTTAAATCTGAGTTATAAACTGGAGGTCTTAACATGGTATGCCCATAGATGCATGGACATTGTGGGGAGCAAGAGATATCATGCATGTCATGATATCATTATACAAATGATGTCATGATATGTGTGATGTCATTATGGCTTTAACCACTTATCTAAGGCTTCGTAGTTCCTTGACCTCTCTGACATTTTGTTTGGGGAATTTTTTATTTAGGGGACTGACCAACCAGCATCAAGTGCCCATGACATGCTTTCAGAATTTTAGATGTGCCCATGCTCCAAAATATTAAGCACCCTACTATAAGCCATGGTTTACAAATCCCAATGGGATTTGATCACACAACACAGTAAGACCAAACCAAATAACATTCTGGGATAGCACAATATGGTTGTGTTCACACAACATAGGTAACTGAATTAACCCAGTTAGCAATGCATTTATTTCTTTTTATTTATTTAGAAAATTTATACAGATAGTCCCCTACTTATGAACTTTCGAGTTGCAAACTTTCACTTATATGAACAAGATGGACCCGGAAGTTGGGAGAAGGCAGGAAAGGGTTAATTTCTGGCATACCACAAACTAACCCTTTCCCACTTTCTCCTGCCTTCTGGGAAGTTGGAGGTTTGTGTCGGAGCTGGAGTTCCTGGAAAGGGTTAGTTTACTGGGTGAGGCAGGGGAGGTGGTGGTGGCTCCCTGGGTGAAGAGACAAGCTGGTGGGGCACAGTGCACTCTGTCGCTGTCCTGCCTCGCCTGGCAATGGAGCACGCTGTGCCCACCAGCTCATTCCACTGTGCTCTCCACAGTCTGTGTGCTATTGTTCCTCCCTTTGGCAGCAGAAGACAGGGCTCCTCTGCCCACACCACTGCCCTGCCTCCTCCTCCTCTATTTACTTTTTACAGTACTTTTTACTTGGTTGGACTTATGAACAAAACGGACTTATGAACAGCCTCTTGGAACATAACCTGCTTGCAAGTAGGGGACTGTCTGTACAGCTACTGTACCTATCTTAAATACATAATTCTTGGCAATGCTCAGTCTATACAAAAACTATATATATATATATACAGGTGAAACTCGAAAAATTAGAATATCGTGCAAATGTTCATTTATGTCAGTATGGCAACTCAAAAGGTGAAACCAATATATGAGAGAGACGCATTACATCCAAAGCGAGATATGTCAAGCCTTACTTTGGTATAATTGTGATGATTATGGCGTACAGCTTATGAAAACCCCAAATTCACTATCTCAGAAAATTAGAATAGTGTGAAAAGGTTCAATATTCTAGGCTCAAAGTGTCCCACTCTAATCAGCTAATGAATCCATAACACCTGCAAAGGGTTCCTGAGCCTTTCAATGGTCTCTCAGGCTGGTTCAGTAGGAATCACAAGCATGGGAAAGACTGCTGACCTGACAGTTGTGCAGAAAACCATCATTGCCACCCTCCATAAGGAGGGAAAGCCCCAAAAGGTCATTGCAAAAGAAGTTGGATGTTCCCAAAGTGCTGTATCAAAGCACATCAATAGAAGGTTATGTGGAAGGGAAAAGTGTGGGAGAAAAAGGTGCACAAGCAACAGGGATGACCGCAGCCTGGAGAGGATTGTCAGGAAAAGGCCATTCAAAAGTGTTGGGGACTTTCACAAGGAGTGGACTGAGGCTGGAGTTAGTGCATCAAGAGCCACCACACACAGACGGATCCTGGACATGGGCTTCAAATGTCGTATTCCTCTTGTCAAGCTGCTCCTGAACAACAAACAACGTCAGAAGCGTCTTACCTGGGCTACAGAAAAAAAAGAAGAAGAACTGGTCTGTTGCCCAGTGGTCCAAAGTCCTCTTTTCTGATGAGAGCAACTTTTGCATCTCATTTGGGAACCAAGGACCCAGAATCTGGAGGAAGAATGGAGAGGCACACAATGCATGATGCTTGAAGTCCAGTGTGACGTTTCCACAGTCTGTGTTGATTTGGGGAGCCATGTCATCTGCTGGTGTTGGTCCACTGTGCTTCATTAAGTCCAGGGTCAACGCAGCCGTCTACCAGGAGATTTTGGAGCACTTCATGCTTCCTTCCACAGACGAGCTTTAGGGGGATGCTGACTTCATTTTCCAGCAGGACTTGGCACCTGCCCACACTGCCAAAAGTACCAAAACCTGCTTCAATGACCATGGGATTACTGTGCTTGATTGGCCAGCAAACTCGCCTGACCTGAACCCCATAGAGAATCTATGGGCCATTGCCAAGAGAAAGATGAGGGACATGAGACCGAACAATGCAGCAGAGCTGAAGGCCACTATTGAAGCATCCTGGTCTTCCATAACACCTCAGCAGTGCCACAGTTTGATAGCATCCATGCCACGCCGCATTGCGGCAGTCATTGCTGCAAAAGGGGCCCAAACCAAGTACTGAGTACATATGCATGCTTATACTTTGCAGAGGTCCAATATTGTTCTATTTCCAATCCTTGTGTTATTGATGTCATGTAATATTCTAATTTTCTGAGATTGTGAATTTGGGGTTTTCATAAGCTGTACGCCAGAATCATCACAATTATACCAAAGTAAGGCTTGACATATCTCGCTTTGCATGTAATGCGTCTATCTCATATCTTGGTTTCACCTTTTGAGTTGCCATACTGACATAAATGAACATTTGCACGATATTCTAATTTTTCGAGTTTCACCTATATATATATATAAATATATATATTTAAATCACAAGAAATAACTACCTGAGGCACTACATGACAATTTCATAAAAACAAACATACATATATCTCTTAACATCCAGGCCCTAACGCTTGGGGAAACCCCAAATTTTAACAATCTTCCAGAAGATCAAGAGGATTGGGGCCATGCAACTCTCAAGAGGGAGACTGTTACATAGAGCAAGTGCTGTGACAGAAAAGGCAGGCTTCCTGGGTCCTGCAAAATGGCACCATTTGATATGGGGGGGCCTGGAGCACGACCACACTTTTGGACCTGGTAGAATGGGCAGAAACCCTTGAAGGTAGATGGTCCCACAAATAATGGGCCATGTAAAGTTTTAAAGCTGATAACCAGCACCTTGGATTGTGCCTGGAAGCATACTGGAAACCCACGCAGCTTGTGCAGCAGGTGCATGGGTGAACTTTGGAGCACCCCAAACTGCATGCACCGCCACATTCTGCACATTCTGTTGAAGCTTCTGGGTGTTCTTCAATGACAGACCCATGTAGAACGCATTGCAATAATCCAGATAGGAAACAACTAAGGCATGAGTGCCAGTGAGCAGAGCTTCTGCGTCCAGGAACAGACACAACTGGTACATAAGATGAATGCATGCAAAGACAGCCACAGAGAACTCCAGAATTAGAAGGGAGTGATGGGTCCACGACAAGGGACTCATGACAGCATTCCCCAGTGCCAGTTCATGTTGTCAATGCCCCAAAACAACAACCAAGTTCAGACCCTGAGCCCCACTGTGAGTCAGACCATCACTAATCTGAATCAGGTCCCTGGCTGCCATGGCGGCCATGAGGTCCTGAGCCACATCTGACTCCAGACCCAGAGAATGCAGGTTAAACTCCCCAGAACCATCATGGTCAACAAAGAAGTCAAAATGTCAGTGGAAACCTTTTGCATGGGTTACAGGCATGATATGGGTTTAAAAAGGGCAGGACTTCAATTGCATGTTCATTGCTATCATCTTGACTTTTTCTTGATAATACTGGGACAGGTGGACAATATGAACTGCTCCAAAGCAGTTTTCCCAGTCCACAGGCTATTTGACTCCTCATGGTTGCGGAAAATAAAGTGGCTGTGCCTGAAGACACCTTGTTACTGCTTCCCCAATGGTCTGTTCCTGCACTGCACTGAGTTATTCATAATAGCTGTGGTTATGACTATTGTTTAGATTTAAGAGGGGCATTTCATGCCAAGAGCAGAAGCTGCAGCAATAGAGCCTCCACTTCAGAGGTCCATCATGTGACTGCATTGTTCCCAAGACCATCTCCTTCAGCTGAGCTTCTGAGTTGAAGTAATAATTTTAGCTGGTTTTCTTGAACATTAACTATTTAGATTTTATGTTAACCAACCTGAATATCTTAATGGTAGAAAAATGGAGTCCATTTAAAAATAACATGTAAGTAAATGACTTGTCTTAGTAAGTCTCATTTTAGCACTCCATAAATCTGCAGTTCTTAATAAGAACTTTGGTACAACTTTACTCAGGCAGCAGCTACGTATTTAATGTTGCCCTCCCCATATGAGAGAGCAATATGTTTACTGCTAACCTTTGAACATCATGGCAGAGGACTCACAGTCTTTAATTGATTGCTCCTTTGTAATATTCCAATCCTTATCCAGACAGACCTTTTAATTAGAATGGGATCAAGAGGGAATAGCCTGGCATTCTAATCCCCTATCAGCCCCCAAGTTATAGACCCAAAACAGTAGAAATCCAAAATACAAAACACTCTTCAGAAGAAATGGGGAGGTGTTTAATCACCTCCAGAAAATTCAGCTCAGGTTTCTCCCTTTGTTCATTTAATCTTCCATAGTGTTAACCACCTTCCCTTTGTAGCTCACAAGCTGCTATGGAAAGGCAATATAGAAAATCAGAGGAAATGGGAAAGTGAAATTCTGGGTTCTATAACATCATCAAGCACAGAAACTTAGAAAGTCCTTGACTGTATACTGTAACCTAGCTTACATACAATATATGTAATGCATATATTAGAAGGTAATTCAACCCGTTTATATGAATTGAGGTGGGTTATGACTGGACGTTCTATGGTTTCTATCCTCTATTTTCTCAAGCTTGCTTTCAGAGCTAAGATGGGATCCCATCTGTATCTCAGGATGCTCACTAATGAAGCGAGTTATCTCGCTTGATGCTTTATCACCTACCTAGTTATGATCAGGACATGAAGCCAATCGATGGAAAACTAAAGAATTCCCTCTTAGACTGAGCATGGAATTGTCAAAACAAAACAAAACCCTTTTCAGGCTCTTATGAAGAGATGATGAATGGACTACTGCACAAAGACTAAACCTCTCTATCCTTGCAAACCATCCTTACTTTTACCATGTCCATCTACTGCTTCATACACTGACTCTTGTTCTTTAATTTTTTTCCCCTCTCTCTTGTTCAGAATCCTACCACTTCCAACCACCCATGAGTTTCACTGCTTCCCCCTTCCTCCCACCCATTAACTCTTCCTTCAAATATTTGTTTTGCAATTTGGTCTTCCTTCACTCTCTGGGATCAAAACCCCTCAATGTATCTCCTTCATACTGGTTGTTCACTTTTGCATTCAGTCCATGTGCCTTCAGCAGCCATTCCTTTTCGACCTATCTCTTCTTGTTTAAGGACTGCATTTCACCTGCATTCAACTTCTTTTTATGTTTCTCCTGACATCCCCAACTCTTCCTTCCATATTTCAAAATGGGCAGCAGCATGCTGTTATCCACAGCCATTTTCATTTCTTTCAACAAACTAAATTCATTTCAGTAGATCTCATATTATACATTACTTTTCTACCAACATGTCGACATCTTCAAATTTCTCCATCTATTTTTCCATGTTTAATAAATGTTCTACCAAGGACACAGATTCATCTATCCGCCCTAGTTTTTGTCATTAATGAATAACTTGCAATTGTTTCCTTCATTTTCCCTATCAAGCACAACTAACATGGTCTTTGATACATTAACCTTTATATCTATATTCCTGATTGCATTATACGGTCTAACAATTACTGCATATTATTTGGCTTCTCAACAAAATTATCTGCTTTAAAAAAATACATGTACATTCACATCTTGAATCAATACATCTCCAATATCTCTGCAAGCATTTTTTCTTACTTCTAGATCAATGTTGAAACATTCACCCAAAAATGTTTGAAGAGATACAACAAATACAGCAAATGTTATTAAATTAACACAGAATACTAAATACTAAGCACTAAATACTATGTTTGCTAATTTAATCATTTATTCTTATGGTATATGGTAAGAATATTATCTTTATATGATATATTATCTTTGTCCAGTAATAAAGATGGTATTTTTATTATAGGTCAAAAATCAAGACAATACAAAAACACAATACAATATACATGGTAAAAGGCCTGTGATCATGCTTAGCCTAACTGGCTACTAACAAAACATGAATTCTACTGCCTGAAGTTACAAATTTAGCAATGGAAAGAGTCATTTTAGAATCTTTATCTGCCAAAATAAGCTGGACGTAGAATTCTTCTGTCCATCAAGGAAATGGTATATGTGCAGGAAATGGGCTAGGTGAATTTGGCAGAAACAAATATATTATTGCTCCCACATATGTGCAATTTAACTTTAAGAATGCTGACCAGAACTAATTTCCCCTGAATTCATAGGATATACATGAGTTTAGAATTAGTGGGAGCCTTTTCCTCTAAGGCTTTTCGATTCAAATTCTTGTACTCTTAAATAGAAGGTGGTAGAATCACATCAGTTGAATTCCTCAATGTATGCTACTCATTCATTGTTTTCCATTCCTTCCCCCCCCCCAGCTGCTTACTAATCATGATCTTAGGTGATCATAATATTTGTTTGTTATTACTGTTAACTTCCATGGGTTTCTTCTACATCAGCAGAAATAAAGATGGAAAAATTCCACCAACCACAGGCATTCCAAAAAGAAATACCAGAAGATCTAAATTCTGAAGCAAGATTTGTTGTTCTCTCATAAAGAAACTTCAGGAGAATTTTAAGAGTTTTAAGATAACCAGTGGGGTTTCAGGGGAGAAGATTTTCCAAACAATCCACTCTTCACTCAAGCAGTTATTAAAGCATAAGGATCTGGCAATGATTGATTGATTGGATTTGTTAAGGCTGCCCAACTCTGAAAAGACTGTGAGTGGCTTACATTAACTCCAATACATAAATTAAAAGCACAACTAAAACCACTTGACTGCCCAGATTAAAACAATACTTAGGAACACAGCCAGGTCTTAAGAGACTTCTGGAGAATGGGAGTCATCCATATATCCTGAGGGATGCTGTTCTGGTATGTGTGTGTATGCCTTCTCTTGCTAAATTCAAATTACCTTATTTGGACTTATTCTCTCTTTTTTCTCCTTATCATTCTCTCTCTCTCTCTCTCTCTCATACACACACACACACGGATGCATGCCATTTTGAGGTTTTCCCATCTATACCTACGGTACAGCTTCTTTAAAAGCATTGAGAGATGTGTCTCACCTTAGTGTTAGCTATGAAGAAGATAAAATGTGACACATATTGGTTTTCAGTTTCATCTGAGTAGTTCTCTTTTAAAGAAAACTGCCCAGAGAGCATATTATTTTGAGATGTGAGAAATGCCAAAGCTAAAACTACACCCTTGACCTTTCTTTCCCCTATGACCATTACAAATGACAGGATTAACCAGGTTCTCCTGTTGAAGATCACTCACATCAACCCTCTCCATTTCCATTGGACTACAAGTCTGCTGTGCCAAGATTATCTCTACCTGACTGAAAGAAGATCTGAAAGAAAATCTGAAAGAGGGCAGAGATGCAAATGTTGAAAGAAAATTGTAATGAATTAAATTCATATTGAACTTCTTCCTTTAGCTGCTGTTTGATGAGTTGATGATCCTTTATTCTTAGACTGGAATTTATTTGTCATGGCAGGACATATAAATGTAGACTGCATTCTCTCACTGTCTATCTGAAATTACACTTGTCACATAATAGGGCAAGAATGCATTCCTGTAAGTGGCTTATGAAACCTGCAAAATTATATCTGCCTCAGCGCTGCCTAAAATAAACTTTTCTTCACTTTCAAAGTTATTCTAAAACAATGGTTAAAAAATTTTAACACTGTAAGGCAGCCTTTTACATCACAGCTGAGACTTTATCTTCATTTACTTACTTCTGTGGGAGAGGGTCATTTTGCCCAATGATTATTGTGTTATATTTCAAAATCACATGGTGCTCTGAGTATCTATAATCGTTCATAGCATTTGCTGTATTTATCAACTGACTGACAAGGCAATACTATGTGAAAGGAGATTAAAGATGATTTCCCTATACCATCCAGTTGCCATATAATCCACAATATTGTTTGTAGAGATTGGCATTGCTAATACAAGGTACAGTGGTACCTTGGGTTACGAACGCTTCTGTTCACGACCAATTCAGGTCACGAACAGCACCGTCCACAAAATTTTGCTTCTGTTCACGAACGCCGGATCAGGTGACGAACAGGATCCGCGGCCATTTTCCCTGCCGTGACACATGGTCGTGGCTTCCTGTAGGGAGGGGGACTCTCCCTCCAAGCAATAACCGCCTCCCCACCCGCCTTCCTGTCCTCCACACCAGAAGTCGCGTCGAGCAAGGTTAGCTTTCTCTCTCTTCGTACTGTACTTTGTGTCATATTTTTGTAGTTTTTAAAAAAAAAACATATGGTTCAGAATGGATTAACCATATTTACATTGACCCTTATGGGAAAATTTGATTCGGGTTGCGACCAAAATCGGTTGGCAACCAAATTCGTAGGGGTCAGAACGGATTAACCATATTTACATTGAACCTTATGGGAAAATTTGATTCGGGTCGCGACCAATTCGGGTCGCGACCAGAGTCACGGAACTAATTAAGTTCGTGAACCGAGGTACCACTGTATTTGGTTTCTCCAAGGCTACACTCCAAACAAAATTAGTATCTCATATGTCATCTGAAGTGCTTTGGTTGGTTCAAGTTTCTCAGTGCAGTCTTCTCTGTCTTAATAAGTAAAGGCTGATAGCTAATGTTTCATTGCTGAGTCAAGGGCTCAGGTAGGAGATGGCCAGTTAGGTTCAGACACTTTTTGATGGGACTGATTTGTTTTTGTATTTTGATCTTCAGATTTCCATCTTATTCCTCATCTGTAAAAAATGAAACCAATGCGTACAACTATTCAGGACTTCAGAGTGTACTAACAACAACATGTAGGTGACTACTGTTAACAACTCTATTTCTCTTTTACATCTTAACCAGTGTAGCCTAGATAAGTGCGTGGGTGAAGCAGTGGATGAGATTGTAGGTAACAAACTCAAGTTTAAATGAGATGAAAAGAGACACTGTAAAAGAGTCCTCTGCCAATATAAATGATATAACTTATTCTGAAAAGAGCTGGACTCGTCTTATAAAGAACTGGGTTTGTAGCTTGGCATTCTCTAGGATTAACTACTATTATTAGAAGCCCAGATGATGCTGTTTTACCAGATGTTATGAGCCTTTGGTGGTATTTTCACTACCATTCCATTTAAATGTAGATAATAAGATTATGTAAAGCTTTCAGTGGGGAGATTAGTGAAATACCCTCCTCAAAATGTTGAAACAGTCACATCCCTTTGAAGACTAAGTGTGGCTGCTTTGAAATGTTTTCAGTGTTGCATCTGCTGCTTCATTTACACCAACACACATTAAAAAATACCTCTTCAAGTGTTTTGCAGAGCCTTCGTGCCTAGCCTGGTTTCAGAAGTACATTCACTGGTAGTCTCAGCGCTGGATTATTGTTATGCATTGTATGTGGGGCTACCTTTGAAGACTGTTCCAGAATTGCAACTGATGCAGAATATGGTAAAAAGTTAATCAAATATTCCAAACATGTTACACATCTTACTTTATAACCCTAAAGTTCTTTCCACATACTGCTTCTCTCTTTTTGTGGCTTTCTACCACTTTGGAGATACCAGTATTACTTTAGCCCAAGTCAGTGTGATGAATGGAATAGAAATTAGTCTATAGAGGCAGAATCTACACTGCTACAGGATAACTAACCACGATATGCTTTCTTTCCTACAGCCAACAAGCCTGAGGCTAATAAGGCCTCAGTCAGTTTTACCTAGTTCTACCTTTATTCCAGGTGAGGCAGGACCTTGCTAACCAAGTTTGTTCAAAATTTATTTTGTTCTATCAATTGGTAAAGCTTGTCTTTGAAAACCATTATTCTACCATGGTTGTTGGTGTATCCTACTTCAGACAAAGAGAAGGCTCTAATGCTGGGAAAGGTGGAAGGAAAGAGGAAGATGACCGGCAGCAAGGTAGATAGACTCAATTACAGGAGCAATGGGGGCACTGTTGGAAGAGATGAAGGATCAGGTTAGGGACAGATCATCATGGAGAAAATGTATGTGGTCATTAAAAGTCAACAATGACTTGATGGCATGTAATCAAATCACCCTATTTGTTACTTCCGTTCCAAGCTGCAAGGTACTGAAATGTTCATTTTTATAAGAAAAATCAGAGTCTAGCAAGAACAGATGAGCATGTTGACAAAGAAAATGTCTCTCCCTTCTCTTGCTCAACACACATTAATCTGAACACCTAAGAGTGTATGGAGATGTATTCTGTATACAACCCTCCTTTTCACAGACTCTCTGGTCAATGAAGTGATACTAAATGCATATTTTGATGAATGCATAGAAGCAATTAATATAGCATTACCTGGGTTCCTCCTCTACATCCTTCTGTGGATATCTGAAAGTACCTGAAATAAAGTTCCATTTTACACTCTGAAATAAATATAGTTCTGACAGTACATCTTTTTTCAGAGGAAGAATTCATAAAATCCTTACTCAAGTTGTTCCTTCTTGCTCATACTTTTAACAATTACTTAGGTAAGTCTTGTTGGCAGAAGTCAGTTGTTTGTTTGGTACCTTGCTATATGATGACACCATGGAAAGCATATAAGAATATCTAATGACCAGGTCTTATACAGGTGAAACTCGAAAAATTAGAGTATCGTGCAAATGTTCATTTATGTCAGTATGGCAACTCAAAAGGTGAAACCAAGATATGAGATAGATGCATTACATGCAAAGCGAGATATGTCAAGCCTTACTTTGGTATAATTGTGATGATTATGGCGTACAGCTTATGAAAGCCCCAAATTCACAATCTCAGAAAATTAGAATATTACATGACATCAATAACACAAGGATTGGAAATAGAACAATATCGGACCTCTGCAAAGTAGAAGCATGCATATGTACTCGGTACTTGGTTTGGGCCCCTTTTGCAGCAATGACTGCCGCAATGCGGTGTGGCATGGATGCTATCAGCCTGTGGCACTGCTGAGGTGTTATGGAAGACCAGGATGCTTCAATAGCGGCCTTCACCTCTGCTGCATTGTTCGGTCTCATGTCCCTCATCTTTCTCTTGGCAATGGCCCATAGATTCTCTATGGGGTTCAGGTCAGGCGAGTTTGCTGGCCAATCAAGCACAGTAATCCCATGGTCATTGAAGCAGGTTTTGGTACTTTTGGCAGTGTGGGCAGGTGCCAAGTCCTGCTGGAAAATGAAGTCAGCATCCCCATAAAGCTCGTCTGCGGAAGGAAGCATGAAGTGCTCCAAAATCTCCTGGTAGACGGCTGCGTTGACCCTGGACTTAATGAAGCACAGTGGACCAACACCAGCAGATGACATGGCTCCCCAAATCAACACAGACTGTGGAAACTTCACACTGGACTTCAAGCATCATGCATTGTGTGCCTCTCCATTCTTCCTCCAGACTCTGGGTCCTTGGTTCCCACATGAGATGCAAAAGTTGCTCTCATCAGAAAAGAGGACTTTGGACCACTGGGCAACAGACCAGTTCTTCTTCTTTTTTTTCTGTAGCCCAGGTAAGACACTTCTGACGTTGTTTGTTGTTCAGGAGCAGCTTGACAAGAGGAATACGACATTTGAAGCCCATGTCCAGGATCCGTCTGTGTGTGGTGGCTCTTGATGCACTAACTCCAGCCTCAGTCCACTCCTTGTGAAAGTCCCCAACACTTTTGAATGGCCTTTTCCTGACAATCCTCTCCAGGCTGCGGTCATCCCTGCTGCTTGGGCACCTTTTTCTCCCACACTTTTCCCTTCCACATAACCTTCTATTGATGTGCTTTGATACAGCACTTTGGGAACATCCAACTTCTTTTGCAATGACCTTTTGGGGCTTTCCCTCCTTATGGAGGGTGTCAGTGATGGTTTTCTGCACAACTGTCAGGTCAGCAGTCTTTCCCATGCTTGTGATTCCTACTGAACCAGCCTGAGAGACCATTGAAAGGCTCAGGAACCCTTTGCAGGTGTTATGGATTCATTAGCTGATTAGAGTGGGACACTCTGAGCCTAGAATATTGAACCTTTTCACACTATTCTAATTTTCTGAGATTGTGACTTTGGGGTTTTCATAAGCTGTACGCCATAATCATCACAACTATACCAAAGTAAGGCTTGACATATCTTGCTTTGGATGTAATGTGTCTCTCTCATATATTGGTTTCACCTTTTGAGTTGCCATACTGACATAAATGAACATTTGCACAATATTCTAATTTTTCGAGTTTCACCTGTACATAGTCTGCTTTCAGTGCTGGTTGAATTTTTTTTTTACAAAATTAATGCTTACGTATAGAGCCACTTGAATGAAAGTTCCAAATAAAATAAAAGGTCCTGCTTAGGTAAAATATTTTTATTTATTTATCAAATTTGTGTAGCCATCCAACTCACAGAAAAGTGACTCTGGGCAGTATACAACACTTAATTAAAAACCAATAAATATAAAAACGCTCATTATTAAAAACATACCAAATTTTTGAATCTCCAAACTGTATTATAAAGATGGGAACATTCAAGGATATTGTGCACAAATCCAAGTTGGTAGCCAGTTTTGCCTAAAGCAGCATTGAAAGCTCAATTGAAGAATTGTGCTGAGATGAGGCATCTGCTGGAATGCAAAGCAATTTTATTTATATACGTTAAATTTCAAATTAATGAAATTTAACGTATATAACTAAATAATCAATGTTATTATCTCTTTATCTTCAAAATAAATAAAATAAACAATTTACCTCCAAAATAGAGATAATAATAACAATACTACTATGGTTTAAGAAGATGCACCTATGCCTCACGTTGATCCTACCTCATGGGGGTCACAGATCTAAGTTTACAGAAAAAAAAAAGATGATAAATCCAGGCATTGAAAAACAAGAGCTAGCTTAAGCATGGTCCAAGTTCCAGCAGTAAAAGTTAAAGGCCAGAGAAAAATGATATAGTCTAATGTCAGCAAGAAATCATGCTCTAGAAACAGTATCCAAAGGTCCAGAGACAGGTGGTATAACTCAGGACACAGAGATCAATACCAAGGAAGTATAGTAGGACAAGGGTTGGGAACCTTTGACTTTACAGATGCTGCTGAACCATAACTTCCACCATTTCTTATAATTGGTTCAGGCACATGAACACAGCTGTAACAGGTTATGGTGCAACTACATCTAGAGAGCCCCAGGTTCTCCAACCTTGTTGATGAGAAAGATGATGGGATTAGTTTCTTACAAGATGGCAATGCAAATTCATCATTGCCAATAAACAAAATGTTACCTGAAACCATCTCAGAACCTCCTGATCTTAATTTGAAAGTCTGCAGCCTATCCCTGTATTTTATTTTAAGTCTGTAACTAAACACAGGAAAGCCAGTTTAGTGTAGTGGCCTCCTGGCTAGAAATTGGGAGACCATGAGTTCTAGTCTAGCCTTAGGTATGAAGTCAGCTGGGTGATTTTGGGCCAGTGTCTCTTTCAGCCTTAGGAAAAAGGCAATGGCAAGTGACTTCCAAAAACAGTTGCCAAGAAATGTGTGGACTTGTCCATGGAGTCACCAGGAGTCAAGACTGACTTGAAGGCACAACTAAACACAGGTTTGAACAACATTTTCCCCACATTTCCTGGTGAAGAGTCTTAGAGATCCTAAACATTTTAAATAGTATTTTGAGATACTGAGTTAGCCAAATAATCATAGTAACCTCCTAGTGTGGATTTGCTATTCCTACCCCGTGTATTAGTGATTTTAATAACTGCCCTTCTTTCTGTTCTCCATTTGCATGCGTTGTAATGGGACTATGGGTGTAGCTTTGGGGTGATGCATTGGCCTTATTGGAACAAAGTTTAACCAGTTCCTCAGAGAAGTCTCACTGAATTTTCATGAGAAGTCTCTGCTTCATCCCATACAGAAGTGTAGGAACTAATCTAGTGATCCAGCCCTTTCTTATAGGCGCTAGATCTTTAGAAAAATTGTTCTTGTGTGTCAACAAGCTGTTTTGGTGGGCTGAATAACTACTTAAACAGCACACAGTGAGAGAGCACTGGAGGTTGACTGCGTGCAACATAACTTGAACAAGTTAAGAGAGAAGAGAAAAGAAGAGGAAGACAACAGTAATTACTCACCAGCTGTGCCTTTGGAGCCTCCAACGGTGAAACATCCAAACATGCAATTAAACAACCATGTTTCAAAAGGAACCAAAATATCTCAATTTTTGGGATAATTTCACCTATGTTTGTAATTAATTTCTGAAAGTGAAAAGTGATTTTAAATTGCTCTAATTAATGGCTTCTTCTCCTCTCTTGAGAAGGGAATGTGGCTTGCTTGTCGAGAAAGCGTTTCCTAGCAACACCAACATTGACTTTCCAGCTGTGTCTTCTTAGCATAAGAAGTAACTGCAAGGCCTAACGTGCTCCAAGCAGACTCTGTCTAGACCCGTCTTCTACAACCTGGTATTCTCCAGATGTGGTGGTGTCTCAGTTCTCAGAATTTTTCAATCTAGGCTGGCTGGGGATTTCCAATCCCACCTCATCTGGAAGGCAACAGATGTAGAAAGCTGGTTTAGAGAAACAGATCATCACCTGGTGAGACTCATTCAGGTCTATATAATCCTGTCAGTAAGTTGTATATTGGAATGCTTTCTTGTTTTGAGACTTCTGTATTTATTTGTTTATTTCCTATAGCCACCCATCTCAACCAAGTGATTCTGGGTGGCAAACAGTTCTAAAACCATCTTTATGGAAAATGAGTCCTTGCACCTTCTAGTTTAAGAGCATAAGTACAGCCTTGCTGAAACTGATAAAGCATATAGTTCCCCAAGGAGCCAGAGATAACTCTTTTTTAGAGTTTGAGGGCTGATGCCCAGGCACACACATGCTTCTATTTATTTAATTAATTAATTAATTAATGAAATATGTATTCTGAAGTGGTACTTATTCCCAAATCAATGAGTTTAGCAGCAGGACAGCAGAAGTAAACTTCATTTTGTTCCATCATCAATTTTGTCATCATCATCAAATTTACGATTTTGAGTGTAAAATGAAAAAAGTGTTGTGGTCAAAGTAATATATATATATATATATATATATATATATATATATATATATATATATATGTGCTTGTTTTGTATAACAGCACTTGTGAAACATAAAAAGATGGTGTGATTGAAAGGTGAGAGATGTGAATGGTGTACTTCACCACTGAAGTAGTACAAAATGGTCTATACTACAGAATGATCTAAGAATTGAAGTTTGCCTCCCCTTAGTATAGTTTAGGAGATAACTCAAACACTTTTTTAAAAAAAAAAATCCAGGTGTTTTAGAGTTTCAGATTTTACGTTGCTGATTTTTAATGTTTACATTTCTGGAAGCCATTCAAAGCCATCTGGGAATGGGTGGCATATAATTTTTAAATCAATAAGGAAAATAAAGGGAAGGGATGGGGTAAGGCTGTTAACTCTAAGGATGAAAATTACCTAGCTTCATCATTATATTTGACACTTTTCTACAATGATTTGAGACACTTTGCTGCAACAGATTAACACAGCTGTCCTTGGAGAACTGGATTTGAAACTCTCATTGCACTCAGAACACAATCGCTCTTTCTCTTTCTTTCAGGTGTATTTTGCTGTTACAAGTAACAAGAAAAGAAAAAAAAAATCTCATATACTAACAATGTTTTCCATCTGATATTTCCCATGACAGCCTGTTTGGGGAGCTGACAAAGATTAGGGATGTTTTGGAAACACTAACAAGAAAAGGCAGAGCATTAAAAAAAAGGGGGTGGGGGGAGAAACGCATTTTCAGGCAACATATATTATTTGACTTAAATAATCTTGTTCCTTTTGTGCTTCAACATTTAACCAGAAGAGACAGGTCAATACAAACAGAAGTTCTGCTTGCAGATAGATGAAACAAATGATCAGTCATGGAGGTATATTGCCATTTCAGTTTGGAATATACGGTGTTATGTCACAATCTAGCTGTAGACATGCCTAATTAGAGCTTTGCAATGCAGGCCATTCAATGAAGCTATTTCGGAATCACAATATGCAGTTTTCTATACTCTATATCATCTTCTTCCACAAGATAGCTCTCTCATTTGGAATTGGTTCTGGACCTAACTTTGCCTTGGTCATCTTGAATTATGCAACCCAAATATGTCACAGAAAGCAAAAATAGTACAAAACATCTCAGACACAGCACCCGGTGAACAATGTTTAGTCTCCAAATGAATATCAGCTGAAATCCTTTTGGTTGGTATCTATTATCTGTTCACCTGGGAATAAACCTATAATGGAAGATATTCCTGAGCAGATAAGTTTCAGGTCTCCTTCCTGTCAAGAATTTGAAAAGAAATGTTTGATAGATAGGAATCTGGTTCTTTGAGATCCATTCCAGAGCAGTGCAGAACAGAGCAGGTTTAAGTTAACCTTAAACTGATATCCCAGGAAGATGACCCTGAGGGAGATAGGCAGAATTTATTGCCCAGGAAAAAGGGGCAAAAGCATTTTTTAAGTCCTCAGCATTCAGAAGTGGCTCAGACACCTTCCTAATTCCCTGAACTACAAGGAGGAGGAGACTTGCAAGGTTCTGTGCTGATAGGCAATCTCAATAAAAGTAGTTTTAGACATCTAACCTAGTGAGGCTGATATCAATCTTGCAGTCTGATTGTGCTGTTCCTCTTCCTCCCCCTCCTCCTAGTTCAGTGAATTAGGGAGGAGTCTGTCTGAGATGATTCCAAACGTTATCTGCATGCTTTGGACTTAAAAATGTTTCAGCCCCTTTTGCCTAGGCAACAGTTTCTGCATATCTCCTTCCAGGTCATCACTTTACATTAACCCTCAAGGTTACACTCTGCATATTATTGGTTTGAGCAAATAGCATAAGATCCATCCTCCAAGTTTATATTATCCACCTGTAATATTTAGATTTCCACTGAAGAACTCATAGAATTATAGAATTAGAAAGAGCTTTATAAAAGAGAATTATAGAATTAGAAAGATCTCCACTGAAGATCTATTGAGTCTTCAGTGGAATAATCCAAATTAAATCATGCCAGACAGATGCTGACAGATCCAATAAGAGGGGTCACCACCTATGGGTGTCCACAGGGAGAGGGTTCAAAAAATTCAAGAACAATGTAATGCAGGAGTGGGGTTTCAATTGCATGGTTACTGTTTTGACCCCCTCTCTGTGGACACCTTTGCCACCTCCTCTCTGGGTATTTTTTTTTTTTTTACTTGTAAGCCACCTAGAGTCTCTTATACAATGAGATGGGTGATATATAAATTTGATTAATAATTTTTAAAAAAAAAAATTGGTTCCATGTTTAATTGCTATAAATGTTAGGGAGTTTTTCATAACATTCAACACAAATCTCCCCATTTTTTATTTAAGATTATTTTTCTGTAAAAGTTTTGACTTCCTTCCATATGATCCCTTTTCAAGACTGAAGAGCAATCATCTTTTCTCAAAACATTCCCAATTACTTAAATCTCCCTTCCTAGGACTTAGTTTCCAGATCCCAATCATCTTTAATGCACTTCTTTGCTCCTGTTCCAGTTTCTCTGAAACTTTCTGAATGTGGGGTCTGACCAATGCAGAATATAGTGGAACTATGGTATGACTTCCAGTAATAGTGATATGGTGTTTCGAACTGAAAGCAATCAGAATGTAAAGGATTTTATAATCTTCTTGTCCTGATGTTTGGAGAGCCAGGTATACTGGCCAAACAGCCCAGTGGAGATCAAACTTATCTTCTGTAGTAAAAGCTACTGTTTTGGCTACCCACTTTTTTCTCAAGGTCAAACTGCTAGCTTATACCAGATCATACTTTATTTCCCTGTATTCTCTCAATTTGCAATTGATTAGGGTTTTTTCTTTCGTCATGGCCAGCTCTTGCTACTGGATATGTCTCATTCATAATCTCACAATCCTGAGAATGCCAGAGGTCCTTCCATGACTGCATGGTCTTGATTTTGTATTCTGTTTCAGCCATTCTGAGGGATAGAGAAGAAAGACTCTGTATGAAACTGCAAGATTTTTTAAAAAGTGTTCTGATGTTAAAAGAACAGCAACTCAGCTTGCTGGCAGCATTTCAATGTCTCACCAGGCCTCCTTTGTTCTTCTTTTCTTCAAATCTTGTTGGACAGAAGCTATCTATGATTTAATGTGTTGATAAAGTGAAGGGTGGGCAGTCCTGGCACCCCTCAGAGATTTTGGTGTATGTATAACTTCTTCCATCCTATTGGCAACTCTGGCTGAAGCTGATGGGAGTTGTAGTACAAAATATTAGCAAGGCTCCCAAAATATAGTCAATACTGTCTTGACCTTCTAGTTCCCATAATACAGATACAGCAGTTCATAAACTATAAAACAACATCATATGATATAGAAGAGTTCATTCAGAAAAACCTGGATGTATGGACTATTTTATTATTTTTCATACTATGCTTTAATTTATTGTATAATGTCCTGTCTGGGGAGTTCCTGTTACTGATCAATATAAAAGTCTAATAAAAACATGTATAGGTATATATGTGTGCACTTTAAATAAGCATCATTAGCATTTAGCAATCAAAAGCATGTTAGAATAAAGATGTCTTTAACAACCAGGTTTAGCCTACAACTCGCCAAATGGGTTTTTCTGCTTGTTTTAATTGTTTGTAACATCTCCAGCTTCAAGCCCATGCTAGTCTTTCGAGGGAAGCCAAAGCTGTGTAGAATGCTGGACTTTTCAGACCATGTAGTGGAGGTATGCACAAAATGGCTCCTATTTTGCAAGATTAACTTGTCCACAAAATGGCCACCAATATGGCCAGTTGCAAAATGCTCATAATATCCATTTATCTGAAGACAAACTAGTCACTCAGGACGCTCTCCATTAACCCAATGGATCTTTGCTGAGTCCAAATGCTGTAGGTTGATGCTTTGCTTTGGACTATGCCAGCTTCCTGTACTTCTTAATTAAAAGTGTTTTTTTTAAGAAAAGGTCAGGCAGCAAAGGGATGCTGAGTGGCCAGCAGCAGGCACCTTACTGCCAACTCTTGTATTGGACACCATCTCCTCTTAAAATAGTTGTGAGTTGATAAACTATTGTTCAGATTTATCCCAACTTTATATATTTCCACGTGGGGTTTACATAGAGAAATAAATTCCCCCATGGATTTTTTTTTTTTTTAATGTGAACAGAAAAAAAGTTTGTTTGGAGCCAATCTTCTCACCAACAAACTTGATGCATTTGTTTCTTTATTAATTAAGAATGAGCGTAATTACTTGGATTACCACTCCAAAAAGTAAACATGTGTGCTGAATGCCTGAGTATCTGCTGAATGTCTTGCATCCTACTATTCATGTATTCTACATTTAATTTCTGTACAGTTGACAACAGGCGCAACTGCAAGTATGGAGTGACGACGAGTGAAAACCATTAATCCTATGCAGATGATCAACCATAGGGTTTGCTGAGAACATGATAGTAGAGGCTAATGTCATATTTGGGGTAAATATGAGCAATCTTTTTAGAGCCTAATGCATATAATATACATTCTCTTCCTATAATATATATTCTGAACTGTTATGCACACGCTCACATTACATTGTGGTGAATGGAAAAGGGGGAATAGTAACACTCATACACTCCTTGTAGATGGCATGTTTTTGTCTACTCTGAATTTGACTGTCCGATGATGCAAGAGAAATGGGAATTTTGTAGTTGGTGGCTGCTCTACAAAGATGGTTTTGCTCATTCACATATATGCATCAGCCCTTGATAATTATGCCGTCAGCTGGTGAACATAAGCGTATGATGCACCCCTAAGACATGCAATATATCACCTGATTTTGAGCGTATCAAATATTGATTGACAGCAACTACAGGATTTGACATTAAATTGATAAATATAACAAAACCTGTTGTTACCGAAATAAATGGGAGTTAGATTCAGAAACTGAGAACTGAATGGCTTGACTAAAGCTTACAATTAGATGTGAATAGCTCATGCATCATGGAAAACTGCAAGAAGGCAGAGGAAAGGAATACCATCCTGAATTAAACCTATCCTTTAATAAAGCTCTGAAAATAGAATCCATCAATCCAAATGACATCTAGGTATGGAAATCTATTAAATTGCGGAATGATCGTATGGCTTTATATGTTATAATTTGGTCTGAATTATGGCCTCCATCAATTATAATTGAAAACCACTTCCCACTGTACAACCAGAATGTTAGAAAAATGGAGAATGTGGTGGACATTAGGCAATTATTATCAAAATCACCTTAACTAAATTAAGGGGCAAATTTGTAAAGGGGTAAAATTAACCTGTGTGTTATGAGACTAATAAGTAATAAGGTTACCATGGAACATTTGCAAAAGAAACATACTATATTCACTGCTGGCTGATCCTTTAATGGGATAACAATGAAGTACCAAGCAATTTGGGTCAGATAGCTAAAAGTGTAATTTATTTTGGAGAAAGACACAGTTGCAAGAGGGTCAAATAATTGTTAGATGATTTTCTGTTTAGCACAGGGTAAAGTCAGTCCTTGTATTAGAAATTTCTTCTGTTTTCTGTTTTCTTTTTTCTTTTTTTCATTCTGATGCAATTTGATCAATTTCATTCATTCTCAAAGAAGAATAAAACCAGCAGAAGGTGCACACCTGGGAAATGGCCAGGTGATGAATGGTTTTCTTTGCAGCAGATTGCACCCTCCTTAGCTTCTCCTGCTGCCATTCAACCCAAAGGAAAGGCATTCTGATGCAACATTCCCAAGCAGGGGCAGCCAGGGATGCTAGAGGGATGCGTAACCGAAGACAACACCTGCTACCACCTTAGAACCATAGGTTCAAAAATAACAACAAAAGAAATGTTAAAGAAATGGGAAGGGATCTGTGAGAATGAAGAGCAAAGGAAAAAGATTTGTAATAGAGAATGAAACTTTCATGCAACTAGAGAATAGATTTGGACTTGCTGTCTTCTTATTTGTTCATTATCCAAATTGCTTTTGCTACAGAAGACTAATAGCAATCCCTCTCTGACAACTGCCCCAATCCTGTACATGCCAAGGGAGGCAGAGTCAGTTCATCCAAAGAATGTGGACAGTTAGTACATTTATTACCTTGCCTGTCACTGTCTTGTTCTTTAGAATATACTCCCTGCTGAGCTGAAAAGTTTAACTTAAATGTTGGCTTTTAGAAAGACCCAAAAAACCTACATTATAAACTCAGCATAGGCATCTGGAGTAGGGAACAAGGGGAGCAGGTGACGCAGCATGTATCATAATGTCATTAGGCAAACCACATGAGTTATGCTTCCATCCAAAATTGGGGTGTGAGTATGAAAAGCCACTGTGATGTTGTGATGCATGTTTTTTCATATTTGTATCATCGTGGTTTGTACCAGACACCTATGAAATGCCTTTATTTGTTCCTTTCAATTACAAATATATCTGGTTTTAATTTTGATTTTAGATTTCACTGTAAGCTACTAAGAGATCCCAGTAGCCAATATCATAATGGGAGGGGAGGGGAGGGGAGGGGAGGAGGGAAGGAAGGAAGGAAGGAAGGGGGAGAGAGAGAGAGAGAAAGAAAGGAGAGAGAGAGAGAGAGAGAGAGAGGGAGAGAGAGAGAGAGAGAGAGAGAAAGAAAGAAAGAAAGAAAGAAAGAAAGAAAGAAAGAAAGAAAGAAAGAAAGAAAGAAAGAAAGAAAGAAAGAAAGAAAGATGACCTGACAAATTCTATAATCATTCCCATGCCTACTGTCAATTATATACTAACAAGAATCGTTGCTGCAGGGCTATTACAATTTTAAACAAATATTCTTAAAGCTTTCCTGTCAACAGAGGAGGAAATAACTGATCAAATTAGGACTTGCCATTATGGGAAGTTAAAGTAAAAAAGTTATCCCTCCATCCTTAATGCTCATAGAATCATGGAGTTGGAAGGGGCTGTTTAGGTAATTGAGTCCAAGCTGTTGCTCAGTGCAGAAACTCACATTAAAGTCTTCCTGACAGATGGCTATTCAGCCTCTGCTTGATCCAAGCAATGGGGAGTCCACTACTTCTCTAGGTGATCAGTTTCATTTCTGAACTCTCTTTCCATTAAAAAGTTTCTGCTAAGATTCAGCCAGAGTCTCTGGTCATGTGGTTTGAATCCTTTATTCCACATTCTGCATGCTAAACAACTGAAACAGATTTTGGCTTTGTTCTTACTGTCTTTTCTTTTTCTTTTTCTTTTTTCTTTTTTCTTTTTTCCCTTCAAATTTCTTGAGACAATCTTTGCATAATCAGATTTCAACCATAAAGGGAAGCACAAATCCTGGCAGGAAAAAGTAAATACCTTTTCAAGGTTGATAGTGAGAATCAAACCCTCTTTTCTATAAATGTCTCTCTGAGTATTCAGGAGCAGAAAGCTATCATCTGAAGGATGAACTTTCACTGCAAAGTTATGGACATCCCATTTTTCAGCCATTGGATGACTTGGGAGACAAAAATACATATGAAACATTAGTCACATACCACAAGTGCACTCTCGAAAGAAGAATCTTTCCATCTGTACAAAGCGGTATGTGCATAAAGTTATATAAGGAAAATGTTCACAGTGAAATAACAGTTCTCTCACCATTCATTTACCTGTAGGGAAAAGAAGACAGTCCCAGATAAATATAACTAATTTTGAAGGTAGCCTTAAATTATTGCTTAACAAGTAATAGGTCAGGGGATATAACTGGAAAAGGGGAATTTTCAGAAAACCTGATTGGCAATGATACCAATCCTCTTTATTCTTCCTTAAACAGTAAACAATTCCATTGGCACCATCACTGAGTAAGGTCTGGAAAAGAATGTTAGCTGAACAAAGTGGAGGTAACCATGTTCTTTGGATGGTAAACTTCCCATTCAATTCTCAGAGAGTAACTTGGATCATTTTCCCTTTTAAGGTTTAGCTTATTGCAGCTACTAATTCCCACATCTGTCTAACTTTTCATCTCTTTCTCTCTGAATTCAGTTGAATCAGTCTTATTCATCCAGCCCATGGGAACACCACTGTCTCTGACAGAAGACTCAAAGAACAGAGGGGCACAAGTGTATTTATCTGTATAGAAGGCATGTGATAGAGGCAGGTCTACTTGGGAAAAACCTGGTGTAGGAAATCAAGATTGCTCAGTGCCAGCAGGGCTCAGGCAGAGGCTGAGAACTTCCTGTATTTAAGATCTCTCCCAACTGTACTCTGGCACTGAAACATCTTCCATGACAGCCCAACTTTGTATGATTTATACCTTGCTTTAAACCATGCTTGCTATATCAAGCTCTTGTTATGAAACTTTCTCTGAAACCTTGACTCTTGCTTAATTCTGCAAACAACACTTGTCTCCATGAAGTCTGACTACCAATAAGTACTCTGTTGTCTTTGACCTTTGTTGTTGTTGTTCAGTCGTTAAGTCGGGTCCAACTCTTCGTGACCCCATGAACCATATCGCGCCAGGCCTTCCTGTCCTTCACTGCCTCCCTGTGAGAGCTAGAGCGAAAGGGGTTAAGCACGTGCTCTTATCCCCAGAGCAGAGAGGAAGAGATAAGAGAATGAGACTGGCACCTCCCTAAGGAATGCAGGATGTTTGTGGGGTGACCCTGGGAATTGCTCTCACTCTGAGAAGATTTCTGTAACGGGAGTGAAGCCAATAAACCTTGCTGGATTGAATCTGTACTGTCTCCTGGAATTTCATGGGCTAATCCTGACATCAATCTTCTCAGAGTGAGAGCAATTCCCAGGGCCACCCCACAAACATCCTGCATTCCTTAGGGAGGTGCCAGTCTCATTCTCTTATCTCTTCCTCTCTGCTCTGGGGATAAGAGCACGTGCTTAACCCCTTTCGCTCTAGCTCTCACACTCCCTGAGTTTGCTCAGTTTCATGCTCATTGCTTCAGTGATGCTATCTAACCATCTCATCCTCTGCTGTCCTCTTCTCCTTTTGCCTTCAATCTTTCCCAGCATCAGGGTCTTTTCCAAAGAGTCCTCTCTTCGCATTAGGTGACCAAAGTATCTGAGCTTGACCTTAGACAATGTTTATGGCAATGTCTTTGCCTACTAGATTTATGACCCTTAAATTTCTTTTTCCTTGACTTCACCTTCTGCAGACAGGTCAAAACTGCTGGAGACAAGATTATACAATGAAACCTTGGACATTTACATAACCTCCTTGGCAAGCTCATAAGTAAATGCAAGTAGTCTTCAACTTATGACCATTCAGCAACTGTTTGAAGTTATGACAGTGCTGAACAAATGGTAGTTATTACTGGTCCTCAGAGTTCTGGCCATCCCAGAACCCCCATGGTCATGTGATTGTGAACTGGGCACTTGACAAGTGGCTCACACTTAGGACTGACCAGCTGCAGCATGTTGCAATCACATGATCGCCTTTTGTGGTCTTCCCTGCTGGCTTCCCCAGAAAGTCAATGGGGAAGCCACCAGGGAAGGTTGCAAATCACTGGGATAAATCTCCCCCATCCTCCCCAAGCCTCACCGCACCTCCCTCTCACCCTTGTGCACCCCCATACACCCTCATGCATTCTCTCCAAGCCTTGCCACATATCCGTCACACCCTCATGCGCCCCCTTGTGCCATCCCTCAGCCAGCAGCAGCTGCCACTTACCTGCTGCTTGTGAGCCGTCTGGGACTTGCAACTTCTTGCCAGCTTCCCCACTGACTTGGTTGTGGGAAGCTGGCAGGAAGTTGACTCACGTAACAACTGTGGGATTTAGTTAATGACAGCAACTGGGACTGCTGGGATTGCCATCACTAAGTGTTGCGGTTGCACTTTACAACCGCAAATTCCAGTCCCAATTACCATCGTAAATTGAGGACTACTTGTAAGCACAAGTACACCTCACTCCACCTCTCAGATTTACCTCAAATTATTTTTTTCTTTGAAAAAAATGACTAAAGCCAACTCTTATTCATCAAACTGAATGACAACTTATGAAATGTTCAGCCTACCGCTAGTTTGAGAACCATCCTCTGACAAGGAGTTTTAACTAGCAGTAGGCTGAACATTACCTCATTCAGGTAAACTCTAAGACAAGAGAAAATGGGAAGTTGTGCTAATAACATGCAGGTTTTCTCCTAACTTTTCCATGTCCTTTCCACGGTGATGAAGGAGGACATTAGAGCACTAAATGCTTTTGCATATCCATCTAATTAGTTTCTAAATAACATCTTTATCTGGTGAATACAGTATATAGTCTTAATGCATTGAATAATAGTGTTGACACATTATTTTTCATTCTCAGAGAATGGATGGGAGTGGTTGCTGATGGAGCTGTATCAGTAGGAAATAGTCACCAGAAAGAATGTGCCAGTGAAAGAACAGAGACATGAATAAGGAGAGGAGGTCCACTGAAAGCAATCTGAGAAGAACTGGGCACCTGAAGATTTGTTGTAAGGTAATCCAGCTGTCCATCAATCACTCAGCTCAGTATATTTGTCTCCCCATTGGTCCTATAGCATCATGTGGATAGTTCTGTAAGCATTCTTCTGTTTTCCTTTGGCATTCTCCAAGTTCAGCTCTAGAGTTTTCTGTAAGTGAAATTCGTCAGTAGTAATCTGTACTTACTGTTGAAAAGCATGCCATCATTTTATGCTGGGTCTCTTCTTCTGTAGGACAGTATTCTTCCCCAGGTAAGTACTGTTCTCTAAAATCAATTATACAGAGAGCAATGTCAATCTAGTTTTAGTTTTGTTTTTCCATGATGAAAGCCAGATGCATGGGTATGAGCTGAACTGATGGAGGAAAAATTAAGGACTTATATTTTTCATTATATGGCTGTCCTTAGAATTAATCCCTTAGGGTTTGGGTGTCACCTCCTCTTTGTTCAGTGCAGCCACAAACACAATGCAGGGTGAAGTCATTAGACAGCAGAAATTGAAAAGCTGGAATCTGATTCTAAACAAATCACAGTCCAATGGTTGCAAGATAAAGATAGACAAGGAATCATATTATTAAATACACTGTTTTCTGCACCATCTGCTCATTGTGTCTAAATGGATGTGTCTGTTGGGGAAAGTTCATCAGTGTTTAAGTCTTGGCCTCATGAACAGCAACTCTTATCCAGGTTAAGGTCATAGCAAATCTGTCACACTTATCTTGAAGTTGTAAATTCAGTCCAGGTTTCATGCACTCACAAACAGACTCACTGGGAGGATAGTATCAAAAGGGAGCAGAAAAGGGAGCAGTCAGAGATGAGACAAGTCAGTCAAGAAGGTTTGCAGCTAGGAATTATAAGAGCAAGAAGTCACAAAGGCCATTAGAGACAGGTGCTGTTCCAGCAGTTCTGAACTTTACTAAAGACTCACAGCTTCTGATGCTGCCAGAACGCACCTGGCCTTGATCCGGTCTGGATTCCTTTACTCCTGTCTGAGCTGAGCAGTGATGGTCTCTCTTCAGACACTGGCATCTTCAAGGGTTGAGTGAAGGGACCTTTCCACCCCAACCAAAAAAGACTATTATATTGCTGGATCTGGGCATCAAATTCTTAGAGCATTTCCTCCTGGGTCCTCATTCTCTTCTTTTTCTGTGGAAGGCCCATGATAGTGTAACACCAGTCGCAATATGGAGTGATCAAAAGTATATTCTGAATACAGGGAACAAAGGAGGAAGCAATTTTTTTTGAGAAAAAAACTGCAGAGGAGAGGGGGAAACAGAATGGTACCAGCTTCCATGGAAAGAAATAAGGGACTCCATTAAATAAATAAATAAATAAATAAATAAATAAATAAATAAATAAATAAATAAATAAATAAAGTTTTACCACTCACTTTAGTAAGACAGTGTTCAGACTCAATTCTTGATCTGAATGTTCTTTTTAAAACAACAAAGAGAGAGAGGTAGAGGTAGAGGTAGAGGTAGAGGTAGAGATAGAGATAGAGATCAGTGTTTTTCAACCTTGTCAACTTTAAGATGTGTGGACTTCAACTCCCAGTATTCCCCAGCCAGCATTCCCATTTGGTCATTAAGCTGGCTGGGGAATTCTGGGAGTTAGTCCACACACCTTAAAGTTGTTAAGGTTGAGAAACACTGTGCAAGACAGATGTTTATTGTCTTGCCCTGGGTGAACCTCTGAGCCTACAAAAAAAAGAACTTGGGGGAGGAAAACCTCTGACATGCTTTCTTGAAAAAGAAACAAGGAGGGCAGAAAAAGAGGCTTGGCAACCTCCAACAAGATGGTGCAACTACTTGCTCGGCTTTAACCCCTCTTCCCAAGTGGGCAAAGTCAACAACTTAAAGTTGATAAGGTTGAGAAACACTGATAGAGATGATATTGTAGATATAGATGATATAGATGATATAGTAGATCTAACAGCAGCTCAAATTGTCCTAAAACAAGCCCCTACTTGAGTAGTACCTATGGCTTACAACATTCAGCAATTATGTGTGGGTTTCAGGAACTGCTCAGGCAAAAGATTTGTTGAAAAAAATAAAACTGAAGATCCTTTAATTCCTCATAAATGTTATCTCCTACTGATGATCTTTTTTTTTTTTTTTTGATTGAGAACATTTGGAAGCTGTCTTGATGAACCTGATGCAGGCCTGCTCCCCTGCAAGATGCAGTGAAAGTGAATCATAGAATGTAAGAGTTTAAAGGAACCTTGAAGAACATCCAGTCCTGGAGTTCCCAACCTGGGATCCCTGCACCCCCAGGGGTTGCGAGATGGAATTTCACATGCAACACTTTTATACACTGAGTTAAAAGCGTATTTTTAAAGTTCAGTTTGTTCACCTGCATTAGAAATTAGACTTCTTCATCCTTAAATGTGATATTACTTTTGTAGGGTTGATGTCAGGATTAGCCCATGAAACTCCAGGAGACAGTACAGATTCTATCCAGCAAGGTTTATTGGCTTCATTCCCATTACAGAAATCTTCTCAGAGTGAAAGCAATTCCCAGAGTCACCCCACAAACATCCTGCATTCCTCAGGGAGGTGCCAGTCTCATCCTCTTATCTCTTCCTCTTTGTTCTGGGGATAAGAGTACGTTCCACTCTAGTTCTCACAGGTTGCGAACATTAATCAAACATTTCCTAGGGATGTGGGGCATAGAAAAGTTTAGAACCAGTGATCTAGTCCAATCTTCTACCCCAGTGTTTCTCAATCTTGACATCTTTAAGAAGTGTTCTTAAAATTCCTGAGGTTGAGAAACAATGCTCTACCCAATGAGACAGACTTTGCAGAGGAATTATTTTACATCAATAATTAGGAATAGTTGAGTATTTAGTTAAAGCCACAACTGGAAGTGAACTTTGGAATTAAAATGAGATGGTTGGTAGATACTCCTTGTATGCATGCACATGTGCAGTTTATGTTATCAAAATAAATATATCATGTAATTGTATAATATATTATGCAATATGCATATAGGATAAAACGGAAATTAATTTTTGTATGGCTTATTTTTTCAAAAGAAAATCATATTGGTAACAAGACAGAATGGACAATCAATGAATACATTTGAAAATGACATGGACAGAAAACAAATTAATCTGTGCTCCAGGCCTGCCAGTTGTTTTTCTCCATAATTATAAATGCTAAGTGATTGCAGTTGATACGCATATAAGCAATCAGGATCAAGAAACACTGGATGGCTTACCTGAGGAAAGAAAGGAGACATTTCTCTTTCATGTTGAAACAATGTTATATGGCTTTAAGGGCTCTTGAATTGATGTAATAAGCCTATTTCATGGAGTGGTAGAGAAACAAAGAGCGATGATCACTTTTTGATAAACCATCAAGCAAAATATGTCAGAGTTTTGACAGTGCTCCCTATTGTTCCTTTGTTAATTGCCTGAAATCACTGATAATTGACATTTGCAAAAGATGTAATTTTCCTAGTGGTGAGCACTGTTGTAGACAATCAATAAGTTTCTTATTAAACTAAAGTGCTATCAAATGATTAACAACTTTTTCAGTTCTGCCGTTATTTCTCCCTTCTATCTGTCTCTCATTTCTCTTAATACAAGGCATCTCAAAATCACCTTCTGAATGATGTGACTTCTCTAGTCCACCTTTCAAGGCTACTTACATCCAGGAGCAATCCATAATCTTGTGTTTCTCTACCATACACGTGGCTTGGTAGCCAGAGGTTAAACTCATTTGGAAATGGACATCTCCAAGAAATTCCCCTTTAATACTCCTGATGACTTCACTGGAAACATGCTGGACAGAAACACTTATTTCTCAATGAGCTTCTAAAATTCGGAAGGGAAGGATGTCCATGGGACTGGGGGAGGGGGCAGAAATCAAGATGGCTGTTGCAGTAGAGCCATCAAGACTGCAGGTGAGCTGATAGTCTCTTTTGTATGTGCATCAGTACCACACAAATGTACAAAAGGGTCTGTACAACCCAGACTATCCATCTGAGCTTTACACTGCTTTGTTTCATTTCATTCACAATGAATCTGGAAAAATAGGAAAAATAGTAGCAATGACCAGATGTGTCATGTAGACACTTCTGTTTCTGAACACTGGAAAAGTACCATTTCAATTACCAAGGATCATGTTGTTTTCTATATCTAAAGGACATCAGATGACAAATTCAGAGTTCTTTCGACTTGGGATACTTTTGAACAAGTCTAAGCAAAGTAGCTGAGGACTGGAAAAAAGTGCCTCTCCTCAAAAGGCTAAATGTTGGAGCTGTGCTCTTATTGGGCTATTTCAAGAACTCTGGATTTAACCATCAATTTTTCCTGCCATGTGTGCAGCATTCAGTACAACTCAGTCCCAGATTGGGAGCATATGTCAGAAAAACAGGAGTACCATTTCTCTGGGAGAAGTGAAATCTCTCAGAGGCATTAAAAAAAACTTCCTTGTGGGCTGTGCTTTTCTCTTCTGTTCTTAAAGTGAGAACATAATCAGAACTGAACTACTGCAATGCAGTCAAGACATCTCCCAAGCCTTTAATTGTATGCAATCTCTCTAGAGAAGCTCTAAATGAAGGCCCAAGCCCAGTTACAAGCTATCTCCATTGCAATACCATGCAGGTCCTGCTCCAAGTCCCTAGAACAGTGTTTCTGAACCTTAGCAACTTTAAGATGCGTGGACTTCAACTCCCAGATGTGGGGAATTCCGGGAGTTGAAGTCCACACATCTTAAAGTTGCTAAGGTTCAGAAACACTTCCCTGGAGAGTAGAACAGTTAATAAACTGCACTGAAGTAAAAGAAGAGGCTGAAGCCCCATTCCAGTCTTTTCCTGGTCAACTTTCCTGATGACACCCCACTATCTCCTTTTTTTTTAATCCGTTCAATCATGTCCAATTCTTGGAAACTGCCTGGACAAGTCCCTGCAATTTTCTTGGCAAGGTTTTTCAGAAGTGGTTTGCCCTTGCCTCCTCCTTCCTAGGGTTGAGAGAAAGTAACTGACCCAAGGTCACCCAGCTGTCTTTGTGCCTAGGTAGGACTAGAATTCCCAGTCTCCTGGTTTCTCTTTTTCTTCATCTTTTTCACTGTCTCCTTACTTTGAATCAATTTGTTATCAGATAGTTTTGCATCATTCTCAGCAACTCTTTTTTGCCCAATTATTACCCAAGTGATTCAATACCCACATTCTTGCTATCCATCCAAAATGTTGTGATTACTGTGATTAAGAATAGCCTGATCACAAGGATCACTTTGATTTTAGGAAGATCAATAGATCAAATATACATCCTATCTTTCTTATCATAGCTTTTCCAGCAAGGGCTGAAAAACACTGGAGCTTCCTAGCAACATATTGGAACCACAGTTTCATGGAGAGTAAAAGGGAAGATTATAATAATCTGCTGCACTTTGGATGAGGAAAAAAAAATCAGCCTCAAATTATGCTATTGCCATCCAGTTTTAAGAGATTCAAAGAAGAACAATAATAAACAGTTTCACATAAGTAACTTTAAGCATGGAGGCATCCTTGCCATTGCTGTCTTATTTCCTATCCTATCTTTTATCTGAAGAGTTGCATGTCCATTTGTTACAGAACAGCTTGGTTATTTTTGAATGTGTCATATATTGTACAACTTCTCCATCTATTCATATTCCGCCTGTTGCATCCCGTGCTTTCAAGTGTGGTAAGCAACCAAGAGTCATGGTGTCAGTGGAGAATTGGGGAGAAGCTACCTGAACTCCAGGCTTCCTATCTGATACTGCAGTTGAGTGTTGAAGGCAATATGCCTTATGTGGTGCTGCCTATTCTCTCACCTGTTACAGATGTTGAAGATGGTAGAGCCACGTGCTTGGGGAGATGGTTTTGTTCTGGTTTGTCACCAGAAATAATTGTGAGAGATAGAGCAAGGGTAGTGAAACATGTGCTCTCATCACCAGAGGAGCGGGGGAGAGATAAGAGGATGAGACTGGCCCCTCCCTGAGGAATGCTAGTCATGTTGATTACTGAGCCTGGGAACTGATCTCAGTCTGAGAAGATTCTGTAAATGGTGTGAAGCCAAATAAACCTTGCTGGATTGAATCTGTACTGTCTCCTGGAGTTTCCTGGGCTAAACCTGACAATAATGCTGGTAGTCATGGCCACTTAACACATCTTCCAAGGCACCTAAAAATGCCAAGATACAAGCCACTTTCCAATCCAAATCCAAGAAGATGGATTATTTCATCTGTGAGGTCTTCCCCCCACCCCCAAATGGAACTGTATGCTGTCTTGAGTTTTACAAAAATAAAGGCAGAATATAAATATAATAATGACTGGCCTTCAACATTACCCAACCAGTTTGTGGGCAGGGAAACTGGAGAGATTGGGCAAGATAGCTATCTACAGTTTTTAAGAACTGCTTTTGTAGCATGGTAGTATCAAGGAAGGAGGAGAAGCAACTTTTGCTAAGTGAAGGTATGATCAGCAGAGAATTGTACTTTAGAAAGTTTGGAACTGCCTGAAACAAAGAGAAAGGAAATATATTTTTGAAAAATCTGATGTGTAAACACACAAAGCTGTATATTGTTGGTTGAACTGTTGAATACAAACAGTAAGAAATAATTTTTTTCCCTTTAAGATTTGGTCTACGTGGTCTCTATATTCTATGTATTCTCCATGAGGTGTGTTGTTGTTGTTGTTGTTGGGATTTGTACTTTTATCCACAAAGAATTTTGTCCCATTCACATCTCTTAATTGGGATTTTATCAAGAATTCCCTGACAAATAATTTTGGCATAAAAGTTAGGGCTTGATGTTTTTCAAAAGACCCTGAGTAACTCATTTTTCTCCCAACTGCTTTGCCTGGTGTTCACAGCTCTTTGAGGTAGATACTTGGTGTTTTACCTTTCCTTTCTCATGATCCTGAGCAATCACTCAAAATTATGTTGCGGTTGTTGTGACATCATGGCAACCAATGGTCAGTCAGATCAGGCAATGAAACCATGTTTCTCAGGGAGGAGTGAGGGAAGCGTGTCCTTCCCCTGAAGGAACTGGGGAAGTGAACCCATGTAAGTGAAAGCTTCTTCCTCCTTTCTTGCCTCAAACTGGGAGGGAGACTCTTCTCACAGATAGAAAGCAGAGCTAGAAAACGATCCCTGCATTTAGTCTGCCAATAAATCTGGTACAATAAATCTGTGCTGGGTGGCAGAGTGCACCGCCTGCATTCAATGGCTTCTCTCAAAGAACATGTCATGGCACAGCCTGTATTTTGCCCACATGCGTCATGAAAGCCTGCTGCCTCAGCTTGTACACAGATCATTTCAGACATGCCAGAACACGCTGACAAAAGAAGACATTGTGTTGTGAAGTGCAAAGCCAAGCCTCCTGTGCACATGGTAATTACCATTCAATTTTACATAAATAGCAAAATTTTAGTCCCATTATGCTAATTTGTCTCAAAATTAAAAGAATTAATTAAACATGGAAGGAGGTGGGTGAAAAGAAGCCCAGTGCCTGCCAAACTGTTACTGCCAAATGGGGAGAAGACAAATAAAAAAAAAGACGCAAAGAAGGATAGAAAAGAATATATAGATACACATATTTACATGCTTACCAGAAAGTAGATTTCACTGAAAATAATGAGACTTACTTCTGAGTAAACATTTATTTATTCTACTTATAACATTTTTATGGCTGCCCAACCCATCAAACTCAACTCTGCGTAGAGTTACCAGACATCTGGGAAAAGGAAGACATGTGCTCATGTCCTCCATCTCATTCATGTAATAGGACTGTGCAGTTCTTCACAGTATAACTGTTTGTCACGTACATAAGATGGGTAGCTATATAAATATTAACAATAATAATTTCTCTGTGCCAGGCACTGGAATCTGTGACTCTTCAATATTGTTGAACTACAACTCTCATCTTTCCTGGCCTTTCACCACACTGGTCCAGGACTCATAGAGTTTGGATCCCTACAACATTTGGTGGGCTGTAGGCTTTCTACCTATGCCCTCAATGGTGCAAGGCATCAGTTGATGGGGGCTCAGTCAGTATACTAAAAGTCTTTGATTGGAGCTGGTAATTAAATAAAATCAGAGGGAAGGAAATAGTGAATGGCTGGCTTTAAGAAGTCATTAAACTATTGGAATATTGAAAAGCTTCCAAATCCTTGACCTCCATCATCTCATCAACAAAGATATATCAGCAGCCCTCCTCCTGAAAGTATACCAAAAAGAAGGTAAGTGTTGACAGTCAACATCAGAAGCTTTTGATGAGCATCTGCAATTAAAGTAGTTATGAACCAGTGACAGAGAGAAAGATCATTATAATTATCATCAGCCCAAATAGTGTAGGTTGAAAGCCTCTTCACTGAAGGTTATGGACTGAAATTTATCATGGTAGTCCAGTGCAGGTTGATAGAGAGAAGTTTTTTGGGTTTTTTTTTTTTTTTTACTTCCCTGTCTAGTGCTTTGAGAGAGTGACTGGCCCAAAGCCATCCAGCCAGCTGCTTCAGTGCCAAGAGAGAGCTAAAGTGTGGGTCCCACCCTCCTAGTCTAGCCCCATAACCATTAACTACACTGGCTGTCATATAATCAAATTTATTTAAGGAATATATGCAATTTATGTAAGGAATATGTATATACTCAAACCTTCAATAATCGGGTGTGTTGGGATAGGGAAAGGAAATGAAACCTTTTATAACTGTGATATGTTGCCTAATGAGATTTTTACTACCAGTGTAAATTTGTTTCAAACTGAATTTTTGTCTTGAGAATTCTGAACGTACAGATCACCAGCTTGTTCCCAGTATGTAGTCAAGCTTCTATGTGCCTCTTGCTCTTTCTCTCTCCCTCTGTCTCTCCCTCTTTCTTTCCTGTGAAAATGGCCCCTTCTGGCAAACCAAAGGCAATTGAAGCTGAGTTTAATTAGCTGCCTTCTGTAAATATGCCATTATTCTTCTCACTCAGCACTGGAGTTATATTTACAAAGGGAACAGATAGCAATAATTATTTGGGGCTGTAGTTAGTAATAGTTAATGTTTGGGTGTAATCGGGAGGAAATTAAGACAAGTATAGTCTTTGCTGTTGGGGGGGGGGGGGGTGGCAGCCAGCAGCAAAAGCACCTGGATTTTCAGTCATAAGCCAGACATATGGAGGTCTAATCAAAGAGGTAAATATTTGTCCCACACCTCACACCCTTTGGGTTTATATTTTAATTAGTTATAATATGTTCTCAGGTAGAAGTTCTTATTATAAATTAAAAGAGCACCTTTGGAGAGAATGCAACCAAGCATTAGTTTGATCAGGCAGAACAGCTTTCCAAGCCTACTGTTGTCCAAAGGTGTTGAATTCTGGGAATCCCAGCAAATCTGGCCCATGCTGGGAGTTAAGATTCCAACACATCTGGAGTGCATCAGGCTGGGAAAGGTGAGCACGAAACATAAAATGGAATACATTTAATCTCTTCTTTGCTATCGTGCTAGAACGGCTGACTTTTCAGTGCCAAGTTGTTAGCCACTAGACTTCAAATTCTTTCACTGGAGGCTGTAAGATGGCAATATCATTAGGAATGAGAAATGATTGTGGTCATCTAGATCATGCTTCTCATGCCTTTACTATGGCCTTCCAGATGCAGCCTTTGTAAATTCCTTATTATTCTACGATGTCTTGCTCTTGAGTTATCCCTTGGACTAGACACTAAATCTGTCACTGCAAACCAACCAAGGATGCATTTTCATCTTTTCTTGTCATGGTTTGCCTGTTGAGGACAGGAAGGGAACACGAAGGAGTATCAAGGAAAAGTAACCTCAGGAATCTGAGTCTTATCAAGCGTCCCAATAATGCCTTCCCTGAGGCTTTGAAAATCTGGGGAGGCTCTACAACTGATGGGACTATTACACCAGGAGTCAGTAACTTTTCACGACTCCCGCCTTGCCTAAAATTTTGTAAGGCTTGTGAATTTCATGAGATATTGGCAATCTCAATGTTATTAGCTGCACAGGCACCTGCAGATTTTTTTATTTTATTTTATTTTATTTTTTTTGGCAAAAGGAAGCATTCTGAAAGTGTTCTAAGCACCCTTGAGGGGGCTCAGTCCAGGCACTATACTGTGGGTCCTCAACATGGCACAGAGGATAACATTGCCACCCTTAATACATTCCTTAGCAATAACAACTCAGTGACCTTCTGACCTGACCAATGCAAACAATCCTGGGTTGTGGAAATGAGATGATTGGTTTACCACAGATCTCTGCACAGCTGCTCTGACGTTGTATTACTTCTAGGTAAAGTCATTGCTTACATAAGCACCCAGACACACAGCTTTAGGAAATAATCCAATAATAATCTGACCTGTTTACTGTATGTATTTCATGTCAAAGAGCCTAGCACCACCATAAATGCATTTAGTTTTTAGAAAAAGCAAAGACAACTTTCAGCCATTTCATAAAATTTAGAAAGTAAGTGCAACCTCTATCTATACTTTCTTCTGATATGGTACTATTTTATTTTAAAAAGTTTGGAATCCAAATTTCCTGGATCAGAAATCTGTCCCCCAAAGTGGGCAGTTAAACAGAACAGACCTATCCTATCTGCTAATCCTAATGTATGCTAATGGGTTTTGATGATGGAATATAGTGAGAAGAACAGGTTTGGAATAGGGGAGAGGAGAGAATAGCATAACATACAACAGAAAATATCGGCCAGTGTGGAATAGCATATTTTCCATGGGAAGGAAATTTCATTTCTATGAAAAAATTCATAGCAAAACTGCTTGGAAAGTTTATCAAACTTCATAAAGTCACACACTTGATAAACAGAATGAGTTCTAAATTAGAACCACTTTCCTTTGTATGAACTATTGAATATATTGTTGTGTCATAAAATGTATTCGTTGAAGTATACTTTCTAGGGCAGAAAAACCCAGTACACTTCTCCAAAACATACTTTGTTTATTAAAACTGTTTGCTAAGATGATTACATCTACATAGCTCCAGGAGTCTTGTAAGAAGAAAGCTAAGAACCACCAGGCACATAAAGATCTGTGATTCATACTGTAGGTGGCAAATATACAGCAGTTGAATAGCAGGATATTTAGTATGTTAGGAAGATACAAAAGCTTCCGTCTAACCCACCTCTTATTATCAGAAAAAACACAGCAGACCTGATAGACTCCTGGGTGCTCATTTGAGACAGAATGATTTCTCATTTCAGCTATTATGTAGATGAAATGCTAAAAGTGGTCCTTTGTGGCCCTGATCCTACAGAGAGGAAAACTATGAAAATCAAGAAATATATTAACTTTTCCACTTGCACAATACCTAGAGATTCTGTGTTCAGTATGTTAGAAGAGGTTGCTATTCATGCAGAGTTGTAGATACCCTTTTCCTGACAATCCACCGGCAACAAAAGCTTACATAAATCAAAAATCAATTCCAAATTTAGTGAGAGAACTAGCATTCACTCCCACTTTTTTTTAAAAAAGTCAGCTTTGATGAGTTATTTGTTGCAATTTGATTTGGGAGTTTCTTCTGTAGGTACATTTTCAGCATTATTTCTTTGAACAGTTTATAATTCTGGTAATTACTGGTAATCCATCACTTTGGTCTGGAAAGACAGGTACCAATTCTCTCTCCCCAAAGTGAGGCAAACCCTGTCTTCTTTTCTAACAACCGCAGAATGGCATGTATGTTTTCTGTGATGAACAACATAAAGATGATCTCAGTATAACAGTTTTTAAGAGTTACCAGGTATTTTAAACGTATCTCTTCAGTAAGAATCACAGGTCACAAGCTCAAGAATGAAACAGAGGGCAATAACCATTCCAATCACAACTAGTCTTCATAAATTATCATGTTAGCAGTGCTACCTAAGAAGGTTGTGGCCCACCATGGAGCAAATTCTAAATACAAAGCTGGATGGTGCAATCCATTTTAAAAAATTCCTTCTTCCTAGTGTTCTAAAATCACTCTTTCTTTCTAGCGTTCTAAAATCTCCTGGTGGAAAAGGAGAAAGAGGATGGAAAATCAGATTCACTGATCGACAGCTATATCTTCAAATCAAAATGCTGACCATTGACTGTCTCCACATCTGGGATGGTGGTACAGAGAATTTGAGAGCTTAGCTATTCACTGTTTCCTACCTCCCATCTTTAAAAACTATAAGAAGTTACAGGAACCTGGCTGGCTTAAGGCCCATATTTTGCTTTATGTAAAAGATTAGTGAGTTAATTTTTTATACTTCTCTCTCTTCTCTACTCCTGACAGTCAATTCCAATCCACTCACAAAGAGATATCATTACTGCTTGTCATCCCCAGTTTCCTTTGCACAAACCTCTCTCCACTTATCTCCTTCAAATTTGCCACATATATTTTTCATCATAGGGTCCATTTTTGCTGCAAACCTCATTACAGTCTACCTCAAAACAAAACAAAACAAAAATGTTATGAGTACTTTCAGAAATGGATTTAAAGATGTGTAGATCAAATGTACCTGAACCAATTTCTACTGAATTTGGCACCTACTTACAATGGAGCTAAAAGTTTCTCCTGGAGGAAGCCTATACATCAAATACTGAAGAGCTCTTACTAGGGTCATTTTGCCTTCCAAACTACAATCAGTGTAGATATGATGTGTGCAACTACAGAGAGGGGGGGACAAAAGAGCATTGGAACAACTGGAATGCTCTTTTCAATAATCAAGACACAATCAAAATCCAATTATCCAACTTCCCATCAAACATCATCTTCTCATTCATTTATTCTACTTAAAGTTAAGGTGAACATGTGAACTGAGCCCTACATAATTCTGTCCCCACCATCAATTATGCTTTCTGCCCCTCTTCCATGGCTGTTGTTTGATCAGTCTCACTGTCATCTGAACCATTAAAAGTTTTTAAATGATTGCATTGTTAAAATGCAAACAAAGACCATTAGGATCGATGTTACACCACTGTCATGTTGCCACAACAAAATTTAGCACATTTTTGTAAAGCCAGTTCAGAGAAAAGGCAAATCTTTATTTCTTCCTTCTGAATGCACAGATCCCGTGTTCACCATCCCTTGCTCCAAAACAAAGCACCACATTGGGATGAGACTGCATGATTGTGAACTTTTAAAAATGCATTCTTTCAGCATTTTTATTTATTCCACTGTGCAGTTTAGGCTGCCTGATTAAACTGTATTATTTATTCTGGCTTTCTTCTAGGAGTAAATGTCAATATGTGTGCTAGGATTTATTGTGAGTAGACATCTGTAGGATTGCAGTGTAAGTATGTCAGATGTTCTTGAAATGTAATTCCAAGGTTGGAGACTGAATGGGTCAAAGGCACTAGTGAAGATCAGTGATGTAGAGAGGACATATGTCACTCACGTGGGATGTGCACTGATAAGTAGATTGCCCTGCTTCTAACTGGGATCCCTCATACGTACCCCTGATGTCTGTTAGGCTTCCTGCTCCAATTAGATGAGTCTTTTAATTGTTTATCTTGAAAAGGAAAATTGGCATGCTGCAGAAAATAAAGTCCGTCTATATTTGGAAATGTGCTTCCTTGCCTGGAGAGACCACAAAACTAAACTGGGGTAGGGAGAGGAATCTAGAGGAAGAGTTGGGAAAGGCCTCATCAAAAGGCCTTCTGTCAAAATCATGACCACCTTTCTGTGGGTGGCCCAGGACCAGCCCTCCTTGAGTAGCCATTTTTCAAGAGTGCTCCCAGCATGCTTTCAAAATCCACAAAATGGAACACCTAGACCCCTCAACCCTCAACCAAAACCACTGTACATAAGGTTAGAATGATCGGCTGGCTCCTGCTAAGAAGAGATGAATCTATCAATTTCCTTAGCCACATTCAAATGTTACAAATGTGGTGGTGGTGGTGGTGGTGGTGATTATTTACATTTATTATAGTTGCCCCACTTCTAAAGACTCTGGGTGGCTGTAATGTAATGTTGTTGGTGTGGGTGTGGGTGTATCTGTGTAAAGCTCTATGTGTGCATTTGCAGAGTGACTTAGATTAATCAGATGAAGAGCTTTGCCACATTGGCGTGTGATTCTCTTTCCTGGAGTGAATCTGTGATGTGTTTCACTTCAGTGAAGCAGCTTGTGTCATCTTATACTGTTTCCTGCAGCTTCTGGAGGCTCCTCCCAACCTGTTCCCCTTACGCTGGCTGAAAAAGTTCAAGGTAGTGGCTTTGGCATTTCCTGCAGCAGGGGTCTCAGGGAGGTTGAAAAGGTCAAGATGGTGGCTGCAACAACACAATCGAAGCCCCGCCCCTCTTTATGCACATTGCATGGTTTAAATCATGTGGTCACAGCCACCATCTTGGCTTTTTTTACTCCCTCCCCTTCCCACCTGCCCAGTCCTGCACGGAACCCCACAGCTGCCCAGCACATTCTACCAATGCTGTGGTGGAAACCAAGGGGGGCTATGAAGCGAATTATCCAAAGCAACATGGCCCCTTCCCCTTTGGACCCAAAGGGGCCATGCTGTTTATTAAGCACTTTGGAAGAAATGCTTCACTCCGACCTTGGAATCTTTCTATACTTGTTCTACCTCTTGTGTCACATCATGTCAGAGATGAGGAATTTGTTGGGAAAGAAAAAGGAAACATTAATTCAGTACCAAAATCATTGAATACTCATGGATTGAAACCTAAACTTCTGAAAGCTGCACAGAATGCTCTCTGTCTGGGTGGACAAATTTATCATTTATTTGTTTTCTCTGCATTTATGTGGTTCAAAAATCAAGTTCTTTGGTCTCTGTTACTAAGATATTTATGTGTCAGGCAATTGGTTATTTGAAAGAATGTTGGAAAGTAATCTTCATCCTTCCCTAGCCTAGGGCAACTCAGTAAGATTAGAAGCTAACTGGGATTTTGAAACTGGCCCTCGCACTACATCAGAGTGGTAGGTGTCCTGCCGCAGCCACAGACAAAATAGGCATGGGGAGTTAAAATCTGAAATCTCTGATCTAAGATCTTTTCCAACATTTTCCTTCATCTCAGAGGAAACTTTATTTCCAGACAGAAAAAAAGAGAGAGGAATCTGGGTTGTTGTTGTCTTGTGTCTGTCACTTCTCCTGTGCTGAGACTTCTTTTAATGATAGCCTCCACTGTTTTATGCTGAAAACAATCAAGTATATTATAATCATAAAACAGCAATATAGTCCAAAAGATAATTCTGCAATGCCCTTATCAGGATTTTAACTACATATAGCAGTTCAATGGTGAGACACTGTCTATGGCATATACCGAGCAGAATGTCGAGCAGACCTCTATCAGCCTTGCGCAGTTCATTTTGGAATTATGTAAAGACTCAGATACAAACCAATGCAGTTTTCAAAGTACATGGTCCAAATGAGATGCATTCATGCAAACACACACACAGGCATCCTTTGTTTTTTCTTTGCTTTTTATAACATGTTGGGATCCTCATCTAGATTTTCCTCTTTCCAAACTCCAGTTAGCCCTCTTTGCTTTAACTGTTCTGTAGTTACTTACCCCAGATGAATTCCTGGCCTGTTACAAGTACAATTTCAGAATGCACATTTGATCCTTCAGCAGGAGAATGTGCGCCATCTGCTGATCATGTCACAGAACTGTTTCAATATCTGGAGCATTAGATATTGAAGTAGGTGAGGAGGGTTGTTCATCGTGTCTGTTGTAGCCAGATGATATCTTCCAGCTAAACCAGTTTCCTATCCATCCACCAGTGACCATATGTATGGTAAATTATGCTGTTTTAGAATTGAGCTCTGTGGTTCTGAAAGGCTTAAAATATAGCCAATTTACATTAGTATTTAAACTGACTTTGAGCTTGCTCACTCTTCCAAATATTAAGTGCCAGGTTGTAAGGATGTCAGCATTCCCTTTTTATCACAGATCTAAAAAATGTACAAACATGGCATGACATAATAGAAAAACTATATTTGCCCAGGGAAGAATGGGGGATGACAACAGAGGCTAGAGGAAGAACTTTTGAAGCTACTGATACCCATGGTTGAGTGGAGAAGACTTTATGGACCACATGCCAATGTTCTCGTCATCCACCTTGGAAGATGAGGATGGAGAGAAATTTGGAACATGAACCTCTTCCCTTTGCTGTAGCAGCAAAGTACCATCAACAGTCATGACTGCTTAAGTTCTTGGAAGTGTTGGGAGCTTCATAAACTCACCAATTGAACCTTGTGATAAGGACAGCTAGCACTAGAATGAGCATCTCTATTAAAATAGCTGTCAAGCCTTTGAAGATCTAGGACATGTATCCTTTTCTTCAAAACTGAAGCAAAGGATCTATCTGTTGTGGACAGTACCATTTTATTCCACAGATAGAGGAGAGATTATGCCTAGAAAATGGCAGGTAAAAAAGAAGAGTCTCAGCCACACTTTACCTTGACATTCTAGATGTGTAAATATCCGTATCTGTGATGGAATGTATCTATGGATGGGAGGGTGATGTGGTGGAGAGCAAGACTATCAGGAAGGAGGGGGTGCATTCCAGGAAGGGAAAGGAGACAAAAGGCAACACAGTCCTCAGGGGGAGCATGGGAAGCATAATTGGTTCAGGATAGCCACTCCCTAGAATCTCCCAGGGTTAAGCCACCGGTTGCAGTAGTATAGATTGAGTCTGGCAAGGTTCTGTCTATATTGTATAAGCAAATAAAGGAACTTAGCTCAACTGGACTGTTTCACCATTGCTCTTGGGCTGGGCCTGACAATATCAGTATCCATGTAAGGAGTAATTTATGTGGACCACTATTCAGTCTACCATTTGTTTGTGGTACGGCCCAGCATTAGATACATCATAGGAAGGTTCTGCCTGTGGTGATGTATTCTTGAATTACTCCCTATAAGTTCTAACAATTACTCAAGAGATGTGTCTTATCTGCTTTTACCAATCCATTTCACTGGGCAATAATAAGATAGCATTGTACATGAAAGAAATATAAAGCTTTCTATACTATATCCACACTACTCATAACTCTATCGATCATCTATCTATCTATCTATCTATCTATCTATCTATCTAATTGCATTTCTATCCTGACACAATTGAAGATGAATCTCTCCTTCAACTTTGTCTTCTTGTTCATCCCATGCAAAAAGACCCCATAAAAATTACACCTACCTTAATGCATGCAAAAAGGACATCATTGTAGGAGCACTTTCCTGGCAGTGGAGAATTCACAGCTTCTCATAACCTATCTGTCTTTGTCCTGTCCCCTTACGTGTGAAAGTGTGCTTGTTTATTTACAGATAAATCTTGCTTCTTACTTTCAGGCATGAATGGTGAACGCTGTCTCCAACTGTTACTAATGATTCCTTCTCTGCTGCTTCCTTCCTTTTTCACTCAGCACAGTAAAATTCAGCCGTGCTTGCTGAGGCAAGAGACTGTGGGAATGACCCCGGGAGATGCACTTCCCCGCTATTTGGCCAATTCTTTTTTCAGAGAAAGAACTATAAAAAGGAAGATTGGGGAGTCATCAGGCTGCCCATGGATTTAAATACCTGGACAAAATACTGTGATGATACCAAAAGAATCTCATCACGGCCTTTCCCAAGGCAGTACACTAGAAATAATATTTTTTTTCTAAATTAGTGTCTATACTTGTATATTAGCCTATGCACATTTTATACATGCCTTTCTCTGATCAAATTTTAAATGCAACCATTTAGAAAATATTGTTGCCTTTTAGCACCCAATGGATATAGAAGGTTCCTCTTTATGATCTTTATCTGTGGATTAAGAAGGGTTTCCTTCCTTTTCTCCTACATTAACATAAATGCATTAAATGCAGGGATGGAAGAAATGGAAAACATGCTTGAGATGAGAGACAGAAAGAGAGATTACGGGCCATTTTCCTTGTTCCTGTGTTCCTGTCTCTCGAACTGACAGAGGATGAAAGCCTGCATCAGATGTAAAGGAGATGGACGACCTTTCAAAATTTTGCAGGAGGTCAAGAAAGGAGAACAAAAGTTAGCAAAGACAACACCTGCTGGCACTTGTCACTGAAACACCATGAGCGCCCCAATATTTTTCAGCCATCAAACATTGGTTTTGCTGCTTTGAACATGGCCATTACTTCCTACCTGCGCAGCATGATGGCTCACTTTTACCTTGTTCTATCTCACAAGGGACAAAAAGGATTTCATATTGGGATGGCATATATTTCTACATCAATTCTTTGTGTCATTTCTGTTGGGATGCAGATAACACAATTCCTAAGGGTGGGACTTAAATGTGGTTCACATTTTAAGATGCCCTGACCTACAATTCCCAAACTAATAGGTGAACCCGATTGTGGCTGCAACCACAAAGGTATATATGCAGTGTATATTGCTGTGTACATAAGTAATGTTCACTTTACAGAATTCTGCATACAAAAAATACACATTAGGAAAAATAGCACCTGAAAATGCTTGCCAGAAGGCATCTAGCATAGGAAAGTCTACGTCACAGCACATATATCAAGGGAAGGTGGTGACCAAAATATAGATATTAAGAAAACCTGATCAGAAAAAAAGTCTACCAATTTTTGTAGGCATGGAGATGCATATTAATTTTCTTACAAACAAAATTGGACACAAAATATTATAGGCATGAAAACGCATATGAATTTTCATGGAAATTAAATATTTAGACCTGCTGGATGGAACTGGCTTATGCTTCAAAAAGATGATCACCCTGGTAACCCTTAACGGCCTTTTGCTGACATCAGGACTGAAATGACGAGGTTTTATGCATTTGTTTATAGAGAAGAGATGGGATATGGAAAGACGAGATCATGTGTTGTATTTTAAGAGAAGGTGATAAGTTACTGAAATTGTTTATACTTGTGATGATGGGCGAAGTCACTTCTTTCTATCTCTCTTCTTTTTCCCTTTACTATATTCTTATTTTTCTTTCTTTTCTATTTATTTATTATTTCTCCTTGTTTTCTTTTCTGCACCTTCATTTTTTCTTTTTATTCATTTCTTTTTTTTAGTTTGTGTTCGTGTTTAATTGTTGTCAATGGTAATCTTTCATAAAATGACTACGAAAAAGATGATGATAGAAATAACGATGATGATAACAATAATCATTGACTTGCTTTTTACCATTAAGAACGAATTTAAAGCAGAGAACAAAAGTGCAAAGAACAAAAGAATATAGCCACATGCAGCACCAGTATCTGCAGCATTTTCTTTTGAAAGCCAGGACAACACAGGGATAGAAAAAGCAAAAATCTTGCCTATGCAGTGGAAAATATGTTTTTATGTGAGCTCAGTACAAAACTGCCCACTTTTGTGTTTTTGTTCTCTTCTTTTGCCCTATGGGTCTTCTACAAAACATTGCTCCAAAGGCACACTTTTATTTTTTTAGAGACTTTCTCATTGGAAAGCAGTGAATAGGAACACGGCCCCCGCATTAGTATTACTTAATTGTTAACTTAGAATCTGTTATCAGAAAAGCTTTCCTGGTTCTCCACATGCAGAACAGGAATTTTGTTAGCAGAGGGTTGTTTTGCTTTGTTTTTTTCCTTTAAACACACTCTTTGAGAGGGCTCACCCATTGTAGGAGAAAGGAGAGTGCAAATGTCTCTCATCAAGCCTTTTCAGTAGCAGCCAGTTAGCAGGAGCCAGCCAATCAAACCAGGGTTAGGCTGTAGTAGCCAGACAAAGGTTTCTTCCTCACAGCCATTAACACTCCTTGAGACAGCTGGCTGAAAAGTATGCCAACATATATTGTGCTACCCTGATGTAACGTGAGATGAGTTAAGGAAAGCAATTGGTGGATTCTCGGGCTTCATTTGTCTTCCCACCAAACATCACCAGCTGGCAGGAAAACATCCACCATCCATTCTTCTTAATGCGGGCTGAGGCTGGAGGAAGTTCTCACAGATGGCTAGACTGGTAGACTTTGTCTTCTCTCAAAGCCTATTCTGGCTTTATGCAGGTGCGTTCAAAGGGTCTCCAACTAATATCAGCTGGGAGTTGGGCTCCATTATGACACAGGGTTAACGCAATTCTGGAACAGCATTAAACCTGTGTGTGCATGTATGAGTGAGTGAGAGAAAAATAGGAAGGGGGGTGCAGATAGAAGCAGGAAAATGAATTGTCATTCTTATTCTCTCTCACTCACATACACACAAACCTAGGGAGGGAGGGAACAACCCATCCTTGAGATTCTTAAAATAAAGACACAGCTCATTCCCTCACTTGGCCTGCAGTTGAATACTGGGGCTGGATAGGGATGATTGATTGACAGTTGGGGTGTTCTTAATAGGGTGGGGTATGTTGCTTTCCTTGCAGGTAATGTAGAGATTGGAGGTGGGGAAATAAGAGCTAGAGGTGGTGGAGGAGGAGGAGGAGGAGGAGGAGGAGGAGGAGGATCTGTACAGGCACCCTGAAGGCTCTCCCACACATTTCATCTGTGCCTCTCCTCCTTGCCTGTGGTCAACAAGTGTGCATGTTCTTCTGCTTGAGCATACGTGTATGACTTTACCCCATGGATCTGTGGTTAAGGAAGGCTGCCCAGTGAAAAAGGAGAACAGTCTTGATCACCTCATGGATAATGGCAGTTTTCCTATCACTTTCTATGAATTTTTCACCTCCCTTTTTTCTTCCTGCACATTTAACTCTTCAGGAAATGTTGAGATAGCCCCCAGAGATTTGCTTCCCCAGTGCTCACTTCTTGAAATGGAAAGTAAGGGAGGGGCTGTTTTAAAAATCAGATTCCTTCATGAAAGGTTAGGATTTGTTTTTCAACAGTTCCCTGTACCCTTACTTGGAAGTAAATTCCATTTAATTTAAGGGAACTTATTTCTGAGTATTATTTGGGTAGGCAAGAACTACTCGGGTTTTTACTTTCATCTCTCTGGAGATCTTAGAGCAGTTTTTTTTCGAACTTGGCAAATTTAAGATGTGTGAGCTTCAACTCCCAGCATTCCCCAGCCAGCAGAATTCTGGGAGTTGAAGTCCACACATCTTAAAGTTGCCAGGTTTGAAAAACACTGCCTTAGAGTAACAACACACACACACACAGATCCACAGAGCAGGAACATGGGAAAAACTCAAGAAGAGAAAAATAAGGAAGCATCTTCATCCCTCGAGAGTAAATAATGTACACTTACACATATGCACACTATGCATGCATACACAAAACATCCAAGGACTAAACTGTACAGATAAAGCACCATTCGGACATTATGTGGGTAGACAATTGGCAATTGTGTGTCCAGTCTGTCCTGCAGCCCAAGAAAACATGACCATGAAGGGAAGGTCCCAGTGACCAGATTTCAGTGACCATGTCATGACCAGCAACATTAATGAGGCATGATAGGTCATCTTCATGTCAGATCAGGAGTACTGGGAAAACACTACTTAAAAACTGGAACAGCTATGGACAAATGTAGGCTGTGTTTGCAGACTAAAGGCGAATGAGACCAAGGCAACAGCAAAAGGATGTGCCCTTTCAAAACAGTTAGTGGAGCACCTTAATGCTACATTTAGTGGGTCATGAGGACAAACCAGAGCTATAGACTAGACTTACAGCTTGTAATCCCATTCCTATCACAGACATTGTGGGTTTGTTTTCAAATAACTTCTAAAAATAATTGTTCATCCTAGTGTTGCCTGCGGCTTAATTATAATTCTTGTATGAATAAATAGAACATGATTACATAACAATACAGTGCTGCCCAGTAGAGCAAGCCCACCTCCATCCATTCTGAAAAGCTCTCATCAGGAAAAGGGTCATGTGCACACATACATGCACAGAGAGAGAGAGAGAGAGAGAGAGACCCTGCAGCAGAGAAAGCAAAAATTAAAGAAAAGGCAACGAGAGGAAGGAGAGAAACCAAAAGACCACTTAACAATCCCAGAAGGAGTTTTTAATGTTGGCATTTTAAAATGCCCTCTGGAAATGCAACAGGGCACAAGATCAAACAAAGTAGGGCTTTGTGGCACTATGGATTCAAAGGGGAAAAGATGCATCAGAGCACGTGTGGCCATTCATTCAGCCACTTGCTCATCCACTAGTGACTCCTTAAAACACCTTTCCCTTTGCATCCAGGGAACTGGTATAGTCCTAATATGGAGTAGCCCTTCTCCCTTAAAGCTCCACAACCCAAACCAAGTAGCCACAATAATGCCCACATGATGCTTTGGGTGCCCACCTTGGGAGAGATCAGGGGCCTGGGGTAGAGAGTATGATCTTCTTAGTGGCAGCCCTCTCTGTTTGGAACGGGATGCCCCACCAGGGCCCTATGTGTCCTCATCTTTTTCTCATTGAGGAAATAAAAGTTAGTTCTCTTCTGAAGGGCATTTGTAGAAGATGTTTAATTAGACAGCAACAGTTTAAGTAATTTTATGGCTTATTGTTATATGGTTGTTTCTGGAGTGTATAGTGTATGCTGCTTAGAGTCACTTGAGGAGATGAATGAATGAATGAATGAATGAATGAATGAATGAATGAATGACGTTTTTTAAAAGCACAAAACATTGCTTTTTCTAAAAAAAAAAATTGGGTGCAGGTAGTCCACCAGTTAAGAATGCCTGGGTTACAGACAATCCATAGTTAAGAACAGAGCCTATTGTAGCCAAATTCAAGTTAAAATACACAATGATTCAAGTTAAATACACAATGTTTCAAGTGCATTACACAATAATACTTATACAGTATTATACAATAATACTGTTCTGACTTGCATACAAATTTGACTTAAGGATAGACCTTAGGAATGGAACTCGTTCTTAAACTGAAGACTACTTGTATTCCAGGTCTTTATTTCAACATTCTCTTCAATTCTGGATACTCTTCAAGTGCCTAGAGAAATACTGGAGGTTTAGAATCTTCTAAAGCATTTTCTAATATTTCTAGTAATTTAGAAGTTTCAGAAGCTCTGAGGTCAGAAAATGTTTTAACTGAATATACTGCAATTCAGACTTTTAAGTAACCCATTTTTCTTCTTGCAATTCAAAAAATACTTTGAAGACCTGATTAACAATTGGTTGAGCAATGTCATTTTATTATTTGTTTGTTTTCTAGTATTGGCATGCCACCCCAATCAGAGTCCCAAGGTGTCTTGGAGCAATAAAAATAAATATCATGAAAATACCATAAAACATAAAATACAAAAATACAATACATCCACATAATTGTGATAAAAGATAACCACTATTTTTCTGCCCAGATGCTTCAAGCATTTCAGCATTAAGCAAGTAAAGCAATTCACCTGCAACCTTCAAACAAGGGTCATCCTAAAATGTCTGTTTTAAATGTGAATGACATCAGAATAAGGATCAGATCTGCCCTTGTGATTCAAGAGCTTCCAAATAAATGCCTTGCAACTCTTAAGGCTGGAAAAACAACTGCATTTTGTTGGAGAATAATTTGTAAGAGGGGACTCCTGTTCCCATTTGTGGCTTATACAGTTTCTCTCCTTTCTCAAGACGAGGTTCATTTTGTCTACTCAAGCAGGACACAAGAGTTCTTCAGTCTCCAAACCCTTTACGATGGGTTTGCAAAGCCAGGTCAGGCGCTCATGGACATGTCAGTAACACTCCATGGACAAGACCCTGATACATAGGAAACAGGGTGTGTTTATAATCAAGCAACAAGGGAATATAAAATTATGAATGCAATTGGTTACAAATTAGTTATAAAAAGACAAAGTTTTAAAATATACCCAAGCTGCTATGCTGCACCCACTAAATGTACCTGCTAAATGTTAAACCAGAGCTTCAATTAGCTCTAGCTGCTCTTATTATACAGTGGACCCTTCACACATGATGTACTGCTCTTATTTTGTTTGTTTGTTTGTTTTGTGTCTTTGGGTCAGAGTTGATTCCTGGTAACTGCCTGCACTAGTCCCTGTAGTTTCCTTGGCAAGGTTTTTCAGAAGTGGTTTGCCCTTGCCTCCTCCTTCCTAGGGCTGAGAGAGAGGGACAGGTCCAAGGTCCCCCAGCTGGCTTTGTGCCTAAGGCAGGACTAGAACTCACAGTTTCCCAGTTTCTTCCTGATGCTTTAACCACTACACCAAACTGGCTCTCTTATCTTTTTTTTTCTACATTTCTTTTTTAAATTATTTGTTACAATAATTTTATTGGACATTATAATTAAAAAGTTAAGAACTAATACAAACTAAAAAAAAAAAGAAAAGAAAAATAGAAAGTGCAGGAGAGAGAAAGAGAGAGAGAGAGAGAAAGGACTTCCCCCTTCATAACAAATACAAACAATTTTAGTAACTTATCACTTTCTCTTAAAGTACAAGAAATGATCACTTCTTCCCATATGTCATCTCTTATCTATGAACAAATCTTTAAAGCCTTGTCATTAAGTCCTGATCAGCGAAAGTCCATTAAGGGTTACCAGCAATAACAACATATCTATTTTAACCTTGATCAAATAAACCAATTTTATATTCCTTCCCTTTACTTCTAACAATCTTGATCTTTTTATGTTCCCTCCCTTTACTTTTAACTATCTTGATTCTTAATCCCCTCAAATAGCATCCTAGAATTTGATTTCTTCTCATTTTTTCCTTTCTCCCTTCTCACAAAATTCTTCAAAACTTTAACAAGTCTCTTGTAAATCCAATATAAGAAAGTTGTCCGGTCTTTTGATTTGGTAAGACATCATCTGAATTCATTTGTATATCCAGTGTAAAATCTCCTTCCCCATCATTCTCATAGCCCGTTGTTTTTAAGTTCACTTTCAAATGAGTCTCAAACCTACCTGGTAAAGCTTGCTCTTCCATATCATCTTCCAAACACTATCTATCTATAATGGCAGACATTTTTAAAATTAACTTTTGAGTCCATTGTTCACAAATATCAAATTAAATCAAATATCTTTATTACGGTCTTTGACCAGCTTTTGTAAAAATAAACAACACAACCATTTGTTATCAGAGGAGGAGGAAAACAATAAAACAGTAAAGCAACATAACTAATTAAAAGTTTTGCACAATTGTGTAACATAATAAAGATATTTGGCCATCTCATATATGAATGTTGAGTCAGCATTCCTTAAAAAGAAATAAACATAAAATTTATCAGTACGGCCCTCAAATTTGAGATGAATGGAGAGATCAGAGCACCTCTTGGGGCACCATAAAAAGGACACTGTAAAAGGACATGGGCAAGAGTTTCTACCTCCCTGGATCCACAAAGAAAGTCTCTGTAAATAAGGAGTCCCATGAAATCTTCCTACCAGCAGTGCTGAAGGGAGGGCATCAAAATGGGCACTGGAAAATCCCATCTATATTTGCTTAGGGTTAGATGGTATAGATACCCTGCAGTAGAGGGCTTGAGGCTATATAACAATTGGTTGTAGAATTCAGGAGCACTGGTGATATCATTTTGGTGACCAGTGTCCCTAATTCTTTCTTTTGTTATTGATCTGGCCTTTTCCAGGGTTAATTGGCCTAAATATTCTGGAGGGAGGCCAAGGCTGCAAAGTTCTATACAGGCATGGTGCCAATGAGACTGGTAGCTGTCTGACAGCAGCAGAGGCATCAGGCCGGTAGGGTCAAACATGATTCTGAGGCCTGAGATTAGAATCCTGGTCCAGGCTTGGGCCTTAATGCTTGGCACATTAGCTTCAAGCCTCGAAACTGCATTAGGGGTACATTTTGGGGTACCGAACAGAATCCTAAGAAAATTCAATTGAATTGCTTCATAAGCCCTTAAGTTTTTATATGGGCCAAGTTGCATCCTGTATAATAGTTGGGCAGCTGTTGTAGCCATAAACAGTTTGATTGCTGCTGGAATATAATTTGCTCCCTGTTGCCTATAAAATTTGGTTATTGCTTATGTGTTCTTTTGGGCCATGGAAGTGGTATAATTTACCTGGGCTGTTAATTTCCTAGGGGCCTGAAATACTATGCCCAGGTATTTAAAACATTTGACCTGCTCTAGTTCATGGGAATCAATGGACCATTTGTGCCTTTGTCTTTTATTAGAGAAAACTAAAACTTTAGATTTATCATAATTGATAATTAGTGGTTCCTCATTACAGTAGGATGCCAGGATTCTTAGTGCCCGCCTTATGCCTACAGAAGACAAGGAGAGAAGAACTGTATCATCAGCATAGAGTAGAATTGGGAGATGTCTGTCAGCTAATTTGGGTGAGTGGATATCAGCTGTCTGAAGGGTTTTAATCAGGGAGTTGATATATATGTTAAAAAGCAATAGTGCTAAAATACAACCTTGTTTCACCCCCTTGGTGGTCTGAATAAAATCAGGAAGGTCCCCTCCCCAGTTACATCTTACTCTAAGACCAGTTTTGTCATATAGTTTGTGAATTAAGAGCAAGAGTCTTTTATCTTCAGAGGATCTGCTCAGAATGTTCCAGAGTCTTACCCTTGAAATGCTTCCTTGAAGTCAATAAAGGCTGCATATAGATTCAAGTCAGAGTGGCTTGTGTATTTGTCTGCCAGATGTTGAAGCACTAGGCAATGGTCCATAGTAGAATGTCCGGGTTGAAATCCTACTTGCTCAGGGACAATGATTCCCTCATCTGTTACCCAGGTTTGGACTTTGATGAATAGGTACTGTACATGGCATATAGTTTATTAATGATGTTCAATAAACTAATTGGCCTATAATTAGCTGGATCATTCCTATCACCCTTTTTATATATGGGAGCAATTATGGCTTCCCCCCAGTCCTCTGAAAACTTGGCTGTGTGGTTAATATATGAAAATAAAGAGGCCAATACAGGGGCCTACCAATTTGAGTTGGATTTAATTAGCTCTGGAGGGAGTTCACAAATATCCTTCAATACGTCCAACGTTAGAGTATTTTGCTCCATTCTGTATTAGTAAATCAAATTTAAGTGCTTTTCTCCTTTAATTATAATCTTTATCTCCTGGTTCCCTCAAGTGTCCCTTCAGAATCCCATCTTATCATTTTTTTTCAGTATTCAGAACTACATTTTCCCATGGGAAGCATTCTTATAATTAATTTCAAAATCTTATTTCAAATCTATCTGGTCCCTTAGTCCATTTGTAACTTTCCAAAACCAAAGTTCTAACCTCCTTTTTGCTGTTTTTTTTTTTAAATTTTTTTAAGTCCTTAAACTTGTATAAAACTTCTTTCGCTAAGAATTGAAAGAAATTCACCCAGTGTAGTAAAACTTGCCGTTATGGAGGTCCCTAATATCTTAAAAGCAGTTAACCAGCAACTTCCAAAAGTTATTAAGAAAGGAAGTGGGCAAACCCAGTGTCCTTTGTAAGACACTGAACCGTGGCTTGGGCTACGATGGCCCTCCCTTGACTCCCAGAGCTCTAAACCCACCAGAGTCTGCTGTTTTGCAGTCTCCTCACGAGGAGCAGCTGTCTGGAGCACTTGTGGGTGATCCCAGTCCTCACCTCGCCATTTCTTCCCTGAAAGTCCTACAACATATATATTTCTAAGCTGAAACTGTGATGCTGGTCCAAGTCCAACATTCTCTTCTAGCTACGCAGGCATCTGGCCCTGGTTTTGAGGTGATCTCCTGCTGAGCACTAGGGCAGAAATCAGTGTACAAATGCACCCACCTTTGATTCTTGTTTCTTGTTGGAGCACTTTGAGGCTCTTTTCTCAGAGCCTCAAGGATTTCTTCAGAGCTGCCAAGGATTTGCTGTTGCGGCTGTTTGCAGTGTTTGAAATGTAAGTCCCCAATTATCTTAAGCCTGATGATGCTCTAGTTTTGCAAAACACTTTTTGGGAGCAAAAATAATCTCATATATTTTTAGGCAGGTGGCTGGCAAATCCAGGACTTTGCGGGAAAAGCTGATCTGCCTACTAACAAGGCATCCGTCTGAATCCCCGCTGCCAAACAGCAACCGTGGTAAGTAGAATATTTCTAGCCACATTTTCTGCAAATGACAGGCACTTTTGCCAGCAGCCAATTATACAAGCAAAGGACACAACTTAATTTACAGAAGACGGAAAGATTTTTCTTTTGGTTTCTGATATCTTATTTTGGCTACTTGAAAACACTGTTAGTGTTTTCAGAGCAGATATTTTGAAACGGGCTGCTTCGATCAGAAAAGCCCATGAATATAATGTAAAGTGCTTTTTCCAAATTAACGGGAATTATATTTTAAAGTCCCTTGGTGCTAGGCTTTGATGTGGCTGCTTTAAAATGGGGAGTGCTTAATGAACAAACCTACATTTGTTTTCTAAAGTTCTGAAAGTGTGAAGCATATCTCTATATTACAAACAACCTTACTATGTTTTTTCTGCCCTTTTTCCAAAGGAATTTTTGGTTTGTTAAAAGTAGGGTTACCAGGTGTCAGGCAAAAGGACATGTCTTCCTTTTTATCCTCATGTCCTCTGTCCAGCAAGCATAGCCTTAAAAAAATATTGTCCCCCTTTTTGAATGTCTTGGTTTTTTATTATTATTATTTTGGACTATTTTCACTCATTCGAACTTTCATAAATTGTGACCTTGTAAACTGTCTGCTTCTTTCTTTCCCTCATCTATCAACAGACTCAACAGCCTAGATCTATGTTCTTTGATTCCAGCAATTGCCTGCAATCCAGCCCCTTCAAATCTATGATCATTGTAGTTGGTAGATCACATGACTCGCCAAGTTTCTATGGTGGAGTTGAAAAGTTGATTCTATATTATTACTAGAATATGTCCTTGAAAATAAAGATTTGTTGGAAAAATATTGCAATTGAAAAACCAGTCTTTCTGATGCTGGAAAAAGTAATTTCATATACTAGGCCTAAGTACTTTTTTTTTTTTGCAGATTTTTGCTATAATTTTTGTAGCGGATGCCAAGTTAACCAGCATGTCCTCCTTTCCCCCAGTTTGTTCTCCTTTCCAACTGTCCATGTCCTCCTTTGCCTGTTCAGAAATCTGGTTAACCCTAGGCAAGAATAGTGAGGCTTCTGCCAGAATCAGGCTATCATATCTGTGCTGAAAAAATCCAGGTAGGTAGTAGCAAAAAGTAAGGTTTTTATGTGTATCTTTCCTGCTGTTTCATGATCATCTGGATTTTGAAGCCCAGATATGACAACTCTGATTAGGGAACCCATCAGCATATCTAAGAGAGTTGTGGTGTGTGGGTCAAGGAGCTGGACTAGAAACCATAAGTTCTAATCTTGCCTTAGGTGCAAAGCCAGTTTGGTGACCTTGGACCAGTCCCTTTCTCCCAGCCCTAGGAAGAAGAAGGCAAGAGCAAACCACTTCCGAAAAACCTTGCCAAGTAAATTGCAGGGATGTGTCCCGGGAGTCGCCAATAAATTAAAAAACAGCCTATCTACGCTTGACATTTATACTGTTCCTGTTCAGGGCTCATGCTGGTTTTAAGAAAATCCAGCCAGGACTGAGGCTTTTTGGAAACAGCCATGGGGCAATAATGGGTATAAGTTGCAGCCCCCCTAGATTTCAGGCAAATATGAAGAAAAATTTCTTAATGGCAAGATACCACTCTTAAAATAGCTGAAAAGGAAGTCACATAAAAGAAGACCCAGACCTGTTCTCTCTCATTCCAGAGCACAGGATGCAGAATAACGAATTTAAGTTCTAGAAAAATAGATTCTGGCTGGATATGAGGAAAACAGTAACAGTAGGACCAGTTTGACAATGGCATCAATTCTAAAGAGAGGTGGTGGGCTCCCCTCCATTGAATGTGCTCAAGCTGAGGCTAGACAGCTATCTGTCTGGGTGCTTCAATTTGGCTTCCTGCCCTGATGGAGAGCTGGACTCGGGGACCTAAATGGTCCCTTCTCACTCCATGATTCTCTGTTCAGATCCATCCATCCCTTTTGTAGAGGTTTGCCATACTTCAGAATGAATCCACATGAATTAAAATCAGTGCAATTCACACAGCTCACCTGGAGAATTTCTGACTACTCCCAGACTCTTTCCCTGCATTCGATCAAGAAAAAACCCACTGCCCCAATTATAAACTTCTTCCCTCTTGTACGTATTTCAGCCGATGCATTTTCTAATGGTTTGTTTCTTATGCTCCCATTGGCTCTCCCAATTCTGTAACCTTCAAAACCTCCTGAATGGACCATTAGTTTCTTGCAGGCCTTGAGGGCAAGCCAAGGTGATGGTTGGGTGCCTATAACTGAAAGCTTAGCTGGCAGAGAGCCCATCTGCAATTGCTTTGATTTAATTAATGGTTTACATTTGATTCACGTGTGAGGGTTACCAGCAGGAATTCATAGCAGAAGTTGAACTGAGAGCTCTATTCTTCCAGGCAGTTATGCATAGTAAATAGTAAATACAAATCTACAATTTGTCCTAATTCCCAATACCGTCAACTGGTTCAGTGATAGATGCAGAGCATATCAGTCTTGCACTGCCTAGGTTCACACAGTGTGGTAGGCCAGAGCAGGCAACTTCAAACTGGCTGGGGGACATCCTTCACTTGTTTTGCCCTCAGAAAGCCACAGAGGATATGATGATGACACCATAACATCACTGGATGCAGCTAAACACCTTTGGCCTGTTTTTCCAATGGCTTGGAGAATTGGAGCAGTTTAAAGAAAGAAAACTGGTTTCCTTAAGCTCAATTGCACCTGCCTTAAATCTTGATTTAAATAAAATTTGCTGGAAATGGTGGAGCTAAAATTCAGCTATCAAAAGTGGATGGGGTGATCTGGGGTGCCTAATGGGGTGAATGTGGCACATGGGATGGCCACTTTTGTGCCAAAGCCAAGCAAAGTATATTACGGCCTAGCATGATGAATGAACTCAAGCTGTGTTTGGCAGTGACCTCAATACTGGGAGGAATCGCAGATGAAATGGTGAGCCATAGAGCAGCCTGGGTGTGCAAAGGACTAGATTGCTCTGTTTTCCCTGCAATCTCATGAAAAGCCCTTTTACAAGTATATTAGTTCATGCTTTCATATGAAGGACTGGAAATAGTGCTCATAATGTGTGAAGTTGGAAATTGAAAAAAGAAGAATTAAATTTTTCACAAGTGGATTGTATGGGGGTTTCTGTGCCCAGCATTTCAAAGAGATGCCCGTTACCACTGTGTCTCTGCTTCAGAGAAAGCATACCTCAGAAGGAACAAAAAGGTTGAATGTTATTTTAATTGAATTTGTTTTCCATTTCTTTCCAGACTATCTGGGGAGAAGTCTTCTTCGAAGCTCACACATCTTTTGATTGTTTTTACCTGAAGTCTATTATCCTAATAATGAGGCCCTTTACGAAAAACAATCCAAGTCTGTGTTTATAATTATTTTTCCCATTGATTGTATCAACGAACAACAAAAACATCAAGATGAAAGGAAGAGCAGGTGTTCTAGAAATTATTGCTGAAACAATTCATAAGGTGATTTCAATCAGTGATATTCCTGACAGTGATTCACTCAGGAAAGGAGACGCAAGGAAGGGCCATGAAATAAACAAGTCTGAGACTGAAAGTTTATGCCCCAATAGAGTTGATTCATCTTGAAGGTGCTCCTGGGCTCATCTGTCACAAGAAAGGGAGCAGTCTGGTTTGTCTGCCTGTCACACAACTGTTATAAGTGAATGGCATGTGGAAATTACCTTGGGAGACAGAGGGAAGAGCCACAGCCAGGGGAATGGTCAGATAAGAGGCAGCTTAGCCTGCAGCAGGAATGTGGGCATGGCAAACATCTCAGAAGGGACCCTCCCTAGTTTCTTGAGCTGTAAGGGCAACAGGGAGAAATGTACTTTCAGAGATGCAAGATTCTGTTAATGTAACCTTACAATAAAGTAGAACTAGTTCATCTGGGCATGCTTCCTGTCTGGACTACCTTGCAAGGCTGACACTAGGGGACCTCTCCTCCTTCTCTCCATAAGTTAGGATCAGTAGAAAAGTGCTTAATGAACATAAAGTATCAGGAGAAATACGTGGAATCATATCACACATATGATTCCATATAGCGTATCACATGAGGCCGTAACGGTTTGGTTTGGAATGTGCTACTTTAGGGTTAGGGTGACACTGCAATTTGTAAAGAATCTTTTTTTAGGCTCAGTGTATCATCTAAATCCAGCACATATTGTGTGGCAGAATAAATGTGGAGGGAGAATGATCAACCTCATCAAGTTCTTTGCAGGAAAAGCAAGATATAAATAAAAACAAATGATAGCAGAGATCCATACTGGAACTTTTTCCAACTATGCAGTTAATCATGTCAGGAGAGGGGCAATCTTACAGTGGTGACAGCAGGAACCTCAGTGACTGTAAAAGGAATAAGGACATCTGTCTGGCTCATTCAAAGCTTCGTAATCCTGGGTTGCTGCTTCATTGGTATTTGAAACATAGCCCCACATATTTATCAGGCCAAGTATACATTGAAGCTTTACCTATCATGAAGAAATGCTATGTTTTCATCTGTCTGCTTTTATTCTGCAGTGTTTTTACTATCTGAAAACACCAGCATGAAGTGGTGGCCAGAAGCTTGGTTCTGCTATAATGTATTGGGCATAGGTCAACAGTAGCCCTCATTGTTACAGTTGGTATGGAACAGAGGCTTCAAGTGGACTCTTGATCACCAGAAAAACAGAAAAGGGAATAGTCCTTCCTGTTGGAAGGTCCTCGGCTGGGAGAACCAGAACAGCCTTGGGACTTCACTACCAAGGCTCTGATTAGTGGCTGCTGCCTTTGTTCCCCAACCAGTATGTCTTCTCTCCCTGCCCCCAAGTGTTGCCTTCGGTCATTCACCAACATCCTTCTTTTGACAATGTCTCTCTGCTTTAAAATGCAATCAAACTGACAGCTCATTGCTCCTAAAATTGTCTTAAACACAGTGACTGAACCAAGGTTGAGCTGGGCATCATGTTAGAGGCCCATCATTTGGATCAAGAGAAGAAGGTCTTCCTGCATAAAGGAAGCAGTCCATTTCCTGGGCAGTGAGTGAAGGATATGTATGACTGATTGCATTCCTTCTGCAAAGGTAATCCTTTCTCTGGGTAGAAGAAAGTAGAAACCTAGAGAAAGGCAATCCATAAGTCATCACCTTGAGCCAAGCGCATCTTCTGCTTATATATGGGCACCACCATGCTGTTGTTTTGTTTTCTTTGTTTTGTTTTTTACTACCAGTCTTACCTACAACAGTTACATTCTCTGATGAGTTCCTATCCAAGTACTAACCAAGTCTGATCCTGTCGAGCCACCAAACCTGAACAAAGTCAGCCAGCTACAGCCAACTGATAAGTCTCTGATTAAAAAGCAAGATTGGATCCCCTTTTGTAAGTAGTTCTCCTTATAAGCATCTCACTTTGTTCATTTTAGGAGCTTATTAATAACAGTAATATCAATCTTCTGCCTATACTTGGGATCAATAACATTTTCAGTAATTATAAAACTAATTTATAATTACTTAACTAATTAACTAATTAAATGCAGTGGCAACATTTAAAAATTGCCCCAAATCTCATAACAGTACAAGATTTTGATGGTCTTAATCTCCAATATTGCATGAATTCTCATTCAAGATCTAAATAAATTTCAATTTTCTTGCTCAGGGTCTTCAGCCAATTGTTAAAGGGAATTTGTATTTAGTTTTGGAGTCTGTGAATGTCATAACAGACACCTGGGTCTCATGGGTACCATATTTCTGGCTCTAATATTTTTGAAACCAATTTATTGAATGTATATAGCATATACAGGCTTTATTTTGGAAGCACAAATTAAAAGATTGATGGTTCCTGAGGCATGCCATAAATGCAAATTTTAAAGAATTTGAAATATAGTATTGTGGAACAGCCAATTTATGTTACAACTTCATAAAACCAGGTTATGATGTAGCAAGGTTAATTTATATAAGATATAGAAGCTTTCTTTTGGTAGCATCAGAAGGATTTATAGTTCCTTACCAGGGTTTGCCATAAATGCAAATTTCAAAATATTTAAAAGTAAGTATTGATGAAACCACCAATTTATTTTGCTACATCATAAAACTGGAGTATGATATATTTCTATACATACTGCATCATGATCTAAAAACATGTATACTTAAGTGTTAATCTAACATGAGCATATAGAATGAGCAATCGCAGCAACTTTGATTATATGCTGTGAGATCATAATATACTGTCACTATACGCCATTTTCACTGAGTATCTATAAATAAGAAGGAACAATATGCAGTGTTGCAAAATAAGCCCTCTTCTAAATGTGAGAACAATTGAACTGGAGTAATAAGCAGTTCTTCAAACTGTCTTCCAAATCGGAGAATCCCCAAAGAAGAAGAGGAAGACGTAATAGAATGCCCTTGACTCCTGCCAATTCACCAACCTCATTCAAGGTGATTGAAGCTTCTGGAGCCTCTTGCAAATGCTCCCACCTTCTAACTTCTACGATTGGCACTAGAGCATCACGATCAGCCAAGGGAGGCAGATCAGCTTGTCTCCTACGGCCCTGCCACCAGCCGGCAATGACCAAATGTAAAGAATGGCAACATCCTGGTCATATTTTTTTCCTTTTTCTTTTAATAAATAGCCAGATGGAAATATAGGGCCCAAAAAAGAAGACAGGTCCAAGAAAAATGCAGAAGTATGGTAATCCTACAAGTATGGTAATCCTTTCTTTCTAGTTAGAGGTGATGTAATATATATACTAGCTTGAATGGGGAAAACGTTTTCTAAAATCTTAGAAAGGAAATGACAGTGTGGAGCCTCTCAGTCAGAGGAGACAATGCTAACCTTGATGGACCGATAGCCTGATGTAATATTCATATCTTCAGAAATAAAATTGGGCAAAACCTCTCAGGGAGAAAAATCAAAAGACATACTGTTGTGGGTAGCCAGTGACTGCAATAATATGTCTATAGTTTCTCAGATCTGAGAAGCTGTCCTGGTTTTTCACAGAGCTGAAGGACAAGTTGGGTCTATGGGAATCAATGTTTGACTAAACCATTTCTGGAATAGGTTGTGGGAAGACACAGAAAACTCCCTGCCCTCTTCAGTCCCTTTCCTTCGGGTGCTGCCTCCACATTTGGCACTCCCATTATGCGCTTCTTCCACATGACATTATTAAAATGGTATTAAAGATGATACTATTACAAACAGAAAATGAAGGACTTTCTGGTGCTTAAATCTTTGTGTTAACAACAGCAACACAAAAATGAGCAATCAAAGTTGTAGTCTTTTGAAAGAATTGATTTATGGGGTTTAAAACCTACATGCATACACTTATCACAAATAAATAATGAATTTATTATATTGAGAGCTAATTTGATAGCTAGTAGTTAAGGCACAGGCTAGAAAGCGGGAGGCTGTGAGTTCTAGTCTTGCCTGAGGCATGAAGCCAGCTGGATGGCCTTGAGCCAGTCTCTCTCTCTCTCTCTCTCTCTCTCTCTCTCTCTCTCTCTCTCTCTCTCCCTCTCCCCTTCCCTCCCTCCCTCCCTCCCTCCCTCCCTCCCAGGCCTAGGAAAGAGGCAAAGGCAAACCACTTCTGAAATTTTGCCAAGAAAACTGCAGGGACTTGTCCAGGCAGTCGCCAGGAGTCAACACTGACTTGAAGACACACACCCCTCACAAAATAACAACAAAAAAATCAGCATAAATTTACTTAAAATACCATTCAATTAAAAATGCTTCATAATAAAACATATTTTTCATTTATCCTCCCTAGAGATGTAGGTGTGATACAGTGGTACCTCGGTTCACGAACGCTTCTGTTCACGAACAATTCGGTTCACGAACAGCTCCGGTCGCAAAATTTTGCCTCCGTTCACAAACTCTGCATCAGGTTATGAACAGGATCCACGGCCATTTTCCCTCCCGTGACACATGGTCGCGGCTTCCTGTAGGGAGGGGGACTCTCCCTCCAAGCAGTAACCGCCTCCCCACCCGCCTTCCTGTCCTCCACACCAGAAGTCGTGTCAAGCAAGGTTAGCTTTCTCTCTCTTCGTACTGTACTTTGTGTCATATTTTTGTGGTTTAAAAAAAAAAAAACATATGGTTCAGAACGGATTAACCGTAATTATATTGAACCTTATGGGGAAATTTGATTCGGGACACGATCAAAAATTGGTTGGCGACCAAATTCGTAGGGGTCAGAACGGATTAACTATATTTACATTGAACCTTATGGGAAAATTTGATTTGGTTCACGACCAATTCGGTTCGCGACCAGAGTCACGGAACGAATTAAGTTCGTGAACTGAGGTACCGCTGTATTAGAAACTAACACTGTATGTATGGAACAAGGATAAATGAGCTAACATCAAGAACATAGATATTTGCTCCCTAATCCCCAAACTGATAAAAAAAATACAATAACAAGGGTAGCAATAAGTATCAGTTTAGACATTTTAATTTTTCCCCCAATCATGGCATTTTCCTAACGTGCAAATTTCAACTCCCAGAATTCCCTAACCAGATTGGCCACTGCTGAGAATTCTGGGACTTGAAATCAACTCATCCGGAAGATGCCAAGGTAGGAAAAAACTAAAGACAAATGTACGGGGAATAGAACTATTACTGTCCTACTATGTTTTAGTTGGCTGTGTGTTATTCCTAACTTTGGGTAGTATTGCTTACATATCTATTCCTGGGGAGCAACAATGGGAATAGAGGACCACTTCCTGTCTTGCTTGTCAGCTTCCTAGAAAGAATGTTGGGTCAATGGCTGACCCAGCAGGGCTTTAAGCTTCTTGTCGGGGGGGGGGGGGGAGAATTGCACCTGATCTGATTCCCCCCTTTACACAAATCCTTTATGCCCTCTCAAGGAAGTTCGGGTAGAGCAAAGTTACTGCTGAAGTCAAGGATAGGAAACCTGGTGACTTCCCCATCACTTGTAGCTAGCAGGGCCACTAGAAAGCCACAATAAGAACAAGGCCACCAGATTAATTATCCTCACTTGAACATTACAAACTGGGTTTTGTGCCAGCATAAGCCATTGGATGCTCTCCACAGAACTTTTCCTCGATGTATAGAAGATCATCACTTAGAAAGCTCTGCAGGAAGTAAGGGTGAGGACACCGATTCATACCATCACTGTGTCAAGAAAAGGAAAAATGGCAAGAAGCAAAACTAAACATCCTAAAACATCTGCTTTTATTGTTGATTGCATGCACCTGTATAATAAGATAGGTATTGTATATCCTAATGGACTATATTGGGGTTACCACATATGGGCTGTAAAAATCTGGATGTCCACTAGACGCCAGCCAAGAGGATTGTGTTTGTCGCCATCTAGTGGCCATGTTGTAGCCCAGGTATGGTAGCCATGAAGTTACATTACAGGACAAGGACAAACCGAGTAAGTCATATGAAATGCCCTTTGAATAAGAGATCCTAACAAAATCTCAAAGGAAGGCAACTTGATTAGGTTCCATTCACTTGCTGTGGTTGAAATAAATATCCTAGGAAGGAAGGGGGGCGCTTGCTTTCCTCAGTCCTCCATCCTCCCCCTCCCCTTTTCTCATTGTCCTAACATCCCTTCTTCCCGTAGCTGCACTGCATTAGTAAACATGTCTTAGATAGCCCTTCGCTACGCCAACTGTCCTGGAACACCTTTCGTTGCCAGCTGCCTGCAAGCCAGCCATTATGTCTAATGATGCTCAGGCTAAGTGTCAGCGCACCTGCTTCCCAGAATGCCCAGTGCTTTGGCTTCCCGCTGCCATCATTTAGTGCTGATTTAAAGGCTGCCATTTGCAGCCCTCCTACTTGGTCCTTAACTCTTGTTTCCTGCTATTCCTTTGGCAGATGATGATACATGACTCTAGTCAGTTGCCCCCAGCTTTTGGTTCTGCTCAAAAGATTATCAGAGGAAAAGATGGCTATTCCATTCACAAGGCAGTACACAGCATCAGGGCACCATAGACTTAGCTATATATATATATGTGTGTGTGTGTGTGTGTGTATATATATATATATATATATATATATATATATATATATATGCATGCATTGATGAGATCTCAATGAATATTAATTAGCATACAGGATGCATCTTTGTTTCTATAGGGCAGTTGCATTGTCAGACTAAAAAGTGAAGTTATGAAAAAGAACAATTGAATTAACATTACTGGGCATACTATTTAGCAAATGAATGTGAGCGCCTATCACTTTATTTCTCAAAACAAGCTTTTCTATCTCACAAATATAAACAGACAGCTTTATTGGTTTGGCTGCGAGTTCAACTTTGTGATGCGGTTCTTGGTGCAAAAACTGCACACGAAGCAGAAAATTTAGTGGAAGGTGCATGCCAAAAAGGAAAAGTCACTTTTCAATGTCTGATTTTGTTTCCTCAACGTGCAGATTGGATCATGGGGGAAAGACTGCTGCTTTCTCATTACTAGTGGTAGTATTCTGGAGTAGAATCCTTTGCTGAAGAACATTTCCATCCCCTCCCTAGTGCTTCTGCTGAACTTTGCTGCTTCCCCAATGACATTAGCAGAGGGAGGTCTTTGCTCCACCAAGAGCACCAGATTCAGCAGTCAGGATTCAACATTTGCCCATCCTTGCAATAAGACAATGAGAGAATGAAAAGCGTCATTTTGAGTCCAAAACTACTCCCCCCCCCCCATTGTCTTTTAGAGTTATCCCTAACTGATGGACAAGTGTCTTCTACTCATTACATATTGTAAACTATTAAACACTCTGCCTTGGAAATACTATAGAAGTATCTTAGACCTCATTGGGTGGGGAGGGTTGTTAACTAGGGGAGAAGCAAGTGCTGTTAAAGATTTTCTTCAGGTATAATGTCAACCTCTCGTTAAATATAAACACAGTTTGCACTGAGAGTGCAGTCTCAAATTATTTGCTAATCTGCTTAATTAATCAACCAATATTATACTCCCTTTCCTGGGATGGGACTGGAAATGCAGCTGGAAGGAAAAGAAGAGATGAAGGGGGCTGCCACCAGCACAAGTAATTCCAGATGAGTAAATGTAAATGCTACTTTGCTGTCTAAATATTTAGGCATGGCTGCTGGATCAGGGAGTAAAATCACAGTGTAACTTAAGCAAGAGTTACTAAGTAGAGGTGGAAGCAGTTTTATTGAGATTGAGAGACAGGTTTTGACATGGAATTAGTACCAGTTCAAAATCTCACAATTTCCCCAGGAAATGTTGTATGCAGCCTCAACTGGTGGCTGGGTACAGCATTACAAGCAAAGTACAACATTACAAGCAAAGACAAAAAGGTGTTAATAAGGAAATCATGAATGATTGGGGTTTCTAATATTGTCAATGAGACCTTTTAGCCTAATGTATTAATGCCAATCAACCTCATCTCCTTTTTTGATAGAGTGACCAGTTGAGTTGACCACAGGAATGTGGTAGACATGTTGAATCTTGACTTCAGCAAAGTATGAAGCACAAAGTCTTCCTTGAGTTCCTAGTAGAGAAGGCGGCAAAATGTGGGCTGGACTATGCTACCATGTCATGGGTGCAGAGTGATTGAACACTCATACAAGACTGTACATCAATGGCTCCATATCAAGCTGGAAGGAACCCATGAATGGCATGGTGCAAGTTTCCATTTTGGGCCCAGCACTGTTCAAGATATTTATCCAAGTTCAAAACTGAGGGGTTAGAAAATTTGATGATCAGGTCTGCAGACAATAGAAAGATGGTGTGTTTGTGTGTATGGGGGGGGGGGGAATATATTAGAGGATTGTATCAAGATTCACAAGAATCTTGACAAGCTAGAACAATGGGCAGAAGATTAATTTCAGCAGGAGCAAAGGTAAATTCCTTTGTGTAAGAAAACAAAATCAAAGGAATGATTACAGAAAATGGAGAACATACTGGGCAACAGTATGTGTGAAAATTGGTGTCTTGGTGGCTCAAAAGATGATATGATGCAACTGCAAAAAATTACAATCCTGGGCTGCAATAACAGACACATAGATCAGGAAAAGTCACTGTTGCTCTGTATTCTGTATTTTGCAGATCTCACCTAGAGATCAAGTTCTGGGTACCACATTTTAAGAAGAACATTGACAAACTGGAGCATGTTCAGAGGAAAGCAACCTAGATGATAAGAAGCCTATGATGAATGGTTGAAGGCATTGGCTATCCTTAAGCATGGAGAAGAGGAGACAATGGGGAGAATTGATATCTGTTTTCAAATATCTAAAAGACTTTCAAGTAGAAGCCAGGGCAGAACTGTTCAGAGTTTTTCCTGAAGACAGAAATAGTGGTCTTAAATTACAAGCAAATAGATTTTGGTTGGACATCAGGAAAAGTTTCCTAACAACTGTTCAACAACAGAACAGTCTCTTCCCCAGATTTCCTCAGTGTCAGCTTCAGTAGTCATATCCCCTTGAGCTTTAACCTTCTGCTTCCTACTCTTCTAACAACCACTGGAAAATCCAACATATTAGGACTTGACTATCATTTAACAGAATCTTATTATTTTGTACAAATCCTGGCCTTGCTGCTGAAGCAGTGAACTCTTTTTTTTTTTTTTAATTTCCAGGAGAACTATATTAATGGGGAAGTTTCTGCTGGCACACATCTCACTAAGAGGTAATGAATGGCTTCCTCCCAGCACATTGCCACTAATAACCTCTACTATAAAGGGAGAGTTTAGCTGGAGGGAGGAGGTGATCTTTCTTGAGTCTCCCTTCTGTTTTCTTTCTTTCTTGTGAACTTCAGAAATTTGCTGAGCCTTCAGAAACCAGAACTTCAGAGATGCTAATTATGGGTGAGTATAGTAAATTATAAATAAATTAGTGTTTCAATAGAAAAGAATATCTGTAGCTCAGGGTTGAACAGTAGAGACCTTGGTGTTCTCTGAGCTTGGCTGTTTGCCTGCAGACCTTTCATTACCCAACTAGGTAACATCACCAGTGTAACCAATCACCCAACTAGGTAACATCATCATCAACAAATTAGTGTTCAGGTTTAGCACTACTATACTTCAGTTGCAGGAAATTACCCAGATTAGATTCAGGTACTGACATTCATCACCAGATAGAATGACTGCTGCTTAAACTAGATTGTTGCACTGCAGCAACTAATATTCACAGTAGAAAGGTAGGCTTCCTTTATTTGCACACACAATAACTCTGACACTGCTAAGATGCCCATCTCTGCTTAGGTATTCAGATGAATGGATGATTATTTGAAACAATGGGACATGACAGGTGGCACATCTCTGAAAGGTTGAGTGTACATCTTGGATGCCAAATGAGAGGCTGAAGGCACAAAGAGTGTTAGCAGTGTTGAAAAAGGAGATTGCCATCCCGGCCAGTATTTATTGCAAAGAAAGTGATATGGCATCATTTTTCATCCATATGCAAAACTTTATCAGCAGCCACCAAGCTACGGAAAATTCACCATACATATATTACTTTTTGCATCTCCATGCTTTCAGGTTAGAGATAATGGGGAAGTAAAAGAAGGTGCAGGTCCATTGCAAGGAGAAAGTGGTAAGCTGCTAATCACTGATGATGAGAAAGCACTTCTTAACTTCTATCTTCTCTCAGAATGGAAATTAAACCCTACTGGTCACTGTTATGGCACTGGAAGAATATGGGAACTGCAATTTAGAATAGAGATGGAGAGGCTAAGGGAGAATTTAGCTAACTTAAATATATTTAGGTTTCCAGGGGCATTTAATTATTTAATACAGTTTAGAAGCCAACTGCCTCCAGATGACTCTGGATAACTTACATTAAAAGAAAGTAAAAACAATTAAAAATAGATTAAAAATAGAAGGCAAACTCAAAATAACAATAAAACATCCTACAGGGCTGAATGACCTCTCTGCCCCAGGGCCTGGGAGAACAGCCAAATTTTCAATAACTTTCTGAACATCATCAGGATGGGAGCCATACAAGTGTCTATGAGGATTATATCCCAGAATACTGAAGGAAATAACAGAGCTGACTGCAGAACAGCTCTTAATAATCTTTGAAAACTCCTGGAGGACTAAAACCTCTCAAAATGGTATACACAGTCCACCTTTCCATTAGTACAGATGATATATTGTGCCATGCACCCAAGTATGGGGCTTTACGTGACTTCCACCATCAGCCATCTTGGGGTAGAGAGGGAGGATTTTTCTATTTTTACACAAAGTATAGCCTGTGTGCTATTTTTCAACTACATTGACCACCAAAAAGCACTACATTATTGATTTCAGGAATTGTCTGACACAGGTAGGCAGATGCTATTCTATGGGGTTCAAGCCCTCTACTGAGAATTGAACTCACAGACCTTTATGCTTTAGATGACTATATACAGTGCATTAACTTTAGGAGTACCCAGGTCATGGCACTCAATGGTTGCAAGAAGGGATATTTAGAATCTCTCAGAATGGTAGATACAATCCATATTTCCTTAAGTTCTCAGAGCAGAGATATACAGATGTTATATTGGATACATTATATCCAAGATTGAGATACCTGAAGAGCTGTCACACAGAAGAGAGAATAGAGTTATTATCTATTGCAGAACTAGGACCAATGCATTAAAGCTACAAGTTCATATTAGACATCAGGAGGAACTTCTTGACTGTAGGAGCTGTCAGTCAGTGGAACAGGCGACCACATAAAATTGTGAGTTCTCCTTCTCTAGGGATCTTTAAACAGAAGCTAGATGGTCACTGTCAAGGAGGGTCTAGTGGATCCTGCACCGAGCAGAGGACTAGATGACTTCTGACTCCATGATTCTATGGATAATGAGAAGGATCTATTAGACTTTTTGGCCTAAAGTATGTATTATTAATGCAAACAGTTAAGAACATACTAACATAAGACAAGACCTGTTGAATCTGACCAAATCCAGGGCAGTTCAGCATTCTGTCCCCACAGTGATAGGCAAGATAATTATGGCAAATGCACAACAAGAAGTGCAAAGTTGGGATCCAGTGACAATTTCAAATAACTGTTACCATAACTGCAAAACCATCTAGGAGTAGTACAGTGAAGGCTCATACATGCAAATAAAAACCCCATTAGATGCATCTGTTCCAGCTCAGACTTGAGTTCATTATCAATTCTTTTAATATGGAAAATTAGCCAGTCAGGGGAATAAAGTAGCCCTGAAGGTTCTTCCTGATGTGCTAGCTCTCCATAGCAAATGATGCAAACAATAATCAAATTCATGGCATGTGCAATAAATAGTGAACAGCTTTTCCCTCTGTAACCTGAGCTGTGAGCAGGTCATTCATGAGTACAGTGCACCTGTCTGTGGTGGTGGGGGGGGACTTTGTGCATACTGTTGCGTGTGAAGTTTTCTACCAGAGCTGTTGTAGATACAGAGCTTTGTGAAGGGAGTATTCCATTTGTGGGATGGGGTTGGGCAACCAACACTCATCAAACTCATTCCATGCTTCTCTCTGTCTAAGTTTGGGTTGGAACTCTAGGAGAGCTACCTATTTCTTTTCTGTAACTTATGGCTTGGGAGAGAAAGTACAGAAAGAAAATGGGGATGGGATGAGATCACCCAAGGAGGTGGCATCCATGCCCACTTTGGGCCATACTCTCACATGCTGATTATCTGAGCCCTGCCAAACCAGTGCCCCCTGCCTCAAAAAAGATTATCCTGAGGGGATATGTCCTTCTAATATAAAAAAGGTTACTCAACCCTGATTTAAACATTAGGTACCTCTCCTGCACTCATCAGCCTGGAAACAATGTATTCAGCAATACTTTGTTTTGATCCATCATTGGGTTCTTCCTTCCTTCCTTCTAAATATTCTGCCTTTTTATGGCTCAATTTAAAACATGATTGAATATATAAAATTAAATAAAACCATCTTGATGGCAGCAAACCATTCTCCATTTCACTCAAAATACAACCAAAGGAGCATTTCTAAAAAGCCAAGCTTGGGACACCTACCAAAATAGCATCTCCAGTGTAAATCTGATGAAAGAGGACACGGTAGACTCTGCATTTAACCTCGACTTTCCCAACACCTCTACTTTAACTTTCTGTATTTCAAATTATGGATCAGTGGCTATCAATAGAGATTCTCCCTTAAAAGTTGCTCAAGCAGAATTGTATGAGAAGTTAATTCCCAAAACACTTCATGATAGTTGCATGTATGTTGCAGCAATATAATTTGAATTATATGAGATATTTGGGCCACATGCTTAGCAGCTACCATCCAATTACTCTCTAGCTTACGAAGTGTGGCCATTCTACCTGATTCCATCATTTTAATGTCTCTTGGATCTAAGTGATCTAAAGAAATAATGAAGCACTTCCTTATCATGACATTCATGTTGCTACTTACACTTTCCACCAACCCAGGAACGTATTCTTTGACAAGATTTCAAAGCTACCGATCCAATAAGGAGCACTCAAAATCCTGGAAGATGTGAGACTACTTCCAAGCTAATGGGCTATTTCTCTTTCTTCCACCTTTTTTCTATTTTCTCCCTATAAATTAGTTTCCACTCATGATGATAACCAGTGACTTCATTAATAAGCAGCCTCTTTAAGAAGAGCAAGGCTAGTTCTTCAAAGGCTGCCTTCTTGCTGGATGACTACCAACTTAACTCATTTTTCCAGGAAATGGAAGAGAGGCTAAAGGCCCATCAGTCAGGCAGAATCATTTCTTTAAAAAGCTCATTAACAATCATACCTCAGTGCAATTCCTATGCTTGCAAAGCAGAATAATTTATTAGTTTTTGAATCTGTCACAGTTTTAAAAAGATATGCCACAAGCATATGTTAGAGAGGATAAAAGATATATTATGGGAATAGAAAACTGATAGCAAATGGGATTAAGGTATGTTATGCAAAATGTAAATATTGGTTCTAACTTTGTTTGCAACTATAGTAAGCACTGACACAAAGTAATTTACTGTATGTGCTTGGATTTTACTTCTTAACAGGGATTTTAATAGTCCTCGGGAGTTGGCTAAATAAAGGCCCAGGAAGGCTTAAAGAGCAGGAAAAAATGACTCACTGCAGCTCACCCAACTTCAGTTACCCCTTCTTTAAAATCAATTCATTAAGGACCCCCATTTTGTCACGTGGATGTGAGATCTGAATATTGCAAAGCACTTTGCATTTTCAAGCTGCTACATAACAAAACAATAAGAGTTTTGGTGAAGGACATTTTGCTAACCAAATCCATCCTTTCCACAAAAACCAAGTGATGCAATAACTGGGTTTTCTTAATCACTGAGAGCTGTATTTTCTGCAAAAGTACAGCCCTGTTTGGAAGTTCAGTCTCATTAGTCGGGTGAAGAGCTACCCTTGCTTTCTTTCATCTTCTCCATCATGGCCTTGTGCCCAGCTTTACTTGTCTCCACATGCTGGTCAAGAGTAAGGAAGCAAAAGTGACTTCTGGGGGAAGTATGGTGAACTGAAGATGGCTTTCCAAAAGTGGAGCCAACAACCACAGCAAAGACCAAGGAACCAGTGAGTAGTTCAGTTGCTTGGAACCTCTCTGTATAAGGAGAGGATGACAGATTGCTCATATGTGCTCCAGACAGCTGCTTCTTGTGAGGAGACCACAGGACAGTGGTTTTCCATGGGTTTGAGTGCTGGGAGATGACACGATTAGCCATCTCGCTCGCAACCATGGCAGAGACTTTTAAAGGACACTAAGTTTGCAAATCTCACTTTCTAATCACTTTTGGAAATTGCTCATTAACTACTTCTAAGCTATTAGAGACATCAGAATAACAAGTCTGGAAATGCTGGATGAGTCTGCCTTCAATCCTGAAAGAAAATTTTAATCATAAGCATAAGCATTTAAAGAATCTGAAATAAACAGCAAAAAGCTAAATAAGATTTTGATCTTAGGAAGTTACAAATGGACTAAAGATCCAGATTAAATTGGAATATTGAAACTTTTACAATAAGATTTTGGAATTAGTTATAAAGAACCAACAGCTTCTCATGGGAAATAGATTCTGTTTTGGTTTTTACAAGATGGAATAAAGATAAGGAATTTCATGATTTCAAAAACTGGACACTAGAGGGAATGAAGCTTTTAGGTAGAGGAAGGATTTACAAACCTACAAAATGTTGCAAAGCATTCTAATTATGAAAATTCTGAAGGAAACTTTTGAGGAATGGAATCAGAAAATAATAGCCACAGTATCAATAATGTCAGTAATGAAGTTTGCTTCTGTGGATAGACTATGTCTAAATGATGTTATTGAAGAAATGACAGATGTAGAACAAAGTTTAGCTGATAAGATAGAGATGGTATTAAAAGTGGATTTACAACTGACAGGCCAAAAGAATGATTTTTAGATTCTACTATTATAATAAAAATTCATATATATATATATACATACACACACATACATACACACACATACTTCCTTTCTCTCTCTCTCTCTTTCTCTCTCTCTCTCTCTCTCTATATATATATATATACAGTATCTATCGATCTATCGATCTATATATATAGAGAGAGAGAGAGAGGAAGGAAGGAAGGAAGGAAGGAAGGAAGGAAGGAAGGAAGGAAGGAAGGAAGGAAGGAAGGAAGGAAGGAAGGAAGGAAGGAAGGAAGGTGCTGTTGATATGTGGACCTTCTGAATAAGTTCGTGGTTGGATTAAGACCATCACAAGTCCAGAGGCATAAGGTACCCATTTTTCCTTTAAAATATACCTCAAAGTCCAGGAATGTAAAAAAGGGATCTGAAAAACAGGGGTGACTGAGGGCTGTACCTCACTTGGCCTGGGGATTGCACTTTTTATACCTGTGTAGAAGATTCTGTACTCTGTTCACAATTATCATAATTTTTCTGATTGTATACATGAACACATGCACTCAAAAGGTATTATTTTATGTTGAGCAATGGGTAAGCAACTGTACTGTGCAGTCTAGTGGAAAATATTGCCTGTGATTTCCAGGAATATAGTACAAAACCAGATTTGAGAACAAGATCTTTTGCAGAAAAATGTTCATGCTGCACTTAACTTCTGTGCTCATTTGCCATGGCTTTATCACACTAAAGGTGGTAGCAAGCTTCATTCTCACAAAAGAATTGGACAGAATAGTCCCCCCAAAATTTAATCCTTCTCCAACTGATGCAAGGACAAGTGCCTTGATTTTTTTCAAAACTATTGCTGGGAAGTTCAGGTAGCTGATGAGCTTCCTGAAAGTATAAGCTCATAGCAACAGTCTCCTTAACCCACATTAATTAATTAATTAATTAACAACCTGACTCTCAATGACTCTGGGCACTTTAGACCTCTTTACTCCATCCATCGCAACAAAGCTGAGTATAGAAGACAGAATGGAGAAATTAGGGCTCGTATATCAGACCCATTCTCTCTTGAGGTAATTCTTAATGTTGTAGAGGAAGTGGTGGCCAGAATAGAGCATTTCTGGGTGATTATTTTGTTCAGCAGCTCATTTCATGAAGAACATGCCTGCCTTCTCTATCATGTCACATGGTCACTGACCCATCAGCACTGGGACTAGTCTGTGCAAATTTCTTTTCATGATCATTGTGTTTTTCTAGAAAAATGATAAATAGAGAGAAAGAGAGGGGAAGTTTAGCCCAAGAAACTCAGCAGGACAATTCAGGAACAGTTCAGTTACTTTATTAGCTTACACCTACTAGACAGAATCTTGCCAGACTAACTCTAACCCCCAGTGACAGCAACTAAACACTCTGAATTCCTGAGGGTGGTGCCAGTCTCCTTCTCTTAACTTTCACACACTCTGGCCAAGGGCTGAGGAGATGCCTGAGATTCCTCTCCCCCTCCATATGACCTTGGACCTCCCTGCCACAATCCTCCTCACTCAAGCCTTCCATCACAGGAAGGGAGGGGGGAGAGAGAGGTTTATTGAACAATAGCTGAGAATGAAGATGATTGTAACTCTGAGTAATGAAAAAGAGCAGAGTGAAAAATGTATTAAATGTAAAGATGACTAAATTAATGACAACACTTAACAGTAGCCAGCCTCAGAACAGGTAACACAGAGACTGAAGTGGTGGAGAGCAAAGGATCCAAAAGTCAAGGAACAGACCACAGGCTAGCACTTGATAGTTCTACAATGAAGGCCTTGGAAGGGATATTCAAGTGCATTTGTTTATACAGTACCAACAAAGACTAGGATTCTTCATGAAACAGTTTTTCTGTATGAATAGAAATGAACCCAAAAATAGAAGGAGGAGGAGGAGAGGAAGAGGAAGAAGAAGAAGAGGAGGAGGGGGAAGGGGAGGACAGACAGTGGCAAATATGGATTCAACTACAACTGCAGTGGATGCACCACTGAGAGACCTAAAAAGCTAAGTTGAAGACAGATTATTCCAGAGCAAATCTATTGATGTAGTTGTTAAGAGTCAGCACTGATTTGGTGGCACTTAATAAAGTGTTAACTAAATCATTACAAAAACTGTTTGTGACTGGCTATAAACCAAAAGAATATAAGATATTTACCTGCCATCTAATCACCATTCTACATCCTCCTTGTTATTGGCGACATTGACTTCAAAGTTCTTTTCACCAAAGAAAGAATGCCTGAACCAATTGGTAAAATAAATTGACTTTAAACTCTTTAATAGCATCTATGGGCTTATTTGTTTTTGGATAAGTTTTGTTTTGTTTTGTTTTAGGAAGTAGGGAGTCTATGGAGATGTATCAAGAAATCCACCAAGACAAACTTCCAAAGATCTGTGACACTACATCTTTAATTGATTGATTGACTTGATTGATTGATGAAATGATTCCTTTGCTGCTGTCACTCATTATTTTTCTATATCACTGCTTCCTGATATTGGTGCCTGCTTGCTTTAATTGGCTAGCTGAACTACACACCTGCTGGGAGTTTATTTCTTCATTTAAAAATACTATATAGCTGCCCATATTGTAACAACAACCCTGGGTTGCTCACAAGACAATAAAAACAGCAAACAAACAAACTCCAAGCAATCACAATAAAAAGTCTCCAATGTATCATATACCATTTTACTGGGCTCCAGCCTCATCCTATCCCAATGCTCACGGGAAGAGCCAGCTCTTCAAGTCCTTCCAGAGGTCAGGGAGGGTGGGATCCTCCTGGATCTCAGGGGGAAGGGTATTCTATAAGCCAGCTACGGAGTAGTCACACTCCCTTGGTCCTGCATTTAAGGGAAGTGACCTGGAGCATGCCTTCCCTATCTGACCTGGTGCTATGGGCAGATACCCACAGGGTGAGGTAGTCCCACAAGTAACCTAGTCCTGTGCCATTTAGGGCTTTTAAAGTGATAACCAGCACCTTGAATTACACACAGAAAAAATCTGGAAGCCAGTGCAGCTTGTACAGTAGCAGTGTAATATGGGCAAACTGTGCAACACTGAGAACTGTGTGCTGCCACATTCTGGACTGGTAGTAATTTACAGATGGTCTTCAAGGGCACCCCATGTACAGCAAATTACAGTAATCTAACTGAAAAGTGACTAGGGTCTAAGCAAGGCCTCCCAGTCCAGGAACGGTCACAGTTGCTGCACAAGATGGTTCTCTGCAAATGACCTTGGGCACAGCTGCCTCCTGCTCCTAGAGGAGGAGTCATAAGTCCAGGAGAACCCCAAATTGTGCACCAGCTCTGTCAGAGGACTGCTATGCCATCAAGAGTCAAAGATGACTCATCACTAGACCCAGGGAAGGCAAAAACTCAGAGCCACTCTGTCTTACTAGAGTTGTGTTGAAGCTGGTTCCTCCCGATCCAACAGATCTACTACTACGACTTACAGATCTACTAGCACATATGTTGTTGGAGGTCTATAATTATTTCCTTCATCATTTTATGAGGACTCCTTCACAGTAATATTAATGCCTGAGAAAGTTCCCACAAAATATGTTAACTATAGACCAATACTTGTGCTTAAAGTAGGTCCTAAAATAAAACAGCAACATTAGCTAGGAAACTATAGAAAACAGTGCTGTCCAAAATATACCCATCTCAGTTTGGACTTATAAAAAATAGACAAGCGTCAAACGATACTCTTCAGATAATTGATATTATGGTTATAGCTGAGGATAAAATGGAATCAGCTGTTCTAATTTCTTTAAGTGCTGAAAAGGCCTTTGATATGGCCCAGTTTTAATTTATGAAATGCATTTTAATAAGATACAGATTTCCATTAACTTTTGTTCATTGGCGTACAATTTTCTATCAGCATCCTGTCACTAGAGTTATCCCCAATAACTCTCAATGCTGTAAGTTACATCATGGTACTTAACAATGATGTCCTTATCTCCCTTAATTTTCAGTTTGGTTCTTGAACCATTAGCCTCTTCTATTAGACAGTCTTTTTATATTATATTTTATATTAAAGGCATGGAAGCACTTGACACTGAATGCAAATTGTTCTTATATACCAATGGCTATTCTTGATTATTAGGTTATGTCATTACCAGACCTTGTTGAAGTTATCCAGAAATATGTTTTATATTCTATCTATCCTATTCACTGGAATTAGTGCATTGTCTTTGGAACCTACTGTAGGCATAGATTAATGTGGGAAATTGGTATTTACAATTTGTACAGATTCTGTAAAATATTTGGGTTTCCATCTGTCCCAAAGTTTGTCCTAGTATGTTGAATTAAATATTGCTAAATGTACAGATGTAATTTCAGTGGAGATACCTTGATGGCCAAAATGCTTGTTAAGACTTTGAGGTAAGATTAAATGTCATTAAAATAAATATTAAAGTATTAATTAATGTGTATCTTAATGTATATCTTGAAAGGGATCCAATGTTAATTCCCATCAGATATTTCATACAGATAGATAATATTTTATGGCAAGCTAAAGCTCTTAGGATGTCTTTGGCCAAATTGTAGTTACTTTATGAGGATGGCAGCTTTAATCAACCAGATTTTCAACTATATCATCATGTTAACATCTACTGTATATTTTCCTGAATAAGAAATCACTTATTATGATCACTTTCCTCTCTGACTCCATTTGGAAAGCAAATGTGTAACACATTTGAAATCTTGGCAGGTCTTAGAATCTAGGTATATTAAATCAGGATCATTTCCTGCTCTGCAAGCTGCTAGGCATATGGGGTTATTAATAGGTAAGCAGTTGCAATTTGATCCCAAATCCCATGAGGAGTTGACACTGTGGTATAACTCAAATCTGAAAATAGTGGGGAAGGTTTTTTTTTTTTTAAATGCTTGGGCTAAGCAAGGGATTAATACTTGAAACCAGTTAACCTTTATTGGTTGTTTTAAAGATTTGGGTAGATGGTCTTTTGAATCTGATTTACCTTCAATATATGCTTGGCAATATATACAGTGAAAGAGAATATTAGCTAAATAGTATGGCCCAGATGTTTTAGCAATCTCCAGACTATCTGCTATTTTAGCTCCTTTAAGAGATGTTGCATCTGAATAGAAACATACAAATCAATTTTATATGTTATTAAAAAGTGAAATGAAAGTTAGTATTAATTATATATTTGATCCATGAAAGGGTAAATTGGAGTATCCAATTATGCATAATCAATGGTCCTGGTTTTTAAAATATGAAATATATGTCTTATGATTAAAAAATGAAATTAATTCATCAGTAAATATTATTTTGGTTGTATTGGATCCCAAATAATATTTAAAAAGGGATGAACAATAGACTTCTTATGCTGATGATATAATAAAATGGAACTTTCTTTCACTCACATGATTTGGTCTTGTTCTATTATAACTTTGTTTTTCTCTCAAATTGACATGTATGTTAATATAATTTTGGGAAGACATTTTAAAAGATTTCAGGTGGAAAAACTGAACATTCTAGTTCCTTTAGATCTGACTGTGGTAAATGTAAGGTGAGATGGCTGTTCCCATATGGTAGGGTGGTTGATAGCCACAGAATGCATACCAATCATCCAAATGAGCCACAAGCCCACTCCTGCTCCTTCTGTCATTCAACGTCTTTGCCAGGATGTCTACACACTCTGCAATGTGTGAGTGGGCAATTCAGGATCACTGATACTGCTGATGCTTAAGGGGAAGAGAGGGAGCTGGTCTGGCCAAGTGTGTCATCATCATCATCATCTGAAGGAGGGATGGGACCAGTACCACCACTGTCTCCCATGCAAAACCACCAGATCCTCATTAGCTGAGCAGCAGAGACTCCAGCCTGACTGTCCCTGCTGCCAAACAGTTGACTGGGAGGGCTTTTGTCTCTGCAGTTGTCAGGTCCAGTCATGGACTTGTTCCAATGGTCACGTAGCTTGATTCCATGCAACATTAGATGAAGGCAGCCAGAGTGCTGTTCTGCTCAGTTGTCCAAGACGCCTTGCTTGCTGTCCTCCCTGCTGCCACTGCAGTTGCTACAAAGCCTTTCCATCTCCACGCCACATCTAAAGAGGGTCCAAACACTCTCCACATCATGCCCAGAATTTCTCCATCTCCCCAGACCATCCTCAACATATCCATCCCTAGAAAAACAAATGTCCTGTCCACCTTTGGCCCCCTATTGTGGGGGAAAAGGGGGAAGCCATATCCTACTAGATATTAAAACATTCCAAAATCACAATATATTCCTCCTCCATTTTTTACAGTGCCAGCAAGAGTCACCTGCATTTCTGAATTACAGTCGATAAAGTTTCACTGAGTTTTTCCCACTTTACCTTAGTATAATTGAAAGGCAGATCTCATTACATTTTCAGTTTCTCTCCCTATGGCCAGACTTTAAGCTCTTTAGCATAAAATATTGAGAGCAGAAGTTGGGCCAAAAGCAGCTTGGGTGGCATCAATGTTCCTATTCTACTCACAGTGTAGAGGGGACTTCAGTCTGCATTGATAACAGCAGCTGGGGCTTTGTTTCCTTCGAAGGATAGATTTAGTATTATCTTTATGTGATATCAAATGTAGCCAGAATTATTTTTAGCAGGAAGCACAGTAGGTGTTAGTGAATAATAAAGATTATTTGTAAAAGTATTATCTTGCTTGTGAGGGATCCACTTTTTAAAAACTTGATTTTCACTTGCATTACTATGCCTTTAATTAATGTAAGCTTCACTTCCAGTAGCTGGGAAACTAGCAACCTTTGCCAAGGTATAGTCTTATATTAAATTTAGGGACTTGTTTCTATACCAGTGTTTCTCAACCTTGGCAGCTTGAAGATGGGTGCACTTCCCAGAATTCCCCAGCCAGCCATGCTATTCATTGAATGAACTGTGGAGCCTCATTTACATCCCCATAAGACTTAGGAGGCATTTCAAATATTGGGGAGAATCTCAAGCCATGTCATTTTGTGGACGATGCAGACCTCCTTTTCAGAGCTAAATCCTCCCCACACTTTTAAATTTCTCATTCTTAAAGATACAATCTCACTCCTTATGATTGAAGGCAGGAAAGACAAACAAGAAGGAACGTCGTGTTGAAAAGCAATAACCGGATGAAAAGAAAGATGCTGAAGAGCACTGAAAGAATGAAAAGGTTTGACTATGAGCATATTATCATACCCCTCACACCACCCCCAGAATTTAGTTGGGTTAGATATGCTATTTTCAAAATTAGACAATTAGGTAAAATGTTCATAGTCCCATGTCATACATATGAAAGATGTATGAAACAGGGCCATGAAAATTTTCTCTAATTTTCTCGTAGGAAGATATATGGAATTTTGTTGTTGTTCAGTCGTTAAGTCGTGTCCGACTCTTCGTGACCCCATGAACCATATTGCGCCAGGCCTTCCTATCTTTCACTGCCTCCCTGAGTTTGCTCAGTTTCATGCTCATTGCTTCAGTGATGCTATCTAACCATCTCATCCTCTGCTGTCCTCTTCTCCTTTTGCCTTCCATCTTTCCCAGCATCAGGGTCTTTTCCAAAGAGTCCTCTCTTCGCATTAGGTGACCAAAGTATCTGAGCTTGAGCTTCATTATCAATCCTTCCAATGAGCAATCAGAGTTGATTTCCTTTAAGATTGACTGGTTTGACCTCCTAGCAGTCCAGGGGACTCTTAAGAGTCTTCTCCAGCACCACAGTTCAAAGGCATCAATTCTTCGGTGTTCAGCCTTCTTTATGGTCCAGCTCTCACAGCCATACATTACTACTGGGATATATGGAATACAGCAGAGCTAATGGACAGTTCTTTCCTTTCCATGATTGATTGATTGGTTTTAACAATATTGCATTACTTTCCCCAACTCACTTCTATCAAATGCCTGTGTGTTTGCAGAAAGGTCTGAAGAGGCATCTCTCTTGCCTTATCTCTTTAGAGGACCACTTGACAGCTCTCAGCCACATCACAGCAGTATAGAATGCTTCACTTTCAAGCAAATGTCAAAGAGGGTTCTCTATTGAAAGTAGTCAATGTCTTTGACAGAAAGTGGTAACACAGCAATGTATTTAAAACTATTCTGACTGCCTTTTTACAGGGTGTTTTGATGCTAGACTATAAGATTTGATTTTGAACTAGCACCCAGGAGAAATATGAATGGCCATATAATCCTGAGATTCCTATTAAAATTGCAACAACAACCAAGTAAAGTCAACTATACAGAATTAACAAGCTTTTCTCATTTTTTTATTTGCTGTTAAGTGTTTTTTTTCCAGTAATCACCCATTTAAGTTTTACTTAAGAAACCAAATACTTCACTTAAGAGACAAAAATCAGATGCACAGATACAGAATGCTAGATACCTAGCTTGGAATCCTGTGAACAGGTACTATTGATTTCCAGCTAAATATGAGCCAGCAGTGAGATGTGTTTGGGAAGAAAAAGGAAATGCAACTTTATGCTGGAGTATTATTTCCAATGCATTTCAATGTCCACCTCAAGTATCCATGGCATCTATTGGAGAGGAGGAAGGAGTCAAAATCAGCAAGATGGCAGATGTAGCACTGTAATAATACACTGACTCTTTTGTAGATACATTAACATAGAATCATTGATGTCACACACATGTTCAAAAGGGGCAGGGCTTGCATTGCAACCCTCCATCTGCTATCTTGTTGATTATGACCCCCATCCCACCCCACGTGGACACTCCACACTTTAAGAAAGATTAAGAGGAAGTGGAATAGGTTTAATCATCTCCATGTTTCTTTAGAGAGCACTGTTTCTCTGTAAATGGAGACATCATTTTGGAGACTATAGTTATCAGCTCAGCTACTTTCAGTTATTCTAGGGTTGATAGATTCTTTCAAAAATGCATGCATTAATCCTGCTCCTTAAACAAAAGCAAATACTTAAAAGTGATTAGTAATAGCAATAATGAAATATTCAAATACACACAGGAAGACCATGTGCCATGGTCTTCAGTTTCATATATTCCTTTTACTTCCTACATTTCTAGTCTTACAAGCTTGTATAGTGAGGGCATGGGATTCACATAAGATAGGGAATATCAAGATCCAGCACTCAAATAAAATCTGATTATATGCTTATCAACCAGAGCAGATATCCTCCTCCTACTGGTGTTGTCATAAGAACAGTAGAAGCTTTCTTCCACTAAAGAATTCCTCTAACAGGACAGCCAGATTAGAATATATCTCCTTGTTAGTGAGCCTGGGCAAAGTGAGGAAAATGGGCAAGGACAATTTAAGCAGAACATTCTGATTGACTGATTGATTATGTGCCATCAAGTCGCTTTAGACTCCTAGCGACCATAGAGTTAGATCTTCTCCATGACAATCTATTCCTAACCTGTTCTTTCGGGTCTCCCAATGGTGCACTCATCACCACTGTATCTGAGTCCATCCACCTTGCTGCTGATCATCCTCTTCTCCTTTTTTCTTCCACCTTTCTCACCATTAGAGGCTCTTCCAGTGAGCTGGGTCTTTGCATAATATGTCCAAAGTAGGATAATTTGAGCCTGGTCATTTGGGTCTCAAGTGAGAACTCTGGGTTGATTTGTTCAATGATCCATCAGTTTGTTTTCTTGGCTGTCCATGGTATTTTCAGGAGTCTTCTCCAACACCAAAGTTGTGTCAATACTCTTCCTACAATACCAAGCAAAAGATATCAAGATGTACAATAATAACAAAATTAAACTAATCCGAGAAATGAGAATTAAAAAATTAAAACATTCAAATGAGAAGAAAAGAAAAAAAGGCACACACACACCCCAAACCCTAAAAACCTTTTTAAAAATTCACAAATTACAACACTAAAGGGATTAGAGTTAGGGTTGAAATCAGAAATCTAATACATAGGTTAAACTTATAGCTAGTCACTAGTTACCAGAAATGCCAGTATAATATTATATTATAACCAGATACAAAAGGGAAAAAAAGGAAAAATTGATACTATAGTGATATCACTGCATTGTTGTAAAATATCATGAAATCTACGTCAAAGAAAAACATTACTTCATCCTTTGATTAGTAGAAAATATTGCCTTTTCCCAGGCAGATAATTTGTACATTTCTAAGAGCCAATCCTTAGTGTTTGGAATAATATCATTTTTCCAATTTCTCAATATAATTCTTTCGGCTACACCCCATGCCCAGTACAACCATAATTCCTTATAGTTAGTCAAATTCCAGAGTTTTGATATATAATACATCTTTAATTATGAATGATTTCCCCATAAATCTACTTATGTACATCAAAAACATAATCCTACCCCCCCAAAAAAACACCAATATAAAATAACAATAAAAATAGGAATGGCACAATGCATTAATCAAAATAATGCCCTCTGAAATAATTAGGATTTCCATAATTTCCTTAAATCCAGCAGAGGAGGAAGGGTCTTGTTCTTGAGTTGCTACCTTAGATTTCAAAAATACGTTGTTAAATGTTCAGCAATACTAGATCTGCTCTTTTCCAATATTTTCAAAAAGCTTTCTGCCGAAGCACCTATGGTACTTCGTGCCTTAGTTTGCTTGTGGTTCCTAGCTAGCACTTTCATTTTCCTGATTAGTCTGTGTGTTCCAATGATGAGTACAAATCAAATTGAAATTATTCTTAATTTTTAAAGGGCTTTGGATAAGCCAATGAAGCCACATGTGCGTGGACATTTAGAAGAACCAATTTGTGGTCCTGACCCCTGCCCTAGGAGATGACAAGGAATTTTAATATTGCTTTTTACTCCCTCTCTGGCTGCTGCAGAATAATTCTTGTAGTTCCAGATAATATAGAAGGAAAAGATAGCTGGAAGACTCCTTATTTTCTCAGAATGCTCCAAAATGACATTACACAGAGGCTGCTTTGGAAAGGAGCCTTCAGCCAGCCACTGCTAAGGAAGTGCTCTGTTGCCCCTTCTAGAATTGACTGTTTTTAAGTGAAAGGGGGCTAACTGTTGCCAATGGAAACATCATTAAAAAGTTGCCCCCAAATGTAGCAGCCCATCTGAGGAGAGATTTTCATGCATAGCATTCAGAGGTAACCTAGCTGGCACTTGGCTTGCTGGAGTCCTATTCAAGGCTCTTTTTACACAACAATTAAGAAAATACAAATATTTCAGATAAAAATGTAGAATTCTTTTGTGATCACAAAAATATCACCCCCCCTTCCAGATGTTTCTCTATCATGCATCCATTGTCTAGTCATGCTTGAGTGTTATGCTTTGGGTACTTTAGTTTCAAAAGTGTGATAACTTCTTTGACATCCTGAAGAGTTTCTTAAAATATTCCTAACCCTTTGGCATTCTTTCTTGCCCTGGACCTCATGCATAAAACATTTATCCAGTCAGCAGCATCAGGCAAGAAGAACAGCCAGATTCTATTGATCAGTGTCAGTAGCTGAATTACTGAGTGATTTCAAATTCTTTAATAACCCTGTTTTTTATGATTATGTCAGTAAACAATCAAATACCTCTGGCACTTTGCTTGGGGAGGGGCTTGTTTATTTTCAGTGCTATCAAATATGGTCTTTCCTCATTATTTTAGATTTGTAAAATAAAAACAGGGCTGTAACACTTCATTTACTGAACTGCTTTATTTATTTACTTATATAGAATAGAATAGAATAGAATAGAATAGAATAGAATAGAATAGAATAGAATAGAAATCTTTATTGTCATTGTACTACTTGTACAACGAAATTAAATGCCACCCCAGTGCAGCTTTAAAAATATAAAAACCATAGAACACATAACACACATAACACACAACCTTCACATTCCATATTGCACAACCCCTGATGCTGCATTAATACTGCACTATATGGTAGAATTCAGTATAGTTACAGCTGTAAGATAGAAGCTATTCTTCAGCCTATTTGTCCTTGTTTTCATTATCCTGTACCATCTGCCAGATGGTAATAATTCAAAAAAAGAATGTCCCGGGTGGGATGGATCCTTAAGAATGTTTTGATCTTTCTTAAGGCAGCGGGAACTATGAAGTTCTTCCAAAGAGGGGAGAGGGCAACCAATGATCCTCTGGGCAGTGGTGGTAACCCTCTGGAGCTCCCTCCCTCCCTGTTTTTGTTCTATAGTGCAACCAAAGTGATGAGATTAAACAAGGATAAAGAAAGTCAAAGGGGAATGTGGGCTTCCCAGCACCAATACTGCATTTCATTTATCACTGATCACAACTGTTATACACAGATTGAGGAGGGAAAAAAAGCATTGCACATCTGTGAAATAGAGAAGTAGTTGAATGAATCAGGTGATTTCAGTTCCCAAGTCAAGTTGGAAGTACATTGAAGTGTCATTTCAACAATATCTAAATTAATAATAATTTGAGAAGGGCTAGAGATCAGAGATGAGATTTCATATGCAAAATGTTCCTGACTCAATCCCCAGCTTCTCCAAATTTTGGATAGATCTTTGCTTGCAACTTGGAAGAGCAACTGATAATGGCTCTTCAGCAAAAGACAATATTGGCCCATGTTGACTAGCATAAGTTTAATAGTATAACAGCTTTATTTATACTAATGGCACTTATCATCGCCTGACTTGAAGCTTGATGAGGAATGGTAAACAAAATTAGGACATACCAAAGATGAAGTCACAGGCCTGGTGTATGGATACAGGAGACTGAAATGAAAAGATTTGGTCTCTCAGCTTCTCTGAGAGGGTGCAAATAGTACTCAGCTGAGGGGATGGGGTGGGATGGGGTGGTTAATATGGCAAGCTGGAGGTGGGGTGGGGGTGGGGTGGTCCCATTCCCCAACCAGGAAAGGCAAATGAGGGAGGGAACCCACTCTTTGAATTACTTTAAAAAAAAAATCCTAGTACTTTAGTGAGATACGTGCTAACCTATCACGTTCCCTGTTTTCTTATTTGGTATTTGCCATAAATCCTTCACAGAAGATAATATAGAAAACAGTTGATAGCCGTCTTGATCTGTGAGATGAAAAAAAATCCCAAATGCCATAGCTGGGCAATATATTTATTTACTGTGATGCTTTCAAGCCAGTGTTGACTCCTGGCAACTTCCTGGACAAGTCCCTGCAGTTTTCTTGGCAAGGTTTTTGGAAAGTGGTTTTCCATTGCCTCTTCTCTAGGACTGAGAGAGAGGGACAGGCCCAAGGTCGCCCAGCTGGCTTTGTACCTAAGGCACAACTAGAACTCACAGTCCCCCAATTTCTTAACCACTACACCAAATGGGCTCTTAATATGTTTATTAGGACCAAGAAATATTATATTGAAGCTGGTGGAATCACCACAATGTTCATGAATTCAGAAAGCCAAGCTGCCAATCTTGGGCAGTTGTGATTGGAGTGGGTTCCACTGGTTGTCAAAACTGGGTTAGGATGCTCTGTTGGCTATAAGGTTGAAGATCACCACCCCACCCCATCCCATAGAAAAAATCTACATTCATTGTATAATTTCCCTTGCAACATGACAGCCACAAAAGATAAATGATGATGTGATACTGCTTTGAGCCTCACAGAACATTTACAGACTCACCTGGCTAATAGTTATGGATTTCTGAAATGATCCTATCTCTCACCTGGATGTACTGTTTGGTCAGCTTTTGGAGTTTCCTCTGGTAACGGATTTCACAGATTAGGCAATCTGATGTGATAACTCTCTTCGGAAATTACACATTGAAGCCCTGGCATCAATTCCTTTCTCTTCAGGTTTCAACTGAAAAGAAAATATTTCCCCTTGCTTGTATGTACTTTTGACAGCAGATGACATGCCCACAGTCATAAAACTGTCTTGATTCTTCTAAAAAAAATAAATAAATAAAGGGAGAGGAAGAAAATGGAACGGACTCTTTCCTCACCACATTATAATATATACAGGTTGCACACTTATCAACTGGAACAGGTTCTCCAGGCATTTACAGCCTAAATTTTGGTGTGGGTGGAAGTCAAAGAAATAGACCAAAAGGAATCAAGCATTGTTGACCAGAGGGGGAAATGTTGCAACTGCTAATTTGTTAAGGGTGACATTTGCTCACATGCTTCCATGGCAGAAAGGCTATTCCATGTTGTAATTTCACTGGACCATCATATCCTGGCACGTAATAAAGAAGATATCAACAGATCTACGACCTGAGGCATATTGACTTTTGGTCAGCATTTCCAAATAGTTTCATTAAATTTATGCCATCGCTAACATAATATATAGACCTTAGAAAGAGAATGCATGCCTAGACAAATGTAACACCTTTTTTTAAAATCATTTCTCCCTCTTCATATTGTGATTCATCATCCATTTCATGATATGTTATATAGCATGCCATTTTTCTTTAAATGATTTGATAAAGAGTCTCTTTTCTGACAAGCTCTGATATTGTTATTAATATTCACAAACAACTATTTTACATCAGGGCCTCAGAAAGCACTGAAACAACTGAAAAAGTTTCCTGCATAACATTTTGAAACCAAGTAAGGACCTCTTCAGTGGTTAAGGCCTGTTGTTCCTGGGTCAGGACACTAAGAAGCAGATTTAAGTTACATGAAGGCTGAGTCTGGTGGAATGTTAGAAATAGTTTTCTAACAGAGCAGTTTGACCATGGAATTGATGACCCAGGGATGTGGTAGTTGCTGTTGTTGCTGTTGTTTGGTTGTTAAGTCGTGTCCGACTCTTCGTGACCCCATGAACCATATCGCACCAGGCCTTCCTGTCCTTCACTGCCTCCCTGAGTTTTCTCAGTTTCATGCTCATGGATGTGGGGAGCTGCCCTTCAAAAGAGGCATTCAGACAGAGGCTAGACAGCCATCTGCCCAGCTTCCATTAATCTGGATTCCAACATTGAGCATATTGTTGGATTTACTGGCCTAAATGGTTCCTTTCAATTCTGTATAACGTAGTTATTTTAAATTTAGCATTGCCCCTCTTTTTTAGAAGAAAGGGCAAAGCTACTGTGTTTCTAATACAGGTAGTCCTCGCTTAACGACTGTTTGTTTAACAATGGTTTGAAGTTAAAATGGCCTTGGAAAAAGTCCTTTACAACCTGTACTCGCAATTATGACCATTGCAAATTGTCACACCATCCCCCAAGGTCACATGATTTTGATTTGTGACCATTTTTACAATGGTCATTCAGCACATCACAGTGGTTGTTAGATGAATCACATGATCATTAAGTGAATCACATGGCTGTTAAGTTAATTCCAGCAAAAAACGTCCATTGGAGAAGATGGATTTGCTTAACAACCCTCATAAAAATTTTCGTAAAATCAGGTCTGGTCATGTGGTAACTCATTTAATGACTGCCCCACTTGCCAACCAATTTTCTGGTCCCTATTGTGGTTGTTAAGTGAGGACTACCTATAGCTCTATGCATAAATTTATAAGGCAGACACAGATATTCACAAAGGGGACAGATGATAACATCTGCATGTCAACATCATGTTTCAAATGCCACAACTTACATACATGTATCAGATGCCAGGGCACAAGTACATCATGATGGTATTTGAGTGATGATATCACTGAGTGAGCATTGTGATATTGGCATCATAGTGTTTTGCTAAGGATCCTGCCCTAGGCCCTGCAATATCCCAAAAGAATGCTGTTGAATTCTGGTGGCAAATGGCTCTCTTTTGGTAGAGTAATTTCAGCACATTTTGGAAGGGCAATTGTTTTAAGGGTGAGAATTGTCTCTTGGAACTTTCCTACATCCAGTTCCCCTTTAAAACTATCCAAGCAAAAATATGGACCAAAAAATCAGCAATGCCCCTCCCAGCATCCTGACAGTGTCACTGGATGTCCCCTTGGGTTCCATAAAAGGTTGGAAGTTTCACTGCAGTCTGAATCCTCAGATGTTGGCCATCCCTGTTATATGGTAGATAGATCCTAAACATTCTGTGGGCACTGGAAATAGGAGCAAGGAAGAGTGGGTGTTTAATGCTTTTCCTCCACCTATGCTTTCCTACACTTGCCCTTTAGGTCACTTAAAAGGCTTTCCCCCTTGTAGACTCCAGAGCCAGGTGTCCAGCAGAGGAAATAGACAAGCGTAACAGAAGTTAGCTATCTGCTCTCTCTGCAACCCCTTATGGCTTCTGTTTTACTGTTCTTGGAGATCCCAGGGTCTCCACCCTCTTTTTCCAGATGGTTGAGCCCGTAATGATACCAAAAACTGATGTTTGTATATCTGTGTCTTGGCACAATGGAAGAGGTGATGCTGGATCTGCTAATTTAGACTAGTTCACTCTGAATGTTCATGGAGATGGCATCTTTTTGCATCTATGAGCCATTTTAACCACTAGGTAGCAAGAAATTAAAGAGCAGAAGGATCTTTACACCCTGTCCCTGTGTCTGTCTCTCACCTAGTCTATTGTTAGCTAAATGACCCTGTGTTTAAGAGATAAGGGGAACTTCCGGTCTCTCTTTCCATCTTGTACTTCCATCTCTTCAAGATGTAGAAGTGAGACTTTTCTATTTTCATGTATTATTTCTTAATAAATCTACTGTGACATCAAATACAATGGATGTTTGCTAGCATTCACTGATAATTGGGCAAAGCCTCTGCATCCAAAACAACTATATTTTATACTTTTTTTTTTTAAAGGACATTCTGCAGCTTAGTTAGTATTCTTTCAGTGCCCTACTTACATTCATGAGCATATCCACTAAGAAGGGCTCCTGTTGAATTCAAACATTCAGCAATAAGAATTTACCCAACTGCAGCTTCTGAACTTCTACATCATGGGTGGCCAGCCTGCATGCTCCTTACTTGTGGTTCCCAGGAAACCCCCAGATCTACTACCAAAATTCATTAGCAAAACTGTCGATTTTGGGCAGCAGGATTTTAAATGATTTTTCACCTGGGATGAACATAGCAGCCCGAAGATTTGAGATCTGGAGGTAGCAAGATTTGATCTGACTTTGCACTTTGAGATTTGGAGGCAATCCAGTTCTGTTCTATCTATCTACATCAGTCATAGACTATATAAAACAGAAGTAATAAATTGCCAGCAGTTGGGATGACAGCTACTCTTGCCTAAGTGGCCCACTTAACCCCAGTCTCCCCCACCAAGGCCAACTTCTGGATTTGTATTGCTGCTTCACCTGGCTGTGAAACACAAAGTAGGTGGGAGCCTGAAGCCTTAAAGTCAATGCTATGGGAGGCTCACTGCTGTCTGCTTGTCCAGCAGCAGCTTGCTGCCTTTTATGCCATGGTGAAGGGAACCTGAGACTTTGCAACAAGACCATATAAGGGAGCCTCCATTTCTTGTCTGAAGTTCAGATCTAATGGCACTGCCTCTTCAGCACCACATGACTTACTGACCATAAGAGGGCAATAAGGTATAGACAGAGAGTTGAGAATTTAATCTATGTCCCCTCTCTGCCTATCATTCTGCCTAAGAGATTACCAGTCTGAAACCACTTTCTCCTGTTTTCCTTCCCAGGTGGAACACATTCACTTGGACTCTTCTGGTAGGATGCCATTTGCCTATGCCTACAATATATTTCTTGTAAATAATTACCCTGTTACATTTATAAAACTTGTTTCACTAATTACTTCTGTTCTTAGGAAAGTTACACACATACACAAAACACTTCAACCTCCAACATTTCTGGCACTCACTACAAGTTCAGTAGTAGCATTCTTCCCCCACCCACAAGGCTTCCTGGACAACTAAGTGAGGCTGATAAGCATAGCCTTGAAGTCTTGGGCTCATTATCAGTCACCATGAAATCACAGCTGAACTTGTCCTGCCACCAAACCACACTTTGATCATCATTTGGCCCCACATTCCAACAGCACTTTATCACAGATGAAACATCTGATCTCCCTGGAAATAGCTATTTTTAGATAACTCAAAAGTTTGATCACCCCAGCTATGCTGGAATTAGAATGTGCTTACATACACAAAACCCAATTTTTCAGAATGCTGCCATGTAATATACAGTTCAGAGGTGTGCACAAATATGGATATATGAAAAAGAAAATACATAACATTGACTAGGCTCCCAGTTGCTTTTCTGTCACCTCCATGGCTCTGACATTTTATAGAAATGCATATCATTGCATGAAAGGTGCATAAAAATAATCTTATGCAATATTCTAATAGTTGTTATGTTACTTAAGCATTGCCATTATTGTTATGTGTATATTATCTAGAGTCATCTGATGGGCACAGAAAACTTTCAAAGAAATAAATAAAAGCATGGTTACAAATATTCATACTTTTCATTTTGTACCATAAGCATTTGTAAACTGGACCGAAAGGAAACTGAGTGAATGCAACATAGGCAGATTTGCCCATCTCTGTTTCCTCCATAAAGCCAGGCAGAGACACAGTGAGGGCTTGAATAGGATGTGTGGGTTGTGAAAAAGCTAAAAAAAAAAAAGATGGTTTCCAGCCCGAGTTCACCATCTGCATTTTATGTGCAGCCATTTTAATTTCAGCTCTGTCAGGAAAGCAAAACTCATTTTTAAAAAATGAGTTTGTGATTTTCCAGATTGACCCAAAATACAGCTATTGCTGGCCCTTGCTTCCCTTTACTCCATGCTGGCTGCTGCCCCAGGGGTGAATTAGATTGCAAGAGTATTGAAGAGAATTACCATAAGTGTTTATTGATCCTTCAACTTGAAGAAAGAATTGGGATGGGGAATGTTGTGATGACACAGTAATTTGGAGCTTAAATCAGAATGTACTGAAGCTTGACAAAAGTGAAGAACACCAGGCAAGGCAGCGAAAAAAAATTAACTCCATTTAGCAGAGGACAGAAGGGGGTATGAAAAAATATTGTCCCTCAAGAGTATCAAGACAAATCTATCCTCTTTCTCATTTATTGGTATTTTAAAAAAAAAACAACTCCAAAAAAGCATATCTTCTACACACTGAAGCTGCAGAGATCTTGTGCATACACACACACATGAGCACAACAGTCATCTAGAGGGGAAAAGCAAGGAATGCAGGAAATGCCACGTGTGCCAGTTCTGAAATGTAATTGATTAATTAGTTAAATAGAAAACCAGATCCAGCAGAACGGAGAGGAGAAAAAGTTGATAGATTTTCAAGAACAACTTGAAAAGAGGGAAGATTCTTACATCCGTTGCTTGGAAAGGAGTCCTCAAGATAAACAAACCCTCTCTTGAAAATCTGAAGGGCAAGTAGATGTAAGAGAAGGTGCTGATGCTACTTCTGGCCAAATAGTATCCTTTTATCAGAGATATTACTCATGCTTCTAGTTGCATGTGGCATCTGCATAGATCATTGTTGTCCAAACTTGGCCACTTTAAGATGAGTAGACTTCAACTCCCAGAATTCCCCAGCCAGCATGGGGAGTTGAAGTCCACTCATCTTAAAGTGGCCAAGTTTGGACAACACTGGCATAGATGAAGTAGCTAGATCAGGCTGAGTTTGTGATACTTAAACCTGCTGCTCCTGAGAATGCAGCAGTGGAGAAAAACACAAATGTGTGGTCCAGAGAAAATTGTGGTGGGCATTTCATAATCAAGAATTTTTTAATATTCAGCTATGGAACTCTTGCACACAGAAAGTTAGCAAGTTGTGGAAAGTCGTTTCAGCTTCTCTCATATGCTAGGTTTCCAAGCACAGCAAAGGTTTAACATTTTTTTTTTCATGGGGGATTATCCAAACACATGATCTATCCTGAAGTGCCCCCGCTCACAAACTGCCTCTTTTTTCATCCGTCCTGAATGTTTTCAGAACCTTTGAAATTGCACTGAATGTGGCTAAAATTCCAGGAATAACCCAGAGAAGGCAGCTCTGAATATCTGATTTTGACTAAGGAGATTCCTGGATCTCTTGAGGCCCTTCTTGCTTGCTTCCCATCATTTCAGGAATCAATGTTGCTTCTCTCCAATGCCAGAAAGAGCACATGCATTTCTTAGCATCCTACAGTAATTGGCCTGCCTCTTTACAGAACTTACTGATCAAGACTCCTACAATGTACTAAATGTAGTTGATTTTAATTTTAACAATATCAGAATATCTCCCAAGAGGTAAATAAGCAGCCTTGGAAGGATTAATATTTTTCTGCTTTAAGATGTTTTCTGAGGTAGGATGTCTCATTAGCAAAAGATACATGGAGATTTCTTGTGCTGCAGTGGGTGATACTTCATCCCTTAGAATCTATGATCAGAAAGACATTTTCTATCAGCTGACCCAACCAATTGAAAAGTATTGATTGGACTGGTTTCTATGGCAACCCATTAGTTGTTGGTGTTTCTGTCTCATAGGCACTGATTAACTTGCCTGTTCCTCCCCATCCAGAAAGGCGATGAGACAATTTGGAGAGTGGGGGATGCTGTTGGAGAGCTACTGTGTAAGTCCAGGACCAGGTGTAGGTAGATGACAGGAGACCACCCTGGTCACAGAGCTAGCCCTACAGTTAGGCAATATGAGTAAAGTCTGTGTAGCAGGGAATGGCAAAATGTTACAAGATTGGCCTCTGTGCCCTATTACCTCTCATCCATCACCCAGCCTCCTTCCCTTAGATACAATGGAAGTCATTGTCCCATCTCTGATACTGGAGTGACTTCTTCATGTTTCTTAGATTGATCTTGTTGATGGCATTGCAAATTCTAATACCATCCTTTTGTATAAATGAGCTAGTAATGAATGGGGAGAAATCCCCTCCCAAGATGTTCAGACATGAAAGAGTTACAGGAAAGCTTCAACTTGACCTGTCACTCATATTTAGCTTGGTGTAGTGTGAAGCTGCTAGACAGGAAACTGGGAGATCATGAGTTCTAGTTGTTCCTTAGGCATGAAAGTGGCTGGATGACTTTGGGGTACTTACTCTCTCTCTCAGCCCAACTCACCTCACAGGGTTGTTGTGGGGCAAATAGAAGGCAGGAGCATTAGAAACGCCACTTTGAGTTGTACAAAATAAAGGCAGGATATAAATCTAATCATCATCACCATCATCATCTAATGTGTCAATCTAGATGGTGGGTAGATACCATCAAAGCCTGGGAAATCTTCTTAGTAACCGTTCAAGAGTGGGAAGCTTTCCCTCCCCCTCCAGTGAGTTTTTTTAAAAGAGCCTGGGTTGGTATCTCCATTTTGCCTTTGCAGTCCATGCTTGTTCATGGGATGAACGGGGCACTTCCTTCACAGCCAACACAAGGCCTGATAAGCAAAAACTCAATGACCGTGGATTTGGAATTGGAGAACCAGGAAAAATATAGCAATCTAGTGAAGAGTGATTAGAATTTTGTATTTATTTTATGGAATGATCTCAGCTGCTGGGAATTTGTTTTTCTTGTTCCCTGTATATGTTCCTGGCCAAAAGATAAGCTACTGAGATAAATCTTGCAGAAGCCATTCTGAACAGATTTAACTTTAGTGTACATTCCTCCCTCCCCCAGCTCAGTTAACAGGAAGAGGCAGGGGATTTGCCACTATAGCCCACTGGGTACCCCACTGCATAGAGGGATTTTCTCTTGAATAAAGTGGATAGTGGCAACATACCAACTAGATCCTCATTAGGAGTGTGGGTGAAGGATCTAGAGACACCCCTCATGGAATGTCCACTCCACAACATTCCAGTGTGAGTAAGCGCAAGCGTGGCCTATTACAGGTCTAAAGGCATTGGTCTAATATGGGGACCTCTAATTTCTCTGTCGCCCCCTTGGATCTCTGGACTATTTAGCTGTTTGTTAATTAAATTGGGTTGAAAGTGAGCAACTAGTCCTGAGTCACCCAAACAGCTTGCATAACTCAGGGTGGACTTCAACCTGGGTATTCCTGGTCCTAGTGCAAAACCTTAGCTCTATGCAAATGGCCTTATGGGGTGCTTTTTGCACAGACATGGGTGTTCCTTCATTTGCTTCCAAGCCAGCCATGTCTGGGAACTCTCCTAATCATTCTTGTGAGTGGGCTTTTGCCCCAGGGTCTTAACCTGATTCATCAGCAAGACTGTCAGTTTCTGTTTTAGCTATCATTCAACAGCATCAAGCTATTCCTGACTCTAGCTTCCCAGCACCCAACCTGTCCACTGCAAAGAAATAATCCTCACCAAATACAAATGTGATAATTTGAATATGTATCCTCACATATTATGGTGTTTTCCCTAAGAGCAAACAGTGACCTTTGCTGCTTTTTTTTCATTCATAATCCTCTGATTTTTCATTTTCTCTCATCTTTCCCTTCACCTACAAGTTGAAACTTTGGGGTTGCCAACATGGCCCATAGCACTGATTAATGTTATACATCTATGCCTTTTAGCAGCATATAAATATGGTCAGCATTTTATTTCTTTGCCAGCCAAGTAATTAAAACAAACTTCATTTCTCATTGATTGTGATTTCAGCTGCTGCAAGAGAATTTCCCCGAAGCTAAGAGTTAGGAAAAACATAAGCAATTATGCAGAAACAATTATTCTTATCCACAAACTAGACAAAAGTCCTCATCAAAGGCCATCGTAGGAAAGGAAATTAATAATGAATTATGATTAATTTATGATTCATAACATTTCTTCCGATTTTCCTCCCACTTCATACTGCCTTCAGTCCTCTTGTGTTATTGCTAGCTGAAAGTAAAATAATAATAATAATCAAAAGTTCAATCTCAGATGGGCTCTCCGCCCTTCTGCTTTCTCACTTCGGTGTTTAAAATATGCAAGCAGCTTTATTATCTGAGAAAGGAATACAATTATGTCTTCCAACTTTATAGGAAGGACAGTTGTTGTGCATTTGCCGTGGGGAAATTTCATCACATTATGAATTTGTATTCTGCTAAGTGTCTCTCTTAATAACTTCCCCTGTTGAGTCCGTTCCATGAGACAGTGTTAAAGAAAAGATTATCAAAGCTTAAGGATGCTTCCTTTCTCACAGGATGTGAGACGGTGATTTCGATCCCAGGCCACATAAAAAAGGGCCAGCTCTCCAAATGCTATCTCTGATCATCGTAATAAGAAAAATAATCAAAAGCACTGGGAGACTCTTTGGAACACAGTTCAAGCGAATGTATTTCCTCGGGGAAAATAGATTTTTAAAATACTTAATAAAAGATAATATTGGCAACACCTCAACTAGTTTCTAACCTTGAATGAGAGATCATTCAATGAGATACCTGGGGATTTGGCTTCGTCTCCATACAGCAATCTCTGTCTTTTAGCTCCAAAAAGCAGTTTCTGCTGCTGACATTTGGCTTGGGATTTCTCAGCTCACAGACACTATTTTATTTTATTTATTACTTCTTTCCTTTTAAGAGTGTCTAAAAGGATACTTTTAGGGTATGATTTTGGCAGCCATGATGGTGCAGTCAATGCTCTGCCTGTTGCTTGTGTGCATCATGTGTGCAATGCACGTTAGAAAAAGGCTGAGCTTCAATCACCTGTCATGGCCGCCATCCTTTAACATTCCTTGTGGACTTCCCTGCTTCCTTTTCAGAGGAATTGAGCAGGGATGACTTCTAAGGGTCTTAATTCCAGACATCTGACCAGCTTGGGGTAGAATCAGACCCCAAAAAACTCAAAGAAACATGGGGTCTGTACCAAGCTGTAAGATAGCCTCTTCCTATTTCCAAACTAGAATCCTATGCCATGTAGGCAATCTCATAAATTAGGAACTTAGCTTTTAGCTATTGCCTTTTATTGTTAATATAGCATCCAGCTGAAGAACAGTCCTGCAAACGTGTTGAGTATTTTATGCACTGTTGGTTGTGGCTGCCTGGTTGATATTTACAGCCAGTAATTTGAGTTGGCATTTTTCATCTCTTCTGTGGCTCTCCATCCCTTGGGCTTAAGAACATGGCACACTGCCAAGTCTACAGCCAGCCTGTCTCTCTTGCTCAGACTAAGTTTATCGGCTCACTGCTCTGAAGACTCACTGTTCAGAATGATACTTGTTTCATTTTGTAACATCATTTTTCAGGGGCATCTGCAGGGGGAAGAGTCAAAATAGCAAGATGGCAGTCACAACAAGGCAACTGAAGCCCCACCTCTTTTGTGCATCCATCAATTCATATGCAGATTCAAAGCAATGGGGCTTTGATGATGTCATTGGGATTGCCATCTTGACTTCTTTCTTCCTCCCCAGAGGCCACTGCTGCCTGATTGGGTCCAGCACATCATTCGACATCTGAAAAATAAGACCATTTCTTGGCGAAGAGGGAATACATTTCCATAAATTTCCTCTCAAGCATGGTTTACAATTTCCAACCGTCTAGCCTTTGTACATGCAACCTCTTAATAAGATAAATAAAACTGGGGACAGCTATAGTTTATTCTTCAAATAATTCTGTTCCAGTGTTGTGTTGTGTTGTGTTGTGTTGTGTTGCCTGCCTGCCTTCTCTATTTTATTTTGGATTTGGACTGCGGAGGTTGTATAACACACAGGGTTTTTACTATTCACAGCACACAGTCCTAACGATTGTATGATCATGGCTATTTTTGCTATACAAATATCAGTTACATTTCTTCTTGGTCGCCAGCCGATTACTTTTCATTGCCCTCCTACTCAAATGTATCCCCATCTCCATCTGCTGCAAAATAACAAGGTCTCCAAATAGTAGTGTCAATGCTCATGGTGTGGATTTGCCCCCTATTTTAATAAGTGAAGCATATCCATTTGATAGGGGAAGTGGGAAACAATCATTTTAAAATCAACATAAAGTGCTAATGGGCATTTTAACACTCACATCTGAAAATGACTAGCAGGTGCAAATCACTCTACATTTGCTGTCATCAAACAACATTCAATTTATAACTTTAACCAAAGATACTAAAAAAAAAAAAAAAAAAAAAATGATAGCAGACGCTGTAAAACGCAACCACAAAATAAGAACTGGAACAAGAGACCCTTAGAATTGTTGATTGTGGCCTGCAAATATTTGTCAATGTTTTGTTGCAATTAGAACCAAAAATGAAATGTTAAGAACGTTTATGGAATGTGTAAACAACATTTAAAGAGGGTTTATCATGCCATTCTATCAATTTAAGGAGATTTCCTGCTGTGAAAATGATGTGTAAGTAAAGGTGAAGACTTCTTCAAATCAAGCTCAACTCCTAGTGACTTGATTGACTTTTCCTGGCAGAAAATACAGAATTGATTTGCCATTACCTTTTTCCAGGAAATTTCTCTGATTCCCAATCTAGTCTGCAATCCTATTATTCCCTGGAATCTCCCACCGAAGTGCTAACCAGATACTTGGCTTCTGCTGCCCCCTGCTGAAATGAGGTTTAGGTAACCAGAGTTAACTGAAGGACTAGAAAACTCAGGGATGAAAATGTTCTGAGCAGGCTTGGCGTCAACAGGTATGTAGGTATCAACACCTACATGTATTTCAGGAGCCTGAGTCATCCTATTTAGGAAGCTAGGTAGGAACATCAGAAACTATTTTATAACTGAGCCAGGCTACCAATCCATCTAGCCCAGTATGGTTGCACTAGCAGCTTTTATGGTTTCATATAGGACTTTTCCCCCCTTACTTCAAGATGTCAGGAATGCCTGAGATTGCATCTGAAGCCTACTGGTAGCTACAGTTCCTCCCCATACTAGTGCAACTATTTGTTGCTTAGTTTATGATCATTTGCCTATCCTGCAGGAACTCCAGTATCTCAGGTGGGTTTTCCATGAGTTGATATCTCATCCTGAAACTATACAGCAGATAATATTGATATAGATGTATTTAAAAAAAAATAGTGAGGATGAGGGATATCACTTCTGAGAAAATGAATTGCTTAAATTGGAGGCGGAGCAACAATTCTTAGTGCTAATTTATTGTCACGCTGGCTTCCTTTAAGAAAAATGTTCAATACATTAAAGGCACTTCTTGGGTGGTGATGCAGTCCTTTAGAACTTCTGAGGATCAATCAGATGGGTATTTCTGGGAAGAGGGTGGGCTCCATCTTCTTCACTGAAAACTGCAATGACAATAGTTCCATCCCTGTGTTCTAAATCTTCCACCCAGTGAAGGAGGAGGAGGAGAAGTTCACTAATGTTGCCTGTTCTAACCTAGATGATTTGGAAGACATCTATTTCTGAGCCTGTCCTACTCAAGTCTGACCCCATGTGATTAAGACCCCAATTTTCAATAAATAGAGCAACTCTTTACCACACCTCCAACTTACAGATATTCTTACAAGGGTAATTTAAAAGGTCAAGAGACCTAGCTGGCTGGTATAAAGTCCAATTTCATTCAATCCATTCCCTTGCCCCTGTACAGTTTCTACTCTTCCTCTACGTACTGTTTTCCTATAGCAACTACCCTGGACCAAAATGACCTTTCAAATTTTCTCACTAAATCTGTGGGCAGAGAAATTGAATGGGTAAGATTTCCACATTTCTCCAGGGAAAAGAGAAATTCTCCAGTCATTTCTCAAAGGAAGGACTTCTTAGCAGTGACAGTAGTGCATTTACTAAAAATGCCCAAGGGAAGAATTTCCTCACAATGTCTTCCTTTGTTATTTTGTAACAAATGAATTAAGAGCCAGGGAAACTGCCAACACCTGAAAGACGATTGTACAAAGAAAGAAGAGACTTTCACCTTGGCCACCATACTGCTACGTAAGTGCAAGGATATCACAATCTGCTCATGAAAATTTATGATGCAATGTTTGGTTTTAAAATGTAACAAAGGAGATTCTCTTCCACTAGCCTGCCTATTTTAGAACTCTCAGTGAGGGAAAGCATATCAACAGCAGTAGAAATCCTAATTCAACCCCTCAAGTGAAGATGAATATAAAAGCTGAAGTGTCTGATCCCTCAGGCTGAACAACCAAATCTGTTGAGTTTCTCTCATATTTAGCCTTTTTAAAATCTCAAATTCTTTTGATCATGTTTACAAAGATACTTGAAAATATTAGGAAGCTTGTATGTGAGATTTATTACACTAAAATGCACATCTGCACCCATCGATGTTAATGTAAATATGTACATATATATATAAGAGACATGATTAACTTGATCTAGCATGTCACAGAGAAAACATACATATAAACAGCATATAGATTAAAACCAACCAAGCAAACCAAATGCTCAAAAATCACTTAAGGGCCATTCATTTGCTGTTGGTGCATGGCAATGTAGCATTGTTTTGTGAGGGAGGGGTTCCCCTCTCCTTGATGGTGCAATGATATAGAATAGCACAACAGTCTCACTGATGATTATCATTCTTGGTAACTTTGATTGTGTTTCAGTTGCTGAATTTTTTTATTTGTTAGTTTGTTATGACTGCTTTTTATTACGCACCACCCAGAGTCACAAATCCTTGAGATGGGTGGCTATATAAATATGATAAATAAATAAATTGATGATGATGATGATGATGACAACGATGACGATGACGATGACGTCAGGCATTGGTATTCTCCATCATCACATCTTCAGCCCTATGAGAAAGTCAAAAGCCATCGTGTGCAGGATTTCATGAACACACATGTATTTGTGCATCCACAGCTGGGTAATCAGGATTGTCAGAGCCAATCGAATGAATGAGTTCACTTTTTGGTACATTCTGCACTGAATTGCTTCAAGCTGTTAACCCCTGATGGCATTCCCCATCCAGCACAATTGTCTAAGTTTAATATCATTCTCCCAAAGACTACTTAATCATAGCAGAACTCTCCAGTGCCATACTGCCATTTCTTACCTCTAATTTCAAGCTTGACTGAATGGTCCCACTGGTGGCTACCTGAGACTGCTGTATTTAATGAAATTAAAAACCTGGTGTTACACTCCATTTGGTATTAAATGAGAAGATATCACAAGGGACTTTCCTCCCCTTTACAGGGCAGTACTGAGGGGGAGGAAATGCTAATAATTTATTAGCCACGCATTTCTCACCCAAACTTTGAGTTTCCTTGATTCTCCTAGATCAGCAGTTCACAAAGTGTTGTCTGGGGACCTCTGGGGGTGCCCGAGACCCTTTCAGGGGTTCCATGAAATCAAATAAATAAATATTTTTATTGTAATTTCCAATATAGTAAATATTAATAGATACAACTCACATAAACCAAAGCCCTCTGGGGTTCTCAATCATTTTTAAGAATGCAAAGGAGTCCTAAGACCAAAATGTTGGACAACTGCTGTTGTAGATAAACATAGTGACCTGGATATTGATGCTTATGACCAGCAACCATCTCTGTGATCATAGTGATATATGAAAAAAAGAAATCACAGAAATGACCACAAGCAATCTGCATTTATAGAGGCTAAGTGTTTTATTTCAGTTATCTAAAAAATCACCTCTTTATTGAATAATTCTAATCAGTTCTCCAAAATAATAGTTTAAACACTACTGCTCTCTCTCTCTCTCTCTCTCTCTCTCTCTGTATGTGTGCATGTGTGTGTTTGTGTGTGCGTGTGTGTATGTATATATATATAGAGAGAGAGAGAGAGAGAGAGAATATTTATATTTATATTTATATTTATAGATGCACATTACATACATGTACACAAACAGGCAAACACAGAGACATAATTGCTTGCCAGTAATGGCCTTCTGCATTGTGGACAAGACAAAGTTGTGAGTTCCTGTACAAAAGATTAAAGGATACAAATTTGACATAAACCATGACATCACTTACAAACCAGTAGAGCATTTTAGTCTTCTCTGCTCCTAAGCTGAAAGTTTCTACTCTCTCACAAAACAATTTCAAAGACTACCATGAAAGTGCAAATTTCCACCACCATGAATGTACAAATGAGAAAAAATATAAGTAGTGAATTGATTCCACCTGCTTAGAAAAATAATAATCATTTTGCTGATTGGTTATCTGCAGATGCAATAAGATCAGAGAAATAATCATATTTCACTGTTCTTATTGCCACAAAATTATCTTTAATAAAGGCTTTACCCATGCTCAATCAGGTCTGTTCTTTGTTTCCCTCCAACAGCACACTAGTCGTCTCTCTATTGCTTGATCTCCCAGAGTACCTGTGAAAACCAGGGAGCTTTCTGGGATCCACAAGCGCAGAGAATCCTGACAGGCACAATCTGATTCAAGGCCATTGCCCCCACCCCTATCCCATTGCAGGCACCAACTTAGACCTCAATCCTGTCATGTACTAGAGCCTCAGAAATAACCCCAAATTCCCTCTGGAACCCAACAGGATCCATTAGGCACTTGGGGCACATCAACTGAACAGGTCCTTCTTTCCTTCAGCAGAAACAGCTAATAATCTCACCATAAGAAAGGGACTGATTATAACATCCCCCATCCCAGATTACCTCATCACTGCTCAGAGGAAAAAAGCAGGTCTAATGTGTGACCACTGCTGTTTATCAGGCTTTCTTTAACCTAGGTTGGGTCCCCATGGTTGCCATGGTGGCCATGAACTGAACTCCTGAGCCACCTCCAACCTCATACCTAGGGAAAGCAGATTAAAGTCTTCCATTGCTATAAGACTAGGAAATCTCATCACCAATCCAGTGGACGCTAGCATAATAGCAGCAACCCCAACTGCTCCCTAGAGACCATCCTTATCAACAAAACCTCTCATTTGGTGGCCTGCAAGGCAGCCCTTCTAAAAGTCACCAGGTCTCTCAGATGACAAATGAGTTTGGAATGTATGTGAACTTTACAACTGGGTCTTGTTAATTTGAATTTAATGTGTTGTAGTGAACACAGCCATAGTGATTCTTTGGATCAGCCATTCCTGAAATCAAAAATCTTGTTAGTGGGCAAGGTCCTGAGGTCCTGAATCCTATCACACAGGATTCAGAATCAGACTTTCTGTATGGTGGAGCTAAGAGGTCTTTAGTACGCTCAGACAATCACTCTATACACACTATTTTGTGCTGGAATCCAGATGGTTCCCCACTGATTACATTTGGAACCTTCCCCAGGTTTTCCCAACTGCTTCTTCTTTTTTCTTTTTCTTTATCAGAGAAGGAAAATAAAGTTCCTCTAGACTCTGCAGCAGCTCGGGGGGAAAGTGAGTAGCAGCAGTTATATTAGCAGCAGCAGTCAGGAGGATAAGTGATCAGCTTCAGATTGTCTTGGTGCAATTGGGGACTGGAAACGGAGGCAGTCTGGAAGTGGCCTAACTTTTTAAAAAAGTAGTACAATTGAAACATTATTGTATTTCATGTTTTAAAAATGTCATTAGAATAGGAGAATAGAACATTGGATGAACAAAGTATCACAAGGAGAATCAAGCAGGAACAGGAATAGGAATGATAAAAAAAAATATTTATTTGCAAGAGAAGCATTGCCTCCCAGAAAACCACACAAAAGAACTACGGTGACCATGAGTCTAGCAACAGCTAATATAATCTCTTTCTTGTTCTCTCTCTTTCTTCCGTACTATCTCCCCTGCCATCCTAAAGGCAAAGTTGCTTCCTTCTGCCTCCCTCCCCAACAAGGTACCATGTGAACAAGTGGGAAGAGCTAGCATTTTTTAAAAAAGAATAGAATCCCTTCTGATGCACAGAGCCCTTTCCAGCCCTGAGCTGACTATGTACTGGTAGTCCTTGTTTAGCGATCACCATTGGAACTGGCAGCTTGGTCGTTAAGCAAAATGGTCACTAAGTGAAATCACAACTGTGCTTACAATCCTACTTCAGCTTTCCTTAGCTTTACAGACCTGCAAAGGTCATAAAAATCATGATTAGTCGCAAAGCTACTTTTTCATCCCTGTTGTAACTGCTAACAGTCGCTAAACAAGGTTGTGGCTAAATGAGGACTACCTGTGTCAGAAACAGAGTTCCATAAAGGGTTTGAATCAAAGCTCCAGCACATTAGATGCACCTGTCCCCTCTTGGGTGAGTTAAAAGCACCCCAAATCAATCCATTCTGTATTTTATACAGGATTTGTGCTGAGCTGGAACATGGCCCTCATACAGATCATCATGCCAGTTCAGTATAGGATATCACTGTGTTTAAGCAAACTCCTAACTGCCTGGCTGAAACCAAGACAGCTGAGCACCAGCCTGTTTTGCCATACAGATGGAGGTTCCCTTCCACTGAAAGGTCTGATCCTTCCATTTGATGAATTCTATGCACAGAAAAGAAGGACAAAAGATCTATCTCTTCAAAGTCTCTTTGCCACTCTCTTCTTTCTCCCTGCACAATGTAAGACTCAACTCATTAAGCAGTTGCACTGCTGTATGTTATTTCTATAGGGTATTCCCCCCACCAATACTTGGAAAGATAATTAGGTTTATTTCAGGTTTGTGGTGTTGTTATTGTTGCAGTCATGAGTGCTGGAATAATGAGCCTATGTTTAGAAACAAGTCAATAGGGACAAATGGAAAGCATTCCCAGTAATACCATGATTTGCAATTAATTTCTGCCTGGAATTGTCAAAACAAATGGGCTCAGGTTTCACATCTGCTGGGTGCTCCTACCCTTCTTTCTACAGATCACTCCCTTTCATAAATGTATTTTGTCAATCTCTCTGTCTCTTCTATCATCTATCTATCTATCTATCTATCTATCTATCTATCTATCTATCTATCCATCCATCCATCCATCCCTACCTACATATCTACCTACCTACCTACCTTCTATCTGGTTTGAGCATCTTAATTAGGGCTCTCTCACTTCCCACCAATTGATGCTGCTGATGGAAAGTAGAGACAGAACTGGCAAATGTGTTCTCCACTCCTCCAGATCTCAGCTGTTCAGAGGAAGCCTGGCAAAACTTGGCTGATTGTTTTAAATGTCAGTCAGAATTATGGAGCAAAGGAAAAAGGGGTTTACGGCAGAACAGAGATTTCTTCTTTGTCAGCCAAACCAATTTTCTCAGTGGGTCTCGGGTAGGGGAGGAGGGAGTTCACTGTGAGAAGAGCTGCAGGGAGGAGATGTCTCCAATTAAAAACATTTTGGAATTATAATCTATTTTCTTTACGGAGAGACTCACCATTATGAGATAGGATAGGATATAGTTGAATAATTTAAACAAAACTGGAGGAAAATGTTGGACCTTCATTAGACATAGGTTGACAATAATGACACTCATTTGCTATCTCTTCTAAACCCAAAGTTCAAAACTGTGTCACCCAGCATATTTCAAACCCAGAATTGACAGACTTATTCTTGCTAGTATTTATTCCATGTACAGTATACAGTTTATTTTGAGAAGGCAGAGATCCATGTCCTTCCCCATTCTTTGCCATTCATAGCTGAACTTGTTGAGGGCCTTGGTGTGTATAAGGTTTGTGGAGTGCAGGAAATATGAGTTAGGCATCTGGCTACTTACTTTTCACTTTTTCTTAACAAATCTTGCATTGAGTATTATTTTCTTTCTTTAAACTATAGCATTTGAGCCATGCTTTCTCCATGGAAGCATTCTTTGATATTTCATAGAATCATAGGGTTGAAAGGGACCTTGGAGGTCTTCCAGTCCAACCCCCTGTCCAAGGCAGGAGTCCTCATACTATCTTGGACAAATGATTGTCCAATCTTTTCTTGAAAACCTCCAGTGATGGATCACCCACAACTCCAGGTGACTGAAATGACTGAAGACTTCTTTAGATCAATGATAGTAAAAGTAGAAAGAAAGGCTGGGTTTAAAAATAGTGCCTCGCTATTTTAGGCTGCAGTATATCTCTTGTTCCATATATTGGTTGAGAAATAAGGATTTCTCCTGCTTATTAGTAATTCTTTTGTTTCAATGAAATATGAATGATCTTCTATGCACAGCTGTATGTACACAGCTATCCCTTCCATTGAAGAGAAGGGGAGTACCAGTGGAAGCATATAGCATATTATGGGTTTTGGAACCCTCTAAATCTGCCTTAGCTGCAGCACTGCAAAGTGTTGATATGGACAGCTTTACCCAAAAGAAGGAAGGCAAAAATGCAATCCTATTCATATAGGGTATGCTTTATTGGTTTATCCCATCACAGAAATGCATCTTCCAAAAAGCATGTAACACAATATTTTTATTTGAATTATATTGCAATTTTGGTTACTTTACAAGGGATCCTATGCAGATGTACTGTAAAGTAAGCGTTACTGAGTTGAATAAACTAGAACCTACACAGCATACTCCCATTTGAATCAATGAGATAAAAAATTACATCATGATTTCCTTTAGTATCTTTGTTATTTTTTAAAATAATTTTTATTAAAAGAAAATTTTACAAAAAAATTTAAAAATACAGAAACATAGAAGAAGAGAAAAAGAAAGAGATTATAAGGGTAAGGGGGCATGGAGAACCTCTTACAGGGGCATGCGGAGGAATCTGCACAGCGTCTGTAGGATAAAGTTGCTCAGATTTGTTCCCAGTTGGATGCTGGCCTTGTCACAGGTCCAGAGGAGATGCCTGGGGAGAAGCCTTGCCCAGTTATCTGGGAACAGTTTGAACCTGTTGGACCTGAAGGAGTGGACAGGGTCCTTAGGACTGTGAGCTCAGCCCCCTGCTCTTTAGATCCATGCCCCTTCTGGCTTGTTACAGCAGCCCAAGGGTGTCGTGTGAGTGGGTTCTAGCAGTGGTCAATTCTTCTTTGAGTGAGGGGGTTGTTCTTTTATCTCTTAAAGAGGCTTTGTTCACCCCTTCCTCAAGAAGCCATCACTCGACCCCACTATTTTGGACAATTTTCATCCAGTATCTCACCTCCTTTTTCTGAGGAAAGTGATAGAGAAGGTGATTGTGCAACAGCTTCAGAGGACCTTGGAGGAAGCAGATTATCTGGATCCCTTTCAGTCAGGATTCAGACCTGGATATGGAATGGAAACGGCTTTGGTTGTGCTTTTGGATGACCTCTGGCATCCATCCTCGCCCTACTTGAGCTCTCAGCAGCTTTCAATACCATCAACTGCGGTATCCTTCTGGATTGGCTCAGAGGATTGGGGATGTGCTGTGCTGGTTTGCCTCCTTCCTTTGGGGTCAGTTCCACTCAGTGATAATTGGGGAGGAGAAGTCCTGCCCTTGGCCCCACTATATGGGGTGCCACAGGGGTCGGTGCTTTCTCCTCTCCTTTTTAACATCTACATGAGGCCACTGGGTGAGCTCATCCATCATCATGGGGTGAGGTATCATCAATATGCTGATGATACTCAATTATATATCTCCACTCCTGGAGAATTAAGCAATGCCATGAACATCTTATCCCGGTATCTGGAGGCTATGAGGGTCTGGATGGGGAACCACAGCTTCAGCTGAACCCTGGCAAGACTGGCTGTGGTTCCTGGGGCCCAGTGGTTCCAGGGTTATGCCATCTTTGGCCTTGAATGGGGTTGCACCCAGTGCACAATCTAGGGGTCCTCCTAGACTCATGACTCCTGCTTGATGAGCAGGTGGCAGTTATGGCTAGGAGGGCCTTTGCCCAGCTCCATCTTGTCCACCAGTTGCACCCGTTCCTGGATCAGCAGGCCCTGCTTACAGTCACTCATGCCCTAGTCACCTCCATATTGGACTACTGCAATGTGCTGTACATAGGGCTGCCCTTGAAGAGTATCTGGAAGCTTCAGCTGGTTCAGAATGCAGCAGTGCAGGCAGTTATGTGTGCTCTGAGAACAGCGCATGTTACACCTCTGCTCCACAAGCTACATTGGTTGCCAGTTTGCTTCTGGGTCCAATTCAAGGTGCTGGTTTTAACCTTTAAAGCCCTTCATGGCATGGGACCAGGCTATCTGAGGGATATCAGTTATATCAGCCTGCCCCATCAGATCTCGCAGACAAGGCATGTTGTGGGTACCATCGACTAGTTGCATTTGGTGGGTCCCAGGAGACGTACCTTCTCTGCCATGGTGCCCTCCTCATGGAATACCCTTCCTCCCAAGATTAGATTACCACCATCCCTTTTGCTATTCCAAAAGGCTCTCAAGACCTGATTATGTGATCAGGCCTGGGGCTCCCAGGGAACCAGAGACTTGCTTAAATGGCTCCATCACTGAGGGGCCCATTTTTATTCTCCCTTCCCTTATGGTTCATATTTTTGGTTTTTACAGTATTTATTAATGTGGTTTATTATATTTCTTCTGTTGTTTTTATCTGTCTTTTTATCTGATTGTTGTTTGCCACTCAGAGTCACTTTGGTGAGATGGGCGGCCATATAAATTTGCTTAATAAATAATAAATTCATAAATAAATAAATGAGTAAAAGAAAAAGGGAAGAATAACAAAAAAATAAGAAAAAGAAAGTTATCTAAAGAAGCAACTACTGATCTTCTTTGCAGCAGTTACAAACAGCAATTACCATCTCCACCCTCCCATATTGTATATCATAGTTCCCTTCTTCCCATAAACAAACCTTTTTAATCAATAAATCCCGAAATCAGCAGTTCATTTTTATCCATTTTCAGCAAAAAGTCTATAAAGGGTTTCTAGTCTTTTATAAGAGTAGTTGTAGCTCCCTCCTTAATCAAACAAGTCAATTTAGCTGTTTCTGCAAACTCAGCCATCTTCGCAATCCATCCCTCCATTATTGGTGTTTCTGTAGCCTTCCATCTTTGTGTATATAATAGCCTTGCTGCAGTTACCATATATAAAACCAGTCGTCCATGAGCCTTTTCTAGTTGACTGTCCATAAGTCCTAATAAGAAAAGTTCTGGTTTCATCTGAATGTTAAGTTTTAAAACTTTCTGCATCACCATATGTATTTGTGTCCAGTATCTTTGTTTTTTCACAAGTCCACCATGCATGATAAAATGTCCCTTCATGTTTTTCACATTTCCTAAAGTGATTAGAAGTACCTTTATACATCTTAGACAATTTCTCTGGTGTCATATACCAATGGTACATAATTTTTAAAAAGTTTTTTTTTTTTTTAAATTGTAAGACAATGTGAATTTCAGATCTTTTAACCACATTCTTTCCCATCAATCCATTTGAATATAATAACCAAAATTCTTGGGCCATTTTACCATACATTGTTTAACTGGCTCTTCCTCCATTTCAAATCTCAACAAAAGCTTATACATTTTAGCAATCACATGTTCATCATTTGTACATAATTCATTTTCAAATTCCATTTTATCACTATTCCTGGTACTTTTTTAATCGATATTAAACCTTTCTCTTAATTGTGCATATGAGAACCATTGAAAACTAAATCCCTCTGCAGTCAATTGTTCTCTTGATTTCATCTTCAGCTCCCCATTTTCCTGTACTAGCAAGTCTTTATACGATTACTTCAGTTTCATTGGTTTCAATAGGTCTATTCCATGTATGTTGAACTAAGGGATCCCCTAACCTGATTCAATGAGTCTACTCTGTAGATGACAGCACCTAGATGACCTTGGCTGGTTCTCAAAACAGCTAAGCAGGATCCAACTTGGTTAACATTTGAATGGGAGATCACCAGAAAATTCCAAAGTTCTAAACTAGAGGTGATATTGGGTGGGGGTGGGGGAGGCAGAAGGCTTCCAAATTGTTGCCAAAAACTCATGGAAGGTTTACTCTGTGTTTGCCTGCTTTGAATCTAACGGCACATATTTCTGAATAATATGAATAATAGTATTACAGATAAGCTACTTATGGAATTGCATTGTAAATATGTTAGCAAATGCTGGCTATATTCCCATCTTATGTCCTTTTTTCTAAACAATTAAAAATAGTCCCCATCTAAGCCGAACCTGCTTATTTGCTATAAGAATGTTTATAAAAAACTGAGGCCAAGTACATCACAGAGCATTTGAACATGATGGCCTGCTATTCCCTGCCATTCCCATGTTTATTTAAAGGTGTTGGTTATGATGATTATAGTTTTTGTTAAATCCTTTTTTGTCTATCTTCTAATAAAAGGTCAGCCAGGTAGATATTCCATTTATCACTATTACAAAAGACTCTAGCTCACTGATGAAAAGGGAGAGAAATTAATTACAAGTCTGGAGCTGCAATAACTCTCCCTAATAGTGACAAAATTTTTAAATTAATGTTTCTGACACTGAGAGAAGTTTGATTAATTTTTACGATGCTATCGCTGCAATATTGGTGGATAAGAAAACATCATTCTCTGCAATTTAGATGTGGATCATTCTTGTAACAGTCTCTGCAAAGCTACAAGGCACCTTCACACTTTATTAACAACTTCAGTCAGTGCCATACTAGCAATAATTAGTTTAAAGAAAAGAGCCACATAGTAAATATATCTTCTGCAGTAAGCTCGGTGAGTAAATAGACATGTCTGAGAGTTAATGCAATTTGAATGCGGAAGGTGCATAGACGCCAAGAATCATGGGCACTCACTTGATCTTGATGGCATAAGAAGCAACCAGAAACTGGTTACACAAACGGGGAATTTTGCACATTAAGAAGATGTCTCCAAGCATCTATGCCAGGATGAGCATAGTTAATTAATTAATTAATTAATTAATGCCAGGAAATCACATTTTATCATCTTCTTCTTCTTCGGGGGGGGGGGCCTCTAAAGGACATGGTGGTGAGGTCATCAGAATGGACAAGAGGAACATTTTCAACCCATTTTTAAATTGTTTTTGTGGAGGGGAGAGAATGGAGGGATAATAAGGGGTTTAATATTCTGCAGAAGAAAAAACAAACAATCCACCATAATAATGGGTGGTTAGGCTTGAAGGCAGCTGTCCAATTATTAAGGAAAGACACCTCAGTGAGATCCCAAAAAGTTCAAAAATCATTGTATTGACTGTCTTGACCCAATTCAAGCAGTGGACACTTTTGTACACAGCTCTAAATTAGAGAAACACATTCTAGGATCCCTGGTAACATGCTGTTCCCCAAACACTCCAGAAGTTGTTACTAAGTTATTGTTCAGAATAACAAAATTATGAAACTGGAGTGGAGTGGAATCACCTTCATTAGAATTAATTCTAGTGCCTCGTTGCCCAGAAGAAGGTAGGTACATCTGCCCAAATGATTTAGGGCTAGATTCCCCAGTCCTGGTTAAGATAGACTTTAAGATCAGCTAGGAAGGCCTGCTTGGGAGCTCATCACTGAGCATGAAGATCTCAGAATAGCCTCCTAGATTGTGTCATTCAGCTCTTGAGTTCCCAAGCAGGAGAAATCTGCTTAACACCCAAGCTGTTGAGTTTCCAACAAGCAAACTCAAATCTCTTCACTTGAGTTGTTGGAACGTAATCTGGGCCTGGAACTTGTATAGATCATGTTGTGGTTATGCATATTAACTTTATGGTTAAATAGGGTAATGGTTATGGAGAGTTCGATCGTGTTATTGAGGAACACGCCCTTCTCACCTCCTTTGACAGGAAGCCTGTCAAATAAGCCAACCAACCAGTAAAGCAAAGGTTGTCTCCTGAATCTACAGCTGCTCATATGCTTAAATGCATCCTGTCTGGATTTATTAATTGCATGATACTGTTTACAGCTTTTTGTGTGCTTTTTAATGGTTTTAGAAACTTGCGGTGCTTTAGGTAGCTTTGTGGACTACCCAGAAAACCTTGGCCATTGGAAGTAAGAATAGCCATAGCAGTACAGGAGTCATCCTAATCAATAACTGGCTTTTCACAGATTCTAAGGAAGGAATCTCCAAAAAATAAGCAGCAGTGTTTTAATGCAGATGAATATATATGTATTATGTTAGCTAAAACAAGGTATGGAACGCCATCTTGCAAAGCTGGGTTTCTGGAATTCTTCCCAGCCTCTTTAGCAACAGCGATCATTCTAGGCATCTGTACTTTCTTCTATGTAATGAAGTAATGTGTTGAGGGTGCAAGTGTGTTTTCTTCCTTCTTTCCATGGGTCATGAGACTAAGAGGAGGGGGGCCTTGAATGGAGCAGCTGACAGCTGCTTCTCCCCACCCCCCATCAAACCTGGTCCTACCCCATTGCATTATCTTGCTGATGAATAGACAGACAGAAAAAGTCCAGAGACTGTTGACATAATTTCTTTTTAATGCTCCAGTGGGTTGGAAAAAAATGAAAATGGAGGTTATTCTGAAGCTTATTTGGGCAACTTATTCATTTCTTTTCCTTCTGTGGACTAGTCAGCTTTTCACGTTTCAGGGCTGTGATGGAACCTGGAGAGAGCCAGTAGTTGAATTTGTCCCAATGCCTTGTTGATGAGATCCAACAAGAAACCTATCTTGACTGAACCTGTCCAGTGCTGTTCATCTGTTCCTTTCATAAACAGACCAATGGTAAAATCCTTACAGGAAAAAAACAGGACATAATAAAACATGCTACCACTTGCTGTAATGAAAATGTAATGGATTGATAGCGATCAATGGCGTCCAGCTTCCTGTGAAAACATGGCTTGCTGTCTCTACTCAGTTCCCTTAGTCAACAAGCAAGGTTGAAGTTTTGCAGGATGGATCGATGAACCATTCATTAGGGGAAGTGAACCTGTAAGAATAAGCATTCATTTCTCTCTGTCAAGATCAAACAGAGTCTGTACAGTAGTGTTGCAACGGGAGATTTTAAATTATCTTGAAATTGCTCACTCTTTAGAGAGAGTTTCAGCCCTTGAAGTTAACTTCCATGTAACAGTCTCAGACAAAGACTTGGGAGGGGAAGAGAGGAAGAAGATGCCTTTTATTCCCCAAGGCTTGGTCTGTTTACTCCAAAGTAGATTGCATTAAAGACAGCAGTGTTTGTTCCAGAGTAAATGGCAAGGAGTTGCAGCCTCAGACGCTTTTGGGTGTGTAATAGATCCTGGAAGGAGTTTTGAGGATTTCCCAAATTGATTTAATCTGCAAGTATAGAATGCTTAGCATACTGCTTTGCAAGCTGCAGAATTCTACAACTAATTAATCTGTTCCTTGTCCTTTCCCTCCATTTTATAGCTGCTGTTTTGCTTTATTAAATCAAGTGGTTTTAAATGAATATCAGTAGAATTCTGACAGAGAGCTTCTTAACATTCACCGGTTCTTTCCTTTCTTCCTTTCTATCTGAAAGAAACAGATTAATATGCAGTGTGTTTTGTTTGGTTTATTATTATTGGGGAGGTTTCCTATTTTTGTTTTGTGTTGTTTTTTGTCATATGTTGGTTTCCTTTGCAGATTAAAAGTACTCTACACAAATATATACATTAAATAACTCAAAAAAAGTGAACTTTCCCACATGGCACTGAGACAAGCTAATACAAATTACTGTATGCAGCTGGAATCACACACTTTGCATTGTGCAGGAGCTTAATCCTGCAGCCTTAACCACAGAGAGAGGGCCCAATGTATAATATTGGGCCAAAATATGGTTTGCAAGTGCCCAGATGTTTTCTTCCCCCATGAAAGAGAGTTTGGTTAATTTATTTTTAAGGTGCTCGTCAAATGCGTCTGAATTTCTCTTGGTGTTTCCTGAGGTTACTTTAGGCTGAAGATGCTGGTATTGTTGTTTTCTATTACATGTTTTCCATCACCTGGATGCCTCCCTGGCTGCCTAATACTTCCCAATCTAAACAAATAAAAAATAAAAATCCCATGGAAAGTGTTTTCTAATGAAGTCTTTGCTTGGGATCTAATGGTAATGGAGGAAGCCAGGAAGGATGAAGACATTGAAAAGGCGTTTGTACAATGTAAGATAACACATTTATTTGCATCCTTTGGTTACCTCCTATCTATATGAGTATAAGAACTCTACCTTTCATGGAAATGTCACATAATTTCTCTTCTTCTGCATTTGGGAGCCATCCTGGCCATTCCTTTGAGTAGGATCCTGAACTTTGTTCTGCCATAAAGCAGAAGTTCATTGAAGGCACTAGCCGAAGATCTAACTATATAGACAGGCCCTAATATAGACATGGTCTGCCTCCCATTAAGTAACTCGAGCTGTGAAATGCACTGAAGACAAAAGCAGAACTTTAAACTATACTGAGTCAGTGGAATGGATAAAATACAGGGATAATGTGATCAGAACACTCAGTCCGGGTTAACAGTCTTGCAAAATATTATTCTAGCCTAATTTGATCTTTAAAGGCAGCCCCGTTTAATGGATATTATGCTCTTAAGTTCTGAGGCACCTGCCATTTCCCATTCTGCTCCCCCACACCAAAGTGTCTTCTCCTATTGCAAGTTGTTGAATTGGAACAGCAAGAAGATGCTTCTCAGCTCATCACCTTCTGCGATCAAAAGGGCAGTGTAAAATTTTCAAATATAGTTATAAATAGATGGCCTTTGTAAAGCATTTATTCATTTACACAATTTATCATCTGTTTTTCATAACAATTACATTAATCCTAAAGTAGGGATACTAAATTGCGTTAAAATCCTAAAATAATAGAGTCCCAGCACTTTAAAACTAGGGCCAAAGCAACCAAAGTTACAAAAGAACTGATTCAATTAAAAGTTGAAAGCTTGCAAAATTCACATCCGCCTTAATGAAACAATGGGACATTTTTGTGGAAAGCTCCTTCTGCAGAGCTACTATATAGCAAATCCCTGGCAAGTGAGACATGGTTAAGAGACCATCTCTGTGAGGTCATAACCATGGTGCAGGTACACAAGAAACAAGGTGATTATCCTAAATTTGTAGGGTATTTATACTGGGTTTGCCCAAGAAGGCAAAGGTAATATTGAATTAACACTAAAGGTGGTACTGTATAACTCCCTGCACCAAAAAAAAAAAAAAAATCAATTAAAAACAGTATATATACAGAAAGAATTCTGTGTAATATTCAGTTTCCCCAAGTTGTTACTCTTAAGACTGCCATCTCCAGCTGAAATCAATCCTGCAGATTTTCCCCTTTCCAATAAATATGTGCATGTCACACTTTTGTATGCACGTATATTTGTGCATGCATACATAGACACACACCAGAAATCACTTGCAAAAATGGGCAGGGCCAGGCCAAAAAATGAAATTAATATTAATTGAATAAGTACCAATTTAAAAGAATTGGCTACAAAATAAGAAATACTATTGATAAAATTATTAATCCCACCAATCATTCTCTGCCATACTCCAGACATACCAGTACACACTTATTCTCTCTCTTTCCAGCAGAAACTACAAATAAAAAGAGGAAAAATCCGGATGGATATGGGGTCAAAAGAAGGGATGGCTGCACTGTGAAGGGATGGAAAGGAACAGGGTGTCTGCAGGTGATGGGCAAAAAAGCCAAAATGGCACCTCCAGAGGTGCAATCAAAACTCTGCCTGTTTTTTATATGCATTGCAACACACATAAAAAACAGAGCTTTGATTGCATGACATCCTGACTTTTCTGACCATAGCCTATGGACACTCTTAGAACAGAAGGAAAAAAAGATGGAGCAAAACAGGGTGGAGATGAGGAAAAGGGAATTGAACAGGGAAGAAAAGACAAGAGAGCCCAACCTTATTCTGGCAGTACACAAACGGTTAAAATTCACCAGGCAAGCCTTTCCCAACTAGCTACACTTATTTTCAGTGCAAGCACAGGGAAATCAAGGCCTTTCTGCACTGAGGTCTGCGTGTATCCCTTTATTGGCAACAGCACATTTGGTTCTTCTCAGTAAATGCAAAATGGTTCCCTCCCTCCCTCATTATTTGGGAAACAAATGCTGTCTTCCCCTCAGGTAAATATAGCATGTCCATAGAAGCAACCTGAACTTGACTCAGCAACAAATTAGCACTCACTGAAGTTCCTTTAGGGTAGGTAATACATTCTTATGCCCATAGAGTGTGTCATCCTTCAACTATCCAGCCATAGCTTTCCGATCAGCCTCAAAGCCAACCCCTCCATAAAATGCTCTGCAGTAATCCTGAAGTTTCCAGCAAATGGATCACCGTGACCACGTTGTCCCTGCCAAGAAATGGCCGGTGTTTCAGGTGCATGAATGCTTTCTACAAAGGAGATGAAGAAGTTCTCTGGGTGGTTCATGCTACCAGCTTCTGCCAAAATGACCAAGCACTTCAGGTGGACGTAGATGGGATTCTTTTCCATTCCAGTCAATGGGTTACCCAAGGCAGATGTATTATGAATATCCTTCTGCTAGAAGATAGTAGCAACCCCACCGTATCAAATAAGGGCCAGTTTTCTGCTTCTAGTACAGTTTTTGACAGCATTTGGGAAATATGGTTCTGCAAAATTTTCTAGAAAAATGAGAGATAGAAAATAAGCATAATTCAGAGAAGAATGATCCTCTCAGAATATGTATTCCAGGTTGAATTATACCTGACAACAGGACAAATAGCTCCAGAGAAAACAGCAGCACGTTTAACTGGGAACCATGGAGAATTTAGCATGCATTTAGTAACACAAGCCATCTTTTTCCTTGCCATAATCTGCCCCAGTTACCATTCTGACATCATGTTTTATTGTTGGTTTCAAAGAAAAAGGGCCAAATGTCAGGATCTCCCAGGGACACTGTGGAAATCCAGAGTGAACTTGAAAGAACATTCCATGGGAGATGGAGATGAAAAGCCATTCTATAAATATCGGTGAGCTTTGACTCCACATGTTGTAGCATGCTGGATCAATTTGTCCTCTTCCCTGCCTCTGGATCTTCCATCTCCTGCAAAGATTATAATGCAGGTCCTCATTAGGCTGCTTTGGGCTCCTCCTCCCCCCACCACCCTTATTTCTATAAAACCTTAGGTTTCCCAGGCCTGATGGAGCCATTTAATAGGTGGACATCTGGAATTGTGATGTATTTATTATGTATGGTATGAAAAGAAAAACCCAAGTTTTAATTTTATAAGATTAGGGTGGCCTCTGCAGAAGTGATCTCTTGCCAAGCAAACTAGGATTTATTCAAACAATAATCAAGTAAAGTAGTACATAATGTGAGATGGTAAAAGCTATCTAATTCAGTCATATGGGTATATGATACAAGGATAGTCTAGGCCAGTGTTTCTCCACCTTAGCACCTTTAAGATGTGTGGACTTTAACTCCCAGAATTCCAGGCTGGCTGGGGAATTCTAGGAGTTAAGTGCATGCATCTTAAAGATGCCAAGGTTGAGAAACACTGCTCTAGGCTGATAATATTGATGATAACAACTTATTAATTGGGTTTTTTAAATGACAGGTCATTTAAACTCAGATACTTTGGTCACCTAATGCGAAGAGAGGACTCTTTGGAAAAGACCCTGATGCTGGGAAAGATGGAAGGCAAAAGGAGAAGAGGACGGCAGAGGATGAGATGGCTAGATAGCATCACTGAAGCAATGAGCATGAAATTGAGCAAACTGAGGGAGGCAGTGAAAGATAGGAAGGCCTGGCGCAATATGGTTCATGGGGTCACGAAGAGTCGGACACGACTTAACGACTGAACAACAAAAAAATGACAGGTCATAGGAGAGATTTTAATGGGTGAAATCCAAGCACAGAATTTACAAGGCTACAAAGAAAGTTGAACAGCACACACCAATTCCTTTCTCTGGACTAGCCACTGTTTGGAAATATACAGGAATGAATGAAGGTCTGCTGTCTATGCTAAATGGTGAAATGTTTGCCTAGACCATGAAGAGATAGAAGGGTTTGGAGAATTCATCCATATGAGGGAAGCAAGCCTTCAAGAGAAACATGAGGGCTCTGCTCTGTGAGTTAGCAGTCAGGTAATATAATGTAATTGTATTTTAATGTCTTCTACAAGACTAAGGATCATTAGTTATCATCTGAAGATACCCAGAAAGTGATTTCACACATGTGATTATAGAAAGTCATTCCATTTATTGTGCTCATAGTGTTATCTATCACATCCTGTAAAGTCACCACTTCTAGGAGGAGGGTGAGATGAAATGGAAACTTTTGTGAGACTTTCAACTCATTTGCTAAGTGGGATTGAGTGCTTCCATGCCATGAAATTTATCCATCCATCCATCCAGGTACTTTAAGATGAGGATAAATAGCCTTCCTGTGGCCAATGACTACATGTACCATTGTTTTGGAAGAACAAGGAATGCAATGGATGGGGTAGTGATCCAAAAGGGGAGATGTCACCTTGCAAGCGGGTCCATGACCTTTTTCTTTGGTTCTAGAGGAAAGTTCTGAGAGAGTTTCCTTTGTCTTTCTGTGTGTGTGTGCTAAGCCAATGTTAAATCTATTTTACAACATAGAATATTCACGATTCCAGTGAATAGACTGGTCAGGGGGTCCTTCACTCAGCTTCACTTGGTGTGCTAGTTATAGCCCTACCTGCCCCAGGATGCCCTGGTGATCTAAACTGACACTTTGTTCACCATTCATTTGGGCTACTGTAATGTATTCTGTGTGGGGCTACCTTTAGAAATGATTTGGAATTGGTACCAAATGTGGCACCCAGATTGTTGGTGGAACAAACCTACCAATGTTAGGTGATATCTACAGTATTTTGAAGTCATTGCATTAGTTACTGGTAGGCTTCTGGGCTCAGTTCAAAGTTCTGGTAATTACCTTTAATGTCCTGTTAGATCAGGTGCCTTGCCAGTACTAAATCTTCATGCTCAATCTAGACATTTAGAGAAGGCCTTCTGAGGATCCTCCACCCCCTCTTGCCTTAAAGAGGCACATGGAACATACATGAGATAGTAGACCTTCTCCTGTGGTAGTCCCTACTCTTTGGAAGACTCTTTCCTTGGAAGGCTCCTATCCTTGGGTTCTGCAAGCAAGTAGAATCTGTTCTACTCCAATTAGATTTTGGCCTGAGCATCCAACAGATTATTAGGGCATCCAGCATAGGAACTTGTTATTATGTGATTATGGGTTGATTATTTTATTTTGTAATAGTATTGTTTTGTTATATTTTAATTGTATTGTTAAATTGTATGGATAATATTATTCTCCTATTGTATTTCATTGTATTACTTTAATTGCTTTATTATTATTCTTGTAATTCTTGTTTGCTGCTGAGAATCTATCAGGAGTGAGGCAGGGTACAAACATAGCTAAATAAATAAATAATAGCCTAATAGATGCATAAATTAATTATATATCTTTCATAATCAAAAGAGACATAACAATGACCATATTATTAACACATCAACGTCCACTTCAAAACAGCCAAGCTGTGTTTGCACAAAGCACTTCGCCAGCCCTAGAGATTTCATCCTCACAACATGAGAAACTCAGTTAGTTTAGTATTTTGTGTGCGTGCGGTTTAGCATTCTGTGCAAAACCAGGCCATTTGGTTAGTTCAGTGCACTCTGCAAACCCAGAAAAGTAATCACTTTACTAACCAAAATCAAACTTCTTGTGCAAACACAGCCTAAAAATTACCTCTTTCTAAGACATCTCAGGGCCCTGGGTGAGTGAGGACATTCCAAACCAGTAATCACTCAGAATGTGGAATAAACCACAAATATGACTATCAGTAATAAAAGTAAAACTAGTAAAAGTATTATCTTTTTCCTATTAAAAATATTGGTATTTTCTATTTAAACTCTGAAATGTTCCAAGACGCTATGTAAAATATGATGTGATGTTAACTTTTTTCCATTCAGAACTGCAATAGATCACAAATCCTCCATGTAGCTTTCTACAACTGCTTCTTACTCATGATATTGCAGCCATAGTGAGTGCTCTTTTGGTGAAACCTGACCTTAGTACTTCTTTACCCCATTCAGGTTCCAACTAAGGAAACTAAGTGAAGGTTAACAATAATGCTATAATATAATGTAACCTTATTGTATCATAAGAACATAAGACAGTCATATAACCTTACACGTTGTTTTGGTGATTGGTTTGGGCAACTGCATACCCCCTGGGAGAGACACAACATTCATGGTACCCATAAACTCTGTGATAAGTTTTTGAGCTACCAGATCTGGGCTGCAAAAATATGAAGAACTACTAGACGGAAGCAAGAAGCAAAATTTGTCTGTGTCCCTTTAGTACCATCAAGTGATCATCCAAATTTCTGCAACCTGAATCTGATAGCCCTATAGCGTTATAACCCACCATTCTAATTCTTATGCCGTTGAAAAAAATATTGTTTGGTTTGTTCTGCTCGTGCCCTTTTTATTTCTAATAAATGAAAAGAAATGAATGATTTTCAGTCTTAAACCCCTTTCTTTCACATGTTATATTTCCATTGATTTCAAAGGATTAGCTCCTCACGATGTATTTTGGATGAAAGACACTAAGCTGCATTTATCATTTAGCTACATTCTTGCCAGGCATTATATTTTCAGCTGAACCTGATGAAAAAGCAATCATATGACATTTCCCCTTCCTGCAAGCTAAGACTGCAAATGGATACCAAGAAAGTCGGCCTTAATAGTAGCTTAGAGGAAAACTACCTGCATTGTGTTTTTATTATTTTTCAATCAGCTTTAGACACTAATTTGTACTGTGCAGAAGCCTAGTTCTTTTGGCTGTTAATCAAAACAGTAGATGCTATTCAAGTTGCAGCAGCATTGATGTCATTCCCAACCTCTGCAGTCTTGCACTGCATTGGAGATCAACAACTTTCTGAGTTTGGAAGCACATATTAACTCAGAAATAAGACTCACAGAGTTCAATGAGGCTTATTCTCAGGTAAGTAACTATCAGCTGGCAGAATAAACATGTTCTTTTTTAGAAAGGAAAAAAAAGTTTTCAAGTTTACCTTTAAGGGGGAGTACCAGAAAGCAGAAATCAAAGATTATAGTTTTACAAAAGTTATACAGGTAGTCCCCGGGCGCCTGGGTTACAGACGACCCATAATTAAGAACAGGGCCTATCCTAGCAAAATTTGAGCTAAATACACAATGATTTGAGTTAAATACACAGTGGTTCGAGTTCATTACACAATACTACTTATACAGGATTATACAATAATACTGTTCCGGCTTACATACAAATTCGACTTAAGGACAGACCTTGGGAACGGAACTCGTTCTTCAACTGGGGACTACCTGTTCTAATAAAAGGGGGGGGGGGGCTTTACAGCTTGTGGCGCCTACTTGCACATGGCAAAGGAGCAGAGGGTTCGGCCACAGTCTTGCACTCAACTGGGTCATACACGGTACGCCGGCTCTGAGGTTGCACAGCACACACAAGCAGCATGGATGCTGTGGCCAGCAGATTCTGCAGTCAGTCAGTAAAAGAGGAAGGAGGGAGGAAGGCTGACCCATCTTTTCATGCCATTTCCTGTCTGCAGGAAAGATTTGGTTTGGCTTGCTGAAGTGGTAGGTGTATTATTAATGCACTACGCTGCTCTTGGTTACAGTCTACATCACTGTTTCTCAGCCTTAGCAGCTTGAAGATTTGGCTGGCTGGGGAATTCTGGGGATTGAAGTCCATACATCTTCAAGTTGCCAAGGCTGAGAAATACTGGTCTCCATTTTTAAAAATGCCCCCAAAACACATTGCTTTGGTTTAGTAGGCTCTGAGCTTGATATCGTTTATGTTGCTGTCGCTACACTCTGTGTATGCCCTTGGTCTCAGTCTGCAGGGTACGAGGGGCCTATCTTGCTTTCTTTGCTGGGGGATCATTCTCCCCTATTTTTCTCTGAACCACTCCTTTCTAACTGTGAAGACTGCTCACACAGGCCTGATCCCCTCAAACGAGCCAGTTTCAACCACATAATTTCTCCAATTCTGCCAAAGAATAAATACTTGTTAAAAAGTCTATTCATCAGCCAAAGCTGACAGCATTTTATTTCAGTCCATGGGATATGTTGCTTATACAGGTGAAACTCGAAAAATTAGAATATTGTGCAAATGTTCATTTATGTCAGTATGGCAACTCAAAAGGTGAAACCAAGATATGAGATAGACGCATTACATGCAAAGCGAGATATGTCAAGCCTTACTTTGGTATAATTGTGATGATTATGGCGTACAGCTTATGGAAACCCCAAATTCACAATCTCAGAAAATTAGAATATTACATGACATCAATAACACAAGGATTGGAAATAGAACAATATCGGACCTCTGCAAAGTATAAGCATGCATATGTACTCAGTACTTGGTTTGGGCCCCTTTTGCAGCAATGACTGCCGCAATGCGGCATGGCATGGATGCTATCAGCCTGTGGCACTGCTGAGGTGTTATGGAAGACCAGGATGCTTCAATAGCGGCCTTCAGCTCCGCTGCATTGTTCGGTCTCATGTCCCTCATCTTTCTCTTGGCAATGCCCCATAGATTCTCTATGGGGTTCAGGTCAGGCGAGTTTGTTGGCCAATCAAGCACAGTAATCCCATGGTCATTGAACCAGGTTTTGGTACTTTTGGCAGTGTGGGCAGGTGCCAAGTCCTGCTAGAAAATGAAGTCAGCATCCCCATAAAGCTCATCTGTGGAAGGAAGCATGAAGTGCTCCAAAATCTCCTGGTAGATGGCTGCGTTGACCCTGGACTTAATGAAGCACAGTGGACCAACACCAGCAGATGACATGGCTCCCCAGATCAACACAGACTGTGGAAACTTCACACTGGACTTCAAGCATCGTGCATTGTGTGCCTCTCCATTCTTCCTCCAGACTTTGGGTCCTTGGTTCCCAAATGAGATGCAAAAGTTGCTCTCATCAGAAAAGAGGACTTTGGACCACTGGGCAACAGACCAGTTCTTTTTTTCTGTAGCCCAGGTAAGACGCTTCTGACGTTGTTTGTTGTTCAGGAGCGGCTTGACAAGAGGAATACGACATTTGAAGCCCATGTCCAGGATCCGTCTGTGTGTGGTGGCTCTTGATGCACTAACTCCAGCCTCAGTCCACTCCTTGTGAAAGTCCTCAACACTTTTGAATGGCCTTTTCCTGACAATCCTCTCCAGGCTGCGGTCATCCCTGCTGCTTGGGCACCTTTTTCTCCCACACTTTTCCCTTCCACATAACCTTCTATTGATGTGCTTTGATACAGCACTTTGGGAACATCCAACTTCTTTTGCAATGACCTTTTGGGGCTTTCCCTCCTTATGGAGGGTGTCAATGATGGTTTTCTGCACAACTGTCAGGTCAGCAGTCTTTCCCATGCTTGTGATTCCTACTGAACCAGCCTGAGAGACCATTGAAAGGCTCAGGAACCCTTTGCAGGTGTTATGGATTCATTAGCTGATTAGAGGGGGACACTTTGAGCCTAGAATATTGAACCTTTTCACACTATTCTAATTTTCTGAGATTGTGAATTTGGGGTTTTCATAAGCTGTACGCCATAATCATCACAATTATACCAAAGTAAGGCTTGACATATCTCGCTTTGTATGTAATGCGTCTATCTCATATATTGGTTTCACCTTTTGAGTTGCCATACTGACATAAATGAACATTTGCACGATATTCTAATTTTTTGAGTTTCACCTGTATCTCCCCTTTCATTTCCAGATGACAGAATGTATAATTAGTTTGTACCATAATAGTGACTACTGTACAGAAAATTATTGGTCAGGCTACGCTTTAGCATGGAAATATCTTAATTCGAATCATTCTTTGGGTCATTTCCTCGATTACCAACCAAGAAGAGCTCTCTCATGATACTAAAATACTATTTTCTTCATAACAATGAAAACTAGTTAAAACAATTAAATATCAGAGGGGTCGCTGTTTAACCAGGAAGAAGAAATGAAATGTTCCAGAACCTCTTTGGATTATGACTGATTAACACTGGCAACAGGACATCCTGATGTTTTGAAGGGTGATGTGGAATGTACATCCAAATATAAGTTTGGCACATTTAAAAAAGAAAAAGAAAATCCCCAAACCTGGGGAAAAAGATAATCCTGCCTATTCGCATCCTCCCTGCTTCAGAATCATCATCTCTGCCAGTTGTAGCCCTCAACTGCCATTTTAAACATGACTTTGTTCCTGAAAACATCTCCCTTCTTCAGTTTTTGCCAATATGGCATCGTTTTATAATTCTTCATTTTCTTGCTGGTGGTAGTGAAATATAAACTATATTGCCCACAAATATGTTATACATAATCTTGACTCAGATTCAAGTGCCAGAACGTTAAAGAGTAGAATTAATATTTCTTCCCCCAAATTATTTGGCTCCAGGTATGATAGATTAAAGCAGACCATTTTTTCTTGTAATGATCTATATTTTGAAATACATTACTTAGACTTCTGGGGCATGACAAAGAGACTGATTAATTTATCGGTGCTGAATAATATAACACAGAAGACATTTTTTAACCTTTGCTCTTCTATGTGAGCTAGAGTTTATGTACATTAAATGAGACAAATGGCAAAGATGTAGACACAGGAATAACAGAACATACATACAGGGATTTTCTGTAAACATCTCCTAACTAATGGCCTTGTTTGTGTGAGAGATGGGGAAGAATTCTTTCATCTCACTTGCCAGGCAATCATGATTTTTTCTGCAGGATGGATTTGTGAATGGATATTCACCAAAAACCTAATCTCCAGAATCCTCTGAAATCATTATAAAAAATGTCTTGGGCTCTCCATTCAGGTGCAGATTGAGTTGCACTGAGTTTAAATGAATCCTTAGCCACATCAAGCAGATATGGAAAGATTCAGGATTCATCTGAAGGGAAAAGAAGGTCTGCAGATGAATTTGGGTCTTCCTGATGTTTCTTAAATGATTTTGAAATCCATAAATCTGGAGAAATAGATACCATGTACAGACAAATATCATATATTTTCCCACGTTTCTAGGAACGGGAAACCTGAGGGAAATGGAGAAGAAGCAAAGAAAGTGATGATATTGGGGTAGTATAATTTCTAACTTCTAACTTCCAGCGTGAAATGTATCTACACACGTAGCTGTATAGAGGGACCTCCATCCATGGAAAAGCACATGGTTTGCATTGATATCATTGCAGACACACTCCCTGGCATTACTAAGGAAATGGGAACTTTCAGGGAGCAGGGCTGAGAGTGGTCTTTGGTTGGACCTTAGGAAAATATTGTGTTTAAAAGAAGTTATACTGCATGTTCTTTGTAAAAATAATCAAAATGATGTGATCATGTGCTTGCAGATACTTCTTTTGGCTCATGCCCAGATCTGTCCATCCCACTCTGGTGTGGTCAACCGGCAGCTTTATGGATGTAGCCATTTTTCTGCTGCTCTCCCACTCTCATAATTGATCCACAGGATTGTTCTAACCTCCCTGGGATTGTGGATCAAGTCCTTTTCCAGCCTATCATAGGAACATACATATCTATTTCCATATACTGCTTGGGTTCAACATTATATTGAGCTGTAATATGATCCAGTTGGTTTCAGCTTAGCATGCTGTTAAAGCAGACACACTGGCTTGTTCAACAAATCGTGATTAAAACAAATCTGGGCAATACCTGGACTTATCAAGTCAGTTTCATTTTCTGTGTGGAGGAGGTGCCTCCAAGTCAGTATAGACTCCTGGTGATTGCCTGGACAAACCCCTGCAGTTTTCTTGGCAAGGTTTTTCAGAAGTGGTTTGCCCTTGCCTCCTTCCTAGGGCTGGGAGAGAGTGACTGGCCTAAGGTCACCCAGCTGGCTTTGTGCCTAAGGCAGGACTAGAACTCATGGTCTCCTGGTTTCTAGTTTGTTGCCTTAACCACTACAGTATACCAAACTGGCTGTCTTACAATATTATTGATAGTAATTGTAAATAGCTTGTAAAAAGTGGAATCTTTCAAACTGTTCTGGAGGAATGGCATCTTTACTGGGATTGATCTCAGATATTTCATCACTAATCTTCAACCCCATTCAAAGTGTCACTCTTTTCTTCTCATGTTCTAAAATATAGATCTTAGGTAAGTCAAAAAGTAACCATAGTGGATAATATATATATAGCTCAGGATTGAATTATTGAGTTCTTGATGATAAAGCTAGGTAACATCACTGATGAAATGTTTGCAGGAAGTGAAGCAGGCTCAGAGAATACCAAGAAGCCAACAAGTGAAAAAGTAAAACAGCCTTCCTGTCAATCTCGACTCCTGGCAATTTGTATTGACTTGTCCATGTAATATTCTTGGCGATAATATGGAAGTGATTTGCTATTGCATTTTTCTGAGATGTTAATGATTTTCCAATGTAGCTATAGTCTTGAACTTTCTAGATGGACTTCCATCCAAGTTCTCAGCAGGTTCAACCACGCTTAGTTTTCTAGATCAGCAAAATCACCCCAGTCAGTCACCTAGCTAACCAGATTCTAAGTAGATAAGTCAATGCATATTCGTTCTATATAAACCCCCTTTTTTCCTTTGCATAAAAGTAGAATATAAAGCCAACATTTTTGAGATAATTAACTCCTGGGTCAGGTGAATAGATTCATGCTTCCTACCCACATAATTTCCCCCAATCTTTAATAAGATGTTTTCCAAATATGGTGAATTCAAGATGATAACTTGGAAAGATGATAAAGAATCATTCGCATTTTAATAATTTTGGCCCAACGTCTTCAATCAAGGGACATGGATATCAAAGATACAGTCTTTGGAAGTGATTAGAAAATAGAGTCAATAGTAAAGTGGTAATAAAACAAAAGGTGCCCCAGGGAGTTAAGAGTTTTTAAACAAGCCTGTCAAAAAAGTATAATAATGTTGTCAGATCAATTTGCTACCAAGTGCAGGTTTAATGTGATAAAACTTCAAAGTGGAAGTTCTTAGCAGATTATGTTTTCAAAACTGTCAGTCAGGAGGTACACTCATAAGTAACAAATTACAAGATACCAACCACAGAACTAAAGATGCTGCAATAATCCACCAGATATGATTTTCAGGACAGCCCATATTTTAGATCTCCTGGAGAAGACAAATATTCAGACCCACCTCATAGCCAATTCAATCACATTTAATTACTATTAGGTGAAAAAAGAAAGAAAGAAATGTTGATTATGCAGATTGTTGCATATAATGGAAAAATTGCCCAAGATCAAAGTTGTGTATACCAAACCATAAAATCTGTGTGCAGAAAGCACAACCTTGTTACAATGTTATCTGCACTTATTGTTCATTCATTCACTTTTGCTTTCACACATCCATACGCATGCCTTCTGCCTTCCTGGTGTTCTACCTAGTCTAGATAGAGGTGGTTGACATTTTGTAGTTCATAACTTTGGTCAGTGAGGGAGGATGATTTATTAGAGGACACATTCACACACTTTCAGTGGAGGTTCAAGAGTTCAGGATCTCCTGCAGTAACAAAATGCTCAGGGAACACACAGCCCACAGAAAGTCTCTGTTTAGTTGCAAAAGCTTTATTCATTGCAATTGCTTGAGCACTGCAGGTACACACATACTTGCATCGCTACAAAAGTGGCCAGGTGATGCTCCAGGTTTGGGGAAAACACGAGTGCTCAGCAGAGGTTGATGCCAGCTTGCCCACAGAAGGTCTTCTGACAGATGTCTGGACCCTTTTACCCTTTCCAGCCACATTCCATCCTGCATCACTCAACCATCTTTTTGCTGTTGTTTTTGAAATTTCATTTCATTCTTTTATAACAATTTTTAAGGAAAATACACTAGAATAAAGGAAACAAAGCAAAAAAGAAAAGAAAAAGCAATAATAAAACATGAGTAAAAAACCTTATGGACAAACATTAGTGATGTATTCTCCCCTTCCCTCCCATTTATTTCCTCAACTGATAACCATAACCTAAATATTTGCCTTTTACACTGAATGTTAAACACTAAAAATTATTGCTAGACTTAAAATCATATGATAATTCTCATGCTTTTTCATACTCATTTTCTCTAATGCAGCTACTTTTTTTGTGAACATGTTTTCTATTGTGTTTATATTTTCTTGAATATTTCTGTGTGGTCAGGGGTATATGCATTCTGAATTCCCCCCCTTCTGTCTCTGTTTTAAAAAAATCATGTTGCATCCTAATCTTTGAGAAAATGAAGATTTTGGTGCACCCATGCACTTGGGTAAATTCAGGAGGTGCAAGTATGATGACTGATTATCTGCCATCAAGATGGCATCAATTCTTAGCAACCACATACAACACAAATACAAAATACAAATACAAATACAAAATACTTTAATGACCAAGTATAAAATATATACAAGGAATTTGTCTTCGGTGACGAACAGCAAGATCAACGGTGCGTTTGGATAGCAACAGAAAATTAATAAACAGTAACAATAACACTGCCCAGTAAAATAACTTTTCCAAAAGAAGAAGCCACTGCCCAGTACATATCAAATCATATAGTATTTAACAGAGCAACGGCACAAGGGAAAAAACTATTCCAATGTCTAGATGTTTTAACATATGGAGCTGTATAGCGCCGTCCTGAAGGAAGAAGTTGGAACAGATTATACATAGACAGACCTTCTCCAGGATGATCTGTCTCCAACCTGGCCCTTCCGGTTTTCAAATAATACACCCATTGCTGCTATAATCAAGTCCACCCATCTTGATGATCATTGTCCTCTTTTTTCCCATCTTTCACCTTTTCCAGCATTATGGACTTCTCAAGGGAGCTGGGTCTTTGCATAACGTGCTCAGAATATGATAATTTGAGTTTGGTCATTTATGCCTTACATAAGAACTCTGAACAGATTTGTTCTATGATCCATTTGTTTGTTTTCTTGGTTGTCCATGATATTCTCAGGCATCTTCTCTAACACCAAAGTTCAATACTCTTTCCACCCTGTTCTTCAAAGACCAACTTTCTTTTCCATAAAGTGTCACAGGGAAAACCACTGCCCGCACCGCTCTGATCTTCACAGCACCTGAATGTCTTTCCTGAGGACTTAGTTACTACCTGGTAGTCTAGTCTGCATTGTAATTCTTGAACACGTATGATACATTTGTGAAAATATTTGGATGGAATGGAATTAATTTCTCCTCCAATCCTCATTCTTTATCCTACTGGAAGGCAAGTAGGTTATCTTAGTAAGAATACCTGCATCCTACTCTAATGCAGCTCTCCTGTGTGCTTTGCATGGCCCTAAATAGAACATTCCACATTCAGAAACACATCTGGCCCATCAAAGGGAATGTAGATAAGCATTCTAATGTAGATGGGTACCCCGGTAGGATCTCCTATGGGAGTTTCATAGACAAAAACAAGTATTGTTTTTTACAAGTAAATGAAGCATATATAAAATCATGCACTTTATAGATAATATGGAGGGGGGAAGAGAGCGAGAGAGCTGATTCTCCCTCATACACAGTGATAAAAGTCTAGGTCATCCATTCAAACTAACTGCAGAGAGATTTAGAACTGAAAGAAGGATTTATTTTTTTTTCTTTTTCACCCAGCCATTTTCATTCAGTTGTGGAATTCCCTGCCAGCTGTTTTCATCATGGTAGCCAATTTGGATGGTTTGGAAAGGGGACTGGACAAGTTCATGACCCGTCAATGGTTATTAATTTTTATTGCTCTATATTACTTCCCAAGTCATAGGTCATATGCCTTCAATTCAAGAAAAATTCAAAAGGAATCTGGTGTCACCTTTTCAGACTAACACATTGTATTGAAAAGCATAAGCTCACTTCATCCAATATGTTGCAAAATTACTAATACATCTCTCCACCTACAATATTTGGAATGGAAAGGAACTAGGGTTAGCTATCATCTTCTCGGTTGGCTAATGAGCTTCTCAAATGCATCCAGCTGGCCACCATGTGACACAAAATACTGGACTAGATGGGTGTGATCTAGCCTCAGGGCTTTTCTAAAGCTTTTAAGCATCATTGATTAATGTTAGATTTATATGTTGGTCTTATTCAAAGTTGTCAGAGTGGTTTATTTAAAAAAAGAAAAAGAATTAGTTAATTTGTTAACTAAAATGAGAAAGACTTAGTTCATTATTTAGTGTATTATTTTAAAGCCTGTGCTGAAACAATAATTATCTTGGCACCTAGAATTACAAAGGAAGTGCCACTATTGAGAAGACTCTCAGATTCCTATAATCTAATTAGTTGATTAAAACCAGTTTTTACAGAAATTTTTTTCCTTTTTGCTATTTCCTATTTTCTTAACAAGAAAAGACACTTTTATGAAGGTTCACTGAAGAAGACTTATTTTCCCTATTTACTCAACACAAGAGTATCCACTATACAGATGCATTTTCTCTGCTCATCATCTTAAGTGATGCTGAAAAATTTCCTTTACACTCTAAGTCAATGCATGGGAAGCCCCGAAGATGAATTGATATTGAACAGAGGCTTCCAGGTTCTACAAGAAAATAGAGTCCTTAAAAAAAAGGAGAAGCAATAAATGGAAAACAGAGCAGCTCCTATTGATTGTGTGATGTTTTCCCACTTAACTCAATTCTCCTGGACAGCTCCGTTCTTCCACCTGAAGCATTTGCCAATGAAAGCTGAAAGTGTTTTGTATCAGGATTTTCTCATGGGAAGAAGGTCATTCCATTCCCTATACAAAAAAACAGGTGTCGAGATTATTCTATGAGTAATGTATCTTGTGATTCTGTTATGATTTAGTAGGATATGCCACCTACTGTATTGTGTATGCTAGTTATTCAGTGGGGGAGGTACATGCTGGCAATATAACGGGAGGGCTAAATGCCCAGCCTGTTCAGTGTGTTTGTCTTGTAAAAAGTTAATCATGTAGTTTATGGGTTATGTAGTCTTAACTAGTAACCAAGTAGTGTACCTCTTCTCTGAGAGTGTTTTTTAGCTAGAGACTTTGTTGTGGTTAAGTCTTGGAAGCTAAGGTGAGAAGAAGTCTTTGTTATATCCTATATTTTGTATGCAACTTGTATTTTATAAGATTTTGCATTTTTATCAATAAAGACCAGTTAGTTTATATTTTCTGACTGGATTTTCTTTGGAGAACAAAATATGGACATTGTTACTTGCAAGCTCTCATGCTGATGTGTAAGTTACCTGAGAGCAGGATTTTTGGGACCTTTTTGCTGCACTCTGCGCAACATTTTGCACCATCTACCATGTACCAATAGCTTGTTTGGAAATGGAATGCCTCCGTTCTTTAATAGACATTCCCATTTGCTACTTCACCACTGAGATCTGGTGTGCTCATTGTGCAGAGCTTTTAAGGGCTTAGCTTATGCAAAATATATTTTGATAACATCAGTGAGACTACTGGGGTTTAATGTTTCATTATTTTTCCAGATTCAAAAATATGTAGCTACTTTTCTCTTTCTTTCTTTCTTTCTTTCTTTCTTTCTTTCTTTCTTTCTTTCTTTCTTTCTTTCTTCTCCTTCCTTCCTTCCTTCCTTCCTTCCTCCCTCCCTCTCTCCCTTCCTTCCTTCCCTCCTTCCTTCCCTCCCTTCCTCCTCCTCCTCCTCCTCCTCCTTTCCTTCCTTCCTTCCTTCCTTCCTTCCTTCCTTCCTTCCTTCCTTCCTTCCTTCCTTCCTTCCTTTCTACAGTAGCTTTTTACAATTTTTTACTTTCTCATTAACCAAAGAGAAAAGAGTGAGGAAGAAGAACTGAGGATTCATTCTTAGTAAAATCCATTTTAGGGAGCCCCAAAGGCACCCAAAAACAATTTTACTTGGTCCATTTCCAAGGCAGGGTGGTGTTAGTTCTTCCAATCCTTAAATATTTTCTGTCTGAATCTGTTTCCCACTTCAGGTTGAACTGGACTTTTATTTCTAGTTCCTCCATGAGCTGCCCAAATCAATACATACAGGTGAAACTCGAAAAATTAGAATATCGCGCAAATGTTCATTTATGTCAGTATGGCAACTCAAAAGGTGAAACCAAGATATGAGATAGACGCATTACATGCAAAGCGAGATATGTCAAGCCTTACTTTGGTATAATTGTGATGATTATGGCGTACAGCTTATGGAAACCCCAAATTCACAATCTCAGAAAATTAGAATATTACATGACATCAATAACACAAGGATTGGAAATAGAACAATATCGGACCTCTGCAAAGTATAAGCATGCATATGTACTCAGTACTTGGCTTGGGCCCCTTTTGCAGCAATGACTGCCGCAATGCGGCGTGGCATGGATGCTATCAGCCTGTGGCACTGCTGAGTGTTATGGAAGACCAGGATGCTTCAATAGCGGCCTTCAGCTCCGCTGCATTGTTTGGTCTCATGTCCCTCATCTTTCTCTTGGCAATGCCCCATAGATTCTGTATGGGGTTCAGGTCAGGCGGGTTTGCTGGCCAATCAAGCACAGTAATCCCATGGTCATTGAACCAGGTTTTGGTACTTTTGGCAGTGTGGGCAGGTGCCAAGTCCTGCTGGAAAATGAAGTCAGCATCCCCATAAAGCTCGTCTGCGGAAGGAAGCATGAAGTGCTCCAAAATCTCCTGGTAGACGGCTGCATTGACCCTGGACTTAATGAAGCACAGTGGACCAACACCAGCAGATGACATGGCTCCCCAAATCAACACAGACTGTGGAAACTTCACACTGGACTTCAAGCATCGTGCATTGTGTGCCTCTCCATTCTTCCTCCAGACTCTGGGTCCTTGGTTCCCAAATGAGATGCAAAAGTTGCTCTCATCAGAAAAGAGGACTTTGGACCACTGGGCAACAGACCAGTTCTTTTTTTTTTTTTTTCTGTAGCCCAGGTAAGACGCTTCTGACGTTGTTTGTTGTTCAGGAGCGGCTTGACAAGAGGAATATGACATTTGAAGCCCCTGTCCAGGATCCGTCTGTGTGTGGTGGCTCTTGATGCTCTAACTCCAGCCTCAGTCCACTCCTTGTGAAAGTCCCCAACACTTTTGAATGGCCTTTTCCTGACAATCCTCTCCAGGCTGCGGTCATCCCTGCTGCTTGGGCACCTTTTTCTCCCACACTTTTCCCTTCCACATAACCTTCTATTGATGTGCTTTGATACAGCACTTTGGGAACATCCAACTTCTTTTGCAATGACCTTTTGGGGCTTTCCCTCCTTATGGAGGGTGTCAATGATGGTTTTCTGCACAACTGTCAGGTCAGCAGTCTTTCCCATGCTTGTGATTCCTACTGAACTGGCCTGAGAGACCATTGAAAGGCTCAGGAACCCTTTGCAGGTGTTATGGATTCATTAGCTGATTAGAGGGGGACACTTTGAGCCTAGAATATTGAACCTTTTCACACTATTCTAATTTTCTGAGATTGTGAATTTGGGGTTTTCATAAGCTGTACGCCATAATCATCACAATTATACCAAAGTAAGGCTTGACATATCTCACTTTGCATGTAATGCGTCTATCTCATATATTGGTTTCACCTTTTGAGTTGCCATACTGACATAAATGAACATTTGCACGATATTCTAATTTTTCAAGTTTCACCTGTACATACATACATACATACATACATACATACATACAACCGTAAGCAGACAACTATACTTTTCCTCCCCTTATTCCAATCCCAATTCTTATTGATTCCTGAGACACTCATTTCTAAGATGTATGGATATCACTGAATTATTCAGTTAAGTCATTTATATATGTCTGTTTTTATATGTCACAGAGTTTGTTTTCCACAAGAGGCTTGAAAAAGGGAAAAATGATGCTGTCATTGAACACTATCGCTGCTCACACAACCCTGAACTATTAGACCATTTTGTTCTGAGTGAACCTGAGCTGTGGTGATTCAGAAACTAAATCAAGTTTTCTTATCACTGGATGAAGTTAGTGGATATTAAGGGGAGGACAGAAGTTTGCACTGGATCATTCATACAGATAGAGAACAAACAATGGCTTAATACTTCGGATGGTAGGTACTGCATTTTTCAAATATTTATAGGGAGAACAACTACAAAAAACATGGAAAAAACAGAAGAAGGCAAATTGAAAGCATAAAATGGGAGATTCTGTTCCTTTATATTAGATCATCTGCCTGCTCTTTTCAGTAGAGAATTGCAGTTACAGATATAAAGCTTACAGATTGGTTTCATGACTGAAGTTTGTAGCTGAGTGGCAGAATACATGCTTTGAATTCAAAATGTCTCAGGTTCAGTCCTTGACATCTCTAAATAAAGACAGGAAAGCTTAAATCTGAATCTCTGGAGAGTTTTTGCCAATGTCAACAGAATTAGACTTGATAAATCCGTGGTGCAGCTTCCAATAGTATTCTGATATCTGACTTCATTAGATGATCCAGACTTGTGCTTTGAAAAAAATTCTATTTCTCCATCATTTTTACACAGAGAGACACACATGCTCTTTTACAAAATAAGGAAACCTGTGTGAATTAGAAGAATTCTTTTTTTTCTTTTTTTTATGAATTGTAGAAGTTGAGTTATATTCTCCAGTCTTCCTCCTCATATAGATTGCTGCTGGTTGCTGGCAACATGTGAAGTACACCACTGTGTCCTTGTTGGCTATTATGTTGGTGCCCCAGTTTTTGTGAATATTGTGAGTCAAAACATTCATAATGTCACAATGAAATAAGAAGACTATCTTGCCTCATAGCAACTATAATGTAACTATAGCACAAATCTACTCTTACCCATTCAGATTCATCTAGCACCCATGTGAAGGCACTATAAATTCTACATTCAAACTGAACATCAAAGATGGGTAAGATATTAATTTCACTTTTTGAGAAGAACTTTCCAAAATTCACTTTTTTTTTTTCATTTTTACATGGACCTTGACAACTGGACAACGTGAACGGATTCTCCTTGCCCTTATTATGGCTAAAAGACTGATATTGCAGCACTGGAAAGATAAATGTATGGCCCCATTCACTCAATGGATTGAAGACCTGATTACACTTGCCACTTATGAGTGGATTGCCTGTAGACATAGGCTTTGTATGGACATGTATAATAAAAAGCTTCCTACTAGCTTGCCAATATCTCAACAATTTTCAGGAGTATTTGATCTGTGTTGTATTCCATGTCACAAAAACCATTTCAAGGGCTTATGTTGCCTGCAAGATTATAGATATAAATTATAAAGGCTCTTTGGAACATCATCCACTCCAAGGTGAGGTTAGCCCCAGTCCTTGTGACTTTCCAGAAATCCCTTAAAACGTGTTTTTTTCAATGGGCCTGGGGATCCCCTTGCAATAGGGAGCCTATGCAGTAGTTGTATCACATTTAATATTCTTGTTTTGATTTATGTTTAAGCATTTTAATGGTTTTTGAGGAATGTTTTAATTGTTGGTTTTATTGTATGCTGCCAGTTATCCTGTGTGAGATGGGCAGCCATATAAATCTGATATATAATAAAATAATAAAAGGTTAAATCATAAAGTTACCCTAACACTGAAATTAATGAACAATTAAAAGCCTACTGAAAGAGCTGTGTCCTTGTTACAAGTGCATTCTGTAGACTCACAGCGACACAAAGAAATCTTTTCCCACCTACCAGATAAATGAGCCTCTTAAAACAGAAGCATTTTTACAGGATCTCTTTTGCTGGCCAGGCAGATTTGTAACGGAAGAGTTGGTACCTCAGATAGGTAAAAGGTCAATATCATTATTTTAAATTGTTCCTGGTAAATAACTGACAATCAGAGCAGATCTTTCAGTTCAGGGATCATAGGAGCCGTGCACCTAGCACAGCACCAGCTGAAACTCTCAGACACTTTTTAACAGTAGTCAATGTAGTCTGTAGTCAAAATGGGATGTTGTCAAAAAAGGGTCAGAGCAAAAGTCAGTGGCTTCTGATCTTCCCACTGTGGAACAAAGTGTTGGAGTAGATTGTCTCTGATGTGATCATGCAGGACTCTTCTTATGTTCCAAGTACATACATGAACATAGAATAAGTCAATCAAAGGTTAGTAGCTTATAATAGAACACAGGCCAAACTAGCATCAGAGCAGACCAAGAACCTCTTCTATCAAATAATTATCTCAATGGCCAGCTGAGTGCCAGTGGAAACCCCAAAAGAAATAATGAGGTTAAAATCTGAATTATATTTCTAATTATAGCTGAAAACAGACTGCTTGGACTAGAGATAATTCCTAGTGTATGTTTTCTAATGCTAACAATCAGAAGGTATTGTGTAGCAATTCAGTTCTTCCCTCTTTAATATGTGCTTTAAAGAAAAGAAAAAGATGGCAATGAGAAGACACAGAAACATTCTAACTTCTCTACTTCTATTGCTTCTGTGGAATTATGTCCATCTGTATTTCTGTTCAAAGTTATCTGCTCCCTTTTTAGGGAAATATGTGAGTAAAGATCCTTTTGTAAGCCACTGTTACACATTTGCAAGATTCTTTGCAGATAAAATTGCACATTCACTCCAGGTTTGACTCAACTTTGACTGGGTTTGGCAAGATGACTGTGGCAAAATCATAAAAGACAATCTGGGATTCTTTGCAGATTTTAGAAATGGAAAACGTGGTTAAGAAACGCTGAGGCAGAAGCTTTGTCACCAGTAAGGTTGATCCATGCCTCATCTGCCTCGTTCATGCAGCTAGGAAGGACGTGTGTGGTTGGATTCAGGAGGTGATAATTTTTTTGTTAAGGGAGGGGTGGTATGAACCATCTTAAAGGAAGCCATTGTGCATATTCTTCTGAAGAAGCCTTTGTGAATCCAGCCACTTTTTATGCAGCCATTGGCTGAATCCAACTTTCTATTTTTAGGGATTATTTTGAAGAAGGTAGTGGAGATTCAGCTCCAAAAGGTCCTAGAGGAAATTAATTTTCCTGGACTCCTTGCAGTCAGGATTCAGGCCTGGGCATTAGTCACTTGGTGGGTGACCTTTATCAGGACTTGAATGGGTGGAATGCATCCCTCTCAGTCTTTTTAGACCTTTCATTGGCCTTTGTTACCACTGACCATGATATCCTTCTGGATCACCTGCAGGATCTAAGGCTATGGTCCTCTCCCCTGTGCTCTTTAATATCTATGTGAAGCCACTGAGGGAGGTCATCTGCTGGTTTGGAATGAAGTGTCATTAATATGCTGATTAGACTTACTTATACCTCTCCATTCTTGGCTGGACTAGGGATGTTGTCAAAGGCCTATCCCAATGTCTGCAGGCTGTAAGGGTCTGAACTGGACAGAACAAGCTCAGATTAAATCCCTGCAAAATGGAGATACTGTTTGTTTGTTTGTTTGTTTGTTTGTTTGTTTTGGCAATTGATCTGCCCAGATCCAGGTTCCAGCAATGGCTATAGATGGAGTCAACCCCTGAATGAAGCAGACTGGCCATTTGAGGGTCATCTTGGAATCACAATTCCTGCCACAGCAGCAGGTGGAGCTTTGCCCAGCTCTATCTGGTGCTCCAACTGTAGATCTTTTTGGACTGGGACAGCCTGGCAACTGCGTCTCAAGTCTCTGTTATCTCATATATAGATGTTAATGGGCTGCCTTTGCAGTTGACATGGAAGCTTCAGCTAATCCCAAATGCAATGGCCAGTCTGCTAACTGGGTTTAGCAAATGTAGCAGCATTAAATCTACACTGTAGTCTCTGTATTGGCTACCAGTTTTTTTTTTTTTCCCAGTTCCAATTCAAAGTGCTGGTTATAACTATTAAAGCCTTGCATGTATTGGCACCAGGGGTCTTATAGGGCCATGTTTCCTGCCTGACTGAATTTGCCTTGGGCAATCTCTGAGGGAAGACTGAAGTCCCCACCCCAAGGGAGGGAGGCTTGACAACACTTCTTCCCAGTAGCCTGCCTCCAACCTTTCAGTCTTCAAGAAGACCTTGAAAACATTTCTATTCTTCAGAGTAAATGGGTGCTGATGGGACTACAGTTGTCTTAGTTAGATAAGGCTGATGGATTGCTGATTGCCAATGAATGAAGTTGGGCAACTGCATGATAACACTTGATCCTAAATCACCCTGAAGTGGACTTGATTCAGCAGCTCTTATTTCTAGAAAATAGGCCTTAAATAACTGTAGCTTTTCTCCCTTCTTTCCAGATACTTATATTACTTTTCCATACATTAAGCAATGGAAAACCATTGTCCCAAAGCTGCCGAATGCCCAGTGACTACTGACCTTCATATTTCAGGCAAGCTACAAGAACCCATCTTGCTGGAAGAAACCACGGTGACAGGAAAATGGTCCCTGGATCTTTATAGATCTCATCTCCAGATGAGCAGAAAACATCCAACATTCCTTTGACAGGTGCCTGGAGAAAAACGTTCCATCATATTTAAACACCCGTGGCAGGTTGCAAAAGTCTTCTTCAGTCTAGCAGATATTAATTTGTTTCAGATAAACATTAGAACCTCTGGTTTTGATAAGGCACTAGATATAAGACAGTGAACCAACATGTGTGTCTAGAATTATTAATTTCAGAATTATTAATACATTATGCCTGTGGGGTTTTATTATTTATCTGACAACAATTGACAGAGTATGATTACATCTATATTCTTTTCAGTTCTTTATTTGTACCACAATTTGCTTCTTGCAACCAGCCTCAAGTATTATAATTTTTCTACCTGCATACATTTTCTCCTGAAGTGTTGGAAGTTGAATTAACACCTATGGTCAAAGAAATCACCAGTCTTGTCTAAACTGACTGAAATAATTATCCTTGTGCCTCAGAAGAGGACAGAAATGACAGCCCGTTTAGAGGAAGTGTATTATCTGCAGAAAAAAGAGGCCACGTTAAAACTTTCAGTCAAACCCACTTAAAATTTACAGATGAGATTCCCTTACAGCTTCTTCTTCTTTTGATTGGAGATGCAGTTCAGAAGAAGATTTTACCAACGTAAGAAAAAAAATAGAAGACAACTTTGGCACTATTGCAGAGTTAAAAGCTAAATTAAAGCAAGGGGGGATAAAAAGAACATCATATGGCAACGAGGGAGAACTGTGATGAAGAAATGATTTATTTAATAAGGAACAAGTAGAAAGAAGAACAGTGTGGAAAGGCTGTGATAAAGAATTATAGAAGGAGAAGCAAAACTATAGTAAATAAGAGAAATACAAAGTATTTGAGAAAGGCACTTTATGAAACATGAAAATCATTTTCACAAGGAAACAGAGGCTGGGAATATAATGGTTTACCATTTTGCTTAAGCTCAGGAAAAGCTGCACAATCAAAAATTGTGGCTATTAAACCTAAAATGCTGGTTAAATCTCTCATGGGCATTTTAGTGGTGGTGATGGTAGTGGTGGTGGTGGTGATTCTTTTTACAGCTAACCCTGACAGGGCAGAATGAAAACACTCACTGCTGAAGAGAATTAATGACTTGTCCCTGGAAGAGAAAGAAGAAAGAACATGATGTAGAAGCAGAGAGACTCATCATATAACTTCGGCACAGTGCTGTACCAGATTTCTGAGTACCTTATTTCTATATATGGAAAGAGCAAGACCATGGCTGTTTTGCTAAACTGGACGCAAGTGCCTATTCCTGTTCTGTAGGTCAATCATTTTTTAACCTGCCTATCACTGCAAGAGGCAAATTGTATACATTTCAAATATGAGTTATAACCCCAGGAAAAGTTATTAGGAAGTAAATTCCCTGAATGTAACAGGATAGGATTACTCTGAGTAATCAAGCTTAGAACTGTGCTAGAAGTCCAAAACCTCACCAGTTCTGAGGAAAAGAAGGTTGGTATGAAACCAGAATCAATGTCAGCAGCTGGACTCCTGCCAAGAACCATCACCTTCATGGGATTGAGGGCACAAGGATCACTAAACCTCCCCACCTGACCTCTAATGGATCTGGATGGTTTCCAGAGGACACCTGGGAGTTTCCCGACAATCTGGTAGCCAATCCTGCTGACCCTCAGTGTGAGTGCTGCTGAATGACCTCTCCCTGTTAGCTAATCCTAAAGAGCTCCTTGGTTTACAGAAAACCTCCAGAAGAGACACCTGCAGTGCTGGTGGAGGAAGATGAAGAGTGAATCTGACTAAGCATGGCATGACCTCATGTTTGATCCTACACTGTAGCAATAAAAGTACAATGCATGCTTGCTTCGCCATTCTTATTACAGCAGTATATTATGGGAATAGTCAGTTTTGGGGTTGGCTGGTTCCCTAGTCTTACCTCTGGCCGATATTATCTGGTCACAGGCTGAAATAATATCACCATCTCTTGGATTTTATTGTATTTAATAATTGTATTTTATATTTGTATTATTTTATTTATTTTTATTTTATTTATTTATTCAACTTGTCCCCGCCCATCTCCCCACAACGGGGGACTCTGGGCGGCTTACAACAACTAAAATCAAAGGGACATAATTAAAATTATAAAAAGTTTAAAAGTTATAAAAGTTATAAAAACCAGACTTTACAGAAATAAGGATAAAAATAAAAATAATATTTTTATTATTTTTATATTATATTTATATATATTTTTTATATATATAATATTTATGTTTGTATTGATTTTAAATTGTTTTGTTGTGAACCGCCCAGAGTCCCTCCCTGTGGGGGAGTTGGGCGGTGATATAAATTTGACATATTAATTAAAATATTACTGTCCAGTGCCTTTGTTTAAGATTGCCCATGCCCCATTAGGGAACACTGACAAGGAGGAACTACTGGCTGGCCACTGTGACCAGGTAACACAACATTTTGCCAGTAAAGCCACTCAGATTCACTTGTGATCTTGAGTCTTCATGGGGTGCCTGGAGCTTTGTCTTGCAGTATCTTTTTCAACTGTAGATTCTGACAGAGAAGGTGCTCTCTAGTATGATTTCTGCCCCTTGTGAACTTGCCTTTTTTGAAGGGGGAAGAATGTCACTAGTTGGGTCCATGGGATTGTCAAATGCAGTGTAGATTCTGTCCTGGGCCCAATGCTCTGCAACCTTTTTATAAATAATTTAGATGAGGAAATAGAAGGGATGCTCATTAAATTTGCAGATGACACAGAGTGGGAAGTATTGCCAACATCTCAGAAGATAGGCTCAAAGTTCAATAGGATCTTGATAGACTTTAACATTGGGCTTTATCCAACAAAGTTCTGTTCAATGTCAAGAAAACTATAAGGTTCTGCATTTAGGTAGGAAAACACAGATGTGCAGGTACAAGATAGACAATGTCTGGCTCAGCAGTAATATTTGTGGGAAGAATCTGGGTGTCCTGGTAGACCACAGATTAAGCATGAGCCAGCAGTGTGCTGCAGCTGCCAAAAGACCCAGTGCAACCTTGGGCTTCATCAACAGAGGTATAATGTTTAAATCACAGGAAGTGATAGTTCCACTCCCTGGTTGCTGGTTACCATAATTACAAGAAGGACATTGAGGAACTAGAAAGAGTGCAGAGAAGAGCAACAAATATGGTGAGTGGCTTGGAGACTAAATCCTGTGAAGAACTGTTAAAGAGACTGAGTATATTTAGCTAAAGAAGAGAAGGCTGCATAACAGTCTTCCAGTATTTGGAAGGCTGTCACAGGGAAGAGGGTGTGGATTTATTCTCCATGGTGCCCAAAGGTGGAGAGAACCAATGGCTGGATGCTTTACAGAGGGAGATCCAAACTTGAAATAAGGAAGAAATTGCTGATGGTGAGAGCTATTAAGTAATGGAACAGCCTGCTTCCTGTCAGGCCCAGCCCAAGAACAACAATGAAACAGTCCAGTCTAGTACAGTTCCTTTATTTGCTTACACCATATGGACAGAACCTTGCCAGACTCAATCTATACTACTGCAACTAGTGGATATACCCTGGGAGATTCTAGGGAGTGGCTATCCTGAATCTCTTTCTCTTCTCACACTCCCCCTACGGACTGTGTTGCCTCTTGCCTCCTCCCCCCTCCTGGAATGCACCCCTCCTTCCTGATAGCCTTGATCTCCCACATCTCTCTCCTCCTCATAGATACATTCCCTCACACTTCCTGGAGTCATGGGTGCCCCATCACTGGAGATTTTCAAGCAAAGATAGGACAACCATTTGTCTGGGATGGTCTGAGGATTTCTCCCTGGGCTAGGGGATAGACTAGAGGACTTCCCAGATCCCTTCCAACCCTTTGATTCTATGAAAACTCAAGTGTACCTGAGGAATTGTTTGTAGAAATGATTAGGTGGGGAATTTACACTGACAACTATACACAGTAGGGAAAGTTGTATACAAAAGGCCCATATGCTAATGAAAGCTGCAAATAACAGTGAATATATTTAATGGCTCCAGATTAGATGAGGCAGACTAGAATTGTGCCTAGTAAAGGATAGTGGGAAAAGGACTGGAGTCCAAAGGGAACCATATTTCCTTATGTCAGGGGCTTTTTCTGCTGAGAGGAGGCATGAGGGAGGAATTACAGAAGAGAGAAGGGGTTCACCAGGCCTGTTTTGCAGAGGGGGGCTGAAAAACATATCCCAGGCCAGGAGCCAGTGCTAGGTAAAATTCACCTAGGAAAGATGCCATTACCTACCTCATCCATCTGGTTCCTTCTCGGTTGGTTTCCACCGGTGACTCCTTCATGCCCATTGAATATGATTGGACCTGAGGCTTATTTCTTCATAAAAGCTTAGCCAAATTCTGCCTGTTTATAGCAACCCAACAAGCAAGAGCTTTAGTGAGTAGAGCCTGTGTCAGCCGTGTGGGGTAAACCAGATAGGAATCACAACCAGATGAGCTAATTCTGCTTTATTGTAAAGCTACATTGACAGAATCTTGCGAGTCTGAAAGTACAATCCTCCCCTCCCCCTGAGGAACTAGGGAGAGTCCCTTCTGAGCCTCTTGCCCTGCCCACTATCTAGCTGTGGGCTGTGCTGTCTCTTATCTGACGATTCCCTTGCCCAGTCTCCCAGGGTCTTTCCCACATACCATTAGAGTCTGCCCCTCTGCCTTCTCATTTTAACTAAAATTTAAATGCGCGTGGACTGTACTGCTTCTTAATAAAAGGGTTCCTATTTCATTCTCAGAGTTTTTCCTTAAGCGATCATCTTAAGAACTGAGGCTGGTGGCAATGACTTAGTCCTTCCTTGCATTCATTGATTTGAGCATGAGGAGATGCGACTGCCTTTGTCCACTGGCAGGATTTGAAATCAGCAACCCCATGAGTGAGGCCAATGACGTAAATACTTGTGCCATCCAGCCACAATTTCCTGAGGACCAAGAATGCCACTGTTACGTATTACTCTAGTTGGAATATGATCATATTTAATACAATATATTCCTTTTGTGCCTGATTAAAATCTTTTGTAAGTGTTTGATTTCAAGTTAATTAGGGAGCCCTGGCTTTTGTATGTGCTTCTTTCTTTTTCTTGCTTCAGTTGGTGTGAATTTTAATTATCTTTAGGCACGATTCCCTTAGGATTTGTTAATGTACTTGGCACCTCATTCTGTTATAAAGGGCAATATAAAAATATTGCCAGTGGTGTGAATCTGCTCTGAAACAGGCTGTTGAGAAAATAACTTTTAAGGAAAGTCAAAATTTGGTCTCAGATTCCAAAATTAAAAAAGAGGAAGGGAGAGGAAAGGTATTATTGCTGTTGTTGTTGTTATTCCCATCTTTTCTGGCATAGGTCTGCAAGGTTTAAGCCACCTACAGGTAGTTGTTTAGTGACTGCCTCATTTAGCAACCATTCACAGTTACAACAGTGATGAAAAAGTAACTTTGTGACCAGTCCTCACCTTTAAGACTTTTGCAGGTCTGTAAAGCAAAGGGAATCTGAAGTAAGATCATAAGAACAGCTGCGGTTTCACTTAGCGACCACTTCACTTAACAAGCTAGTTGCCAGTCCCAATTGTGGTCACTAAACAAGGACTACTTGTATCAGTATTGTTCAATCAAAGATCCAAATAATTTTCAAAAGGGTACTGTGCTGTTGACTCAAAGCAGCTTCCAATTATTGCAGTTAAAGAAAAATAAACTGCATGGATAGTTTTCATGATAGATTCCCTGCTATAAAATACTATTTCCACCTAATGCATGGATAATGGTAAAAATCAGCCACCTTCGGCAGCAGTCTCAAGCCATTGCTTAGTCATTCTACAAGACAAAATGCAGAACAGATTTCTCCATTTTCTTAGATTATTCATTATTATTTATAAATCTAGTGCTTAAATTAAACTTCTCCTTCTCATATGTTTAGCAGTAAGAAAAAAGGCTGATAAAACCTGGGCTCTTTGTTGTAAGACATAAGTATCAAAGGTAGAAAAGAAACCCAAACCTGAAACCAAATATAATTCCTGAGGTTGGGAATGCAAAATAAAAAGGAAATGAAAATCAACTGCAATCAATTGGAATGAGGGAGGGTGGTTGGTTGTAGGCAAATGAATTTTGAGTTTGAAATAAGATGGCAGGCTAGGGATGTTTTTAAAAAAAAAAAAAAATAGGAATTTACCAATTCCCAACATTTTTTCATAAGCAGGATAAAAAGGCACTCTGATGTTTAAAAATGTGAATGTAAAAGTACAATGAAACTTTATTTCTTCATTTAGGCAGAAGGCTTTGGGTGCCATGCTTAAATCTGGAAGTTGAGATGATTTTTTTCAATCCTTCTGTAATCTGCCATGTTTGGGTGGGGCTCCAGAAGCGGGGGGGGGGGTATCTTTTTTTCTGATAGGCTGTTCATCGGATGCAACATATTCTCCTCCATTCTTGGAAAGGAAATGCCAACTGAATTTGAAGAGGTTTTATTTAATAAGATCATATCAAATTTTGTAAATTTCTTCACCAAGGTTTATTTTGGAAGAACAGGTACAAACAAAGGCAAATAGCTTATTCATCTATCTATGGTATGAGTCAGCCTCATTTGCTCTCCAATGAATCCCAGGAACATCTGCCTTTTGTGCCAATCATGAAATCTCAAGGCAATCTTTCATAAACCACCATTCTCCACTAGTCAAATAAAACATTAACAACTTCAAGTCTTATCAATAGGTGAACATTGTTTAAAACTCCAAAGAGATGCATGAGAAAGGGACGTGATCTGAGTTGACTATCTCATTTTAGATTTGAACAGCAATCAGATATGTTAATTATCCGCGTGCTTAATAGTGACATGGCACTTCATGAATATCCTCTACATTTGGAATAGAGTGTGCCTATACAGTATCTTTTATTTGCTCTCTGTTTTCTACCTAACCCAGCCTTTTTCAAAGTGTGGGTTGTGACACCTAGGTGGGGATGTCACCATACAATGGATGGCGGGTCACACCAGACTTCCTTTACAAAGAAGAACACTGGATGCAAAAGAATGATTCCAGAGGCCCGAAAGAAGCTCAAGTTTTCTTTCTGTTTTGTTGTTGTTGTGTTTAAACACCCTATTTGCCTTTCAAAGGAAAAGTAATCTTATCCGGAGGGCAGGAAGCTTTGGTGCAAAGCTCTGGACTGATCCTCACTCTTCAGGGGAATTATAACAAAGCAGACTTGCCTCTGGTGCCATCTGATAAACAAACCTGTAACAGTTCTAACAGGGTTTTATCTGAGATACAGATAAATGTATAGACAAATAGACGACAGACAGGTATACAGACAGACAAATATGCATATAAAAATTATTAAAAGTAATTGACATATTTATTTCTTGCCCAGTCCTAACCCTATGGAATGCTTAGTTTTATGCATGGGGAATGGGGGGGGGGGATCACACAAAAAATTTGAGATCCCCCAACCTCATCCAAGACTCTACCAGCCATGGAAAAGATGACAAAACAACATGATTAGAATTATTTAATTATAAAAGAATCTTTGGGAGGGGGCATTTTATATAGACAGTGATGTGCTATTTTCCACTTAATTCAAAATACAACATACCATTTACAGTAAGTAGAATATAGCAATTTCTCCTCTGTTTTTCTCATCCTCAGCATCCTCCATATGTATGGACTTCAACTCTCAAAAATTTCAGCAATGGTCATATGAGTGGATCAACTTTCTGAATTAAGTCCATAATTCTGCTTATTTTCATAAAAAGAATCTGTGCAGTTCTTCAAGACCTACGGATCCCACATTTTAATGCAACTTCTTTGCTATAGACAGCTTTGATCTAGAGATCTGATACATCTTTCTGTTGTTGTTGTTGTTGTTGTTCAGTCGTTAAGTCGTGTCCGACTCTTCGTGACCCCATGAACCATATTGCGCCAGGCCTTCCTATCTTTCACTGCCTCCCTGAGTTTGCTCAATTTCATGCTCATTGCTTCAGTGATGCTATCTAGCCATCTCATCCTCTGCCGTCCTCTTCTTCTTTTGCCTTCCATCTTTCCCAGCATCAGAGTCTTTTCCAAAGAGTCCCCTCTTCGCATTAGGTGACCAAAGTATCTGAGCTTGAGCTTCATTATCAATCCTTCCAATGAGCAATCAGAGTTGATTTCCTTTAAGATTGACTGGTTTGACCTCCTAGCAGTCCAGGGGACTCTTAAGAGTCTTCTCCAGCACCACAGTTCAAAGGCATCAATTCTTCGGCATTCAGCCTTCTTTATGGTCCAGCTCTCACAGCCATACATTACTACTGGAAAAACCATAGCTTTGACTATGCGGATCTTTGTCGGCAAGGTGACGTCTCTGCTTTTTAATATGCTATCTAGGTTTGCCATAGCTTTCCTCCCAAGGAGCAAGCGTCTTTTAATTTTATGGCTGCAGTCTCTGTCTGCAGTGATCTTGGAGCCCAAATAAATGAAGTCTGTTACTGCTTCCATTTCTACCCCTTCTATTTGCCAGGGATTGATGGGTCCAGATGCCATGATCTTAGTTTTTTTAATGTTGAGTTTCAAGCCAGCTTTCGCACTCTCCTCTTTCACCCTCATCAAGAGGCTCTTTAGTTCTTCTAGTCCCTAAATTACCCCTTTGATTTCTATTTTGTTTAGATTTTCCTCTTTGCTCTGGTATTTCTTATTTTTAGGAGCCTTTTAGAAACCAAGTGATATGAGAACTGCTTGAAAGAGAAGGAAGTATGCAGCTTTGCATAGAAGATGAAGAAAACTTGATATGCAGTAAATTTTAGAAAGCAAATTAGAAACTTCAGGAAAAAACATCCTTATGGTAAAAATTATTCAATGGTGCAGCAAGTGGCTAATGGAGTTAGTGATTTGTCCATCACCAAAGAGAAGAGATCTCAGATTTAGATGACCATCTCTCAGGAGTGCTATAGTGTGTGATCCTGGCCCCACCCTTTTTTATCATGGACCTAGCCACTGTTTTGGAGTGCTACTCCCAGTCTACCATTCAAAACCTAAGTGCATCCCTTTTCCAAAGAAAAGTTGTGATCCTTTACCCAGAGCATCAAAGAATTATTACATATCTGAATGTTAGTCTTAAATTACTCAGTAGATAGACTGTTTGCCTTGCATAGAAAGTGTTCAAGTTTCACCCCCTCCCCCCCCCAAACATCTCTAACTAAAAGCATTAAATGACAGGTAGTGGGAAAAGCCTTATGGTTGAGACCCTGTAATTTGCTGCTGGTCAGAGTAGACACTCCTGGTCCAGAAGAAGATCCAGCTGGTTATAAGGCAGCTTCCTATCTTCTTAATGAGTTTGTTTGGAACTCAGCTTCAAATCTTCATCTTCCCTTGATTAAAAACAATGGAGGCACCTAGCTCCCTCCCTTCTCAGTAACAGTAGACCCACCGCGATACTCTCACTATAAAGCACCACATATCTAGGACTCCCCAGCTGAAAAACAGACCAAGGAAAACATCAGCCTCCCAAGATTTCCTTTCCAAAATGCTTGTTAAGAAATCAGATGTCATTAATTTGAAATAAAAACTCAGCTGGATCAGTCATTTTAACATTGCATTTATTTTCTTTAAGAATTGGCTTTTCAATCTTCCTAGCTGCTGGGCTTGTTCTGTGCTGCCTTCAGAAGCCTTCATTTTGCATAGACTCTATAAACCCTGTCAGATGAGCATCAGGGAAAGGTTTGGAAGAGCCATTAGTCCTGAGCATTGGACAGACTAGGCAAACTTATTTTACTAGCTGTAGTCTATTAATGCTTTGTTAGGCTTTCTTATATGTCTCCACTAATAAGAATAACCTTGGGGAGCAAGAGCAATTTATCCATGTCTTTAGCTTACACAACTTGTCATTGTCAGTATCGTTTGCTTAACCCCCTTGGATTCCTTTTTCAGCTCAGCAGAGGTGTCCTCATCTCAAATACATTATTTCAGCCTGACAGAATCTAAACAGAGCAATTACCCAGCCCAGCCTAGACTGAAAAGGTTGATAACTAAAGCTAAATCCTGCACTGTCATTCTAATGCACTTGGCCAAGGCCTCGACTTGGGGGACTGGGAGGAGGGCAAGGCAGCAGGGTCAGTGAGTGACAAGATTGGCCAAACTTACTAATGCAAAGTTGGTGAAGAAAATGAGAAGAGAAAAAGGGAAGATATTGCTGGAAATACCATTGCAGAGAAGCAATAAAAATGCACTGCTTTCAGGTCACAGTGATGAGGTGGACAGCCCATGGATCATAGACCATATTGGCTTCAAACACCCTTTTTGGGTAGCCTCCAGAGTCCATTCAAATCATGATATTAACATTAGACAGCACAAGGGCTACTTCTAGCTTATTTAGAAAAGTAAACAAAACAAAAAGTGTGTAAACCATAAGGTGAAGTTTCCTTCAAGTCAAACACAACGTCTGGTGACTCTATCTATCTATCTATCTATCTATCTATCTATCTATATATATATATATATATATATATATATATATCATCTCATTTATCCCACCGACTTAAAACAAACTCTGGATGGCTCACACAAATATATATTCTGAAACTATAAATACAAAACTAGAACTTATATATAATCCTATGTCTTAAAATTAACAAACATGCTAGAGTTAAAAGGTGATCCCATACTACATACTACTCAGATTTCAAAGACATTTTGACAAAGTCAGCTCTTTATAGCTTTCCTGAAAATTAAGAGTGTTGGTTAAACCATGGAAAAAAGTACTGGAACTCAACAGTAGAGAGTATAGGAAGGAACTTCACCCTCAGGTTACAGAGGGCGATCTGTACTGAAATGGCTTCATTATCATATACAATAAAAATACGGTACTTATTTGTGTTGTGTCAAGTGTCTGGATAGCTTTTACTAAGTTCACAATATTCTCTTCCCTTTGTTCTTAAAAACCCAACATCCCATCATATTATTTCACAAGAAGCAACCAAGCGAAGGCCGAGATTGTGCTGATTGTGTTTCTATAATACCTTCCAGTGCAGTGGAATCTGAGTGGTCACTGTGTCCACAAATAATCTCCCATCCAAACACTGGCCAGCCCAGACCTATATATGTTTAAGCTGATTTATGTCCCAACCTTCAGCAGTTCCCCAGATAGCTCACTGAGAGTTAGAATTACAACAAAACACATTCAAACAAAGGCTGTAAAACTGAGGTGGACTTTTTTCCCCAGCTGGGGACCACATTTTTATTACTTTTGGTCTCTAAGGGCTGCAGAAACAGAACAGTGACATCATCAGAGAGGCTGAGAGTGAAATTTTGTAGGAAGAAGGAAGGAAGGGAAGGAGGGAGTGGGAGAGAGAGGGAGGGAGGGAGGGAAGGGTAGAAACCTTCCAGAGGCTGAATATATAGCTTAAATTGACTAAAATGAAGGGGGGAAAAGCACTGCCGAAATCACCATTTTGCCTTCAATGTTGAAAGCATGGTTCTTTGGAGCAGACTAGCTAGGCTGTAAACCACCCACCACTATTTTAAAAACAGTAACGCTGAAACACCCAAACCACTAATTTATTGTTTATTATTGTTTTCCCTCTTTTTTAAAACCTACTCTCAGGTTGCTTTTTCTATACAATGCTGAGCCACTACAGCAGTCAAATCAGATTTCAGAGTATTTTTGTATTGCCTCGTATCATATTGTATTGAAATTGTTTGCCTGCCCTCCATCCCATACATGCGTGGTCAAGCACTGTAATAAGTATGAATCAGCCGTGTGAGAGCTAAATGGGAGCTAAACATTCTCAGAGAAGATTTAGCACTTACAGCATCTGCCATCCAGTTTCAAGACCATGAAGCACTGAACAGGGAGTGCCTTGAAAAGTGAGAATAGGGAACAAGAGGTTTAAAGTGTGGTGAGTCTAAAAGAGCATGGGACCTTCCTCTGGACAGAGGACAATCAAGGGTTTAATATAGCTTCAGTCTGGTTACAATAAAGTTCTTTATGTAGCTGTAGAATGCCTCAAAGACTTCTGCCGAGTTTGAACATATCAGCCCAGTTGAGCCAGTTTAGTAAGAAGTTGGAGATTTACAACCAGTTCCTGAAATGGGGAGCCTTACAGTCACAGGGGAGCCAATCTTTGAAAAGCAGCTACAGGGGAAGATCAAGAAAAGGCTATTCCCCACATTTCCTGCATGCACTTTTCCCTGATGCAGCTGTAAGCCAGTCTGGAAAAGGATTCAGGCCTTTGGGGTCTATCCCAGCAGGGCTTCTCTGTGCCCCATAGAGAAAAATGGATGCAACTATCCTTTTGTCATAGGAGCTGATAAAATGTTGAAACAATCATGGACATTACTGCTGATTAGTACTACTAAGTGACATGGTATCTTGATTCACCTGAGTATAGACGTCCGTATGTGTGGTTAAGACCTATAAGGAATATTAATGTCCATGGGAAAAGATATGGTGTGAATAGGTCCTTTGGGGTTTTTGTTTTGCTTTTTTCCTATGATGCTATTAAACCACTGTGATTAGGCCTAGGATACAGTTATTTGAAAAAGTTCAAAGGATGAGAAGATAATTCCCTTGGCATTTAAGCCTATGCTTTATGATACAGGTCTGTTTGTTTGTGGCAAACCACTTCTTTATCACTGTCAAGAAAACTGCATAGATGCAGCTTCCAGGAGCTGATCTCAACTTTTATTTTATAAATGTCATAATTAATAGTGTACAAGCTACAAGAGGACATGATGACATCTTCCAACAAGAGAAGGAAGTCACACCTTGTGTTGCTTAGGAGAGCTATGTATGAATGTTGAACTTTCATGCAACAAAGGAAGAAATCACAGATACCTGACCGTAATGTGAGGATTAACAGAGTAGCATTTTTTTAAATGGATCACACATTTCCAGAATGGCTGATGTTGAAATGTATGAGTAGAGGAATGCTTTGTGTTCCCCTTGAATTACAAGTAACTTTGAGAGTTCACAGGATCTCAAAATATTGTTCATTTTAAATTAGGAGTGAGAAACTGCTTTGCATCCTGGAATCACACTTTGTTAAAAAAAAGAGGAGGAGCAGTATGATGCCAAAAGAGATTAGGGTAGTGACTGTCTAAACACTTAACACACCTTTTGATGTTTTGTTTTGTTTTGTTTTTTGGTTATTTTTCTTTTTCTTTTTTCCTATGGCAGAAATCAGCAGGAATCAGCTGCCAGATTTCCACACTGTGACCTCTGGGGGCTTTTGGTACTGAAAAATGGGAATACAAGAACTCAAATGTTCACTTCTGTTCCTTTGCCAACATCATTTTCATACGTTGTGTCAAGGAATGTGATTCCAGAACACTCAGACATTTATGAAGAGAAATGTGATGCCGATCACAAAAGAAAGAACAGAAGGTTGTGGATCAAAGTACACATTGTTATTCTCATTGTTCAGTAGAACAATTACTAAAATCCATTTGCCAGTAAATGTGCCTTGTCTTGTAAATCACTGGGTCATTAGCCTTAACAATGTCAGCAGGTCGTCGCTATCCAATTCAATTAAACAACTGACCAAAATATGACTTAAGAAAATGTTCTATCAAAAAAAAAAAAAAAAGATCTATAATAATACCATCACATTTGTCTATCTTGCATTCAGCAATATTTCAATTCTACATGTAGAAATAAAGAGACAAAGGTAATTTATACTATATTCATAGTGGAGAGAAGCAGACACATCCTAAAAAGAGGGAGATAAGCAGAAATTGTGAGATGTGAGAAAAATTAAATGGAATATATCCACCACATCAGTAATACATGTGCTAATTCCTAAGTACTCCAAGGGAAAAAGAAATGATAACACAGACATTATTATGCTGGCTGGGAGCAATGCTTTTCAGAGTAATTTGCTTGAAAGGCTAAAACATGATTTAATTTTCTCTATACATTGATACCGTGGTGTTTAAGATCATATCCAGATTACCGTATGCCACAAACAGAGAAGGAAATATCGAGTGATCCATGCCAGACATGACTATAGAGAGCAAATGAAAATATTGTAATTGTATGAAGTAAAGTAAGTGAGAACGAGCAGAAATGTGGAGGGGGTCCCTACAAATACACTCATGAAATGTAGCACTCCCTCATCACAGGTTGCTTTAGAGTTTGAATAAATTTCCCCAATGCAGCATCCTCCATCATGTTGGTTGAGAGGAGTGGCCCAATGTTTTAGAGAGGATCAGGTTGGGCAAATCAGAATTTGATTTATTTTCCTGATCTTCCATATCTGCGATACAATTTTAATTCATACTTCAAACAATTTCAAATGCCCATAATTCATTCTCTCTCCCTGTCTCCCCATTCTTATTTTTTTCTTCTTTTTCACAAAGAGAAATGGTGTCACTCTTTCTTTTCACTCATTTCAGATAGATGCGGGTAAGATGGATGATAGTGGACCTACTCACACTATATTTTTTTGTCCCTTACCAGAATCTGTTGTGGATCTATTTTTCATAAGTGCCTCTCTGGATTGCTCTGTCTCCAGCCCAACACTGTTAGGTCAAAGGTTCTTTCGGATTTTGGAAGCACTGACCACCCAGTAGGAGTACTTGAGACTTTATTCCAAGGCAGTATAAGAAAATAACATAATAACATAACATGAGATGAGATCAGATGACAAAGAATATTCAAGGATACTGAAGAATGCAGTAAGACAAAGAAAGACCTTATGCCATTTCTGCCAGAGAGATGATGGGCCCCTTTAAAGCCAGTAAATAAGCAGCACCCTCCCAGTTATCCCATTTTTTTAAAATTAGCTTATATAGGCTCTGAACCATGATTAAACTCACGTGCCTTTCCGTGGTCTTATCTCACTGGATTTTACTAAGGACTAGGAGGACAAGACTATCTTATCTTGGAATGCTTTGTCCTCCTGCCAAACATGAGACCATTAAAGCTAAGGAGTCTTTGTTTATGCCAGGTGGCAATGAAACCATCTCAAAGTTAAGAAGCATCTGTTTCTCAAGGTTAACTGGATTGAAGATGAAAAAGGTCATCCTACTGTATACAGGCGTCTCACCAAGGACAAGGCAGAACAAAGCATAACCCAAATATGACCCTTTAGTGACTAAAATAAATGCTTGCTTCATTCTGCACTACAATACTGAAACATTACATAAAATATAAAATCATATAGAGTTCTATGTAGCAGGCAACTAAGGGGAAAATGTACACACCATTCATCAATTCCCCTCGCCAGTCTTCCGGTAAAACGACCAGCTCTACACTATCTCTGTAATAGAAGCAATTAACTGTGTTATTCCATAAAAACATTACAAAATTCATACTTGTGTAATGCAGGTGGACCTTGTTATTCACAGAGGTACATTTTTCCATTGTACAGCAACATTGTATAGCCACAGAAGTACAAGGATAATGAAATCTTGAGTCTGTGGGAATCAGGGTTTAGGATCCAGAACCCTGGAAATTTGAAAAAATCATTCCAAGCTTCTTCAGAAATATAAGGAAAAAACATAAGGATAGTGGATCTTGGTGTCTTCAGATCTTCCACTGTCCTGCTCTATTTTATACAGGATAAAGAATAAATAAACAAAAACTAAAAGCCGCAGATCATTGGAAAAATGGGGGGCTTGAAGGTCAGATGCATACACTACATGGAACAGAGATAAGGGTTGCATGCCAAAAAGACATTGATAGACAAAACCATATACTTTGGCTAATGAGGTCTGGTCTATATTGATCAAGTCTGGATGCATGAAATCACAGGTAATGAGGACCAATCAAGATGTATCAAGAGTGTGCAAGCTTTCAGTTTCACTGGAAACTTCACCAGACAACACGTTACAAAAAGAAGGTGATATAGAAAAAGAAAGTCCATAAATTAGGCCAGAGATTTCAGCCTATTTGTAGTGCATCTCAAAAAGGCAACTGCAGTCTTAAAAACATTCATTTCTAACAAGATCCCTGAATGATGCCTTGACATTCTTTTATGCTTTGTATTCATAAAAATACTTATGAAAGATATTTCTTCCCATCCTGAAGGGCCTCAATTCAATTTCCTGCATCTATAGGTAGGATTAGAAAAGAATCCCACCTGAAATTTTTCAGAGCTGCCACAGAAAACCACTTCTACTGTTCCTATTTAGCTTCTTCTGAAAGAAATTTCAGAATACTAAACGTGCATTTAGGAACATAATTTGTGTGAAGTTAAAAGCACCTGACAAATATGGCTGGTGTGGGTATTCTATCATTTCTGTGCTTTTTGTTGTTGTTCAGTGGTTAAGTCGTGTCCAACTCTTTGTGACCCCATGAACCATATTGCGCCAGGCCTTCCTGTCCTTCACTGCCTCCCTGAGTTTGCTCAGTTTCATGCTCATTGCTTCAGTGATGCTATCTAACCATCTCATCCTCTGCCATCCCCTTCTCCTTTTGTCTTCAATCTTTCCTAGTGTGAAAAACATTTTCCTGATAGTCACTAGCATCACATCACGTTCAAATGGGCAAATGGGCCTTCAGAGTCCTAAGTCCCAGGCCATTTTAGGATTGTGTGTCTCCATCCAAACTGAGCTCTAGGGCTGTGAGAAGAGCCATTCCAATGGCATCAGGGGCCTGTTGAGGATATCACCATCTTCTGAGGAACAGTTGGTAAAAGCATGCAAGAGGATTGTTCTGTACCAGTGCCCTGTATGTTGGATTCCCTGCTCCTAAAAGTTATTTTCATTTTGTCTCTTATTTAAAACAAGTCTTTTACAGTACATGTTGATTCCCCTGTCTCTAGATTTGTCTTGTCATGTTATCAGTCCTTGATGAAACTCTACCCTGATAATTTTGTCTAATGATGAATTCATGTTAAGGGTTTTTGTTGTCAGTTTTTATATTATATTAGCTACTTGAAGCAACTCTTTTTCAGGGGAAAAGGGAAAAGCATGATACAAAGGTTTGCCTTACTATAAAATACAAAAGGATTTTCAGTATTTCACACAGAGACACACAAAGATGCTAAGTTTGGGTGGAAGAACCATTTCCTCTGAGTTAAGAAATAGGGGGATTTTCTTACCCTTTCTCATAATTTGTAGTTACAATCTGAGGAAATGGGGTGTCGGGATAAATTTGGGAAGGAACATTCATGCCCAAGGCAAGAGCAAAGATTTATTTATTATTTTAGCTTCCTGCATTAACAACCGTGACTTTCACAATAAACTGCAGTTATTAAAACCACAAGTATAGTGGTGAACCAGAAAAACAATTTAAAAAACAAAAATAAAAAAATCCTACTCAGATGCCAATTCCAGAAAACAAAATCATCCTAAAGATGGACACCAATACTAAGAAGGTCCCGTGGTAGGGAGAATCTAGCAAAGGAGGGATTTCCAAAGCTAAAATCACTGTCTAGTTCCTCTTTAAGATTATGGTGGTCTGTAGTAGCTCTTCTATAAAACTGCTGGTGTATATGGTGGAATTAAATAAGATCCCACTAAGCTCCAAAAAAATCTAGACAGTGGGAGAATATTTGTGAGGACCTGCTGACTGTTTTTCACAGATGGATGTACTTAGAAAGGTGCTATAAGAGTTAGGCTTTTCAACCATCATTCTTCCATTTCTGTATTATGATTCTAGAGATACAGATATATTAAGCTGTACAAATAAATAGGAAAAATAATCCATATATTAAATTATAAAAATGTTATTACAGTACCACAACTGAATGCTTTTGTTCACAGTACTAGATCCATTAAAATAGAGAAAAATGTGGACCGTATCACTTATCTTCCCATCACCTTTTTTTGTCATTTTTAAATTAAAAAGAAACATTCAAATACTTTAAGTGAAGATGTATTTCTAGATGGTAGTACTTATATAAAACATTTGTATAGTATCTCTGTATATCTGTTGTATACATTGCCTTGCTGAGTTTGATAGCATAGTTAACAGCTTTTGGATTCTTGGTGTTGGGTGAACTATCTGAGGAAGATTCACTTCTAATTTTGCAGTTAATATCCCAAAATCGGGGACACGGTGGCGCAGTGGCTTAATGACGCTGAAAAGCTGCTGGCCAGAAATGGTCGACGCTTCAGCGGTCCGAGTCCAGCCTTCGCGTTAGCAGGGTGAGCTCCTGTTTCCTCCCCAGTTCCTGTAAACCCAACAGGTCGAAAACTCACGTGAGTAGATAAATGGGTACTCTCACTCCGGTGGGAGGAAAAATGCTGGCGGCGCCTTGCAAAAAGGAGTCGGGAGCAGGTGCCGGTAAGCGCGAAAAACCGCGCACGCCCGAAAAGGGTGCAAAGCAACGGAAACCCCGCCTCCTGCGCTCGCCAGCTGGGCTTTGCTCTAGGAAGGAGGCTCTGGCAAACCACTTCCGAAACACCTTGCCTTGAAAACTACAAAGGACTCGTCCAAGCAGTCACTGCAGAGTCGGTAACGACTGAGCGCAGATTAAAAAAAAAAAAAAAAATCCCAAAATCAGATCATCTTTGAGCAGTCCCCGTGTGTATCAGGGCTTTTTTTCTCTTTATTTTTTTCTTTTGACATATATCCATTTGTTTAAATAAAGATACACCTACTCTGTGTTCTGTCGAATCATACATTTGAGCTAAAAGTGCACATTACTCAGGAAATTATAGAAGGAACAGGCAGTAATTTTGGGCCACTGCAAAATGTTTGTTGTCATCCTTCTTCTATGTTTCCTGTCTTCTGAGTTCTCAGGAACAAGTAAGTGATGCTCTTTAAAAATGATGTCTTCATCCATTGTTTCAGGATGAAGGGTTTCAGTAACTTACTAAAGTTATCTGGGGGCAATCATTCATCCTAAAGACGAGCAAGGGACAGTTTTTCCTTTGACGATGTTGAACCGTTGCCCAAGCATTTTGCCGCTGTTTCAAGAAAAATAAGAACTGTTCTCCAAATCGTTAGAACTTTCTAAAATATTTACACCAGGACTGTTTGCACAGAGCACCAATTCATGACAAAAGTCTTCTATGCAAAGTCAATTTCATGTTGAAGCTCCAGCTATAACCAGCTATGATTACAGACATAAGTAGGCCAAATAAAAATACAAATAAATCAAAATTTACAGTATGCGTCACATTCAATCAGATCCTGATCCTAATGAAGTTATCATTCAGCTATGAATTTTGAATTTGTTAGCCATCCTTCATGACCTGCAGTCTTTGTTTTCTAAGAGATACCTGTTTTAATCTTTTGCAGGAAAAAAAAAGCCCCAATGTTTGTGGCACCTTGAAGAGTAAGCAATTTTATAATCACATAAATATTCATGGATGATATCTACTTCATCAGATGAACAGAGTAAATTCCTGTGAGAGAGTTTTATCCTGTACAGTGTTGGGGGTGGGGGATAGGGAGGGAGGGAGGGTAAAAAGGAATAGTGGTGAAAGTGGGCATGATTGGTTTGTGGATGGGGCTGAAGAAAGCTAAAAACAGAAAAGTCTGTGGCTGCTCACAGACCAATCATCGCACTGTTGCATGAGTTACAGTCCTGAGAGAATTTCTATGTGGAATTATTGATGTTACGTCCCAGGAATAATTTGAAGGGAGAGATATTGGGAAGGACAAATGGATTTCACCTCTCACATCTAAGGAGAGGTGAAATTAGTTAGTGCCCAGTAGGTGTGCCTTGCCTTACCTGTCCTGACTGGTTAGCCATCATTGGGCAAATGACAGGGTTTCACTGAAAATGTCCAACTGTGAAACAATTGTAACACTGAATGACTAGTTAACAGTTGAAATTTGCCAAGAAACCTTCATCCGTTCAACGTCTCTGAGGCCTCTTCCAGTTAGTTAGAACTTTCCTCATCTAACACCTGCCTCACAAAGCTACACCTGTTTTTAGGACATGTGTGATGGTACATCATCTATTTCCACAACCAGATTCACACAACATATTGGGCCATGCTTTGTTTTAACCATTGTATTTTGAACATACCACACTAACCTACTTTATACCTAAAATTAAGCTATAAAACATGAATTATAAATCACAATACATGTAGTCCTCGCTTAGCAACCACTATTGGGACCAGCAACTCCATTACTAAGCACTGCAGTTGCTAAGTGAAACATCCCGTGACCATGATGGGCTTATCACTTCACTTCCCCTTTGGCCGTGAAGTGAAACAGCATGTGATTGTGAGTTATGATTTTACTTCCTTCTCTAATAACTATGCTTGTCGCAAGCCAGTTGCAAAATACACAAACAGCGATTATGTGACCATGGGGTGCTGCAGTGGTTGTAAATGTGAGGATTGGTCACAAAGCTATTTTTTACACTGTCATAAGTTCAAATGGTCATTAAATGAGGCAGTCAGTAAGCAAGGACTACCTATATCTGAGTTCACACATATTTTTTTAAAAAATGCCTGGACTCCTGGAGTCCATGTGATCAAATCCCTGCAGTTTTCTTGGCAATATTTTTTGGGAGTGTTTTGCTATTGCCTTCTTCCTAGGGCAGAAGGGGAGAAAGTGGCCCAAGATCACCTACTGGGTTGCATGTGTAAGCCAGGACTAGAACTCAGGTTTCCCCACTCCTAGTCCAGCACCTTAACCACTTGATCAAACTCCCTCTCGCATATCACTGTAAACCAAATATGTCCATGACCCCATCCCATGTCAACCTGAGACAACCGTGTCCTTGCAACGAAGTGGTGCAAGTTAGGAAAGGTTAAAGTTACAAACCTAAATAGTGATATTGCAGGGTGCAGAGGTAATGAGAACTAAGAGCTGAATTGCTGTTCCTGCAAGACCTGCTGGCTCCAGGTAGCTTAAAGAGTCATGAGTAAGCCAGGTAGTGGGATCCAGGATGGGATGGAGGGAAAACAAGTTAGTTTTGAGGAAAAGGCAGACAGACCGCATGGGAAAACTGATGGAAAAACACAATTTCCAAACAATTTTCAGACCCACCAGAAAAATACAACAAGTGCTAAAATCAGCAAAAGACAAAAGGGATCCCCTCACCACCGCAGGAGTATACCGCATACCATGCAGCTGCGGGCAAGTATACATCGGGACCACAAAACACAGCATCCATACCAGGATAAAAGAACACGAAAGACACTGCAGATTACAGCAACCAGAAAAATCTGCAGTAGCTGAACATGCTCTCAGGCACACTGGACACGAAATCCTATTTGAAAACACAGAGATACTGGACAATACCAACAAGCCACTATACCAGGCTGTACCGGGAAGCCACTGAGATTCACAAACACCAGCACAGTTTCAATAAAAAAGAGCAGAGTCTAAAAATCAACAAAACCTGGCTACCAATCCTGAAAAATACAGCCTGCAAAAGGTCAACGAACTCAGCTCAACCACCAGGACGTGTGAACAGTTCACACAATGAACATGCTAATCACCCTCAGCAGCCACTCGTTAACAACTCAATAGAAGAAAAAAACCCTGCCTAATCCCCAGGAAGATACACAGATATTAGACACCAAAACAAGCAGCCACTTGTTAACCCAACCCCCACAACCCCCACAACCCCCCCAGTCCCCCCAGTCCCCCCCCCTTCAGATCTCTATAAATACCCACAAAAGGGTCACATCATCCTGGGCACAGAGAGAACTACTCCTGTCTGTGCTCCTGCCCTCTGAAGATGCCGGTCACAGATGCTGGCGAAACGTTAGGAAACAAACTTCCAGAACATGGCCACACAGCCCGGAAGACCCACACCAGCCAAAAGGCAGAGAGTTCAAAAACCCCTATAGAAGCCCACTTTGGGTATGGCAAGGCAGAAGAAGGAGAGAGGGAAGAAAAAAGGAAGGGAATATTGAACCAGGAAGGTGTGAGAGTCTTCCTCTACTGGCCAAACAACTATTGTGAGCAAGAGGGACAGAAGAGAAGCCCCCAGGCTTTGTATAAAGAATTGCAGAGCATCCATTAGCAGCTCAGCCAACATGGAGCAGAAAAGGTGGGAGTTTCAATTCTGCGGGAATCACTTGCTAGGAGTGAAGCAAGGCTCAGATAGCCAAGAGGAGGGGAAGCAGACTGAATTCAGATGAGCCAGACAGTGGAAGGAAGGATCAAGTTGCTTGGGGGAGACAGAGAGGGGGAGAGAGAAGAGCAATGTGAGACTCTATGTAGAGATTGTGGACATGTGCAAAGGACAAGATTAATTTGGTTTAGTATGTATGGATCTTTAGGAATGTACTGCTTGTGACTGTTCTTGTGAAGCCCTCAGCAAACTGTGCAGAATGCCCATTGAGTTTCACTTCATTGAGGTCAATAGCTTCGTGTTGGGTAAAGCTCCTGCTGTACCTGTTTTATACTGTTCATGTGTCTGCACTGCTGCATAAAAATACTAGTAAAACTGAGAGAAGTTTGGTTATTTTTATTTTATTTATTTAATCAACATATTTGTATGCTGCCACAATCAAAAACAACTCTGGCCGGCTCACATGGAAAAGTTCACTATGGAAGGTAAGACTGTTTTTAGATTGGATATTGTCAGGGATTAGCCCAGGAAACTCCAGGAGACAGTACAGATTCAATCCAGCAAGGTTTATTGGCTTCATTCCCGTTACAGAAATCTTCTCAGAGTGAGAGCAATTCCCAGGGTCACCCACAAACATCCTCTGCATTCCTTAGGGAGGGGCCAGTCTCATTCTCTTATCTCTTCCCCGCTGCTCTGGGGACGAGAGTACGTTCTTAACCCCTCTTGCTCTATCTCTCACAGATATCCAGGTAGGAGGGAAGTCACCCCTTACGAGTCCCTTGCTGATCAAAGGTTTAGCAACCAGCTTGATGAGAATAAATTCTCAGAGAGCTGAAGAAGAAAGACCCTGCTTGGGAAACTCTTTGGGGGAGTCAGTCTCAAACTCAGGACCAGCTTCTGTGTTAGAACAGAGGCTACCTGAAGGTCATCTTTGGAGGCCTTCTCTCAATGTTCTCATGATCACAAATCAAAGGGTTGCAACCTAGGGAAAGGACCTGCCCAGGGACAGCCAGAGCTACTGAATCTGTAGTTATACATCATTGCTGGGTTACCAAGAAGGAGGGGAGCTACTCATGAGATTTTTTGCCTTTTTTGTTGTTGTTCAGTCATTAAGTCGTGTCCGACTCTTCGTGACCCCATGAACCATATTGCGCCAGGCCTTCCTATCTTTCACTGCCTCCCTGAGTTTGCTCAATTTCATGCTCATTGCTTCAGTGATGTTATCTAACCATCTCATCCTCTGCCGTCCTCTTCTCCTTTTGCCTTCCATCTTTCCCAGCATCAGGGTCTTTTCCAAAGAGTCCTCTCTTCGCATTAGGTGACCAAAGTATCTGAGCTTGAGCTTCATTATCAATCCTTCCAATGAGCAATCAGAGTTGATTTCCTTTAAGATTGACTGGTTTGACCTCCTAGCAGTCCAGGGGACTCTTAAGAGTCTTCTCCAGCACCACAGTTCAAAGGCATCAATTCTTCGGCGTTCAGCCTTCTTTATGGTCCAGCTCTCAGAGCCATACATTACTACTGGATTTTTGCCTTTAGGAACCCACATTATGTTATTTGGTCTTGGGTGTTGTATCTCTTGCTGAGGCAGAGTCTGGGAAGAGCCACTTCTTGCTTTGTCTTCTTCAGCAGCAAACATCTTGGGTCAGCCTTATCCCTGGCACCTACTCTGACATCACTTCAACACCAGGCAAAGGATTTTGTTCTTTTTTCCTCTTTCTCTTTCAGGCATTTTCAATGACAAAAGGTTTTTTCCCCCCTCATTTGATTGTTTTTTATGCTGCCCTGCCATCTACTGTTTTAGACTTTATTGCTGCGGTTGTTTTATGGCACATCCTTTATTCTTTTCATTATATTATTATATTTCTGTTTTTATTGTAAAGCCAGCCTGGGAAAATTTAGGTATTAAAAAAAAATGAATGTAAGGCATTACATTACTTTTGTTCATAGAAGCTGAAGTGCAGGCTCTTCAACAAGTTGGTTTCCTGGGCAGCTGAAGAAGACCCTCTTTCCGATCCCAAGGATTCTCCCTACCAGTGCAAGAATTTTTTTTTTCATAATGCCATATTCCCTGGCCCTCTGACTCGTTCATTCCTGGCAGAATTACAGGATAACTCCAGTTCCACCATGTCCTGAGAAAAGATAGCCAGCTAAAAGTCTCGAATATTTTCAGAGGAGGAGGCAATTATTATTACTCGTCAGTGTCTGATGGGAGACCAATCCAGATCTACAGCTGTTAATCTAGATATGCAGATGTGCATAAAGAATAGTACAAAGACCTGAAGGAGTTGTACACTGCATTTGTAGAGAGGGATTTGTGACACACTGCCTCATGTAGGTCCATCGGAGGACACCTTCCTAGTTAGATTTCTCTTACTAATCAAAACATGGCTGGGCTCGTCACAACTACAGTATGTCTTTCTAACCTGTCACTGTTTCTATTTCCCTAAAAATATTATTCCAGGTAGCTACACAGCCTCAGCTTTCCAAATAACCCTTCCCTGGATAAGAATAAGATTCATTAAAGTACCCGAGAAGTCCCAGCAGTGCAGAGTGAAGAGACAATTCAGCTTGTTAAACTTTCTCCCTGTGATTCTTGGTTCTTTCAAAAGCATGGTGTTGGTTGTCACAGTTTTCTCCCTGAGGGCCTATTAACTAAAACTGTCTGAAAACAGGTGAGAGTTTGGATAACAGCACAGTGTGGATGTTAACATGCGTTCCACGGAGTTAATTTTTTGCTATATATTTTCATAATTCTCTACTGAGTGAGTGTTGTGCTTTCCAGTACACATTTAGAAAGCTAAAAGATTTTAAGTATGCCCTCTATCTAGTCCTGGCCAAAGTATTGTAACATTATCTTCCCTAGACACATTACTTATTTAACATCTTCAGAAAATCATCTGGAACTAACATTCATTTCAACAGCTAAGTTCATAGATCATGCTATGTTTACTTAAAAATGATTTATTGCACAAACTGGCACAGGCTGATGGCAGCATCTAATTGACTTTGGCTGACCTCAGAAAAGCTAAGCAGGGTTGGACATGGTTGGGGTTTGGATGGGAGACCACCAGAGTGTCTGAGGCCTGTAGGCTAGACTAGGAAATAAATAATGGATAGGAAGATGGTGACAGCAATCATTACTGCGCTGTTGCAGAAACAATGCCATACACATGTCCGTGTAATCACCAAGAGCTGAACTCAGCTCAGGGGCATCTGTACATTCTCTTGATTGAACAAAGTACAGCTGGCTAGAATGGCCATCGTGCTATGCCAAGATCAAGCAAACTCATCATGAAAGATGTCTCGGCACCTCACCGTAGGTTTTCCAGGGCAGTTTTCTCCATTACAACTCAGAAGTCAGCCTTAGTGAACTGAAGGGGAATTAATTCTATGTTAGTCACTGTATAACAAAGCGTGCCTCAAATATCCTAAGCCATCACATACACATGTGCCCATAAAAATCAAATAAGGCAGGCAATAGCAAGGAGGCCAAACACAAACATTCTCTTGACTCAGTCTTTCGATGATTTGCAATAAATTAGCTAAGATTCTTGTCTCCCAACTGCTTAACTATAGTACAGGAAAAAAATTACTTCAGGAATGAAATTTGGTATGAAAGCTCTGTGTGTGTGTGTGTGTGTGTGTGAGAGAGAGAGAGAGAGAGAGAGAGAGAGAGAGAGAGAGAGAGAGAGAGAGAATAAAATAAAATAAAATAAAATAAAATAAAATAAAATAAAATAAAATACAATACAAAGGATATTTCCATTGTAATGCATTTGTATTTTGTTGATACAAAACACCGAATTCAGAAGAAGAATTCATCGGTGATAAAATAAAACTTGGATCTTCTTTTTTCTGTCTTCAGAACCTCTTCTCCCTCTCAATATTTGCACAGGATATATGTATTCACTTTGCATAGCAACCCATGCCAATTTCTTTTCAGTGATTTTTAACAGACTTGGAACCATAACTGCCTGTTGTATAGAGGAAATGGCAAACCACTCCTTGATGTGATTGTGGAGGAGAAGGAGGCATGATGGCATGGCACAATGCCATCTGTCACTTGGTAGGTGGTAGCAATGGAGAAATCCCAGGATCCAGGAGGAGGCAGGAAGTCCTGACAGTAAGAAACCACTATCCTGTAGCTTCAGAGGAAACATGGCAAATAATCTTTGCAGCATTTCTTCTGAAGTAGGAGTAAGTTAACAATTAATCAGCTTGCCAAGCCCCACTCAAATCCCATGGTGTTGTAGGATATGGGTGAGTTATAGCCTCAGTGTCTGAAAGTGGCCTACTTGTATTTCTTTTGCATTAGGCTCTGGTTGATGGATCTTGGAGTTCTAGTAAAAAAAAAACATTACAGTGAAGTAAATCCCCAAAGTCTGGATTCTGCCCACTTCTGCCTTAATCTAATGAAGGCTGTAGGAGAAAAACAGGGAAGTAACTGCCGAGCCAGGTGTGTGTTGGTCATTTGTCAACCAAATTTGAAAAGAGCTGCTCCAGCTTTTTTAGTCTTGCAATTCACAAGCCACGCGGAGCCAGTAATGATGCATCAGACCAACGGAACACTCCTTATAGCCACAAATTGCATCTCAGGGCAAAAAGAACAAAGTATCTTTGACAGTGAACAAAAAAAGAGCATTGAAAAGTGCTTATCCCTAGCCAGATGCAAAATAACATTTGGAAAGCAAAGCCAAATGCAAATTGATAGCATAGGAAATGGAATCGGGTACCTACTGTTATGAAAGGCTTAATTCATAATTGATTCATAATTGTTGTAACAATATATGTACAAATAATGATAAATAACTATTCATCATTCAGTAGAATTCAGATAACAGCAATGTTATCAACTATCTTAAAATAGATTAATGTTAGCAGATTCCTTTGAAACTTAGTGACTAAAGTATAGAATGACAGTATCCATATTTTTACTGTACCTCATAAGGCTATCATGATTAACTTAAGCATTGAGGAGGAAAAAATGCTGCTGAGAAGTATACATGTAGAGCTTACAGAACAACCCTTACCCAGAGATTTGAGCTGTAACAAAGATTCTGAAGTGGATCTCACCCCTTCCACATCTACAGACACTATGACTCATAATGCTGAACTGGCCCCCAGCCCTAACTCCTAAGAAATGTTAATGCCAATGAGAAGCAGCAAACTGAGCAATGCGGGAGTGCTACATTGTTTAGCGACTTTCCTTGGGAGTCGCAGCTTCTTTGAGAATAATCACCCAGAGAGTTAAGGAATGCCAGCTTAGTCTGAGAGAGGCTTAGCCACCAAAACCAGAAGAGTACATGCAGAAAATGAGCCTACTTTCTGAAAACAATGTTTGTAACAGTACATCTTGTGCTCTGTGCCCAGATCTTTCAACCTTGCCTTACTAACCAAGACTCCTCAACCCTCATTTGCACCCCAACCATGTTTTTTATGCACAACTCCTACGAGAACCAGTATTGTATTTTGGTTGTTGATGTAATGGAATTCCAAGCGCAATGCATGGTGCTGGTTGTCACCTTTAAAGTCCTGCATGGCTTGGGACCAGGTTACCTGAGGGACCATTTTCTCCCAGTTGTTTCTACCTGTCCAATCTGGTCCAGCAGGATGGGCATGCTCCAGGTCCTTCAGCCCAGGAACATTGTCTGGCAGGGACCAGGAGACGTGCCTTCTCTGCCGTAACCTCTGCCCTCTAGAACATTGTCCCTACTGAGATTAGGATGGCCCCAACCCTGTTGTCCTTTTGGGAAGCCTTGAAGACCTGGTTATGTGCCCAGGCCTGGCATCCTGAGTGCATGAAAGGCCCCATTTCCTGGTTATGCTAACACCTATAGATTATAATATTTCTCGGTTGCTATATGTATTTAATTTTCTTCTTGTATTGTGTTTTTATTTGGTTTAATTGATTTTATGACTGTTTGCCACCCAGAGTCATTTGTTTGTTTGCATGGGTGGCTATGCAAATTGAATGAATGAATGAATGAATGAATGAATGAGCCTCCAAGATGATGGGATGCAGACACATTATACTGACATGCAAAAAGGGTCTCTAGATCAGTGTTCCTCAACCTTAGCAACTTTAAGATGAATGGACTTCATCTCCCAGAATTCCCCAGCCAGACAGTGATACAGGTATGACTAAGGCTGGTAACCTAGCCTACACCCACCTCTAACTTCCTGAAAAGATTTGACCAAAGCTATGATGGGCAACGGAGGTGATATCTATGGTCCCAGCTGATAGCAATCACAGCATATTGAAAATTGTGACTTGAAATGTAAGAGGGTTAAAAGTAATTTTGTCTGAATAAATAAATAAAATGAAAGAAAGAAAAAAGGTATGTGATATGCCTATGAATCTAAAGAGAAAAGGAAAGGGTGTAATAGATCTGAAAATATAGGTCTGATCTTCTGGAGTTGATGAATGCCTGCCCTTTCATAATTGCATACAATGCCATGACACATGTAGGAAAGGATTTGCATCATAATGGTAGGACACCGCTTTTGACATTCTTCTCTCTCCCCCCCCACTCTCCCCCCCGTGGATACCACTGCAGGGGGTACAGCTGTAGGTTTAATTAAACATGATGGCTACTTTGATGTCTGAAAGTATAACTTGATGTCATTTAGGTTGCTATGAATGCATGTGAAAATAAGAATCCACTTGGTGATAAAGACATGTTGCACTTCAGTGAACAGTAATAATGGAAGAACAGGGATGAGTCTGGGGAAAGATTACACAATATTCTGAATAAATGTAATCCAAGTGAAAATGTTATTCTGTTAGATCATATGAATGGATGGGTGGGAATAAGACAAGAGAGTAAAGAAAAAGTGATTGTGACATTTGGAGACCCAAGAATGAATAAGAATGGAGATTGTGTACTGAGTATCTGCTTAGAAAAGAGTCTTTTTTCTGAATATGCACTTTAAGCAAAAGTTGATTCATACACAGACATGACAAGCTAATATGAATCTAAAAGCATGATCAAACCGATTGCATATGAAGACAAATTGAGAAAATTAGTGAAGGATATACGGATGATGAGAGGTTCTAAAAGTAGGATAGACCATTTCTTGGTACTGTTAGGAGCAGAAACTGAGGAACAAATGGATACGGAAGAAAAGAAAAGAAGTGAAAGAAACTAAAGTAGAATGACTGCAAAAGAGAAAGACTGATTCTTCAATGAAAAGTATTAGTAGAGTGAATGGAAGTTCAGCTTTAGGAAAAAAGATGTGGAAGCTGCTTGGAACAGAGTGAAAAGAATTATGGTGCACGGTGCCAGAGAAGTGTGTGAAGTTACACTAATGGGAAATATGAAAAAGGATGGTTAGTAGAATGATGAAGTGAAAGAGAATGTGGATGAGAAAAAATGCATATAAGAGAATGTTTGCTGCAAAAAAAAAAAAAAAAAAGGAGCAAATGGCACTGTATAGTGTGTATAAAGAAAGAATTCAGTCAAAGAAAGGGAGGAACAGTTAACATGTATTCATTTATTTAAAAGATGGGTATGCCCCCCCCCCCCATCCTAAAGTACTACTCTGGGCAGCTCACAGCAACAATAAAACCACAGAACCGTAAAAGCCATAAACCCATAAAACAAAACCCCGGCACCTCAAAATTATGAGGTGGACAAAAATAAGAGCAAATCTGAAGGAAAAGTGGTTTTGAATGTGAGTGAAGGGGGCTAAATAAGGGTGAATGGAACTGAAAATAAAAGTAAAGAAATTATTTAGGCTGAAACTGAAGTGAGCAAATGCTGGAAGGAGTGTGCTCCAGGTCCCCCCAGTTAGGGCACCTCAGAAGCATGCCTTCTCTGCCATGGTGCTGCCCCTCCAAGATGGTAACAGCCTGATGAGGTTCTGGAAGGAACTGAAAATCTGATCATTCTCCCAAGATGGTGGTGAGCCCCTGTAAGATATGGTTTTGTTTGGTATAGTATCTTTTATTTGCTTTTTATTTATTTATTTATCACATTTATATGGCCACCCATCTCACACAAAGGGACTCTTGGTGGCATACAATAAAACCAGAGAATAAAACATTCAATAAAATCAATTAAAACAATAAACACAGATAAAAACAAAATAAATAAAGTAAGATCACAAGAGGGGAGATATTACATATAATATAGCCAGCGCGCAGGCTTCCTCTCACCAGGGGATCCCCAGGCTTGCTGAAAAAAACAGGTTTTCAGAGCTCTCTGAAGGTCATAACAGTCGGGGACAACCTCACCTTGGGAGGGATGATGTTCCAGGGAGCAGGTGCCATGGCAGAAAAGGCTCACTTTCTAGGTCTTGCCAGATGGAACTCCCTTGTAGGCGGGTCCCAAAACATGTCCTTCCTGGTGGATCTGATGGGATGGGTAGATGTAATCAGGAAGAGGCAGTCCCTCAAATAACCTGGCCCCATGCATGTAGGGCTTTGAAGGTCAAAACCAGAACCTTGAACTGGACCCAGAAGCAAACCGGCAGCCAATGCAGCTCATGGAGCAGAGATGTAACATGTGCCCTTCTAGGACGCACATCTTTTGTTCTTTTATTTTATTCTGGCTTTTAATGGTGCAAAAGCACCCAGAGTCACTGGGAGTCAGGCATTTAGTAAATGAGTTTTAAAGATTTGTATGGGAACAATAATAATATGCTGAAAAATAGGATTGAAATGAATGCTGTAACTGTCCAAAGGAAGAAAATGATAACAAGACAGCCACAAATACAGTGAGAATGTTGAAAAATTATAAGGCTGAAGTTATAAAGGGTCTAACTGGAAAAATGTTAAAATATGGATGTGGTTTACTTCTGTGCAATGTGTTTAGCAAGTGTGTGAAGATTCTATCAGTGCTTGACAATTGCAAGAATGCCATGATTGTTCTCTTATACAAAGGGATAGGAAGAGTGAATTAATTTGTTAAGTGTACTTGAGAAGGTGTTTGGCAGAGTTCTGAGAGGTTTATGAGAGGTGATAATGAGCAAAATTTGGGAGGTACACTGCAGCCTTATGCCAAACAGGGTATTTGGAGCCTGATTTTGGTTCTCAGCACTTGCTGAGAAATGTCCTAAGGCAAGGAAGAAAGTTTATTCTGTTTGTTGATTTAAGGTAAGAGTATAATAAAGCAAATAAGCTTGGATTATGGAATCTTCTGCATGAGGCTGGTTGCTGAATATGGTAAGAGTAGAATATGGTGGAGGTAAAGCATGGCTGAGAATACAAGGAATGATCAGCAAATGGCGCAACATTGAGCAGGGAGTAACACGGGGATGTGTGATGTCCCCTTGGTTGTTTAATGTAAAAAAGAATGCTTGTGGTGTTGTTAGAGGTGTCTTGGTTGGGGTCATGAGCATATGTGTACTTAGGTACACAGATGATACTATATTGTTGTCTGAGAATCCAAATGATTTGCAACGACTGTTAGACAGATTGTATGATGCAACCAGGAATGCGGAACTGAAAGTTAATGTATCAAAGGTGAAGGTGGCAGTTTTTGACAGGGAAATGGAGCAAGGATTGACAGCACAGAAACCGAATTTTTCAGGGGAAGGAGAAATGTTGAGCCATTTTAAGGATGGAAAGCCCCCTTAGTAGTAACGGAAGCATATTATCCCCACTGAAAAACAACTACAGTACATTGTCTTTGATCACCTTGTCAAGAAGTTCAAGAACACCATTTCTATCCATGTGAATTTTCTCCAAATTCTCTTCTGTTCTGGACAAATTTTGAAAATGTGTTCTCTTTCATCAAACTGAATGAAGACTGGTATAGGAAAAACGCAAGCGGAATTGTCTGCCTGGTGCTCGGGCAAGCGCACAACTTAACAGAACGATTCCTCAAAAGCATCCGTTTCCAGTTGGGTTAGGAACCTATAAAAACACCAGCATGCATTTACCCTTTCTATATTGTTGCCCAGAATAGCCACAGCAGGAAAATCAGTAGGACTGAAGTTAGTTTTATACAATTCAAATTGTATGCAAATAAATAAGTCAGCCTTATAAGGCATGGCTCTTTTTTCTTTTAAAACAGGGTATGAGCAAATAAACTTCTTTTTAGTACTTTAAAATTGTGCATATTAACAATTTGGAGGAACTCTTGGCCTTTGCTCTGCCGAACTTCCCACCATCCATCCCTGTCCCCCACCATTGCCCCCCGCAGTTTGTGTAAAAGAAAAGGAAATTGTAAGAACATTACCCATTTTTCTAAAAAACTGTTCCTTTCACATTGCTAAATTATAGTAATCATTTTTAAATTTGCATAGTATGTTGGCAAATTAATTTCCTAGCTGGCCTCTTTTGTGGTGAGGGGTGTCCTCTTTTGGGTACGTGTTTTTGACAACCCTACAATGGTGGGAACATTGGATAGGCAAGTGAGGAGCACCGCAGCCTTGATCAGAAGCGGCTTTGTTCTTAGTCATCTTTTAAGAGCTGTCTGTCTGCATGGCAGCAGCAAGACTTATCACTTGCATAAGGCAAGCAAACAGTTCTCGCTGGCTTGCTCTCGCTCTCAGCTGTAAGGCTACAACTGCATACACAACATTTACCTGCATGCAGTAGGGCTCAGTTCTAAATAAGCACGCATCGGAGGATTGCACTGTAAATCTCCCTGACTAGTACCCTATAGCGTTCAGTTCACCAGCAACTACTGATAGACGGAGGAAGTGTACACCAGGACCTCGGGGAAAAGAGTCAGCAGCGCGGCTTTTAGCGGGATGCTTCCATGTTGAACAGGGCATCATACTGTTTCCTAGCCAAGTGATTTGCAATCAGCACATCTGTTCTCTGTTTATCAGGGCAAGGTAGATGCTGTATGCCAGCATCATTCCAGGAAAATGCTGTATATGTGCATTTAGAAGGAGGAACTGCCCTGAAACAGAAAAACCTTATCTACAACTGTCAAGGTCAACTTTTTTTTCTCTCTGTTTGGTAGTCTGACCGCCAGAGGCACTTGCCTGGGCTCATAGGCAGCAACAGAGAAAAAGGAAAAGCAAGTCTGAAGTCCATAGAATCATCTCCAAATTGGCAGATGTATAAAATGTATAAAAGAAGCCAGAGCAGATAGACAGAAAAGGGGTGGGGGCGGGGGGGAGGAGGTATCATCTGGTTTGGCTGCAGAGCTACCGGAGGGAGGGGGCATCAGATGGGATGTGGAGCAGAGAAAGCAGCAGCTGGGAGACCCAGGAACCAGATGACCCACAGCCAGGGAGAAGAAAAGACCGGGAAGGTGCCTGACAAGGCTGGAGCCAGGGAAGGAAAGAAGGAGAGAAGAAGCAAAGGGCCAGCAGAAAGAAAAACACAGCCCCAGAGTGTAGATGGTGGCAAAGCAGAAACACAAGTGGAGAAGTGGGCAAAAATCAGCAAAGAAGCAAGAGAACAATATACTTCAGCGGACCTACAGTCAGAGGCAGCCAGCCTTGGCTAAACCTGTAGATCAGGGCATGTGGGAGGAGGGAAGAAACGAGCAATTAAAAGTTCCGTATTGTAAAGTGAAAGAATAGAGTGCATCCCTTCATTAAAAATCCTGCTCAGATGCTGATAGTTAGATGATGATAGCATACATACTCACATATACACTTGGTCACTATATATATGTAAATTTACATGGCTGCCCATCTCATATACATGACTCTGGGCAGCTAACAATTAAAAACAAAATAAAAACAGGATAAAACAACCAACATTTTTAAAAAAGCAACATCAATAACGTAGAATAGTTACCGAGAACAAACATTCATATCTCACATTTGAAACAGGCGTGTACAGTACATACATATACATACACACACACACACACACACATATATGCATGCATACACACACATGCATACACCCACACACATACGTACGTACACTTGACCAGTAAAATTATTGAAAATGCACTTTGCACTAAAATGGTATAATAATAAGCAGCACTGCATTCACTTGTTAGCTCTGTGTGTGTGTGTGTGTGTGTGTGTGTGTGTCTTTGTTCCTATCCACATTCACCTTCTGACAATGCAAAACAAGTATGAATTGAGGCAAATCCTTTCTATGTCTGTAGGTCCCCCTTGGCTTTTGGCATGGTGCAAAACCTTCCAGTACTGATTATAGCTTTCTTATCATGCTCAGTGGAACAGAAAAGAACTGCAGGCCTGCTTAATCTTATGACGATGACACTCATGCAGAGACGAGAAGTCAGGCAACGCCCCTCTAACCCTAGCCGTACATCAGATTGGTGCAAATGGTTAGGACCCGTGGCCTGCTGCGGTTCCCTTTCTCTCAACCAGATGGCTTGTTTCAAAGCTCAGTGGAATTTATTTTTAAAAAATAGTTGACAGACAGACAGACAGAGTTGTAATCTGAGACTGTTTAAAAATGTGTGTTCCAAGTTTCTTGCAAGCCACTGTATCTTTCTATTAAGATCAATGTCTTTTAAAGCGTATGTTAAAAATACTTCTCTGGATTATATACCTAAGCAACCTCTGTGATATCAATGAGCTCCATGAGTTTATCCAGCGAAAACGCTTTCAGAAATGTTCCTTATGGGGTTGAAGGAGACTGTGAGGCTTGCCAAAGTCTTTGTCCTCCTCCCACACAGCCTTTCCCTCCATATTTGTAAGAAAATAACCTGTAGGGTCTTGTCTATAAGATAGGTTACCCTAAACAGATTTTGCACTTATGAATCGAGGTGGAAATGTGTTCAGCTGGGTGCACTTATTGCCCTCTTCGGATCTTGCTTGTTCATTTGTTCATTAATTTACTTAAAAGACTTATATGGCCACCCATCTTTTGTGCCACAACTCAATAAAAACATAAGAAAAATAATAAAAACCAGCATTCAAAGCACAACTCCTGGCACCCTAAAACAACACTCCCCAATACATAAATATCAGAAACACTGGGTTCCAAGCTCATTCAATCCCAACATCTGGAGCAGAAGCCAGCATTTTAAGGCCTTCCAGAAAGCTAAAAGAGGGAGGCTGCTGGATCTTGGCAAGAGGATGCTCCACAGAGCAGGAGCCATTATGGAGAAGGTGTACTTCATGGGTCCCACTAGATGACATTTAAGGGAAAGGACCCTAACCTACCTGGTGGAATGGGCAGATACCCTCAGGGTGAGGTGACCTTGCAAATAACCTAGCCATACATCATTGAGGGCTTTAAATGTGATAACCAGAAGCTTGAACTGCACTCAGAAAGAATCTGGAAGCCAGTGTAGCTCATGCACCAGTGGTGAAACACTGGCAAACTGAGGGGCTTCCAAGACTTGGCACCCCACCACATTCTGGACCAGTTGTAACTTCCAAATGGTCTTCAAAGGCAGCCCCATATAGAGTATGTTGCAGTAATATTCAAGCTGTGATCTTTTGAAAACTTCTCCATGTAGGTATATGAGATTGCATTTTCATTCATGTCTACATCTTTAGATACTTCTGCAGAGGGTTAATAATATGTACGTGGGATAGACACAGAAAAAGGCACAAGCAAACCATCTGATGACCTTGGAGGGAGAGGATATGGATAGTAGAAATCTTTTATCAGGTGTGAATGGAGTCAGTATATGGGCACAATGAAAGTTATTATTTATGGCATCAGTAGAGGGGGAAGGGTATAGGGTCTCATTAGTAGAATGGAATGTAGAAGTCCTTGGGCAGACTATAGTGTTATCACACACTACATTCAGGCTGTAAAGGTCATAGTATGATTTACATTGCTTTCTGTATCATTCCTAGACATTTCTGGGGTTATATAACCCATAACCTTGCTGAAACCAGGTCTTTTTTGCATTCTTCTGGCCAGGAGCCCAGTGTTCAATGTAACTGTGCATGCCAATAAAAGATATTTCATTGCATTTCTCTCCAAACACTTTCATTTCTTATTTACATGGGCATTTTTCCCACAACACTTAGCTACATTCAACCCTTTATGTCAGCACCTAAACTTCTGCATATGTCAGGAAAAAACCACTTCAGATATTTTAGACTTTGCCACCCACAATGCTGCAGCCACTATGGCCAATTGCAAGATAAGGTATAGTAGGATCTGTATCCCAGAATATCTGGAGAATGCCAAATTCCTACTACCCTGGTTGAAAATCCAAATGCATTCTTTGGATGAAAACACAACACACACATGTGTTGACTTATAAACCAGTCAATTAATACATCAATGAATACATGCAAGAAAACTCCTCTAATATACAGGTAGCACCTCTCCAAAGTTCCCTTTCCTACACTGCCTGCAAAAGCCTCCATATATTAGCATAGGTTGGAAAAAGTTATTAAAACCAATAATGATTTGGTCCCCCGGTATATATTTGGTAGCAGCTATGAAGCATGTTGATCCCTTCATCAGAATAAAGAGAAAAATCAATCAGAATGTATTATGGAATTTCAATGCATGGGTGTCTGAAACAGACAAATTAGAATGAGCCTCTCATCCAAAGATGAAGATCCTCTGCCTTGTAACCAATGAGTAAAGCACTCCCATCTCTCCTAGAGTTTGCAGCTGAGAAATCAAGCCCACTTGCCTGCAAAATGAGAAATGAGATTGGACCACTGAAAATTTGTCCGTTGGTTCCACACCGAAAATGAGGACAGTACAAAGGAAATATAGCTGCACATACACCCCACCTGAAAAAGCCAACAAAACACAAAAATGGGGTGGATCAAGGCTACATCACACAAAACATAGCAATGCTGAAATGCTGTACAACTACATCTGAAACCAATCCATTGTCTAATAAATCATGCAATAGAATGTCACTTTATGAAAGTGTGTCCTTTGGGGAACAGGCTACTGGATTTCAGTGAGTTGTACATTCATTAAATGTCACTATCAGAGAAAATGGTACAAACACTACTGATAAGTTAGTGGAATTCTTTAGTTTTTGGGTTTTTTTAATTGCTTTCTTTTTATGAAAAGGGGCTTCTGACAGTCTTCCAAGTTGCGTATTTGCCACTCTAACAGCTTCAGGATGTATAATTTAATGGTAATGTTAATGAGAAGTTATTCAAATCAAATAGAGGTGTCACTACAAAAGACAGTTTAAGCAGGCATGAGAGATTAGGAAGTGTTGTTTCCTTTTGTAAATATATTGTAATTAAACAAATGTCAGAAGTTCATTTACATATGCCAGTGATTTGACAACTGTAGAGAGCAGTGCCATTTAGATAATTTCTTGGTGGGGGCAGTCTTAAATGTCTTCATTTTATTCATCTGCAATTAGCTATTTTTTTAAAAAAAAGCTCTTTCTGCCTTGCCTCTCTGCCCCTTCCCCCACCATTCCTATTCTAAAATCTTTAGAGCAAATGGTTAACATTCAGCATCCCCAGGCAGTTCTACCAATGTCGTTGTAAAGCACTGTTCTGTGTGATGAATTCGCAATGCAAAGTGATGGTACTGGAACATTTGAGGCGCAGGGTCATACTGATATGCACCCTGACTCCAGTAGCAAACAAAAAAGGTGCCCCCCCTTTTTTTTCCCTATAGAAATTCAAATTACAGGCTAACATCTTCCACATCCATCGCTTCTCAGGACAAGGTTTATTCCCCGGAGAGATATCCATCATGGCTAAACTTGTTAAAATTCCTCAGCTCCCCTTGAAGCTGGCATTTCACAAGAATTCTAATCAAAAGCCATACTTGCGTGCCATCAGAAGTCAAGTGAGAAATGATCGTGAGACCTTTTGCAAGTAGAAGACAATCTTCCCCCCAGTTCTCTAGCCAAACTACTTAGAAAAGAAATTAAAGTTCGGTCGCTGCTGTTGTTAATATGAAAACTCAGCAGGATTAACAAAGGACCGAATACAGAGCTTCCACGTGGCTTTCTTCTGGTGGTTTGCACAGCCAAGAAAACCTCTCTTCACTTGCTCTCTCGTGGCTTCAAGGAATGTGAAATCTGATTTGTGAAGCCTTCAAGCTGAAAGAAAAGTTATGACTGCATGGCTGCAAATTATTAGCTTCAAAATCAAATCCTTTCTGTCATTAAATAAGATGCTCTCTCTTTGTTTCTGTCTCTGAAAGTCATAAACTGGGTGGGCTTTAAAAGAATTTCCAGAAAGCCAGGTCATCTGTTCTCTGAGCTGGCCAATTCGGATTTAATTGGAACCAAATGAGTCCTGGATTATCTATACCCACACACTCTGTTCCATCAATTTCAGCTTTTGCTGACTTCACCAAGCAATCAACGATTGCTGTTGCTCCCCTCTAAATGAATCAATCAATAATTGCTTTTAATGCTCATTTGCAAGTTCCTCCTGTGACATTTTAATATATACAGGAACTAAACCCCTCCCCACAAAAAAATCTTCACCCCCCAATAGAAAGACAAGAAAAGAACTTGCTAGGAGTTTGCATGCTCCCACAATCCATTCATCTACTGTAACACAAGGCCTTTGAAAACTAGTTAGTTGGGTGATCAAATAGCCAAGAAGCACATGAATATCACAGAGGCCATTCTTGATGTCTCAGTGATTGTGGGAATGGGGCAGAATTCTGAGAAACAAAACTAGGATTCCTTTTGCAGAGGAAAAAATGAGGAGTAATGGTTAACATGCTGGATTAAGACTCAGGTTCAAATCCACTCCAGGAAACTTTCTGGGTGGCTTTGGGTCAGTCATTCACTCTCAAGCCAACCTGCCTGGTGTGAAGATAAAATGAAGGGAGATCCCTCTATAAGCTGCCTTCAAATCTGGGAAGAAAAGTTGACTATAAATCCAGTAAATAAATAAATACATAGAAATGAGTCCAGCTGATTTTTTGGGGGTGAGGGCTGCATTTTTTAAAAAAGAATAAAAGTACAAGTCCTTATTCCTTTAGTTCTCATCCAAAATTGTAAATACTTGGCAGAGTGTGGAACTCCCCCCGCCCCCACCAAAGCACACACTCCATTATTGATCCATTCACCTCAATTGCTCATCCTTAACTGTCCAATTATTGACCCCAAGGAGAGTGTGTTAAGATACATCTGAGCAGTCGCCCAACAAATGCATTTTAAAGTGAAGGCACGGCCAGCCGTTGCTCAGCTAGACATGCCACGAATGTCTGCTATCAATTCCCCTTTCACAATCTTGCTGCCAGAAATCTCAGCCCTCCGCCCTTTGGCCATCTAATGATCCCTGTGTGTTTCACCTCCTGTATTAAACTTTCCTGAGGTGATGTGAAGGGGACTGACTTGCTCTTTGGTTCGATAAATAACAGCCAAGGACAGCAGAAGTTTCAATATTGGACAGGGAATTTTCAATGATTGCTAAAAAGATTTACTAGCTGATACGGTAATATTGGCCAACCCAACATGGTGTAAAAGGTTTAGGAACACTCTGCCCAAAAGAGACTTTTCTCCCAACACATATGGCTAAATAAAAAAAATAAAACTGACAGTAATTTAAGGGGTGTGCCCTTCAACTGTTTTCATGGCCATCTGAATCTCTACTCCTTCCTAGAGCTGATCTCCATGTAATGTATCCCTGGAGTGGAATCTGAGGAGCCAATGTAGATGTTCGATAGATTCAAGTGCTATTTTTCTCCTCTGGATTGATTGATGGCACTTTGGGTTGCTGAGTTGCCAGTGGAATATGTCTGAATGCTCTGCATTTTGAAGAACCTGCAGAAAGAAACATGAACATGCCATTTCTGTGGGTCTAGGAAGCATTCCCTACACACAGAGGGAGATTATGAAGGGAAATGTATTGGCTTTCTGAATAAGAATTTGGAAGAAAGAAGGTCTGAGGTCTAACAGAAGGTTAATTTAGTGCTCTTCCTCACTAGTGTCTTTATAGCATCACCCAGACATAATTAAGGTGATATAAAACCTGTCCTCATTATTGTTATATCAGGACAATGATGACTGGATGATGCTAGAAGACATCATAAACCACTAAGGAGGAAGTGACTTTATTCAGCCATCCTAGTTTCAGCATCTGAGCATACAGTATGTATATTTAAGGATAAAGTGAAGATGTTCAGGAAGGAGACGGGCAAAACTCTTTGATATTTTTCTTGTTAAACTACAGAAAGTACAAGCCAGCATAACAAACCACACAACATGAGAAGTTCTTCTCAGATCACTCACCACAAAGATTACCAACACAAATCACTCAACATTGATGCCGTAACACAATCCATACAGATTCAAAAAGGGAAATGCTTGAGTCAAGCCTCATAATCCAAAGAAGAGATTTGCTTTTTGACAGCATGACTCTTTCGGGTACATAGACCACAATTGTGAACTGGCGGGATTTAACACAACTGATCTGATGAGGTTCACTTGCTTCTGTATTGGACTCTATTTCTTTGTGTGGATAGAAAGTTTTGCTTTTCCTCTTTCTGTAAGGCTATTTCTCCCAGCCTTGGGGAAAGGGTGATTGTGAAGCCCGTTTTTGGTTTGATTCTTTGTACTTTGCTATTCTGGTCTGTTGTTTTTAATAAGTTCTGGTCTGTTGTGTTTTTAATAAGTTTAATAAGTACTTAGTTGTAAGCCACCTAAGTCATTTGGGAGTTGGGTGATAAATAAAATAAAATAAAATAAAATAAAATAAAATAAATTATTCCAATAACATTTTCAATACTTTTTTTTTATTATTTGCCTTTGTGGGAAATAGGAAAGGGTAATAGATGTGTAAGTAAATACTAATGCCTGCATCCCAATCTCTGAGGCCAAGGCTGGATCCAGGCCTTGGGCATCTATAGAAAAGCTGCATAAAATCCTTTTACAGATTTAAGACTTTATTCACTAGCTGCATGACAGTAACCCTTCTCTCTCACATATACACACACACACAACACACACACACACCCCTATACCCATGGAAAATTTTTTGTGAAAAACTGAGAAAGTATACTTCAAGACAGTGCTGAATAGAAAGATATATAAAGAGGAAAAAGCCTATTGCACTTGATAAAATCTTCCTTACGGGCAACTGTGAAATATTTAGTTATGTGCAGTTGAACACTACAATAGGCATTAAATGACTGAATTAAGTGATAAGACTTGCCTGAACTGAATTACCCGAAACTCCTTACAGGGTAATTTAAATAAGCAGTGTTAAATCCATCATGCACTGCTGTACATCTTGCAGCATCAATGCTTATAAAACAAGAATTGCCAGTGTCCAACCTTGAAGGCTGTCCCTCTTCATTCGCATGACCATCTGGTCACTTTTAAGAATCTCAGCTATAAAGCTACCACTCGATACAAATTGCATGAGAATTGTTATTGCTAAATCATGCAAAAGAAAGAAAAATAGGCCCAGTGCATGAACACCAGACACTTGCAAATAATATCAAACAGCCCATTATGCAGTCACTGTAGGAGGTTTTCATTCATCTGCTGAGTCTTGCAAAGCACAATGTATCAGTGGAGTATATTCACTCTATTTATTTGCAAGGAGGAAGAAAGTACACTTGCAGTTTTCACTTGATAGCCTCAAAGTCACATGGAGTGAGATGGGTGCTAGCTTTAATCCTGACTCCTTCCCTTCATATCTATATGTTGGGGAAACATCTGTAACAGGTTTGGCTTAACATGCATGGTTTCAGTCCAAATGGAGAATCTGTAGAAACTCCCCAATATGTGTACAGTGGAGTAGAGCAACATGTATACAGTGGAGGGGAGCTGTGATTGGAACACAGCTGGTAGACATCCTCTCCTTATTTTACTTGCATGGAAAAAAAGGAATGAACAATCGTCCTTTTGTGTCTCTTAGCTCACAGGACACAATTACTGAGAAGCTTATTGTGAAATCATTCTACAGTCCAGAGTCTTAAAGGCAACAAATGAAAACCCACTTCCAAATCCTTGAGTTGAAAAGTCAAGAAAAAGGAGGGCGAGAGAAAGGAAGGGCATTTGAAACCAGTAGGATGAGAAGACACTCCCCTTGCTGGCAGAAAGACTACTCATAAGCAAAAGGTAAAGAAGAGAAGGTAGAAGGCTTTCTGCAAGAAATGCCAGAGCCATGACTGGCAGTTGAGTCAATGTCATGTCAAGAGCTAGAAGTTCACCTATGAGGAGAAGCTAAGAAGTACTCTGAAGATTTAGCCCAATTGGACAAGGATGCTAAGATGAGTAGTTGAAAAACTGTAGTGAAGACCAATTCATGCAGATAACAGCAAGTCACCAGGTTCAGGAGGCACTGGCTGAAAGAATTAGAGAGGGCATATTTTGGAAGGTGGGGAAAAGACTTGTTCAGCCACTGGACTGTTCATTCAATAGCTTAGTATAGTTTAAAGTTTTTATTGTACCTGAGGGTATATTAATTATGAAGCAATGGAACAGCCTGCCTTTTGAAGTTGTGGATACTCCATCACTGGGAGTTTTCAAAAAAGATTAAACAAGAAAGATTAGATAGTGATGGTATGAGGACTTCTGTCCTGGGCAGGGGGTTCAACCAGAAGACCCCCCAACAACCCTTCCAACCCTATGATGCTATCATTCTATGAAGTATGGAGAGACATGGTTTTATGTAGCTATGGATAAGTAGATCCTGTTTATAATATTCTTCACCAGAAGTGAATGCTTCCTTTTATTATCCAAGGCCACTCTTCAATGGTAGAGTTAACATAAAAAGCTTTAGAAGTCTAAACATTACCAGTTTTAATAATATTTCAATAATGTTATTTACAGTAAATAATAAATTGAGGTTTTATCTTTGGTTGTGGATGCCTTCCCATAATTTCTAGAATTATAGCATTTCTTGCCATACTCTTCATGTACAACCAAAAGGTTACAAGAAATTCAAAGATAATTTTTAACTTTTTTTTTTCAAAAAAGGTTTTTCATTCATCAGAGTCAGAGGAGATGAAATTAAATCAATGTTCCCAGCTGCTATGTGAAATGCATAAAAGGGAAAGGAAGATCAGCATTCTAGAACTTTTAAAATAAATCTTGCCTTGGTTGGCTTATCAGATCAACAAATAATTATTAGCAAATAGAAGGGAAAAGCAAGCTAAGGGGTTTTTTACTTCCCTCCATGAGATTTCTCTCATCTGTTTAAGAAAACTGAATAATCTTTATGGAAGAAAAGAAAAAAAAGGAAAGAAAATCAGAAAACATAGAAATGGTTCCACCATCATAATACACTGGATAATTCCTTCCAACAGAAAGTCTGGTGTCAAATATCAATCTAGAAGTGAAATGAGCCACAGTGAAAAGGTAGTCCTCTCTACATACTCGGGTGACTGCCTAGATAGGCAGAAACATAAGGTGTGTAAATGAAGAGAAAATAAAAATTTTCACCTCACAAAATGGCTTGATGGGAACCTGCGAATGTTCAAATGTACCGAATGTTGGTTCTGGGTATGTGGGTGGGGCTGGAGTAAATTTTCTGGAGTAGACAATCAAGAGAATATGAGAATATTTTTGTTTTGTTTTATTTTATTTTACTTGCTGCTGTTACCTTTATTTGTATTACTGATTTATATGCAGCTGTGATTGGTCTTTTTATGGCATCTTAATATATTGGCTTGCTTTTTGTTTTTGTGCATTTCTACAAATTATGTTGTTAATTACCTTTGTAAACCACTTTAGGAAGGTAATCTGTCTTGTCAGGGGTTTAAAAAATCTAGTAATTAAGAACAAATTCCATTAGATGATAGAATTAATAATGAATTACACCACAGATCAGCAACTTTTCAGGCAACAGGCAACATCATACAACCTGGAGCAACAGAGTGTGTCTTTTTTTTTTTTCCAAAATAGGCCTGTTTAAACTAGTTAAAACCTTGTGAGATTTAATAACTGAAGACCTTATGAACCTTAATCCAAGAATATTACATTTTTCAGTATTGGCATTCTCATGCGACTCTGGCCAATTAAAAAAATTTTTTTGATTCTTATTTAATTTTGGATGTTCAGGGTAAGCATTAAGGAATCCTATAGGCATTGCAGCACCCCGGGGTGCCTGATCAGGACTTCATTGCTTTTGTTGCAAACTCAGTATATTTTTTTTCCTAAAGTTGGGTAGGTAACCCGTGACCCCATGGCTGCATGAGGACTTCAAGCCCCATCCTTGTGGCTCAAACAGCACCCTCCAAATTGAGTGACATGGCTAATGAGCATCGGCAGTATAGTCTCTCCATCGTTTTAAGGTAAAAAGGAAATTAAAAATGCAGTATATTCCTAAAATTGCCTTTGTACTTTGTATGTATGTGTAGAACCACGCTCAGAGAACCCCAAGGACTCCAGAGTCTGGGTTAGCTGACAGTTGCTCATTGTCGGTCGCCTCATCTGAGTCCAAGCTCACCATGACAAATATAAGTTGTTGGGAGGTAGGTTTCAAGTTGGATCATAGGAGGAGTTCTCCTGATGAGGAGAGGTGTCAACCAGTGGAATAGATAGCCTAATGAAGTGGCATATTCCCCTTCACTGGAGGTCCTGAAACAAAGATGAGGCAGCCATCTGTCCAAAATCCTTTAGTAAAATCCTACACTGAGCAGAGGGTCAGCCTAAATTACCTCTGAGATCCCTTCCAACTCTCTGCCTAAATGGCAGCAGAGAGGGTCCCCCCCCCCCCCATATGTGGTACCAATAGAGGAGAATATGTGTAGCTCAGGGTTGAACTGTGGAGTCCTTGGGGTTCTCTGAGCTTGGTTCTTTTCTTGCAAACGTTTCATTACCCAGCTAGGTAGTGCACTGAAGATGTTACCTAGCCGGGTAATGAAATGCTTGCAAGAAAAGAACCAAGCTCAGAGAACCCCAAGGACTCCACAGGTTTTTTTGTTTTTTTGCATTTCTTTGCCATCATTTAGTAATCATCCAGATGTTTGCAACCTCACTATAGTATCCCTAATGCAACACAGCCCTTTGCATTCTCACTCAAAGGATGTCCCATTGAATTCAGTGAGACATTTTGAAATAACTGTAATTAGCCCACAATTCCAAAATGTTTTTCTGCACCTCTGTAAACTGTCTTTGTACTATGCAAGCATGCTTGGAACAAAGTACCTTATTCATTCCTTCTGTGCTGCCCCTTCATGAGTCAGAGGGAATCCATACATTGCTGAGAGTAACATGGCAACAATTTTCCAGGGTCCTTTCCCATAATATAATTACTGTAAAACTCAATGTCATGATTCTGGAGGGCTCAGTGGTCATCCAGCTGCAGTTAAACTGGATGAGGATCCCTCTTATTTGCCCTATCCTGGAACTTCTTCACACAATCGTTATCAAGACAAGATGAGGCCCTATTTATGGTGTGATAAAGTTCAGGATCCCCTTCATGGATCACTGCCTTGTCGTGGCGAAGGGGCTTGTGTAACTCAGTGAAGCCATGAGCTATACCGTGCAGGGCCACCCAAGACGGACAGGTCATGACAGAGAGTTCTGACAAAATGTGGTCCACTGGAGAAGGAAATGGCAACCCACTCCAGTATCCTTGCCAAGAAAACCCCATGGACAATGTTAAAAGGCTAAAAGATATGACGCCGGAAGATGAGCCCCTCAGGTCGGAAGGTGTCCAATATGCTACTGGGGAAGAGCGGAGGGCAATTCCAAGTAGCTCCAGAAAGAGTGAAGCGGCTGGGCCAAAGCCGAAAGGACGTTCAGCTGTGGATGTATCTGGAAGCGAAAAGAAGGTCCGATGCTGTAAAGAACAATATTGTATAGGTACGTGGAATGTAAGATCCATGAACCAAGGCAAGCTGGATGTGGTCAAACATGAGATGACAAGATTGAACGTCGACATCTTGGGAATCAGCGAATTGAAATGGACGGGAATGGGTGAATTTAATTCAGGTGACCACTATATCTACTACTGTGGGCAAGAAACCCTTAGAAGAAATGGAGTTGCACTCATAGTCAATAAGAGAGTGGGAAAGGCAGTAATGGGGTACAGCCTCAAAAACGACAGAATGATCTCAGTGCGTATCCAAGGAAAACCATTCAACATCACGGTAATCCAAGTCTATGCCCCAACCACTGATGCCGAAGAAGCTGAAGTTGACCGGTTCTATGAAGACCTACAAGACCTTCTAGAACTAGCACCAAAAAAAGATGTCCTTTTCATCATAGGGGATTGGAATGCTAAAGTAGGAAGTCAAGGAGTAATCGGAATAACAGGCAAGTTTGGCCTTGGAGTACAAAATGAAGCAGGGCAAAGGCTAATAGAGTTCTGTCAAGAGAACAAGCTAGTCATAGCAAACACTCTTTTCCAACAACACAAGAGACGACTCTACACATGGACATCACCAGATGGTCAATACCGAAACCAGATAGATTACATACTTTGCAGCCAAAGATGGAGAAGCTCTATACAGATGGCAAAAACAAGACCAGGAGCTGACTGTGGCTCAGATCATGAGCTTCTTACTGCAAAATTTAGGCTTAAATTGAAGAATGTAGGGAAAACCACTAGACCACTCAGGTATGACTTAGATCATATTCCATGTGAGTACACAGTGAAGGTGATGAATAGATTTAGAGGATTAGATTTGGTAGACAGAGTGCCTGAAGAACTATGGACGGAGGTCTGTAACATTGTACAAGAGGCAGCATCTAAAACCATCCCAAAGAAAAAGAAATGCAAGAAAGCAAAATGGCTGTCTGATGAGGCTTTACAAATAGCTGTGGAAAGAAGGAATGCGAAAAGCAAGGGTGAAAGGGAAAGATATAAGCAACTGAATGCAGATTTCCAGAGAATAGCAAGGAGAGATAAGAAGGCCTTCTTAAATGAACAATGCAAAGAAATTGAAGAAAACAATAGAATGGGGAAGACTAGAGATCTCTTCAAGAAAATTGGAGATATCAAAGGAACGTTTAGTGCAAAGATGGGCATGATAAAGGACAAAAAAGGCAGGGACCTAACAGAAGCAGAAGAGATTAAGAAGAGGTGGCAAGAATACACAGAAGAACTCTACAAGAAAGATCTTAATGTCCCTGATGTCCATGCTGGTGTGGTCACTGACCCTGAGCCAGACATCCTAGAGAGTGAAGTCAAGTGGGCCTTAGGAAGCATTGCTAACAACAAAGCTAGTGGAGATGACAGTATTCCAGCTGAGTTATTTAAAATACTAAAAGACGATGCTGTTAAAGTGCTGCACTCAATATGCCAGCAAGTTTGGAAAACGCAACAGTGGCCACGGGATTGGAAAAGGTCAGTTTACGTTCCAATTCCAAAGAAGGGCAATGCCAAAGAATGCTCAAACTATCGCACAATTGCACTCATTTCACATGCTAGCAAGGTTATGCTCAAAATCCTACAAGCTAGGCTTCAGCAGTACGTGAACCGAGAACTACCGGATGTACAAGCTGGGTTTCGAAGAGGCAGAGGAACTAGAGATCAAATTGCCAACATTCGCTGGATCATGGAGAAAGCACGAGAGTTCCAGAAAAGCATCTACTTCTGCTTCATTGACTATGCAAAAGCCTTTGATTGTGTGGATCACAACAAACTGTGGCAAATTCTTAAAGAGATGGGGATACCAGACCACCTTACCTGTCTCCTGAGAAATCTGTATGCGGGCCAAGAAGCAACAGTTAGAACCGGTCATGGAACAACCAATTGGTTCAAAATAGGGAAAGGAGTACGACAAGGCTGTATACTGTCACCCTGCCTATTTAACCTATATGCAGAGTACATCATGAGAAATGCCAGGCTGGAAGAATCACAAGCCGGAATTAAGATTGCAGGGAGAAACATCAATAACCTCAGATATGCAGACGATACCACCCTAATGGCAGAAAGTGAAGAAGAATTAAAGAGCCTCTTGATGAGGGTGAAAGAGGAGAGTGCGAAAGCTGGCTTGAAACTCAACATTAAAAAAACCAAGATCATGGCATCTGGACCCATCAATCCCTGGCAAATAGAAGGGGTAGAAATGGAAGCAGTAACAGACTTCATTTATTTGGGCTCCAAGATCACCGCAGACGGAGACTGCAGCCATGAAATTAAAAGACGCTTGCTCCTTGGGAGGAAAGCTATGGCAAACCTAGATAGCATATTAAAAAGCAGAGACGTCACCTTGCCGACAAAGATCCGCATAGTCAAAGCTATGGTTTTTCCAGTAGTAATGTATGGCTGTGAGAGCTGGACCATAAAGAAGGCTGAACGCCGAAGAATTGATGCCTTTGAACTGTGGTGCTGGAGAAGACTCTTAAGAGTCCCCTGGACTGCTAGGAGGTCAAACCAGTCAATCTTAAAGGAAATCAACTCTGATTGCTCATTGGAAGGATTGATAATGAAGCTCAAGCTCAGATACTTTGGTCACCTAATGCGAAGAGAGGACTCTTTGGAAAAGACCCTGATGCTGGGAAAGATGGAAGGCAAAAGGAGAAGAGGACGGCAGAGGATGAGATGGCTAGATAGCATCACTGAAGCAATGAGCATGAAATTGAGCAAACTGAGGGAGGCAGTGAAAGATAGGAAGGCCTGGCGCAATATGGTTCATGGGGTCACGAAGAGTCGGACACGACTTAACGACTAAACAACAACAACAAAAGTTCAGGATTAATGTGGATTTTAAAAATCATTTTGAGATGATGCCATTTTGAGAATTTGGAATAGATATAAACCTAGACTGTGTCCGAGAATACCCTTATGGTTATCCCCCCAAAAAGCATTTTATAGGAAAGCAATGGTAACTAAGCAAAAATGGTTAACTTATGGCGATATCCTTGACATTCATCAAGGAGAAATTAAAATAAAATCAAGAGAGGATTTGATATCTCAAGGATATTCATGCCACTGGTTTTCATATGTATAACTTGGAGAAAAATTTAAAGTTGATAAAAAGATATATGGTTTTAAACAAAACAAAGCTGTTTTTGAAACTGAATTGTGTTCCAATGATGAATGCCTTATTGCTAAAATGTATAAGCTTTTGTTGAAATTTGAAACAGAAGATGAACAAGTTAAAGACTGTATGATAAAATGGGCTAAAAATTTTGGACATAATATACAAATGGAACAATGGGAAAATATGTGGATGAAAGAGTTAACATTTACACTGTGTTATAACTTGAAGGAGAATTTCTATAAAATGTTGGAGAGATGGTATTTGCCACCAGAAAGACTATCCAAAATGTACAAAGGGGTTTCAAATATATGTTGGAAATGTGAACAACATGAAGGGACTTTTTATCATCTTTGGTGGACATGTAATAAAGCCAAAAAAATTTGGAACCAAATTCATATACTAATTCAGAAGATCTTGAAGGCTAATATACAGTTAAAACCAAAGACTTTCCTTTTGGGACTGATGGATAAACGATTGGGAAAAGCTCACGGACCTTTGTTTTTATATATGATAACGACAGCTAGATTTTTATATGCTCAAAGATGGAAAGACTGGACATTACCCACAATGGAAGAATGGATCATGAAGATGATGGAGTTAGCTGTGATGGCAAAATTGACAGCTTTGCTTAGAGAAAGAACAATGGCTAACTTTAATGCCAATTGGAAGCCACTTTTGGACTTTTTGCAGGAGACAAAAAAATGAATTCATGATTTATGGATATGATGATTAGTTAAAATAATGTTATACAAAATATGTATGTTAAGATGTAGTTTTAGAGTAAGAGGTCACTATATGACTTATCTATATCTGCTGCATAAGAAGTCAGAAGTCATTCTTTTTGTAATTTTTCCTTTCTTTTCATCACTTTTGTATTCTTTCTTTATTTCTAACTCTTTTGTTCTCTATTTCTCTCTTTGATTATTAGTTCTTGTTTACTTTTATCATTATGCTCTTCATAACTTAATAAGACAAGATGACGCCCACCACACCTGGTCCTCACAATGGTGCGCCTAACATGGAAAATATGTTTATTTCTAGTTTGCAACAGAAGAGCCATACTCAGAACAGTCACTTGTGCTCTATCTGAACAAAACTCAACAACAGTGCAACTGTTACATGTATACTTCGCTGGAAAAAAATTCAGATGTTTTCACATGCTCTGCCATTGAAAAGAAAGAGAATTCAGGACTAGTTCCTGCTCCCTTGTTTTTCACCCCAAGACCACAAGAGTAGGTGGAATGATAATCCATACTGACTGCTACTTTCTGTCCAAACAGCCGAAAAGGGGAAGATTTTTACAATATTTTAAACTAAATCCTAATCAAAAACAATGGAAGCACAGTTCAAGTGTCACCCACTGCTTAAATTAGAATCTGTAATTAACAAGCCTCCAGGCCTCCACCTTTCAGTGAGCAGAAAAAAAATATTTTCAAGTTCTTTAAATAAATCCTCTTGGTCCTACTGAATATAGGGTAAAGAGAATACCTAACCTATTTTAACATTTGTTTCAACTAACACATCTCTGGGCCTGAAGATAGAAATCTCCCAACCTAAAAATAAGAAGCTAGCAGGCAGAAATTATACTTTCTTCTATTCCTTTGAGGTTTTCCTAGTCTTTTGACATTAAAAAAAGGGGGGGGCTGCATTTTTTTGTAGGCACTGACACAACCTCACATACAAAATACACTTGACAGCCAGTGTGGTGTAGAAGTTAAATTGTTGGCCTAGGAGCAGGAGACTTTTGCTCAGATTCTAGGCTACCCCTAACCATAAAAGCTCACTGCAAGACTGTGGACCTGACATTGTCTCCCAGCCCATCCTACCTAATGGAGGTGCTACTGGGGGGAGGGGGAGAGGGGGAATATGATTGAGGGTGCAGTATGAACACCAATTTGGGCTCCTACAGGAAAGGCACAATATAAATCAAATCAACAAATAAGCAAATAATAGTTTAACAAGTCAACCAAACCAATATTATCCTACTTGTCTTTACATTTACTCAACTTCAGCAGCATTAGCAAAACTTCTCTGTGAAACAAATAACTACATAGGTACCCACTGTGTGCATAATCTTTTGCACTATACACCTGCAAAATGAAAACAGCACTGCACATATGTAGCCCATCACCTATCTGCAAGGACTCTAACTTTTCATACCAAATGTGGGTGTTTTATTGTTTTGGTTTTGCCATTAAGGTGGTAGGTCTGCAGCTATGAGTATTTTCCTTCTTCTGATTGAGCACTTGCTTAAGTGCCTCTTACTTCTCCACACAAACGTTCCCCCGTTACCCCAGCCCAGTCTAAACCTAGGGCAGCTAGAACATAGCTGGACCCTGCTTACTGGTTGGGCTAGGGAAAAAATGGAAAACTAAAAAAAGAAGCCACTAGACATACAGCCAATCACAGTGCTTGGAAGGGCTGGCACACAGCCAAGAACAAAACAGCATGTAAGGACTGTAACAGCCACTGTGTAGGACAGACAGGCAGAAGGCTAGCAGAGCACATCCATGAACACCAACTAGCAGTCAGAAGACACAATGAAAGCTCCTTAACCTCACAACACAAGGACAGACTCAACCCCAGTTTCAGCTGGGAAACTATGAGCATCCTAGACCAAGCCAAATCCAAAAATGCTAGGGAATTCCTGGAAGCTTGGCATTCAGACAGATCAGCCATCAATAGACACATAGAAATAAATCATATTTACACACCATTCAAACCAGACAATAAAAAAGCTAAGAAGGAAGCAAAAAGACCAGAACACATCCTCTCCAGCAGCCAACACCCAGATAAGCAGGGATTAACACCAGGCAAACAATCAAGCAGAAAACAACCAATTCAGTAAGAGCAATTGATGTGATGGCTCTGTAGTTACTCAGCTTGCCTTTAGCATGTGGATGTAAGTTTTAAAAATGTGCCAGCACAGGCTTTTAAACAATATAGCAAAACCTAGTAACACTATTGTCAGCAATCCTTGTGATATGCAGGTCTGCTTTTTTTCTCTTTCTTCAGAGGTTCTGTATCTGCTGCGGCTTGCCATGTCTCCCGTTATGATATTCACATAGTTTTTTTTTTAAAAAATCTCATCATGCTCTGTTTTGCCTTGGAAGATTAACCCTACTTAAAGATCATTTTAATTGACCTTCTTCATATTATTCTCATAACACTGGGAGTCTTGGACATGCAAAAGGCACCCAACTTTCTGGTTCTAAGTTTTGCATGATCTGCTGCCAAAAGGTGGTTCTAGAGAAAGGGTTGAGATCCTTCTCAAGTAAAACAAGTTGAACTCCCCAGTAATCAGGTGATACTGTGACTATAGCAATAAATCCCAAATTATGCCTTTCCCAGGTGCGTGTTTTCTGCTGGTCAGGAAAATCTTTTCTATAAGCTTCACTGCAGAAGCAGTTCCCTTTCACTACCTACCATTGAGTAAGACAATCCATGCAATAATTGGAGGGCATAACAGCCTTGCCCTGACTCTCAGCTCCGGGCATCTGACCTGGACGCTGCATATTGCGAGCAGGCAAAATAGTCAAAATATACTGTAGTTGTCAAGCCATCTTGATGGATTTTGGTGGCAACAGAGGATAAGCTCAATAATGCCAGAGTTTAATTAATTTTAACTTTTTTTTTACAGTGTAGGAGGGTGCATAGGTTTTAATGTGAAACTGAATATTCTTAGCAGTTAAAATGACCCAGTTAAATTCTAGCTGCATTTTAAAGTCTGGTCAGAAGACTTAGGTGATGAGAAAAACACTAATTCAGCAATTCTGGTTAAGGCTTGAGCAGGTTCATACTAAGCCCCCAAGAGCCTGTGCAGTAGCCTTGCGAAGTGCCTCCCTTTCACAATTTCTGTGCTTCTGTGAAGAAAAGAAATGCCTGACTATGCCAATGGAAAGCAATACTTTCTGTGATGATTTTATTTAATCTCAGCAAAGGTAGATGAATAACAGCACAGTCCTCTACTTGTTTCTTCAAAAGGAACACACACACACACACCCCGGTTTCGACTGCAACCTAAACCTATTGTAGGTGGGATTGCGTGATGCCTGGGTGCATGTGTATGTGATGCTTAAGCAATTGTCATTAATAAAGCTTTTGTAGGTTTACAGACTCTCTTTGTGTGTTCTGTGTTCCTCTGAGGATTTCATTACTACAGAAGATCCCAAAGTTCAGATCTGCAACAGACAATGGAGAAAATAGGTTCGTTCACCTTCTGCTGTTATAACTTAAGGTATCCTCCCCTACCAGCAGGAGATTCAGTGCTGAAGAGAAAGGAGGGAGGTCACTCATGGGGCGGCAGCAGTGTTGTGCGTTCTGTTGTGCTAGAAAGTTTAAAAGGCAAGTATAGTCTGACTCAAAAGAAAAGGTGGGCTTTGAGCATTTTTTAAAACATAGTTACAGTCCATGTTCTTTACTAGCATCCATTCTTTTTTTCTTTTTTTTGTTCTGGCCTCTAAGTCTTCAAATGAATAAAGGCTTTAGTCTTCAAGTGTCTCACATTTAGCAAAGAAGGTCTTTCTTCTAATGAAACTTATGAGAAAAATATATGTCTTCTTGCTCAGCACTATCAAAACACAGAGAGAATATCTCTCCCTATTTTTAATGGAAACATTTCCTTTTTCATTTTTTTTAATTCAATTTAAGAATCAGAAATAGGTGCATGTGATATTGGGGCCAACACCCAGACCACAGTGACATTAATCTTTAATGCAACTGCCCTCTTTGCCTTTTTTAACCCTGCAGACATCACATTTGCACAGGATACATAATATACTTTGGTACATCTGTACAGCAGTGCAAAGATAGCCTTGAAGAAGGAATGCATCAGCCCTGAAAGACAGGAGGGGGTAAGAAAGAAAGTCAAAACAGCATGCCAAGGAGGGGGGGGGGGGGGAGAAAGAGAAGAAGGAAGAGGAGGAAAAGGAGGAGAAGGAGAAGAGTTTAGCAAATTTTAAACAGAGAACTTGTGTGAAAGGTCTGTATAAAAGCTGTTAATTGATGTTTGGCTGTTTTGGCAAGAAGTGGGCAGGCCTTTTGGGGGGAAGGCCCTTTCATGCTCATAGATGTCCTCTTTTCTCCTTAAAAATCCCAGCCTCCATGTTCAGTGACAGAACTTTATCATCAGGTGAAAGTGTTTCTTTTTGCTCTCATCCACCAGCATCAAGAGAGATGGACCTGCGGTTGCTAAGTAACCAGCAAATGCTTCTGAATTTGTTCAGCCATTTAAGGCACTCAATTAATGGGTTTGAAACTCCGTTCCTTTGAGCTTGCTTGAGGGAAATATTGGTGACAGAAAGGAATGGAGACAAAAATAAATATGGAAGATTTATGCAATGATAATTAATGATTTAAGAAAGCAAACTCAGCAAAAAGATACAAGAGCAATATATAAATGGAAAAGCAGATACACATCATGATTGACTAAATATGTAAAATAATCTATAAATAATACAAAATTAACTTAAGCAGTGAGAATACACAATGGAGACATAAAATAGAAGCATTTCCATGAAATAATAAAAGGAAATAAGCAGACACCTACCAATAAAGCATGTATATTGCTGAGTAAACATACTTCTTCCTAAATCTTCTGTCAGTCCAAACTTTCAGCTAAATAATAGTTTAGCCTAAATATTTGAAGAAGTCTTACATCCTAAGAAGGGGAACATTGTGAATCCTCTTTTCAGGATCCAATATAAAGAACCAGGAAAATCAAGATAAGAAAATTGTTTTGGATTAGGAAATAGAGGGGAAAGTGTTTTAAAATAAAACAGTCATATTTTGAACTTCCAATAGAAAGAATTTTAAAAGGTAAAAATAAATTAGATCTCTTGTCCAAGACAAAACTGCAGGAGTAGCTTCAAAAATTGAAGGGAAATATTTTTAAAGTAAGAAATTATTTATTTCTAGAGAGCAAAAAGATAAACCCAGCTCTAACAAGGCAGAAAACAACCCCCCCGCCCCCAAAAGCTAAGAAAATGGAAGCTGCAGGTAAACAAGGGAAGTGAAATAAAGGATGACTCCTGAATCCATGTCCTCATTTTTTTGTCTTTTGATTTATCTTTCCCTATTTTCCTCACTAAAAGTTTCCTTCCAGGACAAAAAGCTGAACAAGCCATCTTATATTGTTTTCAGGAGCAGAACCACCAATCCATTTTCTGTCTGGCTGAAAAGTCTTGCTACAAACTTCACAAGACCAGGGCCAGATGAACCAGAAACTCAAGGGAAGTCAGGATTTGATAAAGAATGTCTAGGTTCACATGACACTATGAACCACCAAATGACATAGGCCACTATAGTTCATAATCTAGCAAAAATCCAGACAGGCAATAGATAGCAGGAAAGAGATGGAAAATCACCTAGCTCTTTACTGTCACCATATCTGATTTTATTTTATTTATTTATTTATTGCAATCCAAATGCGTGAAATCAGTCTATATGATTAATCTGAGGTTCAGTATATTCTGCTGTCAGAGTGGGAAAAGGGCCAGAACTCTCCAGACAAAATCCTTAACGTTAAGATCATTTTACCTGTCCCAATCAGGGAATCTCACCCTGCCACTTATATAAATGCAGGAAATTGGGTTCATTGAGTAAGTGTGTTATAATAACAGCTGGATTCACACAATACACTAAACAAGACTAAAATGTGGTTGGATAGTTTTGGTTCCCCGTATTACCTTACTCCTTGCACCAACCCATAATATGGTTTGTTTGGATACAGCAGGATGGTTCCCAAATTGATTTTTTTCCCCAACTATTTAATTCCAGAATCTGCAGCAAGCTGCACTGATGTCAAAGTTATGTCACATGGATCATGATGCAAATGATACAATTAAGTACTTGTGTCATGACATTTGATGGAAGTGCATAAGTCATGTCACTGTGTCAAGATTTCAGGATACACATCATTTGTCCCCTTCCTCACTTGCTTACCTTGCAGGTACTCATGCAGATACCTATACTATACTCTGGTTTCTCTTTAGATCATGTAAATCTTTCACCTTTCACTAGAGATTTCCATGGAGAGGAACATTTGTAGAAAGGCCCTGAAGACATGGCTCTGCCGCCATGCCTGAGGGTCCAGCAATGGTGGGGAGCTCCTACAATGGCTGATGTAGGGTGAATTCTGCTGCTGACCATGGTTTTCTGTTTTTTAAATTGATTATGGATAGTTTTATATCTTTTATATTGGTTCTTAACTTGTTTTTTATTGGATTGTTTTTACCTGTTGTGAGCCACCCAGAGTCATTTATGGAGTGACTTAACAATTGTTGATAAGAAAGACAAAAAGTCTGGACAGTGGACATGGCAATACCTGGAGACAGCAGAACAGAAGAGAAAGAACTGAAGAAAACCACAAAAGACAAAGACCTGCAAATAGAAAGAGAATAACTATGGCAAAAGAAAGTAAAGGTAGTACCAACAGTTATGTATAGGTGCCTTGGGTGCAATCCCAAAACATCTGCAGCACCACTTGAAGACCATCGGCATTGACAAAATCACCATCAGTCAATTGCAAAAGGCAGCTTTACTTGGAACAGCTTATATCCTGCGACCATACCTCTAATGCCATCAAACAACATCTCCTATCCCAGGTCCTTGGAAAGGACTCGATAGGTGGATAAAAGTGCCAAATCCAGTCTAAACTGGCTGATTGTGCAACCAACAATAACAGATTGAAAAGTCCAATATATCCAAACTTTCCAAAAATAACTTGAGGTACATTAAATGTATTAGAAATATATTTTACTTAAATTGAGAATAAGAGTCTTGCTGGACTAGATCAAAGTCCTATCTAGTTCAGTGTTCTGTTCTCACATTTCTCTTTGTTTCCTGATATTTGCAACAGACAGGCCCATTTTATACTTAACTATAATCATACTTATTCCTGGCACTGTGCTCCTGGTGTATTTGCTATCCAGGCCATGCAAAAAGCATCATATAATGTAATCCCTCTTCCAGTTTTATTCCCCCATCAGGATACAGGTAGTCCTTGCTTAATGACAATTCGTTCAGCAACCGTTTGAAATTATACTGAATTAATGGTAGTTATGACCAGTCCTTGAAGTTACAGCTGTTGCAGTGACCCCATGGTCACATGATCAAAATTCAGGTGCTTGGCAGCCTACCCACATTTACAACCACAGCATGCACTTCAATTACCCCATCCCCATCTCTGTCCTTTTGGACCCCTGTACTCCACCACTGCCACCTACCTCTGCTGCCCCCCACTAACCTTCGCTGTCTTCTTCCTCCCATTGCTGCTGAGGCGCTCCCAGCCAAGACAGCTGCTGACCCTTTGTGAGGCCTCAGTGTCAGGATTAGCCCAGGAAACTCCAGGAGACAGTACAGATTCAATCCAACAAGGTTTATTGGCTTCAGTCCCGTTACAGAAATCTTCTCAGAGTGAGAGTAATTTCCAGGGTCACTCTCCCAACCTCCCTTGCATTCTTTAGGGAGGGGCCAGTCTCATCCTCTTATCTGTTCCTCGTGGTTCTGGTGACGAGAGTAAGTTCTTAACCCCTCTTCTCCTGACTCTCACACTCAGTGCTACTTTACATAGCCTCCACAAAGCCTTGCAAGGTCTCCACACAGTCTTGCAAGGCTTCAGGGAGGCCACAAAAGGCTGTGCAGAGGCCTCGCAAGGCTCTGGGGAGGCCTTGCAAGGGCCTCACAAAGGGCCAGCAGATGCAATAGTATATGAAAATGACCTTGGAAGATGACGAAAGAGCCACAGCCAAGACAATGGTTGGATAAGAGGCAGCTTAGCCCATAGCAGGAATGTGGACATGGCAAACGTCTCAGAAGGGCCCCTTCCTAGTTTCTTGGGCTATAAAAGGGATGTGGGAGAAATGTTCTTTCACACTTGCAAGATTCTGTTAATGTAACCTTACTTCCTATCTGGTCTACCGCTCAAGACTGATAGCAGCTCCCTTGGATGGGAGTGCTTTGTCAGCAGCAGGAGGAAGAAGATGGCGAAGTTCAGCTGGGAGGGGCAGAGGGCAGCAGGGATAGGCAGCGGAGTGCAGGGCAGCCAAAAGGGCAGAGATGAGGGGGAGTTAAGTGGATGGGGTTGTTGAAGTAGAGGCGAGCATGGCAGGGCAGGAGAAGCATGAGTTCCTCGCCTAATGACTGCACGGCCCTGGCCTAACAACGACAACCAGGACTACTGGAATTGCCATCACTAAGCGGTGCAGTCACATGCTATTTTGCCTAACAACCACTTCACTTAGCAACAGAAATTCTGATCCCAGTTAAGGTAATTAAGTGAGGACTACCTGTAAACTGAGCTGAAAGAAAGTTATTGTTCCAAAGAGGACTTGAACCTAGGTTTCCTGGCTCTAATCACTCAATCTAACATCTATACCATATATATAAACCTTGTTCAGGCATCGCACTAGGGCTTCCAATTTGGGCTGCAAATAGCCAAATAGCCAGACAGATAAATAGCCAGTCTTGGCTGCAATCTAGTGATTGGCTAGATTTTTGCAGCCCCTATGTGGTGGTGTTATAATAGCCTGTAATATGCTTTGTTTGATTTTCTCTTCTGTTATATCGATACAGCCATGTAGTTTGTAAACCATAGTTTATGGCTCAGCATATTGCATGAACTAAACCCGCTGTAATTTATTCAAGAAATAACCAAACCTATTGACCTGACTGCACAATCCAGCTAGTCTTCTGTGAATTCATCATACCTAAAACTTAGAGATAAATATATAACAGCAGAATTATTAGAGGCAATATCTTTTGTAGTTAGATCTTGTAGTAGCATTGATTCTGATGAAGAACAAAGTGTGTGTGTTTACAGAGCAATAGTTCAAGTGATTGTCTACTTGTAGTTATAAGTGTGTGCGTAAGGGAGAGAATGTATACTGCTACCTCAGGAAGGTAGGAAAACCAACCCTATTATCTTTACAATGACACTTTGTCCTAAAGATATATGCTGTGCTCCAGGTAGGTGATTTGTAACCCTTCTAATGACAATAAAAACATATACAATGTAGTGCCCTCAAACTGACATGGAGGAGCTGCACCATTCTTTACAATCATCCAGCGAATAAATTGGTTGTCAACATATGCACAGCAGTAGGTTTTCCCTATTCTCCCTTCTTCAGTTTAATGACCAAAAATCCATCTCTTTGTGATGATTCTGAGGACTATCTTGACCTGACCAAGGTGAATGGAAGGTTTTCAGTCTGGAAATGGGGTCAGCACTGCAGCTGTAATGAGTAGTATCCATGAGTTGTGTCAATTCATTCTTGCGTTGGAGATGTAACACAGTTTTATTTTTCTTTATGCAATTAATGTCTGAAATCTGGAGAGGCTGTTATAAACAGATGTTGATATTTGGTAGTCCTAAATTAAGACTGTACACAACTAAAATATTGAAATACTGTTTTTATTTGTTTTATTTAAGGAATGTATATGGCTACCCAACTCATAAATTATGACTCTGGGCAGTTAACACAGGATTGAAAACAGAACAAAATAGCCAATAAACATGGGAAGGGGGGAACCATTAAAACAGAACATGAAACAACACACATGTTAAGCCAAATCACAATATATTCAAATTCCAAAACGGTTTATCAGATGAGATCATCCAAATTCCTAGGCCAATATCCAGGATAAAACAAAACAGGCTTTTAAAGCCTTCCAGCAGGCCTACAGGTTGGAGCCGTCCAAATCTCGGAGGAATGCTGTTCCATGGCAGAGAAGGCAGGACTATGCTGGTGAATGGTGACAGTCTCATCATTTTGTTTGTTGGAGCTGCTATTTTGAGAACATTCAGTGTATAGAACATACAGATGCTGCACAGATGTTAAAAATCTTGAAGGGACACATAATACACGAAGAGGAAAACTTTTTTCAGGAGACCAATGGCAATGCTGGAAGTCACAGTGAGACCGCTGGGTGAGCTCATCTGTCACCCAGTGAGGTATCATCAGTATGCTGATGATGCCCAACTATACACCTCTGCCCCTGGTGAATTAAGCAATGCTGTGAATGTCTTATCCTGGCACCTGGAGGCTGTGAGGGTCTGGATGGGGAACAACAGTCTTCGGTTGCTCTGGCAAGGCTGAGTGGCTTTGGGTTTTGGGGCCTTCCAGTTCTAGGATTATGCCATCTTTGGTGCTGGATGGGGAAGCACTGCCCCAGACAGACCCAGTGCACAATCTGGGGGTCCTCCTGGACTCATGACTCCTGCTTGAAAAGCAGGTGGCAGTCATGGCTAGGAGGGCCTTTGCACTGCTTCATGTTGCACACTGGTTGAGCCCGTTCCTGTATTGGGGGGGCCCTGCTCACTGTCACTCAAGCCCTAGTCACCTCCCAATTGGATTTCTGCTCTACCTGGGGCTGCCCTTGAAGATTATCCAGAAGCTTCAGCTGGTGCAAAATGCAGTTGCATGGGCAGTTATGTGTGCCCCTATAATGGCATACGTTACACCTCTGCTCTGCGAGCTGCATTGGTTGCCAGTTTGCTTTTGGGTCCAATTCAAGGTGCTGGTTTTGACCTTTAAAGCTGTTCATGGCATGGGGCTAGGTTACCTGAAGGATCTCCTCTCCCCAGTTATATCTGCCCGTCCCACCAGATCTGGCAGAGAAGGCATGCTGCCAGTCCCATCTGTCAGAGAACTACACTTGGCAGCTCCCGGGAAGCAGGCCTTCTCTGCCATGGCGCCTGCCTTATGGAATCTTCTCCCCCAAGAAGTGAGGTCAGCTCCATCCCTATTAACATTCCGCAGGTCCCTCAAAATCTGGCTATGCCTTCAGGCCTGGGGGTCCCAGGGGAATAAGGAGATCTTGTGATGGCTCCTTTACTGTGGAGGAGCCATCACAACATCATCCTCTCCTGTTTTGGTGTTTTTTATAGTTTTAAATAATGAATGTTTTTATATATTTAGTGTTTTTTAAATTAAGTGTTGTATGCAGCCTAGAGTCACTTTTTCATGAAATGGGCAGTTATACCAATTTGGTAGGTAGGTAGGTAGGTAGGTAGGTGGGTGGGAGGGTGGGTGGGTGGGTGGATGGATGGATGGATGGATGGATAGATGGTCAGTCCTGTAGGCATACTGGTATTACAGACACAAGTTGCCTATTCTTGGCTTACTGAAAGTTACTGAAAAAGAAGACATTTTCCTTACCAGACTGCAACAGGCTACAGATAGCATGTTGTTCAGGAATACCTAGAGCAGTGTTGTCCAAACTTGGCCACTTTAAGATGAGTGGACTTCAACTCCCAGAATTCCCCAGCCAGGCTGGAAACAGGCTGGGGAATTCTGGGAATTGAAGTCCACTCATCTTAAAGTGGCCAAGTTTGGACAACACTGACCTAGAGTGATTGGTCATGCTGTTCCAAACTTCATTAGAAGCAGATCTGATCCAAAACTCAATAGCCAAAGTTTCCTACTCCCAAAATGTTAATTTTTAACATGGGTAAACTACCAGTTCCCTAGGAATTGAAAGCATTTGCTTTCCCAGAAACATTCTAGATCAAAGCACTGGCAAAAGACAGGCTTTAATCAAGCAAGCAGAGATGGAGCAAACTGGCTAGTTTCCAGGTTCACGATCCTGCATGTACTGTAAACCTGATTGACTAAAATGATCCAGGCAAATGTGACAACCTTTTGTTTCAGAAACTGGGGATGTAGCAGCTACAGTGAAATCAGAGCAAATGTGTATGGATATCACCACAGAATCTAGCAAAGACAGCACAGTGACTAACTGCTGAATTCCTTTTTAGGCTTCTAGCATAAGATTTAATAAATCCCTTACTACCTGGGACGGCTCAGCTGGAAACAATTTCACTGATTCAATGATGGCAGAGAAAAAAGGCTACTGCTATACTGAAAATAACTTCTGCAATTTTTTCTGACCATTCTCACTCAATTTGATGGAAAAGAAATTGCTTTTCTCTTCTTTTTTTTATCTTTTCCTCAAAGGAGAAGGTAATTTTATGAAATTCTCAGGGATGGGTGCAGGCCTTGCTCTTATCTTAGCAAGTGAACAAGAAGTAGGCATGTGAGTATTCTGTCTTTCATTTTACCATGATCTTTCTCCTTGGCTTCTTCTATTTCTTTCAAAATCCAGAGGAAAACACCACAAGCAGCCTCCTTTTCATATCAGGAAGCAGGAGCAGATGGGGGAGGCAGCCTGATGGAGCAGCGTGCTACTGAAAAATACCAGTTTCCGGCATCTCACAACAATAATGCCACCACCAGTAGAAATGATAAAGACATTCAAAAGCACTGTCAGAATAAGGCAGAAAAATAAGAGGATTAATTGGAGGAAAATGGAAGACAAATTTTGGCAAGGCATCTTTACTCTAAAAAGAGTCTCTTTTTTTGAGATGGGCACTATCTAAATTTGAAATATAAATAAATAAAAAATAAATTATCAGCTTCACCGCTTTGGAATCATGCATATGCCTTTTATGGGTCAGATTCAGCCTGCATTTCATGTATACATTTGTGTGGGTCAAAAAAGTCAAGATGGTGGCTGCAAGGATGTGCTATTGGCTTTTTTTTTTAACACTTTCCTCTAGAAGCCCCCGGCTAATTTGCTTCAAATCCCCATATTTCAGAGATAGAACAGTGGTGAGGAACCTTGTCTATAGTGCCTTCAGACTTGGATTCCATTCCCTGTCTGTGCATTTCCACAACACTCTAAAATCCTTAAAGCATTCTCTTAGAGATGACCTAAAAGCCAGCTCAGCCTTCATGAAGTTTTTGGCTTTCTAATAATGAATTCTTCCCTCCATTCTGAAAATGTACATTATGACTTGCAAGCCTTAGTCACAAGGGCACCTTTTTACTCTTTCTATTCCTCTTCCCCAAACTCCTAGGCAAAATTTCACTTGTTTATTAAAAAAAAAAAAAATCAATGGTTTACACTGGTACTTTCCCTAATAAAATTGGGCTGACTTTTCTTCATCCACTATACACTGACCAATGAAAAATGAACTTTCTTCAGAAATAGAGGAAGGGAAGAAGTTAGGAAATCAACTAGCATTAGAGAGTACTGTATAACAAAGGCAATATAAGAAGTGTATCAGTGGGCTAATCACCAAGGTGGCCAATCAAAGTCAAATATCAGGCCAATCAGTGTTGTGAGATTAAGGAGTTTTTGTCCTGTCTTCTGACTGCTAGTTGGTGTTTGTGGATGCGCTCTGCACTCTGCTTGTCTTCCGCCTGTCTGTCCTACATAGTGGATGCTACACTCCTTGCATTATATGTTGTAGCTCGCTCCTCTTTTTTCTTCTCTGGCTACTGGGTCTTTAGGTTTCCTTAAGATGTTCTGGAGGGCTTTAATTGGTTTGTGTGCTATGATGATGCCATGTGGTTGTAGAAGTCTGTTGACTGTTTCTGAGATATTTTTGAAGTATGGGAGTGTTATCCTTTTCATAGGTTGTACTGATGGTGCTGTAGCTTGTTGTGTAGTCAGGCACTTTTTGATGAATTAATCCTTAATCTCACAACACATAGACAGACTCAACCACAGTTTCAACTGATAAACTATTAGCATCTCAAACCAAGTCAGATCCAAAAATGCTAGGGAATTCCTGGAAGCCTGGCATTCAGACCAATCAGCCATTAATAGGCACATACAGATAAACCGCATTTACACATCATTCAAAAAAGACAATAAAAAAAAATCTAGGAGGGAAACAAAAAGACAAGAATACATCCACTCCAGCAACCCACATTCAGATAAGCAGGGATCAGCACCAAACAGTCTGGCAGAAAACAATAATCAAGGAATCACCAAGAAGGAAACCACACCCCTACCAAAACTAGCAGGGAAGCTACTACATACAAGCAGCAAGCCCCACACTCATTCGCACTGAGGATGTTACCTGGTTGGGTAAGGAAATGCCTGCAAACAAACAACCAAGCTCAGCAGCACAAAGAACTCCATAATATATTACTATTCTGGGCATGTATTCTTACTTAGAACAGCGTGGTAAAAAAAGACATTGCTATGTACATACTTAGTTAAAACCTGATTTAAAGAATAACTTCATATGTTTTAGACAGTGGATATCCAGTAAGCATCAACGTTATAAAAATATCTGCACCTACTACAGATGCAGTGGAGGAAGACACTGAGGAATTCTATGTCAAATGTACGAGATTATAGATGCAAACATCAAGAAACATAAAGGGTGACTGGAATTCAAAAGTTGGAGAAATAGAAGAACCTGGAATCACAAGAAGATATGGATTGGGTAAATAATGCAAAAGATAAGAGACTTTTACAAACACTGGATTTAAATAAGCTATATAACCAAAAAGAGGAAAAGGAGAAGAGTATTCAGTTTAACTAAGACTCTTCCAGGTGCAGATTATGAAACAGACCTTGAATTATTCATGTCAGATATATAACTTCACATTTTGGGTGTCAAATGCACACATTCACTTTTCATTTTTCAGAAACTGGGAGAAGAAATGAGGAGGCCAGTTTTCCTGGGTCTAATCCTGACCAACAGAGAAGCTGGTGGAGTAACGGTGTCACATACCTTGGAGAAAACCAACCATGTCATGTTGCAGTTCAGGTTAATTAGGGGAAGAAAATCTGAGAGAAGTCATTCACGTACCTTGGACTTCAAGAAGACAGTTTTTAATGAACTCAGGAGAAAGATGGGCAGGATATTATGCCTTGAAATCCCAAAGAATAAATAAGTTGAAGACAGACAAAAGACCCTAAAAAATGAGATACTGAAATCCCAGGCACAAATGATCCCCACGAGAAGAAAGGAAAAGTTTTGACTATGTATGGGTGTCTAATGAACTCACTGACACGCTGAGAAGCAAAAAGGAGATTTTTAGGAAATGGAAGCAGGGGGAGTAAAAACTGGTAGTGTGAACCTGTAGGGAGGAAATTAGAAAGGCTAAAAACTGATAAGGAATACCAAATATTAGAAGCTTTTTGTTGTTTTTTTAAGTAGGTCTGAAAGGAATGAAGAATCACTGAGGCTGTTGGCCTGTTGCATAGAAGAGGTAGGAAAGTAAAAACAGGGGACAAGAATAAGGCACAAGTGCTTGACCCCTTTGTATTTGTCTTCTCTCAGAAGAGGGGGAAAACCCTTCTTAAAATGACTGAGGAAAGTGGGAGGAAACAGAACTGTGGATAGATTAAAGGCATAGTAAGAACCCACTTTGGTACTTAAATTCAAATCTCCAGGACCAGATAAATTATATTCCTAAATACTGAGCTGCAAAAGTGATATCAGAACCTCTAACTGACTAATTCTTTAGAGGACAAAATCACAACTTAGAAGGATACACCATGACGTTCAGCTGTGACAGATGTAAGGTCTTCCATCTCAATAGGAAAAATTAAATGCATACTGTATATAAAAGGCTGAGGACACCTGGTAGTGCATATGAGAAGGAACTAGTAGTACTAATGGATCATTAGTGGGACATGTGCAAGCAGTGTGATGCAGCATCTAAAAGGCCCAAGGTGATATTGGGCAGCATTAACAGAAATATTGTTCCAGATTCTGAGACGTTCCACTGTACTCCACACTGGTCAGACCACCCTTGGGGTCATGGCCTGCTGAGACTCAGAAGATAAAGAGGAGTTACAGGAGGGTCATCAGCCTGACAGGATTCAGCTGGAAGAGTCACAGCGGCAGGGAAAGCAGCGTTGCCTAGCAACCAGGAAAGACAGCTATTGCTGGCCCCAAAAGAGGCAGAGCTGACACCTCCCCCCATGCAAGGGCGTGCCGCAAAGAGAGGCGGGATGAATGAAGGCAATCAGCAAGGCTATTGGCTAGAAAGAACCCCACCCCCTCAAAGGAACACATCCAGGTTGCGCCACCCCTATGTAAGGGGAGCCACGCGCCTCACAGTTCCATTGGCGACAACTCACCGTTTACCTCACTATCATAGTCCTCAACTCCTTAGCCTGCCTTCTCAAGTAGTGACTTTGGACCCTCATACGGCATTTGTTTAACCCTCTAATACCTTGTTTATGAACTGAACCCTCTCTAACCTCTAATCTAAGCTGGTTGAGTTTTTGTGGGCTAGGTATTTTGGGCATAAGGGACTACAGCTGTTTGTTCAAACTTTTTGCTATTAGAGTTCTGTTTGAAAACCTTTTAGTAAAAATATAAGACTTACCTGTGGGTCTGTGAATTCCGCAGGCTGGGACAGGACACTTGGAGTAATGTCCAGTTCTGGGCACCATGCTTTAAAGGAACATGTACAGAGAAGTTGGAGCAGGTTCAGAGGACAGCTACCAAAATTATAAGGGCTCTGAAAATCAAATTCTATATGGAACTGTTAAAAAAGATGGGCAAGTTTAGTTTGGAGAACAGGAGACTAAGAAGGAATATGATAGAAGTCTACAAATATTTAAAAGCTGTCATGTGTCTGGGGAGTAAAATAATTCTCTGTTGAAACTGAGCAGGAGAAGGACCAACCTTCACACTGAATATTAGGAGGAAAAAATTCCCAAGCCTCCCAAAACAACCTAATATTATCTTGCTGAAATTCAACGACAAAAGGCCCAACATTCAGCACTGTGATGCTGGGCTGTTTATGGGAAATTAAGGTAAAAATGGGAGATCTTTGCACCCTCAAAATCTCCAGCTCCCATTTTCTCCCTTATTTTTAAAGAAAGAAATAACAATCATTCCCCTGAAAATTGGCCACTTTGCTGCTGAACTGTAGTGCTATGACCTTAAGGTATTGGCAGAGTCTGCACTGGCTGCCCCATCTAAAGATAAGGCAATAAATCCACCCCCCAAAAAACCCTTCTGAAGTTCTGTTTTCTAAGACAAAGTGATTGGCAATACATGTAGTCCTCACTTAATGATTGCCCTGTTTAGTGACCGTTCAAAGTTACCACGGCACTGAAAAAGTAACTTTACGACCAGTTCTCGTACTTACAACTGCCACAGTGTCTCAGCAGTAATGTGATCAAGATTTGGATGCTACACAATCAACATCTTGGAAAAGATAGGAGGAAGCCACTTTCATATTGTTGCCAAGAAAATAAAGTGAGCATGTCCATGAAGTTACTGGGAGTCTAACTGGACTTGGAGGGGACTTTATTTTTTGTATTTATCCAAAAGTGGTTCATCTCAGGTAGGGTGTGGGACACCCTACACTAAGCAACTACACTAAGCAAGGCCAGACCTGGTTAGTATTCAGGTGTGAGGGACCCCAAAAAATACCAGGACATTTTAGACAAAAAGAAAACGAATCCTCCTGGAACATGACAACCATGTTGAAGCCAAGAAAACTACATGGAAGTTTCCAGGTAATTAGCAGAGTTCAAGCTCAACTTAAGTAAGTCTTTACTTTCTGTTTTGATACTCCCCTTAATTTCAGAAATGGCTTCCTGTGTGGCATTGGAGGCTTTGACTTGAGAAACTGGTATCCAAATCCTCTTGGGCACAAGATTCTTTGATGCAGCTACACTAAAACATCATCTAATGTTTACCTTTAGGAGAAAAGAACATATTACAGCTTTCGTAAAGGAGACTCAGAATGTGAATGAACACTCTAAATTTCATGAATGGGTGAAGTAATTTCTTTTCTTTTCTTTTTTCTTCCTTTCTTTCTTTTTGCAGTCCCAAAATATAAGCGAATATTTTTTAAAAAGTGAAACAAAACAAATGAATGAATTTTCATTCATTTTGTGTCTCACAGTTTTGGTCTTTTCTTTTACTTTATGCATGTGCAAAATGGCAGGCAGCCTTTTGTGAATGGGTTAAAGTGAGTTTCTCAAGCGTAGGTCAACCAACTGCCAGTGCTGTGTTCAGAGGCTCTCTTATTCCTTCTTTCCCTCTGACGAGCATGCTTGCAAGCTTGTAGCTGCAACAGCCTGGCTGAATGGGAAGGAGCTCAAATATTTGTATATTTGTGTGTGTGTGTGTGTAGCAAGTAACAAGAATCAATATTAGTCCATGGACCACACTTTGGGCCATACTGCTCTATCAGTTAAAATCTGTAATTTCATTGTGCCCAGAAGATGGTGCCTTCTCATTGACTTGCTGCTTGCTTGCTTGCAATACTGCCTTGATGATTTAGGTGGGAGCATTTTTCACAAAATGAGGAAATTATAGCAACTGACCTGTGACTGGGAATGTGAACCAAATCTTCCCTTTTCATGTTATTTCATGCCAGCAGTGTTGCTAACCTTATAAAACAGATGTTGGTCATTGCCATTGCTGCTGCTGCTGCTATTTCAACTTGTTGGTATTCCTTTCCTGTTTGAAAACTCCCCTTTCACATCCCCGCCAGCAAATTCTGTCAGAAAACTTCTGACACTAGCATGACAAACTGAGGATGGATGTTCTATCTCTGAGCATTTTCTTCTCCCTCTTGTCTCCATTCTCAACTTTTTATTCCATCAACCAGACCTTATGCTGAATCTATTTCTGTCTATGCTCAAAAATCCCCAGAGGGCCTTCCTGTTTTGTTGGCTTCTTTTCTTCATTTATCCCGATTGTCCCCATGCTACATACGGTATGTGACGTCCTACACTTGCTGAAAAATTAATCTCATTATCACAGCAACAGCAGTGGGGGATTCATTAGGATGCTAAGCCCAACAATACAGCAAGGACACTATGCCTGACCAAACCTTAATTTCTTAGTCAATTTTAAAACTTTTTTGAAAAACCTCAATAGGCAGCTATGATGGGATATTGAAAAGGAGAGAGATAGTGAAGAACAGTTAAAGTGCTAACACAATTACCCAGAAAACCTTTGGTTTGGGAGTCACATGACCTACTAGATGGCCAATCTAGCACCACTGCAAGATTGGAAATCCCCAGATGATTGGTTTCAGTCTGGGCAAATAATTTCCCCATAATGTGTGTTCTTGTCATACTTAACCTAAAATATCCATGTTTTGTGCACAGTTTTTCTTAATATATGTATTATAAACTGCTGCCATTTGGTTCACAAGAGCTGAGCAGTACATTCCCCCAGGTGGTGTATGGGAAAACTCCCCATACCAGAAAGTTTATTGTTATTATGGTCATTAGAGAAGTTCCAAATAAGATACATGTTTAATGTATCAAATAAGGAGCCATGCCCAACTGGTGAAGAGTGTCAGGCTCTGCCACAAGACAACTAAAGAACAAACATATCACCATGCATTAATATATTACCTTCATCCAGAAACTGCTAGAGTATCCCCCACCAACAATGCATATTGTCAACACCTGGATGATAGGACCAGAAATCAAGGCTTCCCTACCTATGGATGGGGTACACTAAAGAAGTGAGTCCAACAAAAACATGAACAGTGAGATCCTATACAGAAAATCCAACTAACAATCATCAACATAAGCATATTGACAGGCCACAGTTGTGAATTAGCCAACATCCTAAGAATCACAACATTTGGATTGGTCATTGATAAATAGACCCAATGGTGAAACCACAATGCACAGCAGGCCATTAAGGCAAAGAAAAATACCTACAAAATCTGGTTGAGGATAAAAAAATGAAGATAACCACAGACAATACCAGGAGCTAAAGTTTGCTGCAAATCAAGAAATTACTGCTGCAAAGTCCGCAGTCTACCAAGTTCTATACAATCATTGAGACATGCTTGATGGCACAAATGTGATCTGTCATCTTGCCAAAGCACGCTAACTCTCCATACAAGATATAAAACATGTCATCAACATTGAAGATGAGAATAGCCTGCTGCTACAACAGCCAAAAGACATACTCTGCTGATGGAATAACTATTTAGAGATTTGTTGTTGTTCAGTCGTTAAGTCGTGTCCGACTCTTCATGACCCCATGAACCATATTGCGCCAGGCCTTCCTATCTTTCACAGCCTCCCTGAGTTTGCTCAATTTCACACTCATTGCTTCAGTGATGCTATCTAGCCATCTCATCCTCTGCCGTCCTCTTCTCCTTTTGCCTTCCATCTTTCCCAGCATCAGGGTCTTTTCCAAAGAGTCCTCTCTTCGCATTAGGTGACCAAAGTATCTGAGCTTGAGCTTCAGTATCAATCCTTCCAATGAGCAATCAGAGTTGATTTCCTTTAAGATTGACTGGTTTGACCTCCTAGCAGTCCAGGGGACTCTTAAGAGTCTTCTCCAGCACCACAGTTCAAAGGCATCAGTTCTTCGGCGTTCAGCCTTCTTTATGGTCCAGCTCTCACAGCCATACATTACTACTGGAAAAACCATAGTTCTCCCATCCACCACTGCCTAAAGCTAACTCTGTTTCTTCTCCAGTACCTGCCATCACTGTTGAAGAAATCTCTTCTGCCAGGAGATGAAAAACAGCAAACAGCCTGAATGAAATCCCAGCTGAAATCTGGAAGCACGGGGAGCAGAATGGTTTATAACATTGTTCAACAAAATTGTAGAAGAAAGTGAACCATCATCAATCTGGAAGATGAGTACCACAATTCCAAACTGGAAAGACAAAAGTGATGTACTCGATTGCTCAAACTATAGGTCAGTCTGGCTACCAGACCAGACCATGAAGATGTTTGAACATGTATACACTTCTGAACAAAATCAGCAGTATTTTGCCAAATCAGTGCAGTTTCATGAAGAACTGTGGAACAATACATGCTGTCTGTCTATTGATGGAGAATCAGCACTAGAAGAAACTCATTGACCTAAAAAAAGCACTTGTGCAACCTCATTTGGCTATCAGTTAGATTATGAAATGTAACCCAAACCTACATTTACTTGGAACAAGTTCTGTACCACATTGTAACCACCTTCGTAAGAAGTGCTGCTGGATGCATGAGCACATTTCCCATCCACATAGATGTCCACCAGGGATCTGCTCTCTCACCATTGCTCTTCATTTTCTATATGGACTCTGTGACCAGAAACCTCCAGTCACAACACTCATGGATGCTATTATATCCTGATGATGTCAAGATAGCCAGTGAAACATGAAGAGGCCTTGAACTATTAGTACAGTAGTGGAAGAAGCAACTTAATGACTTTGGAATGAAACTCAGTATTAAGACTGGATGCCTTGAATGCAGTGTTCAGACCATCAATACACTCAAGACTGATAGTAGCAAATGAAATAAGGTAACCCCGTTCAAATACCTAGGGTCATATGTGAATTCTGTGACCCCCTATTGGATTTCCAAATATGAGTCAACACTACCTGAATGAAATGGCACCAAGTTACTGGTGTTCTTTGCAGTAAGAAAATCTCTCTATAACTGAAATCCAAAGTATATTAAACAGATATGAGATCATAGCATATATGAAATAGAATATTGACCAGCAACAAAGAAACATGAGCAGGGTCTCCATACTATGGAGATGAGGATTCTGTGATCACTTGGCACAACAAGACTAGGCTGAGTGACAAAGGTATACAGAGAACCTTTGATGCTGCCCCCATTGCAGAGAAAATGCAAGAACTGTGCCTACGGTGATATGGCCATGTGCAACATAGCAAGAGCAATTCTGTAGCAAGAATAGTCTACATGTAGAAAGTTGCTGGCCAAAAGGAAAACCAAAAATGTGCTGCCTTGACCAAATTAAGGATGATATGCACCTTGTGAAGCTCAGCTGTAGAAATGCCACAAACTGTGTGAAATTGTGAGCACAGTGCAAACAGGTGGACCCTGGAACAAAAAAGAATAAACATTAGGCAGGAGAAGTACTGTAAGAACAATGTGTTGTGATGCTCAAGTATCTCTTAATTCATTTGTAGGTCAGATATAAAGATCCCCTGGAGTCCTGCATACTGACGAGATGAATACTTCCATATTATTTTCTTCACAATCAGCAGCATCCAGAAGGAGGGTCAAAAAAATCAAGATGAGGGTCAGGGCAGTATGATTGAAGCTCTACCCCTTTATATATGTATGTGATGCATGTACAAAAGATACAGGGCTTCAACTGCACTGCCTTGACCACCATCTTGAATTTTTTGACCTGCCCTGTGGATGCTGCTGTTCAAAGTGATTTGCCACTGTTTTCCTCCAGGATGCCTTATCATCTTCCCAGTACAGTGTACGGGCTGGGATTTCCTGATGGTGTCCATTCCAAATTGGCTGATTCTGCTTAGCTTTTTTGGTCATGTAAAGTAGTCTAAGGGTAAAAGTAAAGACTTCCTTGAGTCACTGTCAGCTCCTGGCACTTACCCAGAGGAACCCATTCATTCTTGGCAACCATATGGAAGTGGTTGGTGTGGGAGTGCTAATTCAATCTCGCTCCAGAATGAAACTCACTAGATACCTTCAGACCAGTTATTGTCTTCCACTCAAGATTCCTCCAGGAACAGTTTTTCCAGTCACAGGAATGGTGCAGGTCTTTGATGCATCCCTCACTGCATTAGCCCAGCCTTTGTTTTTTTAACGCTGCTGAGATCTCATGCCATTGACAGCTCCAGTTGTGAAGTTCATTTAGAAAGCTCTTGATCATGCTTTGGGAAGAAACAGTCTCATAGGACAAATCATTTTCTCAAGCACCCTCAGAGGAAAAAGCCAGTCTATGGCTCAGTCAATACAACAGGCTAAAAAGTTATGAGCTATCAGGCTAAGCTGAATTGACTTACTGATATTACCTGCAATGAATGAATTTTAGATAGCCTCTCATAAATAGAAGGCTACGGAGCCTGCAATTTTATGGACAGCTTGTACTTATCAATATATATGAGGAATGATGCTGTCGAGTTTCCAAGGGATACTGTGTGAACCACACCACTGTCAATTTACCTTTTTGCGATTAAATATTTGCAGCCGCTAAAGGTTATTTAACATTTAAAATAGCTCCCCTTCTCCATAGCTGATAACTGGCAACTTTTACATAATTCAAAAGGCGGAAATGGAGAACAAAGGCTTTTAAAAAACAAATCAATTTTTTTAAAAGAAACACTTAAGGGTGTTTGAGTAATAGAACAATATTTGCTAATTTCAAGAGACTTTAAATATTCTGGTGTGCATGAAGTTACCTGTAATGCCAGCAACAGCTAGGGCTATTTTGTAACCCACAGGGGAAGCCTTGAAAACTATTCTCATAAAATGGGAAGTCCTGTCTGAGGGGCAGTTCCATCAAATAATTTGGGGGAAAGTGTAGAAAGATGAATTGCAGTTTTGCTACCAGTCTTATGGATTCTCCAGTCACCCTAAAAAAGCTCCCTTATTGTTATTTACAGCATAAGCCCATGTAGATCCACTTCCAATTCACATCCATACAGTTCAGTACTGGCACTTCTACAGTGCTCCGAAAGCAACTTCCCATTAAAACATCAGCCACACGAGAAAACTAGAAAGAGCACATTACTAAACATTTCATCAAGAATACAGCCGTCTTCCCACAGGCTTTGGGTGCAGCCCCTAGAACCCTTCCAGAAATTTCCAGTGATGGTAACAGAAACTGAATTCAAACGGTTTAAATTCCCATATTAGTATATTTAATTAATTAAATTTTATTTTCATTGAGTTTCTCTTCCCCGTCTCCCCCGGCTGGGCCATTTGTTGGTGTTGGGGCTCTGGTACATTGCTTAAATACCAATATATAGTGCATGTCAGAAATTTGCACATATGATCCCTATTCAAATAAATATCTACATAGCAACTTAAATGCAGGCTAAGATACTGGTCTGATAAATTAGAATAGCACATTCCTATGAGCTCCTTAACACAGATGAATACATACCATATACCCCAGTTTACTGCATATAGTAAGAATGGTTATTATCTCAAGTGCTTCAGTTCAAATGGCATCACCATATAGAGACCTATTAAGGATCATGGTCCAGAAAGAATATCCGTATCACATGTATTTTGGCTTTATGTTCCCCCCATCCCACCCTAATCCCAGAATATGGCAGACTCAAGTGACATGACCTTATTGGTGATGGTCATGCATTTGAATTTTTTTTTAATCTGTGGCATTCTCTTTCCTACAGAATCTATATGGATCCACGGCTGTGTGTGGGTGTTTTTTGGAGAGGACTTAAAGCTTTTTTTAATCAATTTACTTCTGATGAACTGCTGCTTCTCGCCCCCTTGTTACTGTTCACTTTAGAGTGGACTGTAATTTCAACTGAGGAGTTTCTGTATCTGGCTTGTCTTATAATTGAATTTTCTCTACGCAGTACTACAAAGCTAGTCCTGACCCAACATTTTCATATCAACTTTTTCCACTCTTTCTTTAGCAAATGCTAGTTCTCCATTCTCTGTCTTTTATACTCTCCTATATTTAAATCAAGATAATTAGGACAAGTACACCTGCCAATATGCTACAGGGTGAGTGTACTAATTAAGGATTCCCCCCCCCCCGTCTCTTCTGCAATATGAATTATTATTTATTCTTGTCTCTGAGAGTAAAACAGGCACATGTACTTTCTGTAGTTGAATGCTTTTTCAGGATAATTAGTCCCCATTGCTAATGAATGTAAGTTGGTTATTTCCCATTTAGGAATCCAAAACAGTGATTCCCTAGTTTAAATGGAACAATAGTTCATAAATCTGGTTTAAAAAAATCCTTCATCTTGTGATCTAATTATTCAAATATATATAAGCAAACGTGCATGTGCCTAGGGTGTCTAGTTACAATGGTACAATGGAATAGTTACTTCTTATGACTTGGATTCATTAGGTTTTTTTTTTAAGCCCACTATACTGAACATTCATGCACATCGTTAATCTGTAACAGGCAACCTTTTGTATGACATTAAAGATGGTGATGGGCTATAGCCAAACTTCCTGGATAGGTAAGATTACCTCATTTTCAAGTGGGTCCGTAAGGAATTAATGCTTTTCTTTGAAGACGCCACAATTTTTGCTTCCCTGTACTTGTAGCCCTTGGTGGTACAAAGCTGGGTATGCAGCTAGCACTCAGAAAACCAGATGTATCTCTACCCAATTCAAGTTGTGGAGTTTTCCATCCTTCCCTGAAACAAACTTGTCTCTCTCCAAACCTTGGTCCCTTTCTAAGTCTTTTCCCCCCCAACATCTAACCTAAATAACAATTCAAGAGAATTTAAGAGTTTGTTTTCTACTTCCTTAATCACAGATGTTTATACTTGTGTTACTTTGGGCCTCTTTCTAGTGGGCTCGTATGGCATTTTTATTAAAAGATAAATGTGAATGAGAATGATAGCAATCTTGAAATAACCTCCTAGATGAGAAGGAATTTTGGCTGGTCAGAGATGATTAAATTAGGATGGAGTTCCAAAGCTAGTACCATTTTTTCCATCATATTTTTTCTTATCCCCAAATCAATTTCTCTATCAGACAGGGTTGTGGGATACCCTAAAGCAAGTATGGAGAACTTGTAGCCTTCCACAGCTCCCAATAGTCCCAGCCAACATGGCTAGTACCAAAAGATGCTGAAATTGTTTCTTCGCCAGCATCTGGAGCTTGCTGGTTGTCCATCTCTTCATGGTTATTATTGAAGTGGGAGCTTAGGTCACCATTTCTTTGAGCATGGAGACATCATCTCTTAAAATACAAGGAGTGATTTCTCAGCATCCTTGGCTACCGTCACATTCTGCCTTGGGAAAGGGACCTATGGAGCTGCTGCCATTCATCAAGTTACCACTCCAGTGGCAATCGTTTCCCATCCAAAGTCCATTCTCAGCCCTGAAATTTCCCATTTTTTTAGTAATGCTGGGGAATGAGTCTGCAATGATGCCGATGCAAAGTATGTGCTCTTTCAGGGAATGGGGGTCCCTCTATATCAGAGGTTCCCAACCTGGAGTGCCTGTACCCCCAGGGGGCATGAGATGGGATTTTTAAGTTCAGTTTGCTCACCCACATTAGAAATGAGACTTCTTCATCTTCAAATGTGGTATTACTTTTGTAGGGAGTGCGAACATTAATCAAACTTTTCTAGGGATATGGGGCCTGGAAAAGGTTGGGAACCACTGCTGTATATGGCTACATGCTGCTCTGCACAGTGTAGCTGCACTGATGGAAAAAGCAACTTTCTGCACTGATTCCCTTGCCAAGCACCACACTGAGAATAATTAAACCCTCAAATGGGAACACAGGAAGCCATCTGACTCTGAGTTAGAAAACTTCTAGTCCAGCTAGCCCATAATTATTTTCTCTCAGTAACAATGATTCTCCAGAGTCTTAGCCAGTGATCTTCTAGATGTCTTGCCAGCTGTTCCTTTTACAAAATGCAACTGGAGCAACCGAAGAGCGAGGCCATAACTTTCTGCAGGCAAAACTTGTCCACTATCACTTTGTTCCAGTTCTTTCCCGGGGGGGTCCTTCTGTCCCATGGATGTCCAAATCTAGATTACTTCTTTTCTTTTCTTTTCTTTTCTTTTCTTTTCTTTTCTTTTCTTTTCTTTTCTTTTCTTTTCTTTTCTTTTCTTTTCTAATATCCAAAATAACACCAATACCTACATGGTGAAATAGTTTGCCAATGAAATGGATAAAATAAACAGGATGGAAACACAAATTTTATTTTTCCACTGTAAAACGCTCCGTGATTGCTTCTTCTTTCCACCGCCCCCAACCCCCTTAACCTTCTCAAGCATTTTAAAGGCCTCCTCTATCTCTTTGCAGCAGAGCCAAGGAGGGCAGCAAATTATGACACAGTAATTACGATGATGGATGGTGAGCCAGTCCGTTATATTAGATACGCTGCTTGCATTAAAAACCCAGCACTACGAGTTAGCATACTCCACTAGGCAAGATGCTTAAGATTGTAATGGCCAATATAGATTAACAACATTAGGTTAAGGCAAGATAATTATTCTTCTCTTTCCATTTGCTATTCCTCCTTCTTCATGGCCTCCACACCGAGCCTTTGTATTTCAGCATTCCAGATTGACAAGATTCAGTATGTAGATCCGTCAGGCACCGAAGTAGAGTCCCTGGAGTAAATCAAAAGCAACACTTTCACAATCAGACAAGCTGAACTGGAGTAAAGTAAGGTGCATAGGGAAAAAAAAAAGGGGGGGGGTCTGCTGCTAGTTAAAGATTGTATGCTGATTATTTTTACATCTCATATAAACAGCAGAAAAATGGGATTGGTGGTCCCACAACCAAGACTTCTTTGCCCGGTTCTAAATCTGTATGTGAAATTGGGGGGGGGGGGGGTCAAGGGGGAAAGCATGTGACCAACCTGTGTCAGAAAAAGCACACAGGTGCATGTCAAAATACAAGCTCGATGCTAAGAAGCCAAGAATCTTATGGAAGTCTTTCTTAATTGGAATGTGGGGAAGGGAGAGATAAAACTACTGGGATTCAGTAGTTTTAAATTAGTGGGGGAAAGGGTAAAAAAAAAAAAAAAATTTAATTTAGCAAACAGCTAAAAGAGCAGTTCCATGTTTACATTTATTTGTAACAATCTGTTTGAATGGGTAACCTTGCTCCTAACAATGTCCCTGAAAGCATAGTGGAAACCACCACCACCCTCTTTATGTAGGTGAACATCCCTATTCCAAAGATAATCATGGGGGAGTAGAATCCCACAGGGGCAAGACCCACTTCTAAGCTGCACACAATCAAACCACACATCAGTGCAGTTATGAAACTCAATGTTTTTGTGGTATATATAGCAGCTCTTTCCAGACATTCTAGAGAGGGCACATGAACCACAGTTGGGGGTCTGCCCCTATAATGGCCCCATATGCATTAATTATCTTCTAATGTACCTCTGAAAGCTCTGTGGTCTACTTTAACTACAGCTGGGTTTGCACAACATGCATAATTTGCTTATTAAATCAGCCCATTGGGGTTTGCACAATTCATGAAATCATAAACTAATGATATAGTTTGGGGTTGCCATAAACAAAGAAAATCCTAACTACAGTTAACTCTAGTCAAATTAGGTTCATTGTGTGAATATAGCCCCACAGTTTTTCAATGACTTAAATAAGCTTGTTGTGCAAACCACACCAGTCAATCAAACTATATGAGCCTTCTGGCTACAACCCCAAGTTGGATGTTTTTCATTTACTCCCTGATGAAAGTATGATGCATGTGGCGGGGGGGGGGGGGGGGGAGCTGTGGGTTTATATTTATTTATTTGTTTGTTTGTTTCTTCCTATGAAATGTTGCTGTGAGTCGCCTAGGATTGTCATGGATACATTTTTTGAAATAAATAAATGAAATAAATAAATTTCTTCCTTACTCCTTAATATGCCTTTTGTTACACCATTACATAGAATAATTTTATCTTAAGTACAGAACAGCATGCATTTTGCACAGAAAAAAGGAATACTTCTGAATTAATCTGCTTCATTCTGGACACAAGACTTTGAGAGGGAGAAGTAAACATGGGGAGTAAAACTGGTCCAAACATTCCACAAAGAATATCATGCAAGGATGGATGAGCAACGTGCGATAAGAATGGGCTACCATCCCAAAGGTTCCTGTAGCCTTTGTCTTTCGAAAGGTTCTTAAATGCCTTCCTGTTTCATGAGCCAAATGCCTCCAATGATGAGGAGCAAAACCCCATTCCATTCAAGCAAGAGTATCTGGTCATTATTCACCCAATATTTTGGAGGAGGAAACTGAATATCATAGAGGTACCACTCACTTCCTGAGAAAATACCTCTCTAAGCCTGGTATTGAATCCCAAGTCATAAGAATAAACAGCAGCAATGAAACCCAAGAACTAAGAAATGGTTGGGTTTGAACTTCATGCTATGCTGCAGTACAGTTTGGTTTTGACTGAGTACAATCTCTGGCTTATTCAGCTACAATTAAAGCAGACCATGGCTTAGCAAAATAAGTGAACCAGCTCAGTATAACAACCAATGGGATATATGAGCAATTTGATCTTTGTAAATTCTGAGATGAGACAGCCTTGCCTATTCCTTTGCTCCAAAGTAGGATTTGGGATTTATCTATCCACAGAATCCTATGTATTTCTAAAAGTTGCATCGTAGTTCTCCATAGGCTCAACTACTGCTCTGTGCTGCAGACTGTTGTTGTTGTTGTTTAGTTGTTAAGTCGTGTCTGACTCTTCGTGACCCCATGAACCATATTGCGCCAGGCCTTCCTATCTTTCACTGCCTCCCTGAGTTTGCTCAATTTCATGCTCATTGCTTCAGTGATGCTATCTAGCCATCTCATCCTCTGCCGTCCTCTTCTCCTTTTGCCTTCCATCTTTCCCAGCATCAGGGTCTTTTCCAAAGAGTCCTCTCTTCGCATTAGGTGACCAAAGTATCTGAGCTTGAGCTTCATTATCAATCCTTCCAATGAGCAATCAGAGTTGATTTCCTTTAAGATGGACTGGTTTGACCTCCTAGCAGTCCAGGGGACTCTTAAGAGTCTTCTCCAGCACCACAGTTCAAAGGCATCAATTCTTCGGCGTTCAGCCTTCTTTATGGTCCAGCTCTCACAGCCATACATTACTACTGGAAAAACCATAGCTTTGACTATGCGGATCTTTGTCGGCAAGGTGACGTCTCTGCTTTTTAATATGCTATCTAGGTTTGCCATAGCTTTCCTCCCAAGGAGCAAGCGTCTTTTAATTTCATGGCTGCAGTCTCCGTCTGCGGTGATCTTGGAGCCCAAATAAATGAAGTCTGTTACTGCTTCCATTTCTACCCCTTCTATTTGCCAGGGATTGATGGGTCCAGATGCCATGATCTTAGTTTTTTTAATGTTGAGTTTCAAGCCAGCTTTCGCACTCTCCTCTTTCACCCTCATCAAGAGGCTCTTTAGTTCTTCTTCACTACTCTGTTGCAAAAGTTTTCTTTCTATGTCAAACAGGCTTCCGTTTAATTATTCAGGCTGTTTGAGAATTTCTTTCCAACTTCTCTTGACAATGTTTTTGAGCTTTTTTTGGTGATGGCAGAGGATAATTTGGTTAGTGTTGTTGTTTTCAATTCTATATCTATCTATCTATCTTATCTCCCTCTATCATTTGAAGACTCTCTGGCTGCTGCTATCTCCCAATCTATAAAAGCCCATGAGGAAAGGTTCCCTCAGAGATCTCCCCTTGAGATTAAATGGAATAAATGGAGGTGTGGAAAGCCAAAAAAAAAGAGAGGATTGTATACTGAAAAGATTACCTTCACACATACTCTTTGGACACCTCAAGTAAGTGCATGAACACTTGAACCAGCTGAGTGAAGTCCTGTTGGTTTGTTGTGGAATTTTTTGCCAAAGACAGGAGCACAACGCTGAGGAGAAGAACCATGTTTCTTGCAATGATCACTGGGTGCCTGCTTTCAAGAAAGAGGGACCCTGAACAATGGAAAAGCATAGAATTTATACACTTTTGAGGTTAAGAGGTGGAAAATCTGAGGGATTTGATTCAAGGATAGGTTTGGATAGATGTTAAATGGGGGATAAATGGTTTTTCTGTTGTGAGATAAGAACCACGACAAACCCTTAAGCAGACAGGTGATGGCCCTCCCATTGTTTCCGTATGAACATGGTCACTCTTGGGTCATGCAATAGCTTGGAGCTAATCCAGTTTTGCATGAGCAAAGAATGGCAGGAGAAAGTGGAGAAAAGAGATTGCAGGAGAAGCAAGGGGGAGGGGGGGAGAGTTTCCAGCTTCATTTTATTATTTTTCCATCACAGGTTATCTAACTGTCCTGCTTGGCCACCATTTCATATTTTATATACTGGGTTGTTCTTTTTTAAAATTGCATGGTGACTTTTTGGTTATTGTTTGTAGACCACCAAGAGCCACATAGTTTGAGTTGGGGCAGCTTTATAAATCCATGGAATGGAATGGAATGGAATGGAATGGAATAGAATAGAATAGAATAGAATAGAATAGAATAGAATAGAATAGAATAGAATAGAATAGAATAGAAGACACCCACTCTCTACCCTTGGAATTTCATTGAAATTATTTTCTCTTTTGGAAAAAAAAAAAGTGTCTCTTTTATTCAGCTGAATGAAAATTGATAACCAAAAAGAATTCTTTTTTTCTGAAGGGCGCTATCTTAAGTACATATGCATTTAAATATATATTTTGAGAGAAAATGCAAATGTAATTGACATTTGTATTAACACAGGTAGAAGTGAATGGAAATAGAATTATAGGGGGATGCATAAGGAAATGACCTTAATTAGAAAAATAAACCAGATTGCTCATTCCTTAGGCAACAAACTAGGTTAGTGTCAAATGGACTTTAAGAGCCACATCTCCAAGGAGGAGCCTGCCTGAGCCACTTCTGAATACTATTTTGTTTCCTAGCACTTAAGGAACGTTTCAGCCCTCTTTACTTACGTTCTTGCATATTTCTGTCAAGGTCATTTCCCTGACTCTCTACACCAGTACACTTGGCAGCTTGAAGACATGTGGACTTCAACTCCCAGAATTCCCCAGCCAGCCATCCCATGCCTTTTGATAGATAGATGCCAATGGCGCTAACTCTTGTCTCTTGCTCAGGGCACTCTCCCCTTGCTTTTACCTGACTTTTCCTCCACTTTGCCTGTCAACAGTTTTTGCAGATGTTAAATAAATATCCAGCTTTATTTTTTGCTAGCTAAACTAAGAGTTATGTGTACTTGCTCCAATCTCAATATAGGGGTTGACTGGAAGTATGCTGGGTGCCAACTAAGCTGGAAATTACCCACTATAATTTTTCAACAAAAGTGACATGGGCTCAGCAGGGAGCCAGTACTATAGACTGAACACTCAGAGCACCCCAGTTACGAAAACTCCCCAATTTATTTCTAAGTGCTTGGTGAAGTATACTGCTGAACCAGCACTTGGAGCCTATGTGTGCTGGATATTCATTTGGACTTAAAACATCCTAATTGAAGAGCTTCTTTTTTTAACGTGTAGAACATTAGCATAAAGATTTTAAAAATGGCCCTGACCTCAGGACTAGAAAATCTCAAGCTTAAAGCTGGGAGAATTCAGTATCTGGAACCTGAAGGTGGAAGCACTATTTGAAACACTGGACCTCTTAGGATGTGTGCGAGTATAATGTCCAGAAGAACCCAAGCCAGAATGATTTGTATGAAAGGGGGTATATTAGTGAAATAATTCTGAGGTTAAATTCAACAAGTTGATTCAAAATTTTGCTTCAGGAAAGGAGATCTGGGGCAAGCTAAGACAGACTACGCACACTCAGGAATAAGCAGTAATATGCTAATGTTCAGAAAACTTATAAATTGGAAATTATCAGGGAATGTAAATTTAATGGAAGAGTATCTCTCTATTCAGAAGACTCTGAAACAAAATGTGTGAACCGTTCTGATGATTTAATCAAGGAACTATTATTAAAATAACTACCTATTAAAATAAGTACCTATAACTAACTATAAATATATGTAGAGTTAATCAAAATTCACCATGTAATTTCCTTTGAGAATGTAACTGGAGGCATACCATCATGGTTTGAATGATGCTGAAGGGAATTGTCTGAGCAAGATTAAATGGAGAAATGTAATCCATCAGTACTGCAACAAAAGAGGACATATTAAGAAAAAAATGCAGGCTTTACAAAGCTAAGACTCATATAACAGAAAGAGATAATAAATGTCCTGAAAGAACAGTCAAGCCTGCAGAGGGATTGCAAAAATAATGAGGTACAGCTAAAAAAATTGTATTTATGTTAATAAATAAATGCTTATTTGAAATTGGACATGATTCTGAATTTGAAAAGATGAACAGATTTTTGCTGGATAATGATGTACCAAGTCAATATATTTGCAGTAAAGATGAATTTATATGGAATGCCAATAAATACATGTGGAAAAGGCAGTATTAAAATGAAATTACTGGTGAATCATAATGAAATCTGGAATACAATATTTCAAGAAGCATATTATGTACCTGAATTGGATACAAATTGCATAAACCTGTTTTATCTGTGGTTGTAAAATTGTGCTTAAAAAAGGACTTTGCACTGTTACAAAAGACTATCAAGTAATGTTGAAAGGAGAGCACAAGGCAGCTAATCTCCTGAAGCAGATGCAACCTAAAGCAAGCAAAGTAGCAGATTTGGTCAGAGATGAGTCTGTTTTTAAGAAAATAAAGGATGAGGACTTAGCCACAGGATTGAATATCTATCCTGGCAAGAAACAAAAGGAATCAAAATGTGACTGTCGTTTAAAAGCAAAGGGTAAAGGTAACAGTTTTCCCAGGCTTGAATTAAACAAGCCAGCCAACTGTTGGAACTTACTTTTTCAGATGTTTGTAGTCCCATGTCAGTCAAAACAAGGGGGGGGGGGACTTTATAACATTGATAGATTGCCGCTCAATGTACACTTGCACCTATCTCTTAATCAGGTATTTGAGAAAGTATTAAGGGATGTGTGGTTGGATCTGGGTGGTTATGAAAGCATTCTTGAGAGAGGGGACAGTTCTGCTGTCCTGTGAGGAGATGGTGATGCAACCCTCCTCAAGAAGCCATCCCTAAACCTGACCATTTGGGACAACTTTTGCCCAGACTCCAACCTTCCTTTTTTAGGGAAGATGGTTGCCTTGCAGCTTCAGACAGCCTTGGATGAATTAGATTTATCTGGACTCTTTTCAGTTGAGTTCAGACCAGCATATGGGACTGCAATAGGATTGGTTGCACTTACAGATGACCTTTGGCAGGAGCAGGATGGCTAACCTGGCTATTTGGGGCACAGAGGTATGCCGGTTCTCCTCCTTCCTCCACAATCAGTTCCAGTTGGTGTTTGCTGGGGGGGGGAGGTCTGCCCCACAGCCCTTTTTATGTGGGGTGCCTCAGGTCTTGACTCTTTTCCCACTCCTGTTTAACATCTCCATGAAGTCACTGGGTGAGGATATTTAACAGCGTGGGGTAAGGTTCATCAATATGCAGAAGATAATCTGCAATATAGAAATTCTGTCTTGGAGATATTAGCCACTATCTTAGAACCAAAATAAAAAAGGACAGAAATGGAGCATACTTGCTCAACTGAAAACAAAGCACAATAGACCTAATAAAGTTTCTGGATCTCAGTGAGGCAAAAGGGTTAGGGTACCCATTGAGTTTGCATATCTGAACAAGGAAGAAACCAAAACAAGTCAGCAAGTAAGGAGCAGCATGGGACCGCTGTGGAAAAGCTATACATCCCAACTGTGAGTAGACCAGACTCACAATCTTCAAAAGGGTCACAATCTTCAAAAAAAATTAAAAAAAAAAATAACGCTGTATCATCTGATGGCCTCACCCAGTGCCTTCATGTAGATGTTAAATAGGAGCAGGGAGAGACTATGGTACCCTGCACAGCAGAGGATTAGGGCTAAATCTTTCCTGCTACTCTCAACACCATCAAGACCAGAGCAAGGAGAGACCCAACACAACACCGTGCTTCCAACTGTCAATAACCTGAGCTGACACGGAAGGATGCTGTGGCACTGAAATCCACTGAGAGATCAAGGAGGACCGGCAGCCCTCCCCCCCCCCCCCACCACACACACAGGTCCTCAGCTAGTGTGATCAATGTCATGTCAATACAATATTTGTATTGTATTTGATTCTTTTGGGCTTCGCTCTCACACATTCAATCACAGTTTTGGACAAAGATCAAAAGAAATAAACACATGCATGTATATAAAAAGATTGTATAAACAAAAAGTATCTATAAATAAAGCATCTATAAATAGAGTAAAAGAAAGAAAGTCCTATGCCCTCTTCTGAATATCGGGGTTAGGATACCTTCACATTCAAATATCCATGTGATCCTAGCTTGTCCAGCTGATCTTTGTGAGCAAATTTTAATTGCAGTTTTTCATCTGATGCATTAATATACAGAATTGCTCCTTTAAAAAAAAAAATGGTGTTCACTCGCCCCCCCCCCCCACACTCTATTCACGAAGTGATTTACAAGATGCAGACCCAAAACTAAAGTGCTTCGCAGAAAGGGAATAAATAAGCGATGAAAGCTGGGATTTACATCTTTATCTTTCCATTTTCACCAATAAGCACTAAGCATATTTTGTTGGCATCAGAAAGACAGAGGCTGAGTTGTAACTGTGTTTCTTTCCTAATAGAGATTAGCCAATATTATTATCAGCACAATTATTTGGATTGTGTTTCAAATCTCTTGCTCGCTCATTTTCCCTTTGCTTGCTAAATTGCGTGTCAGTATTACTGGAAGGACACATAATTTGTTCAACACATTTTTCATTATGCTTCAAAACAGCTAGAGTCCACTTTAAAAAAAAATGAGCTAATGCTTCATAGTTTTCCTGAGCAGTGTCTGCCCTTTAGTCATTAAGCAGCAAAATGTTTACGCCAGTAAAAATGTTTCTTTCGCAGGGATTATTAATCATCATTTATTGGGAAGTAATCAATTATATAGTTTACCTTCCCACCCTTTTAGAAAATTAAAGTACTGTGATATTCCTTTTTTTTTTTTTGATATGTGATGGAACTCAAACTAGTAATTATCATATTTACTTTTCATTTATGGGGGAATCATCTGTTTTAATTAAGCCTAAGTGAAAAACTTTTATCAGATGTAATTATCCCCGTCGATAAATATGTCTCCACTAATTACATTTAACCATGGGATTTATAGCTCTTAAGTCATTTGGTGGAAAACATAATAAATCTTTAGTAATACATAGTAAATTGCTATAAATTAATTCTGATCATTAACATAATAAACAAATTAGGATAATTTTCCTTAATTAGTTTGGGTAGTTTGCACAAAATCCCATGCACGAAACTCAGTGGTGGCAATCAAGATTTTCACCCATCATTTGGAAATATACTTTTCTCATAGATCATTTGAAATATTCCAGCAGAGATGAAGTTTTGCAGCTAGTGTGCAGCTGTTTATCTTCGACCATACAGGCATGGGGCTAGTTTTCTTTCAACGAACTCAGATAGAGATCAAAGGAACTAAAACCTATATCTCTATTGGGCATCAAAAATATATCTCACATTTAATAATGCAACAGACTAAAACTTTTCTTTCAGCAAAATATATATTTTATATATTTTGTTTATATTATTTACTTTACACAGCATGGCAGTTATGATCCTGGATAAGAACAGTTGTGTCCTCCTTATTGCCGTTATGAAGTCAAACCTTCTTTAGTCTAGGAAAAGAGCTATTAACCTCATGCCAATCACATATTTTGGACTATAGTTCTTACAATCCCTTGCTTTTAGTGATACTACTTTGACTCGTTGGGAGTCAATTCCAAAACCTCAGGCAACAGATATCCCAGCCTTTGGGTTAGAACACTTCTATCTTTCTCCTGGTAACAAAAGTTCTGTAAACTACATAGGTAGGACCTTCCCCCGCTTAGCATGCAATAGAGGAATGCAGGAGATTTTGGTGAATATCAGACTCAGGAGTGTATCAGATTACTTTAAAGAAATGTATGAGATTCCTGGAGAAGGAATCTCCAGTGGATTGAATTGAATGCAAGTGGAGTCTTTCTCTCAAATGAATGCTGTAACTGAAGTTCTTAGGGTATCATCATCTTAGTTGTAGGTCATATCTGCACTTACTCTTAACTTGCTCTTGTCTTGTGTTCATGCCCTCTTGGTTTTAGCCTGTTTAAGACAATCCTGACAACACAGTCACTTTGACAACAGTTTTCAAGATATTCTATATGGACTGCAGGCTACCGTGCCCTCCCATTTGATAATTCCCGTGTTTCAGGGCCTTCCCTCCTTTCTGCTTCAGGAAAGCAATAGCCAAATGTTTTCTTATGCCAAGTTAAATTGAGATATGCAAACACATCCAGGAATGCATTGTTTTCCCATTTTTCCAGTCACCCAAGGTAGAAATGTAATAATTTTTTTAAAAATTATGCTGGGTTTCAAACCTGCAACCTTCTACATGTTAGGCAAAGGTTGTAGCCACTGTGCTATTTCAGCTGTGCTGGTAAAGTGATGTATAGATGCTATTACAGGCATAGCAATTATCCACACAGCTGAAGGGATGTTCCTTTCTATGCAGAGTAACCAATGAAGTTAAACTGCAGTTAAATGAAGCATACTATCCCAAATGGTTACAGAGTAACCAACCAGTTAAACTGCAGCAAATGAAGCATACTATCCCAAATGGACAAGAACACCATAACGTGGAAAAATGTACTTCAAAAGTAGAGTAGAAAATCCCTCTCTGAAGTCGCTTTGACAGTGAGGGAAGGATTAATGGAGATCAGAAATGATTGCCTGATGATTGTGACAGCAGAGTAACTAGGAAATGTGGATAAGCCCATTGGTGATTTGCAAGCAGTCCTATGACTGGTCCCAAGTATATAATTGTTATGGTTCTGTCACTCAGGGATGTTCATTCAGGGTCTACGTTTGTTTTGAGACTGTTTTATACAAGTAGCTATAGTGGCTGTATTCTGTTATTATATTTTGTCTCTTCTACAAGTTAACATATTTTGTATTTTTGATTGCTTTTTAATTATATTTTAATCATATTTTAATTCATATTGTTTTAGATTTTTATGACCACCTTGCTATTCCTATGGTGCATTTATTTTGTTTTTGATTTGATTGTTTATGTTTTAATTTGAATTGTATCTTTTTTAGCATCTTTTATTATAAACTGTTCAGAAAGCTTCAGCTATTTTGGTGGCCCTGCATTTGTTAAAATTTTATCAAGGCTCTTACTCTCTTTGGGATTGAGAAAGTAGCTAACAAATTATCACCACTTGCACTGGCTTGGATTTTCAGGAACTTTTGCTTGAAATTCATCTGTCTGTCTGTCCTGCTTGTCTTACAGTCTCTGCTGTAGAAAAAGGCAGTCTTGGATTGCTCATTCTATATTGCACCATGGCTGTGTTTCTCCAGTCATGTAGGTTCTGCCATCAACATCTACATTAGCAATAACCTGTCAAACTACTGGCAATGGATTGCCAACATCATGTCTATACAACAGACTTATATTTGTTTTATATCAGTTTTCCTTGCATGATTTCACCCAATATATAGGTTTAAAGATAATCCTAAGAATTGACTAAAAAAACCCCATAACTCTTTTCAGACAGGTGCAGCTTTCAGGATTCTTTGGAGAGAGAAATTTACTGTTAAACCAGGATTAGGTTTATGGCTCAAATATTTTAATTACTTATAGGCTACATTTAAGAGCCAAGCTCTCTCAAGACAGTTTTCATTAAGAAATAATAGCTATAGCAGATTCAAAACAGCAAGTGAAACATTCCAATGGCAAGCTTGGTGCTCATGAAAATTATTCCAGAGAGCTCAAAGGGTCAATATAAAGCCTGCCAATATTATGGGCTTTCAATAGTTCTATCATCTCCCCAGGTCCACATGAAGATAATCCACTCAAGAAGTTCCAATGGATTGGACAGCATCATTTAAAAGATTTTAACTCTCCTATCACAGCTACAGTCTCTGGAGAAGGCTTTAATGCTGGGAAAGTTGGAAGGAAAGAGAAGAAGAGGATGGCCAGCAGCAAGGTGGTTGGACTCAGTACAGTGGCAGTGGGAACACTGTTTGAAGGACTGAAAGACCAGCTTAGGGATAGGTCCTCCTGGAGGTCTATTTATGTGAACGCTAAGAGTTGACCCTGACTGATGGCACACAATCAATCAATCAATCACTGCCACAGAAGGGCTGACAAAAGCATCCACAGGTGGGAAGAAATTATTGCAAATTTTCAAAAATGCAATAACAGTGGATCAGTGGGAAGACTTATGGAAAAAATCAGTACAACTTACACCAAGCTACAATCTGAGGGAAAATTGGTACAAAATGTTCTACAGATGGTATATAACTCCATCAACAATTGCCAAGATGGATAAATCATATAACAATAAATGTGGGAAATGCCACAACAAAGAAGGAAAATTTTATCATATGGGTGGTTACGTAAAAAACCTCAAAAGTACTAGAAATAAATACACCAAAACTTCCAGAAAATTCTGAAAATAAAAAGTGTATTAAAGCTATGAATATTTTTATTAGGTATGATCCCAGAGAACATCATAATAGCATCATAAAAAACAGCATAAACTATTCAGATATATGGTGATAGCAGCAAGAATCAATCTAACACAACATTGCAAAAGAGAAACCTTGCCATTAATACAGGATTGGGAAACTAAGATTGAAGAATACACAGCAATAGAAAAATTGACAGTACACATTCAATGCAGAAGTCTAACCAAATTCAAGAAGGAATGGTTCCTTTATATATATCATATCATACAGCAAGGCAAGCTAAGGACACTTAGAATGTAATTTTTGAAGAAAAGGAGAAACTATTCATCATCATCATCATAAACAGAAATGAGTAATAATTCCCAAAGTAAAGTATAAAAATATCCAAATAGCAATTAGTAGCTAGGGGAAAAAAGTGTGTGAATATCTCTATCTTGAGATAGATAGATAGATAGATAGATAGATAGATAGATAGATAGACAGACAGACAGACAGACAGACAGACAGACAGATGCACACTTAGATGTCTTACAACGATAAAACCAATAAAAAAGAAGAGATTTAAAACAAAACAAAAATTTCAAGATTTTCAGATTACATCATTTTTAATGAGAAATAATTTTGTAGAAATGATCTTACTGCATTTATGTTATTGGAGATGCAGTGAAATTAACATTTTATTTAAATATATTGTTCCATTTTGGTAAGAAGCAATTACATGTATTAACTCAACCTTGAGATTTGATATTTTCAGATGTTTATATTCTATTCCAATCATATGGGATTTGACTTCTGGACAAAAAAACGGACTTAGAATCAAAAGACTTATTGTTCAGCATCGGCAACACAAATGTAGGGCTCCAGCTATTCAGTGGTTTGCAGAATTGATTAATATAGATCAGCTATGGATGATTGCAAAAGATCATGGTCTCACTTTACTGATATATGTACTGTAGGTCTGTAAATTTTTGTTTTTTATGTTTGTGTGTTTTTTCTTTTTCTTTTATACCTATAGATGCTGCAAAAATCACTGATTACTGCCATCTCATTTAGATAAAGTTCTCTCATACAGTGTCCTGTGCCTGACCCATTTCCGCCACACACACACACACACACCGCTTTCTTTGCCCCCTAGCAGGGCAAAGAGATTCTTTAAAAAGCTATCTCTTCTGAAAAAGTGCTAACAAGCTATGAGAGTCAGGAACAGGGGGGTTAAGAATTTACTCTCATCACCCGAGCAACGAGGTACTGATAAGAGGATGAGACTGAACCCTCCCTAAAGAATGCAAGGGAGGTTGGGAGGGTGACCCTGGAATTTGCTCTCACTCTGAGAAGATTTCTGTAATGGGAGAAAGGCCATTAAACCTTGCTGGATTAAATCTGTACTGTCTCCTGGAGTTTCCTGGGCTAATCCTGACACAAGCTCAGCTCTGTGACCTTAATTAGCTGATTGGAATCCTCCAGTGGCTCCATTGCCACCTGAAACTGACCAGACCTTAATCAGTTTCACACTAAAGGCTTTTGTTGTCATGAAATTTGGTTGTAAATGCATGCATTGGTTGGAAAATGAATTTTTTATTACCGTTTATTACCACTGTGTTTGCAAATAGTCGCAAATAGGCACAGTGTGGACTGGGAAAGAACCATTTGTGGAAGCACGTTTTCTTTTTTAAAATAATTTTTGTTAAAAGATTTTAGATAGATAATAAGAAAAGCGTTCAAAGAAAGAAAAAAATAAAAAAAATAGCAAAGTAAGTGTGAAAAAGAAAAAAAGGAAAACAGAGAGAAAAGAAGATAAAGAAAAGAAGAAAATAAAAAGACAGAAAGCATGAAAAAATTATATATATATAAAAATGGCTTCTGATATCCCTCTCGGCAGTTATATATACAATTCTAATCAAACCACTCTCTCCAATTTCACCACAATTCCCTTCTTTCTATAACCTATTCTTTCCACTCATCAAAACTATAAATCACAAAATCATTTTCTTTTTCACACAAAAAGTCCAAAAGGGGTTTCCAGTTATTGATGAATGTCAGTAATTACCTTTCTCTGATCAAATAAGTCAATTTATCCATCTCAGCAAGTTCTGTCAATTTCACCAACCATTCCTCCATGGTGGATAATGCTGAGTCTTTCCAACTTTGTGCATATAGTAATCTCACCCCAGTAATTATATATTGAAATGATCTTCCTAACTTTTTATCCATCAACCCTAAAAGGAAAAATTCTGGCTTCGATTGAATATTAACCTCTAAAATCCTCTGTATCGATGTATGTATTTGAATCCAATTTCTTTTTTTTTTTTTTTGCTTTTTTTATATGTCCACCAAGCTTGATAAAATGTCCCTTCATGTTCACATTTCCAACATACATTTGAAATATCTTTGTTGTAATAGTTGCCACATTCATCGCTGAATAAAGACTCCGTGATACGCAGGCTTGTATCAAAGCAATTTACTCAGGTGTAATGCAGGTGGTTACAAACTAAGCGAGGGTTGGCTTGGCACAGGTTACATAGCATTTTATAGTCTCCTCGTTTCCTGTGCTTAGCAAGTCCCACCTGTAGACCGCCCCTTACCGCCCCTGCCCGCCTTTGCCCATCCTTGCCTCGCCCCCAGCTCCCCCTGCCTGGGGCCAATGGCAGGTTCAGCCAGGGCCCTTTGTTTCCAGCTGTCTTGCTTGCCTGGCCGGTCCCGTGAGGCTGACTCACGGTTGCGCCTGATGGGCGGTTGTGTTAGGATATTCTCATGGGAAGAAGAACAAATCGCTTATCTCCAAACAATTGTTTTGACTACAAAAGTCAGGCCATCTGCATTTATTTTTCTAGTTTGCACGTATACTGCTATTTACTGCCACCTATTGGCATCTGTGGGGACACGGTGGCACAGCGGCTTAATGACGCTGAAAGTTGCCGGCCAGAAATGGCTGACACTTCTGCGGTTCGAGTCTAGCCTTCGCATTAACAGGGTGAGCTCCTGTTTCCTCCCCAGCTCCTGTCAACCCAACAGGTTCAAAACTCACGTGAGTAGATAAATGGGTACTCTCACTCCGGTGGGAGGAAAAATGCTGGCAGCGCCTTGCACAGAGAGACGGGACCAGTTGCTGGTAAGCACGAAACCGCGCTCGCCCGAAAAGGGCGCGAAGCAACGGAAACCCCGCCTCCTGCGCTCGCCAGCTGGGCTATGCTCTAGGAAGGAGGCTCTGGCAAACCACTTCCGAAAAACAATTGCCTTGAAAACTGCAAGGATTCGTCCAGGCAGTCACTGCAGGGTCAGTAATGACTGAGCGCAGACAAAAAAAAAAAAAATTGGCGTCTGTATGCTAGTTACCTAAGGGGAGGTGCATAGTGTCAATAAATTGTGGGTGATTATATGCCTCACTGTCTTAGTAGGATTTTAGTCATCATGTAATCACTTTTATAGGTTATGTAGTAGTAACTAATCACTAAGTAGTGTACCTCTTCTCTGAGAGTCTTTTGGCTAGAGACTTTGTTAAACTTGTGTAGTGGATAAGTCTTGGATGCCACATATATGAGAAGAAGTGATTTTTTCTATGTTTTGCATGAAACTTGTATTTTATGTAGTTTTTATTTTTTCTCAATAAACAACCAGATATGTTCTATAACTTCTGGCTGGATTTCTTTGGAGAACAAGATAAGGACATTGCATTCTTTAAATCTCTCTAACGCTGGTTGTTATATCTGCACTCTGCATAACAGATGTCTCTATTGTCGGCTGCTTGCCTGCAGCAGCTGGGGGAAGCCCCGCTTGTTACAAAGTAATTGATTCCTGCCACAGGTTGATTGCCGCCACCTGTCGGCAGTTTACTTGTGGTTAGCACTTCCTCTTTTGATTGCCTGAGCCAAGGAAGCTGACCTGGCGCGTTTGAACTTAGCTAGACGGAATGGCGGCTAAGCTTGAATGGCGTGTGCTGAGCCAGGCTGAACCTGACATTTGCTACATTCTAGATAAGTTCTCTGGCATCATGTACCAATGATACACGTGGAAATAGAGCCACATTTTTGAAGTCGGCCAAGTGTCTACTAGTCGGAAGTGCAGGATATACCCACAGCTGCTACTTGTAGTCTTTTGCACTGTTACTGCTGTACAACAATATTCAGACTTTCTCTCTGGGTTGATAATGGGCAGAGAAATACTGTGTGCATATTATTCAATTACCATGGTTCCATTTCTTCCTCCACCCCAGAGAAGAACCCACCATATTCCCAAGTTTATCAGGAATCTCCAGCCAGAATTAGCCTCCTCAGGCTGAATGATTCCTGTCTTGGCCATGAGAACAAGTGTGCATCATTTGTGGTCTAATGAAGCCAGATGCTTCCTGCTGATGGTGTGCTGGGGACTCGGCAGGTGCTTCAGAATCTGTGTGCAGTCCCAGGCAGGCAGCCAAGGCAAAAGATTTATTGTTCTCCTGGGATGACTGTGGGGAGACAGCCTGCATTCAGAGAAATTTGCCTAACCTCAGAGATCTATTAGACTTCAACAGTGTTCAGTGGCAGGACTTCCTAATTTGGATGTTACTGTTGCAGTAAGTACAAGGAGGCTTGGAGAGCCATTTTAATTTAACATAATACTCTCAGGTACTATGACACAAGCATTGTGGGACATGTTAAACGTTAGGGACTTGAGGGCAGGAGTCAGGCCAGCCTGCTGCATAAAGTCAGGGTGTAGAAGATCTAACAGCACTCTGTGGCATGATAAAACTAGGCTTGGAAGGGCATACTATGCAAACTTCTGTTATATTAATTAATTAATTCATTCATTCATTCATTCATTCATTCATTCATTCATTCAATCAATTTAAATCCCACTGCAATTCCAAAGGATTCTACTTCATAGCTCCAAAGCTCTTTCTGGCATCTGCCAGGAATTCAGGTGTGGAAAATCACTGCCAGGGCACAGGGAAGGGAGATCACTTTTCTCAATGTCTAAGTCTGTGGGAAGGTATGTGGGGATTGCAGAGGTCCTACAGGCTCCATGTGCATTTCCATCTAACCAATCTAATTCCAGCTTTTCATGAAAAATGTAAAGATGAAATTGAATTGGTTAGTTGGAAATATGGTTAAATTGTCTTCAATCTGTCTTTATATATGAGAACTTTTCACTGTCAGAGTTGAGCTCCTGTCTTACTTGGCTACTCCATCTCCTTGCAATAAACTTGATCCTTAACAGTTGCGGGATTCCTTGAGAAGACTGGAGTAAACTAGGTTCTTGACCTGAGAAACCTGACATTCACAATGTCAATAGCAGTGAATGATTTTCCAGAAAGGCTGATCAATGAGACAATTAATCACAGGAAACAGGAGTGGCCATAACGCTGTTACAGACTGAACTGTGGGTGCTGGGCCTCCAGGCATGAGCACCTTAAACTAGCATCTTGCCTTCAGATATACAGGAGGATTTTACCCTGTTGCTGGTGTTCAGGTGAGATTCAGTTGCCAAAAGCCAGTGTGATGTTGTGGTTGTTAATGTGTTAAGAGGAGGATTTGGGAAATCCAGCCATGGAAACTGCTGAGATGACTTTGGGTCAGTTTTTAATTTGTCACCCCAACCTTCCTTGTTTTACTTGTTTTTGTCAGAAAAATTGGAAGATTTTTTTTTCTTCCACCTTGAACACCTGGAGCAAAAACGAAATTATCAGCCCTCATCCTCATCATCTGGTGGCTTCTATATTGTCACAAAAGATACCAGCTGGATTGCCTGAGCCAGCCAGCCACCCCGTATCTTGGGCCAGTTCTGACCATGAGCTTGTTTTAGCAGCAAATTAGGGCTACCTCAAGTCAGATTCATTTGCTAGACTGGTTTAGTGACAGAGAAAAAGTGTGTGTAAAATCTTCAGAATGAGAGCTGGGAAAAATTTTAAAGGTAGGAAGCCTAGTAATAACAGTGAGTTAATTGTTCTGACTTTTGCGTCCTAATTTATAAAGTAGAATTATACTTCCTCTTATTTAATGCCAAGAAATACAACACCATATTTGTAATTAGGAATTCTATCCATTTTTTCACTTAATCCTTTTCCCCTTATTGTCACATTAATGATAATAATACCAGGCAATGTCCTCTTGTTATTAGCTTCCAAAATAATAGTCGTGCAAATCAGAATTAACAAGCATGCTACAAATTCTGAGATGGCTCCATGAAAAGGGAAGGAACCAGAGATGCCATTTTCACCAAGAATTAAATGTACAATTTTAAGAAACATTTTAAATTTTTTTTTTCATAAGAGCTGTAAAAGAAAATGTGTATTTTCAGGAAACATTTTGCTTCTGATTTCAGGCAAACTAGCTACCAGCTTTAAAGACATTTTGGGCTGCTGGTTCCTCCTTAATTTAAAACTTCATAGTGGTTTGTGCTTCAAAACATTTCCTATCAATATTGTTTCCCATAAAATTTATCAGGAGCAAAAGATGATCAACATAGAATTTGGGGGGCTTAGTCTTGAAAAACTTTGGAAAGTATTACACGTGGAAGAGTGATGAATAGCAAATAGAAAGAGTTGGCGGTGGGTAGCAAATTGTGAATTGAGCACAGTGGACTTCTGATAGGGCTAGCAACTTTTTCAGGTCCAGATGCCATTTTGACAATCCTCTTTGTCCCCTCATCCCTTGAAAATTCAGGAGATTGCAAAAATTCATGCAATTTTGGTTATGTCAATCCAACATTTCACAAGATCTGATGTAAGCAAGTGGTGTTTCCATGAAATAGTAGGGATTTTTCTTTCTTTTCCTTTTCCTTTAATGGGGAATGCTGATCTGTGGACTGAGATTTGACCTGAAATCACTGCTCTGTCATGGAGCTTACTCTGCCATCCAACCAAATGAGAGCCATTTCTGTTCTTTTTGATTTTACCTACTTTCACATTTTCGTAGCTTGGTTTTCAGCCAGTTGGTATATCAGTTTGTGTACATTTCAAAACAACAATCAAAGGTGTGGGCAAAAGCTACTGTATCCAAGATGTTTTGTGTAGGAATATTAAGGCCACCTCCCAAAGAAGCCACACTGTGCCTTTAAAATTACCAGCATCAACAGTGATGTAGAAGCACTAATGCCTTCCAGCTACCGAAGTGTGGCTTTTCCAGTGGTGTTGATGATTTGAAAGACTACATTAGAAGGGAACAGAACAAATCATCTCTGGCTATTTCTGAAAAACCCTTGTGCAAGGCCAGGCGAGGAAATTGTCTCCCTTTGAAGTCCTTTCTCGACTGAACTTTCCTTCCTGAGCTCTGTTTATCCATCATTTGGGAAAGCACAGATCCTTTGATTAGCCCTTGCAAGCATGACTCTCTTGAACCCAATAGAGGAGAAGATTCATGGTTTAGAGTATAATAAGGGCTCCTATTAATGCAAGTGACCTTTGGTGCTTCTAATGATGTAGGAGGAAAATGACTTTGCTGTAAAAATGTCTATGGTGCATTTAATGGGCCTGATCTACTCCCATGTCAAGTGGGCAAAGGGCAGGGGGGAAGAGAGATGAGAAAAGACCCCCTTGGTACATTTTTCAGTTATGTTTGCAATGGGCTGCCTTTGTCTTTCTTTCCAGCCTCTTAGATTTTTTTTAAAAATTACTAGAAATTCAATATCAAACCATATATACAGAATGTCACATTTATTAATTTTTCATAACTTTGCATTTATATAATATGTAAAATGCCACAAACAGAAATTTATTCAAGATTTAAATAAAATGGATACTGAATAAGAAGCTATAACAAACATGATCAGTCCTAACAAAAACACCTTCAAAACCTGTTCAGAAAACTTCAAAAATCACACTCTGTTTATATGCAAAACATTCCCACAAATAAATATGCAAAATTTTAATAAAATTCCTTCTCTGTTCCATGTGTCTCTGAAAGTGTGAATAAACATATCATACACATATATCTCATACACACACACGCACACACTTATTTTATTTTATTTATTAAATTTGTATGCCACCCATCTCCCCTGGAGATTTAATGTACATCTACGTGAATTAGATCTATGCAAGATTGGTTCTGGAATTTCTCAATTCCATACAGCCATAATTAGCTTCCCTAGGGAACAGAAGGAGAAATGGAAAACAGAACAGCATCAATAAAGTTGGAAAAGCAAGGTGAAAATGTCCTGCTTGAAGTGAAATTGATTTCTTCTTCCACCTCCTTTCATACTCATATATAAACGTGTATTATAGAATGACACAGGAAGGCAGCAATGATTCCCATGAATGTGGGCATGTTCCAGGTCCACAATCCCAGTGATTGTGTTTGTAATTGTTAAAGGGTTAGGGAGCATTGGTTAGGAAGCCAGGATTTCTTTGTGAATGTTTTGGATGTTGCTTTTATGGTTTCCTTTGGTTGTGTTATTGTTTGTGAGCTGCCTAGAGTTGCAACCCATCAGATAGGCATCCATACAAGCCTTTTAAATAAAGAGACAAATGTGTTTTGGGCAGGGTTGCGTTTCACTTTAAAGAGCATCTTTAACAAGATGGTGGGACAGAAATGGTGGCTCTTATTTGACTTCTAAAGACCATCTGGCTCATGTTGATCAGCACAGAGGGTGAGGGGCATTTAATTTTCTTTTCTTCCAGTTTGGAAGATTTGTTTTTCATCTGATCTCCTTCCCCACCCTTGTGTTGGTTTGATGGAGCAAAACTAAGTATTCCAATTCCAGGCACAACTCATTCATGAAAATTGGGTAGGATGTCATCAAAGATTAGCAATTAAAAAATTAGAACCACATTGCTATTATGCACATTGTAAAAAAAGGAGGGAAAATCCCTGGCCCTCTCAATCCTATTGGACTACAGTCTCTGTAATCCAGACATGCCAGATTTTTTTTCTGAAAAGTTATCCCTCTGAAAATCATATAGGCATCCTGGAAAAAAAAAAAAAGCACAGATCTAAAATTGGGCTGGATTCAGATTCAAGGGAATCTTAAAGTACTCCACTCCTGGGCACTGAAAATTAGAGAAATATGTTTGTGTATATAAGTTTACGTATACACCCACAAGCTGTATTGTATTGTACTGTATTGTATTGTATTGTATTGTATATTATTATTATATTAGGCCACTGAAATTGTAGGCCATTATGGTGTTAAATAAACCTGCCAGTAACTACAAAAATGAATCTAAAAATCTGTGTGAATTTTCAATAATATATAAGATTGGATATTGAGGAGAGAGATTTCAATACATTTACAGTGGGGGTATTAAATTCCTAATGTAAAATGTAGCTTTAAACTTCCAAACATCTCCTGGAAAACAAAGACTTTATTTAGTGATCAGCAGACTGATCCCAAGATAAGCAACAGGAAGTTAGCAAATACTTTCCTGAGTTAAGGGCTTTTTCTATATAATGTGCTAATATGACAAAGTGAGATCTGTTAATCTCATAAACCCGATGCACACAAGATAATCCCCTAAGAATGTTATCCCTGTGGCAGACATATTATTAGAAAAAGCTGATTTGTTTTAGCCTTTGAGGTTTAATGGAGAGAATGTATCTGTACACCTAGATTTAATTGGGTTAAGTATTACGTTTAATATAAATATATCTGTATGCCACTGCGACGCTCCAGGTGAATTTCCTTTCCTATCAATCTTTTATTCCTCTTAACAAGCAAAATTGGATTTAGATTCTATTAACAAACATTTGCAATTGCCTTTTATAAGAACTTACTTTTATTTTTATGGTAATTTTTCCCACATAAAAAGAAAGAATGGGGCAATGTATATCATATTAATCACATTTCTTTGCTTGGTTTAAACTAGCTACCTTCAGCCATTCAATTCTGTGATGATTTTAGCAACACTAAGAATGTTTTACTCATTTTCAGCTCCACGAAGCTTAGCAATTCATAACCCAGTTTACAAGGTACTGAAAAATGTGACATTCGAGTCAAACCAAATGCTTCTTCACATCTGCTTAAGAAAGATACTCTACCATGTTTTGGAAAGGATTGTTTTCCTGACACTTATGGAATTTGCACTTAGCTCAATTAGTCCAAAGGGAAATGAATCTATTCATTCTCTTCCCTGTTCTTTCTGAAAAAGTCACCCCAACAGATTTCCCCAGCAGTAAGACCAGCTTTGCCATTGTTGCTTTTAAATTCTATTTTTTTTTTACTTCTTTCATATGATTTTAACTCATTTCACCATGACATCCATTGTATTTTTTTTCACCAGTAACTATTTTTCAGCCATTTCATTAAGAATTATGTGTGAACAGCAGCAATAAGACAAAAGAAACTATTTTTAAAACAGAAAATAATAGTCTTTGCATACACTTTTCAATTGCTTATGTTGTATGTTCATGGGAGTTGAAGTAAGCTGGCTTTAGAAAAACCTGCCAAACTGAGATGGTTTGACAACATTTTGAAAAGGATTCAGTTTACCACATCCTCCCACTGGACAATTCTCCTGGTACTGTGTCCTCCTGTAATGGTATGTGGGAATGACCTTGGGAGACAGAGGGAAGAGCCATAGCCAGGGCAATGGTCAGATAAGAGGCAGCTTAGCCTGCAGCAGGAATGTGGATGTGACAAACATCTCAGAAGGGACCCTCCCTAGTTTCTTGGGCTGTATAGATGACAGAAATGTACATCCAGACTTGCAAGATTCTGTTGATGTAACCTTACAATAAAGTAGAATTAGTTTATCTGGGAGTGCTTCCTGTCTGGACTACCTCCCAACTGGCCAATTGCTTTTGTTTTTGTGGGCAGTCACACACACACACATTTCCTATAAATTTATACATACAAAGGTAAAGTATCCAAATACTCATATACATAGGCACAACACTTTAAAATAAAAATTCCTTTCTTGCATTTTCAAAGTGTTTCTTAAAGGTCTTTTCCTGCCTCTGTTACAATGTTACTGCACTGACACAGTGGTTCAGACATTGCTTCCAATGCAAGATGTTTCCAGTTTGAAACCAACCAGAATTTTTTAAATTACTATTTTTCTTTCCCTGACCTCCCTAGTGTCCTCTGTGCTTTTTTTTCTCCCAAAAAAAAAAAAAGTCCTGGACTGCACCATTTCATCATTTCTGCAGTCACTTGAAGGAAAGATCAGGGAAAGAAAAATAGTAATTTAGACACCCCCAAGAACCTTCCTGTTGAGTTTCAAATCAAAGATATTCTGCATGTGAAAAGCATTCTAGCTGCTGTTCCTTTAAGATAACATTGTAATAGAGGCAGCAAAAAGCCATCTTGAAGACATGCTTTTCAAGTGAATGGAAGGGTCATTCCTTCCACTGCAAAGTCACCACTGAATTTCTCAGGCTAGCCTGTAAGGAAGTAAGTTCACCAGTCAAAATGGACAGGGGGGCACTAGGAAATGTAAGAGCAAAACACTACTTTAAAATCACATAGGAAAAAGTGATTGGAGGTCATATTTGGGCTGGGAGGAAGCTGAATAAGAGTAATATCATCAGTTCCTACCCTCAGAAAAAATTATTTGGGACCTGTTTCCCCATGTGGTTCCTCCTGGAGGAAAAATGAGCTGTTTCCCAAAACTGCAGGTTCTTGATACAGAACAACTCTACTCCCATTCCGCTTCCTAGAGTTACTTCTATGCATACTGGCAAAGTGATTTGGGAAGAAAAGACAGTTAGTCATTCTTTCAGGTGTGTGTGTGTGCACGCGCGCACACCTTCGAGTCACTTTTTGACTCCTGGTGACTTCCTGGACAAGTCCCTGCAGTTTTCTTGGCAACATGTTCAGAAGTGGTTTGCCCTTGTCTTCTTCCTAGGGCTGGGAGAGAGTGACCGGCTCAAGGTCACCCAGCTGGCTTTGTACCTAAGGCAAGACTAGAACTCACAGTCTCCCACCTGGTACCTTAACCACTACACCAAACTGGCTCTCCCTTCTTTCAGGTAGTGGAGACATAATTATGAAAAATATGAAGGACGATAGTAAGCTAAAAATAATAAGCTGAAATATCTAGTTTTTCTAGAGAAAAGTCCAGCAAGTAAACAAGCCCTATTGTCTGTCTGTATCAGCAAAGGTCACTTTTAACAGGCAATATCACTTAGATAAAAATAGATTATTCCAGCAGTGGTTGTAAACAGTGATTGTTGCAAAAGAACTACAAGTTTTTCTTAGGTCAGATGCTGACCAAAAAGGTCTCTTGATGGGAAACAATGTGAAAACCTAACATTTCTGTAAAGTGGTTCTTTCAGACACTTAACCATTAAAGTCAGTTCTCTGGGAGTCAGGATATCCAAGGCACATCTTTCATTTTAATTATAGTTCTCACAGGAGCTTGTTCAGTCTGTTTCTCTTTGTTTAGCAAAAACTCTTGCCATTGTTATGGATTAACTCTGCAACCTGCATGTTGACTTGATTGTTGCTAATCATCTATCTCCAATGCTCCAAAGATGGGGTTGTGAAATTACTCTACTAAACTTTTTTTTTAATTTTACTAAACTTTTGCTTTCTCTGCCTATCTTACTGCAAAGCCTGTATTACAGCTACAAATTTTACACAGCATATGATTTCTACTAATATGGATGCTTATGTTGAGCTGAACTAATGTAAATTGGGCTCTCTTTTATTACTTTTTGCCAAAATCATTAGGAATATGTGTCAAATTGTGTTGTGAGTCATCCCTGGCTGATTTACACCTTGTACATTACTATTCTATAATATGATTTAACTCATTTGGATTTAACTTGATATATGAATCCAGGCCTTGTAGTTTGTAAATCATGTTTTATAGTTCAGCATGATATGGGAAGCAGGCAACTATAGCTTGTTCAACACAGCATGGTTATAACTAACCATGGCATAGCACAATATGTAAATTCAACCATTGCGAATTCAACACCAGTTAATGGTTTTGAAAAGGGAGGTCAACTACCATTATGAAAATGCTACATGTTAGTGTGATGAGTGCCTCTTAACATGAAAGATGCAAAGGTGTCATTTTCAGGAACATCGCCATGCTCAGAGAAAGTTTGAATTGTTTCCTCCAATGCGAAAATCTTGGAGAGGGTAAGAATTCTGCCAAATATTGACAACTTTGTCAATGTATTAATATATGGACAGCCATTATTGCTTCCTTAGTATCTCAGAAAGCAGCATAAGCTCTACTCATCCAATAAGAGTACTATGAGCCACCCAGAGTCAATTCAGAGTCAACCAGTATCTAAGTCAAATAAATACATTTTTTAAAAAGATAACATATGTGACAAGCACAACTGCCAAGAAAGGGGCAGTAGGTCCTAAATATTCTCAAAATGAAGCTTGTGTTATCCCTGCTGTTATTCTCATTATGTCTCAGATACTTTCTACAATTAATAGGGCTGGTTTAGTATTCATAGGGCCCTCCTTCCCTCCCAGTTTAAACCTCTGATTAACCTTGCCAATTAAACAAGTAAATAGGAAGTGCTATGTACAATAACCTAACAAGTTATTGGGAAATGGAGAACTTGATGAATGGCTGAGCAGTCATACCATTGACATCATAACTACTTTTGACCTGAATTTCATAGCCCCCTACCCACCCACCCATCAAATGGAGATTTTATCTAAACTCTTCCCAACTTGTCATAAGAATTCTGGAACTTGTACATTATACCTATTGTATACATTGCATATTATGAAGATACAAGAAATAGAAAACCAATGGTCTAGTCTCCTGGCCATAGTAAGGATATGATATCACAGAAAAAGATATTACTGAAACATTACATGTTATAGGAATTGTTCTCTTTTTTCTTTTCTTAACCAAGTTCTTTCTCTTGTAATTAGCAGATCAAAATTCACATGAACTTGATACATTTATGGCAAATTGAGGTGGGATTTTTTTTGGTTATCTCAAGGTGTGGAAATGATGGTTCCTTCCTCCATTATGGCTCTAGTAGATATAGTGGAGTCCTTGGTGTCCTCTGAGCTTGGTTGTTTGCTTGCAGACGTTTCATTACCCGACTAGGTAACATCACCAGTGCTCATTATAATGATGTTACCTAGTCAGGTAATGAACTGTCTGCAAGCAAACAATCAAGCTCAGAGAGCACCATGGACTCCACAGTTCAACCCTGAGCTACAGATATTCTCTTCTTTTGATAACATAATTTTCTTGAGCATCAGATTGTGTTTGTTTAATTCAGCAGATTGCATTTGTTTAATTCAGCATGCTGGCTGGGGAATTCTGGGAGTTGAAGTCCACATATCTTAAAGTTGCCAAGTTTGAAATATACTGGTTTAATTGTTCTACAATAATCCTGCTGCTTTTGATGCTCTGTTAATTTAAGCTTTTGCGAGCAACACTCCTATCCATCTGCCACAGCTCATTTAGCTCGACTAATCCCATTGCCTCTTTGTCGTTTGATTTCTGCTTAAGTTTTTGATCGACACTTTAAAACCAGTCAATGCAGGTCAATAAAACTGAGTCAACTACACATGGCTATGTAAAGCAGGCCTAAAGTAAATCATCTTCTCATAGATTGGATGGTAAGGGAGTTAGGGGTTGGATTCCGGTAGTCACAGGAATCTTTTCAAATGACAGTATCAAATCTCCGCATAGACTCTCATGTAGAAACAAGTTCTGTGTGGTGTGTCAGAGAGAGGGGTTGGAAGCCCTACATAAAATCTCAGCATCCTTCAAATAAATAGCCCTACAAAGTAGGCCAATATTATGATGCTGTGATGGTGCATGAACATGAGAAATGGAGTTGAAAAAAAAGGAAATTCATGATGGAGACAAGAACAGAACTCAGAAATGCTATCTTACAACTCAGTCATCCTCCCCAATGTGGCACTGTCCAGATACATTGCCCAGAATCCCCAGCCATACCATGTGGCTGTTCCAAAATATGGAATCATAGAATTGTAAAGCTGGAAGGGAGTACACGGATCATCTAGTCCAGTATTTCTCAAACTTGGCAACTTTAAGATGTGTGGACTTCAACTCCCAGAAGCTGGCTGGGGAATTCTGGGGGTTGAAGTCCACACATCTTAAAGTTGCCAAGTTTGGGAAGCACTGATCTAGTCCAACCATCTGGAATGTGTAGGAAAACCAATTAAACTCTCTGTGCGAGATGGATGATCAGCCTCTTCTAGGAAACTTCCAGAGATGAAAAGCCATATCTGGAGGACAGTGTGTTAGCATCCTAGGCTATAACTGGAAACTGGCTTCAAATGCCCATTCAACCCAAAAAGCCACCTGCTGATCATAGAACAGTCACCTTCCAGTCACAATCTCTTGCCTATCTCTCAGGTTTATTGAGAGGATGAAATGTAAAGGGAATCTTGAATGCCACTCTGAACTTCTGGGGAAAATGTCAGGAAAAACAGGTACAGTAATGCAACCAAACAGAATCAAAATCCTCTTGAAAACGTTTTTCAAAACATTTTTGTATTCAAAAATGCAAGGACAGTGTATCAAGGAAGGTGGCTGTGAATCTTATCAGAATCCTTATTTTTTAAGATTCTATGCTACATAAAACATCTCCATAATTAGAGATGGGTCCCTGCTTTAAAAGTTCATACTTAATATAAGGAAGACAATATGAATGGAGACAAAAAGGAAGAGAGTTTATGGATTTGAAACAACAACACCACATCTGTTTCTGTGGAAGCTGATTTGTGATTCCCCCAAAGAGGCCCCACCATGCAACAGATGCTGCATGAACAGAGTCTGCCAGCACCTATCTTTTTCTAGTCAAAAATCTGCACAAAAAGACGCTTTTCCTTTTGTGAAAGATGCATCTGAAGGAAACCATATGCTTTTGGAAGCTGTATACAAAATGGGGTAACCAGGTCTTGTGGTGGCAATGGTGGTGGTGGTCAGAAACAGCTTACGTGAGGACAATTGACACAAATTTTAAAACGGATATAGATTAAAAATACGTAAAAATGAATCAAGTCAGTCATTTTTGACAAAATGAGGTGTCTCAGGGAATGTATCATAAAAGCAAGACATGTGGGGAAAGTTGTGTACAAGTGCATGAATTCTCTTCTGATGTGTTTTCCTGAGATAAGATGGAAATGTGGGAAGTTGAGAGAGGCTGCAGATCACTAGAAAGAGGATTGTACCTAAAAGCAGGACCTTCATACACGTCTTGGCCACCTCATAGCTAAGTGCAAGAACATCACATTCCCCCCACACCCCCGAGAACTTCAGCAACATTCTCTTCTTTAAATAAAAACTAAAAAGCAACCTTTTAACAACTTGGATGACAAAGTGGTAGAAAAAAAACAGAAGCCTTTTTGGCAAGGCAGCACTCTGTATATTTACATCATAGACTAACAACACCATCACAAAAATGGATTTAGAGGTAGGTAAAATTCCCCTCCCAAAGGATAATAGTATCTTGCTGGAATCTTGTGAATCCTCATCACTGGAAACCTTTAAAGACAGTCACAACATTCTGTGACTGGGTCCACACAGTGAGCTAAGCCATGGCTTACTTTAACTGTGGTTTATTGAATAAACGATAAAGCCTTGGTTCACACATGATGCTGAGCTCTCAGCCATAGTTTACAAACCCCAGTTACTCCATTCAACATGTGATAGCAAAACCAAACCCCTCACTTTGAGTTTTAGTGAGATGTATGAATCCCACATAGTTTTGGTCAACTTCTAGGCTGAAAGTCTTTAACCTAGGGCTTGTCCAGATGGTAGGCAAGATATGATGGTTTTATATGTTTGTATATTGGTTTTTAAATTGTTTTTTTATTGGATTGTTATTTTTAACTGTTATGAGCCACCCTGAGTCACTTCGGTGAGATGGGCAGCCATTCAAATTGAATGAATGCATAAATAAATATCAATGGCATTTTCAAAATTAAAAACACCCCTCAAAAACTACTGCCGTGTGTCTTCTTCTATAAACTACAGAACCAGAATTAAGTTTCAAAGGCAGCCTAAGTAATTTTCTTGGTCAAAAGTCTATCAATCATCCCTCTTAATCCCATGATTTCCAAAAGCTTTATTGCAATTTCCTTGGATTCCTTGAGGTGAGTCAGCCCTCTGTGGATATAACATTGTAATAGTGTTTCATCAAAATGATGGCATTAATACATGCTGTTTTCTCTCATTTAATTGCTTGTGGCTCCTGGAACATGTTTTGCTGTTATTCTGTGCAAGGTGGCACCCTCATTCTCACTCCCAACTGACACCTGTGTTCAGCTGTCATCTGCGATAATGGCCTGTTTGGTTACAGACTTTTCATTGTTGAATAATTGACCAAGCTGAGCTGCTTTTCAAAGCTAGGTCTGTTTCTTGAGTAAAAGGCAAGTATCACACTGTGCAGAGATCTTCAGCTGGTTCCCTGTTTTTTCCTGTCTGATTTTGCTTGTCTAGAATTCTGGCCCAGACTCATGTTTGTTTCTTCGTTTCTTTATTTATATATATTAAGAATTATCATATAATAGAAGATGAATCAAAAGAAAAAAAGAACAGAAAGAAAAAAGTGCAAGAAAAGAAACAGAAGATTGTTCAACTTGTTGTAAAGTAATGTCCCTAGAACCAATACAAAAAAAACTTAAGAGGATTTTATGGAAGTGTGAACATGGGCATCTCCAGGGGAACAAATGATGTCACCTGCATCATGATATCATTGCATAAGTGAAAAGACTAGTGTTATTTGTGTCATTTGATTTGTGTCATTTGTGTCATGTGTGTCATGATGCACACAATCTCATCATGGCTTGCCCAGACACCTCAGGGCACGGATGACTAAGAGAGAGAGTAGGAGAGAGAAATGGAAGAGCAACTAGAATAAGATTTATTTATTTTGTTTAAAAGATTTGTAGGCCACCATCTTAGAGCACAACTCTGGGCAGCTCACAAAATCGAGGGAGAGTCTGGAAAAGTCAGGCTGAACAAGGCAATGAACTTACCTGTGACCAGGGGCTGCCAGGGCAGAATGGAAGGGCAAAAACCACCCCCAATTCAGCATCTTGATTGCAGCTCCACCTGCGTACTTGATTGCCTACACAATGCAACCAGATTTCTGAAAAAAAGGCCCTTAGGGATTTCCCTGACTTTCTGTACAAAACTACTAATGCTTAGGGTTCTTTTCTTTTAGAAAGCTTACACTAAAAGAACCGTGTTATGATCTTTCTTTTCCTATATTTACTAATTACACAGAAGACTTTAAAATGTGAATGTACCACCATGCATACATACTCACTGCTTTAAAATATATTTAAACTTCCACACACACCTGTACAGAGGAACCTCTAGAGTGCTCCAGCTAATCCATATTTCAACATATGGTTCATATTACAAAAAATTTAATTACATAGACAACCTGGATGGTTGTTGCGTCTCCTACTTTAGAAACAGTGCCCTCCCTTCCACTACTCCGCCCCCTTATAATCTGGCAGGACAGCTAGTCCACCATGCTAATCTGGGTTTACAAACACTTTGTAGTTGCCTGGCTCTTCCTTTGTCATTTCAACCATATGACTCTTCTTACATATGCTGCATATGCCAGAGCTCTCTCCCCACAGGCCATTCCAAGAAATGACAGTGTACCAGTTCTGAAATTCTAGGTTGTCCTGAGCTGAAGGATTCTAGCTTAGGTGGCTTCACACCAGGCATTTCACCATGATAACAAAATTACCCCCCTCCATGCTTTGCATTTACTTATCAAGGGACAGCAGCACTGCCTCTCTGGCCATATCCTCAACATGACATGCCCAGGTTGCTCCATCTCAAGCCCCCAAACACACCAATAATGTGTTTTAAATCAGTGTGACGGTGTCAGGATTAGCCCAGGAAACTCCAGGAGACAGTACAGATTCAATTCAGCATGGTTTATTGGCTTCATTCCCGTTACAGAATCTTCTCAGAGTGAGAGCAATTCCCAGAGTCACCCGACAAACATCCTGCATTCCTCAGGGAGGTGCCAGTCTCATTCTCTTATCTCTACCTCTTTGTTCTGGGGATAAGAGTACGCGCTTAACTCTTTCCGCTCTAGCTCTCACAGAAGGGACTCAATGTACATACCTGATCTAAGCCTGATGCATAAGGGCTCCTTCACATAGGGCACACATAAGAGCATAAGGGCTCCTTCACACAGACAGGGACCCTGATTAACCAGGCTCTCTGTTCCTGTGGAACTCCTGAAATATGCACCTTTATACAGACTGGAACCCTATATATTGTGGATACCTGGCTTCCAGATGAGGACCTATGTCGAGTTAGACATCCCTGTGAGCATCTCAGTGAGCACGGATAGCACCACAGTGAAGATTGGTGGCCAGGCAGTAAATTCTGGCAGACAAAATTGTCTCCAGAGAAGAAGAGATCAAAAGATCACCCACTTGTGCTCTGGATAGCTGCTTCTCATGAGGAGACTGCAGGAATTGAGCTTCTTGTGATTGATCATGGGTTGAGCGGCTTGGGAGCCGAGGGATTGTGCTCAAAAACACTGTGCAGCCTTTATGGACGTTTGACCTGCAAAAGCCTCACTTTCTTAAACGCTTTTGGAAACAATTAATTTACAACATAAGAAAGATCTCCTAACAGCAGGAAAGAACAAAGACACTCAGTGAGTCACCTTCTTTTTGGAATTAAGAACAGGGGGGGAAACTATCTTAAAGGATTTTGACTTAAAAGCAAAAAACTTAACAAGATTGTTATTTAAGAAAGTTTTAAATGGATAAATGGGACAGTAATTTTAGAAAACGGAAGAATGTTTTTTTTCTTTGATGAAAATGCCTTTGAAAATAGTAAAATTAACTAGACAAACAGACCAGACCTTTGTGGGAATGTTGATTGCTTATTATTAAGGAAAGTAGATAATTGGAGGATTTTACAAAATAAGAAGATAAGGGGAATATGTGCCAGACTGTGCAACTGTAGCTATAGAGAGCTAATTGGGACTAAAGTGCTAAAGATGGGGGGGGGGGGGGGGGGGGAGGAGAACAGAAAACAAAACAAAAAGCAGGAGAAACAGAAAAAAAAAAAAAAAGGAGAAGCTTGCCTTTTACTTTCACCCTAGTAATTGACATACTTTCATTTTATTACAATGGCAACCACAAGAAAAGCAGCAAAAATAGGAGAAGGAAGGAGAAGTTCACTAGAACGACTTACAGATAAGGGTATCACACCAGATTTATTGCAGAAAATGTTTGAGGAATTTGGCAAGAGGATGACTGAAACAGTTGCCAATAGTTTGGATGCTTTTAAAAAGAAATGGAATATAGATTTGCAGGGATAAACAAGGATATGAAAGAAGTTAAGATTGAAGAATCTGTAGGACAGTTGGCTGGAGATGTAAAGCAAATTGATGACAAAGTGGAAGTTTTGGAAAGTAAGACAGAAGTTATAAATAGAGAGATGGAGAAAAATTTGGATAATTTGGCATTACTGGAACTGAGAGAAAAGTAACTTTGTTTAAGATTCAGAGCAATTCCAGAAGACCATGGGGAAGATATCAGAGAAACTTTTGTTAAGTCTTTAATTTCCTGGATTTGGAGGAAGATGACACAGGCAGAGACGGATAAGGTTTATAGAATCAATACATGATGTGCAAAATTAAGAAATGTTCCAAGGGAGTCCTTGTTCACTTTGTCATGAAGACTAGAGGTCAAGTTTAGAAAATATGTGGTCTAAAGGATTAAAATTTACTTTATGTTATAATTTGAAAGAACATTTTTATAAAATGTTGTATCAATGGTACATGACACCCCAAAGACTATCAAAGATGTATGGGACAATTTCCAACGTTTGTTGGAAATGTAACCAACAAGAAGGGTCGTTTTACCATATGTGGTGGACATGTGAAATTGCAAAGAAATTCTGGACTCAAATACAAACCTTGATGTAGAGCATACTACATATACAGATTCCATTTAAACCAGAATTATTCCTGCTGGGGATAATGGATTTTCAAATAGGAAAACATCTTATTAGAATTACTCAATACATGATTATCGCAGCAAGACTTCTTTATGCACAATTTTGGAAAACCCAGACACTACCAACAGTACAAGAATGGTTGTTAAAACTGATGGAAATGGCAGAAAATGATAAACTGACTTGTTTATTAAAAGAAAATTCAAATAATTATTATCTTAAAGAATGGAAACCATTGATGGACTATTTGTAAAGTGCAGGTGGGGCGAAGCTTACATGGGGATTTGAAGATTAGATTATAAATGTAATGGGATATGTTTTGACAAAGAATTATTCCTACTTAATGCATTAAAAACTAGCACTTATGACACTCTTATTATTCCTAAGACCAGAGATAGATTGGAAGTTATCTATTTTTCATGTCTTTTTTCTTTTTCTTTTACTTTATTTCACTTTTTCTTTTCCTTTTCTTTATAATTTGTATTTTCAATTTTCTTTTTCATTTCTAACTTTTAACTTTGTAATCTATCTTAAAATTTCAATAAAATACTATTTTAAAAAAAAGACCAGAGGTCAAGTTTTGCAGCAGCATTTTAATATTAGATTGAGGATTGAAAACACAGATATAATTGTACTTAAGGAAATTCTAGTTAGAATACTATACAAGACAAAAGAATAATTTTTTATCTGACAAACTCAAACAGAAAAAGATTCCATTTAGATGGGAGAAGTTGGAAGGGGTGATTTTTACTTTAAAACAGCAGAGATGCAGACTGAATTCTGTGCAGAAAGCAAGCTTTCTTAGGAAAATTCAAAGAAGAATTGGAGGAAATGCAGATGGAAGTGACAATGAAAATGGAAAGATTCAGCATTACCCACCATGAATAGTTGGTGAAATTGACAGAGCTTGCTGAGATGGCCAAACTGACTTCTTTGATTAGAGAAAGATCATTACTGACATTCATCTATGACTGGAAACCCTTTATGGACTTTTTTGCTTAAAAAAGAAAATGGTTTTGTGACTGATGGTTTTGATGATTAGAAAGAATAGGTTACAGAAAGAAGGGAATTATGATGTAATCTTAGAGAGAGAGGTTTGATTAGAATTGTATGTATGACTGCCAAGTAGAAGGTCAGCATACGAATGTATAAATATATTCATTCATCTTTTCTGTTCTTTTCATTTTTCTTTTTTATCTTCTTTTTTCTTTGTCTCTTCCTTTCCTTTCCTTTCTTTTCTTATTTTTCACATTTACTTTACTATATTTTTTCTTTGAATGTATTTCTTATCATGTGCATAAAATCTTTTAATAAAAACTATTAAAAAAAAAGAAAATGTGGATACCAGGGTGTCCATCCAGTACATACAGTAAGTATATGTGTGAACAGCTAGTGAGCGTGGGCCAAGGTAATTTCAAGCATAGATGAAATCTCTAGCAGTGATCCTTCTCAGCTGGTTATCTCAGCGTAGCAGCAGGGTTCTACACCATGTATCTGAAAAGACAGGAACTCATAGCCTATGAAGTTGTTCTGCTATCTTCATAATTCCCAAGCCTGCTTAATCTATGATCAGGGATCCTGGAAGTATTTATTCATTTAACTAAGTAAATACATTTATCGGCTGCCTGACTCCAAATGACTCTAGGCATCTTACCCTTTAAAAAGCAAAAAACCATGAGATAAAAAAAATCATGCATGTCCAGAGGAAACAAAAAACAGCACATCAAAGAAAAACTAGCAGGGGCTCAACAATTTCCCTACCCCAATGCCTGGAAAAACAGAGGTTTTCAAAGACTTTTGGAACATCATCAGAGTGGGAGCCATATGAATCTCTGGGGGGATGTTGTTCCAGAGGGCAGATGCCACAACAGAGAAGGTGTGCTTCCTAGATCCCGACAGATGACATTGTTTAATTGAAGGGACCTGGAGTGAGCCCACTCTGCCCAATCTTACTGGAGGGGCAGAAGCGATTGGAGATAGTCAGTCCCTCAAATAGCCAGGCCCTATGCCGTGAAGGGCTTTATCGATGATAACCAAACACTTCAACTGCACCGGGATGCCAACAAGCAACCCGTGCAGTTACTGTTACTGTCACTGTTCAGCACAGCTGTAGGATATCATACTGTTTGAGGTTGGAATGCAGATAGGAGGAGCGATCATGCCTGCCCCTTCAATGGAAGAATCTAAGTTTGTTTGCTTACAGTCATCACTGGTCTGGTCTTTGCAGAATATAAAAGTGCAAGCTCTTTAGTCCAAGAAGGACACCAATGTAAACAGAAGACTTAAGCATTACATCCTCATGAGCTTTGAACCTTGCAGCCATTCTGACACCTCCTCTGTGTACAAAGAGGTGCTTCATCAATCTAGATTGTATCCAGACTTAAACCAACTTAGAGTGGATCCATTGAAATAGGTCAGACAAATTTATCATGATTAAAATCCACTGATCTCAGTGGGTGTTGTCTAAAAATTGCTGAGTTTGGATCTAACCTTATATCTGACTTTCTATCTTTATCTTTATGTTTATAAATATAAATACAAAGGTGCAGATGAAAACTGTCTAAACTCAGATATATTTTTTTTAACAGAATCCACATTTCAGGGTCCAATTGCAATAGTTTTTAAAAGTTGGGCCCAAAATATAAATCAGAATTTAAAAGTTGCTGAAGCTAAGCCAATCTAGGGGGTTTTCAGGACTTTGCCTCTCAGCGTTCCTTACTTAAGAACAGAGGTGGGATTTAAAGGAAGAAAGGAAAGATCAATGCTGCAGCAGACTTCACAATTTCACAATACACTAAAGGGTAAATAATGCAAGGCTGTCCCATTTTCCCTAGCATAATTTAACTAATTACACAGCCTGCCCTGTATCATAACCAATCTTATGTAAACATAATGATCTTGGCCGAGAATTCCCTCAGTTTAGTTAACCAATTGCTTTTCTAATTCTTGAGTTGTCATTAAAACCTCCCTCATTTAAATACCAGCAGCTGTGTACCGTACCATCTTTGTCAAAATGTAACCCTTGATACTTCGGTAAAAGAGAGGAGAAGGGAAAAAAGTGATATTCCTCATGTGGTTTTTAATTACATGGTTTGAAAAGGAAATAATGATTGCTAATGATGGAATTAAGAACCTCTGAATCTAATTAAATCTAGCATAGTGGTATATGTCTTCTGTTGTGCTCTAAAATGTATCCAAATGCTTCCCCTTAGATTGTATTTTTAAAAAGATACTAATTGCAGCATTCATTATAATGTGAATATGCCTGCATATATTTAGTCATATATGCAGTAACTCCACATACAGATTGAGCTGTGACCTTGAACATTGTCACATTGAAGTCTGGTTATTCATCTATTTCTGAAATTGAAGGAAAGAAATGTGTTTATTTCAATTCACATGAACTTTTCCAAGCGTCACTTCCCAAACCTATACATGAACCAAGCCCCAGTTATACCTGATATCTACATAGCTTTGCAATGATGGACAGAATCTAAGAAAAAAACACAAACACATAAATTAGAGACAAGGTAGCACCAAAGTGAATAGTTAGAAGGAAAAAAAATATGTAAAAACACATATGTTAGGAAAACTGCATAAAAATATATATATTAGGAGAAACCCCTATGCTTTTTAAATCAAGGTAATGCAGAATTAGGATCAGAATAAATAAATAAATTAGAATAAATTTATGTCTAAACAAAATTGAGAAATGCAACAATCCCATAACTGGGTTATTTATCCTTTATTATTTCACATGATATTATTATGCGTGTTTTACTAGTTTTTGCTTTTGCTTTTTGTACCTTGTAAGTGTTCTATTTAAATTAAAAGATAGCATAAATATCAAATATTTAGATAATAGAGTGTTTAGGGGTACATGAAATTATGGTGATAATCCATTTTTGAGTCTCCTCCGAAACTTACTTAACCTATTAATTTTCTTTATTGAGTATGTTAATCAACATCTCTAGTCCTTATGAACTTTACAACTTGATGCCATCCAGATGTTTGAGACTACAACTACCAGAATTTCTATGAATTCATCAGTAAAATCCACCACCATAAGTACAAGAGACTTTTTGGTGGTGGCCCCTTCATGATGAAACTCTATTCTTTCAAATTGGCTTTAGGGGTCTCTGTTGTTTATCAAAACTATTTTAGGCTACCCTTCTCTCTCAGAAATGCCTCAGTAGTATAAAAAAGGCATAAAAAAGTAAACATACCACGAGTTTAGAATTTCAGCGTTATAATGGTTTCTGTTTTTCTTTATTTTATTGCTGGTTTTAGATTGTATTGTTGAATGAGGAATATCTTTCCTGACACAGACATGTCCTTGCAGTCATCAGAAGTCAAGCTCAGTTCAAGGGAGTTTTTGTCTTTTTATAATCCTTACAAATGTATAAATAGTACAGAACAAAGCACAATTGTTCCAACCAAAGATTATAACAAGGAAGGAGGAAAGAGAAGACACATGGATTAAAAAACAAATCAGATAATTACATAAAATGGCACCTATGAGAACCATAGTTTTAACTTGTCACACTGCTCTGAAGATAAAAAATTTCCCCAGACCCAGCAAACGTGAGTCATAAACTCAGATGGATTAAGTCCCTGGTTTTTGCACACACCACCTGTCTACTCCAGCTTTTTATTAAATAAATACTTTATTTCAGGAAATAAATTCTGAAGGGGAAGTGATTGGTAGCAACCAAATTCAATTTTACAGTCCTTTCCAGAGAACTATTGCCAAGCAGTTAAAAAAAGTAATTGCATTATCATTTGTTTTAATTTTCAGGGTTTTTTTTTTTAACAGTTCAGAAAACATAGTTGAAATTTATGAAATATTTCCTAGGAAGATAGGAATATATTTCTATAGTATAAGACTGATTTGAACTCAACAAATTAGACTCAATTAGGTGAAGCATATTAGGCAGTCAGCATTCTGTAGGAAAGATGGATTCACTCTATTCTAGGAAATAGAGATCATCCTTTAATAGCTCTTAACATAAGAACTAATATGTTCACTTTTTTCTCAGCTATTTCAGTTTGGTACAGTCATTTGTTCACACTCCAGCACTCTGAAAATGGACTTTCTCTTTCTTGTCTTTTGATGATGAAAGAGATAACCAATCCGTTAGCTTCTTCATCCCAGTGAGACCAGTGGGGACCCACTAGATCAATGTTTTTCAACCATGGCAACTTTAAGATGTCTGGACTTTATCTCCCAGAATTCTTAAAGTTCCCAAGGTTGAGAAACACTGCACTAGATAAATATAGTCCAGCCTCCAGATTTGCAGGGAACTGTAATTTATTTGGGTTTACATTAAGTGGACAACTTTTGGGCTCTTTGGCAACTGCCTACAATCCAAAGTGATGCTTTCCAAGTAGAATCCTCACATATTTCTCTTTAGGAAGATTTACTGAGCTGAAAGGGATAAGATTCCAGCAACTGTGCTATTCTCAATGTAGAGCCAGTATATTCCTAGGTATACTAGGTTAAGTTTTTTCTGATTTTCTTTTTAACACCATACCTAGGTTCTGGCAAGAGGCAAGTCTCTTCACTGATAATGGGGAAGTTTGCAGTGGCTGTTTACATAAGAGTCTTCTAAACTTTTATCAGTTGGGGGGATCAACTCTTCCAACAGCCCTAACCGGTCCTATACATATCTACTCAGAAAGAAGCCCCCTTGAATTCACTGGGCCGTAGTTCCACAGAAGGGAGGAAAGGATTGCAGTCTAAATTATAATACATAAAAAGATTCCCACTGCAATGAATAGGACCATAAATCCAACCCAATGACTGGAGGATTCAGGGCTATAATGAATAAGGTATAATGCAGTGACTCTAGATTTCTGCGAATATTTAATGGATTTTAGGGAGAAAGAATCAGAAATGGAAAAGCAGGAGAGGGCTATTTTAGATGCCCCCTGGAGTTCTATGAATGAGGCAAAGCAATTATACATTTTTTTAAAAAAAAATGCTTACTTGGAACTACTTCAAGTCAATAACAGTGAAAAAAAACTTTCAATTTTATTGTGAACCACCCAGAGTCACTTTTTTGTGAGATGGGAGGTATCTACATCTGAAATAAAGATAGATAGATAGATAGATAGATAGATAGATAGATAGATAGATAGATAGACAGACAGACAGACAGACAGACAGACCAAAATACAGATTGGGCAATATAACCTTTGCCTTCGAATGGGGTTGGGAATTAGTTAATTGGGTGTTCCCATTTGTAAATTAACTAATAAATGGTTCTTAAGAAACACTGTACATCAGACTCAGCATAATCCTGAATTGATCAACCTAAATTGAAGGGATTTGCTCAACATCCAGACAGATGAGGGATTCTTTTAACTAAACTGGAATCTGAAGCTTTCTTTATGTTTCGGAGATTTATAGGGATAAATGTACACAGGAAATGTTAGATCCAATACCTGATACATTGTTTTCCCAAGTTCTACACATAAGGCAATCCCCAGACCCAGGAGAAATAGGAAAGTATAGCTTTAAGCCTCTACTCACAGTGAATGATTTTACCAGAGTTCACCAATCACAGGGCTTCAGTGAGAGGGATATAAAGGAAATGCAACACAGGATTCTTCTAAAGTTCAGTGTTGTTTGCTAGTTTGTTCTTCCAAGAGGAGGAATGTTAAGGGAGCAGGAAACTATAATCTGCTGAATCTAGAAAATTGGAGCATTGAACATTTTTGCTTTGAAAATTCTAGATAGCTTCTTCCACTGTTTGCTCCACATCATTCCCCTCCCCCCCCCCACTTTTGTACTATTGCATTTTCTACAACATTGGTAGCAATTGAGCTAATGCAAAGCCTTAATTGTTTCCCATTCATTACAATTCCTTGGCCCCCATGTAGTTCTTCTTAGTTTGCTGGTGTCTCCATTGATCAAACATCAAAGAGGGAGGGGAAAAGTGATTTACTCACCCTTCAGCTGAAAGGGATGATTCTCCTTATTCAGAAGGAAAATTTGAAATTTTACAGGCTTCTTAGCTATGATCGAGGGTTCATTTGGAATTTAAGCATATATCATAGGTGTGTTTACAAAAAAGCCCTTCATGGCATAGAGCCTGGCTATTTGAGGGACTGCACATGGGAGAGGCAGGCTGAAATGATGTGTTCCATATTGGTGAATTGAGAATACAGAGCCAGTTTGGTGCAGTGGTTAAGGCATCAGGCAGGTGTATTGGTATGTGGGAATGATCTTGGGAGGCAGGGGGAAGAGCCACAGCTAGGGGAATGGTCAGATAAGAGGCAGCTTAACCTGCAGCAGGAAAGTGGGCAGGGTAAATGTTTCAGAAAGGACCCTCCCTAGTTTCTTGGATTGTAAAGGCAATGAGGTAGAAATGTATTTTCAGACTTGCAAGTTTCTATTACTGTAATCTTACAATAAAGTAGAATTAGTTCGGCTGGGCATGCTTCTTGTCTGGACTACCTCATAAGGCTGACAGCAGGAGACCATGAGTTAGACAATGGCAAACCACTTCTGAAACTTGCCAGGAAAACTTCAGGGACTCATCCAGGCAGTCACCAGGAGTCAACATTGACTCAGAGGCACCAAATAGTATACATAGGTGAAGATTGTGGCTGCAACTTGTTCTGCTGGTTTCCTGTGGGATCACCCCCTCCCATCTGATCATTGACTTCTGCTGCTGCTTCTTAGTCTTCCTTTGGAGCAAGAACCATTAGATTCCCAGCTCCCACAGCCACTTTTCTTTTTCCAGATGATTGCTCTCCCTAAAGATGCCAACAAAGACTAGCTTGTTCCTGGCTTAACACATAGATCAGAAACTGTAAATTAAAAGAACTGCACTGAAAGAAATGGAGTCTATGGGTGTCCATATTCCTTCATTTTATTTAATGTTGCTATAAACTTTATGACTAAGAAGCAGTCAACATAGAAGACCCTGTGCTGGGTTGCACCACTGTTGGTGATCCCATTGTATCTCTAAGCACAATGATTCAGTTGGAGGGGACAGTATTCATGGTTATACTTGGGTTCCAGGAACACAGGATACATGGTTCTGTTGGGCAATGCAGTCCACCATTTTCGTGATCTTTTAGCTGCCAAGTGATGGGATTATGCCTTATAAAGTGGCCCTTAGGAGCAAGGTTGAACAATGTTTGTGGTTCCTATTTCTCTCTTGGTGTGGTGGAGGACTGATTCCACAACCACTTATAGAGGTTAAACAGTTGATGGCACTATGGAGAAAAATAGTGCCTACAGTACGACAACTGGTGGTTTTGCACACAATGGCTTGTATGATTGAGCTGAGAATCCAACCATCAAACACAGTAAAGGTGAGTGGACAGCACTGCACAGAAAACCCACTTTGACTGCACAGCAAAGATGCACTTTGGGGGCAGACTGCTTTAAGGCATCAGGTTTCCCACCAGCACTAGCACAGGTTGAAAGCAGGGCTATGCAGTTGTTTTAATTTGGCTGTGTTTACATAATGATTCAGCTTCAGTCTTTACAGTATCCTAGGGATGATAGCAGCTGTATTCCAGAACTTATGGAGAGCCATCCCCACCCCACCTCCCTTTTTAAGCTGACTATGCAGGAGTTCATGGACAAAGAGCTATCTGCCTCCATGCATTATGAAGAACAAATGTGGAGATACAGAGGTAAGGGTGCATGTGTGCCTTTGAGTCTGTCTTGACTCCTGACAACCACATGGAAAAATCCATGCAGTTTTCTTGCCAATATTTTCAGAAATGGTTTGCCATTGCCTTCTTCTTAGGGCTGAGTTACCCAAGTGGCTTCTGAATCTAAGGCAGGACTAGAATTCAGAGATGTTCTGTGTTCTGCTTGCTTCAGGGAGTAAACATAAACGTATATTGTATGCCATATATTGTTTCTATTGTTACTGTTCTGTCCACAAAGCAGAATAGCTGGAGACAGAAAAGTGGAATGTAAATCAAATTGAATGAAAGAATGAGCAGTTAGCAAAGCAATAGTATTGGCAGCCTGGACACCCCTTAGTGTCCTCCTCAGGACTTGATGCTGTTATGAAAAGTCTGAGATGAAAGAGAGGAAGGTAGCTGCCACCAAAACTGAGTGATAAATATTTAGGGAAACTCTGTGGAGTAGCTTTCTTTACTAGGTGAATGAAAAGAAGGTAAATCTTTGACATGCTTTCAAAAGAAAATGCTTAAATTCTTTCTTAATTCTTTAATTGTTTTTGTTTTGAAGCACATGTGCTATCTGGATGAAAATGCATAATTGAAGCTCTGATGGTGACAGGAGAGGGTTAAAATCACCGCCTTTCCTTTTCTGGCAAAATTCCTTTGGTTCCATCTTTTATTGTGGCTTTCTTGGTGCATGTGAAAATGTAGAATAATCTGGAAATAAAAGCGGGAAAATACTGCAGCCAAGCCCATTTACCAATTTCATTTGTAATATTTTTTAAAGTAGTAATCTTTTTTTGTTACCACTTAAACCAGTACTGGAGACTCAGGGATACCTAAGGAAAGCTCAAATAAGATGTTGCCATTTTCAGTTGCTGTGCAGAACTATAATTATATGGTTTGTTAATTATATGGTTTAAGTGCAATGTGCGTTCAGTGTATATCTATAGTCCTGGGCAAGGAAACTTGCTCAAAGATGTATTTTTCTTTCTGCCTCAAAGCCATTCATTATAGCTGCAAGTGTTGGAAAAGTGCAGTGGTTCTTTCAGGGACTAGATTTTAAAAGCCCATAAACATGACTTGCAGGTGCAGAGTTATATAATGTGGTTAAATAGAAGGTGACTAACAGCCATTTCCACAAAGCAATTAAGTGAACTTGCTCCGATTCAAGTCGATTGAGTTCCATTAAAGTCAACAGCAGGGGCCTGAGTTCACAGCACATGAAAAGGCAAAGATTTCTGTAACCTGGAAAGCCAAATTCTGTATGTCTTGCAAGGATGGTATCGGCTTCGGTTCCTCCTAGAACTAATAAACCGGAGATATTTTGTTAGGGTACATTCAGAGAGTGCCCGCTTAGACTGCCAGCCCTACAATCAGAAAAGGCTCCTGGCGTTTGTGTGACAATAAAATGTTCCACTAAGATAGAGATGCTCAGACATGCCAGGAGAAAAACAATACTTGAATGGTTTAAAATGAAACGCAATGAATACTGGTTATATGTGGCTTTCCATTCGTATCATACTTTATTGCTTTGAAAGCCCAGTTCCCCAGCAATTTTTGGAAATGCACTGAAGGCACACAAGACTTGGTGTCAGTCCCAGCTTTGGGGCCAACCTCATTTGTACAAACTGGTCTCTTATATTTTGCATCTTATATTTGTTCTTCAGTTCTGTTGCCACCAGGATCTCTTATTTGTGTTTTGTTTGGTTAAAATCACTCACTTACTCACACTTGATGCTTGCCAATCTTTGTCTTGCAATTTTGCAATGTTTTCTTCTTCTGCAGAAGAGGATTCTGTTTTTCTACTTTACTTGGGCACTTGTGAATTTCTTTCTCGTTTTTCCATGTGATGTTTTTGTCCTTTTTTAGTTTCAGAGGAGGCTCAAAAGAGTAATTCCACCAAGAGTAATTCGAAAGAAATTTTGAATGGGGATAGATGTGGGAATATGGATGACACAAAGTTTGCGGGGGGGAGATTGCTAACATTCCAGAAGACAGGCTCAAGATTCAAGAGGATCTTGACAGACCTGAACATTGAACAAAATGTTGTTCAGTGGTAAGGTTCTGCACATAGGCAGGAAAAGCCAGATGCACAAGTACAAGGTAGGTGGTACCTGGCTTTGCAGTAGTACTTGCATGAAGGATCTGGGTGTCCACAATACAGTACAAAAAGGATGCTGAGGAACTGGAAATGGTATACAGAAAAGCAACAAAGACAGTAAAGGGCTTGGAGGTTAAATCTACAAAGAGCAGTTAAAAGAACTTGGTATGTTTAGCCTAGAGAGCCAGTTTGGTGCAGTGGTTAAGGCACCAGGCTAGAACCTGGGAAAATGTGAGTTCTAGTCTTGCCTTGGGCACAAAGCCAGCTGGGTGACCTTGGGCCAGTCCCTCTCTCAACCCTAGGAAGAAGGCAATGGCAAACCACTTTTGAAAAACCTTCCCAAGAAAACTGCAGGGACTTGTCTAGCAGTTGCCGGAAATCCACACTGACTTGAAGGCATGCATGCATGCATGCATGCATGCATGCATGCATAAATAAATAAATAAATAAATGAGAGAAGGGGGAGAAGGCAGGCAGGCTAAGGCAAGACACAACAGCAGTCTTCCAATGCGTGAAGGGATGTCACAGGGCAGAGGGTATGGATTTATTCTCCAGAGCACCTGAAGGTAAGACAAGAACCAGTGGGTGGAAGCTTAACAAGAGAGATCCAAACTTGGACTAAGAAGAAATGTCCTGATTGTGAGAGCTATGAAGCAGTGGAACAGCCTCCCCCTGAAGTCGTGAGTGCTGCATCACTGGAAATTTTCAAGAAAAGGTTAGACAACCATTTGTCTGGGGTGGCATGAAGATTTCTACACTGGGCAAAGGGCTGGACTGGAAGACCTCCAAGCTCCCTTCCAACCCTATGATCCTATTAAATGTTCAAATACCCTGAGAATAAGGTGGAAAAACTGAAGCCTCTTTTGCAGGGGCAGGCAATGTCTGAGAAATAGAAGGGTAGATTTCTGCACAGCATTAGATGGCTTGCTGTATTTGCATGGAGTTCAGAGCAGTGTTCAGGATAGTTCAAAGCAGAACATGGAGTTCAGAGCCATGGCTTAAAAATCTGAAGCTTAGACTCCTTCCAGACGTAAAAAACATAGTTGGCTCTTCAATATCCTCTTGCGACTAAAGCCTTTGGTGGGGAGAGGTCAGTATAACACAGGCATCTCTTTCTCTTCCCTCTGAATTAAAAAGCAAGATTATTTATCCTACAAGGGACTGTGCTAATAGACTTGAATGGTGAGACCAATTAATTCTCTCAGTGTTCATAGAAAGCCCACCACAAAATCAAAACATGCAGGCTCGTTAACATTTTTCTCTTAATTATCCCAGAGCCGTTTGTGCTAATAGTAGCAAAGTGGCAAGAAAATATAGACCTTTTTTCTTGTGTTAATAATGTCCCAGGCTAGTGATTGTTGATCGTGCTTTTAGTGAGACGATGATCGTGTCATCTGGTTGTAAATTAGCAGCCATCTCATTAAGCAATAATAATAGCTTATAAGTAACTGTAGCAATGTACTTGCTGCCCCATGCAGAGGGAAGGTTTCATAATGAATGGGCAACATACTTATTTCTTCACTTTCTGTAGCCTTAGCATCATGTCAGTTAGAGGGCCATTCCTTCTCCCATCTACCCCAAGAAAAGGAACATATTTCACTTCATTGTTACTATACCAAGTTACACTTTCTTTACCCTGATTTTCAAAACCATATCAGCAGTGAAATCTGTTTCTGTGCTAAGTTTAAGGTTCTGACATTCCAGCAGAATGATTCATCCAATCTACAGGCCTATTTTTGTCCTTGTAGTGTCAGTGCTGGTTCTCATATTAATAAGAAGGCTAGTAGCTGTTTCCGAAAGTGTTCTACTGACTGCCCCACTGTCAACCAAAGAGACCTCAAAGAAGCATGAGAAAACAAACAAACAGAATCTTGCTGCTTTAATACTTGTCAGAATAACACTTGTCAGAATTTTTATGCTGTTAAAATTTCTTCCTAATAAATCTTACAAATCAGAAGCTCTGAGAGACTTGTTCTCTGGGATTACCCGTTTTCTGACCAAGTACAACCCTTCCAGCCCAAAATTTATGGTTGAGTATTTCAGCCCAGCACTAGTAAACTACAGTCTAGGCCAGTGTTTCTCAACCTTGACAACTTTAAAATATGTGGACTTCAACCACATATCTTAATGTTGCCAAGGTTGAGAATACTAATCTAGGCAAATATAGTCCCCTCAAGCAGTCTTCCTGCTCTGATTTCAGTTGTACCTCACCTTTGGCTATTTCTCTTTCTCCCTCCCCCCCCCCCCCCCAGCATCAACCAATGGGAAAATAACCATCATCACTTTCCCTAAGATGAGGTAGAGCAGAGGGTTTAGCTACCTGTCAGTTGGCCTAACAGATGATACTATTCAGGGGGGCATAAGGTGAAAATAGAGGGAGCTCTTGCTATAGTCCTGCTTGGTACATTTCTCCTCTGTATCTGTGACTCATCAGTTGGACTGTTTCTGAACACAGATATAGCACTCCTCTGAAAGAGTGCTAAACTCATGTTCAGAAATTGCCCAGCTGACAGATAAAAGGTATGAAAGGGGCCACAGGCTGAAGGGGGAGGAAGCAACTGATAACAAGGGACCTCCATCCCTCACTAGCACTGCAAGGCAATCATGGTACTGTCAAGAAGTAACTAAGGAGCTAGTTCTGGCATCATAGTTGGCAGCATCTGGAAGTACCAGATGGATGGCTGTGAAGAACATGAAAATACAGTGGACTTCTGGATCTGCACAATTATATTTGCTCTACGTATGATAACAGTCACCATTCTAGCACCTTGTATCTCTGAAGCCATAATGCAATGGATAAAATGGAACATACCCCTCCTCAAGAGAATCATAAGTAACACCATCAATTGCAGAAACAGCTGTAGAAATTGCAACTGCATGAAACGGGCCCCTGGAACACTGTCTGAACAGGGAGACAGTTGTAACACTCACAAAAGGTCCTCAGAGACAATACAAATGATAACAACAGTAAAAAGTATGGCCACATGAAGTCCCTTCTTGGCAGAACCAAGAAAAACCTATAAGGCATCCAAGAGCAACAGAACTAGCAGCACACACCTTGCAGAATTCAGCTGTGTTTCTGGTGAAAATTGACCTTCTGTGAAGCACAAGACTAGCACTTTTCCAAAAGTAGCTAAACTTGTGTTTATAAGAGCCTGAATAAGGCCTGACAAGGACCACGGAAAGCACCAGTCAGGCATTACTCAAGAAAGTTCTTCTGTGAAAGCTGGGTGTCTCCTGCAACCCAAGTGGTATGTCCACAGAGTGTGGCCACAACAGCCTAAAGTGGTCAGTAGGAGCCGGGCATGACTCATCTGATACCAAATGGTCAGGGAAAGATATCAAGCCAAATCCCCAGCAAAATTGTGTCAGGAGATGAGGAAAACACTACTTTAAGCCTGGAATAGCCAAGGATGGTTTCAGCTACCCTACATATGGGCCAGGATGAGATGAAGGCACTATTATGATGAGGCAGCGAAAGAAAGAGATTATTGAGGGATATGTGTTAGGGAAAAGTGAGGGATCCCTTTGGCCATTAGAAAGGGATGCTTACAAAATCTTGATCAAGTTTATGCCTATCATAGGGATACTTCTGTATTTTTAAAATTCCAGGACCAATCACAACTTTGAGCTGAAAGCCATTGCAACCCCACATATACAAAGACAAAATCTTGGGGGTGGCCTCCAAAGTCACTCTCACCTGATTAATGGTAAGATACAAGATGAAATGGGACTAAAGGGGAAAATATTTAATCATGGGCAATAACCATATTAGCTGTAATAGAATGTTGATTGATTGATTAATTACATGTCATCAGTTTGTTATTGATTTGTAACAACCACATAGCTAGAATTTTGCCATGATGATCTGTCTCTAACCTGGTCCTTCAGCAATTCCAGCTGTGCCCCCATTGCCACAGTAACTGAGTCCGTCTACCTTGCTGCTAGTTACCCTCTTCTCTTTCCTTCTACTTTTCCAAGAATTAGAGCCTTTTCCAGAGAGCTGGGTCGTGGCATAATGTGTCCAAAGTAGGATAATTTGAACCTGGTCATTTGTGCCTCCAGTGAGAACTCTGGGTTGATTTCTTCAATGGTCCATCGGTTTGTTTTCTTGACTGCCCATAGTGTTCTCAGGAGTTTTCCCCAACACCAAAGTTCAAAGGTGTCAATACTCTTCATATCCTGCTTCTTCAAAGTCCAACTTTTGCTTCCATAGAGTGTCACAGGGAATCCCATGGCTTGCATGATTCTGATCTTTGTAGGTATACACACATCACAGCATTTGAATCTCTTTTCCAAGGCCTTCATGGCTGCTCTACCAAGTGCTAGTCTGCAGCACATTTGACTGTTTGTTCCTTTACTGTAAAAGGTACCAAATTGAGGGTTGGTCCTGGTTTCAGCCATTCTTGACCCAGCTCCAGACACTTTGGAGCAAAGCCTCTGATAACACCTCTCAAAACACCAGTACAGCCAATAGAAACGAATATGTGTAGCTCAGGGTTGAACTGTGGAGTCCTTGGGGTTCTCTGAGTTGGCTGTTTTCTTGCAAACGTTTCGTGACCCTGCTAGGTAACATCTTCAGTGCTGGAATGGGATGGGGTTTGCTCTCTGTTTATATACAGTGGCATGCCCTGCCAGTGTTGGCGTGGGTGTGGGTTATGTTTTGTTTTGTTTTTCCCCCTGGTAGTTCCTTGATTAGGGTATTGTTTACTGCTTGATTGTATGTCTGGTGGTAATCTTGGTGTTAATCTCTGCTTATCTGGGTGATGATTGCTGGTGAGGAGATGTTCTGGTCTTTTGTTCTCCTTTCTATTGTCTCTTTTGAATAAAGTGTAGATGTTGTTTATCTCTATGTGCCTGTTGATGGCTGCCTTGTCTGAATACCGAGCTTCCAAGAAATCCCTGTACAGTAGAGTACACCAGTACAGCACCTGACCAGAAAGAAATGGTGCAATTCTAGCTGTATGGGTCTCCCCGTCGTACCTGGCTTTCTCACCCTGATCCTTCTGGCTTTTCACAAGGCCTTAAAGACCTGGTTTTGCTGTCAACCCTGGGGGTCCAGTTAGTGTGGGTCAGCCCATTTCTTAGTTATATTAACAGAGATGATGCTAAGTGTTGTGGTAGTTGGTTGCTCGGCTGCTCTTTACATTATTTATAATTTTGTTCATTGTTTTTAGTCTGTTTTTAATTGCTGGCTGCCCAAAGTCACATATTTGAGATGGGCAGCCATATACATGTGAATGAATGAATGAATGAATGAATGAATGAATGAATGAATGAATGCCTCTGAATTTTGCTGCAAGGCTGAAACTCAGGCCAAATAGTCCAGGCCTCGCGTCTCTGATTACCTATCCAAATTGTGCCCCATTCCTCTCCAAAAAGTCTAAACCCCTGATTGTAACAAGGTAGAAGGGAAATAAAGGCAATTTCAAATTCACCCTAACTGCTACATTTTAAAAAATATCCTACCCCTTTTTTAAAAAACATATCCTTCCCCTTTTCGCAGATGAGATTTTTTTCTCCCTCAGTGACAACTATACATGGACAATTTCAGACCTACCGCATCTTCCCATTATAGCCGAAGTTGCTTTCACGGCTCGCAATTTCATGATTTGACTTCCTCTCCTGCTCCTTATTGGTTTTTTCTTTTTTCTTTTTTAAGATATAAGTTTCCTGTAATTATTCCAAGTCTCTCATTTTAATTCCAGCTGAGGCATTAATGGGAGCCATTCTGACAAGACAGAGGATCCTATCCCAGTAGATCCTCATTGGAAGAAAGCCATTTGCAATTACCAATGTTCAGGGGCTGTGCAAGATGAAAAGCACCAGCAGCATAATTTCTACCTTGTGCCCCGGGCTCCGAGGATTTGTTACTCATCCAGGCTGTCCATCTGGGAAGCAAACAGCATGTACTCCTTGATGAGAAACTCTGGCCAACCGACCAGCTGTGAAAAAAATAGATTACTCTTGTCATTTTTTTTCTCCTAGGTAATTTGCTGGGAGTAAAAATATAATTTCTTTGAAGGTATGTGGTTAAGAGACAACCAGAGGGAGAGGGCTGATTTATATTTAAAAGTTCACTACACTTTTTATTTGCTAAATCTCATTTTAAAGCAGTGGGCCACCAACAGAATAGGATTTCCTGTCATCTAGGTCAGTGAGAAAGAGAAAAGGGGAAGCAGGGAGATTTCTATTGTTTGACAATTTGGAAATGGATATACATCTACATCCTTTAAGTAAAATAGAAGTCACCCACCAACATACACACAGACCCCGTAATTGATATAAAGAAAAATGTTGTTTGTAAAGGCTTCACTGCACTTCATACAGGTAAAAGAGGTATTATTAAAAAGGGATTAAGGAAATGACAAGGATTGGAAGAGAGCAGCTGGCCCTGCCGTGTCTAAGAAATGATAGATTAGCCTCTTATATGACAGCTTTTAAGTCATTCTGCATGTAAAATCCAGGAGTTTTTAATGAGCAGTTTAAATGTGGACAAATGACCCAGAACCATTTCAAAAGAAGAGACTTGGGTTCAAAAATTCCTATGGGTGACTTCCAGCTCAGTTTGCACCGCGGACGCTCCCAATCAATCCAGATCAGAGCAAGCATACAATTTAGCTAGCAAAAACATAGCTTGTTTCTTTATTAAACAACAGCACAATGCAGAACAGTTTACTGGTAAGATGAGATAAAAAGCAAGGCAAAAGCAGGGAGAGAAAAAGGCTTGAACAGACAGGAATTTACATGATCTATATCTTCAACTATCTATCAATCCAAAGGACAGAACTTTCCAGGAGAAACAATAAGTTGGATAGTTAGGATGGGCAGTCCCAAAGGGAGTAGCCTTTAGTTATTCCAGCCTTAATCTTTTTGTACATAAAAGCAACAGAAAAAAAAAAAAAGAGTAGGACACCAGGTTATCCTTTCTTTATTCTGTACCATTAAAGAAACCATTTGGTAGATGATGAGGATGTATCCAACAACATGAAGGTAGAATAGGAAATGGTTGGAAAAAAGTTTTTTTTTAATCATGTAAGTGTAAAAAGAGACCTTTGTAAGCTAACATACTCCACACATTTTGGGCAAATAGAAACAATTCCTTACTGAGTCTGTTTAACCGTGGTAATAATGTAATTAAGTAACGAGCTAAACTTCTGTAGGAGTTGATCAGGAGGTAAAATAGCTTTAGTTTGTTTATTTTATTTACTCATTACAATTATTTGCACGCTATTAAAATTATTTGTATACTCAAATAACTCTAGGCAGTTCACAACAGTTACACTGAAAACATCCGTAACATTCATAAATATTAGCATTTTTTACAAAAATCTGCTTCTGTCTTTCATTAAAACCTATGCTCCAAAAGCCCTATGGAAGGGGATGACAATGCAGAATAAAAGGCTGGGGGTGGCCTGGCCTCAGGGGCTGGCAATTTCAAAGTGAGGGGCAGCCTGTACCTGTACGTGAATGCCATTTTCTGGGTCCACCACTTTAGCAAAATAGTGAAGGCGGTGTTGCACCATCATGGGCCACTTTTATATGTGTGTGTGTCCAATGCACACAGAAAAGGGGTGAAACTTGCATTGTGTTGATGCAATGTGACTTTTTGCCCTTTGCCCTTTTTGTGGGTGCTGCTGCTACTATATAAAGCTATGCTTCTCAGCCATGGCAACTTTAAGATGTGTGGACTTCAACTCCCAGAATTCCCCAGCCAGCTATGCTGGCTAGGGAATTCTGGGAGTTGAAGTCCACACACCTTTAAGTTGCCAAGGTTGAGAACCACTGATATAAAGCTTGCATTGGCTTCTGTTCACTTTGAGATTCACTGAAATGTACAGTTTAGCCAAGGAGGCCTAAACCTTTCCACACAAGTATAGCAAGATACAGATGTGATTCACTCTTCTTTTTGTTGTTGTTCTGAACGCTCTTGTGAAATATGGCAAATGTTTATTCTTCTAAGAGAGGAGAGAAAGTATTTCCCTTTCATTTACAGCAGCTTTGAAATATCATGTAAATACCTGGTGCAATTTGGAAGGCAATTCAGGGTCAGGGCTACTTTTCTGCTCTTTCCTCTGATTTGGTTTTAATGACTGAGTAAAATTTAGCTTTATAAGTGACACTGATGTCATGACAATATCACTATGATCTCTGTCTGGAACCTCTCATTAAGAATCTCCTGGTTAAAAAAAGAATAATTGTTGCTGAAGTGCAGATCATAGAAAGTAACTGAGAACAGGTAATAAACAGCACACAATGAAAATCACATAAAGTCCTTGAAATGTCCTTTTTTCATCCAGAAAATATTTTGGGATGAAACTGGTTCAGTCCTGCCTAGGAGCCCTCTGAAAAGGATGTTCTTAAACTCAATAATATCTGCAAGGCTTGTTTCTATTTTCGCTCCATGTCTTTGTTTTCACTTTTCTTCCTTGTCCCATTTCCTCCCTGTTGAATGATGGAAGATGACATGAGCTGGCCAGATCATACTCTGAATTAACCAACCATGGTTCCTTCATTTTGTTTTGGGGCTGAAAAGAAAAAAAGCTCGCCATCATATTACTCATGTAATCAAAACAGACTGCTAGATTCTGCAAACCTCAGCTCCCTTCTGAAAGACAGCACCAGCTAGGTATCACACCATTTTTCCAGTACATTAAGCAAGGAAAAGCCCCCATCAGAATTACCCAGACTATGGGCAGGTTCTTGTGCTGTGAGCAAATGGGGTCACATGTTGATACCGTTCTCCCCAACTAGACCACATCCCGACCATCCTTGAACAGCCATTCCCAAGCTAGCCCTGAAGCAGCTCCTTGACCACCTGTTCAGTGTCAGCAAACGCTGGCAGGCGAGAAGCCAGAATCAGGCCCAGATGCTGCCACTGGGAGCATTCCAGCCCTTGGCATCTGGATCCGGCTCTTGCCAAACATTCACCATCTGTGGAAACGGTGATAAATGTTTTCTCTGGAAGGAAAAGGAGCTATGGGGGAAATGAGGAGGAAGTCAAGATGCCTTTCTTTCTTTCTTTTTAAAATTACATCTGAAACAAACTCTTGTATCTTTCCTCCTCCCCAATTCTCGGTGGGAATTCTTAGTTATTTGGGAACTGGGGTTCTTTGGAGGGGGCATACCTGCTATTGAGATTTAATATTTGATGCCTGACAGGATTCAAGACAATTGGCCCTTCAGCAGTTTGTTTGTTTGTTTGTTTATTAAATTTATATGCCGCCCATCTCCCCCAGAGGGTGACTCTGGGCAGGTCACCATTAAAATCAAACATTAAAAACAGTAAAAATATAAATATCCATATTAAATTAGCTAAAAAAATTATATTATATAAAAGACTACATACAATTCAAGATGGGGGGGCAGAATCAATTACCCCACAAACCAAGTCCAATAATGCGAGCCCCCATCAGGCCCCCAGGCCATCTGCCATAGCCAAGATTTCACACTCTTCCTGAAGGCCATGAGGGTGGGGGCACACTGCATCTCAGGGGGTAAGTTATTCCACAGGGCAGGGGCCACGGTAGAAAAGGCCCTCTTCCTAGACCCCGCCAGCCAAAATTCCTTGACTGGTGGCCTCTGCAATGTGCCCCTTCTGCCAGACTGAGTGGGGTGAGCTGATATAACGGGGGCAAGATGGCTCCTCAGATACCTGAAGCAGTTACATGAAGAATAACCACTCAGTGAAAAAGAAAGAAGTCGGGGTTATCTGTCCCTGCCCTTAACACGGCAGGGACCAGCAAGCCTTCAACCTAACATTGTTCCATTAATATACTGTAGCTATCAATAACATGATATGCTTAAGTAAATGATGTGCTTAGATCTACCAGTAAGAGGGTCTTCACTATATTCCAGAACTTTAACTGCACGGGATTCTAGAAAGTAAATCATAGCAGGTGACAGCACCTAGCCAACTTTGGCTAATCTTGAAAAAAGATCAGCAGATTTGGTTAGTCCTTGGACTAACTCCTTGGAAAGGAGACCACTTGGAAACCTCAGGGTTGTAGGCTAGAGCTGAGAGATGAAAAAACATCCCACGAAAAGGCTGTCAACAGCCAATATTGTCACTGGCAACAGAAAACAAGGGTCTCACAAAGTCGTCTTTCCTCAGAATTATTGAAAAGGAAAAGTGATTAGGTTACAGAAATCTTGACAGCTGGATATTTTTACTTTACCCAATTTAAGTTTGCTAGGACAGGAACTTTTGAATTCTCTCGCTACCCACCATTTGATGGACCGTTTTCCTGATGTGGGGAGAATCTGTGGATGTTTTAAAATAGGTTTGTGTATATATATGTATGTGTGCACACATGCTTTGGAGGTAGTGTTGACTCCTGGCAACTGCGTGGACTAATCCCTGCAGTTTTCTCGGCAAGATTTTCAGAAGTGGCTTGCCCTTGCCTCCTTCCTAGGGCTGAGAGAAAGTGACTGGCCCAAGGTCACCCAGCTGGCTTGGTGCTTGAGGTGGACTAGAATTCACAGTCTCCCGCTTTCTAGCCTGGTGCCTTAACTAAACTGACTCTCATTGAATTAGTAATATTTTGCAAGCTGTCACGTACTTTCTCACACTCTGGCAAAACTCTTCTACATTGCTGTATGAAAACAATGTGGACATTTCCTCGTGGACATTTCCTCGTGGACCCTAGAAGTTGAACTCAACTTAACTTGAATAGAATCCGAATATATTTACCCAACTGGTCTTGCTGGAAACATCCACAATCATGGGGAGAAGGAGAAGTAAGCTGGCAAATATCACTAGTGATTACAGGACTGACTGCATTGCCCCTCCTGTGGGTAGAACAGCAGCCACTGAACTGCTGGAACTGAAAGAATGATACACAGTGTAGAGTGTCTCCGCTTTGAGACATGGTACACCATTTAACACATTCCTTTCGAAGCTGTTAGCAAGGACCGCAATCCATCAACTGGAAGGAAGAAAAAGTTCATTTTTCGCCCATGAAGAAACCACACTGCCGTAACTGGGTGCCATGGTGGAGAATGTGAAGATCCACATGACCTTGGAGAATGTAAAGGATAAATGGCTGGACCGTAGTGATGGAGTACGAACAAAAGATTTCTCCTCCCCATTTGTTGCCTGTTAGTCTCCCATTCCTTTCTCCTCTTTACAAAAGTGTCATCTGTTGCTGGATGAAGCGTTGTTGCCCTAAACACAGTACAATCTGTGCTATGCCAGATCATTTATCCACAGCAGATTTATGGGAGGTGGCAAAAGAAAGTAAAAGGTGTGTGGATTCTAAGGCAGGATAACTTTCCGTCCAGTATCCAATTTACAGAATGAAAACCGAAACAGAGAAAGCACTAAAAGTCTAGAGCATCCTCCTCTCAAATCCATTGCTGCAATATCTGAACTCCTTGAAGACAAAAAAGATTGAAAGTAATGAGGTCTCTATTAGGCTTCCTTTTGATACAGAAAAATTCTGCTGGGGGCAAAATCTTCACCTGAAATGGAAACCTCTTTCTAATTAGCCATGCAAACCATGGCAGCTGAGCTTCAATTAAGAAACAGTTAACATTATATGCTACCAGTCTGGAAAAAAAATTTTTTTTTTTTAAGAAAGGCACAACCAAAAATCATCATTATCATAATTAAAGAACAAAGTGGGAAGTAACAACACTGCAGCTAGGTGAACATCCTCTATTGTGACAGGTACTTGTAAAGGCTGTGATCACGTCTCCCAGCAAGTGGTTAGAGTTAGTCAAAGGATTTCTAATGAGGCGGTCATGCTCAGAAAAATCTTTTGAGAGCAGCAATCAAGAACTCTCTTAGGAGCAAGGCCTGGAAATTCAATGCAGTTGAACTTCAAGGAAGCCTTTGTACCAAACCCCGTGAAGATAACAAGAGAAGCTAAGCTGGGATGGTATTGAAAGTGCAGTCCTTAATTGGACACAGGGCTGCATTCAGGGGCAGCGGATTGAGAAAAATGCAGGCTGCTTACAGACTGGAAAGCAGAGATAGGAAGTACAAAGGAGGGAGCACAGTCCTGGGCTTAGTGTTTTCACTCCAAGAACCTCAGTTTCACATAGAAGCGGACAGTTAACAAACGTGCTGCCAGTATGCTGACATTCAAGAAGAGTAAAATGATTCTGATTTGGTTTTCACATCTCTGGTGATTATTCTGTGGGATCTCAAGGTCAAAGACTTGCTGCTTCTGGAAATGTTTTCCAATTCTGGTCAAAGCCCACCCAATGCAAAAAGAATCTGAACCACAGGAGAACTACAAGAATGGCAAGACAACGTTGAATGCATGGCAACCACAAGCAGGGAACTTGGGAGCATCACTCAGCAACAATTCTAGGCCAGCTGCAGCTTGAGATAACTTTCCTTAACATAGTCTTTTCCAGATTTGTGGATCTAGACCATGTCTTACACTTAATCACTATGATCATTGCATTCTGGAAGTTATAAACCAACGCATCTGGAGTACATAAGGTTGAGGAAGGCTGATTTAAGTCATTGTGATAAGGAGGAAGACAAGTACGGATGTGCAAAGCACTGCATGCATGAAACAGCTGGTCTTGGGTGGACCATGACCAAACTGAAACAGGTATTTTGAATAATTTGGTTTGTATATGAAAGAAAATGGGGTTGTTGTGATTCAGGTACAGACTGAAGCATATTTATTCTAGAAAAAAATGGACCATAACACAGTCGTTCCAGGTAGAAGTGGTTTGGAAGGTGGAAAATAGTTGTGGTTCAGTGGTTTCCCTGGTAACAACATGTGTGGACATCAGCAGCACCTGAGGGGAGACGGGAGGCAGAGAAGGGAAGGGGATGGGAAAGGAAGATCAGCAGGTCTGCTCTGGGAGCCTCTTTCTTACTGCTGAAGGCACCCCAGCACGGAACTGCCACTCAGCCAATACATCAGTGGTGATGTCTGAGAGGAGGAAGGAAAAATGCTAGGAAAATGGTAGTGGTAGGCTACTGCATGGGCCATAAGGAAGAGGAAGGGAGAATGAGCATAATTTGTACCAACTTTGTCTTCCTTGCTCATAAAATCATCACATTATAATTTTTTAATGTTGCTTTCTGGACCATGAACCATAATAAAAGATCACAAGATAACACCCAGCATATGAAAAATTTGCAGTTCCCTGTCCTGTTCCAAAAATACTCCCTCCTACAAGGTGAGAAAATCTCCTGTGCCTTGGGGCCATCTTTGGAAGCATTAGATGCTTCTATATTCCAGGATCTTCAGAGCCAGAAATAAGGGCAGAGTGGTCTCAAGTATAAAAGGGTTGAGGAGAGGGGATAGCTCCTTCTCTTTTTCTTCAGAGGAAATACAGTGATGGTTTTGGAGACTCTTCAGGTGCCTCTTTTGATAAAATGGCTTGTTTCTTATGCTGTGACAAAATGAAGATTAAGCTACAGTGGTTAGTAACTCTCGTGTTTATTCTAGGACACATTATTTCTGCCATATCAGGGTGACAGAGCCAATTAGTGACAGAACCATCTAAAAAATAGGATGGAAGGAGAAGATGAAAGGATTTCCTCCTAATCTTTATATTATACCACAAAATGCTAAAAGGAAAGCGTATGTTTCCAGGTGAAGAACTCATTTCCATCACATAAAGCTTCCTCTGCTATTAAAATTTTCCTAGGTCAGAAAATTTTCCTAGGTCAGATTCATGAGAACTGCATGCTCATTGCCCCCAAAATGGAATTTGTGACTCTAAAGCATAAAAAGCAACTTTTCTTGGCAGAAATGATGAATATTTCACTCTCCCGCCAATACTTACTGAGCAGTTTTCAAGTTATCACTTGGCAGAAGTTAAGACTTACAAAGTAGAAATCAGTGAATTGTGAGCTTCTTACAGGTATAGAATGCTCGCCTTAGCAAGAATTTTCATTCGTGTAGCAAAGCTATTAATTTACCAACCCAATTCAAAAAATATCCACTTAGTACAAGGGTGAGAATAGATGGGTTAAAAAATAGTTCAGGCTGTAAACGATACAGCTGGAAGAACACTGAGGAGTCCAGTGTAGATTGGACATTTGTACGTGGCTAAATTGCCTGATTGCCTACCTTTTGGGCACTTTGCTCAGAAAATCCAGTTTCAGGTGGGTGAGAAGCAAAAGGATGAGAAATATTAAGAGAGAGCATCTGCCCTGCCTTGCTGCCTCTTGGGGTTATCCCAGCTCATGAAACAGCTTAAGCAGCCCTTGTGGGACATCTTGCTGTTTCATTATACAGTACATCATGGGGGGCAACCTTCTTTTCAAACACGCTAATCTCTTGGACCCTGTGATGGAATGGAATTATGAAGGCCAGGCTCAGAGAAAAAATCATTTTCTTGATTGATGTCAGGCCTAGCCCAAGGAATTCCAAGAGACCATGTAAATTCAGTCCAGCAATGTTTATTAGCTACAACCTCTAGCAAGATTCTTCCCAGACTGAAACCCCAGCTCCCAAGTAATGCCAGCCACAACATTGTGAATTCCTCAGGGAGGTGCCAGCCTCATCCTCTTATCTCTCCCTCTCGCCACAGGAGATGAAAGAAAATGTTTTTCTCCCTGAGTCTGGCCTTCATAATTCCATTCCATCACAGACCCTCATGCCAGCTGGTGAGGGGGCTGGAGAAGAAGCGGGAGGGTTCAAGAAAGTCAAGAGAGTTGATATGTGTGTGAAAAAATGGGAAGGCTTTGATCACATGGTTGTAGCCACCATCTTGATTTTTTTTTTTTTTTACTTTCTTCTGTGGACGCCCTTGGTTTGAAGTAAGTGGTGGGAGGCTTCCAGACCAGTGGAGACAGAGCCATCCCTTCTTTTTCTCTTTAAAATCCCCAATCCTTTTCTCCCTTTTTCTTTCTGGCACATTCATCTCTGCAGAAAGGACATATATTGTTTGCCACATTTGTCCAAACTGGTAGTTTCCTGGCAGTTTTTGAAAATTCTGTATTTATTCTATTTTCTGCCATTTATATGCAGCACAGTTCCGAAAAAAAGGCTCTGAGAAGATTACAGTTGTACAAAAGTAAAATTAAAAGAACTCGGGGGGGGGGGGAACCACAAAACCCACAGACAACCATTCATTCATTTACGAGCCTTATAAGCTGCTCCAATCAGAACCAAATGATTAGGGCTGAGAGCCAAATAAAATTAAACTAAAATCTGCTTGTGGCCCAAGTTGCTGATCCCTGCTGGAGAGGCCTGTCTACCAAGTACTTTTTTACATGAGGACTTATCTATGAAGGCTTCTATGGTCATTAAAAAAAAATCCAGACCTGAAACTCAGGGTATGTACACTGATGGGCAGCTATCTTTGGCAGTGAAGTCACCTGACGTGAGAGCATCACATCAGGTGACTTTGAGTTTCCCATCATGCTTTGAGGCATTGTGGGGAATTCAGACTGGTGACTCAGAGACCTCCACCCCCAAACACCTGGGGTGGTCTGAGGTGTGTATAGGCTGGGACTCCTTCAGCTGCCCAACCATACCAAGGGCTGGTCCTGCCTTATTAACTATAAGCTACATGATACCTCTTGCCCAGTTTTAAGCTGCAAGTTCAGCAGACTCTCTGCTGCTGGGACTCTGTTAGGCCAGTGTTTCTCAGCCTCAGCAACTTTAAGATGGCTGGACTTCAACTCCCAGAATTCCTCAGCCAGCATCTGTTGAACTCCAGACATCTTAAAGTTGCTGAGGTTGGATGACACTGTGCTAAGCAAAGGAAGGATGGGCTTGAGCTTCCTATTAAAATGGAAAAAGCTGGGCTTACATACCAGAATCAGCAACGGTTTATTTAACTTTTTTTTAATTGATTGATTACATGCCATTGTCAGTGCCAACTCTTAGTGACCACATAGATTTTCTCCAGGATGATCTGTCCTCAACCTGGTCTTACAGGTCTTCCAATGGTGCACCCATGGCCACTGTAACTGAGTCCATCCACCTGGCTGCTGGTTGTCCTCTTCCCTCTCCTTCTACCTTTTCCAGCATTAGAGCCTAGCTACTGAGTTGACCATAAATGATTGGATTCAAGCCACATATCAGGATTTACAAACCACATTGGCTAGATTTACACAACACATTAAGCCCCCAACAAACAGGGTGGTATTATAGCTTGATGTGTAAACCCAGCCAGTATTAGGCCACTAATTAGGCTCCTAAGAATTAATGAGAAAATGGCTGACTTTACACAACTGACAAAACTAGCCTTATCTTTACTATGGCTTGTTACATAATATGCAATTTGCTATGTTCATATAAAACTAAGTCATACACCACCATGGTTTATAAGCCATAAAGACTAAAATCATACAGCTAATTAAATCAAAACCAAACCATGTTATGCTGCAACACCGAAAAGTGAATATACAGGCTTTTGAAATCCTTTTCTATAGTAACCTCCTGAATTTGGGACCTGCAGCTAAGTACAGTAGATTAAATTGATCCATCTTTGCTTAGTTTTAGGGAAATTGTTTTGTTCTGCTTTGTTCTGCATGAGTTCAAGAAAGGATGGATAAATCTGTTTGGTTTCTCTCAGTCCCTTATGTGTTGAGTCTTAAATTCAGTTCACCTTGTTTCTCCATCATGTTAAGATTTACGAGGGAAAACATTTGCATGAACATTCAACACATATTTTGCATGCATTTCTCCAAAGTGATATGCATATGAAATTTTTCTCATCTAATATACGTTTCTACAGGCAGTTTCTCTAACAAAATGCATCTATGTTATTTTTACTATTATGCGAAATTTAACACATTTTCTATTGGAAAAGTGAATTACCAAACTTGGAGAAGCATAAATTTTACAGGATGGCTGATTTTTAATTTGCATTTTAGTTCCAAGCGCAAAACTAGATGAGCTCCTATTAATTTCTCCCCTATCTCTACTTCCAAATGATTTGAAAAGCATTAGCTCTGTTTTGCTTTTAAAACAGTTTTCCCCATTTGTAACTTTTATGGACTATATGTATGTGTGATGCTTTAATGCTGCTGAATTGAATTTGAAACTGTTAAGTCACCACGGGCAACCCTTTACTTTTATAAAATAAAATTAGTAGCAATAGTAGCTGAAATGGCCATTCTTATTCATTCATTCTTATTTATTTCATTCTTATTTATATTGGGGGGAGGTTATAGGAACATAGATTTCCATGGGCTTTTGTGATTTGGCACTGGTAGCTGGTAGATTGTTAGGATATAAGAGAATTTGCATTATTTAAAGTCCTGTGACAGTGGCTTAGTGGCAGTGATGGGTGCTAAATTAATCCTTCAACATTTCCTATGCTGAAAGGCAAAGATTTATTTACATTAATGAAAAGTCAAAGTCACTTACATCACAAGTCTTCGGCATGATGCCTTCCCAAGGGACCACAGCTGATTAGCAGCACCATAATGCATTGCTGGCGAAAGGCTGAGCACGAGTCATTTCACCATTTAATAGGAAAGTGGGACTACATTTCAATATAACAGCCGGCACAAGATTAACGCCTTCTGATATCAGACCATTGCATACTAGAAGGAAGGGATGTCTTCCATTGAAGGAGTATTAACTAACATTTCTAACATAATGGCCATATAATCAGAAATCTTGCAGTCTCTCTGATGAAAGCCCTTTGAAAACAATAGCTAGTCAAATGGCAATCTGGTTAATCCATTCACCAGCTATTTAAAACTTGAACTTGTTCTATATACTTCTGATGGACAAATATAGGAATCCATTTGGAGCAAGGGGGCCAGGTGATGAAATGTGCATTGTGACATCATGGTACAAGCTTTGTGTCTTACATTCTTGCATCCAGTGTCTGGACACAAATAGGAAAGTATGGGGTTTATATTTTGCCACACATTTTGTCGTGATTTTGTCATTGCTATATCCACACACATTTACATATGTATATGTCCTTGGAATGTGAGCAGTGTATCTAAATAGTTAAGAGATTGGCTCTTAACTCTATTACAGGTAGTCCTCACTTAACAACAGTAATTGGGACTGGAATTTCCATTGCTAAGTGACTCGGTCATAAAGCACAATGTCACATGACTGTGCTGCTTAGCAATGGAAATTATGGCACTTCTGGTTGCTGTCATTAAGCGAATCCTGTGCTGTCATTAAGTGTGACATCACATGGTCGTCATTTGTGACCTCCTGCTGGCTTCCCAGCTGACTTTGCTTGTAGGAAGCTGGCAAAGAAGGTTGTAAATGGTAAGCGCATGACCACTGGTCACTGCAATCTTTGTAAGTGTCACTTGAGGGGGCACCCAGATTTTTCAACCCATTTTTCCTTTTAATTTGTTTATTGGAGAAGAATTATATTTTGTAGATAAGGGATCCTAATTCTATTGAAAATTACATCATTGTTATTTGGTGGCTTGCCAATGAATACTAGTGGCACATTCTCTGTGGTCTTCAAAGGCTGTTAGAAGGAGGTGGGAGCCTCATGTAACATTCAAGCCATAGCCATGATTACTAGAATTTCTAGCAAGTTTTCCTTAGTTCTGTTTGAGTATGGCAGAGACTGAACTTGTGTGGAGAATCAGGGAGATGACCTTGAGGGAAATTGCAAGAACCATTATATTAGCAAAGAGGGCTGAAACATTCCTTAAGTCCTGGAGAACAAGATAGCATTCGGAAGTGACTCAGGCAGGCTCCTGCCTGATTCACTGGGATATAAGAGGAAAAGAAGATACAGTACAATCAGGCTTGCAAGATTCTGTTATTATAGTTTGTCTCAATAAATTATAGCTCTAGTCTTCCAGTGGAATCAGTTTCCTGATCTGGTCTACCTTGATGGGCTGACAGTGTGGGACTTTCTGCATTCAAAGTCAGTTCTCTTCCAGTGAGCAACTATGGTCCTGCAACTTCTATAACATCTTTTGCCTTGTGAGTTTATCTGAACATTCAGGTTTTAAGTCAAAATGGAGACAAGTTTAGGGTCTTTTTTACATGTTTTTCTGAACACTGTATAATCTTTCCAATTCTTTAGACTTAATGATGCTTTGAAGGAAAAACAACCATCCCCACTCTGTAATCATATTGTTAATTCTTCTTGCATTCCTTCAGCCACTAATTATGTGCCAGGCTGTCCCTTCCCTATACCAATCTTATTTGATTAATTGTCTGCATTGATAGGACCTCTGGCTTCAAGATATGTCATTCCTCACTGCAATTAGTGCCAATCAAAAACCAACACAGTCATCAAAAGCAGACTCTTGGACCTGTCTGTGAAGGGTGTGGTAATAACATCTTTTGCATCTGTGTGATCTGTTTCATTGCTTCATTGCAACACTTGTGGATGGGAAAATTTGAAGAACCAGCACAGCCAAGTGACTCAGGGAGTCCTTTCTCACAGATGCACCAGGCCCACATTGAATTTACCTACCTCTCATTTGCTTTCATAAACTGCTGTCATTGCCACCACTCACAGCGGGTTTGCATATTCCTGCCAATAAGCATTTTGGGAATTATTACACACATTTTCAAGACATAGGCAGTATAATGAACTAGCACAAGGACAGCAAATTGGTTTTATAAGAACAATAGCTAGGTGTTTAAATACAGCCACATTCACCTTTCACAGATACTGTAAAATTTGTATGGAACCAGTAATCTGTAAAGGTGTTCAGACATTCAGAAAAGAGGGTCACTCACTACTTGAGCATTCCTAATAATTTCTACCATTTGTATAACTCAAATTATATCATGTATAACCCCACCACAAAACATCCATATCAACAGTATAGATGTCTGCTGGGAAAAAGCCTTTCCATACAACACTGTATATACATTGGCTTGTTTGCATTGATAGCAATACCCAATTGCTTATATGAGGGCTTTCCTCTTACATGCTATTACTTGTGGATGTCTGGGGACAACGTCATTCAAGAGATTTCAGAGAAGGAACAAGGTTTACCAGGAATGCTCATATGATGAGTATTCCTCCTTGCTGAATGTCTTTATCAATTAATTGATCCATGGTTGGGTGCAGGGCTCAAGAAGGTTGTAGTTTCTCAGCTAGAATCAGTCCTGGAAAGCAGAGGAATACAGAGATAGCCTGAAGAAAATACAGTACATGGCAACCATTAGTAAAACATGAGCTTAGCCTGGGAAAACAGGAAGCTCAAGATTGCCCACTTCGACTCTCTTTGACAGAAGAGGGACGAAATGGGAAATGCTATCCAGTTTTCCAGATTCTGATTACAGTGTATATCAATAAAGTACAGGTCTACTATTTCTTGTGGTGTCTGTTTCCTGACCTGACCTACCTCAAAGGGCTGGCTTGAAAGCCTGATAGCATTTCCCTTTCCCTCCCTCTTCTACCAAAGAGAGTCAAGGCAGGGCAATCTTGAGTTTCCTTTTCATGCTTTCCTGTTTTCCTGGGCTAAGCTCATGTTTTATTAACAGTTGCTGTATGTTTTGTCCAAGGTCATCTCTGTGCTTCTCTACATGGAAGAAGCTGATGACACCCATAACTTATCCTCTGGGATATCTACAAGTACAGGTCGTCCTTGTTCAGTGATCACTTGTTCGCTTCAACTGTTCGAAATTATGACAGTGCTGAACGAGGAGACTTACAACCGTTCCTTATAGTTGTGGCTGTCACAGCATTCCTGGGGTCACGTGATCATGATTCAGGCACTTAGCAACCAGCTCACAATTACCATGGTTGCAGTGTCTCACAGTCACACAATCACCATTTGCGACCTTCACTGCCAGCTTCCAACAAGCAAAGTCAATGGGGAAGCTGGCAGGAAGTCGCAAATGGCAATCGTGTGACCACAGAACACTGTGACTATGCAGGGTTTGTGTAACTATGGCAGCTGGAACTGCCGCAACTGCCATTGTAAGTTGGCACAGTTACATGACATTGCACTTTACGATTGCATTGCTTAGCGACAGAGTTGCTGGTTCCAGTTCCCATCATTAAGCGAGGACTGCCTGTAATGGTGTGGCTTGCAGTTAGTAACAGGTAATAGTTTGGATCTATTAAACCACCCAGAGTCACTCTGCAGTGAGACGGGTGGTGACAAATTTGAAATATAAATAAATAAATAAATATAATAAATAAAAAGGGACAAAAAAGTATTGAATCTGAACAAGACTCAGATGTTCATTGTCAGGGGTCACCATTCTGGGGAAATGGTAAATCTCCCTGTTCTCAATGGAAATATGTGGGTTTGCAATCTGAGAGTGCTTCTGTAGTGAAACAATTCTATATATGTTATTGTGAATCCCTGAAGGAAAAGTAGGATATGCATTTAATGAAGAAAGAAGTCAGAGCTGGCCCTTTATCACCTTTGGAAGAAAACTGCAGTAAATCCTCAATTTAACAGACCTCACTTTAGCAGACTTCAGATTTAATATACAAAATCTGTTAGATCCAGAGGGTTGCTTCATCTGACACTATCTAGCACTAGTCTATTGCTCACCTCTGCCGCTACCTTTTTTGGAAGGTCTCTGACTCCTGGATTGGCGCAGTCCATAACGCTGGACAATCATTGGGGCTCGAATGCTCCCAGGCTCTAATCCCCAGCCTCTGGGTCTTTGATGAACCTATCCATTGTGCTTGTGATTGCCAGAGCCATTTTTGATTGCTGTTTCTTGCCCTTGAATGCCTGTGACTCACCCTGCTTCTTGCATCTCCTCCTCCTCCTCCTCAGCCTTGAAGAAGTCAGCTGGGTGCTGCTACCTAGAGTGATTCAAGGAGATGCCACACCTTTGCAGAAAGATATTCCACTGACTGCCAATGTGCTTCCAGGTGAAATATAAAATGCTGGATATTCTCTTTCAAGCCATTTACAGCTTGGGACCAGGAGAGACCACTCTTTATTGGATCCTTCACCCTGCCTTCTGTTCCTGTCCATTCTCTGAGATAATCTGAGGCCAATCGTTTCTCTTGCACTGACTTAGGGTCAAGCCTTCTCTGTCACTGCCCCAAAACTTTGCAATAAACCAGCTTGCTGAACTGAGGGACCAAACCTTTGGGCCAGCTTTTTAAAAAGCTTGTGTGCTTGCAAGCAGGTCTTGAATGGTTAATTGTTGGTTTTAATTCAATGTTTTAGATGTGAACTTTTATTTCATTTTAATTTCATTTATCTTTGTTTAATACTTTTTTTAAAGGCTTTAAAATAACAAGCCCATTGTTAGATGAAACAATGAATACCTTATAGCTCAGTTAGCAGGGCTCCTTCCTAAGGACATCCTTTTTTTTTCTGAGGTTGTTTCTGTTTTGTTGGGTTAATGTAATAAAGTTGTCCAGAAATGGCAACATATTTTTTTTCAAAATAGAAAGATTGCTTTTGTTCATTAAATTGCTAGCTTATCTTATGTATACTTCCTTTAAAAAGTTACCTATTTTCAGACCAATTAAACTATTTAAGGATATTAGATCTGGACTGCAGATATTCCAGCTGACCACTAGACGGCAGCAAACAGGTACATAAAACTTGGCTTTTGGTTGCCATCTAATAGTTCTCAGGATTTTTGCAGCCAAGATTTGATAGCCCTGGAACGGTGTTTTTCAAACTTACCAAATTTAAGATGTGTGGACTTCCCCAGCATGGGGAATTCTGGGAGTTGAAGTCCACACATTTGCCAAGTCTGAAAAACACTGCCCTAGAATAAAGGGATTTCACTAGTTGACAGCCCTATATTTTTAATACAAGCAAAACACTGCAGGTAGAAATGGCTTTATTGTAATGGCAAAAAGATTAAAACATATTAACACTGGGCACCCTTGGCTTTAAAATGCCTCAGAGATATTAAATAAATGTTTAACGCTAGCAGCTGTACTTGTAGGCTCTATCTTTCAAACAAATAGTGCTATTAATTGAATATAAACACATTCCTGGGAGAGTAGAAACACAATTTGCTTGAGTTAAATATGACACAGAGGACAGGTGAGCCATTTACCATGTCAGCATTTCTACAATCCATGTCATTTAAGTGTGTCTAGCCTTCCTTGTGTGGGCTCTGGTCCCCTGGCATGCCATCAGCATATCTGCCCAAACCACAGATCCCTAATGTATGAATATTGTACATCATAGCAAATGCATTGGAATGAGATAGCACTCCCAAATCACCAATTTGCTAATCCTGATCTAGTCCTAGACATCAACAGCTCCCCTAGACCATCAATGAAAACTGTCTCTACATATTATGCCTAAGCAAATACAGAAAATGAATGGAAGAAACATGGGGCCACACACTCTGGTTTCATTCCCAGCATCTCTGGCCTCCCAGGGATTCCCAGCATCTCCTTTCCAAACTCACCAGTTTAAGCAGTGAAGTAGAAAAGAGTTGCTACTCATTTTCGCTAGTAGAATGTTTCACAGGATCACTGCAGGAGCATCAAGGGCATCCTGAGAATCATGATCAGTAAAGAAACCAGGCTTGATCACAAAAGTTCCACATAAGAGCAAGGCAGAGTTACTAGAAGAATCTAAATGGGTGTTAGGAAAAGTCCAGAAGTCAAGTACCAATGATTCAAAGTCGTATATAGGCCATCAGGTGCACAAATAAGGTTAAGTGTTAGTTACAGATAATGGCCTAACTCATATATCTCACAAATTCTTCATATGAGTTGTTTGTCTTTTAGCCAACTACTATTTTATTCAATAAACATTGGTTCAACCAAGGCTAAGCTTGATATTTGAACCCATCCAAAAATTAAGTTCACACCTCATGCTAAATTTTTGCTTATTTTGTCTGGATGCAATGTATAAACCCTTTTAAATCTCATATGTTGCCTTCTTGCATGATATGATGTGGTCCTTTGACCCTTTATCTGTCTTTTCAATTTTATGAGGTTAATCAAGAATGGAAGGCCTAATTCAAAATACTATACATGGCTGTCAGAGTTTTTTTCATGTCTACGTAAGGTCTATAAAATGATATAGAGATGTTCCTACATCCAGTTCTGAATGTACGTTTAGCACAGTGCACCTTAAGAAGTTTTATTTTCTTTATTTGCATGTACAAAACTAGATGGCAGCTATGGTGATTCTTAGATATACCTTGGCTGACTTCAAAAGCCTAAGTAGGGTTGGACCTGGTTAGTATTTGGAAGGGCGATCACCAGGAATACCAAAGACTCTGAACCAGACTGAGAAGCTAAAAGACATCCTGAAAGAAAACAGTGACATACCATTTGTGTATGGCTGCCAAGCAAACAGCACGGACATGTCCACATGGTCACCAGGTACAGAGAGTAAGGGAGAGGACCTTGACAGAAATATGCAAGAACCATTACCCAGGCAAAGAGGGCTGAAACATTCTTTAGGCCCTAGGAAACAAAATAACATTCAGAAGAAGCTTCAGCAAGTGCTGCCCTAATTCACTGGGGTATAAGAAGGAGGGGAAGTACAGCACAATGAGATTTGCAAGATTGATGTCAGCTCCAGTAAGGAGACCATTTCAGAAAATCAGTTCCACAGGAAGACTAGAACTACATTTTATTGAGACTAGCTAAAATATCAGAAAATGAACCATGCAACCATCCACCTAAAAGTGTCTATTGAGTATATCTCAGAATCACCATAGCACTGAACTTACTAGTACTCAATGGATTATAATTTCTTCCTTAATGACATAAAACCATGTCATTTTAGAATGTGGTGCTCCTGTATGCTACCCTTAAACTAAAAATATATTAACTAAAATAAATGGCAACTACATTGTAACAAACATAGACAATACAAGTGCTGGAGAACACACAGAAGCATGGGTGATTTACCTCCTACTCATCTTCCTGGGAGGGAGATCTCTATTATTTTTATGCTGGAGACAGAGTACTACAGGTGAGAGACTCAGATAGTAAAATAGCAGAGATAAAATAAGCTGTGTGTGCAGGTCATCCTAAGCAAAACAACAACAAAAAAATAATGCATGTCTATAATGTCTTTATTGATAGTTTAAGTGTACCATCTTGTCTGAACCTACAGTGGCTGCCACTTGGAGTTTATAGAAATTGGAATTTTTAACCAAGGATTGTCATAAGTTACAAATTAGGCTTCCCTAGTCCAAAATGGCCATTCATGATTCTTGCAACTCAAGATTATTTTCTATTAGCTGGCAGATTTACTGTTGCAAAACATTGGGAAAACAAAGTACATATTTGAAGTAACACTGGCTGAAAAACTAAGAGCAAAGAGTCTTGAAGAATCCTTCAGTTAAGGATTTTTTAATTCAGATCTGGTTTCCATTTTTCAGTACTTCCTGGTAAATTTCTTTCGGTAGTACTGAAGAGAATTGATTTGATTATACACCATCAAGATGGCATCAACTCTTAGCACCCACACAGATTTTTCCTAGGAGACTCTGTCCCCAACCTGGTCCTTCAGATCTCCCAACAATGCACCCATTGTTGCTGCAATTGAGTCAATCCACCTTGCTGTTGGTTGCTATCTTTTTCTCTTTCCTTCCACCTCTCAGCGCATTTACTGATTTCACCAGACAGCTAAGTCTTTACATACATGTGTCCAAAGTACAATAATTTGAGCCTGGTCATTTGTCCCTCTGGTGAAAACTCTGGATTGATTTGTTCTAAGATCCATTTTTTTCCTTTCTTGGATATCCAGAAATGGATATCATCTCAGCAGTCTTCTTCAACACCAAAGTTCAAAGCATTAATACTCTTTCTATCCTGCTTCTTCAAAGTCCAACTTTTGTTTCCCTGGAGTATCACAGAGAAAACCATTGCCTGCATTATTCTGAACTTTATATGTACAGACATGTCACAGCATCTGAATATTTTTTCCAAGGGCTTCATTGCTATCCTACTAAGTCCTGGTCTGCAGCTTGTTTCTTGATTGCTGATTTCTTTACTGTTGATGGTTGATCCTAAAAGGCAGAAGCTATCCATCATTTTAATGTCTTCATTGTCAATTCTAAGGCTGGTGCTGGACCTGTGATCATTAGTTTGGTCTTCTTTATATTTAATGTTAGTCCCATTTTTTTCCATTGTGTTCCCTGACTTTCATTACTAGAACTTGCAGGTCATTTGCATCTATCAGAGTAGTATCGTAAGCATAGCGCAGGTTATTGATGTTACTTCCTCCAGTTTTAAAACCACACTCATCTTCCTCCAATCCAGCCTCCCTCAATATATATTCAGCACATAGGTTGAATAAATAAGGAGAGAAATTACCATCTTTTCTCACTCTTTTGATGAACTGGAGCCTGTCTGTTTCACCATATTCTGCCTGAACTAGAGCTTCATGTTTTGTATATAGATTTCAGATGAGGACAATGAGATATTCTGGAGTTCCCATTTTCCTAAGCACATTCCACAGATTGACATGACTAAAACCATTGAAAGCCTTTCTACTGAAGCACACGTTGACTTGTTTGTGGTAATTTTCTTCACCTTTCTCCATTATTCATCATGCATCAGCAATAACGTCTCTTGTTCCTTGGGCTTTTCTAAAGCAAGCTTGAACACTTGGCATCTCCTTTTCCATACAGGGTCTAATCTGTATCAGATGATCCTAAGTGTTATTTTCATCCACGTGACTTCCTTGGGAAAATACAGGAGTGATTTACCATTGCCTTTTCCCATACAGTATGAAATGATGCCTCTGCTGTGGTCACTGATATAATAGACTGCCTCCAGCATCTTCCTATATCACTGTTGCCTGATACAGGTGCTTGCTCGCTCTGTATGGGATGACCTTCAGACCTTGGGGAACCCTGCTGTGAAATTTATTTGATTGATTGATTGATTGATTGATTGATTTCTACAGCCACCTATCTTAAAACACAATATATACTCTTGCTGTAGACTCCCAGTGTTTTTAACTTATCCCTCCCAGGAATGCTTCCTTCCCACCCCTCACCCTGCCATGATGAGGCAGCATAGCAGGACTTGAAGGCAACTGAACAGACTACCGGATAGATCACTGAATATGGATTTTATTTTATTTTATTTTATTTTTAATCAATCTTGCAAATTTACATTCTCTGTAAGGTTTTAAATGTATTTATAGATAACTAGGAGTTTTGTGTTTATGTGAGCTTTAACGTTAAGTTTTAGTAGTTTTCCCCTCTCTTTTCATTTATTCTTTTTAATCTATTATACTTGATGTGTTTGTCTTAACTGTGGCTTAATATGAAACACAGTTATGGCATAGCAATGATTTCACATATACCTGTAAAATGGTCTCATATAATTGTGAGTGTCCTAAGAAAAATTAGATGTCCATATTCAAACCACTCTTTACTGTACTTGAACTTCTTGGTATGGGGAATTGACCAGCTGTTACATAAAACATGTGTCAGGTTTAGCCCAGGAAACTCCAGGAGACCATACAGATTCAATCCAGCAAGGTTTATTTGGCTTCCACCTATACAGAGAATCTTCCCAGACTGAGAGTAGTTCCCAGGGTCAATCCATAAACATCTCTAGCATTCCTCAGGGAGGTGCCAGTCTCATCCTCTTATCTCTCCCTCGCTGTTCGGGGGATGAGAGAACGTTTTTGACCCCTCTTGCCTGGCCTCTCCCTGCGCTTACCCCCACATCATGAGAGAATTACAGTTCTGCTGATATTCTAAGGACATCAGTCTCTTATATAAGTTCTTAGCCAATGATAGCCTAGTGGATGAATACATACTTAGTAAATTTTCTTCATAATGCATTCACCCCAAAGAAACTTCTGGGTGACTTTATTTTCAGGGTTCTGTAGAACTTACTTAGAGATGTTTAACTTATAACTGGGAGGATCCTTTATTCTGCTGCTATTGCTTTTTTTCTGCTACACCCCTCTCCAATTTCCATAGTTTCTAACTTGAAAATCTGTGCAGAGCAAACGATCTCATGGTTTAATAGAACCATGGGAAACCAAGGAGGCCACAATTTGCTGAAGATATGACTGGGCAGTGAAAGATAGAAAACCTAAGTCCATCCCTCACCTACCCTACATTTAAAGTAAGTGCTACCCCTGAGAATTTCTCTGAAATTTCCTTAATTTTTAAGCCCCCCCCCCATTTTTATTTTTGGTTTTTTTTTGCACTGAATGGAATGAGAATGGTAAGGAAAAGTAATGAGCAAAATGACTGGCATAATGCTATTTTGATATAGTTGTATGTTGTTTCTGTAGACTGACAGATGAAAATCTGGAGGAATGTGAAGTTGGAATGAATGGATGTTTGATTCAACTCATTAAAAAACAGCGGCTGAAGATTCATTCTAGGTCAATGTAATGTTAAAATATCTGCTTGGAGCACATCAAAATGCTATGCAGATATTAGATGCGGTTGCTAAAGAAGTTTCCTCTGGGTTGTTGTGCTATACTTCACTCTCTTAGTGTTCCATATTTAATTTCTTAAGCAAAGAGATATTTGATCCTCTGACTTTCCCAAGAATCCATTAACCTCTCCTTGCAGCCATGTATAATTTTTTTCCCCCTCAGTTGAGTCATCCTAGCCTGTCATCCTCCAGGAGCAAAGTACTGTCTAGTATTTCTCACAAGGCAGAAATGAAAAATCAGATGCACATAGTTTTAGCATGACTTGTCTTGAATAATTGATAGGTTAAAAAAAAGCTCAGTGGGAAGAAACACATTAAAATTAATCTTAGATAGCTTAGAGAAATGCAGCCTTACCCCATGGTGGATACAACTGCATACAAAGTTCCCAACTCAGTGAGAGGATCTGCACATGGTATTTTCCCTTCTGGGCTGAGATGTTGGTTGCTAGGCACCAATGTCCTCAGAGGTTAATGAAGGACATCCATAATAAATTAGATGAAATCAATGCACAATGCCTTTAAAAAGGAAGATCGATTGAGAGATTTGAGTTTCCTAACACTTTTTCCTCCTCAGTTCCTTGTAGTGGCATACAGCACTTCCTGCCTTTCCCCTGATCACAACTGTACCAGATGAAAATGAATGATTGATTAAGGTCTCAAGCAATGCATTCATGGATCCTTGCTCATGTTCATCCCAATAAGGCTGGAATCAGCAGGTTGCACAATGCCAACAAGATAAAAGTAAAATGTACAAAAATCTCCCCCTTCCCCACTTTTCCATGTACAGTTTTGGCTTTTATCAAGCATGAATGACAAGAAAAGTACCAAAGGTCAATAGGGAAATAAGGAATTCTCAAGTTATTATACTACAGATAAGAGTGAAGTCTTTTTAAGCACTCCACATACTCCACATCATTTTTGGCTGGGAATTTAAAAAAAAATTTTTTTTAGCCCTTTTCAGGACTTGGCCATCTAATAACCATTTAAAGCAAAGTACAACAAATGTAGACCGCATTAAAGCTGTTGATTAAAAGTATTTGTAACTGCATTTCTTCCTATTTCATTATTTACTTTTTCATCCAAGTGTGCATTTCTTAAACTCAGCAGGTAGCTTTTTGCAAAGGTCTGGCTTTTTATTGAATTTCAAAGCTTGGGTCACTGGAGCATGCAAAGGTCAAGCCAGTGTCTCCTTCAAAGTCCCTAATATTTTTGTTCTTGCTATTACCTTTATTTGATAGTTGAATCATGTTCATGGACACACACACACACACAAAACCCTACATGTAATTACAGTACTAATGAGAGTGCTAATGAGGGATAATGAATGTTGCACGGATAAGGTTTGTTTAGGTTTTCTAATGGGAGCAGGAAGAAAGGAAGAAATTGTGCCCTAGCCTTCAAATTTCAGATCAGGACTATTACCATTGGGTCTTCTTGCTTTGGCAGAGAAGAAATACAGGATAGTGGATCTATCCCTTGTTATGATACAACCTCCAATAGAAAAGGTGAAATAGTATTGGTACAAGTCAGAACTCCATTGCCAACTAGGCCATTGCGAAATATTTCTGCCTAGTGACATATCATTGATGTCAGGGTAACATAGTATAGAATCATTAATATAAAATAATATAGAGTTGGAAAGATTCATTTACTTCATTGAATATTACCTCAAGGAGGATAAGTTGCATAGTGTTGTTGTGGTGCATGTAATGTCACTGAGGCTTGTATTAGATGCATATGATATTCCCCCCCCCCCCCCCCCCCGGCTCAGTCCAGGAATCCAAATTAAAATATTTTTGACAGGTAGTTATCCAGCTTCTGCTTGACTATATCCAGAAGAGGGAGCCTATTACCTCCCTAGGAAATCAGTTCCACCGTTGAAACCTTCTTACCATGAGGAAATTTTTTCTAATATTCAACCAGAATCTGCTTTCCTGTAATTTAAGACCATTATTTCATATCCAGTGCTCTGGGATAATACAGAACAGCCAATGACTGTCTTCTGAAGGACATCCCTTTGGGCAATTCAAAGGTGTTACCATATCTCATCTTGTCTTAGGCTACCTGTTTCCTTCAGTTTTTCCCTATGAAATTTAATTTCCAACCCTGAAGTCATTTTCATTGCTCTTGTCTGAACCTGTTCCTTTGGCATCAAGGAATCTCAAAGTAGATATGACAGTAGCATTGTTGTTCAGTCGTTAAGTCGTGTCCGACTCTTCGTGACCCCATGAGCCATATCGCGCCAGGCCTTCCTGTCCTTCACTGCCTCCCTGAGTTTGCTCAGTTTCATGCTCATTGCTTCAGTGATGCTATCTAACCATCTCATCCTCTGCCGTCCCCTTCTCCTTTTGCCTTCAATCTTTTCCAGCATCAGGGTCTAGGCCAGGCTAAATAAGATGCAATCCAATATACATTGTCCTGAGAGTAATTCATTCTGAATTGAATGGTACTTGTGGCTGAATAGACATACTGTGGGTTAAGAGCTGCTTTGTAGTTAAGACTGGGATCTCAACAATCACAATTCTTGCTCCCTTCTGCAAGTCTATTTTTTCTGGGTGGAAAAATACACTTATAAGACTTGTCAAAGCTTTAGAATACACAAAACAGTCTTTTTCCCTGTCTTGAAAACACCATTTTCCACCACATATATTTCTAGGGTTGGATGCCATTTAAGTGAAAAATGTTATAGAAAAGAAAGTGTTGGCTATTATAAAGCTGTGGGTTCACTTGTTAGCCAATCCTTTTGTTAATTTGAAAACCTGCAATGAATACTGTAGATACGTTCGCTTGAAGACCACTCAAAAGGAAGTGCCATTCCAAAGGAAGCTGTGCCCATTGTCAGATATTTCATCTTCTGAACTCACCCAGTGAGGTGTGTTCACTTTGGTAAGATTGTCAGGGATTCTGGAAGATAAAAGTTTGCACCTGGAATCATCCAAGTTTTAACGGAATAGAAAAATAACTTCCAAGAGCTGGAATATGATACAATGGCAAACAGAAGTCCACTGCCTGAAATACTATAATTACTAATTCCAGCAAGGTTGCCTGTCCACTTCAACCAAGTGTAAATCAGTGACACCTGTCCCCCTCCCAGTTTTGAAAGAGTGCAAGAAAAGCCATAATAAATTAGAGCAATGATTTGTTTAGTCCAGCGTTCTGTTTCCGCATAACAGCGAGTCAAAGTTGGTTGGAAGCCCAATACAAGACACATCTCTCCAGCCAGGTTTACGCAATGTATCACCTAAAGACACTCATTCACACATTCACTGTGCATCAACACAGGCATGGGAAACTGGGACTGGATCACAGCCTGGTCAGGCTAAGCTTTTGTTAGGCAACATGCAAAATTAACTGACTGTCTAATGGCATATCCATACTGCCAGGATGCCCCATCGTGAGTATCAACCATCATCTATTTTTTGAGGGCAGGAATGGATGACATAATCTTCTGCTTCCACCCAACCCTCTGTGAATGCAAACTCTGCCATGTTTTCCTGCTCCAGATTGAAAGTAGTGTTTCCCGGCATGTTGCTGTCCAATTTGTTTGTTGTGCTCTACTTTTTCCCAGACAAAGCCCTGGAGTTTAATTGGCTATTGTCCATAGCAGGAACACCCCCTCACCCGGGTCAGTGGTCAACAGCCCATTGCTCTCTAATCTCTGTTGCAGTTGCTGTTACCCATGGTGCTTCAATGGATCATGGATATAACACTTACTTGACATGCTGACCTTCACTAGTTCAAGGCCCAGCAGAACTGTTGCTGTTTTAATTACTATTTTTCTCTCCCTGACCTACCTATTTTTCTGCTGGGTTTTTAAACATCAGTCTACCAGTGCATCATTTCATCATCACTGACTGGGACAGTCATGAAACAGTGCCCATTCTGCCGAATCAAACCATTCATTTAGATTCACCCATGCAGTTGAGTCATTGCAACAAGGAATGTAAAATGATTTTACCATGAATATTTCTGGATGTGGATTTTCAAAATTTTGACAAACACTGTCCATAAGCAAATCTGGCTGGCCTCCGTCCTTTTCTCTCTACCTCCCCATAGAAAGGCTATAGTATTGCACACAGGGATTTTTTAAAAAGTGTACGTGCGATGAGTGGAAGAGCTGAAGGACCAGGTTAAGGACTGATCAACATGAAGAAAATTTATCCATGTGTTCTCTTAGAGTTGATAACAACTTGATAGCAGATAATCAATCCATCAACCATGAGGTGACTGAGAAATCTCTCCCAGCTTTCTTTAACCTTGAGCAAGGCTGATACAGTAACCCCAGATTCTTTGCATAGAGGTTTCTTCGGTTATATAGCACTTCCCGGACTGTCAGTGTGATGAAGCCATTGTCACACAGTGACATTCTTTTTGCGTGCGTGTGTGTGTGTGTAGCTGAACCTAAAAACGGCCCCAATGTGATGAAGCCAGTGTCGTACAGTGACACATACACACACACATATAACGTGCTGGACCTAAAAACTGTCCCACCCAAGCAGGCATTAGAGCAAAGCTGCTACTTGCAACTTTTGACTCACTTTTGCAGTTAGATTTTTTTTGTTCCTTTTCTGCCTTCGAGTCAGTTTTTGACTCCTGGCGAGTTTCTGCGCTTTTCTTGGTGAGGTGTTTTGTAAGCGGTTTGCTATTGCCTCCTTCCTAAGGCTGAGAGAAAGTGAGTGGCCCAAAATCACCCAGCTGGCTTTGTGCCTGGGGTGGGACTGGAACTCACAGTCCCCTGTCCTGTAGCCTGATGCCTTCACCACTACACCACACTGGTTCTCAATCAGATGTAGTAGGCAAACCTTCCTTTCAGCCATTTCCAGAGATCCCTTGGGACTAGCAATATGAGATGTCGACAGGGATGTCAACAGGATGGGGCAAAAAGACAGCAGCTGTGTCTGCACAATTAAAGCCCTTTTCCTCTGTGTATTGAATGAGAAATGCCAGGCTGGAAGAATCACAAGCCGGAATTAAGATTGCAGGGAGAAACATCAATAACCTCAGATATGCAGACGATACCACCCTAATGGCAGAAAGTGAAGAAGAACTAAAGAGCCTCTTGATGAGGGTGAAAGAGGAGAGTGCGAAAGCTGGCTTGAAACTCAACATTAAAAAAACTAAGATCATGGCATCTGGACCCATCAATCCCTGGCAAATAGAAGGGGTAGAAATGGAAGCAGTAACAGACTTCATTTATTTGGGCTCCAAGATCACCACAGACGGAGACTGCAGCCATGAAATTAAAAGACGCTTGCTCCTTGGGAGGAAAGCTATGGCAAACCTAGATAGCATATTAAAAAGCAGAGACGTCACCTTACCGACAAAGATCCGCATAGTCAAAGCTATGGTTTTTCCAGTAGTAATGTATGGCTGTGAGAGCTGGACCATAAAGAAGGCTGAACGCCGAAGAATTGATGCCTTTGAACTGTGGTGCTGGAGAAGACTCTTAAGAGTCCCCTGGACTGGTAGGAGGTCAAACCAGTCAATCTTAAAGGAAATCAACTCTGATTGCTCATTGGAAGGATTGATAATGAAGCTCAAGCTCAGATACTTTGGTCACCTAATGCGAAGAGAGGACTCTTTGGAAAAGACCCTGATGTTGGGAAAGATGGAAGGCAAAAGGAGAAGAGGACGGCAGAGGATGAGATGGCTAGATAGCATCACTGAAGCAATGAGCATGAAATTGAGCAAACTCAGGGAGGCAGTGAAAGATAGGAAGGCCTGGCGCAATATGGTTCATGGGGTCATGAAGAGTCGGACACGACTTAACGACTAAACAACAACAAAATTGAATATGGGGTATTGGTGCAAAATAAGCTACACTACTGAGCAATGGATTCTCCCAAGTCAGGATCTAAAAGCAACTGAAAATCTTGTTTTCCCTTGGCAACTGTTCTCACCCAAAGCCACTCCCCAAGTAGAACAGTCGTCTGCAGCCAGGTGTTCTCCAAATCAACTGGAGTACCACTACTAGCAGCCTCCAGCCAGTGTGGCCCCCACACCTGGATGGCACCAGAGGGAGAAAAATCTGAATTAGAATGGCTTTTAATAGAGCCACCAGGCCTCCTGCAGTTCGAATTGCATTCTCCTCCTCTATCTGGTAGCATGCCTTTCCTTTTACCTCTGACACTCTCAAAGTTGTTTTCATCATTCTCAACTCCTGTTCATGGGATGAACACTTTAATTAGAATATTAACTCTCTCTGTTCTCCTGATGTACACTTTCATTTGGGTGCTAGTGGAACAAGAACCAGGAGGAATTAGGAATCCTGCATTTAGCTTGCTAATTAACAGCTACATGGTGAAATTAGAATGGTAATGTTTTACTTATTATGTCACAATCAGTTACTTGCACAAAGTCAGAGCTCCATAATTTAGGGCTGCTGCTGCTTTGTCTTTTAACAGTGTTCATGTATGTAACAACCCAGGGCATCTGGCACTTTTCCATCGTCACGGTTGGAATACTTTCCCATTCGTGATCAGCTAATGGCACTGACCATTTCCAAATGATAATTACTTGTTAGGCCAATATCCAGTGCAATGCTTTCAATATAGTAATCTTTCTCTTCCTCATTTCCTCTCCAGCTCTCACTCTTAACTATGGGGTACCCCACTTATTTAGTTTCCATTAATAAACAGCAACATACTCCTGATCTTATCTGAAGACAAAGAGAAGGGGATAAAACTTGACTTTAGGGCTCCCATCTCATAACCCCAACCCTATAATCCAGGTGGTTGATGAGCTATACTGTAGATTAAAACTGGATAACAACTGGTTGGTTTTGATAGGGATTAGGGCTGCAGTAGTGGAGCAATGAAGTAACATGGGTGGTGCCAGATAGGATTTTCCATTTATTTTCTAGGTTTTCTTACAAAAATAGCAATGGATGTACATGAGTTGTCTTCCTTCCTTCCTTCCTTCCTTCCTGATTTACCCTCTTTTAGGATTTTAACTGTCAATCTTAAAGGAATCTTAAATTAAATCTTAAAGGAAATCAACCCTGACTGCTCATTGGAAGGATTGATAATGCAGCTCAAGCTCAGATGCTTTGGCCACCTAATGCGAAGAGAGGACTCTTTGGAAAAGACCCTGATGCTGGGAAAGATTGAAGGCAAAAGGAGAAGAGGACGGCAGAGGATGAGATGGCTAGATAGCATCACTGAAGCAATGAGCATGAAACTGAGCAAACTCAGGGAGGCAGTGAAGGACAGGAAGGCCTGGTGCAATATGGTTCATGGGGTCACAAAGAGTTGGACACGACTAAACAACTGAACAAAAACAACAGGATTTTAACTGAGCTTTGCTAATTTTGTTAAAAATTTTGTTAAATTCTGCGGTGTCCTCCGGTGGTTGCAAAAAGGAATTTAGTGGATCACAGGTCACCTACCTTTACTGTAAATGAGGGGGATGGATGGTGCAGTCAACAGACATCTATGTTGGTTTTATGCTTAATGACGCTGAAAGTGCTGGCCAGAAATGGCTGAAAGCTTCAGCGGTTCGAGTCCAGCCTCGCGTTAACAAGGTGAGCTCTTGTTTCTATACCCGCAGCTTCTGCCAACTCAGCAGATCGAAAACATACGTGAGTAGATAAATGAGGACTCTCACTCCGGTGGGAGGAAAAATGCTGGCAGCGGCTCAACAGAGAGAGACGGGACAAGTTGCCGGTAAAAGCGCGAAAACCGCGCTTGTCCGAAAAAGGGGCGCGAAGCAACGGAAATCCCGCCTCCTGTGCTGCCAGCTGGGCTGACGCTCTAGGAATTAGGCTCTGGCAAAGTCTAATTCCGAAACTAGAAAGATGCAATTGCCTTGAAAACCGCTAGGGGGCGGTCACTGCAGGGTCAGTAATGACTGTTAAGCAGATAAAAAAAAAAAAAAATAGGGTATCTAAATACAGGATTTTCTTGCTCTATATTTTCACTATCAGTGTGGAAAGCTTACTGAAGAAACTTATGGAGCAAGGTAAGCCAGTAGCTCTAGACACAAAAGAAGTCTGAAGTGAACAACTGGCCACAACCATGTTTAGAAGTTCTCCACCCCGATGCCCAGCCAGATTAAGTCTAGCATACAGGTGAAACTCGAAAAATTAGAATATCGTGCAAATGTTCATTTATGTCAGTATGGCAACTCAAAAGGTGAAACCAATATATGAGATAGATGCATTACATGCAAAGCGAGATATGTCAAGCCTTACTTTAGTATAATTGTGATGATTATGGCGTACAGCTTATGAAAACCCCAAATTCACAATCTCAGAAAATTAGAATATTACATGACATCAATAACACAAGGATTGGAAATAGAACAATATCGGACCTCTGCAAAGTATAAGCATGCATATGTACTCAGTACTTGGTTTGGGCCCCTTTTGCAGCAATGACTGCCGCAATGCGGCGTGGCATGGATGCTATCAGCCTGTGGCACTGCTGAGGTGTTATGGAAGACCAGGATGCTTCAATAGCGGCCTTCAGCTCCGCTGCATTGTTTGGTCTCATGTCCCTCATCTTTCTCTTGGCAATGCCCCATAGATTCTCTATGGGGTTCAGGTCAGGCGAGTTTGCTGGCCAATCAAGCACAGTAATCCCATGGTCATTGAACCAGGTTTTGGTACTTTTGGCAGTGTGGGCAGGTGCCAAGTCCTGCTGGAAAATGAAGTCAGCATCCCCATAAAGCTCGTCTGTGGAAGGAAGCATGAAGTGCTCCAAAATCTCCTGGTAGATGGCTGCGTTGACCCTGGACTTAATGAAGCACAGTGGACCAACACCAGCAGATGACATGGCTCCCCAAATCAACACAGACTGTGGAAACTTCACACTGGGCTTCAAGCATTGTGCATTGTGTGCCTCTCCATTCTTCCTCCAGACTCTGGGTCCTTGGTTCCCAAATGAGATGCAAAAGTTGCTCTCATCAGAAAAGAGGACTTTGGACCACTGGGCAACAGACCAGTTCTTTTTTTCTGTAGCCCAGGTAAGACGCTTCTGACGTTTGTTGTTCAGGAGCGGCTTGACAAGAGGAATACGACATTTGAAGCCCATTTCCAGGATCCGTCTGTGTGTGGTGGCTCTTGATGCACTAACTCCAGCCTCAGTCCACTCCTTGTGAAAGTCCCCAACACTTTGGAATGGCCTTTTCCTGACAATCCTCTCCAGGCTGCGGTCATCCCTGCTGCTTGTGCACCTTTTTCTACCACACTTTTCCCTTCCACATAACCTTCTATTGATGTGCTTTGATACAGCACTTTGGGAACATCCAGCTTCTTTTGTAATTACCTTTTGGGGCTTTCCCTCCTTATGGAGGGTGTCAGTGATGGTTTTCTGCACAACTGTCAGGTCAGCAGTCTTTCCCCATGCTTGTGATTCCTACTGAACCAGCCTGAGAGACCATTTAAAGGCTCAGGAACCCTTTGCAGGTGTTATGGATTCATTAGCTGATTAGAGTGGGACACTTTGAGCCTAGAATATTGAACTTTTCACACTATTCTAATTTTCTGAGATTGTGAATTTGGGGTTTTCATAAGCTGTACGCCATAATCATCACAATTATACCAAAGTAAGGCTTGACATATCTCGCTTTGCATGTAGTGCGTCTATCTCATATATTGGTTTCACCTTTTGAGTTGCCATACTGACATAAATGAACATTTGCACGATATTCTAATTTTTCGAGTTTCACCTGTATGGGTTGTCCATATTTTTGCAGCTAAAGTATGGTAGTCTTAAGCCAGATATCCTAAGGTTACAAAACTTTGGTCAACGACCAAAATAAAGGACATTGGTTCTGATCTTGCTACAATTTCCAGAATGCTCAGCCCTGCCCCTCTTTCCTCATCTTTTTCTCAGACCAAATGTCGTAGCCTTCCTTAGAGGGGAGAGTTGATACGACCATTCTGATGCCAGCTTTCTGCAGTGTTTCAGCTCTGTAATATCAATTTTGAGGTAGAGTAACCAAAATTGCACAGCACATTACAGGCATCAGTACTTTGAAGATCTTTTCCCCAGTCTATCAGTGTGATCTTAGAGGCTGAATATATAAGAAATTGAAACATGTTTTGAATTTGAGATCTCAGTCCTTCCACCCTATGGGCTTATTTGTCTGCTGTTTTTTTCCGGTATTCTCTTCATCTCTCAGTCCTTATTTTTTCTGGTTCTAATATGCCAACTTTCTCTGCCTCTTTTTCTAAGCATTGGGGTGGAGCAGAATCTAAAGCGATTGTCTTCAACATGGCATCCTTCAAATTTACAACTCCCATCATTCTCAACCAGCATGTCCAATGGATGCAGTGGGTGTGATGAGAGTTCTAGTCCAACACAACTGGAAGATGCTGAACTGGGCAGGCTGCATTGGTTGATCAACCTATAGAAAGCTCCTGGCATTATCCATAGCAAACCAGACATTTTTGGCCTTGGAAAAAAGCAACCCATTTAAACTTATTGGGAGCGGGGAAGATAACTTATTTTCGCCATTAGCTGAAAAGATGAAGCCGTTTTGTGCAGTTGTTTCCCTTCTGAGTCTTTCATTACTATATGCGATAGTAATGAGAACAGCCAGCCAAACTGACAGTTCATCATAGTTTACTGCTCTGTTGGGGCTACCTATCCTTAGGTTTAACAGCAAAATTAAAAGCTCCGTTTCTTAGTAGCTATTATCCTCTTCCTCACAACCCTTATTGCTTTGCAGAGGTAATCTGTTCTGTTATGTAAGCAGTAGAAAAATGTAGCCTTCCTCCTTCCAGTACCCTCAAAGGAGCTAAACTGCATCCTACAACATATCCAACTGTTCTGGTTTGGAATATAATTCTAGGAGGATCAGCATGTCATTGCCCATGCTTCTGCTGACTATGTAGAGTTCCGGCAGAGAAAAGGAAGCCTCTAGGTCAGGGTTTCTCAAACTTGGCAACTTTCAGATGGGTGGACTTCAACTCCCAGAATTCCCCAGCCAGCAAGGCTGGCTGGAGAATTCTGTGAGTTGAAGTCCACCCACCTGAAAGCTGCCAAGGTTGAGAAGCCATGCTCTAGGTCCATACTTCTGCAGGCATGGATTTCCCCTTCATCTGTTCTGATGGTAGCGGTCTACTTCTCTTTTTTGCAAATATATCAAGTTCAGTTCTTCTCAGCTTCTCATGTTGTGAATATGACTAATTCAGTTCATCAAACTTACTATTTTACATTATTTTAATTTAACAAAGGGGAATCCTGTAGCTAAGCAAAGGAGTCGTCGATAACATCATCTCCATTTTCAGGAACATTTCTGGGCTCCATAAAAGCCTCATCGCCATTCTTGGAAAATAAAAACTGAGTTACAGTGGCTCAACATTTTGTCTGAAAGAATGTCTGAATAAAAGATCAAGGTAAGGTGGTTTAGTAGGGAGCATCCTGTTGAGATAGGGGTGGGGGAACCTTGCCAGCTTGTCTTCTGGGATATGAACCATGCTTTGCATGAGGGCTGCTAATGAATGGGCACGACATGCTCTTGAAATTCTAAATATGTCCACTGGTCCAACGAGATCAGGGACTCTTGATGAAGATCAAGAACATGATCACCTAATCTGACCTTGGCTCTGCTCACACACTGACAATGAAGATTACTCATTATTAGGGCTGCGCAGTGCTCTGGAAATAATTCAGAAAGTGTGGTACATGCATGTGTACTCCAAAAGCACCTTGTGGGAATCCAATCTGAAATACTACATAGCCCCACCAGTTATCATACATAACTGAGCAATAAATGAGAATGAACACCCAGTCATAAGCTTTCCCAATCTACCTGTCCTGTTAGATCTGGCAGGAGAGGCATACTCTGGGTCCTGTCTGTGAGGGAGTGCCATCTGGAGGGACCCAGGAAGAGACCATTTTTTGTCACGGTGCCTGTTCTCTGGAACATCATCCCCCTAGAAAACAGACTCACCCCGACCCTGCTGGCTTTTCAGAAGGCCTTAAAGACTCCAGAGCCTGGGGCCCTGATGGTGTGGGTGAGTCCATTTCCTTGTTGTGAATTGTGATGACTATGAGTGTCATTGTGGGTTGTCTTGGCTGCTATTTATAATTTTGTTACACTGTTTTTAATTGTTAGCCACCCAGAGTCACATACCTGATGATGGGCGACCATATAAATTTAATAAATAAATACCCATCCCATTTCCTGTCCCCTCTAGCATTGCCATCCCTCTGCAACTAGGAAGCCAATCATTTTAGCAACCAGCGAACAGAGTATACTCAATCCTTAATAAGCTTTGGGGGGGGGGGCGGTCCTCTAGTTTGCTTATTTTTAAAAATATTTTTAATGTTCTTTTGCAAATGTTGGGGTTCCTCCAAGCCAAGTGATACCTCTTTCTTGTGTGTTTGGGTGTAGACAGCTATGTTACTTACATAAAGATCAGTGTGACTCTTCTTAGAAATAAATCCCACATAGTTCAGCGGGGCTTTCGCTTTGATAATTGCAGACCTAGAAATGGAAAAACATATGCCATTTTTGTTTCTTCTCTCCTCACATTGCAGAAGTTCTACCATTTTACTAGCACTGGATGACAGAGAGCCCATTTTTCTAATGGAAGGTCGGAGACTGTAAAAACATGTGGATAATTTCATGCGATTCATATCTTCAGGATATGAACGGCTGCCCCACAGTCATGCAAATGACTATGGACATCATGCGGGCTTCCATACTATACAAAGTGGAACATTAGGATGGCTATTTTATACTTCCAGAACTCTCTCATCTTGAACAATCAACTAACTGTTACTGCAGGCATTTTAGTTGGTTTAGGAGCCTCAAGGGATTAAGAAGGCAAAGGAATTCAAACCCAGTAATTAGATCTTAATTGAATGTCAATGGAACATTTTACATTGGCTTTTAAAGCTATTGATTCTGTAAATGCTAAGCTGCAAGAAGTCTGTTCTTTTCTTTTGTAACCTTGTCCCCTACTCCTCCTTAGACATCCTGCATCTCAACCAATGTTGGCTTGTGTGCCTACATTTAGCAGATGACTTTCAGTTTTGGTCCAATTTGCATTTCATTACTTCTGTTGTTCATGCATTAATCTATTAGCTTTGGTGCATTGTGCTGACCTTTGGTGAAGTGAACACATGATAGTCTGTCTTCATAGTCATTTCTTGTGTGATGGATCTGTTCACCCTAGGCCTTTGCACATAGTTTTGCTTCACTACATGCTGAACTTTCTGTCTAGAATGGTGTTTTTGTTTTTTGACTCTTCTATGTTATATTACAGGAGCAAAAGCCATTTTTGGTTTAGCCTGGCTTGAGCAAAACTGTACTGCTTTTTGTAACGTACTGACACATTTTTCCCCTTTCAATTTATTTTGTGGGCTTATCTCCCTAGATTTCCCCAAACAAACATGTCCCCCTTTAACCCCAACCACACATTCTGAGAAAAACAAATATATTTCAAGATGTCTGGGAGTGGAACCTTTAATCCAATAATTCAATAATTTGGAATAGTGGGAAGTGGCCCCAGGTGGTGGCAAACAGATTGGGTAGCTGTGTGTACGGCATTCAGGAGAAAATAGGGGCAGTGAAAAGCAAGTCCAATTCTGCTGCCTTCTGACTGACACGTAGAGGTAGAGAAAGAACGGCCAGCATGATTGGGGGGGGTTGGCTGGTTTAGTTCTGTTGTTTTTCGTTTTTGTGTTTGAGAGTGAGATTTGTTAAAGAGATCATGTGAATACTGTTCTTCAGACCCAGTTAATTCTAGTGGAAGTGGTCAAAGGAATTATAACTGATTTGATGAGAGTCTGCAGTTTTATATCACAGAAGGGCAAAAACAAAGTTTGTGTTATGGGAAACTAATTGCATAACAAGCTGCCTTCTCCAGTGTGGCATCTTTTCCAAAAGTTGAAATGTGGTAAGCCTACTTAAGGTTGCAAGTTACACTGGCTTCCATAATGATCCTTTTAAGCAGCACATCATTTCTTCCTGATCCTGAGTTTGTTTTGAGAATCCTCTGGTTGCCGGATTTTTCTCCAAACAGCATTAAGTTTTTCATGAATATGACATCAAGCTTTTCATGAGTATATACTTTATTTCCAGAGTATAGTATACTTAAATAAAACAAAAGAGGACAGGGGGACAATATCAAATTATTCAAACAATTAATAGAATAAGCAGACTAATCCATATCTAAACAGCACAAATATCTTTCAGAGTAACTGTAACAGAATTAAACCTTCATACAGCAATTGCAATCAAGCAAAATTTAGGAACCCTCCTGCAGATTTCTATAAACAAACCAGGGCAGCAGGGCAACAGCAACCGCCCCCCCACCCCACTGATGGCCCCAACCCCGTTAGCCTTTCGTAGGGCATTGAAGACCTGGCTGTCCCCAGGCAGATGAGCTCTGCTATACTGATGGTAACTGGGGGCGTTGTTTATCCTTGGGTGCCGGGGGGGGGGGTTATATCTGGGGGGTTGGGTGTTTTAATCCTGTAAGTTGCCCCGAGTCATTTGGGTGAGATTGGTAGCTATATAAATCATATAAATAAAGAAAGAAAGAAAGAACAGAACAGAACAGAAGTGTTTTCTTCATGCAACTTTCCCAGATGATTAGCTAGCAAGGAAGTTAATAGATCCAAATACCTGGCTTGAAACATGAGGGACTGGACAATGTTGTGTATAGGAATAGGTTTTTATTTCTGTTCTAAAACGACGGATAGCAAGAAGTTAAGTCTGGCCTGAGAGAAGGCTCTTCTGTGTGGGACAGCATAGAGCAGTGTTTCTCAGCCTTGGCAATTTTAAGATGTGTGGACTTCAACTGCCAGAATCCCCCCCCCCGCCCCCCCCAGCATGCTGGCATAAAGGAACTTTCTCATAAGCTTCCTCTCACCAATAGAGGGAAATGTGCTTGTTTTTCTAAAGTCAGAATTAAGGACATAGAGTATTTTAGTTCTAAATTAGTTCTTTCTTCCCAGTGAGGTCAAACACTGGGGTGATATCTACTCTAGTTTATTTCTAAATTCATTGTTTTCAGTGCGGTTTATCTCCAGATGAGCAAGTAATAGATTACAGCCTAAACTACTGTGTATTCAGTAGACTCAGCTCATTTGTAAATATGAATGTAACTGAAGCTGCAAATTTCCTTAATATAAAATTTATCAAGCAATTTTAAATGTTTTTTCTTTCTACAAACATCAAAAATAGTTATTTATTTGTTATTATTGAGAAGAAAAAAAACCACAAAGTGCTTTAACAAAAAAGTGAAAGAAATGCAACAAAGAAAAAATGTTAATATGTTATAACAGTAAACAATTACAATTCTATATATACCTATGCAAATGTTATTCAAGTCCGTATATATTTCTAATACATTTATGACTATCAGGTTTTTCTTAACCTACTGTATTTTGTATAAATGAGTCCAATATTTCATTATACTTGTCCATACAAAGTCCGTGTTTGTAGGCACTCCGCTCGTAAGGAGCAAGTGCAATCAGGTCTGCAAACATCAAAAATAGGTGAAATTTTGAGGGACCTTTTGTCTGTGAATACAACTGCTGCCCAAGTACTTACGGTTATTTTAGAAAAAAATAATATCACAGGAATAGGAAGAAAAGTGAGTCTAGCTTATGGGCTTTCCACTGATATTTATTTGCCATTGTGAGAAATAAGATGCTGTATGAGATAGGCCTTGGTCTGATCTAGCTGGGCTTTTCTTATCTTCTAAACTATACAATGCGTCGATATGAAATGTAACTTTGGCAGCACAGAATCTAGTCATTACTTGGAAAGATTTCCTTTAATGAAAATCTGGCTTCTCATTTTTTTTCTCTGTGACCTTTTCTTGTTGCTTCAAAAATATTTTTGAATATTTTTGAAGCAGCCACAAAGCATTTGCACATCACTGATAGTGAGGTTAAACTAAAAATGTATTTCTATTTTAAAAAATTCTAAGGAAAAATGCTAAATCCAAGCCCATTCATAATTCTGAACAAAAGCAGGTTTGATATTGCTTATCTCTCTGTCAGATCTTTTTTGACAGCAGACAGGATCAGAGTCCTATTTGGATAGATCAGAACTGTTCCTGTGAATGCACCAATTTCAGGATTGTAACAGCTGGCCCTGTGATTAACAATATTAATCATACCTTAGTTTGATATAATCAAATTAAGAGTTTTGGAATGGAACAGGATATTTAAAATTATCGTGTAGTATTACCATTGTATCATTTTAGAAACTGGCAATATAGTCTGCATTCAACAAGAGCATGTGTCTCTGACCTATATATATATCCATTACTTTATTTTTTATTATATGTACATCTTGTTTCTCAAGAATCTTTTTCTTTTTAAATAGCAGTCTAATTATAGGACACTGATATTGATTCTGTGGAGGCTTTCAGTCTACTATTAACATTCCCAACTCCTCAGTCATTGATAATCCCATATTAAGAAAAACCATCTGAAGGGGCTTTTAATTGCATTTACTCAAACATAAGTAAAGGTTGACTTTAGTCCATTCTCTTCAATATGGGAAAATTGAGGACAGAATAGGTAGATCATGAATGTACTTCATTTATTCATGTAGTCATGTATTCATTCATTCATTCATTTCATTCATTCATTCCATTTCTAGAATGCCTGACCCCAGAATGATTCTGGCCAGCTTCACAATGAAAGTACAGGTTAAAAACAGTATCATACAAAGAGAACGACAATTGCCTGGAGGGAACAAATCCAAACAACGGGTAGTAAACTCTTCAGAATAGGTTACACCTGCTCTCAGCAATAAACACAGCTGCTCCCTAGACCTCAGCATCAACCACAAGGTCTCACAACCACAGAGCCTCTGAAAACCATAAAGGCTTCCCAGATGACAACTGCCACCCAGCCTCCTACTCTGTGATCATGGCTGATACCAAAAATGGGACTCAGTCAGGTGCTACATCAGCTGACTCACCCACAATCTAATCAGGGATGAGGCTGGATTTTTTACACATCAGCCTTGCTTTTAACAGCAGAAGCTGGACACCAGGGCCATTGAGGATCCAGTGATCTAGTATCAGGAGTGAATACCGAGAGCTTGCAGGTGGGATCAATCCCAACCATCAAACCCACTGACCTTGTGAGCAGCCCATCCTCAGATTCCCATCATATCTCCCTCTGACCATCATTAACCAGATGCCCTCACCTCTCCTCCATCTCAACCTCCCCCACATCCATAGGACTCAGCCATTCCACTTTCACACACCCCTCTAAACTACAGTCCTCCCCCCAGCTTTTGCCTCCAGCACTCAGAAGGTTAAGAATCTAAACAAGAGAGGCACCAACCACCTCAGTACACACAAGTCTTGCATATACCTCCCACTCCTCAAGCATTCACTTCCCCTCAAAACACCAGTCTGGAGTGGTCTGAGACAGATCTCAGGCCAGGTGGCTGACAGATCACCTCCAAAAATGCAAAAGTCTGGTAGAAGTATTACGACAGACTATGGTTCACGCCAAGGTATCATGGAGATATTTACCTGCAGGGCTGGGACCAGCAATACAAAAATCTCTCAGCCCAGAACCACTCTTGCTGGCACAGCTTCACACTTGCCGTACTCCAGGACACAAGCCCTTGGCGTGATGGCTGAAGGGCCCTAAACGAAGATGGTGTGGCCACAACCACTGCAGCTGTTCTGCCCAGTCCAATGCACCTCCAACAATGGAAAATGCCAGCTCTCCTCTTTTGATGCCAGCAAATGCAGTCAATGCCCAAGTCAATGCCCCACAACCACCCCACAAAAGGGAACTTGGCTCATCTTCTTGTAGTAACATTCCAGCTGGGCTTCCATGTGGGTCGCTACTCTCTCTGCTGCAGTCCCCCACTCAGCTTCGGTCCATGACGGAGTCCACTGCCATCTAGTATTTGCTGCTGCCAGAGATGCTGACAATACCACCCATGCCAAAAATGCTACCACCAAAAATGATCCAACACCATGCCAAATGGTGGTACTGACCCACCACAGAAGCCAACGCAGCTCCATCTGCACACTCCCTTACACTGTTAACACCCTTAAAGCACCCAAATACACACAGATGGGCCTCCTGAACAGCCCATCCTCTGGATGCTATCTTAATGTTTTGGAAATGTTTGGGATGGGGATTTGGTATGGCCTTGTTTCTCCATTTTAGCTCTGCAAAAGTCAGAATATAGCAGATGCCAGAGAGTTATTCAGTGATTACATGATCTCTCTTAAGTAACATCCTGGGTTAATTTGGGCATAACATGAACCCAGAGTTTAAAATTACATGCACTAACTACAGTGAACTTTGGGTACATACCTTCCCCTTTGCCACTTGTGCAGAGAATTTTGGAAAACCAGAGTTCCTTATTACATGTGAACTCAAGAAATTCTGGTAAATTCTCATCAGTTATGAGGCATCAGCCATGATTAGAAATATGCTTCTTCAAGAAGCAGAGTTTTTTGTTATGATGGACAGCCTTGGGAATATAAGCCACAATTGGTTGGGTTCATTGAGCCAAACCCAGGCAGAGAATATTTTAGTTGAGCAAGGTATGTGAAAAAGAAACAAAAATAAGACTATTACTTGAGTAGATAGAGATTTATTTTAAAATCTAACTCCCATTTGCCCCAGCAAGCACAGCAAATGGAAAGGGATTGCAGGAATTGTAAACTCCTAACTTTTTCCTTCTTCCCCCTTCTTTCTGGTTTTATTTTTTATCAAGTAAAATAAACAACAAAAAAGCAAAAACAAAAAGGAAATACATATACAGTACATATATAAAATAAACTTTACACTAGAGTGAAGTTTGAAGTGAAAATATGATTATAAAAAATAAAAGGCAAAAGGCAAAAGAAACAAAAACATTACAGGAAAAAGCATTCTATTAACCTGTCTCTTTTTTTAAAAAAAATGTTTATACTATGCCTTGGACATCTGCAATTATTGCTCATTTCTATTTGGATTTTCTTTTTTAAACACCTGTTTCTTCAAAAAACACACTCTGTGTACCTGTGCTTGCCTTGCTATGTAATATGTTGTCTATAAGGGAAACTATTTGAATAACTTTTGATGTTGAAAGCTCTCCCGGGGTGGGGGGTGTTAAGTACTTGGCTTTGAAATTGCTTAATATTATTTCCTATATTCCTATATTTACTATATGTGCTTGTGGAGTTCTTGGTGCCCTCCGAGCTTGGTAGTTTGCTTGCAGACATTTCATTACCCAACCTGGGTCCATAATCATGTGCTTGTGTACAAGTTATTGTTCTTGTGGTTATTTAATGTTGTTATGGGATTCCTATATGCCAGATTTTGGTGTTTTGTACTCCAGCCCATAATGATGTCCCCAGTGGACTTTGGGTATAAAGCAATTAATGTAAATGTGAAATTGAACTATTTCAGTTTCATGATATGATTCTCAAGTGCCTCTACCTCATCCATCCCACTATTTTTCATAACAGTTCTGTTTCTAAAACAGCTACTCTACCCTATTTGTCACATCTAGAATGGATCCTTGTGCTATTCTACACAATTTGCACAACACTATATGCCTTTTACTTGGGGTAATTCCATAATAACACCTACCATTTAACTTCCTTCCATTTATTTATTTAAATATTGCATTGACATCCCATGTTTTCTTTGAGAGTTCAGGATGGTGTCTCCTAATTTTAATCCCCTGGAACAACAATCCTGTGAAGCCCTTGGGCTGAGAGAACATGATTGGCCCAAAGTCACCTACTTTATTCCATGGTTGGAAATTGAACCGAGGTGTTTCCAGTCCAAACCCAACATTACAATCTCTACCCAGTATTTGCTCTTTTAAGGCCATCTCAACTTTAATCTGAAGAGCCCAGGTCCACATTCTCTTCACAGTTATATTCCCATAACAATCCTGTAATGGAGGTCAGACAGTGGGCTAATAATTGACCAAAAGCCATTCAGCTTCCTTTTATCCCTATCCATAGTTTCACATTCTTAAACACTACATTATTGTTCCAGAATAATTATTGTATTGTGTAGCAAAATTTCCACTATTGATCAGAATACCCACTGCATTTGAAAGTATATAAAAGATTTAGTAAAACAATTCCCTTTATTTAGAGTATTAGAAAAGGAGCAAGGGAGTATGCTAAGGTATGCATTAAACAATCTCAGGTGTAATGTAAATAAATGTAAAAGTATCCTATGTATTAACAGGAAAAAGCCATTTATGTCTTCCCTGTCTCAAACCACAAATACAGAAGAATGATTAGAGGAATTTTGGTACCTATAACTGGATACACATCAATTTCTGAGATAATCTGGAGGAATAAATACAACACCTCAAACTATGGCTTCTATAAACATGTTTATTAAATAAACCACAGTTTGCTAGGTTCTAATACCACCATGCAGTGTGATTTACATACATTGCCTGGGCTTACACAACATCCTAATCCACAAACAAAAGTTTTGGAGTACAGCAGCACAGAAATAGTAGTAATAAATAACCTGGTTTTGTGTGTTGTGTGAACCTAGTCTTGTTCTTTCATCAAGAAATTACAGAATATATGTTTACCTACACCCATGTCAGGGGCTTAAATTATACTTGGGGGTCTCAGCTTTATAAAGTAAAATGAAGTCTCCCTCAAGTGGTGCTTAATTCCTGATGACCACACAGCCACATTCATTTTGTTTGCTTGGCAACAACTCAAAAGTGGCTTGCCATTGCCTTTATCCCAAAGTTTTCCACCTCCCAATCCAGTCCATAGGCCCGGATTTCTTGGCAGTCTCCCATCTCCACGCTACCAACTCCAACCCCGCTTAGCTTTCTCCAGTTGGCTCGGTGGTGCCTACGCTCTGACTTTTTCAGACAAGATCCATCAGGATGCTTACAACAGGGTTCCTTAACCTTGGCAACTTTCAGACAGGTGGACTTCAACTCCCAGAATTCTCCAGCCAGCCTTGCTTTAAACAATCTCAGATGTAAGCTGCCTGGGGAATTCTGGAAGTTGAAGTCCACTCGTCTGAAAGTTGCCAAGGTTGAGGAACCCTGGCTTACAGTATTTATTAGATATACATCCTGCCTTTTGCACAGGAGCTCAAGGCAACATGCCGAGCGCTCCCGCCTCCCCTCTGTCCCCAAAACAGCAACCCTACGAGGTAGCTGGGCAGAGAGAACGGGCGAGTAGCCCAAAGAGCAGCCTTCCCCAACCGGGTGCCCTCCCCTCGGACTTCAGCCCTAGCGTACCCCGCCAGCAACCTACGCGGGCCGTCCCCGCAGCCTCACTCTCTCCCTCCCTCGCCAGCCACTCACAGGCACTATCACCATGGCAGCCCAAACACAAGGCAAGCGGCTCTCCCGGCCTCCCGCGCGTCTCCTGGCGGGAGCTGCGGCGCTCGGGCGGCGGCTCCTGAGACGCGCAGCGGGGCGCAGCCGTGGCAGCTCCCGGGGCCGGAGAGGGACGCAGCGGATTCCCTCTTTCGCTGCTTCAGGACTCTTCCAGCGCCCACCGCCATCTTGACCCGGGGCGCAGGCGGCCACCGCTTCGCCGCCCGCGGCTCCCCTGGCGGCCTCGGCGGGTGGCGGGCTGGGCGAGAGCGCCCTCCTCCTTGGTAGGCTGGGCTCGGCTAAAGAAGCGCAGGTGTCCGCCGCGGCCTTGGCCTTGCCGCCGTGCAGGTAAGGCCCTCTGGGTCGCTCTCCCGTCCAAAGCGTCTCTCCTCCAGGGCGCAACATTTGGCACGCTTACCTGCCCGGGAGCCTCCAACCCGCCCAAATCGGTGCGGCCTGCGCAGGACTGGAAGGGCTCGCCGCAGTGCGAAAAAAGCAGCGGCTTTTTCGTCGTTGAAAGTGACAGCCGCTTCTGGGGCCGTTGCGCGAAGGGCTGCGCGCAGGATGAAAAGGATGCCGCTTTCTCGGTCGGTCTTCATTGCGCGGGCAGGCGCCCTGGGTTTCTCGCGTTCCCGGTGCGGCTAGAAGCCAGCCGGGCGCTTCCCCGGCGCGCAGCCGCCTGGCACGGAGGGACGAGGCCGGCACATCTTGAGGCCGTGCGGCACTTGAAAGCGCCGAGGAGTCTTTAAGATCAGATACGCAGCAGCCTTACCCACACTTGCGCCGAAGGAAGGGGTAGTGTAAAAGCTGGAAGAGGCACTTAAATAAAAGTCATGCTAGAAACTAGCGGCAGGTGCGTCAGAATGAAACGGCCCTGTTGGCCTTACGCTTTTATTTGTCCGTTAACAGCCCAAAATCATCCAGAACGAGACGAAAAGGCCTACTGTGCAACAAGTCAAGCCGAATTCAGTACATTAGTTACAAAGACTAGTAGGCCTTACTGAAATAAAAGGCAAAACTCCCCAGAGCAGGGTTCCTCAACTTTAGCAACATTAAGATGGGTGGACTTCAACTCCCAGAATTCCCTGGCCAGCCATGCGGACTGGGGAATTATGGGAGTTGAAATCCACCCATCTTAAAGTTGCTAAGGTTGAGGAACCCTGCCCTAGAGAACTGAGAAAAGACTATTCCAGAAAAGAGCCTGGGGTGCCAACTTCCTGGCCAGTCAGACTAACTGAACTTGCTGATTACATAGATGCCCTGGCTGAAAAAAGAATGGTAATATCAAAACAACAAAAACAAAACAAAACCTAATTTATCATTCAAAACTAATATTTTGGAAAATGGTTCAGAACACCAACCAATGAAAACTTCCAGTCATAAATAGTTAGAGCAGTGTTTCTCAAACTTGGCAGGATGTGTTATTTCAACTCCCAGAATTCCCCAGCCAGCAAGCTGGGGAAGCAAGCTGGCTGGGGAATTCTGGAAGCTGATGTCCACACTTCTTAAAGTTGCCAGGTTTGAGAAACACTAAAGGGTATTGATGACAGCAATTTCCTGTGGAAGCCATGTTGGATTTCTCATTACAAGACAAGAGTTCCCAGTTTTCTTATACAACTGCTCCCAGTGTGACATTTATTTTCTAAAAGGCAATCATATGTTACTGTTTGTTTGTTCGGCTTATTTATGTACTTTTAGCTATTGGTGGTTAATAAGGGATTACACAGTATGCTGGCTGGGGAATTCTGGGAGTTGAAGTCCACACGTCTTAAAGTTGCCAAGGTTGAGAAATCCTGGATTAGGAAAACCATTTTTTTGTACACAGAACATGGTTTCTGCGACTGTTACCCATTTTATTTCATCAAGGCCTCCTAATCTTACCTGACAAGTAAATTTAATTGGTTTGGCTGATTGAAAAATCTTTATCAGTTGTAGATCACTTTGGGATACATAGAAGTTAATATTATTCTCATTCATCTCTAACGTAGCCCCTTGTTTCTGACATCAACTTTATTTTAAAGAATGTTCCATTTTGGTTTTTACACCTTAGCAAGTAGAGTAATTCGTGCTCAGTTAGGGTGGCTTATTCCCAGAGGCATTCACAAGGGAAGGGACAGGTTTTGTGCTACCCTGACTGCCATCTTAATGAAACCTGCAACACTATAAAATTATCTTATATTTAGGGAACTTGGAATACAATAAATGAAAGGCTTGGTGAAGTAAAAAGAATTTGGTAATTTTACAAATATGGGGATATGGCTTGGTTTATGCACATAATGGTGTACTGAGTTATGGAGCCCAGTCTTTCACCAATCTGCCCCCCCCCCCCCCCCCCCGTTAAGGTTCCTTCTCTTTGTTGGTCAGTACTGATTACTAAATTATAATCTTGCAAATGTGACATAAGGATTCTTTTTTTAAAAAAAAATGTGATCTCATTCCTAATTGCTGACTTCCATGTTTTATGTGAAAAGAGTAATTGCATATTATGGCACAGACCATTTGGAGGAAAAAAAGTAAAGCCATTATGTGAACAAGACTGATCTTCATCTTCTTCATCTGGGGACATCTCCCACCCTTCAAAAAATGGAATATATATTATTCACACACTGTCAGGGAGGAAAGTCAATGTAGATTGTCCAGAACTTTGGGCTGGTCAGCGTCTTTATTGAAATTGAAGAAGTCTAACTGAATGCTTTGTAACCTTCCAGCATGACCCAGTGTCTCTTTTACTGGAATTAAGGCTTTCTTGACACAAAATGTGCATGACAGCCATGTAGCCTGATCTTGCACATTTTATCTTGAAATTAATTGGATTTAATTGAGTTCAATAAGGTTTAGCCCCCAGCAGTGTTTCTTATTGGCCAGAAAA